>OY821774.1:1250000-2500000 GCA_963682175.1 Triglochin maritima
GAATTTGGTTTGGTCGACCGATTCTCGCAACACATGCACGAGCAGGAGATAGTGAACACGATAGGTTTCGGTAAGTATTATTTTATTTTCAAACGATTATATGTCTCCAACAGGTCCGGTGTAGACGTCAAAGACGAACCTGCTTCTCTAAGAAAGTTGAGGACGGCATGCGTGAGAGCTAAAGAAATTCTCTCCTTCCAAGTCGAGACGACCATCGACATTGATAACTTATACGAGTCGTTTGATTACCAAACCACAATAAGTCGCGCCAAGTTCGAGTCGCTCAACGTGGACTTGTTCAACAAATGCATTGATCTCGTCAATAATTGCTTGAAAGATGCTGAAATGGACAAAAGTAAAGTGGACGAGGTGTTACTAGTAGGCGGATCGACTCGTATTCCACGGGTGCAAGAACTACTTAAGGAATTCTTCAACAAAAGCAAGATAAGTACGGGAATCAACGCCGACGAGGCGGTAGCGTCCGGTGCAGCAATCAATGCTGCCAGGCTAGGAGGAGAAGAGTCCATGAAATTTCAAGACGTTGTCCTTCAAGAGGTAACACCGCTTCCCTTAGGAATTGAAATCGTTGGCGGCGTCATGAGTTTTGTAATCCCAAAGAACACGCCTACACCGGTGACGAAGGAGAAGCTCTTCACCACCAGCTTCCACAACCAGACTGTCATCGACTTCACGGTTTATGAAGGAGAGAAAACCTTTGCACAAGAGAATCATCTAATAGGAGAGTTCAAGCTATCAGGTAAGTTAAAAGGAAAATACTTAGGTGCATGTGAGTATGAAACTCAAAATCATTTAGTAACGAATGGACGAATTCTTCAATTTATAATACAAAAAAAGTCCTTAAATTATCCAATACACCGTGTTACTTCTGAACAACTTATATCTCGTTTCGTTACGTTTTCATATAGCATGCTTACATTTGTAAAATTAAATCCTAGACTCACTTCAAACTGTGTTATATATGTATATATTGTTTCCGCTAATAAAGGGTTATCTTTTCGATAGGTATACCCAAGGCGCCCAGACTGACTCCACAAATTCCAGTTCATTTCGAGATCGACGCAAGCGGTATACTCACAATATCAGCGGAGGACCGAAAGACGAGAGGGCGACGGTCTAGCTAGAATCGTCATAAATAAAGATGCACGGGGAGGCCACGAGAATGCAAGTACAGACGTGGACACGAGGACCGGGTTGGTGAACTACGTGAGCAAGTTGAGAACGAGAATGGAGAATTTTAGAGCTACGAGGAGATTGAGAGACGAGGACGTTACGAACATGTTGAATGCCATCGAGAGCGCTCTTGCAGTGTCAATTAACAATGCAGTCGTGGCGGACGAAGAGTTGGAGAGAAGAAGGACGGAATCGGAGGTGACGTGGAGTACACTTGCCATCCAAGCCCAGTCAAGGGATGTCTCACTGAGACGGACGGAGAAGGAAGGTGGATTTTGGAGAAGCTTGACGTGTTGTGTTTCCGGATCAAGCTAAACAACACACACCATGTTAGTAAATAAAGGAATATTCCTTGTATGTGAAAAATGTATATCATGGGGATGGGGGGAAATAAACAAATCGTGTCTACGTCTTTTTATTTTTTCTTCAGAATTTCATTTCTCATTTCATGTTTTTTTTAATTACATCTGATAATATCTCAGAACCCTGAACCCACATCGTTTTTTGCCGGAGGGTGACATCTAAACTTGGTTGTTCTAACGTTGGGAATTCACCAATTGGGACCAGGTAGCTTCACCAATTGGACTGTACAATTTAACGAATTCATTTTAGGGATAAAATTATAAATAAATATCATCAATACAACAAATACTTTGTGTTTCGTATCATCTTATCGTACTCTTATTTGATCAAGACTTTCAGCTATATATAACTCCACTTGAACGAAATCAACTCTTAAAGCTTCAGTTCTCCATGTAAACTCATAATGAACTGAAGAAGAGAGTCTTAATTCTACATGTGGTTTAAAATCGTGACGTAGTTGAAAATTAACCTCAAATTGGAAAGCACCTACGGTATTAGGAAAAATTAGAAGTTTTGTTAATAGTCTGGTTATTAAGAGGGTGTTTGACAAATGAACCTTGTTTATTATTTATAAAACGCTCAGGATTGTTTCTGCAAAATGTCCATAACTTTCGCAAACCCAAAGAGTTCTTGACTTCTTGCTGCTCGTCCGATCGAACAAAACTTGCGTTTGGTGTCGCGATGGAGACATCGCCGGAGGTCAAAACCACCGCCGTCGACGAGGACCACTTCGAACGGGAAAGACACATCCGTTATCTGATGATGATGTACGAGATGCTCCCGTCGGACTACGAGTCGCAGGAGATCAACCACATCACCCTCGCCTACTTCATCATCTCCGGCCTCGACGTCCTCGGCGCCCTAGATCGGGTACATTTCTCCCTTCCTCACTCGATTTCGTCCTATTAGAATCGAAGATGTGGTTTCCGATTTCAGGAATTTTTCACCAATTAAGAGCTCCGATGTGATTTATGTGTATATTGAGGGAAGAATGTACGATTGTGTCGATTACTTTGAAATCTTAGTAAGGACGTAGCAATTGTTTGCTCGATGTGTGTGTGATTTGCTTTTATAGGAAGTGGGAAGTGTCTGAGTTTGGAGAAAGAAACTTAATTGATGGAGAGATTGAGTGAAATGTGCCGTTCTTACTAAAGAATCGAACGAGTGCCAGAAGAGAACAGAAATTAAATTGGTCTTCCCCATCCCGATGAGCCAAGAGAGCATTAGGGTTTTATTTGAGATTTTGCATGAGACTCGGGTCTATATGACTTATGACTATTTTAACAACTTATCCTTCACATAAGAAATTTTGGACACCTCCTTGTATATGCTTATTCTCCCCGATAACTAATTGTACATGATTTTTCTAGGTTTTATATTTGTAATGTAACAAAATTAATCAATAAAGTTAGGTAAATTAGATACATACATCAAATTTCATGCAGTTTCTATCCATAATCGTGGGGAAGTACTAACTTCTAACTCTTGAAAGGGTGCCATTCTAGTTTCTAAGAATGTCCTTTTGAATATAATTGAAGTGAAAGAGCTCCGTAAAATAATAAGAATTAAGAGGCCCCTATATACTTTGCTTATATTATACTTATAAGTAGTTTTTTTTTGGTTATTTGTCATTACTTTTAGACTATTTATGGTCGTCGCAGCAAATTTTGGTTGCTGCCATTATGTTTTTCTACCGTGCCATAATGTCAGTCTCACAAAAGCAACACTCATATGCTTGTTGATAATAAACAATTTCAGTTTGCTATGTGCTTGTTTTGGTCATTAGGTTCATGTGAATTTGAAGTTATATTGATGTAAATCACTGTTAGAGCATATTAAAATTTTAATCTTCTCCATGGTGCATCCTACTATTGAAGGATGATTCAGAATTTGTATACTGCCTAATTGTATTTTGTTTTTGATAGCTGCTCTAGTTTGTTTCCCTTTTTGGTTGCCCCTATATTATTTTCGTAGTTATGTAAGCTTAAATGATTACAAATACTGGATTATCAGTTTTTGATACTCTATGATATATAATCTAGATCAACAAAGGTCAAGTTGCTGATTGGGTATTAACATTCCAAGCAAGTGCAGGTGAAAATTCTAGAATTGATAATGGTATGTATTCTCCTTTGGAGCAGCACATAGTCAATAAGGTTTTACTCCGTTCTCTCTTCTCATCTTAGTTTTGAGCTGACATTCTGCTTCAGGGCAATTTTATGGGTTCCATGGCTCCAGAACGTCACAATTCCCACTTGATAGCCCCAATGTAGGTGCATTTTCTTGATATGCTTTGTTTCATTTTGTGTCAATATTAATGTACCAGTCCTAGTCCTACTATTTCCTCTAACTTTTCCTATATTACAACTGCAAATGCAGCCTTTATCTTACAAAGGAAGCCATTTGGCTAGTACTTATTCAGCACTGTCTATACTGAAGATCGTCGGATATAACATGCTCAATCTTGATTCTGATAAAATTGTGATGTCAATGAAAAATCTCCAAGAACCGGATGGAAGGTAATTGTTGGTACCACTGATTTGTTAGTAGTGATAACAATCCCATCGACTTTGTGCACGTCATTAATAGTTAGCATTTGGTACATCACGTCCATCTTTTTTTTTTGTTGGCAGCTTTATGCCTATCTGCATTGGGGCTGAAAAAGATCTCCGGTTTGTGTATTGTGCTGGTGAGTTTATCTTTTTGTCTTTGTTTTTTTCTTTTTTGTCAAGAGAAAGCTCTAGTTTAGGTCATTTGCCATATTTTCAGCTGCAATTTGTTCTCTATTAAGCAACTGGAAAGGAATGGACAAGGAAAAGGCCAGGGACTTCATTTCAAGTTGTCAGGTGATCTCATAATGAATCCAACTCTTTTTTTTGTCTGTGTGTGTGCAAACAACAAAAGATGATAGGATTCATGTATTGTGATACAGATCAGCAGACATCCTAACATGATGTAGATAAGTTCTATAAATGATGCAACTACCCTTTATGTGGAGATATGTATTAATTTTTTCTTGAAACCTTGTCAAATTTCAAATGTTGCTTACAGTTTTCCAATTTCATAATAAAACTGCTCATGATTTTCATGCAGACCTATGATGGTGGTTTTGGCTTAGTACCCGGATCAGAATCTCATGGTAAGTATCTGCCTTAGCAAGTTAGTATGGCATGTTCTAGTCTTCTAGACAACCTAAGGTCCTAAACATTGTCAAATAAAATTACCAACAGCCAAGAGGTTGGCAGTGATGGGGTCTCAACCATGGAAAGAAAGATTTCTGATTTATGTGATATCTGTTAAGGAAATGTATGATGCTGCAATTTTTAAGTACAAAATGAGAAATTTTCTCTGTGTGTTTCTTCATAAACAATTGTTTGTTTGTTTTTGCTCCTATTCAAGTTATTTCCATTTCCCAGTATGATGTTTGTAACTTGACGTCCATATTTGGCTTAGTGATGCAGGTGGAGCGACTTTCTGTGCAGTTGCAGCTCTAAAACTCATGGGTTTTATAGAAGGAAAAAAATGGGCCGAAACAGGGAAATCTTCTGCAATCGACATGCCACTGTTACTAGAGTGGGCTTTACAGGTACTTTTCTGCAACTTGTTGCAATTATCACGAATTGTGTCGTCATCTCTCTATTTTCCATGGCACCTTTTGCCCTTTTTTATTCTGGTTATTTCTACTGCTTTATTGAAAAGAGGGCTGATGTTGGGAACAATGGGAAGCAATGGATGTTTGTACTGGTGTGTTTTTTTCTTCTTCTTTTGGAAGAGGCATGCAGGGCAATAACATACATTTATTTTCCCTGTATACTTTAATTGGTTTTTTGTAATTTGATTTTACCGAAGTTCTCATTTTAACGTAAAATCGTAGTACAATTCTCGAATTGCCAGTGAGCTACAAAATTATAATGCATGCTCGGGCTTTCCAGTCTGCCCAACCAGCAGCATATACATTATTCATACCATGACCGACTTATAGAAAAACTTCCACGTTACTCTTGAACTTTTGAATTTGATTTTTTTTTCTGTTCCTATTACCAATCAAAGAAAATATGCATCTATTATTAAAAATTATCATAAAAACCAGGTGATGATTAAGAATTAAGGTTTGATCATCTTTTAGAGGATTCGTTTCAAGTTGATTGCTTGACATAATTTATAGTTCACATATCTGCAAATGCCAAATCTCATAGAGCCTTCACTTTAACCTGTTTAACACAGAGGCAAGCGGCTGATGGTGGATTCCAAGGTCGATCAAACAAGGACAGTGATACATGTTATGCATTTTGGTAAGTTTATTATTGCAGCACCCAAAAATATTGTCATATTCATATTTCATTGTATCATCTTTAAAATAAATATACGCAGGGTTTGTGGAGTACTAAAAATATTGGATGGCCATGATTTTTTCGATAAGGCAGCTTTGCGTGGTTTTCTGTTTACTTGTCAATCTAAGGTATTATTCCAGTTCTTGTTCTGATCAGAATAAAATCACCTTGTCATACTTATTTGGTTTTCCCTCTCATTTTCTGTGATACTACATTCTTTTCTCACAGTACGGCGGCTTTAAGAAATTTCCAGAATATCGGTTTCCAGATCTCTATCACTCGTACTATGGTTTCTCAGCATTTAGCTTACTGGAAGAGCCCGGACTGAAACCACTCCATGTGGAATTGGGAATCACTGCTTGCAGTGAAAATGTTAGTTGAGAACAATTTCTGTTCAAGACATAATGAAGTTGCTGAAGGAAATTGCACCTCTGCCATGACTCCCCATTGTGTTGTCATTGTCTCATGTGTCCATATGAGTTACATGAATGATTGAGGGGAGTCTAATTGCTGATGTGTTATTTAGCTAAAGCAGTTAATTTTCGATGCAATTAGACTCCTAATACTAATATGGTTTTACTTAATATTTAAAAATCATGTCCTGTGGTTTTCGGTAGTTACAGTTATGACATTCTTAGTCGATTCTATGTATTATGACTCTTCTTTCTGTAAGATGCTTTATCATATTCTTTTGTCTAAGTCGACGTCCAGAATATGGCATTCTTTCTGTTTGATTTTTTTGGGGGTATACAATGGTCTCTATTTCAGTTAGAAATGAAATTGACAATCAATGGTCCATGATAACGACTTAACGTGGTTACGAGGGAATAGACTTTACAACTTCTAATCCAGTAGAAAGTCTTTAAATTAACAAATGTGAGATTATTCTTTAATATTTTTCTTCACGTATGATCGAGAATATTTATTTCGTAATGTTTCAAACCCATCGTTGGACATTTCATGCTCTAATATCATTTTGAAGCGTAGATATTCAGTTCAAAACCGATTGGTTATGAGAACGTGTGATTGTTCTCTAACACATCGTGAGGTCAATGGGACGTGGTTATATAACTCACATTCGTAATCAAAATTAATCCCACTGGTTATCAAAAAAAAATGGCCCATGAGAATGAATGTAGGGAATTAGTGCTGAGCTTGGAATGTCAAAGGTGACGATGATCAATTGATCATCATGAGAAAATTACAAAATAAAACAAATTAATCCAGACATTAAATTCAATAGGCCATAATTAATTTCTAGTCCTAACCATGGAAATCATGTGTGCTTCTCGTGAAGTTATAGACTTATTGGTCAGCAAGATTCGCATTCAAAACAAGGAGCTCCTTACAGGATTCGATAACATTATACAAGCCTATATGTGGATCGTGGGTTGACCTTTTTATTTCCATACCCCATTCGAATTTTATAACTTCTCAATCGGGACGCACATTCGTAAAGATGGGACTTTATTTCTCTGTAAGTGGTTTTGGGAGGGAATATAATCATTCGATCAATGTCCCTTGGCACGAGAATTCAGTCTCTAACTGGCAAGGAAATGTTATTAGACATTTTACAACCCCAAAACTATTCAATGCCAACATAGGTAAAGGCATCGAAAATCTGAGCCATAATTGCCTAATAGACCTACCAGATGTAGAGACTAGAACGGGTTTATACCAAGCAACAAGGCAATAACATAGACATCATAGAAAATTTGATAATACAACTTGAAATTTTCAAAACTTGTTGAAGGTTATAAAAACTTGTTGCCTGACTAGTGACAACTATCACTTTGGGGTCATGAATTGGCGGGAGTTACAGAAATTGAAGGATCAGCCAAGTACAGATCCTACACAAAGATGTTACTCTAGCATGAAGAGCTGCTTCTTTGCATCATGCGTGTATTTCTAGAACTTTGTCACAGCCTCATGGAAGAACATCACTCCCATCAAAAATTACTGAATAAACCACATCACATGAACTCCATCGTTGAAATATTCTTGCATCTTTACCTCTACATTGGAGCAGCCCTACAAGCATCATGTGCACTTGCATTGCTAATGCCAGCACTTGAGGGATCATAAGGACCGGCGGAGCTCATCCCAACTCCTCTTGCTGCATCATATGCACCAGCAACGGTTCCCCTTGCAGCATCATGCATGCCACCAGCAACCATGTTAGATCTTGCAGCATCATACGCGGAAGCAGAGTAGCCAACTCTAGCAGCATCATACAAACCAGCAGCACCTGCACCAGCTCGTGCCGCATCATATACAGAAGCAGTACTTGCATGACTACCTGGAGCATCGTATGTGAGAGTCGTACCACCATAAGGATTGACTCCTTCAGCTGCTGCACTAACAGTCGGCTGGATTTGATTCCTTCCATAAGGGTCTGCATAGCTCATAGGCACTCCCTGCACAAAACCAGCACTTGTATAGCCACCAACCTGGCCATATCCACCATTGGCATAAACACCACCTTGACCATAGGCACTGTTAGCATATGCAACATTCTGAGGAGCACTGGTATATGGGGATGTGACACCGTTATTTGTGTTTTGGTGCATTGTTGGTGCTAAGCAAAATAAACGGAATAGCACTTGTAAATGACAAAGCAAGACTGATTATTCAAAATTTAAGATTGCCAAAAGAAATCACAATAGAAAGAAAAAGAGACATTACCTTGAACTTTCTTTTCAGCTGCTAGCACCTCCGCTTGCAGCTTTTCTACCTCCCTTGCCATTGAAATGAGGTTTTTCTCCATCCCGTGCATTTTGTGAACCAGTTCTATGTTTGATTCTTTCTCACGTTCAAAAGTGGACCTTCACATATAAAAAAAATTATACCTACAAAATGTAGAATTGTCATCCAAGAATTTGACGAAGAGTGAAGATTATAAGACTCACCTTAGCTTCTGATGCTCTTGCATTAGTCCTTCTAGCTCAGCGTGCAGCTCAGGCAGCCTATCAATTTCGGAACGTGTTCTGTGCAATTCCTCAGTTGCTTGTAGGATTTGCGCCGTCAACTCTTGTCTCGCTCCTACTAGGCTCTGAGCCTCCAAATGGGCCTTTTGCGATTCATTTTTAATGCTCTCGCCAGCATTGATTTCTACCTCCATTCTTGAAATCTTATCTAATAGCCCTCTAATATGAATATCACTTTCTACCTGCACCCGACCAATGTGCGCCCTTACTCTCTGGATTGCCTGCTGAGCAACAAGAAGCTCCTGTCTCAGGGCACCATGAGTGGCTGCAAGTCTTTTATTTTCCAAAAGAAGTTTGTCCATTTCAGCACCTTGAGCTGCAAGCTTTTTCTCAAGAATCTCAGGAGGAAGGGAGTCCAGAGGATGCCGGCTTACAGAACTAGGGGTAGGTATAGGGCCATGGCGCATCATTCCCGGAGCTTGGATGGATCTTCCCTCATATGCTGGAGGTAAATGACCTCGGGCAGCCATTGCTCCTACAGGCAACAAAAGAACACATCAAAATTATGTACGGAAGTTTGCTTATAGAAAAATGGGATGCCTAACTTGGGTGATGATAACAACATGATATGTTTCTGCATAGTGGCTTTCACCCTTGTCTTGCCTTACATTCTATAAGAAATTTCTATAAGGGTCAAACAAGAAGGGATAAGGCAAAGGTACCAACTGCCTAGAAAAAGAAACGGAGTATAACAACATCAAAAATTAAGATAAAAAGAACTGAGGTTTCACCATAACACATCCAACAGACCAGTAATGACAATAGATCCCCTTTGCTTAGGCAATGATCTTGTCTTCCTGGAGAGTGAATATTGGTCTATAGTGCAACATTCACATTTGACAATTCGGAAATTGAATCGATCTTGTTTTATATGTAGCGTTAGTTTGGTTGGGCCTGGGTCTTCCATGAGCATAGGTGGGTAAGCCGGGGCTGTGCGGCTTGATTGCCTGGTCTTTTGTACAGTTTTCCCTATAGTTAATCTTACCGACTAAAAATGGTCCATGTCAAGTAAAAGTGTTTTATTAACTTTCAGCTTTTTTCAGGAAGAAGAGCATTAATTTCTCTGTGACCAACATATATTTCAGTATTTAGTGACAAAGCCTAATCCCAAACCCAATTAATTGCACCAGTTCTACAATAAAACCCCCCTAAAACCTACAGATAAACCCAGCAACCACACCCTTAGCTTCGAGGTTACTTGCCACGTCCTTGAGCTCCCAGGTCAGACCAGGCAAAGGGTCGACGTCATGGCCTCTTCTGAAGGACTACTTTCCAAAGGAGCAATCCCCTTGAATGAGGAAATAGCCTCTTGCAGTTTTGACACCTCAAACACCTTATAACCTTTAGGTTCTCCTTTAAAATCCTATTAAATGAGTGCAATAACACCTAAAATTTGTAGCTAAACCCCTCACATGTGTATTCATTCTGTAGAATTAAATTACCAATTCATTTTTTTTTAATTTTTTAGCCTTTTGTTGTAACTCATTGGTCAGTTTTAGCTTCTTTTCAGTTCTTAAAATGAATGTCTGCAACCGTTCAGTCTATGGTTTTTGAAATTCACACACAACGATATCATGCAATGTGTTATGTGTCTTGGATGTAGTAAAGATCCAATTAACTAGTAGGTTACGCGTCAATCAACTGGAAAGGGTTATCTACAAATGTAAATAAAGAAGGTGATGTAAATAAAGAAGGCGGATCAATGGAAAACAGGGAGGAAGCAAAAGAAAAGCAAATTTATAGAGGAGTTTAGTGAAGATACTGAAACGGTTGATCACTATCTTGGGTAGTTGACTAACCCAAGACATATCCACTAGCAATCAATCACCATCGTTGGGTGGTGAGAAGGCTAATGATCCGGTATACTTTAAGCAAATTTGACCAATCAGCAGTAAAGACCATTACACTGGTGCACTTCTGTTAAGTTCAAAACTTTAAATCCTGAAACTAGGGTTCCAAGTGGGTCTATAATCTTCAAACTTTTTTCATATGGTTTTGATAGAATAATAAATCAATGAACACAAAACCATATCCCTTGAGATAGAGAGTTTATGGGAGTCATTCCAAGAGAAATACCCCTTGTAGACCTTCTATGCTAACGAATTCTCTCTCGACTTTGGACCATTGGAGGTCGCAAATTAGGCAAAAAGCCTTTACGCAACCATGTAAATTTCTTCTGTTGCCATTCTTTGTGGTTTGTGCTCTCTTACATTCTACTTATTCAATATATTGCCAGTACGATTTCATATCCGGACTCCAGATCCCCAATACATCGAACACCCACACAAATTCAATCATTCAAAACTTGCAAACACAAGGACAGCACTGAATCGGTAACACCGAATTTCAGACATTAACTCAATCTACAACCAAATATAGCCTAATTCCATAAGTTGGGGATTTTAGAAAACCATCACGTGCGGTTATTTCAGGAATAGAATATAAACATCAAGAGTCAAAGAAGAAGGTGACGAAATCACCTGAGGAGAAGAAAACAAGGGCGTAAGAGAAGATGAGATACGAAAGAGGGGACCGTCGGAGATGAGTTCGCCGGAGAGAAGGGTCCGGTTCTGCTGGCGTGTGGGGGTGTTCTGTTGGTTAGGGCTTGTCCCAAATTGAAATCCAAAAAGACTCGCGATGATGAAAAGGGTTGGTTTGGCTAGAGAAATTGCATCCTCGACCTCACCTAATGTCATTTTGAAATTAAAATAAATGTGCAGTAAATTTCTTTTAGAATTCCCCCTATTAAACGCCTTACAATGAGAATGATTTCCACTCTAATTTTCAATAGCTTATTGAATTCAAATTCAATATATGAGTTCAAATGGTTTGCCGATTTTGATTTTAGATTATTTTTTAAAAAAAATAACTTGAATCATAATAACACTAGAATAGTGTGTGACAAGTAATGATATCTCAATATTAATCATCGTGATTTTTTAACGCATGTCTAATTGTATTCAACAAGTGCATTCGACAGTTTGACCTCCTCTTATTTGTTGTGAAATAGTTGATGCTCACTGTATTTGGGATCAAGGGTCAATAGAAACAATCTCTTGTTATCAAAAAATTAAGGTTACATATATCCGACCACTTACATTGCCCGCCTAAGGTGGGAACTGTTGGGAGGGGGATCTAACAATGCACTTATACGAAACACGGATTAAACACACCACGTAATACCAAATATTGATTGCGGAATTAACTTCGGACTCTCTTCCAAACTCAATTGCAACAAGAACACAAGCAAGATGAAAATAAACAAGCAAACACAAATGCACACCTGAAACAACTACGATACACGCGATTTTCAAGATTCGGCAACGT
The DNA here is from genome assembly GCA_963682175.1 of Triglochin maritima. Taxonomy (NCBI): domain Eukaryota; kingdom Viridiplantae; phylum Streptophyta; class Magnoliopsida; order Alismatales; family Juncaginaceae; genus Triglochin; species Triglochin maritima. The sequence continues at coordinate 1,262,200 of OY821774.1, forward strand.
GCCTACGTCCTTGGGGGGTCTCCTGCGGGTTTCCTTTCCTTCTTCCGCTTCTCCAACAAGAGAAGCAACCGAGATTACAAGTATATGGATGCAATAAGTTCTCCAAATTACTCTAGATCTATCTTTAGCCTTAATCTCTCAACTCACAATGAAGGAAGCTATGGTGTATGCAATATGATATAAGACTAAGAGCAAACAATCCCTTTTATAGACTAAAAAACCGAGCTACAATTAAGCAAAACCGAATAGAACTATTCATGGGGACACGGTTAAATGATGCTCGTTCGGTTAACCGTGCGTGCTTCAACATGAGTGATTCTTGTTCCGATTCGGTTAACTGAATCCTTCCCGGTTGACCGAGGGAACACTTCTCATGCGGCTCGGTAGACCGCGAGAACGATTCTTCCACGAACTAACGAATTCTCCAACAACCCTTCGGTCGACCGAGAACCTCTCGGTGGACCGTGCCAAATTGTCCAGACACTTTTAGATTCTCGGAATACCAAAAATCTCCTCAACGGTTTACCGAACCCGTTGTTCTGAAATGTCACTTGCTCTCTGACGGTAGACCGAATCCAATTCGGTCGTCCGATCCCAGCTGCACACGGAGTGTCTGGAATCCTCGGTTCGGTGGACCGAATCCAATTCGGTAGACCGACCTGTCTTTGCCGAAATTTCCTGGGTTGTGCGTCGGTAGACTGAATCCAATCCGGTCGACGGACTCTTCTGGATTTGATTCCTTAACAAATATAAGCAAATATTCAACAGGAACCTCTTTAGAAGTTTTGGAGGTAATGTTGATGATGATGAAAACGAGTGAAATGCTCTATTTGGATGGAGAATTATGGAATAGAAGAACACCGTAAAAATGTTGATTTTTTCCATCTTAATCGAAGATAGGGTTTAAAATTGAACAAGATGTAGGATTCTCTAGTTACTTTGGCCTATCTAACCCGGAACTTAATTTGTCTAGGTTCAACTTATCTTAATGACAACAAACTAAATTGGAAGCGACAATATGAGGCGAATAAAGTACCATTTGTAATGTTGGAGAATGTTCAATTGCTAAAAAAAACATTGTTGTAAACTTGCAATGACAAATGACACAACGAAATAAGTTGGGATTGTATGATTTTTATTATGAAAAAAGGCCCAAGTGCTTGCAATTATTTATTAGTTGTATTGACTCAAGAAAGTAACCTTATATTCTACACACACACAAATGTCCTTTGTCAATGCTCATTAAGTTTTAACTGAACAAATACTGCAGTTTGCTAGGTGCTTGTATTGGTTATTGGGTAAATAGTTAATATGAACTCCTATTGTGTTCTACACACACAAAAAATAAAAAAAATATTCCTTTGTGAATGCTCATTAAGTTTTAACTGAACAAATACTGCAGTTTGCTAGGTGCTTGTAATGGTTATTAGGTAAATAGTTAATATGAACTCCTATTGAAGTATTTCAAAGCCTACTATTATCAATACATTCTTTTGAAGGTTTATCCCTATATCGGATAATTGTGAAACACTGCCAATTTTCAGTTGTGTGATATGCTTGTTAGTTGCTCATTATTCTTCATTTTAGTTTCTTAGTCACGTGAGAAGTGTGAACAACTCACTACTAATTAGTGATGTTTTTTTTATATTCGGTTCATGATTATTAGTTTGTCAAGTAGGTTAACAAAGATCGAGCTGTTTATTAGTTGTCATTATTCCAAGCAAACTCAGAGGACGAGCCTAAAATTGGTGGTGTATGTATCTTCTTTGGGAGTGGCACCTTATTTACGAGATTCTACTTTATTGTGTTTTTCCTGGTACATTTTTAACAGGTGTTTTGGCTCAGGGTGATTTTACAGATTCCACACTACAGAAGTTCAGGGCTCCTTGCTGATGGCGCCAATGTAACTGCACTTGTGTGATGTGATCGTGTTAATGTAATTGTTTGTCAATTTTAATGAATTTCTAACAAAATGTTTCCCTAGTTTGTTTATTGCACCTATTAACACAAGTCTGATCTTAAATGGGTAGCAAGTACCTATTCCACATATATTGTCTAAACTGGAGATTGTTGGATGGAACATGCTTAATCTTTGCTCAGATACTACTGTTTCAAAGAAAATTTTCTGAAAGTCAGATGGAGCTATACTTGAATGATAAAGGAAAAGGAAAATAAAACTCTTCTGTCTCCAACTTCAACAGCAACAAGATATCGATCAAGACTAATGACCTTTCAGTGCTAATCATTCTGCTGGAAACATCATGCTTTTGTATTGGAGGTGGAAATGTTAACTGAACTCGGTTTCTAGTTTATAGAAGGAATTTGAACATAGACGAAGTGCTCACTAGTTCGTAAGGTAACGTTATTGCATTTGCGAGCTGCTGGTAGTGTTTTCTTCTACAATTTACAGTAAAGTTCCTTTCACAAGTCTGTGTTGCTATCGAAAGAACCTTTTCGATTTTTTCTGGTGTTCCATCACCAAGTATAAGATTGAGCTGTTCATTTGTTAATTGAATTTTGCCCCTCGTTTAGTATAACATCTATTATTGTGTGCTTTGTTTTCATTTCAAACCATGAAGCTAGGACAACTTTTTTCTTCACCTGCCAGTTTTAATACCATAAAATCTTATTGAATTACAGTTATGGTCGGTAGCGTATGGGTAGTTACTAAAGTCTGTAATGCTGAGTCCATTGACCTGTAAGTTTATAACCCCGCATTTCAACCGAAAGAAACACTAAAGCCACATGAATCTGTGATTTGTGACTACCAGTGGTCCATGGAAGAAACATAAACAGGCACAAGTCACGGGCACTTTTTCTTCTTTTTGGGGCAAAAACTAATACACTGGAAAGCATTCTGTTGTGGGAATCTATACCTGAACCAAAATATAAAGCTAGTGAAGAATTGTTATTCATACTAGCATACCCGTCTAGATATGGACCATAAATAATTTACAGAAGATAGGAAGTTGGTCCAAATGGAACTTTCAATTCGATGTTCTTGAATTGAAGCTTATAAACTACGCGAATATGCCTGATTGCCTGATATTTTTGTCTTTGTGCTTTGCTAGGAAGTGTCATTGAGGCTTGGGATGATGAGGAGACAGTGATATCTCCACTTGATGTAGTCCGAAGGTGTCATTTCCTTCAAGACAAGTGATTTTTAGTCCAAAGGCACATGCTTTACGGAAAGTGATTGATGTTTCGGAATAATTTCGGATGAAGTGGAGCATAATAGAAGCTGCTGTCGTATCTTTCCTGGTTTTTCGTACTTATAATTTTATATTCTCTCGGAAAACCAAATTTTTGACAAAATGTTACGTTTATTTTCATTGTAGATGGACCCAATTTGGACTCATGGTTGAGTACAACTACGCTCCGACGTGGCTGCACGGATCATGGATGCTTTCTTTCACAAGCAATCCATACCATGTAGGCATGTAACAAAGATTATTTTTTCCTTCTACACTTACAGTTTCGAAAAATACTTCGAAGAATTTACAGCTAGGCTTATCGATTTTATTACTTTTAACTTATCTCGTGTAGGTTTCAACTACATGTTTGTATCAAAGTTTATATTTCTCTGCCATAATACTCTTTAACATTATAAGTTAGCACATTATGTTATTTTTGTTCCATGCTAGATATTGATAGATATTCATGCTTTGAACTGCTAAAATCTATTGTACAATCTTCTATCTCTATTTGCTTTCCGCACTAGCTCGGTATAAAAAGGAAAACTGTAGAAAGATAATGCATAACTGCATCCAAATTTCAGGTAATGTCTTTATCTTTGGCCTGAAAAATCACCAAAGATAAATTATTGACAATCCAATTCAATAGAAAGCAATTTTAATTCTAATAGTAAGTTAATGCGCTGAAATAATTTACAGAAAAGTGCGTGACTAGTGACTATGCATCACAAAATGATCAACTTGAAATAGCTCAAATGGGTCATTTTGTGGTTTCCTCAGCAAAAGATTGTTGGTTAAAACCCCAGTAGTTGCAAAGTCGCTAGAGTTTTCTCATCTCCTCCTTTATCACGGGCTTACGTGTGTATATTCGTTGTGTTAAAAAAATAAAAAAAAATTAAAAGACTATGAATCACAAAATCAGACCGACCGTAAAAATGAGCAATGTCGGGATTGGGTAGAATACAATGAAATAACATGGCAGCACTCTCCATAACCTCGTAGAAGTTTTGAAAATTAACGACTACAGGTACCAAGTAAATCATCTAAAACTTTAAAAAAAACTCTTTCTATTCCGGGATTCCATGCCCCTACAAAGAATTTTTAGCGTCTACATTACAAATATGCATTGAAACACAAGATTGTGTCCCATTACAAATCTGAACTTGAAAACAACCAAATTATAATTGTTTAACACGATCCTAATCCATTGTCCCAGACAATCGATCCATGGTCATGAGTGTCATGGTCCTAGAACAATAAATTGCACCATAAAGATGATCACCACTGTCACCATGACATTCACGACAAAACAATTTCATCAGCAATCCAGATATGTAATGCAGTTGGGCACAACTGCATGTATTGCTCATAGCAATGCTCCCTAGAATCTTTTGAGAGACAACTTGATCAACAGGGCAAAAAATACATGACATCCTACTTAATTACCTCCTCAACCATATGCTGATGTACACAGTAACTGCAATAGCTAGAGCTCAAATATTGCCCTCACGACCAACATCAGCAACATGTTCATCATTACATCATATTCAATACATGGAGTTGGTAAGAGAAAGAAGAGAAGGGAAGAAGGGAAAAAACTCTTACTCTTCTCAACATAGACAATTACAGATTTGATCACCAACATGATTCTTAAATACTACACGACAGGTCAAATGTTGGGTGAGAGTTTCTTATGGTATCTTCTTTTTCTCCTCCCATTTCTCCAAGGGATCTTGCTTAAGTGTAACTCGTAACTTATCAACGTGGTCTGAGCAAAATCCGCAACTTCACTTATCCATAGGTTTGTGATACTGTGATTCACTGATTTGTCAATTTGGGGGTTCTACCTCGAAAAACCATCCCGACAGACTTCAGAAACCCACTTGTCACCACTAGTGCTTAGTAGTGGATTCAACAATTGCAAGGAAATCATAACCATCACATTCTCCTTATGCATTTATCATACAAATGTGTTCTACAATGGAATTGCAACAGTTGGTAAAGCTGGATCACCGATTCATTATTCTATTGGCTCTAGTGGGACTAGGGTCCTTCAGAATTTTAAGACTGGTATCAGATGGTGAAATGGTCAGAGGTATAACCTGTGATGAAGGATGGTTGTGGTGATGGTAATGCTCAACTTTCTCTTGATTCTTGGCTATGTCGATGGTTATGAAGGTTTCATTTCCCTCGTCGTCGCCTTCTTCTGAAGGTGAAGAAGTCGACGGCATGTCAATCGGAGAGCTATTGGCTTTCACCGAGTTCACTTGATGTGTGGCATTTCTACTTTCTTTGACTCTCAATGCTTCTTCCATCAAAGTCTTCCTGTAAAGCTTCTCCTCAGCGTCTCTAAGAAACTTGAACTTGGGAGGAGGAGAGGCCCTGATCCAATTTGACCCTTCTTGCTTGTAGCTCTCAAAGAGAGGGTTGAAACCGTGCTGTTTGTAGCAATTCATAGGAGTACGAGGGGGCGTGAAGAACGGAGGCGAAGACAAAGGTGTGGTAAAAGGAGTCTCCACAGCATACATTATCTCACCCAAGCTTTTCCCCTTAGAACACTTCCTGCTCCCTTCCGCGGACTCCAAATCCTCCTTTGTCTCCTCCTTGATGGTAAAAAGAAGCCTCGTCGGACCTGCGATGTTGTGGATTCTCATAAGCTCTGCCTCAATCCCATCATCTCCACCAAATGGCTTGCCTCCAACAGATTCATCTGTAATTCTTGTAGAGGCAAAGGTGTCTCTGTGATTCACTGCAGTGGAGCCCATAGAGGATGGCTTCTTCCAGCAAAAGAGATCAATGAGCTCTCTTGCGTGGCTTTTGTAGTCCTCCTCTATGTCTCTGTTCACCACTCTCTTCTTCCACCACAGCAAGTAGTAGATTTCAGCAAGAAGGGCCAAGAACAAGCAACCAAACACAAGGCTCAGACCAATTCCCAGACCACTCAGTGTTCTCATCCTTTGAAAAAATATATTCAAATCACAAATTCAACACCAACTCCCAACAACTAATACTAGTGACCAACTTCTTCACTCACATGGGAATTTTTCACTTTATTTGGTATGAGTTGTAGCACCCAAAGATCTCATCTTTGAACAAAACTTCCTCAACCCAACTTTCAGAAGTGCTAATGTTGACGACATAAACACCACAAATCCAAACCAAAACTTTAAAAAAAAATCCACCTTTACGAACCACAGCACTCCTCAAAACAACACTAACCAAAACTCCGACTCTCTGAAAGAACGACCAAAACCAGCAATTTCTTCTGAAGAAGTGGATGTTCGGAAGATACGGAAACGACCCACAACGCCAAACAGTGGAAAGATTCCAACTTTACCTCAAAGACCCCATCTCTGGCCCCTAAAAATCATGATTAGGTCTTGTCACTCCCACCACCCACGAGAAGAAAATAGTGTATGTAGCTTCGGAGGCCACGCCAGGGCCAAGCACGGGGGAGGGGAAAGTCCTCGACTGGAACGAGGAATGTGGAACAGCAGAGGAGTAGAGAGAGAGAGAGAGAGAGAGAGAGAGAGAGATCCAGGGAAGGAGAGTAAGAATATAGTTGGGTTGGGTGTGTGTGTGTGTTGTAATCATCACATGGGAGGAAAGAAATATGAATATTTTATTCGTTGATTTCATCACTACTTTTTTTCCATTGTTTTTGGTGTCAAATTAAGTTTAAAAGGTCGTGTCCAATTCCAATTACCGGCGTTTTTGGTTTTTACTTACCGTCTGGTGTACATCCGAGTATGGACTTGTGCGTAACATATTCATTCGAATAGTTATAGACGGACGCGCGCGTCACGGACGCACCTTACGTGGATCTGTACAGCTCAGATATTTTTCTTTGAGTCAGCGTCCAGTCAGCGAAATTTCTCTTCGCGCGTTTTTGTCTTTTTAAAAAACGCCGGTTCTTTAAGTTGAACGATTCATTTCCCAATACACAGATAAGACAGTGTGCAGACCCTAGGACATCGTGCAGTCTCATTATTCGTGCAGAGCCCACACTTATCATAATAAAATATTTGTTTTTAAGTTTTACGTTGAATCAACTTAATTTGTCTAACTTACTTTATGTGTGTGTGCAGTTTACATTATGTGTTTGTCCTGTTAACGTTATGTGTCTGTCCGGAATAAGTGTATTTGCTGTACGGAATAAGTGTATTTGCAGTCCGGAATAAGTGTATTTGTTGTCCGGTTTAAGAATAAAGTGTGTCCAGAAACGGAACATAAAGTTTGTCCGGAATAAGTTGATTTGTTGTCCGGAATAAGTGTATTTGCTGTCCGGAATAAGTGTATTTGCAGTCCGGAATAAGTGTATTTGTTGTCCGGTTTAAGAATAAAGTGTGTCCAGAAACGGAACATAAAGTTTGTCCGGAATAAGTTGATTTGTTGTCCGGAATAAGTGTATTTGCTGTCCGGAATAAGTGTATTTGCAGTCCGGAATAAGTGTAGTTGTCCAGAATAAGAAGAAAATGTGTCCAGAAACGGAACAGAAAGTTTGTCCGGAATAAGTGTATTTGCTGTCCGGAATAAGTGTATTTGTTGTCCGATTTAAGAATAAAGTGTTTCCAGAAACGGAACATAAAGTTTGTCCGGAATAAGTGGATTTGCTGTCCGGAATAAGTGTATTTGCTGTCCGGAATAAGTGTATTTGCAGTCCGGAATAAGTGTAGTTGTCCAGAATAAGAAGAAAGTGTGTCCAGAAACGGAACATAAAGTTTGTCCGGAATAAGTGTATTTGCTGTCCGGAATAAGTGTATTTGTTGTCCGGAATAAGTGTATTTGTTGTCCGGTTTAAGAATAAAGTGTGTCCAGAAACGGAACATAAAGTTTGTCCGGAATAAGTTGATTTGTTATCCGGAATAAGTGTATTTGCTGTCCGGAATAAGTGTATTTGCAGTCCGGAATAAGTGTAGTTGTCCAGAATAAGAAGAAAATGTGTCCAGAAACGGAACAGAAAGTTTGTCCGGAATAAGTGTATTTGTTGTCCGATTTAAGAATAAAGTGTTTCCAGAAACGAAACATAAAGTTTGTCCGGAATAAGTGGATTTGCTGTCCGGAATAAGTGTATTTGCTGTCCGGAATAAGTGTATTTGCAGTCCGGAATCAATATATGGAATGCAATAATATGATGTCGAAACAAAAAAACGTCCCCCGCAGGGGCTGCCGCCCCCTGCCACCCCCGCACAAACTCAACAAACCTCCCACTGTATATTTTACCCCACAAGAATTACGTTTAGGGAAAAAATAGCATCTCAGATTCCCTGTTTATGTAGAAAGTTTGTCCTGTTTTGTCCTGTTTATGTAGAAAGATTGTCCTGTTTTGTCCTGTTTATGTAGAAAGTTTGTCCTGTTTATGTAGAAAGTTTGTCTTGTTTATGTAGAATGTTTGTCCAGTTTATGTAGAAAGTTTGTACTGTTTATGTACAAAGTTTGTCCTGTTTATGTAGAAAGTTTGTCCTGTTTATGTAGAATGTTTGTCCAGTTTATGTAGAAAGTTTGTCCTGTTTATGTAGATACAATGAGAGCACAATGAGATATTGATGGTACATATTATTGATGGTAACTATTACACAATAAGATACAATGAGAGCACAAAGACAAACAAACAATACAAACACAAACACAAACACAAACACACAAAAATTACAAAAATAATATATCTTCTCCCAGTAAATCACACACAAACAAACAATACAAACACACACAAATTACAAAGATAATATATATTTTCCCAGTAAATCGGAAAGAAGATGTAAGACTTAAACATGACCGTCTCATTCACGCTGCTTACGTTGTGAAGAACCTTGGGAGTCGGCATCAGACGCTTTTTCGACGTAATATCTTACTCGAAATGGTGATTTATTATGGAGAGATGTACAACATAAACCGAACATACGTAAGTCTTCACCACGGAGCGTTGTACCTCTCTCCGGAATAAATCACCATTTCGAGCAAGATATTATTTCGAAGAAGCGTCTGATGCCGACTCTCAGGGTTCTTCACAACGTAAGTAACGTGAATGGGACGGTCGATGACACTCTTTCTTTCTTCTTCATTCTTTTTCTGTCACGGGCACTCCAACAGTGCAGCAAAGATGTTGTGGTGCGAAGTCTTCACCACCGGATCGTCACATTCACGATGCTAACGCTGACAAGAACATCGGGAAGTCTTCGCACCGTCCCATTCACGCTGCTTACGTTGTGAAGAATCCTGGGAGTCGGCATCAGACGCTTCTTCGACCTAATATCTTGCTCGAAATGGTGATTTATTCTGGAGAGAAAGAATGAAGAAGAAAGAAAGAGTGTCATCATATTTGTATTTGGGTGGAGAGAGAGAACGTGCTGAGTTGAAACGCATTTAATGTGATTTGAGTGGACATCAGGAAGAAAAAACAAAAAAACATTCATGCTTTAGCCACGTAATGGCTGACATGGATGTCCACGTAGAGCACGTCCGTGACGCACTGCGTTCAACAAACATTTCCCTATTCAATTTACTCAACAAGTGAACCTATAGACCGGAAAAGAAAAATTGCAAGTTAATGTAATAAAGCGCCGATTCTTCGAGATGCACTATAAAACAACACAAGTATTAGATCGGAAAAGAAAACTAATAAAACATGATTTTTTTAGATGAAATATAATTAAAAGATTCCAAAGTTCCCCCGTAAAACTTGGGAGGAAATATTTTTAGGATTAGAACGATCCTATTTTGGGGGGAATAGGTTTAGAAATAGTAATACAAGTATACAACTTGCAAGTGAGTCGGTCATTGGTAGTTTAACCTCCACTCAACATTTTCTATGATTACCAAAAGTTTAGAGTTCTAGCACTGTTTCACATGCGATAAAATAAATGATAGCGACACGTGAAAAGCTTATTGGAATTGAATGGATTCGTGTCTTCGTAAACATCTCATAAACTCAATAGTCTTTTCCTAAAAACCTTCGATTCTTCCACTTCTTAAACCCTCTACTCAATGATATCATTTCTTAAATATTTGGGGAAAATGTCTGTATTGAATATAACAAAAGTTCATCGAAATGGTTAAGCAAACGTATTCGTAACGATGGTATTCAAACCTGAATTGAAAGGCTATATGTCACAGCAACTAATTAAAAACAGAATTAATCTGTAGATAATTGTGGCGGCCTAGTGGATGATCAGTGTGTGGACTCAACAAACGGAGGTTCTTTGGTAATCCGATTCGCGAGTCGTGGCGCCGACCAATTAAAGTTTTAAACGTCGTTCAACTTTATCTTATCTGTAAAGAAATTTTCACAAACCTTCATATTTTCCTTGAATTTTTTCCCCGTACTATTATATTCTGCGTATGTGTTAATTTGTACCCGTAACACGGATTACATAATTGGCCTCGAACTTAAATGGTTAAATCTTTAGCTACTCCGAAATTACAAACCCACCAACTAAACTAATTCCATCTTGAAGAATGATCGAGACTCACAATTGGCTGGCTTTAAGAATATGTTCGGAATTAGGATATAGATTAATTCGACCTAGAATTAGTGGCAGAACGTGGATCTGTAAAGATTAATCAATAAGTATTTCTCAATTAAGAATATTTAATGGGCTTTGGAACTGGGCCAGTGTTTAATATTTTGATTTGGATCGAACCTTTAACATAAGTAAGACCGATGCATGGTCCAGAGTCCGTCTGTCAGTGGATGGAAGAAGATGTTCTTCCATATTGATATTGGATATGGGGATAATAAATTTAGGGAAAATAAATATGGGAAGAAATGTTGTAAATGGTAACAATAGTAAGTAGATGAAACATTGAGGTTAACAATAGTCAAGTCTAATAGTCTCGCATTAAAGATTTTGTAAGAGCTGAAATATGGCAAACGTGATTGAAGATCACAAATTTACAAAGCAAATTAAATCCAGGGGAAATATCCATATTAATAAGGGGAATACATTGTTAGGAATCGACAGCGACAACCAAGGTACTGATTATGTTAGATATATTATCGTATTCCAGTTACACTATCATTGATATTGACATCATTACATTTGTATCTTTGCATGATTTGTTATTTCTTTACAAATAAGTATAAAATAAAATTTGAGTATTCACAAAACAAGCCGACCAAGGATGTATTCGGCCCAAAGACGGGCATAATAATTAGGGGTGTGCATCCGGTCCAGTCCAAACATTGAATTTTTACCTTGAAAATTAAAAAAAAAAACCCGAACCGGACCGGACTCGAACTCGAACTCGATTTTCAACTGGATCCGGATTGCCCAGACCGATTTGTTCCGGTCCTTCCAAAAAAAACCGGACCAGACCCATTTTTGGACAGCCCTAGGCATAATGATGTTTTGGACCATAAGTTTCCAAATTGAAGAGCATTGATTTTAATATTTTCAATCCAAGGGGTACAGATGCAAAAGTCCAAAAACATAAATAGAACATATGATAGAAAAGTCATTTTTCAGGTATGTCAACACATTTAACACGGAACTGGAGCTCCTTCTGGAAAGCAAAAGTCAGAACATGCATTGGCTCAACTCAATTAAACTGTTTCTCCACACCAAATGATGAGTAAAAACAAAAAAAAACAAAAGTCCCAGACAATCTTACACCTGGACAAGAACACAAATGAACTAAAAAGCGCCAGCCATGCATGGTCACAAGAAACCAAGCTTCTCCATCACACTCCTCCCCCTCCATCTCCACCATAGCTCTCAGTATATGTGGAGCACCTCTCCTCCAACATTCCAGTTGGGTGCAACGGGAACAACTGCAGTGTCTCATGTGTTGTGGTGTTGGTATCATAATTTTCGTAATTGTTGCATGTTGGTCCTCCTCTTTCTTTGAATCCTTCTTGTCTTTGGAAATCAGCTGGTGCGACTCTACTTCCCATTCCTCCGGGTAACATCACTGGTTGGAACTGTGGATAGTAGCCAACATTGCTCTGAGGGAAGTAATATGGACTGCAAACAACTGCAAAACAAGTACACAAAAACTTAAGACATGATTTAAGGAACAAATCTCATGCATGGAAACAAGAGAAAGGCAAAAAATAGATAGTGAGTTAAGAAGTAACATTGATGAGGCAACTGAAACTGGGTGGGACAATGCCGCAGAAGCATTTCTTTCTGTTCACGGGAAAAAAGGTGTGACCCATCCAGTCTATTTACACATTTATTGTCTTTATTCAACCTCCAAATATTACCAATGAACCAACATCCTATCCTACTGGCGACTGGGGATGGTTGGGACGTGTTCCTGAACTAGTCAAGAAACCTCTTTTTCTGGCGAAAAAGAACCCATTGGACTGGACTGGAGTGATATATATGCTTCACATTTTGTTATATGAGTGCTATGTTTTATCTAGCTCTATCAGCTGTTATTGTGGGATCTATGTATCACAAGGTGATAACTTTTAGAACTATGTAAACCTTCTTCTTGTTAATGAATAGTGGCAGTGTAGCTTTTCCTCAAAAAAACCTTATTCTACTCGTATTGCACTTCATAAAGTTTTTATGAAAATAAATAAATAAATACTGTTTTGTTGATTAATTAGTATTTCAATATCAGTAATCTATCAATGACGTACGTTAAACGAGCTAGACACGTGGATTTCATGGGGGAGAAAAAAGATTGAATAGTATTACTATCTATACCATTGGTGCAAGGCGGAGGAGGGAGTGGAATAGGTTGAGGCATCAAAGGAGGGACAGCAGAGGCCTTCCTCAAGAACCTATTAAAACACGCAATGCTCTCCTGCTTCTGCTTCTGTCTTTGCCTCGCCTTGTGGTTCTGAAACCAGTAGAAAACATTCTTCCCCTCAATACTCCCATACTCCCTCAACTTCCCAGCAATCTGCTGAATCTGTTCCGCTGTCGGGGTCCGAATCCCCTGCTTATACAAAGCCTCCAACACACTTATCTGCTCCTTGGTGGGGTTCCACCTTGACGTGGTCGACGCCGATGAGGACGGGCCCTTGTTATCCTCCTGCTCCATTGGCGCATGCACTGTTAGTTAATTGTTGTGAGGTTTGGGGAGGAGGGTATGTATTTATAGAGAGTATTAAGGTAAGTGTGTGTGTGTCAGGTGGCGGAGTAAAAACCGTGAGAGAGTATTAAGTACTGATCAGACATGCATGCATGAGTGAGGTATGTTTTGTGTGACTTCATGCACGCTCATGTGGTGGGGTTTCATGTGTTGCGGTCTTGTTGGTGTAAATGCCAGAGGGAGGGGCATTTATAAGGTAAAGATTTCGAATGAGTCACGAAGCCTGGCTGCGCTGCGCTGCGCTGTGCTGGTTTCAGATCACAAGATTGAAATGTATGTGGTCAGTCAGGACTCACCCCTCGACCAATTAACTCCATCTTCTTCAGAAGTCAAGCGCACGATATTGTCTTGTTTTTGTATATATCTCTAAAAATAAATGATAATTTTTTGGCTGATTATCACTTCACTAAGTTAACTTAGCTACCTCTATTGACATATATAGAATGTTTATTTGATAAGCTGGTATTGATTTTGTGGATTTTAACCTTGTGGATTTTACAACTGCCCTCACTAGATTTGGAGACTCAATCTCAAGGTAAAATATCAATCTCAACATGAAAGCTGCCTTACGACGTTGGTATCATTTTTTTCTTCTAATTAAGAAGTTTTAAGTCTCATCTGAGCAACACATGCAATTATTCCTGACAATTTATAATGGCAGTTGAGATGTATTTAAGATTGCAATGCATATATGCATGCATTTTGTTTATACTACACATCGATAATAAAAAAAGTATCAACTAGAGTTTCTTGTAGAGCAAAAGATAGTAATTATTTGGAAAAGGTGTGGTGAGTTGTGAGTTATTCTCTTTCTTTCTTTTTTTTGTAAATGTCCAATAATTATCTTCTCGAAAAAATTGTATAAATCTCGGCGAAAATTTATATCTTCAGAAGTATATTAGATAAACTTCCCTACAGGTATGTAGGACCATAGCAGTGCATAATAAATATAGGGTCCATGTTAAAAAAAAAGGGGATAATTTCATTGGTATCCTCCAAATAATTATATATTACTGATATTCTTTATTTTTATAATACCTCAAATATTATTTCTTTTTACCTAAATTTACAATTGCACCCATGTGATGGTCATTTCAATCTTAACCCCCATGTAAGTCGACTTTGAGGGCATTATTTCAATATTTCAGAATGATAATGAGTTAGTGACCACAAGGATATTGTAAAGCTCCAAATACGATCGCCGGATTAAAAAAGACCATATACTCATCCTTAACTAGTTAAAGTAATTAATTATCTCTGAGGATGTTTATTGATCTGGTTCGTAATTGAACTCACACAGGCACCAACTAATAAAGCAATGATTCTTATTAACAACCAGTGATAACCACAAATTAAATGAAGATAAAAACTCATCATACATCCATTCATGATAGTAGACACATCATTAAACAAAGGAGAGCACTCTCGAAGACAAAATTAATGGATGTCACCTTCGGATTCGCATTGCCATTAACACCATCCCTTAAATGAATCTCAAAAAACACCCACACTAAATGAGAAATCTCTAAAACCATGGCAAAGAACGTCTAGGGCCGCCAAGTGCTGTGCTGCACCACCCCAACCTCCTACACTCCTCCATCCCAAGTCCTAATACCGCATGCATGGATTCGGCATTGATTCACGTGGATTCGATCAAAGTGAGATACCCAAAATACCCCTCGAATTCTAGAGTTCGCACCATGCAGCCCTCGGCATACGTATAGACTCCTTCCTCGGGAATGATATAAAGATTTGGTTTCTGGCCATCGGATCCTTGTAGAATCGCTCCCCAGCATTAGCATTCCACCACCCTCCTCAGATTTCATTCCCAAAATAACAACCTACACTCTTACACTACTCCTCTGAGCAGTCACAACATCTATATAAGGTCAAGTTTTTTTTTTGAAAGTAAGTAAATAAGGTTAAGTTGCAGGTGGAAAATAAAGGGTTAGGATGCATGCATGCTTAGAAGGGTAAAACATGATGAACGTTGGAGTCCGTGTGGGACAGTGTGACATGCATGCATGGGGAAGTGAGAGTGGGAATGGAACGGACAAAAGGAAAAAAGTTGGGAGAAGGCATGTTTGTGGGAGTCATGAAATTTAGGTGTGGTTTAACCACACAGAGTAGTGCAGATATAGGCCTTCGGAAGAGACTTTGGGAATTGGAGGGGCATTTTGGCATGATGGAGTGGGAATTGGGGGGGGGGGGGGGGGGGGGGAACCCCCCCCGCACGACCGGTCATCCTGGGATGACCTGGTCATTAAATAAAAAAATATTTTTTTGATTTTTTTTTGTTTTGATTTTTGTTTTAATTTTTTGGTTTGAGTTTTTTTTATTTTATTTTTTTGAAAATACGTTTTATAATTGTTTTGATTTTTTTGAATTTTTTGAATTTTTTTTTAAATTTTTACCAAGATGGACCCCGAAATGATGTGGAGGAGAGAGATAGGTTGTTATGGGTTGTGTTGGGTTGTGGTTAAGATGTGAATAGTATAGGAAAGAGAAGAAAGTGGGTTGAGGAAAGAGAAAGTTGATGTGGAAGAGAGAGAAAGCTGATTTTGAAGAAAGAGAGAGCTGATGACCGGGTAGTCCAGGTCATGGTTAGTGATGGTCTTAGAGAGAGAAGAGGTCATTTTGGGATTTTGGTACGAGTCTCGCCACCTTTCAGCGCCGCCTCGTCAACCTCGTCGGTCAGGTCTTGTCACCCTGGCCAGGGTTAGTCTATTCTCGCTGTATGCATTCACATGGGAATGGCCCAGTTATCATATATACACTTCGTAATATTATGGCGGGGTATTTACTGTTTAGTGTTCAAATTGAATTGTTGTGGTTAATCATGATATTTCTTTGGATTTGTTAGTTTTGCTTCTAAACTGGGGTACTTTCGTAAATATTTTTCATGCGATATCCTTAAAAAAAGCACAATATCTAATATATGATATATTGGGTGTAAACGAGTCGAGTCGAGTAAAATTTCGAGTTATATGTATCATCTTGTGTTATTACCAAATACAAAAAAATAATTATAAATATAACAATAAAAAATAGAACGAGCTATCGAGCAGAATCTCAATTTTTTTCGAGTTCGAACGGTTTATTTACCAAACTAGGTTATAAGATTTTTTTGTTTTTCATTAAGATCGTTTATTTTCAAATTAAACTAGAGTTGAACGTTTTTCGAATCAAACTATCAAATCGAATCAAAATTGACAGTCCTAATATATGTTACCTACCCTTTTAATTTGATAATAGCTTTCAATCATACTAGCTGGTTTCATTAGTCATTTGATTTTTAAGTTCGATGCAAAGAACATTTCACATTATACAAAGTCAAGATTGTGAATTCGTGAGGTTCAATTCCCAACTTTGGCTTTATAATGAATACATGGGCCGTAAGTTTTCAAATTCTAAATAAGCTGGAAATGAAAATATACCTTAAATTGGATGGTATCTATTACATTATGTTGACTTTTAAGGATATCGTAGCTTTTAAGGTGAATATTTAATGTAAATATTTACGAAATGTTGAATTTTAAATTATTTGGAAGGTATTTATATTTGAAATTCTTAATGTCATTTTTTCTATTATTAAGCAATTTTGTTTTTTACTTCCCTGCATCTCCATTATCCAATTTGATGCAATATCTTAAAAAAAAAAAAATCCTTGGGTTTAATTATGAATTCTCTAAACTTTATCAAAGCGTATTAGTGGTTCCAGTTTAGTCAAAGGCTATTGATGTAAATAAAACAAAAATAGAGTTTGTTTGGAAGCGGCGAGAGAGATTTCCATGGTTTGAATGGAAAGGGAATGCAGTGGAAGAAGAGTGGGGAAAGCAACAGTAGGCATGCAAAAGGACTGCGGGTCTCTCTGGGTGTTGTGCATTTTGAGCCTTCTTCTCTTCTATATACTGACAAGGAGGGAGGGAGGGAGGGTGTTTTGTGTCCGGTTCTACCTTGTCTATATATCTTTTTATTCCAATTCTGTGTAGTCTGATGGTTGTTTCTCTTCTCTGATTAATTAATTGATTGCAGAATTTTAATTTTTAATTTTTTTTGAGATAGATCTTTTACCAAGTGTTTGGTTTTTTGCAGATTAATCGATCAGTACGTATGGGATTAATCTTGAGTAGTTCCTTGGCATCTACACTGCATATTGTTTGTATAGTACGAACCTTAGTTGAACTATTACATATAAACTTAATTTAATCGAGTAATTTGGTAGCTTTTTTAACATTTCATATTCCAACAACTGTATTTCAGTCTATTTCAAAAACAGCTATATTTCAAGTTTTCAACTGCTAGCTGCCTAGCTCGTTTATAAGCTATTTAATTACTTTATATGGAATAAAAGAAACAATACAATTTTTCACTTGATTTCTTATGATTATGGTTTCATTCTTCTTATTTAAAATATTTTTCTCATATGACGTGGTGGATAAATTCGATAGCAAGGACTTTCACCTCTCTTGCAACTAATTTCATCGTGTGGGTGTTTGTGTGGCAACAGTAACTTACGCGTCATCTAGAATGAACATTTGTATAGGGCTGACTGAGAACTAGAAAAGGGGAAAATGGTGAACATAAAATTGGTCCTGAAAATTCACATTTTGGAAGAAACTGACTGAAATAGATTGGATCCGATTTCAATTTTTTAATTTAACTAATTTATTACTAAAATATATTATTTTATTTTTATTGTTAATTTTTTTAATTTACCATATATATACTATTTGATATTAAATTACGACTAACTTAGAGTTAATTTGGTCTTATAAAAATAAGAATGAATAACAAAATCAAGAAAAAAATGTGTAAAAGGAAAACAATATGGAGCTTCGATCTAGAGCGGACCAAATGGTCTGATTTTCCTATTTGAATTGGTTTATGTACACTCCTTATAAATATTAGTTTTCTTAACTAATATTTGCAGTTAACACAGATGTGTGAACCTGGTCTCCAACTTCCATCAAGCTGAAATTAATTTTGCATATTTATACTTGCAATTAAAATTCATGTTTTTTTAATGTTCTTAAACCTACAAATTGCACACCCACGAGTCTTCATTGTTTTTCATATTTCAACCTCATTAGCAATAAACACATCCAAAAGTAATACCTGAAAACGATGTTGTCGATGAAATTTCAATTGGTTTATCAACTTAACAACACACAAAAACTTAGGTAGGTACGGTGACCGATGGATCTAACTTTATCATAACGTATTTTACATAATTTCAAGTCAACGATTGATTCCACTATTTCCTCTAAGTCAAATAAAATTCCAACCATGGTACTAGATGTTTCACGAAGACACTCAAGATTCAAGAACAAATCGTACCGTCCTCACGTGTAATGTGTTTTTTTTATGACCTGGAATTCCGCTTCCAATTGGGACAGGCGGGTTGCGACTCCAAATTAGGAGTGGTCCAACACCATTTTCACCGGAACGCATTAGCATTAAATAAAGTGCATTGCTAGGATTCGATCTTATGACCTAAGGTTCGTGAACCCACGTATTTAACCAACTCGACTGTGTCCCGGGGACTCCTCACGTGGTTGATGGTGTGGAATAAGATTCAAAATTCTGAGTTATAAAAAAATAAAATAAAAATAAAAAGTAACGTGAGGTTATTAAGTCAACGCAATAAAGTAACGAACCAATCTTCGACTTCCCCTTGCCCGTCTTCCTCGACGAATCCGTTTTTCTCCGAAACCTACGACTCCATCCCAATCCTCTCTCTTTGTCCTCCCTTTGATCCAATTCCCGATTCCACAATCCTCCGAATCGCTTCCTTCCTTCCTTCGACATGAGTTTTCTCTTCGGCAAGAAGAAGACTCCCGCAGGTACGGAATTAGGGTTTCGGATTAGACTATCTTCGATCTCGCCGTGGTTTTGACTGTTTCGATCGTAGAGTTGCTGCGGGAGAACAAGAGGATGCTGGACAAGTCCATCCGCGAGATCGAGAGGGAGAGGATGGGATTGCAAACGCAGGAGAAGAAGCTCATCTCCGATATCAAGAAGTCCGCTAAACAAGGTCAAATGGTATCGACGACTGTCCTTTCTCATCTATTGATTGCCGGTTTCGTTGTGTGTTGGATGGATTGGGAGAATTAATGTTGATCCTTAATTAACAAAGATCCTTTTTTAATTTGCACGATTACACTAATAAATGTTGATCAAGTAGAATTTGAGAAAATTTGATTGTTTTAGTGGAGAATCAAATGACGCGAGGAACAACCACCATTAATTTGAGAAAATCTGATTGTTTTGTTGCTTATTCTGGTTCCTACATATTATGTTTGGAATTAGAAATTCATTACAGAAGCCTTTTGCAAGTGGCTTGTAATTGTGGGTTGAAGAAGCAGACTGAGAGATACCTTTTCCATTTATCACTAGAAATTTACTTTCCCTGCTTGCTACTAAACAACAACAAATCCAAGGTGTCATCTCTTGTGAGACAAAAATGACTAACGTGAAATGGTACCGCAGTTTCGTGTACAACAATCAAAACATAGATAATGAAGTAGGTAAGATCAGTATCCTTGGGAAAGCTGGGAAAGCTATAAAGATATGATAACCAGTCACGAGCTATCGACAGACCTGAGAAACTTGTAACATAGGATTTAATAGGTTTGACTATTTCGTTGATTTTCAGCATGTCAAAGGGTGAAGGGAAAGAAGAAGAAAAAGACCCTTTTGTTCAGAATTTTCTTTGACAAGCAAAATGCACCTTTTTTTGTTGCATTAGGAATTTTTTTTTGCATGTATTACCTTTCTTATTTCATTTGGAGTATTTCATCAGAAGGGGAAAAATATTGATGCATTTGCAACAGGGAGCTGTAAGAGTAATGGCAAAAGACCTTATCCGAACTCGGCATCAAATCACAAAATTTTACCAACTCAAGTCACAGCTTCAAGGCGTATCACTTAGGATACAGGTATATTTCACCTACTATTTAGCAGGGTCTCCAAGGGAAAGGAAATCAAGTTTTTTATCCAATTTTCTCATTTTCATAATGAGATTAATTTTATCGATCATCTGCTCATAATCCTTTTACCGGCTGCCTTTTTTTGTTTCTTTTTAGCACAGGCTGTCTATTCTGGATAGGCTTATTAGAATTTGAGCGGCATGAATAATATCTGATGTCATTTACCGATTCCCAGATAAACTTGTGCTGATTTACATGCTAGTATTTTGGAACATGTTGATTCAGAAAACATAAGCACATTTTTTGTGGAGCTTTTTAGCGTTGGCATGCTATAACATATCCTGTCTTATATTGTTTCCTAGGCTAGTTGTACACTACAACTAGGAATTTACACAGCCTATGTTGTCATATCTGTCTTATACTTTCATCCTGTGAAATTAATCTCATTGCAGGATTCCAGTGTGTCATATATACAGAGGCTAGGTAGACCTGTAGAGTTGTGAAAATATGCTTCGCAACAACATTTAGTTTAGTCACTCAAAGTTTAATTTTCTTTCATTCTCTCTTTTGGTGTAAGCTAAGTGTGTGATTGGTTTGGTTTGTACGAAAACTTGAAGTGGGAAATAAAGTTCCGAATTGACTTTTACATAATTGGTATGCATGAAAACTTATTCGGAACTAGAAATTCGTGCTTGAGTAACATGATTTAATAATTTGTGCACTCAACAAGTTTCCCCTTACTTACTCGTTAAATGAAGGGCAGTCATGAAGCAGGAGTTCCAAACTTCACTCAATTTCTTGGGAACCAAGCACACCCTAAGCTCTTATGTATTTCCGGTGTTACTGATTTTGATGGCTATTTCCTTCATTTTGCGGATGCATGTTTACTTTACTTCAGAGCAACTTGGCTCATTGACAAGCTTGACGATCCATTTGTGCAGACATTGAAGTCAACACAAGCAATGGGTGAGGCTATGAAAGGAGTTACAAAGGCAATGGGTCAAATGAATAGACAAATGAATCTACCAGCACTACAGAAAATTATGCAACAATTTGAGATGCAAAATGAAAAAATGGAGATGACTTCTGAAATAATGAATGATGCCATTGATGATGCTTTGGAAGGAGATGAAGAAGAGGAAGAAACCGAAGAGCTTGTCAGTCAAGTTCTTGATGAAATTGGAATTGATGTAAATCAAGAGGTATTTTAAACCTATCTATAATTTTGCTTTGCTTCTGGAAAATACTATATTTCCCAATACATGTTGTAAAACCGCATCCTTATATATGGTTCGTGCACGTTGCTGACCAACATGCCGGTCTATGGTTCATATTTTCAGCTCATCAAGGCCCCTTCAGCTGCAGTGGCTGCACCTACATCATCAACAACCAAGGTCGCTCAAGCTGAGGCAGGGAACGAAGATGTTGGCATAGACAATGACCTACAGGCGAGATTAGATAATTTGAGGAAAATGTAACATGTCTTGCCCTACCACCCGAGGAGATGGATGAACATTGGTGCTCTATAGTGTTAAAAATTGTGTTTTCCCCCCTTCATTTACGAGCACTTTGTTAGTGCTATACCATATATATTTGTCCGTTTGTAATATTTTATCCGTAAAGTTTCAGTTTATCTTGTTATTTATCTCATTTCTTTGAGCACTGGTTTGAATTTGAGTATGTGATGGGGCTAACACGCTATCACGCAACATTACTAATTTCTTTGTTTATTCAGCATGTTTTGACATACAAATTATTTTGAAAGATACATTACCAAATATAAACGGGAGAGCTCAACCTGCAAAAACTTTGAGAAGCACACTGAGGTAGCATGTCATGAACAACTAAGGGGCTGATTGCTGTTTGCCTAGTTTACATATGCCGCCTTGTTTGGGCGCATACTGAAAATTATGACCAGTTGAAGCTGACCATTTACACAAGTAGGGAAGTCATCCCAAACATGGTGCTCGACTCTTGTGGGAATCGACTTCTGGAATTATATGGAACCACATCAGTTGAGGGTAAATGGGGTGCTAGCAGGAGATCAGTTCGGCAAAGCGGACAATCAGAGTGAGAGTGGAGCCACATATCAATACAAGGAACATGGAATATATGCTTGCACAAGGGTAATTTTCTTATATCTTCACCTTCCTTGAGAACTGATAGACAGACTGGGCACTCACTGTTGAGGCCTTCTTCGATTCCTTCTTTCTTATACTTGCTCACTGGAATTGATTTCAGGACCTGGCTGCCATGCCTAGGCATCACTGCCTGCTGGGATCCAGAGTGTCTTATTCTCCTTGAGAAGCCGTGTTCGCAACACCATCCAAGAGCAATGGGATTGTAAAGAAGGATCAGGATGATGACTATACCTACAATCACGATAATAACATATGCTTGCAGGTGTTGTGGAGCTGAAGATGCCATGAAGATGTCAGCAGGGAGTAGAAGAGTTTTAAGGTAATGTAAATAGGAAAACGATTAGTGGACGCTAGCGTTCGGGACGCGCGCTTATGTGGCCAGCCCAGTCAGCAGACGCGTTTGAGTTGGCAGTCTCCACAGAAAAAGTTTATTTTTTATTTTATTCCTCGTTTCGTACAAATGTCTACATCCCTCCATCCCTCGTTAATGCGTCTCAAATCACTCATTTTCCATGAACATTTTGGCTCTCCTACACAGCACAGGAGACTTGTTATAAATCTCAACATGCGTCTTCCTTTTTCTTCCCTTCTCTTCTGTGGTCCTACCTCTGTGCTTTGATGGAAATCGTTCATGTGTCTTTCCAAGTGGAGCAGCCGACAAACGTTCCTAAGGAGGGGATGTTTTTCCCCTCTTTCGAAGAAGCCCAAACATTTTACGTTGCTTATGCCGATTCTTGTGGTTTTTGTGTTAAGAAAAGGCATCACACCCGTTTGTTTGCTACCTCTGGGTCAGGTGTTAATGTGCTGGAACGAGATGCAATGGTGTCAAAGCTTCCGAGGATTTTGGCGTGTGCCGATTCTTGTGGTTTTTGTGTTAAGAAAAGGCATCACACCCGTTTGTTTGCTACCTCTGGGTCAGGTGTTAATGTGCTGGAACGAGATGCAATGGTGTCAAAGCTTCCGAGGATTTTGGCGTGATGTTCTACTGTTAAAAGTTCAATCAGAAAGTTCTATGCTTTTGCGTATAATTCCACATATACAACAAACAAGACCAAAGTCATCCTTAAGAATGTAGGAATGATCACATTCTTCTTCATTTTCTTCATGTACAGCAGTTGTATGTCTGTTCGGAATAAGAAGTCAGTCTGTTCGGAATATGTTGTGTGTCTGTTCGGAATAAGAAGTCTGTCTGTTCAGATTAAGTGGTGTGTATGTTCGGAATACTTTCTGTTCCATTTCTGCACAAATTTTCAACATAATCTGGACAAACATTTTACATAAACTGGACAAACTTTTTACATAAACAAGACAAGTTTTCTACATAAACAAGACAATCTTTCTACATAAATAATACAAACTTTCTGTTCCGTTTCTGGACACACTTTCTATGCTTTTGCGTGTAATTCCACATATACAACAAACAAGACCAAAGTCATCCTTAAAAATGTAGGAATGATCACATTCTTCTTCATTTTCTTCATGGAGAACAGTTGTATGTCAGTTCGGAATAAGAAGTCTATCTGTTCGGAATATGTTGTGTGTCTGTTCGGATTAAGTTGTGCGTCTGTTCGGAATAAGAAGTCTGTCTGTTCGGAATATGTTGTGTGTCTGTTCGGAATAAGAAGTCTGTCTGTTAGGAATAAGAAGTCTTTCTGTTCGGAAAAAGAAGTCTGTCTGTTTGGATTAAGCTGTGCGTCTGTTCGGAATAAGAAGTCTGTCTGTTCGGAATATGTTGTGTGTCTGTTCGGATTAAGTTGTGCGTCTGTTCGGAATAAGAAGTCTGTCTGTTCGGAATATGTTGTTTGTCTGTTCGGAATATGTTGTGTGTCTGTTCGGAATAAGAAGTCTGTCTGTTCGGAATAAGAAGTCTTTCTGTTCGGAATAAGAAATATGTCTGTTCGGAATAAGTAGTCTGTCTGTTCGGAATATGTTGTGTGTCTGTTCGGATTAAGTTGTGTGTCTGTTCGGATTAAGTTGTGTGTCTGTTCGGAATATGTTGGGTGTCTGTTCGGATTAAGTTGTGTGTCTGTTCGGAATAAGAAGTCTGTCTGTTCGGATTAAGTTGTGCGTCTGTTCGGAATAAGAAGATTGTCTGTTCGGAATATGTTGTGTGTCTGTTTGGATTAAGTTGATCCAACCTAAAAGTTAAAAACAATATTTTATTATGATAAGTCTGGACTCTGCACGAATAAAGGGTCTGCACGCTGTCCTAGGGTCTGCACGCTGTCCTAGGATCTGCACTATCTGTGTATTGGGAAAAGAATCGTTCAACCTAAAGAACCGGCGTTTTTAAGAAGACCAAAGCACGTGAAGAGAAATTTTGCTGACTGGACGCTGACTCAACACGTCCACGTAAGGCGCGTCCGTGACGCCCGCGTCCGTGTATAAGGACTCATGTAAATATCCTTTGCTGGAATTCGGTAACTGGAGATGACAATATCTGCCATCTGCTCTAGTTGGGTGTTATTGTTTTTCTAACCTTCAAGTTGCAGCTGTCATATTGAAATTGATGGTTTTCTTAGTCGCAATGAACTCTGTTTAAAGTAACAAACAGAATAGGTCACATATTTTCAACCTGATGGCTTAGTTTCTTTCATCCTGATCTCTGTGCAGGTTTGTTTGCAGTTTCAACCGCTGAAAGGCTGACAGGTGTAGTTGCACATCTCGTATTACCTTTGATTTATTATGCTAAGGAGAAACTTTGCCAGGGACAGGTGATTACATAAGACCTATGATTTTTTATTTTATAAAAAAACCCGGTATGATTGAGAAGTTAATTATTTCCTCCACATCTTTCAATAATGTTTGTCTTGATACAAAATGACTAGGCACGATTGTTATTGAATTAATAATTGTTGTAAAATTAAAATATAACTTGTACTCCAATAGAAGCTATAAGTCATCAAGTATGATCGATCTGTACTCTCTTGGAGTTTCCTAGGTATTTTGTTTTCCTTCGGCCCTTAATAACAAGAGACAGTTGGCAATAAACAAGTTGTTTAGATTATGAAAAACTCAAGGACAATATTTCTAGAGTTTAAGTACCCCACTTTGCATCTCTATCATCTTACAAGAAGGAATAGAAAACTTACAGTAGAGACGTATTATCTTCTCGCAAGAACCGTTACCTGTTATATAAGAATCCACTGGATTGACATTATTTTCTGTCTACAACATTGACATGAATTCTGTTGATTATGTCATGAAACAGACCCATATTAATTTTTTTCCTATAATTTTATAAGCAAGTTATACAAATGGGTTCTGTCTACTACATTGACATGACTTGTGGAGCCTAAATTTAAATACTTTATCTCAGTACACGGATATGCTATAAAATTGGGAGATGGTACGAGGGCATCTCCAAGATAAAGCAGTCATTTGCGAAATTCTTGGGCCTTTCGTATTGTTCTGCACATGTGTCCACGATGACAGATTTTAAGATATCAAACTACTTTTGTGCTCTATATCTCCTGTCTTTTATGAACCCCTATGGAAGAAGACCATTATTGACATAGTCATCTGCATATTAAACGAAGGCCTGATAATTTTGTTCTCTTTTCTTGACGATAACATCTTAACGTGGATTTAGTCTTTTGCTCTGATTAGTTTGACACGTACCCGTATAAATTATGCTTCTGAACTGCCGAGTACAATATAGATGTCAGCGTCTGCTTCAACCACATGAAATTGCACAAGCTTCCTTTATTGTGTTGTTTTGCAGAAGACCATGAACAACCGGGATATAAGAAACAGTCCCACGTCCTTCGATCCTCTGTGACCGTTGTAAATTTGTAACAGAGTGACTGGTGTTCAACAGCTCTTCCTTAACTCGACAGATATGATCATTACTATGGTATTCCAGTACGCTGTCAGTAGTTCGATTTCGATGAACCTAACATTTTGCAAGCACTTATGATATATCCTCGGAAAAGGTAACATCATGCGTAACAGAACGATAATATGTTTCGAAATGCATTGAATGATGCTTAATGTTAAATGTGGCCGAAGATTCCTGTATATGCCAATTAAAAACCGTCTGTTTTTGCCAGTTTGAACTTGCTGGAATTCAGCATATTCAATTGAGCTTAATTATGCGAAATAAAAGTTGAGCATGCATTAGATCATGAAAAGGTTCACTTGCAAAATTAGTAAGGGAATTTGCCCATCACTTTTTGTGTAATTTGCAGGTCATAATTTAGGGTAAAACTGCAACTGTATATCTTGGTGGACATAAGCCCATAAGATGTATTACATTGTCTGGATCAAAGTTCAGGCCCAACTTGTTGTTAGTCCTTGCAAAGGAGATTATGGATTGGTGATAATAACAGTATAGAACTCTGCTTGAGGAGAATAATTGTTGTAGTTACTACTTTTTGTAGCTTGTAGAACTGATACACTGGGCCCCGTTTGGGTGGAGATTCCATAGCAAATCCTCCAAATCCTGCTTATAGGATTGTTGTTTCTGAAACGTTTAAATAATTAAAGGTACAATGCTAAACGAGCTACGACGGGAATCACACTAAACCGAAAGTACGTGAAGCACAGAATCGATTCCATAAAGAATCGGATTCTGCCCATTTACATGCCAGAATCCATTTTGAAAGTGCTTTCCATTTACAACCCAAAAAAAATATTGCGTGAAGCGTCCATTCTCAGGAACCTATTTTTGTAATCTAACCATAGTGCAAGTAATGATACTTCGTGTATCTGTAATCAATTGTTACAATAATAAATTCTCATCCATCTGGAATGCAACCCGCAATTTTTTTATGTCTAAAGGGACATTGAGATTATAATTAGACTTTTGCTTTGCCAAAGTTTTGGATCCCAGGAAGTCATCGAAGATCCGACCGACACGGTTTCATGATTCCGAAGCATAATAATCACTTAAACTATAATCAAGGCCTGGCTTTGGATCGCACTAAAGCCTCTTTGGACGTACAATAATTCATTCTACCAACTCCAATTTCGATTGGGATTTTTATTTTCTTCTAAAGGTTGTCCATTTTATTTTATTTAACCTAAAGATAAACTTTCTCATATACAACCAAGATCACTAATTCACTTTCGTATAGGCAACCTAATCTAGTCGATTCTTATGTACTTTCTCGGGCAAAAGCGCAATGTTATTGATCGCATTTGCATAGTGCCTACAGCAATATTGTTACTTGATTAAAAACAAGGAATTTAATCAGACATGTAAACATATACGATTAATCTATTCATACCATCACCGTTAAACTACACTAACAAGTAGTACCACGATTCAAATTATTACTACTGCATGTACAATGTACGTTAAATAATAATATCACTGATCTGGAAGGAAGAAATAAAATAAAAATTAAAGACAACTCACCAGACTCAAACAAACCCATCAAAACACTCCATTGACTCTTGTTACATAATCCAGATTAGACAACAACAGGAGAAATCATAGCGAAATTCGGAGCAAGTAACATGAACATTTCTTTAATAATCAGCAATGAGTAAAAACATCATTGGTCTGTGACCACAGTATACACTCCAAACATCACTTCGAAGTGGAATAACTACACAATGCATATATAACACACCAACAAAGTAGCAATTAACACGACAAACAACAATCGTCATTACATTACAGATAAAACACAAATCAATGGCAGAATATAATCTTGAGTTCCTTAGGCCCAGAACAACTCGTTTCCAAACCCGGCTTATCATAAGCGTACGTATAAGTATCGGGACAAGCTTGCTTGTAAAAATCAGAGTAGCTCGACTTATGGCACATCTGAGAGTTATCGTACGACTTCCGGCAGCAAATCTCGTCGCTCCCAGTCGCACCACACCCGCTCATGCATCCAACTACAGACCCGCAGTTCGCCGGAATCCTAAACTGCAAACAATGATTGTGGCAAAGGATTGAGTTAAAGTATCATACTTTTAGTTTTTCTATCCTTTTATTCTTTTGACTTTGAGCATAGTAAAAATATATTTTTTCCTTCTCGTCTAAAGCTAAAGATTAAGGTATGGACAACGTAGGTCAGAACCGATCAGAGGTCATGAATCGATCGGTTTTCTCTAATATATTAAGGTGAAATTTGATTCATCTACCGCATCTTCACAGTTGGGTAGTTAATTAGGTGGAATTTAGTAAAGCTACCAAGTTATAGAGCATGCACACTATTAATTTTGAGTAGCACAAGACTACACGTCTCTTACATACGAACGTAAAATTTGTAGTTTGTATGAGTAATACCAGTGTAGTGTAGGTTGGAGTTAAAAAAATTAAGTTCCGGCCCTCTCCCTTGCGATCAACAAACAATTGTTCTACTATCATTTCAAGCTAGCGTGCCCAAGATTTTCATTACACATCTATATTTATGAACATTAATTCAACAAACAAGAAATTATCAAGAAACATTCGTCGACTCAACAAAGGTCGCATGTTAAAACCTCATCAACTGCAACGAAAAGTTGTTGGAATTTCTCTTCTCACTATTCTTCATGCATGCGACATATTAAATTTAAAAAAAAATTGTACGTGTAAACGTTGAGTCCCCAATTTCCTTTTCACCGGTCTTACCTCCAAGTTGGCCGGACACGTCTCCAACAGATTGTTCCGGCAACCGACAACTGGACAAGCACCCTTCCCTCGATGCGGCGTGACCGTCATCGGGACATTAAACCCATCCACCACACTAACACCATAAACAGCAATATCATCACCTCCGGCATGCACCGACACCTGAGCGAGCGTTGCCGGCGTAGCCCCACCGGCGCCACCACACTGCACACGATCCCCACAGTCACCGGTGAGGCAGGAGAATTTAGAGTTGGTTCTCGTGCAGTGAGTCCGGGCCCATACGCGTCCCGACCAGGGCCGGTCGGGGACGAGGAAGGTCTTGTAAGAGAGGGTAGGGAGTGCGAAGCCGCCGCATGCGATAAGGGGACTGCCGGCGTTGGGTTGGATCGCCGGCCAGAGTTGGAATGGGCAGTTGTTGACTATGGTTAGGTAGAGGGGTTGGAGGGGGTGGGGTGTGGCCTGAGAGAGGTGGAGGAGGAGGAGGAGGGGAAGGAGTCGGACGACGAGAGGCATCGTGGAGACGGTTGGTTGTGGTGGTTTTGTTTTGGTTTTATTTATAAGGGAGTTATAGATGATGAGGGTTAATCAATATATCAATAATTAGTGGAGAATCAATTAGGATGAATGTGTCGGAGGAAGTGGTTATTTGATGAGTTGATGGTGTCAATTGTCAATTGGTCATGGTCGGTGTTATTACGTGGAACTCACTTTTAAAACAATTATAAATCTTTTTTTTTTTGCAATTTCACTCCACTTACTTAAGATCCTGTCACCTGTCTAATGTAAGGTTTTGAAGTTATGACGGGGCATAGACGATTAGACGGCGAGCACAAAATTGGGGTTAGCATGCAAAGTCAATGTGAGTCAGAGAGTTTGCAGATTGAGTAGTAAATTGACCAAACATGTCATCATTAAATGATGCAATCCGAAATTTATAACTAAAATCAGCTACGAAATCTACCACTACTACTAGTGCTGTTTTGTAATAAACACTAAAGACAAAACAGAAAACGAAAGTTTATGGGTGATTAGATATCAGGAGTGGACTTCAAAGGAGTTAAGAACAAAACCACTAGTAACGTATTGTTTCCGTAAAACAGAAAATGGATTTTTATGCCTTAATTTTTTTAAATAATAATCATTTTAAAAAAATTCGAAAACTAATCAAAAAAAATAAAAATCAAAAGTACGCAGATCGCGGTTCGAACCCGCGATCCGCGCCACCACGTTTTACCCAGACACCCCCCTCCTACGTGGGGCGGCTCCGTCGGACGCCCGTAATTTTTTATTATTTTTTTAAAAAGTTAATTGATTATAAATTTAGATAACTGTTAAATTAATTAATTAATAAGTTAATAATTACTATATTCGGATGACCGATACCCCTTCGGTACACCGAAAATTCAAAAATTTCCAAATCCAACAATTTCAAAATCCAAAAATTTTTCAGGGGGCGCTGCCCCCTTGCCACCCCCGCCACCTCACCGGCGAGGTGGTATTTGTAAGTCAAGTTGTTTTACCGCCGGGGAATTTTGGATCTTAAAAAATGTTGGATCTGGAAATTTTTTGAATCTTAATCACTTGCAAAAAACTCATTGTAATCCGACCGGTTACCACCGAAAACTTGCAAAGAAACGTCAAATAATTTGAGATAACACACCGTATACTTTTAATTTGACAAAAAAATTAAAAAAAAAACGGGACGTCTGGCTAAGACGCCTGTATGGTGGAGGCGTCTTATCCAGACGCCTCCACGATGGTACATGAGTCTTAGCCAGACGCCCGAGTCGGAAAAAAAAATCCGCCTTCGTTACTTCGCTTGATTTAGGTTTTTCGCCAGACATTTTCGTGGTGTTGGTACTAGGAATGTTAGAAAAACTGTGTCAAAAACCTTGTTTAAAGACACAGGACGATATGAGTATTAAATTTATTGTTAAAGACAATTTGGTAATTTCAAGAGACGATTTAAGTAGTTTTGGGACGACGTTCAATAGTTCTCTATTTTAACTCAATCCTTTGCCCGCAGCTCGCTGGAATCCTCAACTGCAAGCATTGTTTTTTCTGAAAATAAACTGCAATCTTCTATTCAAATCTCACTGTTAATTCGCAAATGGTCACACTAAAATGTCCTCAAATAAATTATATGAAAGTATGAAATTCGTCTCTCTAAACATAACTTAAAATCTCTACATTTCAAATGTTGCTACGGCAAAAGACAAATACAAAAGAACAAGGCTGGTCATTCACACTTAAGTGCAACTTAGTTGCCAAAGTTTATTAACATCGTTGGCTTCATTACAATTGACGCAACGCAAAATGCAATTGTCGTAATGGGAGGACTTCGAAATCTGAAAGTTGCATCTTTGAAACCAAGTAATTCTTGTAATTAGTTTCTTTGTTATGGTAAAATTGAAAAGGAAATAAACCATTACAACTTGCCAAATTAATTCCCATAATTAGTGATATCTTCTTCTATCGTACCAGCACCTCCTGAAAATAATCACAGACTAAAAAATCTACATTTCTAGCTCCCATCCAGAAACCACAAGTACACAAATAAAACTGAACATCAAGAACCCGTAAATGCATACAGAAATCCGCTATTAATTCCCAGATCAAAAGAGAAAAACTGAAATATCACTCATTGGACAGGACATGTGTGTTGCAATTCCAACCCGTAACGTTGTTAAAAGAGACTGATCGTAGAAAATGAAACATGAAAATATTAACGAAATCGAAATTGATATTTCCAACCTTTCTCTGGATAAGAATAAGTACTTGATGATAAACAAGTGAAAACAAATCCCCAAAAAATGATTACTGGATACCTACGTCACAGATACTACCGACGAGGCGCTCCAAGCTCGCTGATATGGCAGTTATCAATGTTTATTCTCATGCCCGTGGATGGCGTGACAATCTATGCGCCAGTTCGATTCCAAAAATAGTTTTAAATACCTTCAATCTACCATTTTTTCGCCCCTCATTCCTCTTCCTCAAACTACCACATTCCCTCTTTCCTATTCCTACGCCGGCGAAGTCTCCAGGTAGGGCGGTCTCCAAGCGTCCACTCGATGCCGAAATCAAACTCAGGAGGGCGTCTCCAGGAGTCGTTGTTGTCAATGGTGATGGATGGGGGAGAAAATGGAGGATGGTGAGAGGTCAAGAAGGGTTTAGGGAGTACTATGGATGTGAGAAGTTTGGGGTTGTGGATGAGACTGGAATGTCTTGACTGACTATGCTTACAAGTGGGTACTGCATCAAAACCAACGTGCAAGAGCTTAGCTCAAAGAGAAAGTCACCAACAAGATTGGACACACTTTGAATGGATTGTTAGGTTAGGTGTCCGGGATTGGTGTGTCCAAGTTTGATCAAAAAGTGTATTGTAAATTTTATTTGTTTGATAAGTATTTTAAAAATTATAAGTTATAACTCTGTATTTAAAATGTTTTCAAGAGTTATGAATGATTTGTCGGTTTCTTTTGCCCAACGTTATTCTTGTTGGTAATGATTACGTCCAAGAGTTATGAATGAATTGTCTATTTATGTGTCCAACATTTTTTCTGTTTGTAATGGTTTTGTTCAAGAGTTATGAATGATTTGTCTATTTGTAATTTTTCAAAACATTATATGTCTGATTCACATTTTGAATGATAGAAGAGTTACTCTTGTTTTTGACAAACTGACTAGTGTCCAGTACTGATTCTAGACACATTCTAGATTGATTCTGGACTGACTATGAACACACTCTGGACACAACGACTCGTGTACAAAATTGAAGACATTCTGGACACTCTCTAGACATACTATGAATTGATTCTGGATTATGCTGGTCTGACTCATGTGTCCATTATTAGACTGACTTTGGACTGACTCATGTGTCCAGTATTAGACTGATTCTGGAACCATTCTGAACTGACTCTGGACATACTCAGGAAACATTTGGGCCTTCATGAGTTGATTTTGTTTTTTCAATGATGTTTGTTGGTAATGAAGTTTATGCTTGGAACTCAAGAAAACATGAGGCTTGCTTATTTTCCAAATCTGAACGATAGGTAGGTTATAAACAAGAATACAACGGTTATGGAAAGGTTTTGCTGTCATCAAGGGAACAAATACATGAAAGACAACACTGCTTGCAAGAAATGTTATTTCTAACTATTGCATATGTATGTTGAGTATAAATACGAATTTAGAGTACATGTGTAGGTTGACTATATAACATGATACAACTTCTGCTTTTCATGAGATAGACACGTTAGCATGTTTATCCCTTGAACGCATTGTCAATAATATCCATATCAAAGGTAAACTATCGTTTCCTTCAAAGGTAAACTATTAAGATCTTTCAAAAAATCATAATAGTTTTTGTTTACATCGTTAAGCGTACAACAATTAACTATAATTTAATTATATGATAGTATAGAGAAACAATTTATATTATAATCGCTCCCACTAGCAGTGTCAAGATCAAGTCGAGATATAATTTATATGATGTATAGAGAAAACATTAAAAAAAATTAACTTTATTTTTAGGAACTACAATTCGTCGCCGGAAAACTACTTAAATCGCCCCAAAAATGACATTTTTACCCTTAACAAATCAATTAATATCGATTTCGTCCCGTGTCTTTAAATAAGGTGTTTGACTCAGTTTTACTAACATTCCTAGTACCAACACTATGAAAATGTCTGACGAAACACCTGAATCCGGCGAGGTAACTGGGGCGGAATTTTTTTCACAACTCGGGCGTCTGGCTAAACCGCCTCCACCAAGGTGGAGGCGTCTGCCTAACACGCCTCCACCTTTGTGCAGGCGTCTCCTATGGACGCCTCCACAAAGGTGGAGGCGTCTGTCTAAACCGCCTCCACAAAGGTTTAGCCAGACGCCCATTTTTTTTTAATTTTCTGTTAAATTCAAATTTTTCAGGTTCCGTTTCAAGATTTCGGTGGAGATGGAGTAGATTACAGTGAGTTTTTTGACAGTAAAGAAATATTTACAACAATCGAGGAAGGTTGTAAATGGGCGAAACAAGTTGCAATAGGAGCCGGATTTTTTTTGGTTATATCATCATACAAACCGAAAGCAGATAACCAGATGGATTGTTACCTCAGATGTGATCGCAGACGTGAGATGAGTTCTCGTGATACGAGTATTTCACTGCGAAAGAATACGAAAAGAAAAGGTTGCGGTTGTCGGTTTTTGGTAAAAGTGGTGGAGCGACGAGATCGTGATGGATGAGTTATTGTTTCTAGTAGCATGTTTGGGCAGCACAACCACCCATTGGCAGTTTATTCAGAGGGTCACCGACAGGTCAGCGGACTTAGTGCTGGGGCAAAGCAAATTGTTCGGGATATGACAGAGGCACAAACAATGCCCCGTAACATTTTGTTGGCGGTAAAGAAAAAATTTCCGGACGATAATCCTAATCAAAAACACATTTACAACTTCAGAGAGTACATGAGGATGACGAAATCTGAAGACAGGAATCCTGCGCAGCAGTTTCTCAGAGAGGCAGTGCAGCATAAGTATTTGCATTGGATTGTGGCAGATGAAGAAACTAATGTCTTGACTCACGCATTTTTGGCACATCCGACTTCAGTTCAGTTGTTGCGTACATACCCATTCGTGATCTGTATGGATTCGACGTATAAGACGAACAAGTACAAGATGCCTTTGTTTGAGATGGTTGGGGTTACTCCAACAAATATGAATTTCCTCGTCGGATATGCGATTTTGCAGGATGAGACCGAGTCTAGTTACCGGTGGGTGTTGGAGAGGTTGCGAGATCTGTTATTGGATATTGTTAGCCCGACAACAATAATTACGGACCGGGAGATGAGTCTGATGCGACCAGTGGCAGAGGTTTTTCCTGAGTCAGCTCATTTACTATGCACCTGGCATATCAACAAAGACGTGTACAACTACGCATACCACGTATTCGGCAAGGAGAAGCAGCTTGCAGAGAGTTTTAGACGTGGAAGATGGAGGAGAGTCATGCTTTCTGATTCACAGACGAATTATGATAGAGCAGTCCGTAATCTGAAGGATTCTTACAGTTCCTGGCCAGTGCTGACGAAGTATGTGGAAGACACGTGGTTGGTGCATAAGGAAAAATTCGTGTTGAATTGGACGAATCAAGTTCTTCATTCCGGACGGGTTGACGTGGACAACTTCCCATATAATGATAGACTGCCAGGAATCATTTTGCCATTTCTGCAAAGGTGAAATGACGTACGTGCTGATGACAACTGTGGATTTCGATGTGTTGCCGATGTCTTTCATGGTGGTCAGGAGAACTGGTCGTACGTCCGTCGTGCGATTTCTAATGAGATAGGTGCACATCCTATTTATGAGACAGTCTATTTCGGCCATGTGAGAGAGGCTCGTCAACGAATTGATTGGGGGCGGGGGAGGTTGTGGCGAGGATCATTATATGGAGGTTTGGTCCGACTTGTTTCCTATTGCGAATTTTTACAAGTGTGCGGTCATGTATTTCACAGTGGGAACAGATGGTTCGTTGTTCCTGTGTCTTACTGTTCTACCTTGGGAGTGTCCCTCTACCATGACGAGACCCGTCAGAGAGTTGGTCATTACTCATTTAGGGAGTTACGCTCATTTTATTCGTTTGGAATTACTTGATGATTTCCCAGTACCTCCTGTAGCGACCTTATGGTATCAAATGCGAGATGAGAGTGTTGTTGGATGGGAGGATCAGTACCAAAGTAGGATGGAGTATTGGAACCGGTTACGTTGATTGTAATTTGTAATGTACAATATATCGTGTATTTCTACTTATATCGTGTTGTTTTTTTACCGTATTTTAAATTTAAATATTATTTCATATCTAAAGAAATAAGTTGAAAATCTTTTCGTGAAAAATAAATATTAAAAAATACGATAGTCAAAGAAATATGTAGAAGATATGTTCGTCAGAAATAAATAATAAGAGTACACAAATAAACATAAGCAAATACCAACAAATGTACTAACAGTGCAACAAAACGAAAGTAAAAGCAAGACAACTACAGCTCAGCATCTGAATCGTGGTCCGAAATGCCCAACTGGTTGTTCCAATCCTCGATCAAGCGATCCCAATCTGTACATGCAAGTCTCGTCGCCTCACTCGGCATGACGTCTCTCTCTCGCAAGAACGGCTGCGTACACCGTATCGCCTTACTCATCCACTGTATGTAAAATAAAAATTAGCGTACAATAACAAAATATAATTTACAATTAAATATAAAATTAGATAAACTTACCGCATCGGCACATGTCCTATCCAGTGGTCTCTCCGGTCTCGGAATGATACCGCGTACGAGCAGTGGATGTGAGCACCTACCGAACCACTGCAAATAATCTGGAGCACAAGTGGAGGGGTCGCGGCTACGACTCAGATCGGCTAGGCGTAGTCGTCCTAGTCTCGGAAATGTCCTTCAAACCGATTCCGCAGACGAAACGCTGTGCCTGACGTCGTACATCGTCGCAGTCGCAGACCGTACTGCATGCTCGGGCGTCGGGATGTCAACCGGGATCACCTGAATATAACCTAACTGACGTAACACGCGATCAGGTATATAAGGCTCTGTGATATCCCTATAACGAATAATACCGGCAAATGTAGTCCTCGACACAGCTACAGCAGGCTCGGGACCATACGGTAACCACTCCACATAAACGTTTATACGTTAATAATAATAAAAATAAATTTAAATAAACGTGAATAATATATACATTATATACCTGCGATGCAGTCATCTGATCTAGTCGTCTACGAATAGAAATAAGTCGACTCTCGCTCTTATCCTCCGCCCGGACAACCCACATACGCGAACGAGGATGGCCACGTTCAACAATCTTCCGCTCACGATGTGGGCGGAAAGCAGGAAAATACTCATATATCCAAGCCTGCAGCAGTGTAAGACAACCCGTAATCTGACCACAATCAGCACAACTAGATATGCCCAGCTGGCGATACAGATATGCCAACGTCGCGACCCCCATGAGTAATCAGCAATGGTATCTGGGTCTCTCGCCTCCAATAAGTCGCGTGGTCTCAGTCTGGAACCGCTCTTGTCGACAAACAATACGCAGCCTAACAGTAATAAGAAATAAGCAGTCATCTGCGTATGCTCAGTCCGTGGTGGTCGCCCCCGTCTGCAACACTCGTCCACAGCGTCGATACTAACACCACCGCCACTCCAAAATGAGCTATCCCACCCAAGACCCTCCAGGCTGACACCCAGCAACTCAGATACATATAACTTTAGCTCAGATGTCGGCGCCTGCGCACTGACCCAAGGGGGAGGCGGTTCCGGCGACCGCCCTCTCGTTGGGTCGGGCATCTCCCGCGACCGCCTGACTCAAAAATGTTTTTTTTAAAATTAATTGAAATAAACAAGGTAATTTTACCAGATGTGTGAGTAGTCAGGGGTCTCCGCTGGTTCTTTTCCTGGCCTCCGAGACATTTTATGTGGGGAATAGAAGAGTGATATGAAGAGAAAGTTGTGTTAAAAGAGTGAAATGATGAGTTATATTAGTAGAAATGGTAGATGGGCAAAATGGTAATCTTACGGGCGATTTAAGTAGTTTTACGACGACGAATAGCAGTTCAGTTATTTTTAACTAGGTAAAATATAAAATTTAGGAGAGAGAATTTTAATTATTGCATGCTTAACTATGTAAAATCTAAAATATAAGATTACAAAATGCAGGTTAATAAACATATTATGAGCAAATTCCAAAAGATCCCCTCATCCGTAGTTAGTACTAACACTTATCATTGCCCGTGCAATGCACATCCTTCTGCTTGTATGATAAAAGTAGAAATTTAATGCGATTTTATGAACAAAGGAATCTTAAAAATAAAAAAAAACTTAGTAACTAGTCGTGCCAAAGCCAAATAAAACAAACAACCAAATTTACCTGTCTTTTCTGATACATAAGTAGAGCTTAAATTATTTAAAAATAAATAAATTATAAAAGCTACCCCCAAAAGCCACCTCCCTGAATCTAAGCAGTCCAGTCCAGAACCGATTGTTCCAACTAAATTAGACGCGACAGACACTTGTCTATGCATGCACTTGTTGTGGGATGTCGAGATTCAATCCGGCCCTTCTCTAGGTTAGACTGGCAACACTACTAAAGAATTGGGAATACTGTCGCCTAATAGACGTCGGCTGTTACAAAGGCCGACGTCTAATATAAAGAAGATCGAATAGACGTCGGCCGCATATAACTCCGACGTCTATACCCAATAGACGTCGGGGAATAGACGTCGTCTGTTATAATACGACGTCTATATTCAATAGACGTCGGGGAATAGACGTCGGACTTCACAGAAGCCGACGTCTATTGGTGACGTCGGGGAATAGACGTCGAAGATATGCAATATCCGACGTCTATATGTCTTTAAAAGAAATCAGACAGTTGCGTTTTCTTTCACTCTTTCCAGACAGAAAATACGAAACCCTAGCCGCCGCGATCCGATTCCTCGATCCATCCCGTCTGATTCCTCTGATCCATCCCGTCTGATTTCTCCGATCCATCCCGCGATCTCCTCCGCCACTACAGTTCCACTATGGGGACGTCAGATTCCATGTAAGTAAAGCTTTATTTTTGTTCATTTGTAGTTTATTTCCTCTAACAACGATGTGTTCACTTTTCTAATTATGTTTGAATAATTAGATAGATAAAAACATTCACACGGCGTATGTGAAGGCGATACGGTCTGCTCAGCATTTTATTTACATCGATATGGCCGAACAATGATGTACAAGTAATTGTATGGCGTCGACGGCGGCGTCAATCATCTTTAAACCTACCTTCCTCTGTCTGCAGGTAGATTTAAAGAGGATTAACGTCGTCGTCGACGCCATGCGTCCGCTTGGTTTCCCCAAGACCTTGGTCTGCAAAATTGTCAACAAACTCCTCAAGGTGTCTCCTCCTTACCTAGCTAAAATCCTAATTAATACACTAACTAACAACTTTTTCCTTTTCCTTTCCTTTCAGCGCACACTACGTGATGAAATACATGGAGGAAATTCTTGACGTGGCAACTGAAGACTTGTGTTGTACATTTCTTTGTAATGAATGAATGAATGAATGATTGTCTATATATGCTTGTATGTTTGTGTTTGTGCAGGATGCTATTTATTTATTTTGTCAATGTTTAGGAATAGACGTCAGATGTCTTGAATATCCGACGTCTATTCCTTGGACGTCGGGGAATAGACGTCGGATATCTTGCATATCCGACGTCTATTCCTTGGACAATAGACGTCGGATGTCTTGAATATCCGACGTCTATTCCTTGGACAATAGACGTCGGATGTCTATACGTCCGACGTCTAAGAATAGACGTCGTGCGAATACACGTCGGATGTGAGGG
Organism: Triglochin maritima; assembly: GCA_963682175.1. Taxonomy (NCBI): domain Eukaryota; kingdom Viridiplantae; phylum Streptophyta; class Magnoliopsida; order Alismatales; family Juncaginaceae; genus Triglochin; species Triglochin maritima. The sequence goes on from OY821774.1 coordinate 1,301,476, forward strand.
TGCTGATATCCGACGTGTATAGGCCTTAACATCCGACGTATATGACGTTTTCTGTAGTAGTGCAATGACCCAACATCGTTTCTGAGTAAGATGACGGGGAAAAATGAGTTTTCTTGCCTTGAATAAACATGTACGGGAAGTATCACAGTTGTTTTGGTGTAAGGAAAACAAATCTTTACGAGAGCACAATCGTGTTTACCGATTTTTATCAAGCAACGAAAAAAATACAAGTATGTGATTATATCATTACTTGTACATATATAAATCACATCGCGAACATATTTATCTGTGCACAAGATATGGTTCTACAAGTAGTCGTGATTGAACTCACAAAAAACAATGAACAATTGTTTCCAAGTTTCCGGTCTCTAATAGTGATCAACAAGAACAGAATAATAAGTGCATAAAGCATAATACCTGACCAGCGCCTCAGCTAGACATTGCTCAACTAAATCCAATGTTGATAAGCTAGGATCCTTGTTCCACATTTCCCAAAAGAAGCAGCATGCAGAGAGTATAAGCATAATGTATACTATTGGAAAGAATGGATATTCACTAAAGTGAACTGAGCTGTACGGCGAATCATAATTTTAGGACAAAAATGTATTAATATTTAATACTAATTACTACAAAAAGTGGATATTGCTTTTCACATGAGTTAACGACGTCAATGCCAAATAATTAGATCAGAAGACTTACCAAATGCTTGTGCTAATAATGAACAACGTAGTAGCAGGCACAAAAACATATCTTTTCTGGAAAAGTTCATCCAAGCAGATAACAATGAAAGTAGCAAGGCAAAGTTGAAGAAAAATTAGAATTGCATTTTCTGTTCCGAGTTGGTTTATGCTACCGTACATCCCCGACAGTACATAAGTAACAGCTGCCCCAACTGCGATTAGAATATCGAGTAGCTTCTGCACACCATTTCTGAAAGAGGGTGAAGCCAATGAGCATGAAATTTAATCTCTTACAGCAGAAAGTTGATTGTTTTGCATAAAAAAAGGGACCAAAATGCGAAGGGGCTTTAGCACATCAAACGGCATAACAATTCTCGACCTACGAACAGTTTCAAATTATGCCAACTTGACATCTAACCTACTTTAATGATTATTTTACAGGTGATCTACATGTTACAAGTGACACACATATCGCAACTCAGAAAGCTAATTCCAAAATTAGACGATCTTGCTGAACATCTTTACTGGATGTTTTCCACAATATCACATTAATATTTAAAATACTTTGACAAGATGTACCATTCACGAGGTATAATAGCATAAACAATAAGAAACCAAAAAAGAAAAACTAAAACTAAAAAAAACTAAAAAACATCCAATCTTCTGAGATTTCTTGAATGATAGGAGAATAATATATTAAAAAACTAAAAAAAACTTGTTTCTAAATCCTGGATTGGTTTGGCACTAATGTACCATCACAGATGAGGGGAAAAACATCCTCACATGTTGAATATAAAAGCTACACAAAGGTACAAGAATGAATGAATAATAGCATTCATGTGAGGAATGGGTTTGTTTAACTAGCATGAACATTACGAACATAAAAAAATACCTCCTTTTAATAATAAATAACCAAAATGTGAAAATAAAATATGATTGGTCCACCATCTCAACCAAACCCAAACTTTTTGGTGATGTATGGTGGATTCACTTCTGTTATATAGTATTGCATGGAGTTTATGTTTATTAGCAATGTAATGTTATTTTCCAAACAAAAACAAAACCCTTTCTGAAATGAAGTTACTTACAACAGGTTTCGATCCTCGAGTACATCATTACCAAGCGCAATGAGTTTTGAGCAAGCCAATAGTTGCATCACCATTCTAGAAACCAAAATAGGAATAATTCCTAACTCCATCAAAGTCCCACGCTTAGATGTGAGGATCAGACGGATCCAGTAAAAGGGGTCGGCGCCGGTTGGGGAGTCAATGCCATAAAGAGGAAGGTGGCTTCCTACAACCAAGATGCAATAAGATATGAAACTGTACGTCACCTGTTCTTTGGTTGAAATTTTCCTGTTGGGACTGGGAATTTCAGGCAAAAGTTTCAGAAAAGACTTCAGAAATCCTCCCTCCATTTTCCTTCTATACGCTTTTATACTTCAGCTGCAATAACAGACTGTCTTAAATTTCCAAAATTTGCAAAATTACGGATAAATGTCTTGATAGAAAAAGTGCCGCACGAGAAAATCAAGCGTGCAACCATGCAAGACGAAAGACAACTATACAATAACGCGAACTGTGACGTAAAAAAAACAAATTCCAATTTAAACGCGAGATTGCAAGTATTTCCAGAAATAAATTAAAACTCTTAATCGATGAAAAAACGCGCAAAACAATTGCATTCCAACAACAAAAACAACTTTGTGCTTGCATTGCAAATACACCACCACAACAAAAGCAACGTCTATAGAAGCATTTCAAACAAAATTGATCCTTCACTGTAAAAAGAACTACTTGTTTTGATGGACTTATCGTCGGGGCAATAATTTTTGCCTGACTTTCAATCCGGGCAAGACTATCTCCCTGACGGGTTTTAATCAGTTTTGTCAACGGATTTCTTTTGTCCATCGGAAAGAAATCAACGGGTTTTAATCACTTTTGTCAACGGATTTCTTTTGTCAACGGATACCCAAACGCAACAAGGATCCTAAATCAATATTGTTCACTTTTGTCCATCGGAAAGAAAAAAAAACTGATTTCTTTTGTATTATAACATCACAACACTAAGTCACTGACCATGATAATCTTCTACCCAAAATGCAAATTCACAAAACAAAAAATGACACAAATAGTCTAAATCCAAAAAAGTAACTCCTTTCCATCACCAGCCCAGCTGACAACAAACAACACAAGCCCACAATCTAAACAATACACACACGTCAACAACAAGACAACCCGCAACCAAAACCGAACCACCACGGAATCCAATTCAATTACTAAGAGAACCTCCTCTATCCATGCATATATGTTATTTCAACACGAAAAGGACGACACCAAGAGTAAGATGGGAATCACCTGGATTAGATGGATTAGGAAACGTAAGATGATTTACGAATGATAACCCTAATGCAGTCCACGATTTGGGGTTTTCGTGACGACAAATCGCATTTTATATTTGGGAAATGTTTGTTGAACGCTTCGCGTCACGGACGCTGCAAACCCAGTCAGCAGAATGGCTGATGTGGGCAACCCAGTCAGCAGACGCGGCTGAGTTCGCTCTCTCCCCAGAAACAATTTCTTTGTTTAGTTTATTCCTCGTTTCGTACAAATTTCGCCATCACTCGCCATCCCTCATTAATGCGTCTCAAATCACTCCATTCTTTCATCATGTTGGCGCTCCTACACTCAACATTCGTCCTCCTATTTCTTCCCTTCTCTTTATTAAATTCATTTTTTTCCGGACACACACGTCATTCATTTTCTTTAGTTTCTGGACAAGCACGTAACTTATTCCGGACACAGTTACTATTTATTCCGGACAGTTGGAATACTTATTCCGGACAGACGGAACACTTATTCCGGACAAACGAACTACTTACTCCTGATTTTTTGTTGCTGTTGTTTTATTTTCCCGATGCGTCCACCATCGCATTTAATGCTTTTCAAATCAGCACGTCCTCCGTCTTCTTTCTTATTGTTTGGCGCGTCACGGAGATACAAATATGAGTGTCTAGGTTATTCCGATCCTACGAACCATTCCTTCTTCTCTCCTTCCTCCATTTTTGTTGTACTGTAATGGCACTCGTAAATGTGTCCTCACAGCCGGCTCCTGCCTCCAACGTCCCTCAAGTGATGATGAATTTTCCTTCCTTCGAAGAAGCCAAAGCATTTTACGTTTCATACGCCGATTCCTGTGGTTTTGGTGTGAAGATAAGGCAATCTCATTACGATCGTGGTGTTGTTATACGGGCCACTCTTACTTGCTCAAAGGAAGGTAATGCTCCCGGAAACCAAGGTGAAGGTAGACCGAAACATAGGTTATCCGGTAGGGTCGAATGCACTGCGCGGATTAGGGTCTCCGGTAATCCATCCAGAGGCTACGTAATTAACTACGTAGATCTCGAACATAATCACGCCATGCTGTCGGAAGACCAGATGCGCTTCCTCCGTCAAAAACGATCCGTCCCGGAGTCCGCCAGAGCACGCATTTCGTGCAATGATGCTGCCGGTATATCTGCCGCCAAGACCATGCAATCTTTTGTGGTCGAAGCTGGAGGTCACGATAAATTGTCTTTCAACGAGCGGGACCTAAGGTTATTTATTCTCCACTTAACCTGGTTGAAGTTACGCATTTAGCTTTGTCATAAAAATTATGTTTCGCAGGAATGTTGTGAACGAGGTTAGAAACCTCAAAATGGGACCAGGAGATGCGCAAGCTATCCAAGATTATTTCATCAGGATGCAGAAGAATGATTCCCGCTTCTTTTACGTAATGGATATGGACGACGAAGGCAGACTACGAAATGTGTTCTGGGCCGACAGTCGGTCTCGAGCTGCTTACTCTTACTTTGGAGATGCAATATGTTTCGACACAACATACATAACAAACAAGTATGACATGCCTTTTGCCCCATTTGTGGGGGTAAATCACCACTACCAGTCCGTCCTACTCGGTTGCGCACTCCTCTCTTCCGAGACGACACAAAATTACATTTGGTTGTTCCAAACATGGTTGACGTGCATGAACGGTACGTGTTTTATTTTGTCCGGCTTTGTCCATTTTACGTTGTGTGCCTGTCCGGTTACTCCCTTACGTCTGTCCGTTTTACGTATTTTGCTCGTCCGGTTTATCCCTTACGTCTGTCCTGTTTACGTCTTTTGCTCGTCCTGTTTACCCCTTACGTCTGTCCGGTTTACGTATTTTGCTCGTCCGTTTTATCCCTTACGTCTGTCCGGTTTACGTATTTTGCTCGTCCGGTTTATCCCTTACGTAAGTCCGGTTTACGTTTTTTGCGCGTCCGGTTTATCCCTTACGTCTGTCCGGTTTACCCTTGACGCCTGTCCGGTTTACGTCTTTTGCTCGTCCGGTTTATCCCTTACGTCTGTCCGGTTTACGTCTTTTGCTCGTCCGGTTTACCCTTGACGTCTGTCCGGTTTACGTTATTTCTGTCCGGATTAACATATGTTTTTATCTTGATCGCTTTGTGTGCAGATACAAGCCCCCCGGCGATCATAACAGACCAATGTGGCGCCATAGCTTCGGCTGTGAGGACTGTGTTCCCTGAAGCGCGGCACAGATTTTGTATATGGCACATAATGAATAAGGCCCCTGTGAAGCTGCCCAAGAAGTACCGGGAGCATACGTTGTTTGACCTCAACAACTGTGTATTCGATTCCAAGACTCCGGCAGAATTCGAGCGGAATTGGCAGGGATTTCTAGATGATTTCGAGTTGCACGACAATAATTGGCTCCGATCCATTTATGCAATTCGAGAGCACTGGGTACCTGCATTTTCGCGGGATTGTTTTTCCGCCGGAATGACATCAACCCAGAGAAGTGAGGGTATGAACGCCTTCTTCGATAAGTACCTCACATCAAGGACGACACTTAAGCAGTTCGTTCAACAATACGAACTCGCACTACGCCACAAGTATGAGAAGGAAGCTCAGTCTGATTTCGATTGTCAGCATAAGGCTCCGCAATTGATTTCGAAATATCCATTCGAGAGGCAATTGAGCGAGTTGTATACGGTGGGTGTCTTCAAGAAGGTGCAGTTAGAAATTGGGAAGATGATGTACTGCGACATCAAGGATGAGTTCAACGAGGACGACACATTGCACTTCAACGTGACCGAACATGTATTGACACATATCCTCCCATTGTCGAAACGGTTCACAGTGCAAATTAGAGATGAGAAGTGGGTATGCGATTGCAGAATGTTTGATCACGTCGGTATCCTATGTTGTCACGTTTATGTTGTTATTGCCCGAATACGTCCAAACGCGTTGCTCCCCGAGTTTTACATCGTCCACCGATGGAGGAAGGATATCCGAAGGAGCTATGGAGTCAAGTTTCCTCTTCAAAGCGGCATAACGGGGAACGATGCGCTTCGTCGCCACGACGACATAATGGGTCGTGCGCTTTGGATCGCCGAGGCCGCTTTCGACTCAAACGACAGATATCTTCAGGCGGTAGAGGCACTTGAGTTGCTTAAGGAACGTATGCAACGACCTGATCCTGTGTTCGCTGGTACATCCGTTCTCAATCCGGATAAGACAATACGGAAAGGCAGACCGCCGAGCAAACGACGGATTTCTTTGTCTGAGAAAATAATTAAAAGTAACGTTAAGAAAATCAACAGGAAGAAGGCTCTACCCCCGTTACACCCTGCAGCACCCAAACCGGGGGATCACGATTTCGATGACTGGGACATGAATTTGCATTACGAGGGAGTTCCTCCTTGATTATTGTATTTGTCCTTGGTTGGAATTATTCCTATGTAATTTTGTTGAAAGTCATTGTAATTTTGTTGAAAGTCATTGTATGTAATTTTGTTGAAAGTCATTGTATGTAATTTTGTTGAAAGTCATTGTATTATTGCATAAGATTCAACCCTTTCTTTGCTTGATCGTTTGTGAATTAATTTCTCATGGCGACAAATATATTAAGTAATTTTGTACCGTTGTATGTCTGTCCGGATTAAGTTAACAGTATGTCCGGATTAAGTTAACAGTATGTCCGGATTACGTAACATCAAAGTCCGGATTAAGTGACCAGTATGTCCGGAATACGTAATTAGGCAGTCCGGATTACATTGTTTGTCTGTCCGGATTACGTTAATTTCTGTCCGGAATAAGTTACCAGTATGTCCGGATTACGTTACCAGTATGTCCGGATTACGTTACATCAATGTCCGGATTACGTTTTATTTATGTCCTGATTAAGTGACCAGTATGTCCGGATTACGTAATTTGTTTGTCTGTCCGGATTACATTGTTTGTCTGTCCGGATTACGTTGTTTGTCTGTCCGGATTACGTTATATGTCCGTCCGGATTACGTATCATGTTTGTCCGGTTTAAGAATAAAGTGTGTCCCGAAACGGAACAAAAAGTTTGTCCGGAATAAGTGTATTTGTTGTCCGGAATAAGTGTATTTGTTGTCTGGTTTAAGACAAAAGTGTGTCCCGAAACGGAACAAAAAGTTTGTCCGGAATAAGTGTATTTGCTGTCCGGAATAAGTGTATTTGTTGTCCGGAATAAGCGTATTTGTTGTCGGGAATAAATGTATTTGTTGTCCTGTTTAAGAATAAAGTGTGTCTGGAATAAGTGTTTTTGCTGTCCGGAATAAGTGTATTTGCTGTCCGGAATAAGAATAAAGTATGTCCCGAAACGGAACAAAAAGTTTGTCCGGAATAAGTGTATTTGCTGTCCGGAATAAGTGTATTTGTTGTCCGGAATAAGCGTATTTGTTGTCCGGAATAAATGTATTTGTTGTCCGGTTTAAGAATAAAGTGTGTCCGGAATAAGTGTATTTGCTGTCCGGAATAAGTGTACTTGCTGTCCCGAATAAGTGTACGGTTGTATGTCTGTCCGGATTAAGTTAACAGTATGTCCGGATTAAGTTAACAGTATGTCCGGATTACGTAACATCAAAGTCCGGATTAAGTGACCAGTATGTCCGGAATACGTAATTAGGCAGTCCGGATTACATTGTTTGTCTGTCCGGATTACTTTAATTTCTGTCCGGAATAAGTTACCAGTATGTCCGGATTACGTTACCAGTATGTCCGGATTACGTTACATCAATGTCCGGATTACGTTTTATTTATGTCCTGATTAAGTGACCAGTATGTCCGGATTACGTAATTTGTTTGTCTGTCCGGATTACATTGTTTGTCTGTCCGGATTACGTTGTTTGTCTGTCCGGATTACGTTATATGTCCGTCCGGATTACGTATCATGTTTGTCCGGTTTAAGAATAAAGTGTGTCCCGAAACGGAACAAAAAGTTTGTCCGGAATAAGTGTATTTGTTGTCCGGAATAAGTGTATTTGTTGTCTGGTTTAAGACAAAAGTGTGTCCCGAAACGGAACAAAAAGTTTGTCCGGAATAAGTGTATTTGCTGTCCGGAATAAGTGTATTTGTTGTCCGGAATAAGCGTATTTGTTGTCGGGAATAAATGTATTTGTTGTCCGGTTTAAGAATAAAATGTGTCTGGAATAAGTGTTTTTGCTGTCCGGAATAAGTGTATTTGCTGTCCGGAATAAGAATAAAGTATGTCCCGAAACGGAACAAAAAGTTTGTCCGGAATAAGTGTATTTGCTGTCCGGAATAAGTGTATTTGTTGTCCGGAATAAGCGTATTTGTTGTCCGGAATAAATGTATTTGTTGTCCGGTTTAAGAATAAAGTGTGTCCGGAATAAGTGTATTTGCTGTCCGGAATAAGTGTACTTGCTGTCCCGAATAAGTGTATTTGCTGTCCGGAATAAGAATAAAGTGTGTCCCGAAACGGAACAAAAAGTTTGTCCGGAATAAGTGTATTTGCTGCCCAGAATAAGTGTATTTTTTGTCCGGAATAAGTGTATTTGCTGTCCGGAATAAGTGTATTTGTTGTCCGGAATATGTGTATTTGTTGTCCGGAATATGTGTATTTGTTGTCCGGAATATGTGTATTTGTTGTTCGGAATAAGTGTATTTGCTGTCCGGAATAAGTGTATTTGTTTTTCGGAGTAAGTGTATTTGTTGTCCGGTTTAAGAATAAATTTTGTCCAGAAACGGAACATTAAGTTTTTCCGGAATAAGTGTATTTGCTGTCCGGAATAAGGGTATTTGTTGTCCGGAATTAGTGTATTTGCTGTCCGGAATAGGTGTATTTGTTGTCCGGTTTAAGAGTATTGATTATTTATACATGTCCTTGTATTGATAATTTAACCCAACACCAAATGTCATTGTATTGATAAATCATTCAAATAGTCTATGTAATTTTAACATGTATACATGTATAACTTTGTAAAAAAAATTAAAACATCCAGAGTCGTTTATTGTTGATCGCACATCCCAGAGTCTTCGAGTAAGAAATTGGCCAAATCGCCTCTAAAACGGTGAATAACCTTGCTCTGCTTCGGCTGAGTCGGATCAGCATTCTCCATCAAACGCTTGATCCAGTACAAAACGTATGGCCCGCAGTCGTTACTCCCCGCTAGCTGTCGTTGGCTACCCTTCCTGTCAACTCTCAGTGGCCATTCGACCGCCAAAAACCCTCGCCAGAATCCCGCTATCTTAGACGCGGTGCATTCATGAGTTCCGACTAAAAGGTTAGGATTTTCACCTCTTTTAAGCGTGCGGGAGATGCTGTTGTACTGAATGAACTCCGATCGAGGTCCGTGGGCAACGAACAGAGTCCAGTGGCCGGACAAACAGCATGGCTGTGCGATGACGACTTCCTCCACATTAAGTCCTTCCATTTTTGGGAGTAAATAATCTCTCTTTATATCTTCTCCATGTCCCTCCACAATCATTTCCGATTCGAAGGATGATAAGCAGACCACCTTTTGTTGCCCTCCTCTTCTGACGAGTACCTCAATTAGGCCGTCAAGCGTTTCGTTGGTGATTTCTGTGCCTCGCGAAATTATTTCCTTGAGATCACCCCTGCTGATAATGCTGAGAACCCCCCTCCAGATAATATCTTTTGCTTCTCGCTCGGGGGCCGTTGCATTCAATAAACGATGTACCTCATCATTGGTCAGCGTTCTCAAGGCGGTATCATCCACATCTGGCCTCGTGGACGAAACAAGGGCGGCCAGTTCATCTTTCGCTTTTTCTTCACTGGCTTCTTCGGGCCCTTTTGTTTTTGTGGTGGCTTCTTCGGCCTCCTTTATTTGTTCTTGTTTTTCTGCGGCAATCTTCTGTGCCTCATCTTGGCCAGATTTGCTTTGCGCTTCGTGTATGTGTTCTGTGCGCAAGCGTGGTTTAAAGGTCCGCATTTTTTTGGGGTGCAAAAGCGGAAGCGCAACCCCAGCCTTCCTCTTTCTTTCCTCCTGTCTCCTCATAACTTCCTCCTTTTCTTCCTCCTCCTCCCTCTTATTTCTCTCTTCCTCCTCCCTCTTTTCCCTCTCTTCCCTCTCCTCCTCCTCCCTCTTATTTCTCTCTTCCTCCTCCCTCTTTTCCCTCTCTTCCCTCTCCACCGCCTCCCTCTTATTTCTCTCTTCCTCCTCCCTCTTTTCCCTCTCTTCCCTCTCCTCCGCCTCCCTCTTATTTCTCTCTTCCTCCTCCGCCTCCCTCTTATTTCTCTCTTCCTCCTCCCTCTCTTCCCTCTCTTCCCTCTCCTCCGCCTCCCTCTTATTTCTCTCTTCCTCCTCCCTCTTTTCCCTCTCTTCCTCCTCCCCACGGACTCTCAGCTCACGACACTCTTCTTGAGAGATCCGCAGTTCTTCCTCCAGGTTGTTAATTTTAACGGTCGCCTCCCTAAGTGCTGCTTCGGCTCGCAGCCATTTCGTCTTCACCTCACTAAGTTCCAACTCTTGTAGCAGTGGGTCACATGGAATGCTGCATTCACTGAGTTGTATCCTTGGTAGAGTGGATGTTGAAGGTGTTTCCTTCGAGGCGACCGTTGCTTCTGCAGGAGTTGAAGGTGTTTCCTTCGCTGCGGGAGTTGCTGCTGCAGGAGGAAATTGATCCTCTGACAACAGTGAATGCTCCCGTGCACTGAGTTTTGGGGTGCCCTTCAACTCAAATTGCCCCGAGTATATCCGGGACAAGTTGATGCCTCGATCTTCCCATTTTCTAAGGATTTGGCGTCTGCTAAACATTTCGGTCCAACACTTGAACCGTGGAAATGCTGACCGGGGATCCCCCAATTTGAACTTCTCGCAAAGCCACACCTGAAAACAGGAATAAGTTAAAAAACAGAAACATAACATCCCCAGGACAGTCTCATAACGTTAATCACTAATTCCGGACAGACACAACTCTTATTCCGGACAGACACAACTCTTATTCCGGACAGACACAACTCTTATTCCGGACAGACAAAGACGTATTCCGGACATACAAATTACTTATTCCGGACAGACACAAGACGTATTCCGGACACATACAGGACTATTCCGGACTGGCAACACACTTATTCCGGACAGGCAACACACTTATTCCGGACAGAGACAACACTATTGAGGACATACACAAAACTTATCCCGGACAGACACAAGACTTATTCCGGACAGAGACAACACTATTCAGGACAGACACAAGACTTATCCCGGACAGACACAAGACGTATTCCGGACAGACAAGACAATCATTCCAGACACATACAGGACTATTCCGGACAGGCAACACACTTATTCCGGACATAAACCAACACTACTCCGGACTGACACAACACTCATTCCGGACAACCACAAGACACTTATTCCGGAAAACCTCAAGACACTTTTTCCGGACAGAGACAACACTATTCAGGACAGACAGAAGACGTATTCCGGACAGACACAAGACGTATTCCGGACAAGCAAGACAGTCATTTCGGACACATACAGGACTATTCCGGACAGGCAACACACTTATTCCGGACATAAACCGACACTATTCCGGACTGACACAACACTCATTCCGGACCAAGATGCTTACTTGTAATACGGCAACGCAACCAGACACGTAGCCCTGCTTCATAGAGAAGTTCGCTGACGATCTCCTCCTCGAGAGGTCCCGTTGGGCTTCCTCCAGGCCTTCAACCAAGAAAGTGTGAACCGCATTTGCCCACGCATATCTCTTGAGGCGCTTGAGGTTCTTAAGGTGTTTCGTGTACCACGCTTTAGTTCGCAGTGATCCATCGAAGAACAAAAAATGATTGAAAATCATAGAAATAAGGAGTCGGACGTGCTCCTCCTCCTCGCCCATCTTGCTCGTGGCGGTAAGATGACCCAGTAGCTGGGTGTTGTCGAGGTTAACCCCGTCACGTTTCGCTACGTACATGGCATCCATATCCACTCTCTGCCCATGTACTCTTAGTCCAAGTAGAAGGGCGACGTCTTCTACCGTAAATGGGACCACCCCAGTGGCTATTCTCAGACCGACTTCATTGGCGTCGAAGTGTTCGACGAACCAACCCAGTATCTCGTTGTCAGTTGTGACGTGAGGAAAGCTGAGGAAGTGACCGAAAGGCGTCCGTTGGAAGACATTTTTCTCCTCCTCCTTCATCCGGTCGAACTGCTTGTGAAGGGCCGCGAAACCGCACTTGGTTTCGCGGAAGTAGTACGTGCTTCCCTTAAACCACACAAAAAAATTGTTAGAGGCCAATAATGAACCTTAAAATGAACCAGAAAGAACATGGTTGACAAAACACCTGCGCGGCTAAAATTTCAGGAGCAATGGAGGTTTCAGGTAGAGAAGGATCCATTTTCGCCTTGTCTTGGTTTTCGTTACTGGAATGGAAAGGTTTTGGAGCAATGAAGGTTTTGGATGAGCGTATGGAAAGGAACTCCGGGTGAAATGGGGAAAGTTACTCGAATGCTGTACCGCCGCTACTGATGTACGTGAAGTCGAACCGTCTAATCGTGATTTAGGGAAATGAACCGTCGCACGGAAATGAACCGTCGCACCCAACAAATCGTGATTTAGGGAAATGAACCGTCGCACCCAACAATTCGTATACATTTCCCCGCGCAGAGGTTTTGGTTGACTGGACGCACACCTGGCAGCTGACGTGTTATTCCACGTAGGACGCGTCACGGACGCTCGCGTCCGTATATAACTACTCTTTATATTTTTAGGGGTCGGTGTAACCGTACGTGTGACCAGTATAACCATTTTATTTTATTGTACTAATTCTTGACTTGGCCTTCTTTATTGATTTTTTCCACTAATAAACTGCATCAACCCGAAAGGATAGAAATGAGTTGGTCAAAGTCAAACCACCCAAAACGAGAGAAAAAAAACATCAAATATGGTTTTTAGAAAATTACATTTACAATTTTACATACAATGGTTTAATATGGTAAGGGTACGCTTGGATATCCTCAAATATCGTGATTTTGAAAGGAAACCGGATCATTTTGAAAAATACAATTTTCAATCTTACATGAGTGTTTGGTTAATCCTCAAATAATACATTATAAATTAATTTATTTTTTTATACTGGAAACGTATTTTTCAAAAAAAGACGATACATCCTTTTGTCTTAAACATGTTGTCTTTTTTTTCTCTCGAAACCTTTGATTTACAAAAAACACATTTTTTATAGCAAAACACAATATTGATAATGTATTTTCAGAACACATTATTTTGAATTGGAGGTGAACTTCAAAATACATTTTTGAAATCAAAAATTTAAACCTTTAGTTATCCATAAAGAACCCAAAATAAGTATTTTTTTTAAAACACATTGTTTGAAACAAATACTAATTTTAAAATACAATTTTTTAAAAATCAAAATTCCAAAATCATCGGATACACAAACTCAACAAGGAACCCAAAAAAGCCCACCCACGGTAAAACAATTATAAACGAAAAACCCTTTCAAAACAAAAGCCCGTATTAAACTCATTCAACCTTCTGTAAGAAAAAAAAATTAAAAAAGAACTCACAAAAGAATTACGTACCCCTATTTCATATGGAATCGAAGCCAACCAATTCTACTAAATAGAAAAACTGTTCGACGTATAGTACACATCAATAAAACCCAACCATATTTCAAAATTAAAGAAGAAGAAAAATCATTGAAAATTATTCCAATGTAAAATAAAGTTAAACTAATAAATAAAGGCAATATTTTTTTATTGATGAAGAATAAAGGTAATGTTTGGACGTGCACCTTTGACATCATCTGGGTTACTATTTTTTTCATTATGTCCAACGACACGGTGAGGTACGAATCACATGGTTTACTTCAACGCTCCCACCATGGTCGAAATTAGAGTTCTCTTCGACGTTCTTAAATTCCCGGATCTTCACGTCACGCTACATATTCACAATATATTTAAGAACCAACTTGCCACTTTTGCATTTTCTGAATAATTTCAAACGTACCCCCTAGCCACCCGGCCCGGCCCAATAGCAGGAGCAGGGTGAGCTTCTGCTCCGGGCCTCATTCCGGGTCTCATTTTGAAGGGGCCTCAAAAAAATATATTTGGACATGGACTTATTAGGTTGCAAATAAAATTAGTGTTAACACATGAATAACACATAAACATTGATATATTTGTCTCAAATATTGCTAAGAAGACAAAAAAAATTCAATTAATATTACATTAAGTTAGTGAAATTTTTATTATTTAAACTAGGAGGACAATTTTTTTCAAATTTAGGAGTCTCGTTGTTTATTTTCGCATATGGCCTCAAAAATTTCCGAGACGACCCTGCTAGCCACTAATTTATAGTATACCATCTAATAAATCTAGTATCTTTTGAAAGTGCGTGTTGGTTGTTGTACCTTGAGGTTCCGAGTCTCCACGGCGTGGACAAGAGCATCCACCTCGGCCATCGAGAAGGGTCGTCGAATGCGATGTTGCACGAGTTCCAATATCTTCAACTTGCGGTGGCAATATCTTCGTGGGACAGAACGACGACAAGAGCCTTGGACGCCGGTGTCTCATTGTGGTCTATCGGCACCACCGGAGGGTTATCCATGCTGTTGCGGCCTGCGGGGTCATCTGTAGTGCACCCAATGACTCCTCTTGTACAATGCAATGTTGGAATACTGATGAATATAACACTACTAATTCACATTAATACGATACTTAGAAGGCATTAATGATGATCCATCACGATTGTTATATATGTTCACTTTTGCACCCTGCAAGTGGCTTTGGCGCATGGTTTGACGAAGTGAAGGTTCATGGCAGTTGAGCTGCTGTTGTTGTGGGGGTGGTTGGGTAAGGGGGTTCCAATATCTTGGTACAATTATTACAAATATTATCACGTAAAATTAATTACACGTGTCTAATGCAGCAGACAACAGGAGCCAACATACGAAATCATGTTTAGGAGACAAACAATAAAGGAACAGTGATCAGAAAGGCCTTCAACTGAGTTGTCGATGTCCGACTTGGTTTAGAGAAAATATCGCCCTCATATACCACGTGTCATGAGTCTGACACTTTTCTCCCATGATAGAACAATCACAACGTCGAGTATGCGCATACCGAAACCGACAAACCTCGAAAACAGATCGAGACCTCGCCTGGATCGATCACCAAAGAACGCTGGATTTGGAAGAGATAAAAAAACTCTAGAGAATGAGAGATTTTTCGTTTGAGAGAGAGAGAGAAAAAAAGATCTGTTAAGTAACGTAGGTATTGGGCATCATGGATTCATGGGTTGAAAATAGGGACCTAAATGTAATATACATTTAAATTTAGTACCAAAAATATATTTCTATTTTTTTGAGGCTAGCACCTCTACTTTCCCCCAAATCCCCCGCCTCGCCCTGGATGGGACCGAACGGGTGTGCACGTGGGTTTGGAGCATTCATTCATCCTCTCTTTCTACCAACAGATGGTTAAGGGAGATAAAGGTATATGAGCATCTCCCAACATCCCATGCTCCTCAATGTGGGACTAAAGAAAGTGAGGATCTCACATCTCAATAACTCACATCTCAACATTGGATTTTCAATTAAATTATTTATGAGCATAAGCTCAAATTTAATATCTAACAATCTCCTACAAATTCATTGTTTATCGAGCGACCAAACCTTGCAGTATGATGCTTTCATTAATGATATCTTTTAGGTTTGAATCACTACCTAAGTCATTCAATTTCACCCTCACAGAAACTAAGTGAAACGAAGTCATGAACTTGAACATTTTATGTAAAACGAAGTATGTAGGGTGGGGCTAGCAACTGGTCTGACCTGGACCAAAACCAGGTAGGCTCCGGATCTCGGACCGAATGCCAGACCGGTCAAAAACTGGATTTTTTACCTTAAAATTTAAAATAAAATAAAATAATTCAGATCGGTCCGGACCGAACCGAACCAGACCGGAATTGAATTAGCTCCGAATCCCAGACCGAAAACAGCACCGGTTGGGTCCGGTCTGAACTGGAACCCGTACTGGTTGTTATTCAGCCTTACCGTAGGGTGTGCACTCATTTTTGGAGATCGATTTAGGAATTTTTTTAAAAACAAGATTAAATTTTAAAAAAATACAATTAGAAGACATGTTTTTAAAAAATAAGATTTAAAAAACAGATAAAAAATAACAATACAAGATTTATTGGTATTTGTTATAATAATTAGGGGCTTTATATTTTGATAAATAGTTAGGATTTAAGTATCAAATTTATACTGAAATACACAAACTTTTCTAAAATAGGGAACAAAGGCCGCGTTTGTGATAAAACCCAGCATCTCGCGTTAAAGACGGATTCGATTAAGAACATCTGGCAGTGATTCGGCAGTAGTGACGCTTAAGTGTGTTTTATTAGTATGTATTTTATGTGTTTTGTGATTTGTGTCGTTTAATATTGATTTATTTCGTGTGTTATTTGGTTTATGTAGTGTATTTGGTTTATCATATCGGGTAATGTAAGCTTGCGTTTGTTTAATTTAATGTAATATTTACTTTATTAATATTAATAATATTTAGTATTTGTTAATCATTGATGATTAAATAAAATATATATGTAATTTGGAAATACGAGATTTATTGGTATTTTGTTTTTTCCAAATATATCATTAATGTTTTTGGTAAATATAAATGATTTTGGAATATAATAAATGTTGATAACTAAATTAATGATGGGAAGAAAAGATAATGTGATGACTTATGTCATGA
Organism: Triglochin maritima; assembly: GCA_963682175.1. Lineage (NCBI taxonomy): Eukaryota > Viridiplantae > Streptophyta > Magnoliopsida > Alismatales > Juncaginaceae > Triglochin > Triglochin maritima. The sequence continues at coordinate 1,318,213 of OY821774.1, forward strand.
TAAATTGAATAGTGAAGGAGAAAGATGATGTTGATTATGATAATGTGACAGAAAGAGAAATGAAGAGAGATATACCTGACCTAAGTCATCTGATTTAGGTTATGATAATGAATGCCTTTAAGGTTGTTCGAGTCACTTGCGGCATCTATCCCCTTCGAACGACACAAATGACACCTAGTATTATTTGGTGGGATGTCTTGTTTGTTTTGTAATATCGGCAACCATAATGATTGAGATACTCAAGCTTCGTAATACGACTGGTTTACTAACTTCTAACATTTGGAACTTGCAATTTTTTTTCATCCTATTGTTAATGCCGTAATTTTTATATATAATAAAAAAATTCAAAATTATAAATATAGGAATAAATAAAAAAATTCGAAATTTACTCGGATCGGATAGCGGGTGTAAACCGCGATCCGCCACTTTTTACAAAAAATATTTTTGCACGGATCGCGGTCCACACTGGCGATCCGTCACTTTAAAATAAAAAATTTCACGGATCGCGGGTGTGAATCGCGATTCGAGTAGATTTCAATTTTTTTTATTTCTATATTTATAATTTATAATTTCTTTTTATTATATATATAAATTACGGTTGTTAATGCGTACCTACGTTATCAAAACAAAAAACAAAACATATTTCCCGTGGAACATATAAATATTTCCAAATTTCGACGATGGCAAAGTTAATCGGATCCAAACCCGAATCTAGTGTTCGATCTTTACCCTCTTCTCTCTCCAGTCTCCACTACATAAAGTCCGTACGTAACCCCCACAGTTTACTCGCACTTACCGCCTCAACCATAAAACCCCCACAGACTAATCCCCGACGAAATCCCACTCCCTCTCTCTCGCTCTCTCCCTCTCCCTCTCCCTCCTCCCCAAACCCTAATCCCGATTTCGTAGATTTCGCCTCTCTCCCCCTCCGATTCGATTCCCAATCTCTCCTCCAATGGCTGTTTCGAGTCAGGCGAGCCTCCTCCTCTCCAAGCAACTCCGTGGTACGCTTCGATTCGCCCGATTGGTGGAGTTTTTTAGGTTTTGCTTCGAATTCGATGGTATCGGGGGTTTCTTAGCGTTCTGTTGTTTTTTTGTTGCCAGATCTGATGAAGAACCCGGTCGATGGTTTCTCCGCCGGTCTTGTTGAAGATACCAATATTTTCGAGTGGAGCGTCACCATCATCGGGCCGCCGGACACCCTCTAGTGCGTATTTTCTTCTAAAGATTTTATCTTTGGTGCTTCTTGCTAGGGTTTTAAGTTGTGATTTTGCGATCTTGGCCTTGATTTCGTTGGAGGGGATTCTTTGATTGATTTCTGTACTCAATTGCAAGTTTTCGTACTCTAAGAAGAGGTGGATGTTTGGTCTGTTTTGGAAGTGCAAAGATTCCTTCCGTTATTGATCGGGTTTTGTGTTTCTCAGAGTAAATTAGTTTGTTAACATTTATCGGTCTTTTATTTAGCGACGATAACTGTTTAGTTTTCAGGCTTTGGTAGGGATCTGTTTTTTATTATTCATTATCTGATATTTAGTGTAATGAATTATTGATACATGATTCTATGACGGATGAGTTTGAGCTTGTATGAGTTTACCTTGCTATTGTCTTTGGAAAGAGTGTTCTGTTTTAGTAAATTCTATAAGGTGCAGTGATAGGTAACTTTTTGTGACCTAGCTTAAAATGTAGGTTTGTATGTTATTTTTAGTTCATAAGTAACTGTTATTATTTGCTTGCAGTGATGGAGGTTACTTCAATGCCATTATGTCATTTCCACCCAATTATCCTAATAGTCCACCATCAGTTAGATTTACATCAGAGATGTGGCATCCTAATGGTGTGTCTCGAATGAATTCTTTCTAAATTTGAGGGAAAATTTTCTAATAGGTTGTTGATTATTGTTACCTTGTTGAAATTTTCAGTTTACCCTGATGGTCGTGTTTGTATATCAATTCTTCACGAACCGGGTGATGATCCGAATGGCTATGAGCTTGCAAGTGAGCGTTGGTCTCCTGTGCATACTGTATGGTTTATTAGCATCTTTTAAAGTACTGCAGCATATTGATATTGTCTACTTTACTTCCCTTGTTGATTTGTTTTTCACTTGAATGTTGTTCTTATTTGTTACTAGTGCACGCCATAGATCATTAGTTTGCGATTAGGTCATACGTCTTTTTCTAGAATTACAATTTAGTTATGTAGGTTTTATAGCATGTCCATATGCTAGTCTAGGTAGAAATGATTTTGTAACTGCCATTGGATGTTTTCACTGGATATGGAACCAAGAAAATATTCCTTTATGTTTGAATTTGATCCTTTGGATTGTTTTATGTGGAACCAAAGACCAACGTTCAGGCTCTAATTCTTTACTAGTGAACTCAGCCTTCTAGTACTGACTTACTGTTGTTTTGCTGGCAGTGCCGCAATATATCATTTATTTTTAGAAAGCTTTCTAGTAAATGCTTCATTTGAGACCTTCTTTGATTTCCTTGGGATTGGAAAGGCATGCAATTTATAGCTCCTTTTATGTTTCTAATTTGCTAGCAAGATGTTTTCTTATGAATAAAGGATGTGAAAAATTGTGTTAAAACATTGTAGTGGTCATGTTATGTTTTTATCAATAACGGTAAAGGTTATTCTAGTTTCATTAGTAACTTCCAACATCACTCTTCGTCTTGAAGGTTTTATGTTCCATTCTTACTGGGTCTTTTTCCCTCCAATTCAACTTTATTCATATGAATTGCTACTTTCTTGGGTTGAAATTTGTCTTTATATTCTCTGACCTCTGTTATTTATCATTTTCACATGATATGGGAGTCTGATGAATTCATACTACTGCAGGTTGAAAGTATAGTGTTAAGTATCATATCAATGCTCTCGAGTCCCAATGATGAATCTCCTGCTAATGTCGAAGCTGCTGTAAGTAGTTGCAATGCCCTGGCTATGGTCTTATGAACATGTCGTACCTAAGGTCTCCAGAACTAATTGTGATTGTATGTGAATGTAGAATGGCTACTTAAATGCTTGATGATAAATGAATTGAAATTTTACTAATTATTGCAAATTGACTGATTACTTAACAACATACAAGATTAAATTTAAGCAAGCTATGCAGGAACTTTGTGGTCGTACAAATCACAAATTAAAAAGGCACACATAATCTTACAGTTCAAAAAAAAATCTTAGCGTTATTGGGTGCGTTTTTCTCCCATAATTTCCTTATAAATATGGACTCTCTTAGTTTACCCTTCTACACTCTACAGCCCTTGTAACTGCATCTGTCATCCCATAATCCTACAAAATATAAGTTCTCAAGTTTTCGTCATATGATGTTTGTAGATGATAGTTTGAGTAGCGTACTTAGTTTCATAGCTTGCATGTAGTATCAGTCGCTAGTAGTCTTTTGTATTTTCATATGATTATACATCCATGATCCCTATTTTGAGGTGATTTTGAATGCTAGCGGGTCAGTCTTAAACATTGTGAAACTACATTTGTTGCTGCTCCAAAATTTTGATTCTTATATCTTGTGCTAAATATTTGTTGCTACATTTAGTAAGCACTCTCCAAGATCATGTGTTACCCTCAAATCTAACAATAAGACCGTTGGGTAAAAAATGGAATTAAATATATATTTGTCATCTGTAACCAGATACCACTTAGAGTAATGTTTTCTGCATCTTGTATGTTAAGAGTAAACTACATGAGCAAATTAACAATCGAAGACAATAAGTGAATTGTCACTCTTTCCATGTTATATTTCCGTTGTGGTTTTATTTTGTCTTTCACAATGATTATCAAACGGTCAGCCTCTTTAGACTGGATTTTTTATTTATAATTTAACGGAGTTAACTTCTCAATGAATTTCAGAAACAATGGAGAGATAGGAGAGACGAATTCAAGAAGAAAGTCAGTCGTATTGTTAGGAAATCACAGGAAATGCTGTGAGCTCTCCAGAGGATGGTGGTGCTTCCCGAAGTTTGGCCGGAGCTTTTAGTGTTCGCATGTTTCTGCTTGAGCAGGCAGTTGGTTTGTTGTCTGATAATGAAGTTCCATTTAAGCGTTGTTGCCCTTTTTTGTCGCAAAAAATTGCTAGACATTGCAAACTGTCCAATGTGGTTTGCATGATGAGCTTAAACTCTGAGATCGTATAGTTTTTCTACTTCGCCCGTCCCTCTTTTCATATTCAGAAAAACAAGTTGGGTAAAATTACAAGCTCACAGAAAATTATGGTGTCATGTCAATGACTTAATGCAGAGTGCGTAATGGCTTTAACGTGAAACAAAACCGGATTTGTGGTCCGTTTGGGTGGCACCTGTTGCGTCCAGAGTTTGGTGTGGGGAGTAAATTTGGAAACCGTCTAGGCCTGATTTGGTTTCTGAGTTGCCGTTGCCAACCCCAAATGGACCTTTGGGTAGTTGAATTGGTAGAACAATTTTCGGGATACGTTTTTTATGATAGGTAGAATGTGTTGACAAATCTTATATTGCAAAACGTTGTAGAAATAGGTGAAAAGATAAATTTTAAAGTGTTCTAGAACAAATATGGTTAGTTTTTTATGTTTTTTATTGACTAGTCCCCGCACATTTTACGCATGTGTGGTTTTGTAATACTTAATCTGTATTTGGTGCAGTAGAAAATATAAATTAGTGTCGGTCTAATGAGAGTTGAAATGATGTGAATATTGAATAAAAATAAATTTTGGACATGCAAACAAATAAACATATCAAATGACAAAATGAATCGTTACGTAGGTAATGGGAAGATAAACATCCGTGATACGTATATATATATTAGATGAATCATCATCAATGTAAAGTAGAAGTCTTATAATTAATAATTTCAATATTAATAGATATGTTATGAAACAGGTAGAAGATCGTTAGAAACACAATAACAAGACAAGAGAAGTACGTGAAAGAAGAGGAGATGAATAATTTTATCTTGTATGTTCTCAATACATAGTACAACTGTTGGTTTTTTGGCTTTAATATATGTTTTTATGATTTAATCAACATAATCTTAATTATAATCAATGTAGAGTAGCACACATATTGCATAACATATATTGTATTGTGCTAATTTCTACAAATGATCAAAACTCAAGAAATAAATTATTCAAGTCAAGACATGTAATGAAAGTCATTTGAAGACATGTAAATTTGTATTTTTTCTGAGTCTTAGGAACTATGTGTAGTTGAGCATACAAGAGTAAATAACCAATTAAACACACATTATGTTCATTGTAGAAGTCACACACAAAATTTCACAACAATTGAACTTAAATAAATCACCCAAACTATAACTGGAAAACACTTAAACCAAACCTGAACTGCCAGTGCCAAATCGGTCGATCGGAACGAGTTCTTCGTTCGACCGATTGAGTCCGTTAATACTGTTAGTCTTGTTGTTGTAACGTGAGTTCTATTCACATTTTTCAAAAATCAGGACTAATGGTCCAATAAGCGTGTCTAGTTCTATATTGCTTGTCTTCTTTTATTCATTTCAAATTTAAATGCTTCTGACATTCTTATAATATTATAGATTATGGATCCACATTTTCTCTTGAATTAACATGCTCTAAGAAGGTGAATTAGTCATCGACAATAACCCCTTTGGGTTAATTGTTTGCATGCTATTACAAAACACAGTAATTCCCAATGACCATCACTCCACACATATTTGTCCATATGCCACTCAAAAACAGACCTCATATCCCAAATGCCATTACCTTTTCATAATTGTCGCTCAGTTGACATTTTCTGTTAACGGTGTTAAGTTCTAATCAACGATGTTAACTATATTAATTTTTAAGTGTATAATTTATTTGTTGCCCCTAAGTTTTCTTCTTCTTTTCTTTAGATCCAAATTAAAACTCAATTATGTTGGCTTTTTGACCTTAATATATGTTTTGATGATTTAATCAACCTAATCTTAATTGTAATCATGTAGAGTAGCACACATGTTGCATTGCATATATATTGCTTTGTGCTAACCTCTACAGGTGATCAAGACTCAAGGAAGAAATGAAATCAAGTCAAGACATGTAATCAAACTCATTTGAAGACATGTATTTTGTATTTCTTTGAGTCTTAGGAACTATGTGTAAATTGAGCATACTTGAGCTAAAATAAACTCACATACACACCAGGTTTCCTATAGAAGTCACACACAAAATTTCACATCTTTTGGATTTCAATAGATCACCCAAACTTAGACCGAAAAACATCAAACCTTAACTTGAACTGTCTGGACTAAATCGGTCGATCAGAACGAGTTCTTCGTTTGACCGATTGAGTTGTTAATTCTGTTATAGGATTTAATGTTAAGACCGGTCGACTGTTTAAACCTTCTTGTTCGCCCGATAACACGTGTCTCATGACCGTTTGATTTGTCGTTTTTCTACAACGGTCGGATTTCCCAAAACCCCAAACTTACCTAACAAACAGTTGACCGAAACTTTTCTAGCGATCGACCGATCCAACACAATTTGGTCACCCCAGACACTCTGGACTGTTTCGGTCGAACGTGTCATTGACCAACTCAATTATTCCCAAACCCAGAAGTGCCTGGACTTTTTCGGTCGAACCAACCTATTGCCTTGTCCGACCGATCCTATATTCTTAGACCAAAAATCTTAGAACGATCCACCAATCCCCTGAGCCCGTTCGACCGTTCACTTAAGTGAACTTAAATCATAGCCAATATTTGATCAACCGGTCGATCGACATACCCGATTCGATCGACCGATTTTGTTTTGAAATGGGTCATGCACTTCACTGCCTTGTGTTTCTCACACAAACTTTTACCCAATTAATCTCAATGGCTATATTCTCTCTTGTGCTTATAAATAGAGTTGTAAAACACATTGTAACACAACTCTCCCACTACTATTTGTGAAAGGAATGTGTTATAAAAGTTTTATTTTTATATGTCAATTGTTTTGAATTGGATGTGCAAACATTTTGTTCCTTGATTATGATATTAGTCTTTTAGAAGTGTTAAGGAATAGACGTTTGGTCATTAACCATAGAACTCTAAAAGATAATGGTTTACATAAATCAAAAGTTATTCACAATCATGGTAATTAACATATAACATTAATCACCGACATAAGATTGTCGTGTTGGTCATCGATTGTTGTAACTCTACAAATAATTGACGACACGAGTATATAAAAGAGGAAAAGATTACTTTTATATATTGAATAGATTTCATAAGTAAAACATTATGAAATTGTGTTTCGTGTCATTAATGTTTTTACTGTGTCTTAGATCCTAAGATATGAGACTTATATCTTTTCACTCAAGAAGTGCTTAATTTGATTATTGTCAAAAGTTATCAATGAGTGTAGTGATAAAGGCAATAGTTGGTTGAGCATGACTTGTGCTAGAAAAGATAGTTAGTCAAACGATTATTATTTCCTCTCTTAATTGAGTGATGATATTAGTGGCCCCTTGATAAAGCAAAATTATAATGTGCACAATGTAACTTGAGTTAAGTTACATAGCTATAATTAGCTTAGAGAGATCAAAAAATGAATATAATACAAAGATGACACATTTCTACTTTGTATATATTATTAATATCATGGGGCAAGGGACAGACACAAGTGGTTCACTTACATCACTAAATGGATCGTGTTTTGGTTCGGGTGGAACAAAGACATTTATGCTAATTGGGTAACTATAATGTGTAGCTAGATACCGCTTATAGTTTGAGATATTAAGTGTTTAATATCTCTGCCAATTTGGCTTAGACCCTCCTAAAGGTCACACCACAAAACTGGTAAACAAAAATCTTGATTTTGAAGTCATATGATGTGTCGGGTTTCATGTCAAAAAATGACACATGTGGTGAATTAATAAAACCAATATGTCATGAGAATTGACATAATTAGAATCATAATAAATTCATATGAGGTGTACATATTATGAGGTGTAATAATTTAATATTACATAGGATAATATATTACATAAGATATGAATTTGCTAAAAACCCCCAAAAGATCAAATTTTGTTGGAAATAAATCCAAAATTTGACAAAGGCAAAATCATGATCAAGCATGGTAAACCGTTTAGTGTTTGGTCGACCGATGTGTCTTCGGAACGGTCCACCGAACGGGGAACGGGTAAACACATTTGGTTGACCGAAATCGTCTGGAGTGCCTGGACAATTGGGTTCGGTCAACCGAGAGAAAATATCCGGGGGATATCTAGAAATGCATGTGTTCTAAAAGTTTTACTTTTATATGTCAATTATTATGAATTGGATGTGCAAACTGTAGGATCTCATGTTTAATTGTGCATATATATTTTCGAAATTTTTATGCATAATAAGGATCAATTACAATTTTCTATGATTTGTTTCATGCATGCATCAGTTTGTTTCAATAACTAGTTCTAAACTTTTATTAAAACAAACATGAGACTCCGAAATTCATACCTAGAAGTTCTCTAAAACTTCTTGAAGATTCAGAGACGTTGAGGATGCTTGTTGCTGCGTCGGATGTCTCCGAGATTTCACCAAACTCTAAACAAGATTGGAGAGAGAAGAGCTAGTCTCTCAATCTCCAATAGGGTTTAGAATTTAATTACTAACTCCTCTTTAGTTCCCTTGAGAAGATGATCTCTGAAAACTAAAACTAATCTTAAGAATTAACAAAATTTCGTGGAGAATTATGGAGAGAGATTTTTGCATGAGAAAATAATGAATTAGTTAATGAGGTAATGAGATAAACTTGTATTTATAAGTTCTCTCCAAATTACCTATTCATGTGCAACCTATTGCCCATGATTTCATGCAAACTTCCATCTAACCATCAATTATTTGATAACAAATAATCTTAGCCACGAATTAAATCAATTATGGACCAATTCCGTGCATGATCTAATTAATTCTTAAATTAATTCTGCATATAACCGTCTGGGCCGGTCGACCGTTTGAAAGTTCGGTCGACCGCTCGAACCAAGTTTCGGTCGACCGTTCACAACAATAAAATACTTCATCGCAATGTTCGGTCGACCGATCGATAGATTCGGTCGACCGTTCCGAACAGACGAAAATTCCCTTTATCGGTCGAGACGTGTCTGGTCGACCGTGCACGATCGGTCGACCGTTTACTGCTAACCGGTCGACCGTTGAGCACTGTTCTGCAGACTTGTCAAATTTCGGTTTAGCCCCTACAAAATTTGACATTTCGGGATTAGTAGTAAATTCACAACTTATGTAACATATTATCTTATGTAATGATCAATCATTACACCCCATAATATTTACATCACATATTAATTTAATTTAGATTCTAATTATGTTATTAATCACAACATAATTTTGATTTTGCTTGTTCACCCCATGTGTCATATTTTCTAAATGAAACCCGACACATCTTATGAACTCAAAATCTCCATTTCTCGTTTCCCAGTTTTGTCACTTTGTGGTGTGACCTATGAGAGGATCTAAACTAAGTCGGCAGTGATATTAAGAGCTTAATATCACAAACTATAAGCGGTATCTAGCTACACATTATAGCTCCCAATTAGTTAGATGTCTCAATTCCACTCGAACCAAAACCCGATCCATTTAGTGATGGAGTGCACCACTTGTGTCCGTCTCTTGCCTCATGATATTAAGAATACACACAAATTAGTATTGTGTCATCTTTGTATTAGTATTCATTTCTTGATCTCTTTAAGCTAGTTATAAATATGTGACTTAACTCAAATCACATTGTGCACATTATAACTTTGTTTTATCAAGGGGTCCACTAATATCATCACTCAATTAAGAGGGGCAATGATAGTCTTTTGACTAACTACCTTCTCCAACAAAAGTTGTACTTAACCAACCAATGCCTTTACACTACACCGATCGATAGTTCAAGACACTGATCTAATTAAGTATTCCTTAAGTGATTAGATATAAGTCTCATATCAAAGGACCAAAGACACAGTAAAATATTAATGACACAGAAATACATTTCTATAATATTTTACTTATTAGGTCTATTCAGTATACAAAAGTAATATTTTCCTCTTTTGTGTACTCGTGTTGTCACTCACTTGTAGAGCTACAATGATCTATGACCAACACGACAATCTTAACTTGGTAATTAATGTCTCATGTTAATTACCATGATTGCGAATATCTTTTGTTTTATGTTAAACCAATATCTTTTAGAGCTCTACGGTTAAGGACCAAGAGCCTCTTCCTTAACACTTCTAAAAGACGAATAACATAAAAAAAGAACAAAATGATTTCTCATTCAATTCATAATAATTGACATTTAAAAGTAAAACTTTTAGAACACATTCCCTTCACAAACATTTTGTTCATTGATTATGATATTCGTCTTTTGGAAGAGTTAAGGAAGATGTGTTTGGTTCTTAATCGTAGAGCTCTAAAAGATAATGGTTTACATAAATCAAAAGGTATTCACAATCATGATAATTAACATAGAACATTAATCACCGAGATAAGATTGTCGTGTTGGTCATCGATTGTTGTAGCTCTATAAATAATTGACGACACGAGTATATAAAAGAGGAGAAGATTACTTTTATATATTGAATAGACCTAACAAGTAAAACATTATGGAATTGTGTTTCGTGTCATTAATGTTTTATTGTGTCTTGGATCCTAAGATATGAGACTTATATCTTTTCACTCAAGAAGTGCTTAATTTGATTATTGTCAAAAATTATCAATGAGTATAGTGATAAAGACAATAGTTGGTTAAACATGACTTGTGGTGGAAAAGATAGCTAGTCAAACGATTATCATTGCCTCTCTTAATTGAGTGATGACATTAGTGGACCCCTTGATAAAGCAAAATTATAATGTGCACAATGTAACTTGAGTTAAGTATAGTGATAAAGGCAATAATTAACTTGAGTTGTGTTGTTGTTGGTGTCCACCCATAATAATTTATTTTGCCTTCGTCAGTGGTTGAGTCAGCCGTAGTGATTTCACTCCAACTACGCTAGCTCATGACTTCACCTTCAGAATGATGACATATCATTACACCCAACCACCATACAGATAAGGTGGGCTCCAGGACTTTTCACCCAACCACAACTTCATACAAACCAGTTACAGGGCTCCAGGGTTTTTTCACCCATCCGCCGCAACACTCGTGCTCATCACCAAGCACACATGTCGGAAGAACCTTGGCCAAACAACTAGTCTCTCAAAGGGAACAACACCAAAAGCACCTCACAAGTGCAAAACAGAACACCAACAGTCGACCAAACCAATTGTCTTGGTCGACCAATTCTCTACAAAACCAGGCAAGTGCATCGATTGGCACTCCATCAGTTGAACACTCCCTACCGACAACCCAACCAACGGTCGAACAAATTGTAGGATCTACTAGCCCATAATCTTAGTCTAGAGGGAGGGGGAATAGACTAATAAGGGTTGTTTAACAAACTATGCCAAATTAAAAGCTAAGATAATTAATATGAAGGAGAGTACAACAAACCATAACTCCGAATGTATAAAGGTTTGGATCCAACCACCGGATCCTAGTCCTCTCTTACGAATTGCTCTTACTCGAGCAACTTCGCGTACTCCACTATTCTGATCTCCGTTGCGAGTCAGGATCACGCCTTTACACCACAAGCTGAGTGAACACCCTCGCCAAGCTTGGACCACATTCTCACAATCTGGGAAGAGCTTCACTCCGGAAGCTTAGTACAACTCTTGAAGACTTTACTTCAGCAACTAGTCTTGAGCACTTGAAATGGATGATGCAATCAAAGGATGATGATTTTCAAGTGAGAAGATGTGAGCACAAGTGTTTAGAGCAAATATGAGAGTAGTAATAAGATTTGAGCTTGGAGAAAGATTGGTGATGTTAGATAAGTGTTCTTAGTTCTATTTATAAGCTCTAAACAAGGTCTAGCCATTGGGATTGAAATGGTAAAGAGTTGTGCCTGAAAACATAAGTCAAGAAGTGACAGGACACATCTCAGGACCCTAACAGTCGACCGTAATGTGTTACTCGGTCGACCGGCATGCAACAATACAAGGATTGGTTGAGCTAAGATGCAAACGGTCGGTCCAATTTGTCTAGAACTTAAGTGATCGGTCGAACTGTTTGGATAACCAGTTCGACCGAAAACGACCAATAGAACTTGATCTGGAAAAGATGTAAGTAAAGGTCGACCGTGAAGAGAGTTTCGATCGACCGTTTGAAATGTTGGATTTTGGACAAGATAAAATCAAATGTAATCAGTCGAACAGAATGAATTAATGGTTCGACCGAAAACTCACAGTAGAAATGGGTCTGTAAAGTTTTAAAGATTCAGTCGACCGTTAAGAAGCTTTCGGTCGACCGGAAGACCAAATCCAAAAGATGAGTTAAGTGAGAAATGTGTATATGACCGTTGAAGTATACGACAAGTATAACTGTCATATATAATACAAATAAGGAAATGCAATCAGTCAAACAAAAACTATATTTAGGTCGACCGAAAGTCTCACTAACCAGGACACGTGTGGACATCTGATAGGGTGGAGGATTTGTATAGGTTGAACTAGGTCATGTCACTCGACAAGGTGAGACAGTCGAACAAAATGAATATTCCGGTCGACCGATTTTAGACATGCAAAACATATTTAACGCACGGTCGAACTGGAAATGTAAGTCGGTCGACCGTTTTGGACAAAATAAGCTTTCTGGGAAAGTATGTTGAAATTCGGTCAAACCAAATGGTTCTACCGGTCGACCGTATGAGTGCAGATTTCCTGTCCTCCGATTCTAATAATTTTCGATGATTTTCTATTGAAGTCTAAGATAGTTGGAGTGTTGTGTGAGACTTCTATAGGTTTTCTAAAGGTCATGCAATACAATGAATCAAAGATTTCAAGTGCCAAGTTACATTTGTAACCTAAATACATAGAATTTAAACCTAGCTACGCTTCAATCTCCATTTCTCAATTCAACTCAAACTTGGTTCATGAAACGTTAGATAATACAAGTATATGCAAGAAATGATCTTTTAATTGATACATGTGTTTATTGATATCTTGATTAATTATCAAAACAGATTAAGGATTATTAGCCAAAAGGCCAACACAAATGTCACAGGCGGTCGACCGTTAGAAGGTCTACGCCACAACACCCACGACATTACAACAATCGGTCGAACCAAAGTCAGGGTTCGGTCGATAGAAAATCACCTCCCAGGTTCAACTAACAAAATGACCAAACGATCGAACCAAATGTCACAGGCGATCGACAGCTAAAAGGGTCTACGCCACAACACCAACAAAGTGAGCATCCTAACAGTCGAACTACAAAGGGGGCTCGGTCGACCAAACATTTCCTGGGACTCCTACGTTCTCAACAAGTCGCACCGGTCAAACAAGGTTTAAGTCAGCATAAGTCATCGGTCGAACAAAATCAACGAGCGGTCGACCATTTAGAAGGTCTAAGGTCCAACCGACTTAGCTACATGTACGATCGGTCGAACAAGTCAACGGGTGGTCGATCGAAAACTACCAGGGCTTGCCTCTAACGCACCACCAGTCGACCGCCTAGATGTATCTTTCGCCAATGTAAGGAAAAAACCTGCAATGACACGAGAAATTGTCGACCGTTCCCAGCAAAAATCTGCTGCACATTTACCTGCGACGAGCCTTTCGGTCTACTATCGACTTCACATTCATTCACACCAACATAAGTGAGTCTTAAATTCAACTTCGACGTACAGTTAAGGCTTGAAGAAACCTTTGAGGATCAACAACGAAGCTTCCTTGAGCACTTCTCTCCAAAATACGTTCTTCGACGAACCTCTCTCGATCGAAGATCGCACCACCTTGTCAATTCCACAACAACCCTCCTTTCCTTCGTCGATCACCACTCCAACCACCAACAACTGAGAGGGAGACGGGTTTGAGAGAGAGAGAGAATAAAATGCAAGTGAGAGGAGTTTGGCCTTAAAACCTACTCACATTGCAACCAACCAACACGCGCCGATTCTTGCTTTCCTCTCTGTCAAACGCACCACACGGGAGTCGAGGAAGGAGATATGCTGAGGGAGAGAAAAGTCGAATGAGAGAAGCAGAGGAATGAGGTAAAGCTGGGTTAAACTCTAGTAACCCACTCACCTCAACTCAAATTGATCTCAGGCGTCCATCTCACCAACTCTACTTCTTCCCTAAACATACACTAATCAATCCAAAACAAGATTAGTCCAAAGCAAGTATTAGGATCTAACACCTTCCTCTTCACCTTTGGCTCCTCCTTCACTGCCGCCCTATGCATCGCCTTCGGGATCTGGTGCTCCATCTCCGTCTGAAACGTCCCCTCCACCTGAGAAAGAGGAGGTGACCCTGTCGCCTTCGCTTTCTCCATCGGACACGCCGACTGATGAAAAACCTAATGGAGTCGTTGGGGTCTTGGCAACGGTGGCGATTACGTCCCTGGCTTTGTGGTTGGTCTTGTAGGAGTGATCGCAACTGTTGGTTGTGATTAGTGATTTGTCATTTGAGATGTTGGAATATTTGTAGTGGAATAAGGTTGTGTGGCATATTTATAGGTGATATTTTTTATTATTGGTACCATGTTGGGGAATGTTGGTTTGAGTTGTATTTGGATGATTTGATTTATCTGAGTTGTTATTCATCGCCGGAAAATTACTTAAATCGTCCGTACGAATTACCGTTTTGTCATTCTCTCATTTCTACTTATGTATCTCTTCATTTTACTCTCCTACCAACACTCTCTTTTCATCTTCCTCTCATAATCATCAAGAAGAACGTCTCGAAAGTCAGGAAAGGAGCCAGCGGATACCCTGGTGTACTCGAATCTAATAAAATGTCCCATTTATTTTAAGTTTTTTTATATTTTTTTACGGTGGGCATCGGCGGTACCCCCCCATAGGGGAGGCGTCTCCCACAGACGTGCCTCCCATATTTTATTTTTTATTAGTAATAATTAGTATTATTTGATAATTAGTTAAAAATAATTAATATTTTTTTAATTTAGATGCTTAAATTCATTTAACAATATTTTATTTCTAAAATTTAATTAATAGTCATCGGGTTACCGTGGAGGAAGAGGAAAATTCATACATTTACATGTTGTACATGCTTACGAAAAGGATTCAACACCTCGTCATCTACGTAGACTGGGTATATCTACTTAGGTTAGGAGGGAGATGGATAGTTTACGACGTCGTCAGACACGTGAGGATTCTTTTGAAGATGATGATGATTTGGATGAGGGGGAGAGTGACGATGGGGGGTCGGTATGGGTTGGAGCGGCAAGTGTAGGATTTCTAGTTTAATTGCACATATATATTTTCGGAATTTTTATGCACAATAAGGACCAATTACAATTTTTCTATGATTTGTTTCATGCATGCATCGGTTTGTTTCAATAACTAGTTTCAAAACTTTATTAAAACAAACATGGACTCCGAATTTCATACCTAGAAGTTCTCTAAAACTTCTTGATGATCCAGAGACGTTGAGGATGACGATCGTCGCTTCCCGTTGCGCCTGATGCCTCCGAGTATTCACCAAACCCTAAACAAGGTCGGAGAGAAAGGAGCTAGTCAATCAATCTCCGAACTAGCTTAGAATCTAGCTACAAACACATTCCTTAATCTCTGAGATTTCTCCTCCCAAAGACTTAGAAAACTAAGAGAATTTTCGTGGATTTTCGTGGTGAATTAGGAGAGAAAACAATTAGAAAAACATCTCACTTAATTAAGGAGAATAAAGACCTATTTATAGGCTCCAATCTTACTCTCAATCATGGCTATTTGTTGAACGTTTTATTTAAAACCGCAAGTGCACGGCCGCGATGAAGCGGTGGCAAGTACGGGTCGTCCTCAGGGAGGTGAGTAGCCTCTTGCTTGTACGAAATCAAGTGGCAAAAATAGGGGGAAGAAAGTTGTTTATGCTAATCTAGACTACGCTACACTAAGAAGTACGAAATGCAAAAGAAAGAAATAAACGATCAAATAAAAACTAAGCTAAGAACAAAATAGAAGTGCTGGAATTTCAGGAATGGAAAACCCCTAAGGGGTGGAGTGAGTGCACACAAGCAAAGAGGTGGGTGTAGAATACATTCTTTAAGCACATGAAGGTGGTGTTTATCAAGCATAGGAAGAGCATAGGAAGTGTCTAAATGTGTGGCAAAACCTATCAATCTATTCACCAACTTAGTTGATTAACATTTACATATGCAAGTTGTTTATTTCAGAACCTAAACAAGCATGAGAGGTGTCTAATCATTTTGGCAAAACTCATCAAGTTATAAATTCTATCCTAAACAAGCAAGCATACATTCATGTTTAATCAACACATCAAAAATAAAGCATTCATCCCATTCTCTAATGCATGTATGTACATCTACTCCACCCCCCAAAGGGGATGGCACTACTCACTAAACATTACACTAATTATTAAACTAAGCAAAGAAAGCATATTAAAACTAAGCTAGAA
The DNA here is from genome assembly GCA_963682175.1 of Triglochin maritima. Taxonomy (NCBI): domain Eukaryota; kingdom Viridiplantae; phylum Streptophyta; class Magnoliopsida; order Alismatales; family Juncaginaceae; genus Triglochin; species Triglochin maritima. Next base: position 1,334,671 of record OY821774.1, read on the forward strand.
ATAAAAGACGATTAAACTAAAACATGCACAAACTATAAAAGAAGCATAAACAAACAATGAAAGAAACACAAAGCTTTATTGATAAAATGACTCACATTAAAAGTAGCATCCTCCTACTTTAGTGTGTGCTTCAAGGCCTCACTTCTAGTAGGAAGAATAGCCACTTAAAATATGGAGTGATTACAAAAGGAGGTGAAGAGTTCTATTTATAGGCATGGAAAAAGCTAATCCGGGACAATCCCCCGATGTGGGACTAAACAGATACCACACATAGCCTACACATCCTCTAATACATGTTCTGGAGCAATTTGAGCGCATTTGGGCCAAAAGTGACCGCCAATTAGCGGTCTTGGACCGCTAATTAGCGGTCTACAGTGTCCGGATCGCTCTGGAATTTCTTGTGGGCTTTTCTGGAAGGCTTTGTTGGTATTTGATGCATCTAGTTTGCATATTGGAGCTCCGACCCGAATAGAATTGCCAAAATACTCCCCATGATGGTGAGGAGTATTCTGTTTTGCTCTTAGGTCCTTCTGTCTTGCAATCAGGTCCTTCTTCCTTGCATCTTGGTCCCCAGATCTTACAATTCAGTCCTTTTTCCCAGCTTTTGGGTCCTTTTATCCTTCATCTTTTCAAACCTATTTATTCCTGAAAACTAAACATAAAACTCGTGACATAGCATTGTTTAGGTGAAAGATGATGGATATAAGATACAAATATAAGCATGAAATGATGTCAATCACTATTCTTAAGCCATGTTTTCTTGACATTTTCTCTCACAAACTAATTCCATAATGTATTACATGCATCCACAAAACGTTTGACCAAGTTTGGAGCTAATCCAACCATTGATCAAATTAATCTCTTAATTATCAAAGGCAGAAAATCGATCGGGCTTCGGTTTACCGAGACATACTCGGTTAACCGAATATGTAACGTTCGTATTACCGTGCACTCGACGGATGACCGATTCTTAAGGAGAAAAATTCTCCTTAACCAATCGGATGAATTCACGTCTAAAACCGAGTGCTATTCGGTTAACCGAAAATATCAGAACTGGACATTATTCGGTCGACCGTTCCATGTTCGGTATACCGAACCAGAGTTCCAGGTACTTTGGTCAAGTTCGGTCAATCAACTCTAACCTTCCGTTCCACGTTCGGTGGACCGATCCACAGAACCTTCGGTTGACCGAACCATAAACGGATTACCGAACTTTTACCCGATTTTGCCTTTTCAAATTTTGGATTTATTTCCAAAAAAATTTGAACTTTAAGGGGTTTTAGCAAATCCACAACTTATGCAATATATTATCCTATGCAACAATAAATTATTACACCCTATAATATATGCATCTCATATGAATTTATCATGATTCTAATTATGTTTATATATAACATAATTGATCTTACTTGTTCACCACATGTGTCATATTTTCTATAAGAAACCTGACACATCATATGAACCAAAAATCAAGCTTCTTGTTTCCCGGTTTTTGCGGTGTGACCTATGGGAGGATCTAGACTAAGTTGACAGTGATATTAAGAGCTTAATATCACAAGTTATAAGCGGTATCTAGCTACACATTATAGCTCCCAATTAGTTAGATGTCTTAATTCCACTCGAACCAAAACCCGATCCATTTAGTGATGGAGTGCACCATTTGTGTCCGTCCCTTGCCTCATGATATTAAGAATACACACAAAGTAGTATTGTGTCATATTTGTATTAGTATTCATTTCTTGATCTCTTTAAGCTAGTTATAAATATGTGACTTAACTCAAATCACATTGTGCACATTATAACTTTGTTTTATCAAGGGGTCCACTAATATCATCACTCAATTAAGAGGGGCAATGATAGTCTTTTGACTAACTACCTTCTCCAACAAAAGTTGTACTTAACCAACCAATGCCTTTACACTACACCGATCGATAGTTCAAGACACTGATCTAATTAAGTATTCCTTAAGTGATTAGATATAAGTCTCATATCAAAGGACCAAAGACACAGTAAAATATTAATGACACAGAAAACACAATTCTATAATGTTTTACTTATTAGGTCTATTCAGTATACAAAAGTAATATTTTCCTCTTTTGTGTACTCGTGTTGTCACTCACTTGTAGAGCTACAATGATCTATGACCAACACGACAATCTTAACTCGGTAATTAATGTCCCATGTTAATTACCATGATTGCGAATATCTTTCGTTTTATGTAAACCAATATCTTTTAGAGCTCTACGGTTAAGGACCAAGAGCATCTTCCTTAACACTTCTAAAAGACGAATAACATAAACAAGGAACAAAATGATTTTTCATTCAATTCATAATAATTGACATTTAAAAGTAAAACTTTTAGAACACATTCCCTTCAGCAAGAGGAGGCGAGGCAGTAGTATGGTAGAGGACGGGGGTGACATGGTAGTTCTTCTTGTACTGAGTGGGTCATTCGGAAGGGTAGAGGTGGTAGTTTTGTGACCGATGATTCAAGTTCGTGTACTGCAAATGCCCGAACTCAGAAGAAGAAGAAGAAGAAGAAGAAGAAGAAGAAGAAGAGGGTTGAAGACGATTCTTGGATCGTGACTGGTGTGATGCTCGGTGGTCCTTCAGATAGCAGCGTCATTCCGAGTTTGGAGGCCACATCGCCAAACGCATTTAGGAGGGCGAGGATTGGAAGGTTCTAAAGTGTCATAATCGGCACAGATTCTATACTACAATGCAGGGGTGGCGCTCAGTTTTGAGCAATAATATCACTGGGGCCATTACTGATAGTGGATTGAGTCACTTGCCTTACAACATGTTCCCCTGCCTGGACATGCCGTTGATTTTTGCGTTTCTGGAGCAGTGGAAGCTTGACACCAACACTTTCCACTTGCTTTTCGAAAAGATGACAATCATGTTGCATGCCGTCTTCCAGATTCTGCGCATTCCTATTGAAGGTCGTATGGGTAGTGCTCAAACATCGACGCTTGAGGTGAAGAGTTATGTATCAGAGTTGCTCTAGTTGAATGTTGATGGTCTTGGGAGGGATAACCCATTTTGGAGTGGCGGTGGTGTTAGCATCGACAATGTTGATGACTTTTTCAGACGGGAACGATCACAGCGGACTGATGATACGCAGTTGAGTGACTACATGTTCTTACTGCTTGGATGCGTCTTGTTTGTCGACAATAGCTTTTAGAGTCAGATCACACGACTTATTGGAGACTAGATACTCATACACCCTTGGTCATTACTCATAGGGGTCGACGACGTTGGCATACTTGTATCGTAAGTTGGGGATAGCGAGTTGTGTTGATTGTTCTGATATTGCGGGTTGTCTTACGCTACCGCAGGCATTTAATTCATAATAATTGACATATAAAAGTAAAACTTTCCGTCCCCTAGAGACGAATAGCAGTGAATGCAAATAGCAAAATGAGTTGTTGTTGGAATTTCCCATGCCATGTGGGAAACCCGTGATAGCAACTTGGCAAGAGTTGTCCTAGGAGCTAAGGAGTTCTTGCCCACCAATATTGCTCTCTCTGTGTCTGTTGAAGCAGACACTCTATTAGCCGAAGCAAGTGTTGCCAGCAACTGGTGAAATTCCTCTGTCAAGCCCTGACTAATGAACCTACAAAATCCCACAAATTGTATGTGGCTTAATCTAGGTATTGTGGACATTTCCTCATTTCCATCCCAGAGCGGTGGTTGCCTTCCCCCGAAGCCTGCTCATGCAGCTTCGGTGGCACTTTTTCGCCTTCTCTTCGCTCTGGACAAGAGCTCGTAGACTACAATAGCTGGTTTAGTATTCGATTGTACACTTGTTCGGTTGGTTGCTGCAAAAAAAGTCTGACGATGGTCGGATCAGGCGGAAAAAATGGCTATGTTTTTTAGAGAAATTGATCAATGGAGCGCCAATGAAGCTTGATGTCCTATCAGTATCGAATAGAACATGCTGAACAAAATCTTCTTCCCCGCTTATTGTTGGGCTGCTTATTCGGAGTCAGCAATTGGCTGCCGGATTTCGTCTCATCTGTAGCGCTTCAGAGGTCACTGTGGTGTGACACATTCCTTTCAGTATACGTCTTTATTGACATGTCAGGTGCAAAGTAAACAAACAGACTCGGGAAAAATCTCTCTAACTGGTCGCATAAGTCATAACTCCCGGTCCGTTATTATTGCAGTCGGGCTGATAGTATCCAATAACAGATCTCGCAACTTCTCCAACACCCACCGGTAACTACACTCGGTCTCATCCTTCATAATCGCATAGCCGACAATGAAGTTCATGTTTGTTGGTGTCAACCCAACCATCTCGAACAAAAGGCATCTTGTACTTGTTCGTTTTGTAAGTCGAATCTATGCAGATTACGAAAGTGTATGTGCGCAACAACTGAACTGACGTCGGATGTGCCCAAAATGCGTGACTGGCGACATTAGTTTTTTCATCCGTTATAATCCAATGTAAATATTGATACTACACTGCCTGGTGTAGAAACTACTAAGCGAGATTCCTGTCTTCAAATTTCGTCATCCTCATATACTCTCTGAAGTTATAAATGTGTCTCTGATTGAGATTATCCTCCGAGAATTTTTCCTTGCCGCCAACAAGATGTTACGTGGTTTCGCTTGTGCCTCAGTTAGATCACGAACAATTTTCTTGACCACAGGACTAAGACCGTTGATCTGTCGGTGACTCTCTCGATAAACTGCAAGTTTGTAGTTGTGCTGACCATGAGTACTATTAGAAAGTACGACTCATCCATCATAGTCCCGTCGCTCAATCACCTTTATCAAAAAATGACAACCGCAATCTTTCCTTTCGTGTTCTTCGGTACTCCAACATCCATATCCCGAGAATTCATTTTTGTGATCGCATCTCAGATAACAATTCATCTAATTATTTGCATGTGATTTATATTATGATATACCAAAAAAACCCGACTCTGATGACAACTTGTTTCGTCCATCTACTCGCGTGATCGATTGTTTCAAATATTTGCTGACTATCAAAAAGCTCACTGTAATCTACCATATCACGACTGAAATCTTGCAACGAAACCTGAACTAATTTAAAATAACACAACATTATAAATAAAAAAGATGTCCTAGCTAGACGTCAATCACATGGGAGAGGCACCCTACCGAGGCGCCTCGACCATGGGGTTGGCGTTTGTGTAAGCTGTCACCCCCATTGATGTGGTGTTTAGCTAGGTTGCCGCGGTAGCTTACATAGACGTTTGGCGCGATATATTTTTTGCTGGGTTTACTTTACCGGATCTAGACGTTTCGTCGGGTATTTTTTGTGGTGTTGGTACTGGTAAAGTGAGGAAAACGTAGACATAATCTTTAGTTTAAGAGACGAGACGAAATGAGTATTAAATGAATTGTGAATGGTAAATAATAATTAAACGGACGATTTAAGTAATTTTAGGACGACTAATAGTAATTTCCTTGATTTATTGGATGATTTGATTATACTTATAAACATTGTGGTTGAGAAATTCTTGAATTGGTTTCGTAATACGGTGGGATGGTTGTTCGATCAAATTTACGCTTTAAATAACCTGTGGCCGTTTTCTAGGATAAAGAAAAATGTGAAGTTGGTATCTCATTCATTTTGGGAGTGATTTTATAGGGTCCTTTTCATGTGTTTTTTTTTCAAACAAATTTGGCAGTGTAATTTGGTGAAGAACTTGGAGATCACAATTTGAATGACGACATAGGCATTCTAGAAGCATAGGTCGAAGCTTAATGGCGATATCAAGTTTATGTTGAATGACTCTAAAAATATGGTTTAATGTTGACGTAGAGGAACAAAATAGAGAATTCTTAAATTTGAGGATAAACAAAATTATATAAATGATTGTGTTGCATAATTTGATTTTAAAAGAAAAATACCATATTATCTAACAGTTAGTTATCAATAGGAATGTATAGTGTATAGATACAGTACGGATATAGATATGTTCACATGCATATCTATTTTTGAAGTTAAGATAAAACTATATAAATTTATGTTCAAACTGTTTATATCACCACTGCTCTCAACATGTTGCACTACATAAGTCCAAATATGCAAACGCTGAATATGAAACCTTTATCACCGAAAGGGACACTACACTACAAGGCAAATTTGTCGGGCAGAGAATGTAAATTATGTAATAGATGAGACGAGCATGAGGGCGTCTTGCTAATTGCTATGATCCAAACACACTACACAGGAATAAAAAAGAAGCCGTACGCAATAGCGATCCTTGGCCCTTGGGATTACGAAAAGTAGAAAACAAACATCCCGCAGAACTACAAAAATTTTAAGTACTGCCCCAATGTCAAATTTCACAGTTTCTTCCATCTATTAAAAAGCTGTTCAAACCATTACAGAGAACCTAACAGAAGTAATAAAAAAGTTTAATGTGACAGTGAATATTTGGAAACGCTCAGATCCATGAAATTTTGTCTCACATTGAAATTCATCAGTTCGTCAGCCACAAAACCATGGCCTAGCTAATTTCCCTCGTATTTGGGATCAGCCACTACATAGTGGTAGGCAATAACCAAAACAAAAATAAAGATGCCAACGAAATTGGAGAAGAATCCCAAGTCTTGGTCAGTAATCATCTGCAGCAATATACAGACAAAGAATTCGTTTAAATAATAAAAAATGCTACTTCTGATGAATTAACAGGAAAAAGTTCACCACTGAAATATGACCACAAATAAAGCCAACAAAAGCACTCTCAAGTCTCAACCTATGCAAATCTCCAATTCAGTTTCAAAATGAATTATTCAACATACAAAATGTACCAATATAAAGGCTACAAAACTGATATTATGATTACTAAGGTATAAAGAGTGGATATCCTTTGTTTACATCCAAACAGTTTACCTAGGAACACTTACGTTGCAAGAAAAGCAGAATCTACTGCATAAGTTGGTAAACAAAAATTAATAAGATAAATTTGCCATGGTGACAAATTATTACAGATTGCAAAAACATAATGTAGAAAAAAGGCAGTGCAAACCTTACAAAACAAGAAAACAAGTCGGTACAAATTATAATAAATGCATCTATTATCCCTAATTCAACTCATAACTCAGAAAATGTGCATTTAACAAAGCAATGCACTTTGGGGGGGAAAAGTGGCCTGACTATCTGAATATGGACAAACAATGGCGACGGCAATTCCAAAAACTTCAATTTAGTTTAGGAAGTTGTTGATCAAGTAGAGAAAGACTCCAACGCCCATCATTAACAATTTTGGTTGGTTCACATACCACAATCTGTTTAGAACCCAATTACTTAAGTAAGATATAGTAGGTGTTGCTTATTTAGTTATTCCTAGAGTGCCATCTACTATTCATATAACAGGGATCGTATTTCCAATACTGCATCCCTAAGCACACGTCCAAGCTTAGTAATGGTATATGAATGTGCCAATACAGGTAAGACTTACTCCCTAAAGGTCTATGAATTGACTAGAATAATAGTTATCATTTTTAATTTAATCGACCCCATCTTCTTAGAGCCTACCACTTAGGTTGCAGAGACCAAGAGAGTGAACACAACCCGCCCATACAGTGTTCTAGAATTTTCACATTGATCAACGAATGACTATATTTCCAACAATCAGTTAATAAAAACCTTTTGTTAAGATGCCTTAAAATATGTTACAGATCTAGCCAACAAAAACAAGGGGCAAACTCAAAGGGACAAACTGATATGTCACAACTCAAAACAATCAAAGAGATAAAAGCACCATGTACTAACTTTACAACTGAAACTCACAAAAGTTCAAACATATTTAAAGCCAATACTACCACTTTCAAAATAAAATTATAACTCAAATGTTAAAGTATGAATGATGGTCTGAAATTCTGTGAAACATGAAAGCCATTATTTTCTGCTTAGTTTTGACCAACATCTAAAATATAAAGGTTTACTAATTTGATGAAATTGTAGGAGACGCTAATAGTATATGGGAGAGTATGTCATCTTACATTCGACGAGTGACTAAAGAAGTTTGTGGGGAGAGTAAAGGAGGTAGACTAAATTCGAGAGACACGTGGTGGTGGAATGATGATGTACAACAAGCAATTAAAACTAAGAAAGAATATTATAAGATATGGTTTAAAGATAAAAATGAAACTAATAAAAAAGCTAAGAAAACAGTAAGAGAGACTAGAGGAGTTGTGTATGAGAATTTATACCAAAAGTTGAGATCAAATGAGGAAGAGATTGGAATATATAAGTTGGCTAAAATAAGAGAGAAGAAAACTAGAGATCTTAATCAAGTTAAATGCATTAAAGATGATAATAATAACCTCTTAGTCAGTGTTCAGGCGGGCGACGCCTAGGCTACCGCCCCAAGTGGGGGTCGCATGGGCGACCACCCGCCTATCGCCCAGTAGGCTGGGCGACCAGACGAGTAGCCTGATCACCTAGAAGACCCTTTTTAATATTTTTTGTTTTTTTATGTTTTTTATTTTTTTTAAACATTCCCCCACTACTTATTCCTATAAATACACCTTCTCACACATTTTATGAACCCTAAACATGTAAGATTTTTTTTTATACATTTTTTCTGATTTTCCTAATTTTTTCAATTTAAACAAAATTTAAAAAAATTTAAAAAATGGTCGCCCAGAATTTGGCGACCGCCCAAACGCCTAGGCGCATCCTGAACATTGTCCTTAGTTAATGCAGAGGATATCAAGGAAAGGTTGAGAGAATATTTTGATAAGTTGTTTAATGGAAAAAATGATAGCGACACTTTTGAAGTGGATGATACAATTGAGGAATCTAATAGACGATTTGTACGGAGGATAAGAGAAATTGAGGTTAAGGAAGTCTTAAAAGGGATGAAAGTTGGTAAGGCTTTAAGTGTGGAAATGTCTGGGGGATAAAACAGTAACGTGATTAACTAAATTGTTTAGTAGTATCTTGGAGAAAAATAAAATATCAAATTAGTGGAGAAAGAGTATTTTAGTGCCAATTACAAGAATAAAAGGGATATTCAAAGTTGCACTAACTATGGAGGTATCAAACTCATGTTTCATAATATGAAATTGTGGGAAAGATTAATTGAACACCGTCTAAGGAAAAATACATGTGTTAGAGATAATCAATTTGGTTTCATGTCTCGAAGGTCAACGATAGAAGTCATATTTCTTATTAGACAACTTATGGAGAGGTATAAAGAACAAAAGAAAGATCTACATATGATTTTTATTGATTTAGAAAAAGCATATGATAGAGTTCCAAGAAATGTTATGTGTTGGACCCTTGAGAAAAAGAAAGTATCAACAAAATATGTGAATTTAATTAAAGACATGTATGAAGGTGTCCATTTCTACTGTGTCAAATATCAAGTCGTTTTTTGGCATTTGGAGCATCATGGACTATATCAAATGACTATTTAAACGATCTGCATTTCTTATTTATTGTGGAATCGCAGATGGTCAGTTGCATTTGCATCATTTGGGTCAATCGGAAACAACCTCACTGTTTTATAGTGGTAGGGTTGCGTACATTCGACTCCCTTACCTCGCTTAGGCAGGAGCCTTTTCTAAGGTAATGGGGTTAGGTTGTTGTTGAATTAAATATATGTATGAAGGAGTTGAAACTAGCATTAGAATTTGTGATGGTGTGACTAAAATTTTTCCGATTAAGATTGGACTTCATCAGGGTTCAACTTTAAGTTCATTTCTCTTTGCTTTAGTAATAGACGAGGTGACAAAAGACTTACAATGTGAAGTTCCATGGTGTATACTTTTTGCGGATGATGTAGTATTAATTAATGAGAGTATGGTAGGTGTGGAGAGAAAACTAGAGTTGTGGAGAAATATTTTAGAAACAAAAAGTTTTAAACTAAGTAGATCTAAAACTGAATATATGAAATGTTGTTTCAGTACCGTTAATACCGAGGAAGATGAGATTATATTAGATGGGCAAATGGTACGTAGAAAAGATATTTTTTAATATCTTGGATAAAAACTTCAAAAAGATAGGAAGATCGATAAAGATGTTAACCATAGGATTAGAGCATGATAGATGAAATGACGACAAACCTCAAGTGTCTTATGTGACAATAAAATTTCACTTAAGTTAAAAGGAAAGTTTTATAGAACCGCAATATGACTTGCAATGTTATATGGTGCGGAATGTTGGATCACTAAAAGACAACATATACAAAAGATGAGTGTATATGAAATGAAGATGTTGAGGTGGATGTGTGGTCATACGCGAATGGATCGAATTAGAAATGAAGACATTCGTGAGAGAGTTGGAGTTGCTCCAATGGAAGAAAAAGTTATCCAACATAGACTGAGATGGTTTCGACATGTACAAAGAAGACCTATGGAGACACCTATAAGAAGAATGGTATTGAATTAGATCGAATACATAAAAAGAGGAAAAGACAGACCACGATTGACTTGGGAGGAAGCGGTTAAAAGAGATTTAAAAGATTGGAATGTTCTTCGGGAATGTGCATTGTATAGAAACACGTGAAAAAAGACGATTCATGTGCCTGAACTGTGACTCCTTAGAGTTTCATTTCTAACCTACCTCAATTAGTTTGGGATAAAATGTTTTGTTGTTCTACTAATTTGATGAAATTATGAATCCCATGCATGGCCAAACTCATGTGTGTTGGCATTAGATTATGAGAAATGCTCTAGTAATCAGATTCCAATTCCGGGTCACACCTCAAAAAGATATTTCAACCAGCTTAAGGGCTTTACTGGGATACTATTCCTATTTAGAATCAATAAGTGACAAAATCACATAAAAATTGTAATCGTTACCTAAATGAAACGTCTACCGGACATGAAAATTACGTTTAAAACCATGGCAAACTGATTCAACAAGAAAACCATCTAGAACTACTAGTACATTTATACATCCATAACTGTCACAAAAACAAAATCTCATAGTCAAATACGGTGAAACAAATCCAATTTGTGGAATAACATTAACTCCAACAATCCCCAAACCGATCCTGCACACGGACGAATCGCTAATCAAACACACCTACGTAGTTGTGGAAGGAAAACAAACATAAAAAAGGTTAATTTGGGTCCCATGACTACAACAACGACAGATTCGTGATTTCAAATAATCTAGATCTAAGCCAAGGACTTAGATCGTTACATATCAAAAAATGTCCTGATTTGAACGAATTAGAACGGATCTGAAGACGAGAACGAAAACGAAGTAGAGGTTTGGACGAAGCTGACCTTGGAAGAGGCGGAGGAACCCAAGAAACCGCGGCGAATGAGAAGATCAGAAAGGGGTATTTGATGCAGAAGGTAAGTACTCTAGCGTAGACTGTGAAATCCCTTCTTATATCTCTTCGTCAAGGTTTAATAAGTTTTTGCGCAAAAGTACATTATTTAGCCGCTATTTATATATTTTCCTACGGTTGGGATTAGACCTGGAACCGGATCGTGTCGTGGCAGTACGGTCGAGTTGGTTTTTTATTTTAATTGTTGTATCAGATTCAAACAGTTTGTCAGATATTTCTTTGGTGTTGATACTAGTAAAGTAAGAAAACTGCAATAAAAGTTTTCTTATAAGAGGTGAGACGAAATGTATATTAATATAAAATGGAAGGTAAAATATTAATTCATACGAACAATTTAATTAATTTGATATTGAAAATTAGGAGGAAAAAGTGTCCAAACCCCATTTCCAAGCATACTGTCACAGACCTACTTCTCAAGTAGGAAACGTTCGACTCAAATCGCTAACCCCCTTGAGTTGTTTGGATTTGGTAGCTTCTTCACTCTCTTAGTTAAATGTTTAACAGAAATAATTCCACACACATACACTGAATAGACACTTGAGAGCTTGGCTTAATATGTGATTATATTATCCACAAAGATTGAGTTACAAGTTACAACACTAGTTAAGGGCACACACATGAGTGTCTTTCGAAGAAGGGAGAAGACCCCTTTATATAGGAGATGATCACCCTTAGTATACAAGAGGAGTTTGTATTCCTCCTTCATTTACAACTCTATACTTGTCTTGGATATCCTAGCTATAAGATAACACATAAGCACTCAAAACATATTTGGTCTTCAAGATAGAGAATATCTAGCTTTCTAGGAAGCTTCCTTTAGGCTTTTACCAAGAGAATAAGTCTTTTCTGAGTTCTGTTCTCAAGAAGTCATGTTCAACTTGACTTTATCTTCTTTTGGGATTTTTCTTGGGAGAGCAATGTACCAAATTGACTCTCTTTGTTGGGGCGTTTGAATACACTTGCACCCCCAAATCGTTGGCCCAACACCTCCAAAACCTTAAGATTCCTATGCCGCCATCTCCACCTCAATCTCCAGAGGTCATATCCACCCTCTTCCCCGCCATGGCCAAGCACAAGGACGGCGCCGAGCGCGAGGAGCTCTGCTCCATGCTCGTGTTCTGCGTCTGCCATTTCTGCGACGATCACGGAGAGTTGGGGTTGAAGAGGATTCGGTTGGGAGAGAGGGGACGAAGGGGAGGGTTGGATCGACGAGGTTTTGAGATTTTAGGGTTTTCGTTCCGTGACGTGGTATTTTTTATTCTTTTATGTTTTAAGTCATGTGTCGTTAGGGTTTTCGTTGGGTGTTTGCAGTGCGTTGGAATGAGACGAGGAAGAAGTTTGATGGTTCTTCTCGACATCGGCATCTTTTAGGTAACTTTTTTTTGGGGTGAAAATCTCCTAAGCATAGTGTTACTAGGTATGTGATATGGGATGATTACTACATTATTAAACTTAATCTAATTACTGTGTTTGCATAATCTAACATTGAAGACGAGGTGGAGCAGCTTAGCACCTCTGTCGATTTCCTTGTGGAGCTTTCCGATACCATACCAGCTGTATACATTAGTTGCATGGTGGTTTCTCATTATTTCCATGCTTTATTTCAGGTGTTGCTCATTATAGTCTTTTGTAATGACATTTGGTACGTAATGTTGGTTTTAATTTCGATGACATATAAATAAATAAATATGTGTAGAGTAGTGATTTTCGGGAATTATAGTATTTTGTAATGACATCTAAGCAATTAACTCTATTATTATTATTATTATATATATATATATATAAGTGGTTGTTTCATACATATATCAAATAAGCTCATTTTGGTTAGTCTAGTTGGGACATTTTTGCATGTTATTAATTGTGCAAAAATGAAATGGTGGTACTTGATAGATTATGAATGACCAAATAAAGAGAAATATTAATGTATATAATCGGCAACAACACACTATAAGAATTTTAGGTTTTAGTCACGGGAAAAATTCGTCACTAAATTTAAGATTCCGTCACTAGACATTTTTAGCCACGGATAATTACCTTCACTGATTCTGGCGTCACTAAAAGGTTTCAGTGATGGATTGTGTGATGGATGTCTAACCGTTACTAATTCTTTTTTGACGAGAAGAATTGGTAGGATGGCATACTTTTAGTGACGGATATGAATACTTTTAGCGATGAAAACTCCCGTGGTTAAAAGTTTTTCTCACAAAAAATATATAAATTCTTTACATTCAATAATCCACTTTCATAATTTGTGTTTCCTTTTGTTTTGTTTTTGCTAAACGGAAGTAACTAAAATTTCCATACGTCAAAGATAATAGTTACTCACTTATGAAGTTTAGCATCACATAAAAAATCATTTACAACATGGAATATATGGGGAACATCAAATTCTTGTAAACAGTTATATAACACAATTTGAATATAATCTTGTCCAATAACACGTACATATCATCAAATAACAATTTACACAATGTACAACTCAAAATATCATGAAGTATACAAACCTCCCTAATAAGATCACAATATCAACTATTTACAGAGAAATTATATAAACAATCAAGATCGAATGAGCATGAAAGTTATTATTCTTTTAGTAAAACAACTACACTAACAACTCTATCAGCACGGTGGTGACAGGTAACTCTGATTTCATTTAAACCTTGTACACATTCTCACAAGGGCTTACGCATTTCATAATGCAGCTTAAGCACAGAAATGTAAGCACAATAATATTTAGCAAATTTCATAAATGGTAACCTCCTTTTCTTCTGGTTGTTTATCCAATATCTGGAGCTCCTTGCCCAACTTATCTTGCAAGGAAGAGTGCCCAATCTCCTTTTCATCTACATCAATGTCAGCTGCAACATATAAAAATGGAATAAAAATTGGGATTTTTACTTATGTGCACTTGTAAAAATGATTTATTGGATATTTTCTCCCTTATAGTTTTATATTGTCCATGTGCACATGCAAACACCAGTAATTTCTTTTATGCATACATCATAAGTAAAAATCTTATTCAAATTTTGGTTAGTTTTTTGACATTAATCTATGTTTTGATGATTTAATCAACATAATCTTAATTATAATCAATGTAGTGTTACACACATATTGCATAACATACATATTGCTTTGTGCTAACAACAACAGGTGATTAAGACTCAATGAAGAAATGAATTCAAGTCAAAATATGTAATCAAGCTCATTGAAACACATGTAATTTATATTTCTTTTGGGTCTTAGGAATCTATGTAATTTTGAGAATACAATGGTAAATAACCTATCACATAGACACTAGGTTCATTATAGAAGTCACATACAAAATCTCATAACATTTGAACTTCAATGGGTCACCCAAACTTAGACCAAAAAACACTTAAAACTCAAACCTGAACTGTCTAAGCTAAACCGGTCGACCAAACTAGTGCTAAGTTCGACCGATTGGATCAACTAATCAGTTAGCCAATAGTGTCAAACTGGTCGACCGTTGCGAGTCTGTTGTTCGACCGTTTACACATGTCTTGTTACCGTTAAACTTGCCGTATTATACCAACGGTCGTATATGTATAAACTTAACAAAACCCTAAAATACTTTAGCTTCCGATCGACCGTTCCAAAATGTTTTATTGAACCCCAGAGTTCTTGTCGTTTTATGGTCGACCACTCAAACCTCTTTGTTCGACCAAACTTAAAACCCCACAGTGTCTGTTAGATTTCGGTCGACCGTTCCACCTTTTAGTTCGACCGTTAACTTAAGTGGACTTAAGTTATAACCTAGTTTGTTCGACCGTTCTTGTTTTGTTTGATCGTTACCACAACTTTATGGAAACGATCGACCGGTACGCCCATTCTTGTTGTAACTTTCTATTTTGTGTTTCTTGCATAACCCTTACCACACTTAACATCAATGACTATAACATCTTAGGAGCTTATAAATAGAGCTTGCAAAAGAGTACTATATTGCAAGAGAGCTTGAATTTTGGATATGTAACACTTTAAATCTTCAAATAAACCACAATATTTCACATCATAACTTTTTTTACTTTTTCAATGTTGTTTGTTTAGAATACTCGTAAATATAATTTCATACTACAACCAAAACACAAAAAGCCCAAATCTCAAAAAAATGTTTGGAGCAAACGGTGAAGTTTTGCAATTTTGGAGAAGTTGCAACGGTAATGTTGTAATTTTTTGGTGTATTTGAGAATAAAGGTAAATTACATATAACCTTTGAATTACGGGTCCAAATCACTTAACCTCCGTGAAACTTTCAAAGTTAACACTTAACGTCTTAACCCCTTTCAACTTAGGATTTATCACACTTTTTGTAAGTTTTTGTGTTCTAAAAGTGATTTTATTAAAAAAAATTATTGTTATGTTTATGAATTGAATGTTATGTGCATTTTGTTCCTTGATATATTATGTTTGTCTTTAAAAGAGTTCGGGAAGAGGTTATTGGTCTTGAAACCATAGAACTCTAAATGACCAAAAATACAAATTTCTAAATATTCACAAACTTGGTAATTAGCAAGAAACACTAATTAACCAATATAAGTTTATTGTACGAGCAGTTGTTCTCCACCCCCAGGGAGATCGTACATGTTAAGACATAATCCTTGTTTAGGAAAAAGCCACGAAATTAGGGTTGTTGCATGGGTTGGAGTGTGCTTTGCATGGGGAAGAGGGGAGAGATGATGGGGTTTAGGGTTTAGGAGGAGGTCGGCACTGTAGCATGCATGGGTTGTTGTGTATATAGAGCAAACTCATCTCGTCTCTCTCTTGTTGCCCATTTGTGTTTTTCCACCCAAACTCACCATTTTCCCTTGCATCCCGGCGACCAGAGGAGGAAGGAGAATAGCTCCGGCGACGTGGTGGAGGCGCAAGCGAAGGAGGAGTGACAAGAACGGAGGAAAGAGGGAGTCGAAGCTAGAAGCGACGCCAAAGGAGGAGGAGCTCGCCGCACACATCTTCTTCACGGAGAAAGGTA
The DNA here is from genome assembly GCA_963682175.1 of Triglochin maritima. Lineage (NCBI taxonomy): Eukaryota > Viridiplantae > Streptophyta > Magnoliopsida > Alismatales > Juncaginaceae > Triglochin > Triglochin maritima. Next base: position 1,350,952 of record OY821774.1, read on the forward strand.
TGTCAAGTCTTCATAATAACTCCCCAAGTGGTGTGGGAGTGTAGGGGGCGGCGTTGGTGTCGTTTCCCCGGCGAAAACCCACTGAACCAAGGTTGAAGACGACTGGTTCGGTCGACCGTTGTGTGTCTCGGTCGACCGAACATCGTCTAAATGATGCCTGCTCAGTGGCGATTATGTATTGTCCGATCGACCGTGTGAGGTTCGGTCGACCGATATCAGTGAATAATAACTTACTGCCCGAAAACGGTCGAACGATGTCTGTGTGACGGTCGACCGTTTATGCCAAATTTAAGCGGGAATTTCTAAGGGTTACATTAGCCCGGTCGACCGGTGTTGTTTCGGTCGACCGAACCCCCTTTAGATAGGTTAGACAGACCTTCGGCCGACCGAGTGTGTCTCGGTCGACCGAACTGCGCAAAGTCGGTCAAGAGCGTTGACCATCTAAACGGTCGACCGCTCTGGATCCGGTCGACCGACCGCGTGCAGTTTTCCTGTAGTGAAGTGTCTGCTGATCCGGTCAACCGAAAGAGTTTCGGTCGACCGAATGCAGGGGGCAGGATTCATGCAGTTTTCCTTATCGGTTGAACGGACCCTGGTTCGACCGACAGGATATATATGTATATAAAATGTATAGCGTAGACCTTCCAAACGGTCGACCGCTAGATTTGACCTTGTTCGACTGGTGGGTCGAAGTAATTTCCTTGGTGGATGTATCCACACGCGAGACGTCGAGCTTAGGCGACTACCGGCTGCCGAGCCCACGGTCGATCACCGGACCTCGGAGCTACGGATTTAACCTACGACGAGAGCGTATTTCAGTTGGACCCCTTGAGCCTGTGCGGCAAAGGGATGCCTTCCATGCCTGTGCGGGTGGTAGATGTCTTCTTCCTTGTGTAGGGAGGGGTTGCACTTTCCGTGTGTCGGAGAGCGAGGTCACTTGTGCCTGTGCGGCCGAGAGACGCCTTCTTCCTTGTGTAGGGAGGGGATGCACTTTCCTTGTGTTGGAGAGCGGAGGCAGTCAGTGGGCCCGAGGCGGATTTGCATTGCATGTGCATTCATGGCTTTTTGTATTTGTTTCTGTTTATGTTAGGAGATGTTGGCATACGGGGTTCCTTTCGGGAACTCAAGCAGATTTCATGTTTCATTTTCAGGGAGCATGCAGACGTAGGTTGGTGGTGACCGAGGGGAGTACCTCCGGGATCGGGTCCTGTCTTCGTATCTTTTTGTAGAGGTAGCGATTACAGTAGTTATGTTGTAGACTTGTAATCGCTCTTTTGACCCTCTGTATTATGACTTCCACGTGGAGATATTTTATATATATATTCAGTTGATTTTCCAGTAACGTGCCCTTGTTGACCGTTGACGATCGTATGTTGTATGTTTTAATTTGAAAAATTTATTCCGTTGTTTCGGGACGTTACAGTACACCACCACAACTTTCACTCAAGTTCGCAACGTGTTAGATGAGATCGACGTTTATCAGCCTCTTGTCGCTCTTGATGATCTTAATCCTTGCGGTCTTAAATTTTAAATTTTCCTTTATTTCCGGACATTACAATCTACGAGTGGAGGAACGAATCGAGTTTTTTTGGTTTCTGCGATTTTGTAATGGGTTTGTTTTGGTATCACGTAAATGATAATGGTGTTCCTGAAGTGTCTGTTTGTGGAATATGATTTGGGCCTAATGATGAATTGATTTTTTGTAGCGATTTTTGTTTCAAATGAAATTTATGTTTGGATAAAATGGGAATTGGGTGTGAAAAGACGATGAATGTCATTGCATGTGCACCAATTAATCTGCACCTGTAGTCCAAATTATGTGGTACCCTTTCTATTGAAGTTACAAATCCCCATTGTCCTGCAATTGTCTTTAAGATAAATTCATAACTGATGTTATCAGTTTAAATTGATGTTTTAAACAAGACAAAGCATTTAAATAAGTTTTAGACAAACAACAAGTAACATTTAGCAATTAACCATGACATGGTACATCTTTTTAACCAACACATAGGAGGATCGGGCTGGGCCAATTTGCTCTCTTAAAACAATGTATATGCATCTATGATCTATTTTATTACGTTGCGAAAGTTGGTCTTCGGGTCATTGGGTGTGAAAAAATATTTTTTTCTGGAAAAAAACCTTGTAAGTGGTCCATGACATTACTTAGATAATAGTAAATCTAAGAAGGTTACAATAGGAAAGAAATTGTACATTGGATCCAAAAGCTTGTCATTCCTAGATTCTATAATTATATTGTTTTCTGATTTGCGTTGGATTACGTTGGATAACCGTGTGATTGTTTTGGATTGGTTATTCGCGTTAGAGATCTAGCGTTGGCTAACGCAGATTCCATTCCACGCTTCATTAAAACACACCCTTTTAAGGCAAATGTTTGGACGTGCAACTTTAGTATCGTTTGGGAGTATGAGATTTAGGCAGTCGCGGTGACACCTCTGCGTTGGGCACTCCTTCCGTCCAACTCCGCAATGAGGTGGATAACATGTTTCTCCTCAATACTTTTTGAACCAACGCAAACTTCAAACACATCCACCGCAAGAACTACACCACCTCTAATTTCTATAAATATGAATGTAGAGTACATGCGTAACTCCACCGCCTCTAAATACGAATGTAAGAGTCTAAGAGTACATGTACACGTAGGTTGACTATAAAATGATAACTTATGCTTTTCATGAGATAGACACGCTAACTTGTTCATCCTTCGAAGGCGTTGTCAATAATATCCGCTTTAAAGGTCAGTAGACATTTCCCGTGCAATGCACGTCCTCTCGCTTGTATAAAAGAACAAAAAAAAGTACTGCAATTTTATTAACGAAGATTGTGCTTTTTTTAAAACTTAGTTAGTCACGCCAAAGGTAAATACATAAACAGCCAAATTTATATGTATTTTAAAATAAATAAATTACAAAAGCTACCCTGACCCGACATCGTTCCTGAGTAAGATGATGAAAAAAGCGTGAGTATTTTTGTCTTCGAATAAAACATGTACTTCAAGTATCACAACATGCCTGTTTACTCTCGTGTATATAATACACACACGTGGAAATCTTTAATCTACCTTACAATATTAAGTGAACGATGGATATAGTAGGAGTTTAAAATAGATAGATTAAATTCCAAGTTCACTAGAGAATTACCGTATGTGTACACAATTGCTTTAGAAAAACAAATTTTCACGGTTGTTGAATCATGATCACAATTTTTTTTATCAAACAACGAACAATTATTTATAAGTAATTACGTACATGGTTATATATATAATAAAATGTTCATGAATCACATCAAGAACTCTTTTTTTTTTTGCAAATTGTAAAAGAACAAGAACATACTTTTTTATGCACAAGATATAGGTCTAGTAATAGTCGTGATTGGGCACATAAATTATGAACAATGGTTTCAAAGTTTCCGGTATCTACCTAGCTATACTAACTAATAGTTATTACCAAGAGTCAAATAATAAGTGCATAGGTAATACCTGAGCAGCGGTTCAGCTACATCCGTTGCTAATAAGCAAGAAACCTTAATCCACAAATCCCAAAGGAATATGCATGCAGCGATCACAAACAAAATATAGACCATCGGAAAGAATGGATATTCATCGATGTGAACTGAGCTGTACGGCGACACACAATGTAAGCCCCAAAAATGTACTAAATAGTAATTGTTACACGAGTGGGATTGAGTTGCTTATGATGACATATAAGTTAACCGGCCAAGAGACATGTGCGTTATAAATAATAAATAAAATGGAGATAGAACGTCGACTTATATTAAAAAGACAATGCCAAATAATTAGATGATCATAAGACTTACCACACGTTTGAGCAAACGAACAACCAAGTAGAAGGCACAAGACTATAACCTTTCTGGAAAAGTTCATCCAAGTAGATTACAACGACGGTAGCAAAGCAAAGTTGAAGAACAATTAGAATTGCATTTCCTGTTCCGAGTTGGTTGACGCTGCCGCACATCCCCGATAGTACGTACATAAGCAACCGCTGCTCCAACTGTGATTAGAATGCTTAGTAGCTTCTGCGAACCATTTCTGAAAGAGGGTGAAGCCAGTGAACACGATAATTAATCTTAGAATAATCACATTATGAAAGAAAAGAAATACGTACTCGCAAAATTTGCATAGTAGTTCCCGGCCTACGATAAGTTTCAAATTATGCTAACTTCACATATAACCTACTGTAATTATTATTGTAATAGTGAAATGCCATGTTTACATGTTTAATCCCAAAAAATGAAAGATCTCGCTGAACATTTTTAGTGGTTGTTCTCCACAATATCACATTAATATTTAAAATGCTTTAACAAGATGAACCATTCACGAGTAGCATAAACAATAAGAATCAAAAAACCTAAAATACAAAAAATACACGACGACATTTGATATTAATGTTTAGGTAGAAAATTTGCATTGTTATTACAAAAATAATATTCTTACAAAAGGCACCTCAAAATTATAAATTCAACAATTAATGTAAAAGAATTACTTATGGGGATACGATGAAACACCAAATTCCTTACATATATTTTCAAGTTGGAACTTACCTAGCTAGACTTCATCCACATATAACAGTTTTACATGAAAATGCTACTCAAAAATTAATTATGACTTGAATGATATGTGAAAATATATTAAAATTTTAATGAACTATAAGAATTTGTTTCCTAAGTCCTCGACTATTTTGACACGAATGTACCATCACAGGTGAGGGGGGAAAGGATCCTGAAGGCTAGCTAGCTTAAAGGCTGCCAACTGCCAACGCCAAGTAAGATGTTTTTGTTTAACTAGGCACCATATATAACAAAAGAAACACCAAGTTTTAGTAACGAAAATTATGGAAATGTGGTTTTAAACTCAAATCACTCATGCCACTGACGGTGGATTGAGTATTGTATATTTTCCATTTTCGGCAATGTATATGGTATTATTTTCCAACAAAAGAAAAATCTCATCTGAAATGATGAAACTACTTACGATATGTTGTAATCCTCTGGATCATCCTTGTCAAGCTCAATGAATTTTGAACAAACAAATATTTGCATCACCATTCTAGAAACCAAAATAGGAATAATTCCCAACTCATTGGTAGTCCCACGATTGGATGTGAGGATGTGACGGATCCAGTAGAACGGGTCAGCGCCGGTTGTGGAGTGAACGCCATAAAGAGGAAGTATGTTAGATACAATAACGATCCAACACGATATGATAGTGTATATGATCTTTTCTTTAGTTGAAATTTTCCTGTCGGCACTTGGAATTTCAGGCAAGAATGCGAGAAAAGGTTTCACATACTCTCCCTCCATGATTTTCTTTCTATAAAAGCTGTTATATTTTAGCTGCATTAGATCGATGGTCTTGAATTTCAAAAAAAAAAATCGCAAATTTACCAAAGATATCTTCATAGAAAAAGGGTCGCAAAAGCAAAATCGGGCATCCAACTAAGCAAGATGGAGAACTAAAAAACCAAATTCCACGCGAGACCACAAGTATTTCCAAAAACAAAACTCCATTCAAACGAAAAAAACTCACAAAACAATTGCATTATTCCAACAACAATAACAACCTTTTACTTGCATTACAAATATACAACCACAACAACATCCCCTGTATTAGTAGCATTTCAAATTTTCAAACAATAACTACCTTTAATTTACTTGTTTTGATGGACTTATCGTCTTTACAATTATTTTTTGCCGACGTTCTCTCATTAATCCGCGCAAGACTATTTCCGAACGGTTTGAAGCACTTTTGTTAATAAATATGCCGTAAAAAAAACTGGTATTTTTGAAAGTGTTCCATCACACGATTCACACAGCCAACATGATAATCTACTACTCCAAAGGCGAATTCAAAATAAATAAATAAAATACATACAGGGTAAATCCAAACAAAATAACTCATTTCCATCACCAATTGACAAAAACAACGCAAACCCACGCACGACCTAAATAAAACACACAACGAAAACCGAAGCACCCTTACAATCAAAACAGAACCACCTCAGAATCCAACTAAGTTCCTAAGAGAACCTCATCTATCCATGCATATATGTATGTTTTTTTTCCAACAAGAATAAGATGGGAATCACCTGGGGATGAGATGGAATAGGAATCGTAAGATAATTTAGAATAATAAGCCTAATAAAGACCACGATTTGGGAATAAAAGAGAGAGAGAGAGACCACTAACCGTAAGATAATTTAGAATAATAAGCCTAATCCAGCGGTCGGTTTGACCGTATGACCACTAACCCGTTCCTGTAATACTTCTTGACTCGGCCTTCTTTATTAATTTTTCCACTAATTAACTGCATTGACCCGTAATGATAGAGATTAGAGAATGGTTATACAAATGCGTACAGGATTGGATATACGTACAGGGCATGATTTAATTAACCTAAAATACAAACGATAATTAAGGAAAAACAGTTTAAATCCTACATGAGTATTTGGATCACTCCTAATAATGCGTTGTAAATCTATGTTTTTTTATACTGAAAATGCGTTTATTAAGAAAAAAAGTTATGATTCCTATATGTGGTGTCTCTTTTTCTTCGTTCTTTTGTTTCTTATAGAACCTAAATTTACCAAAATACATTTGTGGTCCAAACACATTAATACATAAAATAATTTGTTTTCAAATTACATTATTTGAATTAGATACTAACTTTAAAATTGTATTTTTGAAAAATCAAACTTACAAAACGTTTGTTTTTATATCCAAACAAAACCTAAAATAATATAAAGCCAATTAGCCAAACCAACCATTTCAATTAAAAACCATCTAATATAACTCTAGTACGAATTTAGTTAATGTCTCACACTTCGTGAGCTCGTCGATTCAAACCCCAGCGGTACCTCTAAGCCCTTATGCGGCGAGTGAAAATGTGAATTTTGCAGTAGTGATTTTTTCATTGGGTGAATTGTTTGAGTGTTATCAAGAAACAACGAAATTAGATGTATGTCATCTGAAAGTAATTATTCTCACTAATGTCACAGAAAGCTCCCCTAATGATATTATATTTTTTCCAAAGTCATCTATTAGCCATCTGTTAATGTTCGTTAATTTTATTAATATTTAATGAAAAATTTGCAGAATCATCTTGAATAAACGTAGAATTCATAAATTTCATTATATGTGTTGTAAAAATTGCAAAAAAATACTCAAAATTTGCAAAAAAATATTTAAAAACTCTACATTTTTAAAAATGAATCTTTAATAAAAACAATTAAATATTTTATAAATTTAAAATATAAAAATTAACGGATTTCATTATTTTAGTAACCGAACCATTGAGTTTAACGAGAGAAAAAGAAGAGATGAATGATGATAGATGAAAGAATATTTTTCCATTAGTTTTATAATTTTTATTATAAAATATATAGTTGTTTCAAAATATATTTTTTACAATTTTTGAGTTTTTTTTGTATTTTTACAACACATGTAATAAAATTTATGAATTTTAGGTTTATTCAATGTGATTCTGTAAATTTTTATTAAATATTAATAAAACTAACGGAAATGTTAACAGATGACCAACGGAATGACAATGAAAAATAATAATAACATTACAACGAGTTTTTGGATTTTTCTTTGACATCAGTGAGAATATTTGTTTTCAGACGATATACATCTAATTTGGTAGTTTCTTGATGACCCTCAATAAATTTCACCCAATAAAAAATCACTACCGCAAAATTTGGTAGTTTCTTGATGACCATCTCCGCCTCAATCTCCAGAGGTCATATCCACCCTCTTCCCCGCCATGGCCAAGCACATGGACGGCGCCGAGCGCGAGGAGCTCTGCTCCAGGCTCTTGTTCTGCGTCTGCCATTTCTGCGACGATCACGGAGAGTTGGGGTTGAAGAGGATTCGGTTGGGAGAGAGAGGGGACGGAGGGGAGGGTTGGATCGACGAGGTTTTGAGATGTTAGGGTTTTGAGATGGTATTTTTTTATTCTTTTATGTTTTAAGTCATGTGTCGTTAGGATTTTCGTTGGGTGAATCCGTTGGGTGTTGCAGTGCGTTGGAATGAGACGAGGAAGAAGTCTGATGGTTCTTCTCGACATCGGCATCTTTTAGGTAACTTTTTTTGGGGTGAAAATCTCCTAAGCATAGTGTTACTAGGTATGTGATATGGGATGATTACTACATTATTAAACTTAATTTAATTACTGTGTTTGCATAATCTAACATTGAAGACGAGGTGAAGCAGCTTAGCACCTCTGCCGATTTCCTTGTGGAGCTTTCCGATACCATACCAGCTGTATACATTAGTTGCATGGTGGTTTCTCATTATTTCCATGCTTTATTTCAGGTGTTGCTCATGAAGGTCGAAACCAAAACATGCACGGTGTTCTTCGAGGAGGCAGGAGATCATTCACCCCATCCCTGTGGATGGAGCTTGAACACCATTCTATGATCTCATATCCCTACCACATGTACGGAAGGAAACTTTGATATTTCTTTTCTTTTCATTCAGCATATGTTTTTGCACATTCAGACTTGTCATTTTAGTTTTTTCCCTGCTAGTTGGCTTCACTTGGTCCACAAAATAATGTTTGTTTGAAGCTATTAAATAGTGGTAGTCCTTCCATTACAAGCTTTGTAAGAGGGAAGCAATGACATAGTCCAACCATTGTGTCTTTGTTAAACCGGTTTAGACGCTTCAGGTAAATGTTGGCACTTATTTTTTCCTGTCGGCACTTGTTTTGACTAACGTTGGTTGCAGTTCTATTTTGTCACTACTCCCCGGTCCAATAGTCCAAATCTTTGCCATTATTCAAAAACAATTTCTACATGTCATTCAGAATTTCAGAATGATAGATAATTTTCATGGGAATATTTATATATGTAATAAAATTAAAATGATTTCTAGCATTACAAAACTCCCATGATTATTTTGACTGTACATAATTTTCTATTTTGATTAATTTGAGTATATTTGCCTCAGAATCTCTGTTTGGTCCCTGTTTGTTGGAACTCTTGGTGCACCCTTTGTTATTGTTTTGGTTTAAGATTTTTTCTTTTTGTTTTTTGAATTTTATCATCTATGAAATTTGTTGAATTTTAGATTACGTTTGCTAGTGCTCCGCTAATATTATTTTCTTATTTTTCATAAGTTGTATCTCCTTTTTTGTTACTTCCAACGAGTGTTTGTATTATTGTATCCAGAGATTCTACCTAGTACATTGAATATTTGATAACCCCTATTATGGCAGGTTACTTCACGAATCACGATGACATCTTATCTTTCATGGAATGGCATTAGAGTTCTGTTCTCTTAGTTGGCATTGGAAGGTGAGAAGGGAGTGTGGTCCCTATCTCTCCCTCTCACGCTCCAAGATCCACTGAGAAATTCGGCTGAGAATTTTGGGACAGCGATGGACATGAGAATGGTTGGAATTGGCACGATAAGGATAATAGTATCTATGTGCATGTCATATTTCGATGCAGATAAAGTCAGGCTTTCCAAAAAAAAATGGTACGTCTATCTCAATGTTGCATAATGATTTATGAAAACTTCAATTTACTTCTGTTTATTTTAGGCATCTTGACGACGAAGAGATTAGGTTGCAAACACAAGTTGTTATTTCATGCAACAGTCAGAGACAGAAAGTTGCAGCTTATCAGAATATTGGAAGCAAACAAATTGACAAGACATTTGCCTTTAATAAGGTTGAGATTGTTTAAATTCATGTGGAGACGAATTAATTGGTCTCAGCATGAAAGTGATTGCTCTTCTATACATCTTTCGATTGGTTTTGTCAGGTTTTTGGTCCCACTTCCAAGCAAAAGGATTTGTTTAACCAACCCATTTCTCCTATTGTTAATGAGGTCCTCGTAGGATATAACTTCTGTGTTTGCTTATGGCCAGACCTGCACAGGGAAGACGATAACCAAGGATGTGGAAGGAAAATGAAGGTACGGTTTTGATTCTTAAATATTGTGTGATATCAAGTGATTTTTTTGGGGAGAAATATTGCCGATATCATGTTGCTCCATTTAGACTGGAGATTCTCCAAGCGACACTGGTGTTATCCGGAGATCTGTTAGGCAGATCTTTGACCTATTGAGGCTAAAGTTGCTGAATATAGTATGAAGATCACAATTCTGGAGCTCTGCAACGAGGAGATTATGGATCATTTGGATCCAGAAGTGTTAAAAATTACAACAGATGACAAAAATAAGAAGTCTATAACTCTCATGGAAGATGGGAAAGGAGGTGTTGGTCCGCAGTCTCGAGGAAGAGATTGTAAGTTCGGCTAGTGAAATATATAAGATATTGGATAAAGGGACTGCAAAGAGGCGCACTGCTGAGACTCTTCTTAACAAGCAAAGCAGTAGATCACGTTCTAATTTTGCCATTATGATTCAAAATGTACACCACAAGGAGAAATGATCAAATGTGGAAAACCCAATCCTGTCGATCTTGCTGGTTCTGAGAACATTTCATGGCCAACCGCTCGAGACCAATTCATGGAACACATCTACATTTTGATGATTCAAAGCATTGACACCTTACCTGCAGATGACTGATCAATTGAGTACACTAATGTGTTTCCTACTTTCCTTAGCTAGATGGGTGTATTTAAACAATTCAACACGTACTGCAGGAAAGTGCAAGGGAGGCTGGTGGGATCAATAAGAGCTTACTTACACTTGGTCGTGTGACCAGTTTACTTGTTGGACACTCTAGGCACGTTCCATGCGGGTAAAATACCATCGGATGTTCTCACTCATTCTGGTTTTCCTGCGATTTGTTTCTAACAATTTATCATTAAAGTTATTGACATGCATGATTGTGTAAATCAGAGACGGCAAATTGACAAGGTTTTTGGGACTCTTTGGGAGGGAAAATGAAGACATGCATTATTGCCACCCTAGCACCATTACTGCATTGTCTTGAGGAGGACCCTCAGCACTTTAGACTACGCCTAACGTGCTAAAAACACCAAGCATAAGCCTGAGGGCAGTAGTACATACTGTGACATTTTTATGTTTGAAATCTGCCACATGCCTAATTCATTACTTGTTTTATGCAGGTTAACCAGAAGATGATGAAATCTGCCATGCCTAATTCATTATTTGTACTCCAACAAATTGACAAGATTTTTGAGAAAAAAGAAAGTAAATTCAGCTGTGAAATATTGGATGAAGGGACTGCAATATGCCCAATCACATTTCACATGAAGCATTGTACACTAAAGGAGAAGAGGTGGTCTGTAAAATTCTCTTCCTGGTTCTGAACATTACAGTAAACAATTATTCCGAAAACAAGATAGAAGATGGGGGGGGGGGAGGGGGGGGGGGGGGGGGGGGGCAAATGGGAATTTGTTCAGAAGTTCATTTTCCTTTCATTGGAACACAGACAAAATACAAAATGGACACAAGATCTTCTCAGAAGTTCAAATCTGAATTAACAGAGCTACCAATCAACAAAAAAAAACTGAATTTACCGAGCAGCTGGAGGACAAGTCTCATCAAGTTGAGCAGGAAATGACCATTGAGGATGAAACAGCCAGCAAACAGTCGGCTCTCACAGTCGACTTCTCAAACATAGGTTATGTTGATGCTCTCGGTCTGCGTCAAGCGCTAATGGTTCCACGGCTTCCGCCGGTTCTTGGGCATCTACTGGAGGAGGAGCATCTTGGACATCTGCTGGAGGAGGAGGAGCATCTGCCAACGCTAATGGTTCCGCGGCTTCCGCCGGTTCCTGGAAATCTGCTGGAGGAGCGTCATCTTGGTGATCTGCTGGAGGAGGAGCATCTACCAATGCTAATGGTTCCATTGGTTTGGCCGGTTCTTGGACGTCTGCTAGCGGAGCATCATCATCTACCACTACCAACGCTAATTGTTCCGCGGCTTCCGCCGGTTCTTGGCCATCAGCTGCTGGAGGAGCATCAGCATCTACCAACGCCTCTCCTCTTCCAGCGAGCCGCCGCAGCAGGGACAGAACCCAATTTTCAGTACGGGCAGGTGCATGTTGATCCGCACCCATTCAGTTGTATCCCCTGAAAGAAAAAGAATTGAAAGTGTCCTCGAGGAGCCATCCCCTAAGTATTGTTGCACCTTCAAATACTGCTCCGAGTCTTCATCCAACCCACCAAAACAGATAAAGAACTAAAAGAATGATGGTGGAGATTGTCCATAGGTTGTCAAAGATGGTGCTTGGTGTTTCTTCAATGGAGAAGTCTAATGCTGTCAAAGTCATTTTTGAAGGACTGAGGCACTGAGGAAGAGAAGAGAAGGCACTGGAGGAGGGTGAGGAAGAGAGCGGGAGGGGGGAATGGGTTATGGTGATTTAAAATGGCTAAAACTGTTTATATAGGATTTGGGTTCTCCCTAACCGCTCTAACAGACTTTGGTTCGTTTGGGACCCCCATTGCGGTTGGACTAGCAAAAATTAAGCAATATTTTGGGTATTGGTACTCTTTCTCCAAAATAAAACTTGAGTTTGAGTTTTGTATTTGGATTCTGGGGTTTGAGGTTGAGTTTTGGGCAACAAAGCCTTTTAACAGTAAGAAATAAACAACAATGTTTTGGGATCCATCATTATAAATTATTATTTTTATCATCCATTCATCATAAACGTATCAACTAGTCTACTTGTTTTAATTTTGGTTTTCCAGATTCTCAATTGGTTGTCCACCAAAAATGGCTACGAGCCCCCTTAAAAGCAAGAACGTATGAGTGAAAGAAGATGATGATGCTCTCGTTTCGTCGTACATGATGATTAGTTGTGATGCAACAGTGGGAACGAACTAGAGGTCAGTGGTCCTTTGGGCAAGAGTAAAGGATTTGTACGACGAAGCAAGGCTCACAAACGAGCGATTGAAGCCACGAAACGTCGACTCCCTCAAAAGGCGCTGAAGGAGGATAAATGTGGCTACTATGAAGTTTATGTCTTCATGGATGAGACCACTCGATGGAGTAGAAGTCGGGACAACGCTTAAGACCTCATCGGACAAGCTCACGCAATTTATGAGAGCACGGAAGGGGTGACCTTCACCTACTACCACATGTGGTTGATGCTGAAAGAACATCTCAAGTGGCGGTCTACGGTCCCCATTCCCGTGATGATGCGTAAATATAATTTTCAAAGCGATCAGAGCCTGTAGAAGCAAAGTAGTATTACCCGACCATCCACCGGTTCGTCCGAAAAAAGGAGTCGTACAGACTCTTTGGAAGATAATTTCTTAGGCTCTCCTCCTCAATCAACGATCCTAGAATTTGTTCCCGCAACTGCACCACCCCATCCTGGGGGGGGGGGGGGGGGGGGGGTTAAAGAAATGTAAAAGGAAAAGGGAAAAGGAAAGCGATGACGGAGGATCCAGACAATCACGCACACTGACATGCTCTTCAGGTCGCGACCTCGGTCAAACAGGAAGAAATTACACTTCAGCAAGAGAAGATAACGTTGGAAAGTAAATTCACTTCTGAAAGACACTTTCACTACCAAAAGATTCAGCTGGTTGTAGACGTATTTGCATGAAGTGGTACTGGCTGATTACTGTGAGATAGTTGACGAGAATAGTTGAAGATGCAGACGTACCAAATTATAGGCATGTAGCTCGTGGGGATAGTTATTTGGTAAAGAATTAATTTTTTTATGTTTTTACTTAAGGTTGCATTTGTACATTGTCGTATTTTTTTGCAACTTTACGACTTATATGAAGATATTCACCATCTTAAAGAGATGCATTCTTCACACAATCCCACGTTGTATTTCGTGACCTATTTATATGTATATTTTTTGAAATTCTAATATACCTTAAAAGATCGATTTTCATATTTACAATATTTTTCATGTACAAAACATAGACTATACATTATAATATATGTATCCTACGTAAATATTAAAATTATATAGAGCAAAATCATACTCCAAAGGTTCTCTAAAACATTTTCAAAGATCCAAATTTGCGTTGCATGAATCATCCGTCGATTCGCCTCTAAGTGTTCACCAAACTCTAAATAATATTGGAGAGATCGAAACTAGTCAATCAATCTTCAAATCAAGGTTAGAACATAGCTAATAATCTTTTTGATTCACCAAATAACTTAATCTCCAACAAACTCAATTAACAAAGAGGTTTTCGGATGGAATAGTTGGGAGGTTAAGAAAAGAGATAAATTTGCAATCACCAAAACAAGGATGGAGAGGTGACTTATTTATAAGGTCTCATCAAACCCACGTCATGTGCAATCCACTTACACATGATCTATTGCTTTTCTTCCTTTTAAACCAATAAATTGACACATAATCATCCCTTAACCACTTTTAACTAAATTTGAATGAATACAACCCATGATCAACATTAATCTCATATTAATGTAGATAGAATCGTGCCCAACGTTAACCAAAATAATCAATCAATGTTGGTTTTTTTGTCTTAATCTATATTAATTTTGATGATTAATTAAACTAATCTTAATCAATCAACCTTATCAATCAAAGTGAGCAAACACGATTACATGCATTGCATATATATATTTGTATACTTGCAATCATCTTAATAGGTTGAGCAAGACAATCAAGGAAATGAGCATTGAGACAAAAACATCAAGACTCAAGACTTGTAATCAAAGCTTTAGACCAACACATGTAACTTTGTATTTATTAAGTCCATAAGGTTTATGTAAACTTGAGCACTAGGATTCTGTCTCGTCATTCATCGGTAAACCGAACCTATTTCGGTCAACCGAATCCTGTCTAGTTCGGTCCACCGAACACATTTCGGATACCCGAATACTTCTCACCAGTAAAACTTAGGTGTTCTCTGGAATTGCCCAAACGGAAGACCGAATAGCCCTGGACCGGTTTTGGACTTTGCTCCAACGGTCGCTTTTGAATTAAGTCCCTAGAGCCCAATTGACTTATCTCAGTTCAGACGACCGAATGCTATCAGTCAACTGGTTCCTTATTGGCTTTAGGAGCCCAACGACTATTTACATGTGACACTTGACCGTTAACGATAAACCAACTTCCCACTCAATGTCAGCACAAAACTCGCGCTACTTCGGTCTACCGAAGTATACACAGTCAACCGAACTTGTCATGATCAGAGCCCAATCAATTTTACTGTCCACCAAGAACGGTGAACCGAATAGACTTCAGTGAACCGAACTTAATTAAGATTAAATAGATAAAAGCTACTAGAGGTTGGTGAACGGTGATCCGATACATAATCGGTCAACCGAGTTGTTAATTCAGACTAATTCTTCGGACTACCGTTTGGATAACGGTCGACCGAATATGCCACGATTTCTGCCCGAGCTTAAGTTACATCTTGCATTCCTATTGGTCCATTTCCCCACCAACTCCCAAACGACTAGTTGAGCTTGAAGGCTTATAAATAAGACCTCATTTGTTGGTTTTGAAGATCTTGAACACTTCCTATTTATCCAATACTCAAAGTCAAATCATCTCCATCTTCAAGCTCTCAATCCACAACACTCAAGCCTAAAACTTCACCACTTGCATATCCAATTCCATATCAATATCCAAGTGTGCTCAAGTATAGAGTGTTAGTTAGATTGTGAATCCAATTCCTTATTCAAGAATCACCAAGTTATAAAGCTTCGAGGAAGCTCCCTCTCAGGTTGTGAGAGGAGACACGAGCGAGGCGAGGTAGTTCGCGAGGCTCGGTGTTGTAAACGACATTGGTCTTGGCCCAGAACGGAGATCAGTTAGTGGAGTTGTAAGCGAGGCTCGGGGGATCGAGCGAGGCTTGCGAGGAGGACTAGGACCCGGTGTGGGTGTCGAACCTCTCTAAACTCCGGTGTCGTCATTTTTGTGGTTTGCACGTCTTATCGCTTAATCCTTCGATTAATATTTTAAATTCTGCATTTATCTATCGATTAGAGGGCCATAGATCCTAACAATCAGTCGAACTAGAAAATCAGACGGTCGACCGATCAAACACTTTAAAAAGTTCTTGATAATTTCGGTCGAACAACATGTCTAAACGGTCGACCGATTCATTACAAGAAAAGTTCATATTATCACCGCTTCAAGTCGGTTGACCGATTCTCTATAAAAAATTGTCCTGATAATTTCGGTCGAACCATGACCTTCACCAGTCGACCGTTCACTACCAGGAAAAGTTCCTATTAATTTTCGGTCGCTCCAAACGTCAACCTGGTCGATCGTTCCCGAACTCAAAAGTTATTGTTTAAATTCGTTCAACCAGTTATTGAAAACATTCGATTGTTTTCACCGATTTTTGCCTTTACTAAAATTTAGATTATATCCAACAAAATTTGATCTTTGGGGTTTTAGCAAATTCATATGTTATAATGTTGCAGATCACATTATTTCATGTAACATATTATCATATATAATGTCAATACATTATAACCCATAATACATACATCTCATACAAAATTTATTTATTCTAATCATGTCGTTATCACGATACTTTGATTTTATTATCTTACCACATGTCTACTATTTCATAACACATGAAATTTAATACATCATATAAACATAAAATCAATTTCTTATTTTCTAGTTTTGTGGTGCGACCTATATGAGGATCTTAGTTATATTAGCAATGATATTAGGAATTTTTTTCAAAATAATCAAAAAAATAAAAAATTGTAAAAATATGCACTTCAGAAACTTATTTGGCAAAATATGCACATTGAAAAACGGTACCACAGGTGCCGTTTTCATTAACTAAAAACGACACTGTAGATGTCGTTTTTACACTTAGTAAAAATGGCATCACTGATACCGTTTTTACCTGGGCAATTTTTTTTCGGTTTCGATATATCGTTTTTTAAACTTGAAATTGTATGATATGGAAATTTTTGAATCTTCATCACTTGCAAAAAACTAATTGTAATTATTGTGGTCTGATGATCACTTTGGAGTTGGGACACATTATCCATTTGGATAAAAATCATGGATCCTAGGAATGGAGTTGGGACACAATTTCAAAAATTTCCAGATTATACAATTTCAAGTTTAAAAAAATTTCAACATAGTTCACTTGGGTCATTTTTGTTGAACTAGCAGCGAGACCCCCGACCGACCCGTTGCTAGTTCAACATGTCTTAGCTAAAAACGACATATCGAAACCGAAAAAAAATTGCCCAGGTAAAAACGGCATCTACAGTGCCGTTTTTAGTTAATGAAAACGACACCTGTGGTGCCGTTTTTCAATGTGCATATTTTGACAAATAAGTTTCTGAAGTGCATATTTTTACAATTTTTTATTTTTTTTGATTATTTTTTATTTTTTCCATGATATTAACCATATATAATACAAACTATAAACGGTATCTAGCTAGACATTAAAGTTACCCAAATAACAAAAAATATTTTGCCCACTCGAACTAAACATGATCCACTTAGCGATATAAGTAACATTACTTGTGTCTATCATTTGCCTCATTATATTAAGAATATTATACAAAGTAGAAATGTATCACCTTTGTATTTTATATTCATTTCTTGATCTCTTAAGTAATTTATAAATATGTAAATATACATAAGTTACATTATGCACATTATAATTTTACTTTATCAATGAACCCTATAATATCATCACTTAAGTCAATAGGGGCAATGCTAATCTTTTGAGGTACTATCATTTCAACCAAAAGTTATGTTTAACCAACTACTATCTTTGTCACTATACTTAGTGATAGTTTTTGACAATAATCAAATTAAATATTTTTTTATTTTAAATGATATAAGTCTCATATCTTAGGATTTAAGACACAATGAAATATTAATGACACTAAACACAATTCCATAATATTTCATTTGTTAGGTCAATTTAATAATGGAAAAAAATATTTTCTATTTCATATACTCATATTGTTAAAATACTTGTAGATTTATAATATTATTTAACCAACATGCCAATCTTATCTCGGTAATTAATGTTCAATGTTAATTACCATAATTGTGAATAACTTTTGATTTATGTAAACTATTAACTTTTATAGTTCTACCGTTAAGAAGCAAGAGTTTTTTTCTTAACTCTTTCAAAAGACAAATACATTAACCAAGGAACAAAATATTTGCACATTCAATTCATAATAATGACATATAAAAGACTACTTTTACAACACATTCCTTTCATGCCACGCCGTCAATAACTTAAAAATTGAACAAAAAAACCAAGGAAATGATAACGTGCTTCAAAAATGTGGAAGAACGTGTCTGGAGGTGGAAGCTTCCAACCAATGGTTAAGATTCTGAGTAAAATCTCTCAAAAATAGGAGTGACATTTGATGAAAAAAATAATTTTATTTTCATAGGAATGTTTGTATCCGATGGAGGAATTCTGACTCAAGAGTCGTGCGTGCCACGTTTTTTCAAGGTGAAGGTTCAACATTTCACATCGGCGAAGGTTCATCATTTCAAGCTCCGGAAGTCGAAAGAGGTGATGACATTTGGGTTGTTGAAAACGATATTGGTGTGATAACTCAAGTTAACCATCGTTGACCTTCGAAGGTCCCACAACGATGTGGGTGGACCAAAATTCTCATTAAAGTATTTTCTCCACCTTAGGTGTAAATAATTATGGTTTAATGCATTCTGATTATTGTTTAATTTTGTGTCAAGAACAATTTCATGTTAAACGTGGACTAATTTAATGTTTTATTGCGTGTTAAAAACAATTTGCATGAAATGTGTTGTGTGCTTGTTGTTGTATGAGATTGGAATCACGATTGGAATTAAAATCCAAGGGAGTGAAAACAAAAACAGAACGGGTGGAAGTCTGTCTTAAGCTAAAACAACACTTGTGTTGCCGTTTTAGCAGAAGACGGACTTCCAACCTAGTTCACTTGGGTCATTTTTGTTTTCAACTCAACTAAGAGGTTTGGTTTTCATTTTTTTAAGTAGGCAATTTCATAAAATAAAACTTCCTCTTCAAGTCATGATCTCCACAAAATATTTCCTCTACATCGGGTTACAAGGGAAATTTAGCTAAAATAAACAAGACAAAATGAAAATACTAAAAGTTATCTTTACATATCTCCATGTTGTGACCTAACCACTTTTTTGTTTTTTTTGTTTTCGACCATCCACTTCGTCGTACGATGGAAGACATTATTAATTCTATAGGTTCTTCCTCTGGTCAAAATCTTTCGTCTAGTATTGGAAGGAAAATCAATGTATATGCTCTCCTGTATGCTTGAGTGGTTAGGAATTCCGAGATGATTCACGAAGTATGAATGTTCGCGTGACAGTTGCTAAATATGGCCAACACATGTGAGCATAGAATCTGATGTGCATGTGTGAACCCACACGAGTATGTTGAGACTGTATCTGTCAAAATAACCTGATGACTACAGGATTGGTTGCTTTCAGCACTGAAGATGTTATGACTAAGTATAGTCACACAAAGCTGTGCAGCCAACTATCGTTGGTCTGTGATTTTATCGTTGTTTACAAAAATCTAGGGGTGTAAACGGGCCGGGTACGGGTCGGGTATGCCCATACCCGTACCCGTACCCGGCTAAATTAGCGGGTACGGGTACGGGTATATACCCGGCAAAAAACATATATACCCGTACCCGACCCGTACCCGTTAAGTTAGCGGTACGGGGCGGGTAAACGGGTATAACGGGTATAATATATAATATATAAAAATATATATATATATATATATATATTATATAAAATATATATTATATATAAAAAATATATAATATATAACATATAAAATATTAAAAAAATATTATATATATAATATAATATATCTTAACGGGTATACGGGTAAACGGGTATGGGTAATGCGTATACCCGTACCCGACCCGTTTATTAAGCGGGTAAACGGGTACGGGTATACGTGTTTGAATTTTTAAACGGGTATGGATTTTTGTACCCATATCCGTACCCGCTCGGGGCGGGTGACCGGGTATACGGGTATTACCCGCCTCGTTTACACCCCTACAAAAATCTACATTTGATACATGAAAATAACAACCATACATTAACTATACATGCATTACATTTCATATCGAAATAAAAAAAATCAAAGAACAAAGTGAAAACCAACCTGAGTCGTCAGAAAGAGAGTGATGGGGAGTAATTTGGGTGTGGGAGGAAGAATATGGTGGCTGACCAGTATCATTTATGTCCTAGGCAAAATATATCCATTTCCTTGAAAATGACATTGGCATTATGATCTAAAAATTGCATCGGTGTTGTCGTTTTCACAGGTGTCGTTTTTAGTTAGATAGTTTTTCTGATTTTTATTTTATTTTATGATTATTCAAAAAAAAACTTAAAAAAATAACAACTCGAATAAAATAAACCTCAAACTAAGGGTGTAAACGAAACGAGTCGAGGAAAATTTCGAATCATAAGTATTATCTTATGTTATTAACAAATACAAAAAAAATATGAATAGAGTAATAAAAAATTCGAGCGAGCTATCATCTAATGTTTTTCGAGTTCGAGCGATTTATTTACCAAATCAAGTTTGAATTTTTTTTGATTTTTCAATAAAAAAATTTATTTTCAAGTTAAAGTAGAATCAAGTATTTTTCCAGAAACTCGAAACCTCCGATTCGGAAAGAGAACAGAATAGAATAGAATAGAATAGAAGAGAAACAGACCCAAACCCGCGAGCTCACTTTGATCGGATTCGAGATGGGGTTGTAAGGGTAGATGCGGTCGGGATCGGGCGTCGGGAGGGCCTCAATGGGGGCGATGTCAAAGGAAGAGAGGTTCCACATGGCGGTTAGGGCTCCGGGGAGCGGCGGCGGGATCTCGAGGCTTTACGGTCCCGGTTCGTCGCAGAGGCAGCGGCTTAGATCTGCCTCGGCCTTGAAGAAGCCGCCGGAGCCGCTCAGGAGGGCGGTCGCGGATTGCTTGTCGTCTTCAGCGCCGCACGTGCACGGGACGCCCCCAGCGTTGTTCTCCGAGGCTGGGAGGACGCTGAGAGTGAGTTTTCTTCTGGTTTGGTTTGGATTGTAATTTGAGTTTTTTGTTCTTTCTCAGTATGGAGTTTGGATTCTGAGTCTTTGTTGGAGGAATGGGTAAGGTTTGGATTTTTTTAGGAATCTGGTGCTTAAATAATGAGCTGGCTTCTGTTTTGGTTTTGTTTGATTTGGTTCAATTTTGAGTTTTTTTCCTGTTTTGTTGTTACTGAGATACGTGAAGTTCGAATTTTGAGATTTTAGTTCCGGAATTGAGCTTAAATGAGTTGGATTCTGTACCGGTTCAGTTTAATTTGGATAGAGTTGGGATATTTGATTTCTTAGTTGTTGAAACGGGTGTAGTTTGGACAGTGAGCTCTTTGGTGAGTGATCTTGTTGTTTGATTTGGATGAAGCTTGATTTTGTTTTATTTTTCTGTTTGATGTCGTTCAAATACATGAAATTTCAATTCGGAGTTGGTACTTGTTGGAATGGCTAGAGTTTGGTTTTTTTGTGGGAATCTAGTGTAATGGGGCTTAAATGAGTCGCTTCTGTTTTGATTTGAATATTTTCTTTCTTAGTTGTTCAGAGGGGTGTATTTTGGATTCTTAGCTATTAGTAGTTGGTATGAGCAAAGTTTGAAATTTTACTGAAATATAGTGGAATGGGGGCTCAGTGAGTTGGATCCTGTTCTGGTTTGGATCTTTTCTTTCTTAGTCGTTGACAGGGGTGTATTTGGGATTACGAGCTAGTAATTTGATACCAAGAAAGGTTGTTAAAGAGTAGAATTGAAGTTTCATTAAAATCTAGTGGAATTGGGGCTGGAATGGAATGGATTCCTTTTTCGTACGAAGTTTGCTGCTCTGGTTGTTTAAGTTTCCATAGTATCTTTCCTGATGTTTTAATTTTGTGTTTGATCGATTGGAGCAGTGTTCTTTAGTAGACTAAGGTGCCAAGGAGTTCACACAAACAATGTCATGATTTTTTTAAAATTTATTTTTGATGAATTATATCCTCATCTTTATTTGTTTTGGAGTTTAGATAGAAAAATATTATTGTTTCCACTGGTCGTCAGGCAACACTCTTGGCAGAAGTGCTTCACCGGTTCATCCTCCAGTCACGTGTTCAAAATATTCACTTATATTTGTGATAAGGATTTTTTGTTGTTCGGTATATTTGTGATAAGGATTGAAACTCATTCTTGGGCTACGTATTTTTTGTTCTGGTACCTTTACCCTTTATGATGTTATCCCCTTCATGATGTTATTCTAGCCTATAGTGTAATAGAAATACTCTTAAGCAATCCGTATAACATTTAGATACCAAGGGCACCTAGAAGTGGTGGTAGTGAGAATATAGCAGATCTATGTTTCCCAGTAGCATTGTAACTGCCAAATTGTCCTTAAAAATCAACTTGTGACTTGCCTAGTACACATGTTTATTACATACTATTACATGGCTATCTATCTCTGATTGGACTTGGAAAATATTATACGTGCATCTTCTTTGTGTGTTGCGACTTTTGAGGAAATCGATTGGGTTACCAGCCCAATCTCTCTCGTCAAGAAGAGATTCTAAAAACACAATGCTCAGGCTATATATTTCATGTGTTAGATTTTTTTTATTGCTTCAGATAAAATCAGGTTAAAGTAAAATATGCACAAAGAATGGGAGGACTTTCAGCATGGTGGACTAACAAATATATCCTAGCAGCTTAAACTAACAAATGCAACCAAAAACAGATAATATCACTCTAACACGGAGTTACTCCAGGCCCCAAGTAAGACACCAAAGGTATTGTCATGTTGCCACAGTAGGTTACTATACCAAACTATCAACCAAAGAATCATCGTGGACCAAATCTCTGCCAAATTGGTTTGTTTCTGAAGATCAATCTGTTCCTAGACATCTAAATTGTCCACCATAAAGCCAGTGGAAACAATTTCCATAAATATCTATCGACCCCCTAGTGACCTACAGAAATCCACCATATGTGTTCCTCGCATCCTCCCTTCCATCAATATAAATTTGACCCTGTCTGATTATTTCTTTATAAGATTCTATATTTTTATTTTTATCAAATTAATTCATTTTCCTTACAGGATTATTTGGCCGCCCCTACAACCACTGATATGGCTTATGGTGTACTTCTTGAGCATACCCTTGCAGAGAGAGAACGCAGGTAACTATTGTGTTTCTCTTGCATTTGCCTATTACAGTGTCATTTTTATGTATTTAGTTTGTATAAACATATTTAGAAATTTTTAGAAGATTTTGTAAACTGTATCATATGAGTGTTTAAGATGTGAAACCTTTTTTTTATGTTATGGTAGTTCCTTTTTGTAGGTGATAACTTCCTACATTGCAAGTTTGAAAACCTGATATAAGTGCCAGAACATAATGCTTTGATGGGCATGTTTTTTTGTGATCTTTGCTAGAACAATATGAATGTATTTGTTTTAGGTTTAAGTTATTTTGTTTTTGTATTTTTGTTTTTATTCATGGTATTGGTCTTTATAATGTAAGCCAACTTCCAAACAATAGAGTTTTAGGAGTTGTTTGGAAGGATTGAGAGGAAAGAGCAGAACAAGCACATGGACAGAGAACATCTTAGTTTTGAATGTGTGGTATTATGAAGGGAAATCATGATGCTGCTAACACGACAGAATAGGACAACAACGGACATCATTTGAAGAGGATGAATTTTAGTAGTGTAACTTCAGTTCTCTCATGGTTAACTTGTATTTGATCTTTGTTCTCTCGAGTTTTAGTACACTTCAAAAAAAATTGATCTCAAAACTTACAGCCTTACTAACACTTGTTTTTGTGTTGTTATGTCAGCCCAGCTGTAGTTTCACGTTGTGTGGATCTTCTGAAGCGCTATCTGATTCGGTAATTTTCTAAAATATTGTTCATTTGAACCTTTTCTTGCAGATTAATGTGTGACGTTCACATCACATATTTGTTCTTTGAAATGTCACCTTACATTAGTTCAAAGTTATGAGTTATATTCCTTTTCAGCACTAAATGACGATATTTGGTTTAGGTATGTACCAAAAGTTCAAACACTGCGGCAGATAGATGAATTTTGTGCAAACTCAATTGCTGAGTGCAATTATGTCTGCAATCGGGGGAATTCCCTTGGTCATCGTACTGGGGAAACTTCAGCATCTGGAAGTACAGTTCGACCTTCCTTAGTGGCATCTAATTATGCTTCTGCTTCTCTTGTAAAGTCTTTGAATTATGTTCGCTCCTTGGTAGTTAGGCATATTCCTAAACTTTCTTTCCAGCCGATTGCACTTAATCCAGCTTCAAATACTCTATCGTCTTTATTAAGTAGGTCTATGAGTTCCGATTTGAGTCCTAAAATTGTAAGCAGTCAAGTAGCTTCTGAGGCTGAGGTAGTCTCAAGTCCATTTGCTTTGGATCCGTCATGTGTAGAAAAGTGTGGAGTTGGAAACGACAAGTATATTTCCGATAATCTCCTTGAATGGAGGTGGCATGGTGATAAAGAAGACCTGCTATCAGCAAGAAATGAAAGGTGCAGATGAAATGCTTTTCCCCCCCATAATGATAAAAAAAAGAAATGTTTTTTTCCTTACATTATACATATCTCTTTGTATAATGCTATTACTTGTCCAAACTTGGTTGTTTTGTGCACCAGTGCTACCGTTATGAGGCCCCCGGATGTTCAAGAACATTGTTTCCTGGAAGTTGGTGCTGCAGCTCTTTTTGTTGGCGACTTGGAATCAAAGACACAAGATCAAATCTGGAGGCACTCTAGTGCTGATTTACCTGGCAGTGACCAGCTGTTGCATCCTTCGGCAGTCACAACAGCCAACAGTTTTCCATTTGCTGATAACCACCTCAAAGCAATAACAGCATCCAAACGTGTGAAGCCCGGTCCCCATCAAGTTTGGCATGTCCCTCATTCTACTGATCACATTTTGAATTGAATTTATCTACTATATGCATCTATGGTACTTTATGAGATGGGATTTAGCCCAATTATCATTAGATGGAATATTGGTTGCACTACACCAATGCTGAGCTTATCACCTAAACTATATTTTTGAAATTAACTATTGATTTTTTAATACATAATTAGAGACTGTGATATAGAAATCACAATGGGAAATGATCATCTGTAGACCCGTAATGTACTGGACTCATTTAGCACTTTCAGATTCATGCCTGTTTCCAAGCATCCCAATTGCATAATTGTAGTATTTATTTTGGATACATGTATTTGAGAATCTAAAATAGAAGTATCTGATGATATATTTGTTTATTGCTTGCTGTTAATTATTTAATGGTAGACTATTATCTATTCACTTACTGACCTGCAATGCCATTTTATTTCCAGGATGAACATACCGGTGAGTACGTTCCACCCACGAGCTAGAACTCTTTTCCAGTATCGTTATTATTGGTAATTTGCCATCAAGAGCTTCTTATATCTAAACAGTATGCTACCTCTATTTTCAAGCACTGGGAATGAATAATTACGTTTTACGTTAAACAGTATGTCAGTTAGTCTATCATGTGGTTAATCACAAGAAATGGGAGATCTTGTTCTTTTTTTATCAGTTTAACAGTGTTAGAAAGGTCCAGGTTTATTTTGCCAAGCAATTGGGAGAAGGGCTTATGTGGTACATTTGATGATACAAGGAGATGGATGGTCGATTTAGAAAATTATAATTTGCTGGACATTTAGGAGAATCAGCTTCAATCACTTCGAAAAAGTATAAATAATAACATAGTCAACACAAAGTCAGGCGCCATCACGGTAGCAGTTCATACTTTCTGATGTATTTATAGACAAGCATTACAGAACCCAAGAATTGCTGCAGATGCCCTGCTAAACAATGATGTATTAAGGCAGTTTTATTGTGCAATTATAATGGATTTGTTTTGTATGAGCTACATAGTTGTACATATTCAAATATGTTGTCCATTTCTATTTTTAAGACAGATATGGATGTATTTGTATCAGTGTTCTTAAAACCGGACCGGCCGGTTCAACCGGTTGAACCGTGAACCGGAGGCCTGTCCGGTCCGGTTCACTGTCCAAAACCGTTTTTGGCATGAACATGGCTGAACCGGGTTGAACCGGTGGTTGAACCGCCGGTTCAACAAAAAAACCTGTTTTTTTGTTTTTTTTTATATATCGGTACCCGATTATGTATTTAGTGATTCAGATTACTACGTATCCAAAAAAACCAAACCCAAATTTATACCCAAACCCTAAAAATGTTAATATTGAAGATGTTTTGAATATATTTTTGCTTAATAAATAATTAAATATTATTATTATATCTACAATATATATTTATGACGTCATGCTGACGTCACCGGTTCAATCGGTTCGATTCCGGTCCGACCTTGGTCGAACCTCTGAACCTTTGAACCTTTGATGTTGCCGGTTCGACGTCCGGTTCGGTTCTGAAAACCTTGATTTGTATACTTCGAATTTCATTTCTGATTAGCTGTACTTGTCAAGTTGGCCAAGAAAATGTGAAATTATTATGGCTACCTAGCTAGAATTATTTTCAGACAATGGTGCTACAGTCATGCATTAGTCCCATTTTCAAATCGAATGATGCTTATAATTTAAGCAAAAGATAGGTCACTAACTTCTTTTTTTAAAATATGGAACAGTGAACAACAACCTTTACGGTTGAATCCTGCTGAAGTTAGTGATGTTATAGCTGCAGTTTGCTTTGAGTGCTCACCTAATCCAAATCCCATGCTCACATCATTAAAGTTCAGCAATCCTGGTGGAAAGCCTTCAACAGAAGTTGCCGTCAGTGTGCTCGTGAAACTTGTCATTGATATGTATGCTCGGTATTTGGATCTTGTTTACATCTGCAATTTTTCCAAGATATATTACCAATTTTTCAGTAAACAACAATTTTCTGTCTTTGTATGCCCCTGTTTATTCTTTTCCTTCAGTATTGTGATGGTGTTATTTTTTCATACTTGTATTAGGTTTAAGTTATAGCCTTTATAGGTTTCAACCTTTTCACATACCCATTTTTCTTGGTCATTTTACATGCAAGCATAGCTTCTTACACTTGGTCGTTTTGAAGTACTATATGACACAACGTTCAGGTGGGTGGTCGCCTATGCGCACCACCCGCACACCCTTGTGTGCGGCTTGTGCTGTCACCTAGGCGACCATGTGCTGTGCACAGCAACGACACCCTTCTTCCCCCCTCCTCTCAGCTGGGTCGGTTGGGTTGGGGTTTGGGGGAGAGATTAGGGAGGGTGGCAGCTGGATTAGGGTTTAGGGGAGAGATGAGAGAGGGTGGCGGCTAGGTTAGGGTTTGGGGGAGAGATGAGATATGGGAGAGTGAGTTATATATAGAATGGTTGTTTTGGTGTGATGAATTCTTTGCCGTTTGTTTTTTTACACCCCTCCCCTACCCTTCTTCCATTCCTATAAATACCTAGTGAAATATCTAGTAAGCGTCTTTTTAAAATCCAAACATGTAATGTTTATTTTCTATATTTTATTTTTATTTTCCCTATTTTTTAATTATAAAAAAGGGGTCGCCCACACATGGGTGACCGCCCAATTGCCTAGGCATTTCCTGAACATAGATATGACATTATAAATGTCATTTGTATAATTGTATCTTCTTTCACTTTTGAGGATAAAAATGTCACTCCATTTGTGTATAATTGCTGATTATAACTGAGTCTTATATGTCTTTCCTTGGTTCAGCATTTTGTAAGTGATGCTTCTTACTTGTTCGTTTATCTGGACCCGACTTTGCCCTTCAGATTTCTTCAGTTACTCCTCTAAACGGAACAGGGTTTTGATAAACAAGTCATGAAAATTAGGGTGTTGAAATTTCTCATTTGTGGGAAAGGTTGGCTCTGACATTGATGATTGTGTTGGTAACATGGCATAACGAAATCCTCTGTTTGAAGAATGCACAAGCTCAATATCTATTATACCATTATTATAATCTTAATGTCCTAGAGAAATAATTTTACTCGTCTATAGGTGTGTATTTATTCAATATTATCACTCAGGATAGTAACACCTTCGTCTATTTTTAGGTATATGATGGATCCTGGAATGGCTGCTGCTCTGACTCTCTTTATGCTAGAGGTCTTGCATCTTTGCACCGTGATTTCATTTTTAAGCAAGAAAGTAGGCTTTCTAAAAGTATTGTTTGTTTCAGGACATGCTGAGCTCCTCTAAATTATCCTCAAGAGTGCGTGTTTTTGATGTTATTGTGAACCTTGGTGTCCATGCTCACTTACTGGAACCAATGTTTACGGAAAATCCTTCCATGGTTGAAGAAAAAACTTCTCAGGATGTGTACCTGACACATGAAGGGCCTAATAATTGTGCAGAATCAAGTAATCAGAAGACAGTAGCTTCCGCTATTGAAAATTTTGAATCTTGGCTTCTAGTCATTCTCTATGAGATTCTTCCTCTTCTTGTGCAGGTAATCAACTGACTTTACTTCTCATCTTTTCTGAGCCTCATGGCTTGATTAGCTATCATGTGTTAAGTGTAAACTGAGAAATGTTATTTTACATTTATCAGTGAAAACTTGACCTTGTTATTTCCAAAATTATTATTGTAGATATTTATTTGTGCTTCTGCCTTATTATTAGTGTCTCTGCTCTGCAATGAAATTATTATTGTAGATATTTATAGTTAAGGAGAATTATGAATTATGAAGTTGCAAATTTACCAAAATTAGCTGCCATATTGAAGGACGGATGGGAATAGGTAGGTTTAGCTTGGGGTTGAAGGGTTTTCTAAACCCAAACTTAATTGTCTTGAAACCAATCCAAACTGAATCAAAGCGAAATTATACAGATTCAAAAGAACCAAACGAGATGAACTTCTAACTGAATTTTCCATTTTATTGGTTTAAGAGTTGGTTATACACAATTTGATTTCCCTGATTATTAACTAGTAGAAACATTTATAATTAATCCCAACAACACACATAAAATAATCTGCTTTGGAAAATGTTGCATTTTCCGAAGTATAAAAATATATAACATATAAAATTGTTTATGGTCCAACTAGCATTTCACTGATGATTTACCATATGCCCCAAAAAAACAAGACAGAATTGTATAAACTAGACTATACCTCCGTCGCATTACATTTTCTACCTGAAAATTAATAATAATCAAAAGTCAACTAAATTATCAACGATGACCTTAAAAAATGCTCAAAAGTCGAAGTAAATCATCAGGGTGATTAATTTCAACGATAACCATCAATTATTTTCCTATCTATTGTGCTTATGTGCTGTACTGTAGACAATATATAATAATGTGGTAAAATGGGACAATTTTAACTTCTTGTCACTCAAAAAAAAGTTTTATGTTCCGGTTTTCAATATTATTTTAGTGCCGAAGCCCTTTTTATATAATAACATACTATTTTGCAGAAAGAAGAGAGAGAAGAGATTGTCTGGGCATCTGCTTTAAGCTGTCTATTATACTTCATTTGTGACAGAGGAGAAATTTGGAGAAATAGATTGGAAGGGCTCGACATAAGGGTGAGGATGTCTGATTTTTTATAATACCATGTGCTTTTAGTTTTGAAAATGTGAACTCAACATCAGTTGTTGGATAGAGAAAGTAAGGCTTAATACATTAACTTGTTCATATGGTTTTGTTCCTGTCATGAACATAATTAGTCTCTATTTGAGTGTGCAACTCTCATTCCTCGCTGAGCAACCTGCCTCATGACTACCTTCTAAACACATCTTGATATCTCAAGCAAATGGAGCATTGTACTGCATACTGAAATAGGATAGTTCCGAGTTACTACCGGGTTAAACATAAATCTTGATCCAGTGATGTGCTCATAGTGGGTTCGTAATAGAACAGTACATATTTGTGTATTTAATTTGACCAATTCACATCGATGATTGTTTAGTACTATATCCATCTATGATTTTCATTCTATGGTTCTATGAAAGAAACTAACCTTCCCTGGTCATCTGCTGATCCTTTCCGAATCAATCTAGGCTTTGTGCTATTCTGAAAAACAAGCAGAGCTGTCCAAGTTTTCTGAACTTTCCTGGTCTCCATTCAATAGCAACTGTTATAGACCAACCTCAAACCGTAGCCTTTCACCCAAAAGATTTGTATGAAATAGACTTTTAGTGTTTGGAAAGCCCGTTGTGCCAACTTATAGAATTGGCTTTATGTATGTGTTTTTGATTTAACACACAAAAAATGTCGGGAATCGTGCCTGAAATATTGACTTGAGGAATTTGTTATGATATCTTTGCATCTCATTTCGATCGATTTGTTTCACAGGTAGTGAAGGCCTTTCTTGACATAAGCAGAGAAAATTCTTGGTCTGAAATTGTTCATCGCAAGCTTGTTTCCATATTGGTTAATATGTTTTATCGGGTGTCTGAACCGTCAAACACACATGTGGATCCAAAAGAGTTTCTTGCGGAGCAAGTGGATCTTCTTGGAGGAATATATTTTGTCTGTCTTGAGGTGTGTACCTTTTAATATTATTATGCTCTACTTAATAATAATAAAGTCACTTTCATGCCCATGTCAACACGTCCATTCGCGCAAGAAAGTAAACATGCTGTTATAAAGCCATAAGAGCTATGATCAATTGTGGCAGGATGATCCTTGCAGATTATAAGACTGTTGAAATGTAATATAATAGTAACTACAAAACTACAAAAGCAAATCAAATTAGATGCCTATAGTCCATATGTGCCAGACCGAAACTTGTGAAGGATGCATGTATTATGAAATTATGGTGGTATTACACCTTTACAAGTCAGTATGTGATCCTTACAGACGTTAAAAGTTTTAATCTGATTCACAAAGATTTTCACTTACTTTTCTTGGTTTTTTGTTGTATGGGAAGTAGAAAGCTTAATGAGCGTTAAATTGCAAAATGAAAGCTGTAGTTGCATAATGCTGGTCACTAGGAATATCTGAACTGCCTCTTTTGTTGTAATGAATATACTGTTAACATTCACGAAATTCATATGGTTTACCCTTCTCTCATCTAATGTATGCATTCACTGACTCATTTGCTGGGTTCCTGTTTTGATACCTTTTGATTTGTTTTTGCAGTATGCACGTGCAAACATGAGGGAGGAAAAGCAAGATCTTTTTGTAGTGCTTCTTGATTATGCAGTTTATCAGATAAATGAAGTGTCCTTGGCTTCTGGTGGATCTAAGCATAGCTCCAATGATATTCAACCGGTAGCAACAATGCTTATGCTTGCGGATGCTCCAGAAGCCTTTTACGTTGCTGTCAAGCATGGTGTTGATGGAGTAGGGGATATACTCAAAAGATCTGTTTCCTTTACTTTGTCTAGATCTTCAAATGTTGAGCATCTCAGTTTGGTAAGTTTTGTACATGCAAAGAAAACATATTTATTGTCTTTCCTCTGCGCTGGAATTCAGCTTTTGAATCTAAATTTCTGATTCCAAATGAAATAGCTTAGGAGTATTACATGTGGTTTTTTTTATTGGTTGGTAATAAAAAGTAATATTCTTTTAAATGAATAAATCAAGTGTTTCTTCTTGCTGATGTTTCTATTGTCATGAAGAGAGTATGAAGGGTTTTTTCCTGTTTGCTGGCTTCATTTCCCTGGGAGGTTGTCTGGTTGTGGAATAAAATGTTCTCCTCTTACAAAGAGAGTATGTAGGGTTCTTTTCCATTTGCTGGCTTCATTTCCCTGGGAGGTTGTCTGGGTGTGGCATAAAATTATTCTCTTACATTCTTAATTTTCACATGATATGGATCAAATTTTGTTAAGATTTTGTTTGAAATTGAAGGTGAATTTCCTAGAAGACCTATGTCTAGGTACAGATATATATTTGTACTTGTCACCTTTTATCTTAGACGGTTAGACCCATTACATGGTTCATTTGCATGTGTACCCCTTAAAAAGGATTCAAGCCTCTTCTGTATCTAGTAGTTTTATCCTTCTAGGGACCCAAATTTGCTGTAATTTGCGATTGTGCTTTTAAGGCTGAATTTTGAATGTTTTAGAACTAACTATTTTTTGCAACGAATTTTCATGGTAAAAGTCTTCGTTATATTTGTATTTTGTAACTATGACCAAAGAGTATGTACTCAGGAAGTGTAAATCAAGAAGGGAGGGGACTATAAATCAAAGAAATTGTGTAAGAATATGTATTTTGCTGATACATAAACTTTCTTGGGTTAGGCTGTGTTACCATTATGATATGTTCAATTGGGTTGCTTGTTTGATACACTTAGCAATTCATTTTGGTTGGGTGTTCACAATTTTTGTTTACAAAATAATCTTTTGACATTCTCTTACACCAAACTTGCATTACACACAAATGAGCTTCTTGCAGTTGCTAGTGTTTCTAATTTTATTGTTTGCTTTTTGCTTTTGCATGGGTTCTTAATTATCATGTTGATAGCTTTTGGAAGAGATCACAGGCAAACTTGATGCGACTATTAGTTCATTCACTCGTCTTGATGATGAATTTTCGTCTATGTTGCAAGTCACTAACTCTTCTAAGTATATGAATAGCGTTGAAGACCTTGAGAGTGAAAATGGCTCGAAAATCAATCTTTCTTGGACTACTTTACATTCCCTCCTTTACTCTGAGAGGTCAGCCTATCGTCATAATGGTTACATTTGGCTTGTTGAATTGCTTATATCAGGAATCACTGAAGAAGGGGATTTGTGCTCAAATATTAAGAATTTGCAACAGCAAATTGTTCTTGCTTGCAGTCAAGACTATTGTTTCTCTGTTCCTATACCTGTCAGTATTTTTTGTGGTTTGCTTAAATCAAAATACAGTTACGTCAGATGGGGTTTCCTTTTCGTTTTGGAGAAATTGCTGATGCACTGCAAATTGTTATTAGACGAAAACAAGATGCACTATTCTAGCGAAGAAGCTATTGAATCTGAAAAAGAAGAGTGCCGCTTGGAGAAAGCAAACACAGTTGTTGATATAATGAGCTGCGGTCTGGCATTGTTGGTCCAAATAAATGAAACCGATCGCATCAATATATTGAAGGTACTATCTTGCAAACAATTTTACTTGCCGCAGACTAGGGTGAGATTATCTAGTTAACTGTGTTTTGATACTTCAACATGTGGAATTTGAAGAAAATATACTGGCATCCATTTATGTTATATACAAGTAATTTGTGTGACTATGATATATTATTTATATTTTTTGCTGTGATGTCTTTGAAGACTATATTTACAATGATGTTTCAGAAGTTGAGTCAAGGTAGAGAAGTGAAGCCCTTGCAAAGTTGCAATATTATATTTTGGTGATTTGTTTTCTGATTTTCTCCCTTAATGTGATTAACTTTTCTAATTTTCATTATTAAAGTATGGGTTCTCAACTCAAGACCAATTGGTGATGACTTACGGGTCACAAAATAATCCAATATGGGACTACTCTTAACACTCCCATGTCTCATAAATCCAGCTTATATATGTTTAAGATGGATAGAGGTGTTTGGTTGGTTTTGTTTTGGCACTGGTACTAGATTAAAGTGTGGGCGTCCAACTTAAACTCAATTGGTGATGAGTGGGCGTACCTAAGATCTTATAAGTCACAATAATAGTATAGATAGCCCAATGTGAGACACTAAGACCATTCTCAACATTTGTATCTCTGATTATGTTTTAACTGGCAGTAATTTTTAAATTGTTGAAAGAAACAATAATTGGCTAATGATTTCACGAGGCTTGTCATTGATCTTTTCATCGTAAAAATGTTCCGGTATTTTATAAGAAACACCATCTGACATGGTTCATTTGACAACCAGTGTATTATTTTTCGGGAAAGGTTAAATCTAGACGAGGGACTGGTGGTTGTCATATAGATGAAAAAAATATTCAAAGAGGAGCTCCAAATTTTGTGTGTGGATATATGAATCTTGAGAACAAGTTATTTCTAAGCAATCCTATTATTGGTCTTTTACTGTTAAAGCATGAATTTACATGCCAGAGTAAAAGACGTGTTAGTTCAATATGCTTCTTCTAATCATAATTGTTGTTTCAGTATCATGTTATGTTAACCCTAAGCGTTTATTATAGACCCAAAGCTACAATTTGGTAATTGAATATATTTTTCTTGATGCTCTTTTCTAATGTGTGTTCTGATGCATTTCCAATCTGCAGATGTGCGACATGTTGTTTTCTCAGTTGTCTTTGAGGCATCTTCCTGCTAGTAAAATGCCTCATAGTGATTTCAGAGGCAATGAAAATATTTTTGGTTATGCTAAAAAAGGCAGTAGTGCTGCTGAGTTGCATGTTTTTAAACACAAAATTGGTAGGTCAGAAGATTGTTTTTTAGGTGGACCCAGCGACATGAGAGATCGCCATCCATATACTCACGTTCATGAATCTGCTTCGATGGCGGCTTTGCTTTTGCGGGGATGTGCTACTGTTCCCATGCAACTGGTAGCTCGTGTCCCTATTCCTGTGCTTTATTGGCCCCTAATTCAACTGGCTGGAGCTGCAACGGATGACATTTCTCTAGGTGTTGCTGTTGGTAGCAGAGGAAGAGGAAATTTACCTGGAGCTAGTTCTGACATACGGGCAGCCTTGCTTCTGCTTTTGAACTGTAAATGCACTACAGATCCCAATGCGTTTTTCGAAGTGGGAGGAAAGGACTTTTTCAGGTCATCTTGTTAACCACAATTTATGGTATGATCGATAATGCATTATATAGCTATGACCATCAGGCACAAACATGGATAGGACAGGGCAAGAGGATACAACACTTAAAGTAGGATATGTTGGGACAATATGATTATTAAGGAAATATTGTTAAAAATGCTTATTTTCTGGTCTAGAAATAGATTTGAAATATAAAATTATGAAATGCAACAAACGATTCATTATTCATCTTGTATGTGTAATGCAAGAAACCATCATCTCAAATGACCTATGCAAAGTGCATGTGGCTATTCCCGAATTTTTTCCAATATGAACTCGTCATATTTGAGCTGCATCATTATTAGTTAAATGACCCATCACTCTTGATATGGCAATGACGTAGATGATATGGGTACGATGGGTATACAAGAGTGTCTTGATGATGTGTTTGTACTTCTTAGATCTGGAGATTTACAATATCCAGAATCATATCCTCACCAATTTGTGGGCTCATACTTTTGTCTTAGATGAATGCATATAGTTCTCTAGGAGTCTAGGTTTTTGCTCATATCATAAATTAAATTACTCACATGGTTGTGTTTGTAAGCGACAGGGAACTCTTAGATGATACTGACTCCAGGGTGGCATATTATTCATCGACATTTCTCTTGAAGGCAAGTTCCTTAACCTGTCAACTGTTCTTTTGTTTCCTTGAGTATTGTTGAGTCAGGTTATGTTAGGTAGGAGCTCTACACCCTAAAAGTCGACTTGTAAGGGGGAGACTTGTGAGCCTTTATAAGCCACCACATATTTAGTTTTACTAGATGTGGGACTATTCCAACATGTTGAAGAATAAATTATAATAGGGATATATGTTATTGCTTATATATGTTCTATATATATAGAGGTTACGATGATGAAATAATGATTGGGAAACAGTAATAAAGAACACCAAATATGGAAAACCTTATCAATTAGAATATTTAAATCTAACTATTTCGTAATATCTATTATTATAACACTTCCGTCAAGTTGATTATATTTATGAATTATACCCAACTTGTTACAAAGATATTAATTTAGGAAAATTTCAATTGAGATAAAGTTGTTGGCATAGTCCCAATAGCTATTTGAAAACAACAATAGTAACAACAATAGACGTCAAGAGTGGCAACAATAGTAGTAGCAACAACGATAGTAGTTAATGCCGTATTGGAAGATATTGAGCTTGGAAATCATGTGTATAAGAAGGTATTGTACTTCACATAAGTTGTAGAAGAAGACAACATACTTCAGAATGATTTGCGCCCAAAGTAAAAACCACAAAATTAACGTGGGAGGCACATGTTGGGCAAAAACCATTCCAAATCACGCAGACATGCAAAATACACAAAAATCTCCTACAACAACCTCATCAAAAGTAGTTGTCGTAGCAGGAGAAACAAAAGTAGTTGACGGCAGTCGTGACAGAATCCATGTTGTTGACTAGAGGAAAGGAAAGGCAAAGGAGATGGTAAAGAGGAAAGCTGGAAAGACGAGGAGAAAAGGAGGCCAGAAGAAACCTCTAGATGATTTAAGGGTTTCCTCCGCCCACCTCAAAATGGGAAATTGGTAGAGACAACAAGCTAGGGTTTAGATCTAGGATAATTTGTGTTTTATTACCATGTTGAAATTATAATAGGGATATAGGTTATTACTTCGATATGTCCTCTATAAATATAAGTTACAATGATCATGAAACATTAATAAGGAAACACGAAATAATGGAAGCCCGTCAATTAGAACATCTAAAGGGAAAATTTTCAAAATAATCAAAAAAATAAAAAATTGAAAAATATACACATCAGAAACTTATTTGGCAAAATATGTACATTAAAAATAACACCACATGTGTCATTTTTCATTAAGTAAAAACGACATCTAAGATGTCGTTTTTACCTCTAACTGAAAACGACACCAATGATGCCGTTTTTAAACAAGGGCATCTCAGATGTTTTTCCCTAGGGCTAAAATGATGCTGATCATCCACCATCTTCCTTTTCCCACATCCGAATTATTCCCCACTCCCCAAAATACAATGCATGTATAGTTAATGTATTGTTGTTATGTTCATGTATAAAATGTAGATTTTGTACACTCGAAGTAATAAGCTCCAGTACCGGATTAGTTATGGGTTTTTTCTTTGGAATTATTACGTTCGTAGATGGGATACCAGAATATGAAGGTGGTTACAGACGGATGTTTAATGTTAATACTAAAATGCAATATGATGTTCTTTGTGAAATAATTTGTCGAGTTTGTGATTTCCGAAAATGGGAGTTTGATCTGAAGTTAACATCTAAATGACCACCGTATGAAAAGTACACATATGTTGAAGTTTTTGATGATCAGAGCGCGACTACCATGATATCTTTATTTAATTTCGTGAAACAACCCAAACATTATACTACTGTACACTAAAGTCAGTTGAATGAGGATTATCAACTAATGACACAAACATATAACAAATACGAAGGTCGGTCGTTGGCAGTTTCTCAGTTTTTTTTTGAACCGTATGAGCACAAACCAATGTATATTAGTAATTATAAAGCAGACGTAGATCAATTACATTATCAAGAAAGACATGTGAAGATGCAGAGAGTGTTGCGACATATGATGATGATGCACCACTAGTGTCGTTTTCAATTAGAGGTAAAAATGACATATAGATGTCGTTTTACTTTTTACTTAATGAAAATGACATATGTGGTGTCGTTTTTAATGTGCATATTTTGTTAAATAAGTTTCTACGGTGCATATTTTTCAATTTTTTGATTTTTTTGATTTTTTTGAAATTTTTTCCATATCTAAATCTTATAATTTCATAATATCTATTATTATGTTTTTGTGATAATTTCATGTTAGGTCATGTTGTCATTAGTGTTGTGAGGAATATTTTGCATGCTGTGATCTCACATACGTACTTCAGTTCTGTAATTGCTTGTAATTTTTGTTAACAGAGAATGATGACGGATGAGCCTGAAAAATATCAGCACTTGCTTCAGAATCTCATTTTCAAAGCACAGCAGGTTTGTACCAAGTTCTGATGTGAAAAGTTAATTGCTTCTGTTGAAATGATTTTGTTTGTGGTTTTTTATTTTATTTTGATTCTTGCTTTCGTTTCATTATTTTGTGGACCAGAGCAACAATGAAAAGCTCTTAGAGAATCCATACTTACAAATGCGTGGCATACTTCAGCTGGTAAACGATCTGGGGGCTGATTTGTAGTTTTCTTGGTTGTCTTAATCTGGTTATGCTAAATGAGGAAATAAACCACATTGGATGCAAAATTCTAATAGTCTTTGATTTTGTGGTTTGCCTAAAACCACATCCTGGGACACCTCTACAAGCAATTCATGAGGTATAAAGTCCACTTCTTTTGGTCTGATCAATTATTGTTTAGTATTATACCATGTAATGAGGATTAATTATCTTTTCTGTTGGTCCTAGGTACTTAGGAAATGTATAAATTTTAAAGGGCTTCTGGCTGGCGAAAGCATGGCCGAGGGGCTCATGTACAGACGGTTTTGAAGATCTCTCTGTTCATTGATTTATTTAATTAATTATCTTCCCCTAATTGCCTTCAAATCAGGGAACTTCTGTATATGCCAGGTAAATTTATTTGAGGTCACTCGTCCTGCGATTAACTGATATTTTTGGTCATTTCATTTAGAGACAGTTTGTTCTCAGTTGTACCGACAGTTTCCAGCATCAAGTATGGGTTTGTTCCGTTTCACAATCAAAGTCCCATCGCATAATTCTGTATCACTTGAGCTGCAGACCGAGGACATGCACTTTTTTTCAGGGCATCCTTTGGTGATAAAGCTTCTGTGCTTTGTTTTCGTTTGAGACTAGCATGCTCAGGTTATGCCAATGTACGTATTTAATTCTTGAGTAAGAATATTTAGGGTTAGTGTTGCTCTTGTACTGTAATTTTCCCAATGTGGAAGTCACATGTATTGGTTCTTTGTGGTCATCTTTATTAGTTTTTTATTTCTTTTTGCTTCCTCTGCTGTATATGTATTTGCCGATTTATTTTCTAAATCAACGAGTTAGAGAAATTTAACATGATGTAATGGTTCTTTAGGATCTACGAGGACTTCGAATTTCTTTCATTTCTGTTTACAAGACTTGAAAGATAAAGGTTAGTCGCTGATAATATCATT
This sequence comes from Triglochin maritima, assembly GCA_963682175.1. Classification (NCBI taxonomy): domain Eukaryota; kingdom Viridiplantae; phylum Streptophyta; class Magnoliopsida; order Alismatales; family Juncaginaceae; genus Triglochin; species Triglochin maritima. Next base: position 1,389,718 of record OY821774.1, read on the forward strand.
TTTAGCAGGGGTTAATCTTGGCTCTTATCTTTCTCATATTTTGCATTTCTTTCTACCGTGATTTACTTATAAAAGCCGTCGAGAGAGAAGGCACCCAAAGATGTAACATCGGAATTAAATCTTTTAAACACCCCGTAGTTTATATCAAACGCCACGATCACATGGGATCTAAGACAGGTAACCAACATGGAGAAGTACATGGGAGAGAATACTAAGGCGTCAATATCACGAGTTATATTATTTTGTAATCTAAGGCAACTAATTCTGCTTAGTATATGACAACGCGCAGTTGATTTGTTTTGCACATGTAAATAATTTTCGTTATTGAAATCCTCGTAACCACTTTTTGGGTCAAATCCTTCTAAGGTAACATAACATCAAACCCGGGCCTTGAAGAAAATTGTAATTGATGAATCACTTAAGCTTTCCTCAAAATAAAAAAGGGATCACTTAAGTTTCGAAATTTCACATGATCACATGAATGATTTACGGTATTTGATGAATCGTGATGATGAGGGAAACCTTAAAAAAATAATAGCATTTATTGGGGGAAAGAACTTCAAATTATAGGCGTGTGCGTCAATTAGTGCCCTTTCCAGCTTGGAACCTAACGTCCTAACATGGGCGCGATGGTTTCCTCACTTTGGGTACGGTGGTGTATTTTCCACGTCAAAAATCCACTACCCAAAAGTTGCATTGTAAATAAAAAAATTACACCAAATTCAGTGACAATTTGGGTATGTGTTGTGCCGGTCTGCCAGACTTTGACCAACCACAACCTCACGACATAATCATATGAAAATTAACTTAAAAAATTCCGCTCCAGTCCATATTACTTTTCCACAAACTAATATCACCTTTGGTAATTTCGGTCTTGACTTTTTTCTACTCTAAAATTCGAGAGAGTTATTTACAATATGGTTTGAGTTCATCCACTTAATTTATCTCACTCCTAAATATCTTTCAGCAGAGGAAAAAATTCCGATGGCATAAAGGGACGTACCATGGTAAATATTTCCAATCCAAAAAAAAACAATGTTTTCAGAAAATATATTGGGAAAAAACCCCTCTTCACAACATAATACATCCCAAAGGTAAGAATGATGACTCAGGAGGAAGAGATGGAGCAAAAGTAGACTGTTGATCAGCAAGCCCACGAGGAGGTTGAAGAACGTTTGAGGTTCTTCGAAGCGACAGGGGTTCTTCTGCATAACTCATTCTTGGCCGACACTTAGATATTGGGTGTATTTCTCCTAGCTTTATTTAGTTTTGTATTAAACGGTTTGCAAACTCGGACTACTTATTAGTATGTTCTAATATCTGACGTGTCACGTGCTCGTGCTTGTCTTTATCGAATGAAAATAACCCATTGTATAATTTCACTAATAATTCCAATAAATTAAAAAAAAAATCACAAATACCACCACCCAATCCAACCCGAACCGACCGGTCCACCTCCGAATCAGAGAAAACCGCAACCCCTCCCCGCCGATCCCAAATAAATCCCTTTCCCATCCCCATATCCTCTCCCTCCTTCCCCTCGAGATCCGATCTGGAATGGCGTCGTCCACGGCCTCCCGGCGCCTCCGCGAGCTCCAGTCCCAACCGGGCAACAAGACCTGCGTCGACTGCACTCAGAAGAACCCCCAGTGGGCGTCCGTCTCCTACGGCGTCTTCTTCTGCCTGGAATGCTCCGGAAAGCACCGTGGCCTCGGCGTCCACATCAGCTTCGTCCGCTCTGTCACCATGGACTCCTGGTCCGACGTCCAGATCCGGAAGATGGAGGTCGGGGGCAACGACAACCTCAACGCCTTCCTCTCCCGTTACTCCATCCCTAAGGAAACCGACACCATCGCCAAGTACAACTCCAAGGCGGCTGGCGTATACCGGGATCGGATCCAGGCCCTCGCCGATGGCCGGCCATGGTCCAATCCGCCGATTGTCAAGGAGACGCTAGCGAAAAAGCCGCCATTGGGGGGGAGGGGGAGTGGAGGTGGAGGAGGGTGGGATGATTGGGGGAGCGAGGATTTGAGGGGTGGGGATGTGAGAAGGAACCAGTCGGTGGGGGATTTGAGGGGAGGGGGACGGTCAGGTTCGCAGCCGTCGAGATCAAAATCTACCGAGGATATGTACTCGAGATCGCAGCTCGAGGCTTCCGCGGCTAATAAGGATAGTTTCTTCGCGAGGAAGATTGCGGAGAATGAATCGAGGCCGGACGGGTTGCCGCCGTCTCAGGGTGGGAAGTTTGTTGGGTTTGGGTCCTCGCCTGCTCCGACCTCGCAGAGGAATAATGCGCAGGGGGATGTGATTGGGGAGACTTTCTCGGTTGTTTCTCAGGTGCTGCTTTTCTGTTCTAACTGCTTTGTTCTGATGTATTGGCCGGATCTATGATGCTGGTTGTCTTTTTTTCTTGAAAGTTGGTAGATGCTATTAAAATTAAACTAATCATGCCGTGATCTACAACATGATTAAATTCGGTACACCATAAGTTTGCCCCCTTATGGGGATACAAAATAGGGCATATTAGCCCACGTCAAGCCTAGAATAGTTTCCCTGCTGTAAGGGTACATAAGCATATCGAACAACATCGACCAAATGCAGAAGATTGGCGCCGTCTGTCTGATGGATTGGATTGTGTGTTCTGACATGTTTCGAGATCTATCTCACATTCACAATTTGGGATGCTCATTGTTAGATTGCTATTTAATATAAGGTGTTTGTTTCTTAAGAATAGACAAATGGTGTTAAATCATTTTTATATCTAATTTACTCAGTAGGGATATAATGCCCATCATAGTGAAATCGGCAAATTCTTTGCGTATGTTTCCTTAATTTGTTATCTGTGTGGCACGTTTCAGGGCTTAGGCCGACTATCATTGATTGCTGCATCAGCTGCACAATCTGCTACAACTGTTGTCCAGGCAGGTACAAAAGAACTGACTTCCAAGGTACCTTCCAACTCCTCTGAGTTTTTTCTTTTCTTTATCAGCTCCACCTCCTCTGAGCTCCTTTGATCATATTTGTACTGTTATAGCAGCTTAAATTTTCATGATCTTATTTCATCAAGAAACACGTGGTTTAGCATTGGTTGATTATTTTGGCTCTCAACCCTAATGAAACCAGCAATTCAATAGCTTTTGTCATACTATGGCAGCATCGCTTTCTTCATGTGGCATCATCATTCTGTACATTGATATATATATATGTGTGTGTGTGTGTGTGTTACTTTTGAGAGAAGTGTGCATTTTTGTGATAAAAATGTCTTAAAAGAATTGCTTAAGAAATCTATTATCTGTGACGTGTAACTTTAGAATCTGAAGTTCTGAACAGCAATGTTATCAGAAGATTTTGGTGTTATACGATGAATTTGATGTGGTTATGGAGCATATTACTTGTATTTCATTTGTCCCCGAGACAATCAATTTGGGGAGGGGGGGAGGGGTAGAGTTTAATCTCCCAGTGTTGTAGAACGAAGTAGATGTTAATAATGTATCCACGTACACCATTTAAAAAAACATACCCATTACCTCCATGACTAAAGCAGAACGACCAGAATATGATACACATGGTCCACACAAGATGTGTATCTCAGCTGGTCTAAGGACTAGTTGGGTGGGGTTGGGACATAGGTTTGATCCCCAATCCTATAACAACATGTGGTCGGTGTCATGCGGTTACACAACCTATCTTAATAATTAAAATTTTACATTACTGCTTATCCAAAAAGGCAGAATGACCAGAATATGACAGTCACTATTACATATCATTAGTTTTTGTGGATGTTGAACAATTGATTGCCAAAGAGAGGTGACTTTTCGTAACCATGTGGACTTTAAATTTGGATCTAGTTATGCAGAATTCTGTATTTGACCCATTGCAGGCGGCACTTGTAGTCTTTCTTGACACCTTTCTGGGCAACTGAACGTTTAATCTCCTAAAAGACTTAATTACAAAAAACTAAGACTAAATTTATGTATTAATAATTCATGTGTTATAACTTTATTGTTCAAGATTATGAATTGAAAGGTTCGTAACGTTCTTATGTACACAAAAGTATCTAAACATGGTTAGATGTTTTAGGTTTTTTTTCATATGCCATAATTTAAAGTAGTATATAGTTGAAGGACGAGAACTTGAGATGAGCGCTACTAATGTAGTATAAAATACAATATTGTTTAGGATTTTTTTTTCATTGTAGGGGTAGAAGGACATGTTTTCATTTTTCATTATTAATGCATCTTTTTTCTAATATCGATGAATACCACCCATCAAAGAAAAACAAACATTCATGCATGCTGTTAGCCTGTTATTACATTCCTGACTCAAGTCATGCTTAAATTTTCTCTTCTTGTTTTTAGTTATGGCCTTATGGGTCTAAATATGTGTTACTGATGCAACTTGGAACGATGATATTTTTCAGTTAAAGAAATAAAATGGACTTTTGTTGCAAATTGTTGAGTGATCTTGTGCTTGAGTGACAACATCTCTCTCTTTGTGATGAGCTTGAGTGGTAGGATTGGAGTTCTGGACTTAACTGGTTGGGTTTTCATTATCCCTTTCTGAAATAAGATTGTATGCCACCACATGGGGCTTTCGTGTGGCTATTGTGTTAGATCCTCTTCTTGGAGTGGGATGTGTCATTGAAGTACCAAAAAAATGATGTGCCATCCCATTAATTTTTGAAGTGATTGACGAAATAAGAACACAAAAGTGTCTTTCTACTCAAAAGAATAATAATATAATTATGATACGCAGTAAGTTTTATAACTTGAATACTTGATTGGGCTATGTGTATGTATCTTACTGATTTGCAGTGGTGGTTATCTTTAAGAAGACTGTTTATTCACTACCATATTCACATCTTGAACTTTGTATTGAAATCTTTATGCAGATGAAAGAGGGAGGCTATGACCAAAAGGTGAATGTGGTCACTAACAAAACCACTGAAATTGGGCAAAAGACCTGGGGAATCATGAAAGGTGTAATGGCTATGGCCTCGCAGAAAGTCGAGGAATACACCAAAGACGGGACTGGGGGGAAAAATGACAATTGGCAGTGGAATGAGAATCAGAACAATGGTCATTATCAGGAGTTCAGACAGGAAAACAGAGCTGGGAATTCTTCAGAAGATGATTCCTCGGCATTGCATTATAATTCCGTTAGTTCCTGGGATGATTGGGGTGACAAAGGAAAGAAGGAAGGGTCTGGGAAAGGTTCGCAAAGTGGCGGACATGGGTGGGCTGGGTGGGATGATCCTAAAGATGATGGATACGACAATCACTACCAGAGCTCATCAAATAAGAGTGCCACTCACAACGGAAAGTCTGGATCTGCTTGGACTGAAGGTGGCTTTCTCTGATGTATGGTTGATGTGTTAATTAACCTTTTCTTTGATATTATATATGGGAACAAGCTCTCTTCATCGGACTTTCTTCGTCTGTTATATTGGGGTGAAGTGCCCAATTCGTTGAACGTTTATTAACGTTATGTTATTAGAAAATTTAAATTTCTTTAGTAGTTGTGCTGTAATATATAACATCCTATAAAGCTTTCTTTTGTCTGTTATTCAATTTTTTTTATAATTTTTGCATTTCGAAGTTTACCTTGAAGGACTGGTTTGTTGTTTCTAGAATTCTAATGTCCTCCCCCCCCTTCAACGTACGTAGCACTTGAATTCATTGGTACAGCAATACAACATGAATTTATATATTTGTTATTCAAAATGCAATCTAATGCATGACTACCTAAATCTCGAAGCTCTTCTCCTCGGAATGGTGTAGAATCTATTATTCATATCCTGCATATATATTTGGAAGAAGTATACTGACCTAGTGACGTATACAACAATTTGCTTGGCTGTCAGCCTGTCACTCCTAGCGTATGAATGCTTTGTGCAAAATGCAGTACTAGACATTATAATTAGATGTTTAGACGATTTAATCAATGGTCACCACTCACTAGAGTATAATATTTATTTTCCCTCAAACAAGCAGTCAAAATAACTTTATCTATAAGCTTCTCCAAAATCTCCCCAAGAAGGAAACGAGAGGAAGGATGTCCAGATTTTCTGACCAAATACATCTTAATTATGGTGATCATAATTAGTGCAACCAGTAGTACATCATAAATGGTAGTGATCATAGCGAGTGCAATTAGTAATTAAATTCATTATTGCCTTCTAAAGAGGTAAGGATTTGGTTGGCCAAATCTGAAGCTAAAATACTACTCCCAATGTCAATCGTTCTATGTAGGTAGAGGTTTGAGGTGAGTTTTTCAAGCCACTCGTCAGCATGGAAGAGAAAATCAAACTGGAACCAGGAAGGTACCTCAAAATTAAACCAAAACCTCCATCTGGAATTATGGATTAAGAAGCTCAATTGGTCCAACAATCATGTGCATTCCACTAACACTGGTCGGTTACAAATATCCTAAAGTCCTAACGAAAGTGGAACTGAAAACAACGTGGAGATTGGAGAAGCACGAGATCGCACAAGTCTATATATCCTCTCAGTTCAGACCTTTCGGCCACGCATTTACTACATTAACTCGTCTTCGTGGTAAGCTCAAACTTGGATGCAAGTTGGTTGTGCAACTCTGCAATGATTCATCATTACAAGAAAAACGCGATTACGTATTATTCATTGGTCGATGATGGTTGACATTATTGAGCAAAAAGATAAACAAAACAAAATTATTATCATACAAGTCATACACAACAAGCTCTAGTGGAGGTAAGCTAGAAATAAATTTTAATATTAATCATAGTTTTAATATATGTGAATCATTTCTTTGAACATGTTCCTGTCCAATAGCAACAAAATACCAAAAGTTGAGTGATATCTCAAAAAAATCTACACCTCACACATGCGAAAATTTTCTGAAATTTGAAGGTATCCATGGAAATGTAAATAATAATATCAAAACATAACAATGTAAGCCCACACAAATTCTAATAACAAAATTAGCCTTTTTTTCAAGTTCTTTTATTCTTCTTCAAAAAAATTATGGTCGGTTTTTCAAGAAACTCTGATAAGTGAGATTTCTAGTATAATTTCATGTGGGCCCAAGTTCGTTTAACCTTATCCGTGATGAACAAGGAGTTTCTCCGGTTAACAAAAATAATAATAATTAAGCGCACAATCTGAAAAGTGTATTTTCTTAGTTTCCTAGTATTTAAATGCAATTAAGCCAAACAATATAAATACCACACAACCCTACGGCCCTACCTCTAAACAGGACTTTGCTTTTTTTTTCTGAATTGCTAAACATCGCCCAAAATTACTTAAATCGCCCCTTGAAATTACCATTTTGCCATTCTCTCATTTCTACTGCTATAACGCGACATTTTACCCTCCTATCACACATCTCTCTTCATATTCCTCTTATAATCATAAAAAATAATGTTTTGGAGGTCAGTAATGAACTAACGGACGCCCCAGTGTACTCGAATCTGGTAAAACATCTAACATCTTTTTAATAAAAAAATAATAAAAAATAATAAAAAATTACGGGCGTCTGACGGAGCCGCCCCCACGTAGGAGGGGGCGTCTGGCTAAGACGCCTTCCCCATGGGGGCGGCGTTTTACCCAGACGCCTTACCCATCGGGGAGGCGTTTTACCCAGACGCTCCGCCCATGGGACAGGCGTCTGCGTAAGACGCCTCCTCCATGGGGAAGGCGTCTTAGCCAGACGCCCCCTCCTACGTGGGGGCGGCTCCGTCAGACGCCCGTAATTTTTTATTATTTTTTATTATTTTTTAAAAAGATAAATGATTATAAATTTAGATAACTGTTAAATTAATTAATAAGTTAATAATTACTATATTCGGATGACCGATACCTCTTCGGTACACCGAAAATTCAAAAATTTCCAGATCCAACAATTTCAAAATCCAAAAAATTTCCAGGGGGCGCTGCCCCCTTGCCACCCCCGCCACCTCACCGGCGAGGTGGAATGCCGCTCGCTCACCGGGGAGCGAGACCCCCGAACGACCTGTCGAGGTGGTATTTGTAAGTCATGATGTTTTACCACCGGGGGATTTGGAACTTAAAAAATGTTGGATCTGGAATTTTTTTGAATCTTTATCACTTGCAAAAAAACTCATTGTAATCCGACCGGTTACCACCGAAAACTTGCAAAGAAACGTCAAATAATTTGAGATAACACACCGTATAATTTTAATTTGAAAAAAAAATTAAAAAAAATGGGACGTCTGGCTAAGACGCCTGTACCATCGTGGAGGCGTCTGGCTAAGACGCCTCCACCATGGTCGAGGCGTCTTAACCAGACGCCTAGACAATGGTATAGGCGTCTGGCTAAGACGCCTGCACCATGGTACAGGCGTCTGGCTAAGACGCCTGCACCATGGTACAGGCGTCTTAGCCAGACGCTCGTGTCGGAAAAAAAAATCCGCCTCCGTTACTTCGCCTGGTCTAGGTGTTTCGCCAGACATTTTCGTGGTGTTGGTACTAGGAATGTTAGTAAAACTGAGTCAATAACCTTGTTTAAAGACACGGGACGATATGGGTATTAAATATATTGTTAAGGGCAATTTGGTAATTTCAAGGGGCGATTTAAGTAGTTTTGGGGCGACGTTTAGTAGTTCCCTTTTTTTTCTTCCTCCAAAAGGGTTTTTTCTTTCCGGTCTAGACATATTTATCTCCCCCCGACCGAAACCCTAACCCTAATCGCCTCCTCCCCTCAAATCCGTCCCGATGACGACCGGCCTCGACATGTCCCTCGACGATCTCATCAAGAACAACAAGAAACCCTCCCGCGGCCGCGGATCCGCGCCAGGCCCATCCCGCCGCGCCCCCAATCGGGCCGCCAACAGATCCGCGCCCTATTCGAAGGTTCCCCTTCAAAAAACCTAGGGTTTCGACGTTTCCGCCGTTTTTCCTCCTTTTTTTGGGATTAAGTTGGGTTTTTTGGTCGGATCAGCCGGTTCAGGCGCCGGACTCGGTGTGGCAGCACGACATGTTCGCGAATCACAACGGCGGGCAAGCGCCGGTCGCCAGGGCTTCCGCGATAGAGACCGGAACGAAGCTGTACATTTCCAACCTCGACTACGGCGTCTCCAACGAGGACATCAAGGTACTTTGGCGGAACGATTTTATGTTTTTGTGGAAAATAATTGAACAAAGTCTATAGTTTTTGTTTATAAAGTTCGAAGTCTCTTACAATGTTAACAATAGATAGGATTTACTTGCTTAATCTCTGCAATTACCATATCGTTGCCTATGATATTCTGTCTTCCACATGTTTGTTGTAAAAAAACATATCCGTTTGATGATTTGGTCAGACTAAGCCAATGAAGTCATGTAGTCTGATTTTTACGGGTTTTAAATTGTTTTATATGGCTATTCTGTTCCGATATGACTTCATCCGTGTGTTTTGGGGTTTGGTGCAAGTTTGCATTGGTAACACAACATGTAAAACAGAGCTTCCACACGTGTTGCAAATTTGTATCAACAACAAGTGTGGTGCCTATAATTTGCTTTCTTCCACATATTTGTTTACAAAACGGATGCTTTTAATCATGTTCGTGGTTGTTGCGTTTGTATAAATGACATAGTAATATGTAATGTGTTCTCGGTTTTCTTCAGGAACTATTTTCAGAGGTTGGGGATATTAAGCGCTACTCGATAAATTATGACAGGAGTGGTCGATCAAAGGTACTCAATTTGACATTATGCAGGGGGACTTTTTATCCCTTTTTTCGTGCTTGTTGGGAACCTTCTTAATTCCCTATATTTGCTGTTTGGAAGTATAACAAGGTTCTCTAAAAGGTATTAAACTGTTTCATTCCAGGGAACTGCCGAAGTAGTGTTTTCGAGGAGAAATGATGCTATGGCAGCTGTAAAGAGATACAACAATGTGCAGCTTGATGGGAAGCCAATGAAAATAGAGATTGTGGGTACGAATATCGTTACACCTGCTGCTGTGCCCCAAGTCGCGAAAGGGCTTCTTGTGAACCCCAACATCTCTAGAAGGTTTGTTCCTTTTCATCATCCCTTGAATGGATTTATTAATTACTTTTGAGGATTTGAGGCTACTCACCTCAGGCTAATTATTGGTCAGAACTTCGGACTCTGTTGAGGTTCTAAGTGAAGATGTTGGGTGGTTTGGATCTTGTCGCATTTTAGGGCATCTCTTCCCCTTTTTTGGGTGACTCAAGCCACTTCTAGTGCCTCCATGGAGGCTCCAAATGGGTGTTTCCGATTGACCCGTGATATGATGCCTAGACAATTTTCTGCTAATTCACAATAATAAGAATCACAGATAGCTTATATGAACCACGCTGATTTAGTCATTTAATTTTCGACTCCATTAAAAATGGACACAAAAGTCCTGTTATGATTCATCTGCACTCTTTGATTACATCTATCAACAGTTTGTAATTGTGTTTATAACGACTCTATCAGCAGTTTGTGAAGTGCTTGCAAGTTTTTTATTTCAATACCTTTGCTTCAATCTTGCCCTCATGGAGACCTTTTCTCATTACAACATTACAAATAATATTAGCATTTAGGGTACTATGCAGTATGTGTTCTTTTTATAGGTGTAATATGTCAAGTTAAAAGAAGGTTCAATATAGTGATGTGTTGCCTGCTGAAAATTATGTACTCTTAAGTTGTATCAAAGTACTGAATACTCGTCTATTTTTTACTAAATCTATATCGTCTCTCATATATATTCTAAAAGTTTCTCTGCCCTGCAAAACAGTGGGCCTGGCAGAGGTGGACCTGCAGGGTTTCCTCGTGGTGGTGGCCCCAGAATGTCCTCTCGTGGTGGTGAACGTGGAGGAGGCCGTGGGCGAGGTGGACGTGGACGAGGGAAAGGTCGCAGTGACCCTGTGTCTGCTGAAGATCTTGATGCTGATCTAGAAAAATATCATTCAGCTGCAATGGAGACCAATTAATAGAACATGTCTTCTTGATTTTATTGTACTACTGCACCTAGTGGCTTGCTTCATTGACGTTTCTCAGTATTCTGTGTATTTCTACAATTATGCTACCTTGGGATGCTTTAATGCCTGTTAGGATATTATTATGGTGTACGGGATTATCAGTTTTTGATGTTTTTTATATTTTGAATTCAACGTACTGCATCGGTGAAAGAGGAAGTTCTCAAGTCCCATTTGCACCATTGGTCTTGGTTGATTTCATCTTACATCTTTTCAAATTTCACGAGGCAGCATCAAAGCTTATCATGCTATGTCAACATCATGACAACTTTCCCTCCATGAGTTCTACAACAGATGTACGGAATCAAGGTAGCAACTTTTGTTTATAGCTTTTTTCTTTTTTGGTTGTTATTTGTTTGGCTTTAAATTTTGGAATGAATCCAAGTTGATTAGCTTCGTTGTTGGTTGACAGTTCAGGTGACAGAACATATCAGGAAGTCATGGCCTTCTCATTGCAATATGTTCTGGACTTACATCTAGAGAGCAACTGAAATGGCTCATGAACTTATTATTGGCTGTGATTTATCTGCTTAAACTCTTGGTGGAGCTAGGCAGCAGATCACCATGGCCATCCTGATTGGTTTCTGCCATACCTCCGGTGAGGTTCAGGTTTGATTACTAGCAGAATCTGTTGGACTATATCTGCTTGAATTGCACTCTTTCTGTATACAAGTGTGCTTCGCTATATTGCCTTGTTAGGATTAACAGTTTCCAATCCAATATAATAGGCTCAGGTTTAGGCTAGTGCTTTTAAATGTTTGATTCGAATAGAAATCACATGTTTTGTTTAAACTCTTTGGTAGCTATTCTTGAGATTCTTCTGCTGATTGTGAATTCTTGCTGGAATGACTGCACTGATACTTAGTGACATCTCATTTCCGGTGTTATTCGGCGGGGATTGTCTGGAACATCTGCAAATAAATAGATAGTGGATGATCGATAGGGGACTTAAAGATAAATATATTCATAGATTCTCAGAATTGATGTTGAAGTCAGTTAATAGTTTTGGTGGTTGTGTCATGTGCTCCGCCCTGCATAAATAATGGAGGATTGTGTATCTGCAGCAGTATGGACTTCAAGGAGAAATTTTGTTGGAAGAATACATCTACCTGCTGATAGCTCTGCATGTTAGGTCGGTTCTTCAGTTGCAGAGCATTGTTAAATGGTAATTATGATAGCGACCCTGGGAAATTATCTTTGTATAAAAATAGTGTGATGCTGCAAAGAACATATTTCTTACTATGGGTAATTCTTAAGCTTGTTAGATACTTAGATTCATTTTTATTTTAGCAATATTTATTTCATTCACCTCACTGGTAGCAACCTTTGCTGAGTGGTTACTGCAAGAGATTGACCGCTGAATGAAATTTAGCATAGAGAACACGAGTACGTTGTGCCCATATGTAGTTGACATGTTATCTTATTCAGATCATTTATTCTTGAGTTTATCTTTCATGCGATTAGTTATCACAGTATCAGTAGCTGATGTCTTGCCAAGATCTCTTTTGGCAACTAAAATACATGTTTTCTGGTTTTGATCAGATCCATTGTATCGATGTGTTTGTATTTCTTTGTTAGAAAAGTAACCTTTGATGGTGGATTTTTCCTCTAATTGTTTATTTTTATTTTCAAAATTTTAGTTACTGGCTGATGTGGAGAAAGGTTTTTTGAAACCAAACAATTCGCGTTAGACTGACATTTTCTGTATATATTAATCGGTTTATGATTAGATCCCGAAATACTTCGTTTAATGAATGCTCTGTGTTCTGGAATGTTTTCATAACTCCCCAAAAGCTTACATTCCCGTTGAAGATTAGATCCTGAAATCCGTTGGATACGTACTGTATTTCAACTCTTGCCAAGTATTTTTGTTTTTGATAAATGGCAGGTTGATCTTACTCATTAATGATAAGGAAGGATACACGCCATGGGTTATTTAGGAGTGGGAAGGTAGTAGATGGTAAGGTTATGCCGATGGGATAATTGTTTTCTTTAAAGTTCTGATAAAGAAGTATTAACATGTAAGGTCTGTCTGTGTATGCACGTCTAAACAACCTTAAGTTCTATCACTTTTTATTGGAACTTACATCTTCATGTCACAATGCTCTACAAAAAAGATTTTTCTGCCGTGCAATGGTACTTTAAGTTAAGGATTTGTCCCCCCAAAAAAATTAGGCAAGGAAGAATGCGAATGTTAGAGTCTGTAACGTGACGCTGAAATCTTAGCTTCTCGGATACTTTGACAAGTGCATATGATATATTTGAAGTAACCTGATTGGTCTAATGTTCACTCTCTTTTCACCATCTTATTTGAAAGCTAACAAGGTTCCACGAACTTCCCATTAAGTAGATATGCCATGTGTACTTGAAAACATTTGTTAACGTTGGTGAATATTGATGCAGAACGTGAGGATGTAATTCTCTAATGTCCAATTAAGGTTAGTTTGGTACCTTGGAAACTCATGTGGAATGGTTGACCGATTGGCGAAATTTGAATTTCTGGACTGGCAAAAGTGGTTGACCTATTTTGTCAGGACATTCTCATTTTGAAGCTACTGGAATTTAAAGTTCAATCGACCGTTTGACAAATGATAGATCGTTTTTGGGCGACGACAATTTATGAATGACCATTTTGGGCATTTCCCCCCTCCTTTTTTGTGTTAAAGCTCTAGTATATATATACTTTACCCTCTAAGGTTTGAAGTGTGGAAACTAGCACCCCAAAGGTAAGTGCATGAGACTTCATTCACCATCAAATATGGTATCCTTCCTCCTACCATCTCGTTACAACCACCTATTGTGGTTTCTACAGCTGAAGGGGTCATTAAGTTGAGAAAATTATTGTAGTCATCAAAAGAGGAACTTTGAGATGTTGAAGAAGAACAATGGAGGTGAAGGGATTACTCTATATACTTAGCATCCATGATTTCTTTGTTGCTTGAAGATTGGAGACTCATTAGGGGTGAGATTAAGTTCCAATTGGTGCTCATTGGAGGCTTATCGAATTGCTAGCCTATAATCTCGTATATGAATCATATTGTATAGAGATTAGATTAGTCATCTTGATAAGCTTATGGTTTGTTGATTAGAGGTTTATACTTTATAGTACTCGGATGTGTAACAATCCAGAGTCATGATTTAGTTTCAAGTTATTATCTCCATGTTATGGTATGTTGCTTGTATTACTGTTTACAACATAGTGAAGCTTAGTCTTCTCCGCCTGTGGGTTTTTTCCAAATTGAGTTTCCACGTATATCTTGGTGTTTGGGCCGATTGTTTGTGGTTTGTCTTCGGATTTTTTGCTTGATTAGGTACGTACATGCTAGGTGTTTGTGAATTTACCCAGTATAACTTCCATTTAATGTTTTTTAGCACTCATCGTCATCTCTTCCGCATTATGACTCGGGCACACTACTATTCCAATTTCTCTAACACTTCTAATGTGCTCCTTATTTGGTTACAAGTCTCGGCAATATGTTCACTTGGATCCATCTACCGCTTATCGTTTTGCCCGAGAGAAACAAGGATTAACATGCAAGTGAGACGATATTAGAAGTGATTTGGTGATCATTGAATCTCAAAAAGAAGTTAAAGTTGGTTGCAATGTTTGTGAAATTATTAGTGACATATCATACAACATATTAATGTTATATATTCTTTGTTTTACCTTATATTTGTGCTACTCGGGTTGTTCTTACATGTATTTTAGGTTTTGGTAATAATGAAGAGAAAAGAAATAAGGACTCAAATGCAAGAACAAATGACTGATATTCTGGACTTATATGTAATGCATAAGGACCTGATTGCAAATCAGATGGACCTAATTGATAACCCGGAGGGACCGGATCGTAAAGAATATATATATTCCATAATCTCAAGAACCTGAGGGCAGGCTCGGCCCAATAGCAGGAGCAGGATGAGCTCCTGCTCTGGGCCTCATTCCGGGTCTCATTTTAAGGGGGCCTCATTTCGGGTCTCATTTTAAGGGGGCCTCAAAAAAATGTACATGGACTTATTGGGTTGCAAAGAAAATTAGTGTTAACACATAAATAACACATAAATATTGATAAATTTGTCTCAAATATTACTAAGAGGACAAAACAATTCTATTAATATTGCATTAAGTTAGTGAAATTTTTATTATTTAAACTAGGAGGACAATTTTTTTCAAATTTAGGAGTCCCGTTGATGATTTTCGCACATGGCCTCAAAAATTTCCGAGACGACCATGCCTGAGGGGTAATTCTACAATTAAGGTTAAACATACTCGAATCAATGGATCATGGTGCACTCCAAATGCGTAATTAGTGAACGTAAACAGTTGTTGAAATGTGAGGCAACTCCGACCCAAATGATCCGCTAATAGCATATTCAAACCTGATTTCTGTCATGGGATTGGTATTCGGGTAAGAGAATTTCAGCACCTCCAAATCTGATTTGCAGGTGTTCGATTGCATCTAGATTAATCTAGACCTTATAATTTTCTATTAATAAACTTGAAACTCTTCCATTTCTCTTCTTCCTCCCCCTCTCCCATGTTAAAGTAGGTTTTATTTTGTTGTTTTAGTAGTGTAGTTAAGGGTGTGGAGAGAAAATCTTGTAATTTTTTAATTCATTAATCAAATTTTGGTTTCATGTTCTTTACATTATTATCTGTAATTTGATATCATTTATATTTTCTTGTCTTTAGTTGATTTAGAATTTTTGACAATCGATGAGTTGTTTTTATTTTGTTGTTTTTCTTGTTGTTTATATGATTAGTTAGTTCATCCCAATTAGGAGTGGATGATAATGCGAAGTGTGAATGTAATTTGATTCGTGTGTGTTTAATCTTAATTTTGGAGTTTCATATAATTTCCATAGTTATTTTGATGAGTTTCTACTTTTACCTTTAATGTATTAATGGTCTTAATGGATACTTAGCACGTGCTTTGGTTAGTTGACCCATTTAATAGGGAATGATGATGTGATGATAAGATTCAAGTAGATAAAGATATAAAATTGACATGTGAGCATGTCGTTATCTTTGACTTTATCTTGAGTAGTGTTTTGTATGTTTTAATTAATAGTGATAAATCTTAATTCATGTGGAAACACACTTAGGAATATGATCATTATAATTTTCCATATTAATTCATATCATGAGAGTTCGATTGTACCTACACACGTCACATCTATGAGATTAGTCACATTTATTTTGCATATTGCAATTAACGTAATTTAATGTAGATGTACTCACTCACTCTTCATTTTCTTTTCCTACTCGGGTAGGTCGACAACGATTCGCTCTAGTTTCTTGTGGATCGACCCGTACTTATCACCGATTTAACGTGATCGTGCATTTGCGGTTTTAAACTGCACATGAACATGAATCGGATGCTAAAGATGAAAATGACTTCCAACTTTGACATAAGTTAGGGCGGGTTATTGCCTTGCTTATGGTGGATATTGACATGCATTAGATGCTGTCGTTTGTCCTCTAATTTAGTGGGAAACGGCTCGGCAATAATTTCTTGGCATTATGCTAAAATATAGTTTACTTCCTTTATTTGGTGGTACGATTCGTGTTGTTGTGTTATTCTTAAATTCTGAAGGAAGTCTTGTGTTGTAAGTTTTGTTAAGCTTTGCTGTTAGAGTGTGCTTAACCACCAACTAGTTAATGATGAAAACGATTGTTTGGTATCTATTCATGCACTCACACTATATCGCATGCATTTCCTTTGTTAGTATCTCATTTGTCTTGTGACAACAAAATGTCAAATAATCAAATGTGTCTGCCATCATATACTAACGCATATATTTGCCTGTGTGTGTGTGACACACTAGAACAGCTTTTCTTTTCTGTAAAAATATATTGTATCACACACAATGATATGAACAAGAATATTTTAGTTTCATGTTTAAGTCATGGTAAGACGCTAACTCGAGTCGTGGGCGTCCCATATTTGATTCCAAAGAGAACACCGTGTTTTGGATTAAAAAGAGAAACGTAAGGTTTCGGAGAGTTAGGCAAGCATTCTGGAACAAAATCCTCTCATTAATTTCATCAACAACATTATATCCCCAACACGAGATACGTTGCCAAAAACACTTGACGTCTGGATAGCAACGCCATTATGCAAAGAGCCGAGTATCGCAAACGCTATATCACGTTACTACTTTTCCTTCCTATTATGATGCTTTCCTGCATGTTTTACCCGTTTTAACTGATCTTGTAGGACCCGTTGCAATCCCGATGACACAAACCTTTTGGATTGCACACTACTTTCATGGAATATATTTAGGAATTATATCGATAAGAATATATACTTAACCAATGGGAGAACGACAGAGGTAGTACAAAGACTTACAGATTGAAGATATTGGTGTTCTGGAGTAGAAATTATGAGGTCGGAAGTGTTAGTAATAAGTATGTTCTAATACATTAAGAACATGATAAACAACAAGATCTTATATTAAATTCTGTATAAAATAACATAAAGGAAATACTTACAACTAGATGTCAAAGACATCTTGAAGAACGTAAAGCGGAAGCGAAACTTTAGGGAAATTATCTTCAATTGTTTTCCCTAGACTTGATGATGGATGATCCTCTTGAATTTTGGGAGAAAATTTAGAGAGAGGATGATGAAAATTAACTAGGGCAACAATTGGGACCAAAAACCTTTATTTATAGAATTTTGTGTGTGGTAGTTTCTTCCATCAAAATAACTACTCACTAACACACTTAATGGATATGCATGACTTTAATTAATTATTAATGGAATAATATAGGCCACATAATCAAAGTCAAACACATCATTGAAGCTTCAACATATAATGTCATACACATTAGTCATTAACAACATTACATTACATTTACCAAACCCATGCCGGCAACATGCTCTCTAAAGAGACTGGGTGGTAGAGCCTTTGTTAGTGAATCAGCTAACATTGCTCGTATTCTTATGTGTTGTATGACAATAGTACCATCTTTGACTTTGTCTCTAACAACAAGATATTTGATGTCAATCCATTTGGATGCACCACTTGATTTGTTGTTTTTAGAGAAGAAAACAACAGGTTCATTATCACAAAATAATGTGAGTGGTCTCGAAATACTATCAACTACTTGAAGCCCAGGTACAAAATTCTTTAACCAAACGGCTTGAGCAGTAGCCTCATAGCATACCACAAATTCTGCTTGCATTATGGAAGATGCCCGTAAAGACTGCTTGACACTCTTTCATGATATTGGTCCCTTTGCAAGCATATATATGTAACCCGACGTGGATTTCTTACTGTCAATGCATCCAGAAAAGTCAGAATCAGAATAACCAATAACCTCAAGGTTATCTGACTTTCTGTAAGTAAGCATATAGTCTTTTGTCCCTTGTAAATAGCGTAAAACCTTTTTGGCAGCTTTCCAATGATCCATCCCTGGATCTATTTGATATCAACCAAGCATACCAACTGCAAATGCCAAATCAGGACGTGTACAAACTTGAGCATACATTAAACTCCCAACCACTGAGGCATAAGGAATTCGCTTCATTTGTGCACGTTCTAATTCATTTTTAGGACACTGTAATTTGCTAAATTTGTCACCCTTTACAATAGGAGCAACACTTGGGGAGCAGTTTTGCATGTTATATTTTTTAAGCATTTTATCAATATATGCCTTTTGAGATAATCCTAAAATCCCACGAGACCGATCTCGATGAATTTCAATGCCAATAACATAAGTGGCTTCACCAAGATCCTTCATTTCAAACTTGTTTGATAGAAATTGTTTGGTCTCATATAACATGTCTAAATCACTACTGGCTAGCAAAATATCATCCACATACAAGACGAGAATGATAAACTTACTCCCACTAACCTTAAGATATATGCATTGATCAATCACATTTTCTTTAAATCCAAAGTTAGTTATCACCTCATCAAACTTAAGATACCATTGTCTAGATGCTTGTTTTAAGCCATATATGGATTTCTTTAATCGACATCCCATATGTTCCTTGCCTTTTACGACAAAACCTTCTGGTTGTGTCATAAAAAGTTTCTCTTGCAAGTCACCATTAAGGAATGCAGTTTTTACATCCATCTGATGTAATTCTAAATCATAATGAGCTACTAATGCTAAAACAATTCTAAGTGAGTCTTTCTTTGAGACTGGAGAAAATATATTATCAAAATGGATGCCTTCCCTTTGTGTAAAGCCTTTAGCGACAAGTCGGGCCTTAAATCTTTCGATGTTACCTTTGGAGTCTGTCTTGGTCTTATAGACCCATTTACATCCTATTGGCTTAGATCCAGTTGGTAAATCAACAAGGTCCCAAACTTCATTAATTTCCATCGATTTCATCTCTTCATTCATGGCTTCTAGCCATTGAGATGATTTATCGCTCATAATGGCTTCATTAAATGAGGTAGGATCCTCTCCATTGCCAATATCGCATCCTTCGGTTAGGTATACAATATAATCATTAGAAATTGCAGATTTTCGCTCCCTCTGCGACCTACGTAAAGGTTCTTCAGGAGGTTCAGGAGCTTCATTAGTGTGGGGTTCTTCATTAAGTAGTGGATTAGTTGTGTCTACAACATCCAAAAGAGGTGTTGAACTTGAAACCTCACGGATAATCGGGATTGGAACGTAAGTCCGATTTTCCTCGAGATTCACTTTTCTAATTTCACTACTCCCACTATTCTTGCCATTTTCTAAAAATACAGCATGTCTCGTTTCAACAATTTTAGTGGTATGAGATGGGCAATAAAAACGAAAACCTTTGGATCTATCTGGATAACGATGAAATAACAACTAATGGTTTTAAGGTCAAGTTTCTTAATTTGTGGATTGAAGATTTTAGCTTCAGCATGACAACCCCAAACACGTAAGTATTCCAATTTGGGTTTTCGACCTGTCCAGAATTCATAAGGTGTTTTCGGGACAGATTTACTAGGAACCCTATTTAGAATATGTGTGGTTGTCTTTAATGCTTCCATCCATAGATAATCAGGCAAGTCAGTGTTGCATATCATACTTCGTACCATATCCATAAGTGTACGATTTCGTTTCTCAGCCAACATAATTATTCTTTGGGATGTCCCAACAATAAAAGATGATGGAAGATATCGTTATCATGAAGAAACAAAGCAAAATATGAATATTATTATGACCCTTAAGACTTGAAGTAGGACATTATCCACATACATTATTGGATAATTTTTAAAAAAAATTACCACTTCAAGTAACTCATTTCTTAGTTCATTTTCACATACTTGTCTTTACTACATTAAAAAATCAGAAAATTTAATGTAAGAAGAATTTCAATCATAAAGAGACATAATATGCTCTTTTGAAATATATCTCAAACGACGATAACATAATGACGATGAGTTTCCATTATCATGATTTCTCTTGATTTCACTTCTATAATTATTGACACCAATAATGTTCATCAATAAAACCATTAGTCGATGAAAAACTCAAATGCAACTTATATAGAGGTCATCCTCTAAATTTTGAAACAAGAGGTAAATGCCATAAGTGGAATTTTACAACGAGTTCGTAATGTGCACAATGGTGCAGATGTCAATCCATTAGGTACATGAATGAACCTTAACTTAAAAGGATTCATAAATCATAAGGTTAACTTTATTATCTTTTTAACAAGTCATGCTTTAAAACATCATACTCCTTCAATAAATGTCTAATTTCGTTAAACAGTAACATTTAGGAGTAAAACATGATTTGCACCGCAGGTGCTTGCTTTGTTTTTAGCAACAATTGCCTTCATTATCTTTATCCCCTTACCATTACCATTAAATTTTCTCTTTGTTGGACCATTAAAGGCAAGGTGTGCAAAGTCAAGCTTTTCAATTTTTAAGTCTTTCTTCTTCTTCAACACACATAACAATTAATTCGCTCATTTTCCATTTCTCTTTCTGCGTATTATAATTGATCTTGAAAGGACCAAAATGCGCAGGCAGAGAAGTCATAATAAAATGAACAAGAAAACCTTTAGAAATTGTCATATCCATGCCTTTCAGTTTTGCGGCCATATCGCTCATCATCATGATATGTTCACGTATACCGCTAGTCCCATTATACTTGGTTGTGAGCATTTTCATTATAAGGGCACTTGCATTAGCTTTGGAAGTCCCCTTAAACTGCTCTTCAACAGAAGCCAAATACTCTTTTGCATTAAATGTCTTGTTAGCACTATCTTTTTCAGGGATTGCTCCCCGGATAGCAGGAGTAATAGAACTCTTCATAATCATTAGTGACATGCGATTAGAACGCTCCCACTTTTCATAACTGGCCTTTAGTTCGTTGGAACTAGTGGCTGTAGGAGGTGTGGGAGCATCCATACGAAAAGCATGATCGAGTTCCAAAACACCTAGACATATTTCTATTTGCTCCTTCCAAGTAAGAAAATGAGTTCCATGAAGGGTTCAATTCCAGATAGTTATTTTGCCTTTCACTTGTAACAAAACATTTTTATTCTACGTGTAAACAATGTAAGACTTCATTTTCAACAGATAATGACACAACTTGGGCTATCAGGCTGTCGCATGCAACAGCATTGTAGGGAACCCTGAAATTCGAGGGGTGTCAGGCGGCGAGAGAAAAAGGGTAAGCATTGGGCAGGAAATGATGGTGAATCCATGTTTGATCTTTCTCGATGAACCAACATCAGGGTTGGACTCGACAACGGCTCAAAAGGTGGTATCAGTGCTTTGGGATTTGGCGACGAATGGGAGGACCGTCGTCATGACAATACACCAACTGTAAAGTCGTGAGAGAGAGAGAGAGAGGAGGTATGGGGTGGTATGGTTGGGGTGTGAGAGTATGGTTGAAGGTATAGAGGGGTGTATGGGGTAGGTGTTAGGTTTTGTTATAAAAACCAAAAGCTAACCATTTTGTCCCCTTTGTTGCCCATTTCGATTTTCACCCAAACCTCACCCTTCCCTTGCTTCCGGCGGACCAGGAGGAGAGCTTGAGCACCGGCGACGCGGAGAAGAGGCGCCGTAGGAGGGAGCTCGAGAAGAAGAAGCTAGAAGCGACGCCTGAGGAGGAGGAGCTCGCCGCACACGTCTTCTTCGCGGTGAAAGGTATGCCAAGTCTTCATAGTAACTCCCCAAGAGGTGTGTATGGCGATATTGTAGTGTTTCGGTCGACCGTGTGAGGTTCGGTCGACCGATATTTTATAAAAATAACTTGCTGCCCGAAAACGGTCGAACGACGTCTGTGTGACGGTCGACCGTTTATGCCAAATTTTAGCGGGAATATTTTATAAGGGTTATATTAGTCCGGTCGACCGGGGGTTGTTCGGTCGACCGATCCCAGTAGATAGGGTAGACAGACCTTCGGCCGACCGAGTGTGTGTCTCGGTCGACCGAACTGCGCAAAGTCGGTCAAGAGCGTTGACCATCTAAACGGTCGACCGCTCTGGATCCGGTCGACCGACCGCGTGCAGTTTTCCTGTAGTGAAGTGTCTGCTGATCCGGTCGACCGAAAGAGTTTCGGTCGACCGAATGCAGTGGGCAGGATTCATGCAGTTTTCCTTATCGGTTGAACGGACCCTGGTTCGACCGACAGGATATATATGTATATAAAACGTATAGCGTAGACCTTCCAAACGGTCGACCGCTAGATTTGACCTTGTTCGACTGGTGGGTCGAATTATCTTTCCTTGGTGGATTTATCCACATACGTGACGTCGAGCAGAGGCGACTACCGGCTGCCGAGCCCACGGTCGATCACCGGACCTCGGAGCTACGGATTTCACCTACGACGAGAGCGTATTTCTGTTGGACCCCTCATGGATGCCGGTGCAGCAGAGGGATGTCTACCATGCCTGTGTGGGTGGTAGATGCCTTCTTCCCTGGTGGGGGAAGGGGATGCACTTTCCCTGTGGAGGAAAGCCGAGACCTCCTCTTGTTGGCCTGGATTGGCAGGGGGGATGCCTCCCTTTGCCCCTGTGTGCGGCTGGGAGATGAGTGCGGCGACCCCCCTCGTGTGGGCCTGGATTGGCAGGGTGGGGGATGTTTCCCATGCCCCTGTGCGCGGCTGGGAGATGGACCGTGGCGGTTGGGGCATTCATTGGGCCCGAGGAGGATTGCATTGCATGAGTATTCTTGGCATTTTCATCTGTTTTTCTGTATATATAGGAGATGTTGGCATACGGGGTTCCTTTCGGGAACTCAGGCAGATTTTATGTTTCATTTTCAGGGAGCAGGCGGTCTTAGGTTGGTGGTGACCGAGTGGAGTGCCTCCGGGATCGGGTCCTGTCTTCTTAGCTTTTTTGTAGAGGTAGTGATTACAGTAGTTATGTATTAGACATGTAATCGCTCTTTTGACACTCTGTATTATGACTTCCACGTGGAGATATTTTATATATATATTCTGTTGACTTTTCCAGTAGCGTGCCCTTGTTGACCGTTGACGGTCGTAGGTTTGTGTTTTAAATTTGAAAAATTTCTTCCGCTGTTTCGGGACGTTACAACTTGGTATCAGAGCCTTGATCTCGGCGTATTTTTCCAAAGAAACCACCATCGAGTTAGGATTAGAGTCTAGAGGTCGATTGCATGCATTCATGATCATTCTGATGTGAGTCTTTTTGTTCTGTAGAGTGATGCCTCCGAGACGGGTGGTGCCTGCGGCTGAGACTCGCAGTTCGAGTGAGTCTGCGAGAGAGGAGGCCTGGGAGGCAGAGCGCAGAGTCCTGTTCGACACCGTGGAGCGGTTGAGCGGGATGTTAGAGCGCCAGGCAGCGCAGAGTGCGCAGGCGGGGGCCGGTGCGATGCACGACCGGTTCATGAGGCAGCACCCTCCGACTTTTGCTGGGCAGATGGATGCAGAGGCAGCTGAGGAGTGGATCCTCACTATGCAGACGATCTTCAGGGCTATTGACTGTACTCCGGAGAAGAAGGTGGACCTGGCCACCTATGTGCTGAGAGGAGCTGCAGCGAACTGGTGGAGGTCGACTTCAGCAGTTGTGTTCACCGGTCGAGAGGATGTGTCATGGGAGGAGTTCGTTGAGGAGTTCAACGAGCAGTACTTTCCGGAGCATGTGCGAGACGGGAAGCGGGTGGAGTTCCTGGCCCTGGAGCAGGGGAGCATGACACTGGAGGAGTACATTGGGAAGTTTAACGCCCTTGAGCGTTACTGTCCGGAGATTTTCGTCACTCAGGCGCAGAGGTCGATGAAGTTTGTCGGGGGACTCCGGAAGCATCTGAGGACCCGAGTGTTGTCGAGCATGCCGCACACCTTGGCGGATGCAGTGAGGAGTGCCACTATCATGGAGAGGGACTACCGGGAGAATTATCAAGATGATAGGAGGTCGGTAGGGAGATCCTCAGGGAGGCCAGGAGGGCAGAGTTCGGGGAAGTCGGGCAAGAGGCCCCGGATCGAGGGAGCAGGGGCGCCGCAGCCAGAGGCGTGCAGGAGCTGTGGCAGAGTGCACACTGGGCGCTGCCTTGGGTCGATTATTTGTCATGGTTGTGGTCAGCAGGGCCACTTCGTCAGGAACTGCCCTAGCAAGGGCGCTGGACCGAGCAGACCTCCGGGACTTCCGAGTGTCAGTGGCGGCGGAGCTAGGAGACCTGCAGCACCACAGCAGGGTCAGCGCACTGGACGAGTCTTTACTATCCAGGCAGAGGAGGCGAGGGACGCCAGCACCGTCGTGGAAGGTACACTTCTTGTGGCAGGTTTAGCGGCTAGAGTGCTTTTTGATTGTGGCACGACACACTCGTTCATCTCGGAGCGATTTGCGGGAGTGTTGGGTTGTACCCTTGCGATGTTGACTGCCACTTTGGAGGTCAGCACACCCCTGGGTCTGGTGGGCACTGTGGGGAGCTTCATCCCCGGCGCCACGGTTGTTTCGGGAGACCAAGATTTTCCGGCAGATCTGGTCTTGCTACCGATGGAGGTCTTCGACGTTATTCTTGGGATGGACTGGCTGTCCAGGCATGACGTGCGTGTCCTTTGCCGTGAGAGGAAGGTTTTGATTCCGAGGATGGGGTTGCCTGATATCATGATTAGAGGAGTCAGGAACAAAGGAGGCCGCATTGTGGTGTCAGCTTTGAGGGCTCAGAGGTTGATACAGCAGGGTTGCAGAGCATTCTTAGCGACGCTGGTTGTTCCAGAGGCTGAGTCTCCGAGGTTGGACGAGATAGATGTGGTGCGGGAGTTTACAGAGGTGTTTCCAGATGATATTCCAGGATTGCCACCTCCGCGAGAGATGGAGTTTTGCATTGAGCTGGCAGCAGACACCTCACCGCAGTTGAAAGCCCCGTACAGGATGGCGCCCGCAGAGTTGGCAGAGTTGAAGAAGCAGCTACAAGAGCTGATGGAGGCTGGTTTCATCAGACCGAGTGTCTCACCTTGGGGTGCGCCAGTGCTGTTTGTGAAGAAGAAGGACGGGTCTTTGCGGATGTGCATTGACTATAGGATGCTGAACAAGGTCACCATCAAGAATAGGTATCCCCTACCTAGGATTGAGGACCTGTTCGATCAGTTGCAGTCAGCGAAGGTCTTCTCTAAGATAGACCTACGCTCAGGATACCATCAGCTGAGGATCTGAGAGGAGGATGTCCAGAAGACTGCATTCAGGACCAGATATGGGCACTATGAGTTTTTGGTGATGCCTTTTGGGTTGACGAACGCTCCGGCGGCTTTCATGGATCTGATGAACCGGACGTTCAGGCAGTACTTGGATAGTTGTGTCGTTGTCTTTGTGGATGATATCCTGATTTACTCACCCGATGTGGAGCAGCACAGAGAGCACCGGCGGATTGTACTTAGCATTTTGAGAGACCAGAGGTTGTATGCTAAGTTTTCGAAGTGCGAATTCTGGTTGGACAGAGTTGCATTTCTGGGTCACATTGTTTCTACAGAGGGTATTTCGGTGGATCCGGCGAAGGTAGAGGCAGTGACTGAGTGGAGAGCCCCTACGAGCGTGACGGAGATCAGAAGCTTTGTTGGGTTGGCGGGTTATTACCGTCGCTTCATCAAAGACTTCTCGAGGTTAGCTGCACCTCTGACTGCCCTGACGCAGAAGGGAGTCACTTTTGTTTGGTCCCAGAAGTGCGAGGACAGCTTCCAGGAGCTGAAGAGACGATTGACGACAGCCCCAGTTTTGACGCTGCCGAGCGGCACAGGAGGTTTTGTGGTCTACAGTGATGCGTCTGGCATTGGTTTGGGTTGCGTGTTGATGCAGCACGGGAGGGTGATTGCATACGCTTCGAGGCAGCTGAAGACTCATGAGAGGAATTACCCGACGCATGACTTGGAGTTGGCAGCCGTTGTGCACGCACTGAAGACATGGAGACACTACCTGTATGGTGAGCAGTTTGAGGTGTTCACCGATCACCAGAGTCTGAAGTACCTCTTCTCCCAGAAGGAGTTGAATATGAGACAGCGTCGTTGGTTGGAGTTCACTAAGGACTACGATTTCACCATCTCCTACCACCCGGGGAAGGCGAATTCAGTTGCAGACGCCTTGAGTAGGAGAGTGGAGCTATCAGTTGCTGGCATGTGCCTTCAGGAGTGGAGACTGCTTGAGTCATTGGCAGAGTGGAGGCCGTTCACTGGGGACTCAGAGGGATCAGTGTTAGCTGGGTTGCGGGTAGAGCCACAGACCGTTTCACAGGTAGTACAGGCGCAGCATGAGGATGATGAGTTGGCCAGTTTGCTGGAGTTGACTGCCAGAGAGGGGTCAGATTTCAGTGTTGGGGTCGATGGAGGTCTGAGATTCAGAGGGCGGATCTGGGTGCCGAGGGTTGATGGGATGAGAGATGACATCATGGAGGAGGCACATAGAGCGAAGTACACCATCCATCCAGGGAGCACGAAGATGTATAAGGACCTGCAGCGAAACTTCTGGTGGAGAGGCATGAAGAAGGACATTGCAGAGTTCGTGAGTCGGTGTTTGGTCTGTCAGCAGGTGAAGATCGAGCACCAGAGGCCAGCTGGGCCTATGCAGAGCAT
This sequence comes from Triglochin maritima, assembly GCA_963682175.1. Lineage (NCBI taxonomy): Eukaryota > Viridiplantae > Streptophyta > Magnoliopsida > Alismatales > Juncaginaceae > Triglochin > Triglochin maritima. The sequence goes on from OY821774.1 coordinate 1,416,660, forward strand.
CGAGCTTCCAGAGTGGAAGTGGGAGCACGTGACGATGGACTTCGTTACGGGGCTACCGAAGACGAGGCGGTTCCATGACGCGATTTGGGTGATAGTCGATAGACTGACCAAGTCGGCGCACTTTCTGGCCATTAGGACCACCTTGCCTTTGGAGAGTCTGGCGAAGCTGTATGTAGAGGAGATCGTCAGATTGCACGGAGTACCGGTGAGCATCATCTCTGACAGAGATCCGAGGTTCACATCCAGATTTTAGGGGAGTCTGCAGTAGGCACTAGGGACACGTCTGAGATTCAGTACAGCTTTTCACCCTCAGACAGACGGTCAGTCAGAGAGGACTATCCAGACTTTGGAGGATATGATGAGGGCTTGCACGCTGGACTGGGCTGGACACTGGGATGAGCATCTACCTCTGATCGAGTTCGCCTACAACAACAGCTACCATGCTAGTATTGGGATGGCACCGTATGAGGCGTTGTACGGGAGGCCGTGCAGATCGCCGGTATGCTGAAGTGACGTAGGTGAGAGGCAGTTGGTGGGCCCGGAGCTTGTGCAGATGTACGCAGAGAAGGTTGACCTGATCAGGAGGAGGTTGGCTACAACACAGAGCAGACAGAAGAGTTATGCTGACCGACGCATACGGACTTTGAGCTTCGAGGTTGGAGATCACGTCTTCCTGAAGATTTCACCAGCTCGGGGAGTGATGAGGTTCGGGAAGAAGGGGAAGCTCAGTCCGAGGTATGTCGGACCTTTTGAGATCTTGGACCGTGTCGGGGAGGTCGCCTACAGAGTTGCTTTGCCACCACAGTTCTCTGGCCTTCACAACGTCTTCCATGTTTCTATGTTGAGGAAGTACGCTGCAGACCCGACACATGTGATAGAGATTGCAGTGCCTGAGATCCGGCAGGACTTGTCACTTGAGGAGAGGCCAGTTGAGATCATCGATCGGATGGACCATCAGCTCAGGAGGAGGACCATTCCGATGGTTAAGGTCAAATGGCAGCATCACAGTGAGCGCGAGGTCACCTGGGAGATCGAGGAGGAAGTTCGGAAGCAGTATCCGGAGCTTTTCGGTGAGTTACCTTTCTGATTTCGGGGCGAAATCCTTTTAAGGAGGGTGGATTGTAAAGTCGTGGGACGTGAGAGAGAGTGGGAAGTATGGGGTGGAGTGAGGTGGTATGGGAGGTATGTAGGGAGGTATGGGTTAGGTATTAGGTTTTGTTTTAAAAACCAAAAACTCACCCATTTGCACCTCTTGTTGCCATTCGTGTTTTCCACCCAAACCTCACCATTCCCTTGCTTCCGGCGGACCAGGAGGAGAGCTTGAGCACCGGCGACGCGGAGAAGAGGCGCCGTAGGAGGGAGCTCGAGAAGAAGAAGCTAGAAGCGACGCCGGAGGAGGAGGAGCTCGCCGCACACGTCTTCTTCGCGGCGAAAGGTATGCCAAGTCTTCATAGTAACTCCCCAAGAGGTGTGGGAGTGTAGGGGGCGGCGTTGGTGTCGTTTCCCCGGCGAAAACCCCACTGAACCAAGGTCGAAGACGACTGGTTCAGCCGACCGTTGTGTGTCTCGGTCGACCGAACAACGTCTAAATGATGCCTGTTCAGTGGCGATATTGTAGTGTTTCGGTCGACCGTGTGAGGTTCGGTCGACCGATATTTTATAAAAATAACTTGCTGCCCGAAAACGGTCGAACGACGTCTGTGTGACGGTCGACCGTTTATGCCAAATTTTAGCGGGAATATTTTATAAGGGTTATATTAGTCCGGTCGACCGGGGGTTGTTCGGTCGACCGATCCCAGTAGATAGGGTAGACAGACCTTCGGCCGACCGAGTGTGTGTCTCGGTCGACCGAACTGCGCAAAGTCGGTCAAGAGCGTTGACCATCTAAACGGTCGACCGCTCTGGATCCGGTCGACCGACCGCGTGCAGTTTTCCTGTAGTGAAGTGTCTGCTGATCCGGTCGACCGAAAGAGTTTCGGTCGACCGAATGCAGTGGGTAGGATTCATGCAGTTTTCCTTATCGGTTGAACGGACCCTGGTTCGACCGACAGGATATATATGTATATAAAACGTATAGCGTAGACCTTCCAAACGGTCGACCGCTAGATTTGACCTTGTTCGACTGGTGGGTCGAATTATCTTTCCTTGGTGGATTTATCCACATACGTGACGTCGAGCAGAGGCGACTACCGGCTGCCGAGCCCACTGTCGATCACCGGACCTCGAAGCTACGGATTTCACCTACGACGAGAGCGTATTTCTGTTGGACCCCTCATGGATGCCGGTGCAGCAGAGGGATGCCTGCCATGCCTGTGTGGGTGGTAGATGCCTTCTTCCCTGGTGGGGGAAGGGGATGCACTTTCCCTGTGGAGGAAAGCCGAGACCTCCTCTTGTTGGCCTGGATTGGCAGGGGGGATGCCTCCCTTTGCCCCTGTGTGCGGCTGGGAGATGAGTGCGGCGACCCCCCTCGTGTGGGCCTGGATTGGCAGGGTGGGGGATGTTTCCCATGCCCCTGTGCGCGGCTGGGAGATGGACCGTGGCGGTTGGGGCATTCATTGGGCCCGAGGAGGATTGCATTGCATGAGCATTCTTGGCATTTTCATCTGTTTTTCTGTATATATAGGAGATGTTGGCATACGGGGTTCCTTTCGGGAACTCAGGCAGATTTTATGTTTCATTTTCAGGGAGCAGGCGGTCTTAGGTTGGTGGTGACCGAGGGGAGTGCCTCCGGGATCGGGTCCTGTCTTCTTAGCTTTTTTGTAGAGGTAGTGATTACAGTAGTTATGTATTAGACATGTAATCGCTCTTTTGACACTCTGTATTATGACTTCCACGTGGAGATATTTTATATATATATTCTGTTGACTTTTCCAGTAGCGTGCCCTTGTTGACCGTTGACGGTCGTAGGTTTGTGTTTTAAATTTGAAAAAAAAATTCCGCTGTTTCGGGACGTTACACCAACCATCAATTAGGATTTTCTACATGTTCCATAAGGTGTTGTTGTTGAGTGATGGGAAGCCTTTGTACTTTGGGAAGGGGTCGGAGGTCATGAGCTACTTTGATGGGATGGGGTTTGGCCCTTCGGTTGCTATGAATCCTTCAGATTTCATACTTGATCTCGCTAACGGTATGCATTAATTGGTTGTTTTATTTCTTGGTACAATAATACTAAGTGTTTTTGTTGGATCACTGTTTACATGTTTATAAGTTGTCACGAAATACCTATATACTTGTGTGTACCAACTCGGGTTAATCTATATTCATGGTAGATTATTAGCTTTACAATAACAAAGAAAATATATCAAATCTCCACTTGATGGCGCCATGACGGCTTTGTTACAGTTGAGTAGAATTTTTTTTTCAAGACATCTATATATGCATGTGTATTGATTTTGTATCCAATTCCGACTATTTGTCTGCATTCCATCTTTACATGATGCACATTTGACATTTGAAATTCAGAAATTTAAGTGAAATTATATATATATATATATATATATATCAGATTAACACATTGTTGTTTGCGTATTTGTTCAAATATCGTTTCATGTGACAAAGTCATATATTTTGAAGGTATAACAACCACCGAAGAAACTCAAGAGAACCCATACACCATAAAACAAACTCTTATCTCAGCCTACTCCTGCCATCTTGAGCCGCAAATAAAGATCGAAATTACTGCTTCGGAAGGACCAAGGAACAACCAGAATGACTCTTACAACACAAAGACGACAAGTCGGTCGAACGCGACTTGGTGGGAGCAATTCCATGCTCTACTCCACAGAGATCTCAAAGAGAGAAAGCATCGAACCTTCTCCCCCGTCAAAATCATCCAGATCACCTTGACAACAATCCTCGCGGGACTCATCTGGTGGCGATGCTCGACCGCTAGTGACCAGGTATGTCCTTCATAGATATACCTAACTTAATTGCGCGCACTACAATGCATTCGTTCATGGTTACATCAATATTAAATTTATTAAAGTGATATTGATGATACTAGGGGGTTGCCATTACTTAAACTTTGCCAAGAACAAGTTTCTATACTACCAATATGATGATAAACCTCTTACACAATATTTCTTTGGAGCAGTTAATGATTGGCATATGGTTGGAAAACAATCACATATTACTCAAGTTAAAAAGTCTAAACAATAAATAAGATAGTTGATGACTTGAGTCTATTACTTCCCATGTACATGTTTTTTTAAACCAAGAAAATTAGAAGGTATATATGAAGATATTAGTATAACTTCTATTTTTATATGTATGCCTAAACAATACCACATTGTAAAACTATTCACATATACATACTTTAATTAATGAGTTGGATATGGTAAACTAATCAAAAATAGTTTTGAAGTTTAACTTATATGAACATTTTTCAGTACGAGAAGTCAAGATACCTTATAGAAATTTGTGTCGATTGTATGTTGTGATATCAACTAAATTTAACATATTTATTCTTTCAGACTGGTTTGTTGTTCTTCCTTATCGGGTTCTGGTCCTTCTCCCCAATGTCGGAGGCCATCTTCACCTTTCCCCAAGAGCGCGCGATGCTACAAAAGGAGAGGTCCTCCGGCATGTAGAAGCTCTCATCCTATTTCATGGCTCGCTCCACTTCTGACCTCCCAATGGAGCTCATTCTCCCCATTCTCTCCACTGCCACAGTCTACTGGATGTCGGGCTTGCGTCCCACCCCCACCGCCTTTTTTGCCACACTCTTCTTAATTGTCCTTAACGTTCTGGTCACCCAAGGCCTTGGTCTCTTGATCGGTGCCCTCTTCATGGACCTTAAAACCGCCTCGACCCTATCCAACGTTGTCCTCCTCCTCTTCATGTTGACCGGATGTTTTTTTCGTGAAGAAAGTGCCGGTTTTCGTGGAGTGGACAAAGTACATCTCGTCGATGCATTATAGCTTTCAGTTGGCCTTGTTGGTGCAGCGATTGGCCGGCCAAAGCATTGGCGGAACCAACGGGAATGCGGGGGTCGTTTCGGTTATGGCTCTTGTTGCTATGTTGGTTTTGTTCAGGGTTGGGGCTTATTTTGCTTTGATGAGAGTTGGGAGAGGCAAGAAATGATAATAGAGGGTTGGCGGGAATGTTAGTTTGTTTAAATTGTTTGTAACTTTATATATAGATGTTTTATTAGAGTTTGGTTCACATTTGCTTTATAGATGTTGTACTTTATATACATTGGTTTTCTCAGCTATATTATGTGTTGATTTTTGACATACTTGAATTCATACATTTTCTTTTTAAAATGGTGATATTGTCGTTTGTATTCCATTCTACTATTTTAAACATATTCTCCATTATTGTATCATTTAATCTTCATTATTGTGTTTCACTGTAAAATTTCAATGCATTTTTAGGTACGGAATATGTTGCTCGTCAAAGTGTGTAACACAATTTTCATATCAAGTTGTAGAAGAGTGGATTTTAAACACATCAAAAGCTTGAAAATTTGAAATATCTGAGATGGGCCGCGACAAAGAGCCCGTGGGTGATTCACTAAACCTTAATGGGCAGAGGCAGAGTCTGTACTGTCATTAAGCAAGAATTTTAAGGATCACATTTTTTCTTCAACAACAAAGCACTCCACCGTTACGACTAACCAACATCATTATTCATTAATGATTTGAGAGAGGCCATAGCTAAATTAACAAGAAGGGTAAAAATGGCTTTATTTCGTCTCAGATTTAAGAGGTGATTTAGTTGGCAACTAATTATGTCGCGAAAAAAATATTAGACACATCACACCAGCAGAAAAAAAGTCCACCATCATCTGTTAAAAAATTAAAAATCTAATTAATGCTGAAAGACATATAGAACGAGAAGTTCGTAACGAAAGGTCCACAGCATCATCTGTTCAGAAGTCTAACTAATGATGTACAAAACATAGTATGAGAGCTGCAGTTAATTGTGAAAGGAAAAGTAATTAGGTGAATAGTAAAAAAAGAGAATGTGCCTAGTTCTTGTAATAACATCTATTATTTATGTACCATGAAAAAACAATAATCACTTATTTCATTCTGAATTGCTAAACGTCGTCCCAAAATTACTTAAATCGTCTATATGAATTACCGTTTTGTCATTTTCTCATTTCTACTTATATATCTATTCATTTAACTCTCCTACCACCGCTCTCTCTTCATCTTTATCTCATAATCATCAAAAACAATATTTCGGGGGTCAGGAAAGAAGTCAGCGGACGCCGCGGTACACTCGAATCTGGTAAAATGTCCAACTTCTATTTAATAAAAAAATTAGGGAGCGTCCGCCGGAGAGCGATTTTTGCAAACATTTCCTAATTTTGGATCTTGAAATTTTTAGATATTCATCACTTGCAAAAAAACTCATTGTAATTCAACTCCTTACTACCGAAATCTTGTAACGGAACCTCAAATAATTTGAGATAACACATCGTATAAATTTAAGATTTTTTTATTAATTTTTTTTGGACGGACGTCTGAGTCAGACGCCTCCCCCACGCGCGGGAGGGGGGTTACCCAGACGTCCCGACTATTTATTAATTTTGTTTTGAAATTCGCATGATGTAGACGTTTCGTCAGACATTTCCGTGGTGTTGGTACTGGTAAAGTGAAGAAAACTTAGACATAAGTATTAGTTTAAGAGACGTGATGAAATGAGTATTAAATGAATTGTCAATGGTAAAATAATAATCAGACTGACAATTTAAGTAATTTTGGGACAACTAAAAGTAGTTCCCATTCCATTTTATCCCCTCTAACATATCAACTCCTGTATCCTACCTAGTATATATTCTTTCACGAAAGCTGGGGAGTTTAATGACATGACTCAACTACTTTGTTGTTGAATCTCACCAAACAGTAAACAATCCAATTCTACTTAACATCATCTCCAGAATGCACATCTAATGACCAACCAACTCCATTGTTTTCATGTTGGAAACAATCAGTTTTACATTCAATTCCCTCAACAACAAATTGTTGCTATCCTCCCTGTCATTGTCTCACTCAATTTTTGGCATCTTGAGAAATGCAAAATGTTTAGTTTCCTTAGATAACTTCGTTCAGACTGTGGTTGCCAAGTGGCACCGTTTAAGTGGTTGAAGGGGAAAAAACAAAAATGCATTTAGTGCCCATTTTATTTTTGCCTTTCTAGTATATAAATTAGAAAATTAGGAAGAAAAAAATTCAAATGTGCTCCGATTGATCGCGGGTCGAACCCGTGATCCGTGGGTGCGAGCCCCTATAAAATATCGATCCGCGTGAAAAGAAAATTTCAATCCATTTTTTTTCTTTCATTCCTCAAATTTTTCAACTTCTACTATCTACAGTCTTCAAATTATCCCCGGTGATATCAATTTTTCCGATCTGCGAAGTCTTTCCTCGTGATATTTGAGATTTTTTTCCATTCTTAATTTGTATTTATAGTTATTAATAATTGGTAATAATATCAAATCTTGAAGTTCTACTTTCTGCACAGTGTTCAAATTGTGTCCGATGATATCAATTTTTCTGATCTGTGAGTCCTTCCTGGTGACATTTGAGAAAAAAAATTCCATTCTTAATTTTTAGTTATAGTTATTAATAATTGGTAATAATATCAAATCTTGAAGTTCTACTCTCTACACAGTCTTCAAATTGTGCCCGGTGATATCAATTTTTCTGATCTGTGAGTATTTCTGGTGATATTTGAGGTATTTTTTATTCTTAATTTGTATTTATAGTTATTAATAATTGGTAATAATATCAAATCTTGAAGTTCTACTCTCTACACAGTCTTCAAATTGTGCCCGGTGATATCAATTTTTCTGATCCGTGTGTCTTTTCTGTTGATATTTGAGGTAATTTTTTTTCATTTTTAATTATTATTTATAGTTATTAATAATTTCTATTAATATCAAATCTTGAATTAATTTTTAATATAAAACTGATTAAAGAATTTTACATTGTAGTTAACGAAATGATTCTGGTAAGTGTGCACTCTAGGTACCGAACAGTCATCACGAATCTCATTATTACCATCATCATCTTCAGGAATCGACTCCACATCTGCAGGTAATCCAGCATCACTCAGTAATCTTTCAAATTCGTGCACCTGATCGCAATCGGCAGCATCGAGTTGGTGACTCTTCAACAACATTTTACAGAGCCTCTTAGTTCCACGTTTGTATAGCTGCCTGATAACAAATTTAGCCCGTTGAATACCACGTAAGCCCTGAAATTGTAGTTTGAAAATTAGATAGTAAACACAAGAAAAAATAATCGTCAAAGTCGTTAAAAAAACATACCATACGTCGAATACGTGGTCCACCAGGAACGTAACCTAAGTCCTCGAAAGAATCACGTAGGGCTGGCAACGACCTTTCCAAACCGAACTCTATTTGGCCTCGTATGTAGATTGTGTACATACCATTATGCTGAAACCACTGACGATACCGTTGATTTTCTCTCGGATCATATGGTCGCCTTTCCTCAAGAATCTGCGGTTCGTCCCACATTTGTATGTAAATTTCATGCTTCGCTGACCAATCATCTCTCTGTCGGGCCGCATGCACTATCTTATCAAGTCTTTTGAGTTCTGTCCACGGATGAGGTTCTAGCGGTGGCATCGTCTGATAAAATCCAAATTGTCTCATAGTTCTTTCTGGATAATGTCATGAAATCATCCAGAAATGAATCAAATGCACTCTCGCAAGCCAATATGCAGCATCAGTAGTAAATACCCGGCCAGGAAGCAATGTCATATATGGATTATACGACTGTCAGTTTACATGCTCGTCCAACATACGTTCAAATTCATTTCTGTAATGTGTAAGACAATTATGTGCGGCACTAACCTCATAATTCTGTGCGTATTGCCACTTAATAGCAAATGGAGGTCGCGATTCTAGGTCTTCTCCACCTAAACAATCAGCATGACCCACGTGTCTCGGCCGGGCTACGGGAAACCGAGTCCAAGACCAGTGTTGAAGGAGTAATAATGCACCACCAATGTTCTTCTTACCAGTTTGACATGAAACAAACAAGTTGCGATATAAACATGAAAACACGGTCGCACCCCAATTGTATACTATCGGCTTATCCAACACCTGCAAAACCTCAAATACATAACTGGAACACATGTCCTAGAGCTATCAGGGAAAACCATAGATCCGAACAAATCTAAAATGAAAGCCCGTGTATATTGTGTCACTTCTTCATCTGTGGGAAAATCTGGGAGGTTCCCGTAATTTACCCGCAACCATTGCAAAACTGATGCTAAATCCTGACTTTTTGAAAATTTGTGGCCCATCTGCTCTTACCGTTCTTTTACCTTTTTTCATCATCTCGACATTTATATCAATCCCAAATGAATTTTTAATTAACTCACGACTGTCTCGATCATTGTGCCTGATTATTGGAATACGAGTGATAGGAAGACCCCACAAACAGCTCACATCCTGCAATGTTAATCCAACCTCCCCAACCAGTAAGTGGAAAGTGTGAGTCTCGGGACGCCAACGCTCTACAAGTGCAGTAATCAATCTATTGTCTGCCTTGTATGTTTTATTTAGGAAGTTGATATAATCCCAAAATTTTTAGTGCTTGACTAAAACTATCGTGGAAAGGAATGACAGGACGATGTGCACGACATTCCAAAACAGCCTCCGGCTATAATATATTAAAATACATCAACTAAAAATATGTAATTTAAATATTTAGAAAAATTAACACAATAAGATTTTTGTTTGTACTTACATTTGTGCAAATATCATTGACTCTGAACATGCAATTTGGTATTCTGAGAAGTGGGGAAACAGACTCTCTATCCACTGCATCATTATACTCACGTTCGTTTTGTACAGAGCGACTTATACTTAAATGACTCATTTTGACAAAACAATTGTTCAGGAAAATAAAAATAGAATTAATTTTAATAATGAAAAAACAATTTACTCGTAGATTTCATGACAAATTGCATGTTATAGAAATAATGAAATATATAACAATTTAACAAATAAATACAACTAATATTTAAAATTTCATTTAACAGAAAATAATAAAAATTATTCCAAATACTTATATTATATAATAAATTTCGTAAATGTAAGTTATAGAAATTTTAAATGTATACAAATTTAATTTAATTATAAACAGATACATAAATACAACTAATATTTAAAATTAAATATAATAGAAAATAACAAAATAATTCCGAATAATTTTAATTTAACAAAGAAATTAAATCTTAATTTTAATTATTCTTAAGTAAAAAAATTGTGTAAAATTAACCTGGGTCCAAGATAAGCCGGGAAAGATGTTGTAATATCCTGGATTTTTGAGGTTGAGGTAATAATCAAATAAATTAATGACTATGGACTTGATTTTCATTTCATGAATTGTTTCTGGATTGTTCTCAATATTTCATAAGGTGTGGACTTTGATGCAATTTTCACAAATTTTACACGTGCTTTGCTGTTAGGAGAGAAGATGATGGCGGTGGATGGATTGATATATATATACATGAGTTTTAGAGTGGAGAAGTAAGGTGAAGGTGGAGTGAGGGAAGAGTTGAATGGTGGTAGGATTCGTTATATACAAAGATGGAGATTGGATGTGATTATGGAATTAATCTTGTGGTTGCGAGACAGGCAAATATTGATTCATTATTCTCCAGTTTCATATCATGTCTGTCTCTCTTGATATTCGTAGTTGCATGCATGCTGAGTATTGATATTGATTTTATGGATATGCATATGATTGCATGGTGGTGTTTCGGTTGACATGTCTTGTGGCTGTATGTATGTTTCTGGCTGAGTCACTTAGGAAAGAGCTGCCTAGCGGACAACGTGGAACCACCCGAGAGAGGAAATGGTTGTCTGTCGTTAGTGTGGAGCTACCAGGTGTGCGTCTGACTGATTGATAGATTTCAGAAGCACATGATGTGGTCGAATCTGAATGGGGTTCCAGATTGTTATGCATGCATTTTACTTGTGATGCATGTCTCTTGATCGTGCTTATTGACTGAATGTCATATTCTGTATTATTTTCCACATGATTATGATTCTGATTGATTGACGGTTGGAACTTGCGGGCTGTCGAGCTCACAAATTATTAATTATATTTTTCAGATTAATTATTGGCCTATCAGATGGATATAAATATCAGAGTTGCGCAGCGGTCAGGGTCGTGAATCGTATCTTAACGCACCGAGTTCAGGCGGGTGAGCAGTTATCCGAGCTCGGGGCGTTACAGAAGTGTTGTGCGAGCCCTGAATGGAAGAAAAACTAGAAGAGAAGAGTAGTTTTAATCAGATTTTAATAAAAAAATTAAGTAAAACACTACACGGATCGCGGGTACGACCAACGATTGGAGCACATTTGAATTTTTTCTCTCCTAATTTTCTAATTTCCGATTTAAAATTTATTATTTAAAAAAATTACGGCTTTGAGCATGTCAACATTTTTTGTCGGCAACAATCAAACATTCCGATGGGAACTTCCCATGCAGTAATATTTGGAGATGATGACAGAATTTAACCAAGCTGAGATTTTCCTTCCTGCCATCATGGCCCATGGGATGTGACTTAAGTTAAATTTGGGCAGACATGTGAATATCAGAAGCTCTTGATTGGCAGGGCATGTTTATCAATAATGAACTCGTTCAGAGGAGATATTTATGTAGTGTCTGCAACATAGAAGCATTTATCAGTATTGCAACATCGGCAGAAACATCAGCAGATTGAATTATATTGGTTGTTCACTTGAGAATATCCTCAAACAAAGTTTGTTGGATTGAATCTCCTGGTATACAAGTTTAACTCATATTTCTCATACTGTTTCATGGAGATAGAAAATAGAATGAACAAAAAAATGGTTGAAGATTCACGTTATGAAATTTGGTTATTAGTTAGTATCCGGAATTTAATGTCAACCACATAGATCAGGACTTCTTCATCACTTGTTTGAACTTTTGACTTACAGATATGTTTAAGTTAGCTGGAATCTACAATATGACATGAGTCCACTTTTTAATTTGAGTGATGCAAAGAGTTAGCCTACAAACTGGACTCTTCCGAGAAATTTCTAGACTGGTTCGAGTTCTATGTAGCATATAAGTCAAAATGGAGAAAGAAGACAACTTTTGTTTGCTTGCCTACAAAATTGGAGATCATTAACTGTTGATCCCATGGTTATAATTTATCTTACGTGACTCAATGACATTAGGATGCCCAATTAATTTTGATCAGTTGTCTTTGCCCATCACTTCAACTTTTTTGTAAGCCTTTTCTGCTCTACTCTAAACTAAACCTCAATTTGCTGCAGGGTTTGATGGAAACTTCGACTATTTTTAAGATTAAGGATATACCAATTAAGAAATGCTCTCAATTGGTCCCAACTCCTTGACGGTTTAAGATAAATTTAAGAAAGAAAGGGGAAAAATAGCATTTGCAGTAAAAGAGTGTTCTTATGTTTGTTTTTTTTTTTTGAAGTAACCTCTTTATTTTTTCTTTCTCAATCTATCTACAACCACCGCCGGATCTCAACTTATACCAAGGAAGAAAGAGAAATTGGTTGAAAGTGAACTTGTCAATTATTAGTCTGGTATACCTAAGTTTCACAGCAAATTTCTCAAAATAGCTGAAATGGTACATTTTTATACGTGAAATCAATGTTCAAACTTCAATATATAATGGGAATAGAAATACATACGAGACAATTATATTCAATGATAGCTCGATTTAAAAAGATAAAATAGTAGAAGTCGGTTGGGTAGGGTTGACCTAGTAAAAACAGTTTGGCAAGGTCAACTCCTATAGTACTAAACGGATAAGATGGCACAATCCCAATCTAAGTATCCACTAAAACTTGTCATAAGTAAAAAGATGAGTAAAAAAACATATGTTATTGGAGACTCGGTAAGTCACTATTAGGATTTTTGTCGCCCTGGATCGTAGTTATGTTACGGACGACTTATGAATTGACACAAAACGTTATTGTCTACTGAAAACAAAAATAAAAGACTTCTTTAGTTTAATAATAATCTTGATTTTATCTACTCTACCTTACCTCATTAAATCTCAAGCATATTGAGATTCGATTTCTAATTTTGACTCTCTTAAAATTAGAAATATTAAATTCCGTGGTAATCTTAAGCAAACAAGTGATACAAAACACAATTAATGAGATCTAACCTTCAACAGCCTGAACCCACAAAAAAAAATTAGGTTGAGCCCTCAAAACCACCCACGTGATACAAAACACGCACTCACTATTAAATTATCTTTTGCTTTCTCCCAACTTCACTCTTTTCCTCCTTAGTTGAATGGAACGAAGGGTTCGTAACATCTTTCATTCCCAACCGTTACGTCCATTAATTGGCACCTCAACTCCCCTCCAACAACACACTATAAGTTGAAACAAAATAAAAACAAAACACATATAAGTGAGGTGGTGTTTGACAGTTTGATATAATATATATATATATAGATAGAGATTGAGAGACAGAGATTAAGAGAGAGAGAGAGAGGAATGGTTGGAATCTTCACGTTGATCACTGGCTTGCCGGGCCCAAGTGGGTTCGGCTCCGCTTCCACAGCCGAGCAAGTCACTGACGGCGTCGACGCCACCAATCACATTGCCATTGTCACTGGTATATACACATCCTTCTCTTCTCCTTTTTTTGGATTTTTTTTCTTTTTTCTTTTTTGATGTGGGTTTTGTTTGATTTCTAGTAAACTTGTGTTTCTTGTCATGGGTTTCCAGATTAGTTAGAATTATGGATTTATTTTTTGTTTGTTTTGATGTTTCTTTGGTTTTTTGTTGTGGGTTTTGTTTGATTTTTTATTATAAAGTTTTGTTTATTTTTATTATGGATTTCCACAGTTTTAGTTGGAATCTTGATCTTTCTGGGGTTTTTTAAAACTTTTGTTGGTCTTTTGTGGTTGATTTTTTTTTTGGCAAGGTTGAATCTATTATGGGTTTGCAGAGTTTTAGTTGGATGTTGGAAATCCCTTGGTGGGCTTCCTTACCATGAGAGCTTAACCATCCCTTCTGGATTTATTATGATAAGATTAGTGTTATCCATAAGGACTAAACACGTTAATACGGATTATCATTTTCCTAAGGAGATGGTTGTTCAAGGCAAAACATCAGCTTTAGATCTGCTACTGTAGTTACAGATTATGTTTAATTAGTTCTACTTTGTATGTGAACCTCTTCATCCATGTTTCTTACTCATCCTTACTTGACCAATAAATGTCTAATACACATAAGATATGTCACCTAATCAACAGATTAGTCCATAATTTTTTATTATACCATACCAGCAGATCCAACTTTGCTCTTTAGTCAGAAGATACATCTTTCAACCGGGCTTCGGCACTAAAGTTGGAGTTAAATTTAATTTCTAGAAAGATAATAGTCCCGAACGATTTGTTTAAAGAAAACCCACGACTAACTTGACGGTTGAAGTTAGTTAGGAAGGTAAGTTTATAACACTCTTGGTGTGTGATGATATAAATAGATTTCTCAATTCTCAACTTCCCTTCTTCAAGAGAGAAAGAGAGAGAGAGTCGAGCATTTCCATTTCTTGTTGTTCCATTGAAGAATGTTTGAAATTTTCTCGTTGTTCATGGGCTCGCCGGGGCCAAGTGGATTTGGGTCTACTTCCACGGCGGAGCAAGTCACTAAGGCCATCGACGCCACCAATCACATTGCCATAGTTACTGGTAGACATAGATAACCATACCCTTCTTCCTCTGTTTCATCTAGTATGTGTTTTTTTCCTTGTAATTTCTTTGTATGTTTTTTTAGTTTTTCATTGGGGTTTTGCTTGTTTTTTCGTGAATTTGTGTGTTTTATGATGGGTTTTCAGTTTCCACGGTTTAGTTGGAGTGTTGGATTATTATTTTTTGTTTCTTTAAATTGTCGTGGTTTTGCATTTTAAGTAGAGATGTTCTTTTTTCATGGATTTTACGGTTTTAATTGGAATATGGGAATTCTTTGGGATTGTTTTGATGTATTTTCGGTAGTAAACACCCCCATCTTGAAGTTGCACTAACCTGTTGTTTCTTTTCCCCCCTATAACATTTTGTAGTGCTTTTACTTTTTTGAGGGGGTTATCCAAATGTACAAAGTGTATCTCTTTTGTATACTCCTTCGGCATATTTCATATGGATCGTCTTCCGCAAATCGATCTTTTTGCTCGTGGACTCTCTTAACTTCTTATTTCCAATTCAATGCTGAAAGCTTCCTGTGTGGGTTGCTTAGTTCTGCACCACCATTGCATGGTTAAAAAAGTTTCATTAAATATATAAAGTCTGTTGGATCTCTTTGTCCTTAACCATTGTTAGTCCGGATTTTAGATTTGGAGTATCGACTAGGTGTATTATCATTAACTGTGAGCTAATTGTTCGCTTCATAGGTCCATCCTCAACACTTTGTAATGAAGTTTGAAACTATTGACAAACTTTTATGTTACACAACCAAAACCTGTAGAACGGCTATTGTGATTCCTGATAATCAATTCATTCAAACAAAATTCAGGTGGGGCAAGTGGAATTGGCGCGGAAACTGTTAGAGTGTTGGCGCTTCGTGGAGCTCATGTTATCATCGCAGCACGAAATTTAGAGGCTGCAGAAGACACAAAGCAACAGATTCTTAAGTCTAATCCCTCGGCGAAAATCGACGTATTAAAGCTTGATCTTAGCTCGCTTAAGTCTGTGAGAGCATTTGCAGCCAAATTCAATGCTATGAACCTCCCACTCAACCTGCTAATGTATGATTCCTGCTCACAACATAACTTCGCTCATGTTATTTTGGAACTTAAAATGGAAAAAATAATCACACATGGTTCTATGTTTTATTGGATCGTTTTATCTCCAAAGAATATGAACAAAACGACAAGTCTTTTGCTCGTGTTATTTCAGAAACAACGCCGGAGTCATGTTCTGCCCTTTCCTACTATCAGAGGATGGAATAGAGATGCAGTTTGCCACTAATCACCTCGGTAAGTTCTCATAAAAACACCTTTAATCCAATAAAAATTGCATCGCTCATTCCGCTTCATACAGTTTTCTTCAATACGAATGGGTGCTTTCCCTTGAATGGAATTTTATAGAATCTTTAATGACCAATCTAATTTGTTAAAACAGGTCATTTCCTCTTGACAAATCTTCTTCTTGAGAAAATGAAAATTACAGCAAAAGAAACGGGTATTCAGGGCCGGATAGTGAATCTATCTTCTATCGCGCACCTGCGTCCATATCCAGGAGGCATAAAATTTGATGCCATCAATGATAAATCTGGGTATCCTCACTGACACTTAAATACATATAGACCCATTCTGGTTGATGATACGATTTTGCTAACACTGATTTTGTCTGCCGATTTGTTCAGTATTTTACATTATTGTTTTTCTTCAGGTACTCTGATAAACTTGCTTATGGACAATCCAAGTTGGCAAACATTTTACACGCAAATGAGTTGTCGAAAAGACTCCAGGTCTCCTATAATTACATGAGCCAACTTGGCACTCTTTTTTATTGACCATGGTTTGTAGTAAACATGTTCAGTTCTGTTCTGTCTCATGTGATACTACTCACTTCTGGTTAATAGAAGCTATCAGCCATTTATATTGATCCTTCAAACATCTAATTGGATAATGTTACACCACGATTTTTAATTGGAGCTTTGTGTTTTCTATTGATGGTCTCTTGTGAAAGAAAACATTCTCAACAAATCCATGTTTCTAAAAACAGGCAGAAGATGCAAATATTACAGTGAATTCAGTTCATCCAGGGTTAATCATGACAAATCTTATGAGACACTCCCTCAATCTGATGAGTATGTTTCCCGAATGAGTCCATCAAGATTGTTTTCTTCGAAATTACAATTGAAAATGACTCTTTTTTCCATTGCAGGGATCTTGCATGTATTCACATATATATTCTGGAAGAATGTACCACAGGTAAACTTTCGAGTTTAAGTTTCATCTAGTGAAATGATTTAAGAAAGAGTGTCTTTCCCTTTGTGGATTATCGTTCAAGTATCACCGGAAATTTGTTGTTGACATAATGGTCTAATATGCAATTGATGTGCGCTACTGTGCTTCTGTTATCGATGTGAGATAGATCTTACATGTTGGTGAAATTAGAAGAGATCCCTAAATAATGAATGTTATTTTAGAACTTCGATTTTTTAACTTGACGCAAAACTGAAATGACATAAAGGTTACTTATTTATTTAAATGTAGGGAGCAGCTACAACATGCTATGCAGCACTGCATCCAAGCCTTAAGGGAGTAACAGGTAAGTACTTCATCGACTGCAATGAGATCGAAGCGAGCGAATTTGCCAGGGACGAAAAGTTGGCAAAACGCTTATGGGAATTCAGTGAAAAGCTTGTCAAGAGTTCAGACTGCTGAAACTAATATCGAGAGGTGTAATTTCTTGTTAACGAGGGAGTAAATGTTGGTATAAGACACCTCTTTTGAACCTGTTAAACTTGTGGTGTATCATTTAGGGATTCCTATTGTAGTTTACTTTCTTTATCAATGGCTGAGATGCATGTGGTTTGTAATATACTTTGTTTGTTGCTGTTGTCGCAAAGGGTAAATAAGTTGCCGTCAGAAAACGTTCCGTACACCTATATAAGAACAGTGGATCTGAAATTCGAAAGATTTTTTTTTGGAATGGCACTGTAAATATTGTAGGCAATATTTATTAGCTCTTTGCTTACTGTTTTTCCAGGGGCTGAAGAACATAAATGAAATAGAGAAGAGAATGTTAAAAGTTCAACCTCTTGGACTTGTCTCTATTGACAATTGTATGTATCTTGACTCTTGACTCCATAAGCAGCATCTTGGTGGCTCTATCCAGGTTTTTTGAATGGACTCAGGTGATTCACTACAAACGATATCCTAAGTACAAAAATATTCCAACTAGCCTTCTGCAAGCAATTGGGGTCTTCAATGTTTCTGGTTCAACGACCCAAGACTAAGTGCGATATCAGTTAAGGCACTACCACATCCGGACTCAATCTAAATGAAGTCGGTTTCCAATATGGGATCCAGATTAGAGACCGTGTTTAATTACGCTAATGGAAGGGGGGGGAAATATTTTCTCTCATCGTTGTTACTAACCGAATTTAAAACTGATGCTTAGTAGTTTCCATCAAATTCGCAGTGGAATCAGCTCAACATCGCAGCACGATGAGCTTCAATCTTTGGTGGCCAACAACAAATCAAGAACGTTCTGTTAACCTTAAGAGGGAGTTTAATGACATTACAAGAATTGTTTCTAGAAACTGCACTGAAAAAAAAAAACTAGAGAACCACAAAATGAAGACAGAATATCAGAAAGACATTGCACATAACATCCACGACCACACTGACAGTAATTAAGATTACACGACCAACAGATACTTAGGTAGGGTAGTAGTGTGGTACATTAGAAGAGCTTACAGCATACTATACAGCTCAAGGTTTACATGGTGAAACGATTTCAATACATTCATAACCGCATAATATATAACATAGCTATTGCGTTACTTGTTTATTTATTTACAGCGATCAAAGTAGCATCGAAGCGCACTAGTAGCAGCATGCCATATGCTGTTGGTTATTAAGAGGCCTCTGCTACTGGAGACTGTATTTTAGCAAGAGATCCGATGAGTAAGCTGCTCCCACATTTTGATTCTTTACCACCAACTGCATAATCTAGAATGCCATCTAGATCTGACTGGGAATAGTAATCTAAGAGCAGCTTGTCAGCCGGGGCCTGGAAACTGCCCGATAAAAAATGGTTAGAAAAGCCTCAATGCAACTAAAAAGCCAGAGGTTTATAGTCACGGTAACAAACCTCACAAATAAAGGACTGGTAGAATTCGCAGTGTTACAATTACCACTCTTCTTCTCACCACCACGACGAGATGACTTCACCTTCTGCTTCTGCTTCTGCTTGTTGCGGTCCTTCTTCTTTGGTTTGGGACGCTGGTTGTGATTCTTTACAGTGTGGGACATCAAAGTGATAGGTGGATCATATACATCAGGAGCCCATTTGACATTTTGCTTTTGCTTTGACGACAGACACTCCTTTCCACGACCACCTTTCATGGCAGAAATGAGCTCCGAGGCGGCCTGCATTTGGTTGGGAGAAAACATAGAATTAATATCATTTTCGAGATGCTAATATTCACCACACGAGCATTCAAACTTAAGTTGTGATAATTTCCTTTGCACATTATTC
The DNA here is from genome assembly GCA_963682175.1 of Triglochin maritima. Taxonomy (NCBI): domain Eukaryota; kingdom Viridiplantae; phylum Streptophyta; class Magnoliopsida; order Alismatales; family Juncaginaceae; genus Triglochin; species Triglochin maritima. The sequence continues at coordinate 1,435,881 of OY821774.1, forward strand.
AATGGTCCAGAGAAAATGCAATTTACCACACTCAAATATTTGCGTCAGATACATGATTCATCATTAGATTAAGCATAAAAATTGAGAAATTTGAAATTGAGAAGATAATATAAATTCATGACTGCATGACTTTTATTATATCCCATTAGAAGGCTCGAAGAGTCTCTCTCATGATACATTATAAGTTGGTTTTGGAAAACATTGACTTGTGCTGCACCATTGGACCGAAGCTAAATTTTGCAGTTAAACGTGGCATTAATGATCTACAGAGGGAGGAAATTACTCCAGAAGCTGCTTACTATTCCAGCCATTTAGCCAAATAAACCAAGCGCAAAATAATATCAAGAAAACAGTTGGTAAGATACTAAGTATTCTCCTTTCAACAAGTGCTATAGGTTTTGCATAAGCAAAGTTTACATCCTACAAGCTCTAGTGAACATGCGATCTCATACTTAGACAACACATTAACTCCCTTCTTTTAATAATATATAATATGCATGTCAATAAGCAACAAAAGCATCTAGTAGGTCAAATATAACATATCGATAGCTCACCGGAAGTGAAAAAGACCGTGAATAGATAGGATTGGAAGAGTTTGAAGCACCAGGGTTTCTAGATTCCCCGCGGCTTTGATTTTGCATCGACACCTTCTGACCCTCCATCATCTTGGGGGATGTAAAAGATAATGAGTCGTGCTTGGAGCATGGGAAAGTCCCATGCCTATCAAAAACTTTCTTTTTAATATTGTTCAGAACAGGAAGATGACATACTTCAAGCTCTTTGCAAGTACTTTTCTCAATTGAGTTCATCAGCTCACTGTCGCCGGAACTAACACCATTAACAGATAAACAATCACCAAGATCCTTAATCATTACATTTCTTTCGATGGCAGTTCCAAGTTCTTCCACCTCAGAGCTTTCCACAGTATTTGCTCCAGATCCATCAAAAAGATTGGAATCTTCTATGACAGACATGTTTAAGTAACTATGAGAAGATTCAAGTGGCACCTTATCAGGAACTTCAACTCAAACTACAATCTGTTCCTGCTCTATCGGAGCCCAAAATATTCCAAAATGAACTTTGAAAGAAGCAACCTTCCAGAAAGGCACAAGACAAAACCTGCACAAAAACAACCAGACAGATGCACTCAACTAGAACAGCAATATTCAAAATTTCATTTAGATATAGTAGCATATCAAAAACAAAATGGGCGAAATATATTAGTAGTAGTTTGCCGCATCTTTCCAGATTATAGGAACTTGTCATCAATATTCAATAATATCTTGTTATCCTAGAAACATCATTCACTTTCCTGGGATCAGCTTTCATTTAATACTACTAGGATTATAGGGACTTGCTCTGGTGAATAAGAAATATTTTAATTTTCACAAACAATTTTTAGAAACATATTGTATCCCATAAACCAGTATTACCAATGCCGTAACAATACTAAACTTGGAGCAAGCTAGCACTGTCGATATGATATATAACTGAAACTATTATGCAAATATTAAAAATGCTTAGAATATGTTCATTACAGAAAAAAACTTAACATAGAAAGGCAACTACTTACCTCAAAAACGGATCAAATCCTTCGGCGAAGCACAGGACCGGTGTCTAACAAATCCGACACTCAAAAAAAACCTCCAGATCTCCAAGCAAACCCAAGCTCCCAGAGCCAAAACCAGGGTATAGGACGGGCACCAAGCACACGTACGTATCGAACAAAATACAAACAAAACGGTACGAAACAGGCACAAAAAAACAAACACTACTACTGATCGGGTACCTCCATGGTTGCGAAACCCCAAAGATCAACTAAGATTACCAAGACGGTTCCATTTCTCGAGGTGCTTAAGACGATGCGAGCACGAGCGGACGTGGAAGAACGCGGCGGATCGGACAGCGCAGGAGCGGAGATCAAAGCAGCCTCCGAGCACCGAAGGCATGATCGACGATCTCCCGAACCCTATAAAGCTCCACCAGGCCCGATCCGAGTCAAAAACCCGAGGAAACGGAAGGATCGGAGGAGGGATGTACGGTCACGGTTGGATCTGGACCGGATCAGAGCATCCGAGGAAGGATTTGGGGAATAGGGCGAGATTGAAGACGAGGGCTTTGAGTGGGGCCTATTTATAGGGGAGGAATGGTGGTGGGAAGATGCTCTGCGATAACGCCACATGGCGAGATGCTGTTGTTTGGATGCTCGGATCTGTTCAGATATTTACTAGCGGAAGTGGAAGGGGATAAGATCAGTGGCAGCTATTTACGGGTCCTTTTTATTTACCAGCGATGCATGGGCATCCTAGTAGAATGTGTTCGATAACAAGTTAATATGTAAATAATATTTATTTGATAAATTTTCATACAAAATCAAAAGAAAAAAACACTTCTACGAAAGTTCTAACATTTACAATATAGAAAATAAAATAATAATTTGTTGATGGATTATTATGTAAAATGACCCAAAAATAATAAAGTTAGATAAAATATATAAGACCGCTAAATGTCGTCCGTAAATCACTTAAATTGCCTGTGTCATTTATCGTTTTGTCATTATCTCATTTTTACTTATTTCTGCTCCCAATAGGCCTTCCTATTTTCATACTATAACAAAAAATAACCATGAAAAATAAAATCATGGTACGAATGTGGGGGTGGTAGGGGGAGGCAGCCCCTGCGGGTATTGATCTGCAGTTCCTACTACCCTCGCATTTCTACTCTAATTTTTTGTTGTAGTATGAAAAGATGATGGTATATTGGGAGCAAAAATAAACAAAAAGAAGAAAATGACAAAACGATAATTAGCACATACAATTTATGTAATTTACGAGCGACATTTAACGGTCCAGATAAATTATACTAACAAATTATAATGACAAGTTTGGTGGAAACTTGGGGGTGAAATGAAGAAAATTATGCTAACAATTTCAACTCATCAGAATCAGAATTGATCCGTTTATACTGTTTTTTTCTTGTAATTCTGTGGTACACTTGAGATGAGTTGCATATGTTGCATTAAGTTAAACTAATAATTTCCACACAAAAAAGAAGAAGTTAAACCAACAATTCACGAGTCAAGTGAATAAGAGATACATTATAAAATTGGAAAATTAAAACTTATGGGGACCCAAAAAAATGAAGATATATTTTATAGCATAATTACGCGCATCTTTTGTTTTCTTTAATTTTGAGAAGAATCTTCTTTATTTCTTAAAAATAACAATGAGGTTAAAGAAGTGAGCCATAGTTATTCAGATATTTCCCGTGATTTATTAGTACCCATATAAGTTTAAAATAAACATAATTTCTTTTTTTTCCAAAGAGCAGAAATCAACAAGTAGTTCATGGCAGACAACAAACAAAGGTCACTGTCTCACAGAGGTTTAGGTGTAATAGATTATAACTGTTTTGGAAGAAGAAAAAAAAGGCACAAAACGCGTAAACATCATGACCTAAACACTTAAATAGGCCATTATATCCCATCTAAAAAGATAATAACAGGATGGTGTTCATTATATCCCATTTAAAAAGATAATAAGCTATTATCAAAAGAATATATATCATATACTAATAAAACTTAATAGGTATGTAATACGTGAGGTGGACAAGCCTAATTGTTCATGTTCATGGCTTGGAATGAATGCAATCTAGCACTACTTGAAGAATCTTCAATGTTCTGTAAGAAAATGGTATCCACTATCTACTTAAATACAAGGTTTAAGGAAATCGTACACCAATCAAACTTAAATCATTCAAGAAATGGATAGATCGGCTTATATACGGGTTCACCTGCACATCATAATTTACTTAGCATTTGGAGGGTCATATGTGGAATCTCAGCTGATACAAAGTTTTCTGAATTGTGCTATTCTCCATCCTTTCAAGTCAGCTGTCTTCTATTTAACTGCTTGGATTCCAAAGTTGGATCAACTAAATTCACTGTGTCGGCCGTATTGTACAGTGGTTGAACTCAAACTACTGGAGGTTCTAAAGGTTAGCTGGATTAATTAAATTAAATTCTTGCTAAAATGAGAATGGAAAAAATGAGCAATTTAGGACGAAATGGGGTTTCACAAGTAACATAAAGAATAAAGCTTTACTTCCTAATCAAGCAACTGCAATTTTGAAGAATCGCATTCCCCAAGGCTTTAAAAAAAAGGAAATGCAGTGAACAACATTTTTCTAGAAATATTCCAACGTGAACTGATTCGGAAAGAAAGAAATACAATCATACGAAAGGGTTGTGTTACTCACTTGTTCCTATTAATGCATCCATGGTTATGATCGCTTAAAAAAAGATCATCAAAGTTTTCTGTCTTTGTCACGTTTACTTTTCCACTGTGCCACATTTAACCACAATTTTTTTCTTTTTTATCTTCTCAATCATAATACCTTATAAAAAATCTACTTTTAAATCACAGTACATTTCTCATCTAACTCATTTCTTACATTTTACAAATACATATATATATCATAATTTATCTCTATTGTGTATGAATTATTAATAAAAATTGCTAATAATAATTTTCATTTTTAGTTTTTCAGAAATAATAGTTGGACAAAAGTTTGTAAAATAATTAATTTATTAATCTTGGAAAATTGAAAGTGAAGTTGAATTATCTGAAAATGTGAAAGTTCAGAATAAAATACATGGAAATGTTGAAGTTACGGGAATAAAAATCTTAAAAAAATAAAGGTTGCGTAGAATTTTTGGGGACGGATTTGAGGAAGAAGAAGAGGAAAAACACTTATTTTATTTTTATTGATTTTTTTAATCTTTCTGTTTACATTTGAAATCAACTTATATATATTTGCTGTTTTGTTTTCCCGTTGTGTTGTATGCATACGAGGGGATGTGTCTTGAATGTTTGATGAATTCCGAGGAGATGTGATTAATGTGATGACCGTTGTGATTACCGTTGTAATCTTCAATACGCCCCCTCAAGTTGGGTCCTGGAATAAGTTGAAGAGACCCAACTTGGATAGGATAGAGTTTGCTTGTGGCTGATCGAGTGATTTGGTGAAGATATCGGCGAGTTGATCTTTGCTGGGAACATAGGGAACCTCGCTTTCCTTTGCCTAGATCTTTTCACGGATGAAGTGGCAGTCAACTGCAATATGTTTGGTTCTTTCGTGGAAAACAGAATTTTGAGCTATGTGTTGAGTTGCATTGTTATCACAGAACATTTTTATAGGGAAATGGTAAGGTTGCCCCATGTCGTGTAGTAATTGCCTAAGCCAGATGAACTCGCTAGTAGTGGATGCCATGGCCCGATATTCTGCCTCAGCGCTGGACCTGGCAACAACATTTTGTTTCTTGCTTCGCCAGGTCACCAGGTTTCCGCCAACAAATGTGCAGAAACCCGTAGTGGATTTTCGATCGTGGGTGCCTGCCCAATCTGCATCAGAAAAGCCAATTATTGAGTTAGAGTTGTTTTTCATCCATAATCCTTGTCCTGAAGTTTTCTTAATGTATCTAAGTATTCTAGTGATTATATCTAAGTGAGGAGTTCTAGGTGAATGCATGAATTGGCTGACAATGCTAACAGCATAGGTTATGTCAGGTCTTGTGACGGTGAGGTATATGAGTTTTCCAACAAGTCTCTGATATTGTTGAATATCTTTTATAGGTTCTCCTTTCGGTAGTGTTTACCCTTAGTTTAGTTTTTATGGGTGTATTTGCTGGTTTAACCTCAAGTTTTCATGTCTCTTTTAAGAGGTTGAGGGCATACTTTCTTTGTGGTAAAAACAACCCTCTTTGTGAATATGCAATTTCTATGCCGAGAAAATATTTTAAATGTCCTAGGTCTTTAATATCAAATTTTGCTTTAAGTGTTGTTTAATTTGGTTGATCTCATGGTCGCTATCTCTAGTGATTATGATATCGTCTACATAAACTAGGATTACGGTAGTGGTGTTCTAATGATGTTTGGTGAACATGGATGCATCAGCGGAAGATTTATCAAAACCGTAAGAAATAAGGCAGTGGCTAAGTTTGGCATACCAAGCACGGGGAGATTGTTTTAACCCGTAGATAGCTTTGTTGAGTTTGCATACCTTGTTCGTAGATGTGTAACCTGGTGGAGGGATCATATATACCTCTTCTTCGAGGTTTCCTTGAAGAAAGACATTTTTCACATCCATTTGATAGAGGTTTCAATTTTTATTTACGGCGATGGAGAGAAGGACACGAACTGTGTTCATTTTAGCTACAAGAGCAAAAGTTTCTAGGTAATCTAGGTCATAGGTTTGTGTGTATCCTTTTGCTACCAATCTTGCCATGTATCTTTCTATTGTTCCGTTACTATTATATTTTACTTTATATACCCATTTACACCCAACTGGTTTAATCTCCTTTCGGATTGTGGTTAGAATCCAAGTGTTGTTTGTCTCTAGGGCTTGTATTTCTTCTTTCATGGCTTGACACCATTTTGGATCTTTTATGGCTTCATTATAGTTTTTTGGTTCTATATGATTATCTATGGTTCCTAAAAAACCTTTGTGATGAGTTTTTATTTGTTCGTATGATAGGTAATTTTGGATAGGGTAGGTGACTTGGGAAGTGATATAGTTGTGCAAGTATTTTGGTGGACGGGTAGGTCGGGTAGATCTCCTTGGAATGTTTTCTTCTTCGTTGTTGTGTGGTTCTTCATTGTCTTCTTCTTGGAGGTCGGGTGTCACCATGGTGATTTCTGGATCGCAGGTGATGGGTATTGGTGCGTCATTGGAGTTTGGTGATGTTGGAGATCCGTTGTCTTCAGTTTCTGGGCGGAAGAACGGATTGTTTTCGACAAATTGTACATCCCGAGAAATATATAATTTACAATTTTTTAGGTCATAACACTTGTACCTTTTTTTCTAAAAGAATGTCCTAAGAAAATACATTTATGAGAATTAGAATCAAACTTGTCATCTTTTTCCTGTGAACAAAGGCAATGCATCCAAAAACTCGTAAGTGATCAAGTAATAATTTTCGACCAGTCAGGATTTCCAATGGTTGTTTGTTTTGGAGACTCGGTTAATAAGATAAGCAGCGGTTAAAACAGCATCGGACCAAAATTCTTTTGGAACGTGATTCTGAAAAAGTAGTGCACGTGTGACATTCAAGAGATGACGATTTTTTCTTCCAGACACACCGTTTTGTTCAGGAGTATTAACACACGTGGTTTGATGAAAAATTCCTTTTTTGTTTTAAATTTTTTTGGAAGATATTACTGGTGTGTTCAGAACCGTTATCTGACCTTAACCAAGTGATCGGAGGTCTGCCATTCTTCCTGTTTTGACTCCGTTTCTGGTCCTTCTGGTTTACTCGCGGTTCCGGTGATGTGGCCAACTTTCCCCCTACCGCTGAGGGAGAGGGACACCGCTCGTGCCCATGACAGGTAATTTGTCCCGTTGAGTAGAGTAGAAACTAAACGGGAAGGGTATTATTATGCACGTAAAAAGATTACCGAAAGTAAATGGGCCTAAAGAGAGAAGAACAGAAGAAATCTGTTTTTGCTTGAATTTCACTCCAAACAATTAATTTGCTTTATATAATTTATCACTGCACTAATATTTATCGTAACGTCACTATAGTAAATCGTTATTTATACAAATGTCATTTTGACAGTGGATCCCACGTCAATCCTGTTAGGAGTGTGCATAATCTTGTTCGACCTTGGATTTGGACATGAACTGAACTGGAATGGATCGGTCTGAACCTGATCGGTGGATTCAGGTTCGGTCTTCGGTCAATGTAAATGCTTGATTATAAGTTCTCGGTCCGGTTTGGGCAAAACCTGGAATATTCCAGTTCACATCGACGACCTGGGCTCCTTATCCTGGGCTTATTCCCGCTTAGGAGTCTCGATCTCACCCATGAATATTTTTTATTTTATAAACGGCTTAAAAGGGTCTTAAAAGAAAATAAGGGAAAAAACCAATCCAGTTTATGTATTTTGTTTGTCTTATTTTACAGGTCGTTGTTTGTCCTTTAGTATAATTTTGATCAAGTTTTTTCTCGGTTTCAAAAATATAGGCAGATCAGGGGTTGTAATTTACCTAAAAACAGTATTCTAACATAAAACGTGACTGTTACTGTGATACAGTAGGACCCACATATGGAATGATATTAGACTAATTAGTGTGATATACTGGGAACCACATTTGGAATGGTATTAGACTAATTAGTGTTAATGTAATTAGAACAAATACCGGTAATAGCATAAAGTAGAATAAGCTATTTTGCAAGATAACCATCCAAAAACCCTTTTTTTAATATATAATTCCAAACGATAAGTTGGAGTATCTTCTATTTCCCCGGTTATGGAGCGGAGTTTGAAAGATAAATCTTATCTGTTTTTTTCCCACATAGCACAAGCAGATGGCCAACAAAAAAAGGGTTCTTTAGGATCAAAACAGAACCATTCCATTTCATCAATTATTTAGCAGATTGGGGCTCGTAACAGCGTGGAAATGCGTAATAAAGTGGATGGCAATAAAGCTTATGAATTGGTTTTTGTAACTATCATTGGGGAATCGGATATCCACCTGAAGCAAGTTATCAAACAAAATTAAACTGTTCATATATTTCGTCCACAAACACCAGCAGAACACAGCTAGATGTCTAGATTCTTGCATGCGTGGAAGAAATCCAAACACCAACCAATTCAAACCACAGAAGTACATCTCGATTCCACAACTAACACCACAGGAAGAATCGAAAAATGCACAAATCGTTGTTATCAAAGCTTAAAAAATTTCATTCCAAATCATCGAACCAAACTCATATCAACATAGAGCTTCTTCAAACGCTACAAACAAGCACCGATCTACATTCCAACTAACAACTGAACTAAAAAGAAATAAAACAAAAAAAATAAACTAAACTTCGCACCAACGACTCGAACTAGAAACTCCAAAACAACCCCCAAATCAAGCACTGGTGAACTTGGTAACGGCCTTGGTCCCCTCCGAAACGGCGTGCTTGGCGAGCTCCCCGGGGAGGACGAGGCGGACGGAGGTCTGGATCTCGCGGGAGGTGATGGTGGGCTTCTTGTTGTACCTGGCGAGACGGGACGACTCGGCGGCGAGCTTCTCGAAAATGTCGTTGATGAAGCTGTTCATGATTCCCATCGCCTTGGACGAGATCCCGATGTCGGGGTGGACCTGCTTCAGGACCTTGAAGATGTAGATCTTGTACGTCTCCACGCTCTTCGCCTTCCTCTTTTTCTTCGACTTCTCCGCTCCGTCTTTCGTCGGGAGCTTTTTCTCCGCCTTCGGCTTCTTCTCTGCCGGCTTCTTCTCCGCGGGTTTCTTCTCGGCCTTCGGCGCCATCGAAACGAAAAGTTTACAAAAACGGACTTCGGAATGGAGAGGAAGAGACTTGTGAACTGTGTGACTTCTGAGAGGACTGGGTGGGATGGGATCCATTTATAAGGGTTCATGGTGGTCTCCGATTGGTGGAAGGGATTTGGTGCGGATCGGTGACGTGGAGTGGAGATCTCGCCATTTGTGGTCGGGAGATAGATCTGGTCGTTGATTTGATTGTGGATGTGGAGTTGCTTTTCATTTGGGTGTGGGATTGATGAGGTGCCAAAGCCACGTCGACGCTTCACGTGTGGTGACCAGATTTGATTTTCGGAGGGAATTTCTGTGTGTTTTAAGTTTTGATTTTTTTTTGGAATGATATCTTTTTAAAATAATTTTTCTGATATTAAACCTATCAAAAAAATATTTCTAGCATTAAAATCGTTTGACAGCACGTCGCGACGGATTTTTGAATTTTAGTATTTTGAGAACTTAACACCTTATATGTCGAGTTCTTTAAAAATGAATAATTTCAAATAACTTTGCATTTGAGATGTCGAGTTCTAACATTTAGAATTCTGTCTCTACGTCAAATTTCTAACACTAGGGTTGTAAACAAGGCAAGTAATACTTGTATATCAGGTCACTTGCCCCCATCATATACGGGTACGAAAAATCATACCCGTTTAAAAATTCATACTCGTACATGTTTACCCTGTTAATAAACGAGTCAAGTACGAATATACGCATTACCCGTATACATGTTAGTATATATTATATTATTTATATATTATATATGTTATACCTGCTAACTTAGCGAGTACGGGTCGGATACGGGCACAAATTCTTTTAGGTCATATATATACCCATACCCGTTAATTTAGTCGAGTACGGGTAATGACATACCTGAACCGTTTACACCTCTATCTAGCGTTGCTAGTTTGGAGTTTCAAACTGAACTTGACATTTGTAACGTTAAGATCATTACATGGAAATTGGCCTCTAAGAAACGAACATTTTCACCCAAACACAGATTTGTGTGTTCCCAAGCTAACCATTTTAAATTCACTGAGCATCCACATGTCGAGTTCGAGGAACAGAAGTCGATGTTTTGGACGTCAATTTTATTTTGTAAAAAGTAAACTTGGCATATGTGATACCAAGTTCTATCGGAGTATATAACCCAAACAAGACCACCTCTTTCACCCCCCAAATTCGTCAAACCATAGCTAAGTAAAAAAAGGAAAAAAAATCAAAATAATCACCAAATAAAAAAAGGAAAAATATGCACATGAAAAACTTAATTGGAAAAGTAGGCACCTTAAAAATGACATCAGTGATGTCATTTTCATTAACTAAAACGACATCACTGATGTCGTTTTTACCCTAAATAAAAACGACATCACCAGTGTCGTTTTTACCTAAGGTATCTTCAATTAGCGATGGATCGATCGGGTGTCTCATTTTTACACATCGTATGTAACTTACGTCGGATTTTCATAAAAAATGTATGAATCAACTCAAATTATTATATCCAACTAATAATTGTTGTAGGGGTAAAACACATATTGGAAGATTTGTCGAGTCTGTGGTTCTGATTGAGAGTGCGGGAGTGACAGGGGGCAGATTATAAACGAGTAAATAGATTAATATCTGCAATACAATAATAGGGTGTCCGAAAAACTTACATCCCCCGCAGGGAGATTTGTCGGATACCCTATTATTGTATTCCAGATATTAATTCGTTTACTCGTTTATAATCCGCCCCCTGCCACCCCCGCACTCCAAATCAGAACCACAAACTCGACAAATCTCTCAATATGTGTTTTACCTAGACCTGTCAATTTTGGACACAACACGATTACACGACACGATAAGGAGACACGATATAGACACGACTTTACACGAAATTTTTTGTATGATTGAAATGATTTGTTACGATGTTTTGTGAACATATAAATATAAAATAATTGGTACACGATTTGACACGAACATGACACGATAAGTTATTTTTGTACACGAAACAAGCACGAACTGCATCTTTTGTTTGATAATCAATTATTTTTACTTGATTATAGTCAATTAAGATGTTATTTAGAATGAAAATATCAATATAACATGTCACTTAACTATTTTCAATCTAAACATGATGAAATCTTTTCAATTTATACTATACACGATAACACGAAATCCTGACACGAATGTAGAACTGTTAGACACGATAGTACACGAACACGACCCAATTGACAGGTCTAGTTTTACCCCCCACGACAATTACTAATAGACCTGTCGCTAGTTCAACATATAAAACGAAGGGTAATAAAGAGTGAGGAGTGATTTGGAGGTGGGAGGAGGAAGAGGCGGACGGACGACCCATTTCTATTAATAAAAACACAACCTCTCGGATTTCTTTTTTACCTAGGTAAAAACGACATCACTGATGTCGTTTTCATATAGCCTAAAAATGACATCAATGATGTCGTTTTGAGTTAATGAAAACAACATCACTGGTGTTGTTTTTAAGTAGTATATTTTGTCAATTAAGTTGTTCATGTGTATATTTTTTCAAATTTTTTTATTTGGTGATTATTTTGAATTTTTCCCTAAAAAACCCCTAATTTACGTTTTCATTATTTTGTACTATCTATATTACTTTATTTTTTGGTAGTTATTGATTATTATTCATATTTTAGGTTACATTTGTATGTTGTTGGTTTTATGATCTTTGTGGACTTTGGTTTCGTGGGTTATGATTTAAGTTGGGTTTAGAATTTTTGTAGTTTAATGTTGATTTTTGGGTTATTATTGGAGGCCTGGAGGGTTTTGGTTATACGGTTTTGGTTTTGGTGGGTTTGGGTTTTTGGTTTTCAAAATTTTGGATTTAAATGTTGATTTTAGCGTTGATTTTGTAGACTTTGGTTTTGTGGTTTTGTGTGTGTCTTGAGTTTGAATTTTGGGTTTCCAAAATTTGTTGTTTAATGTTGATTTTTAAGGATTTCGGTTTTGTGTTGTTTGTGACAATTTTTTGGTTGAAACTTTGTTTTGGTTGATTTTTTTGTTGTTTAGGTTTGATTTAAAATATTTAGTTTTTGAGAATCATCGATTTATTCCTAATGTTATTTATTTTTTAATTGCAGTTGTTTTTGTTTTGAAGATTATTGGGCATTTAAATACACTTTTTACGACACCCGACAGTAATATCTCGATCCATATGATTTTATCTTCATTTGTAATATATGAAGTTGCTTTTTAAATATCATTATCATATTATTCAATGGGAACAAATCTTTTTTATGGAAATGTTAATAATGAAATAATAAATTATCCATACTTAATAATGAAATTAACACCTTCCATTTAAAATCAGAGACCCATTAGGCCCACGTTCTCTTATTATTGGTGGAACCCAAATGTCCAAATCCGAAGCCCAATCCACAGCCAACAGATCTCCCAGTCCACAAAACGTGAAGATCACCAGAACCAATCACTACCACACAAGTGTCGTCGCTCGACCATACCGACTCCAATCCTTTAGCCCTAATCCCGTCGGTTTTGATGATCAGCGACTCTTCGATCTTCGGTTACGCCGGAAGGTACAGATGTTTATGCTTTATCCGACGAAATCTGTTTAATTAAGCAATTCTATCTTTGCAGCAATGATCTGATATGATTCTGCCTTAGTTAGATTTTGAGCCCTATGTTGTTGTGTTTAGGTTTTGGTTATTTGGTTCATTCTAGCTATTTTGTTACTGTTCTCAACGTGATCACGCAAATCTGGAGTAGGGGTGATAATTTTGATTTCAAAGAGTTCTGTCATTATTTTAAAAATTGTCCGTTACTTGCGACTTTAAGTCCGGCAGTTGCTAGCCATGGCTACTAGTTGCCTGTAATCACCCTTTTTGTAAACTCAGATCTGTATATTGATATATACGTTGGTGCACTTTGTGATTATCCTTGGTAATGTCCTCTATTGATTGTATGTTTAAATTTTAAATTTTCCGCTGTATCGAGGACGTTACATTGCCATTGGTTGGTATTACAAATGCCACCTTGCTAAAAGCATGACCAACTTGCCAATTGTTACCCGCTATTGTGATGTCAAGCAGACCTTTTTTTAATGGCTTGCCGTCATTCTTTCTTAATTTCAATTAAATCATCATGTTTCGCTCTTTTTCATTAAATCATATTCAGCCAATTGGCAGTACAAAGATGCCAGTTGCCATGGTGTGCTTTGCGTTGTAGATTGGCGACATTGTAGAAGCAGTTTTTAGTGCCTACCGAAGACAATTTTCGGGATGGCCTCAAAGTAATTGCTACATTACCATAGGCCTTATACCAATGCAACTCTCTGTAGTGGGAAGTAATAACTAAGCAGCTTGTTTTACTTAGTAATTGTCTAACTTCTTGTATCTTATATTATTCTGAGATTTTTGTTTTGCTAGCCTCCACTTTCACCTTTTCAACTTCTTGGTATTGTTTCCATTCCAATAGTAGCCAATTGGCATTAACGATGCCCTTATATTTGAAACAATTAAGAATGGCTTCCAAGTGGTCGTTGTATTTCTCTACAATTGTTGTTACCGTCTTGGTTATCTTTGTATTGATTAATCTGGGGATGTTTCAACAATCAACATAAACAAGGTTAAGATCAGTCCAGTTATTAAAGCTTTATTGATTTCAAAATGCATTAAGAGATTTCCACCTGTACCTTGCATTGCCTTCAGTTTGTGGCACCCAATATTAATGATGGGATTAGATTATTTATGGATTAGAAACAAGTTGGCATTGCCTAATGATGTGGTTCTTGGCGATTCAAATACTTTCTTGTAAAACTTGTCTGCTTTTGTCTTTTGCAAAATAGCCGTTCCACCATTTTTCGACGGTTCATGGTGTGTGAAGGTGGTTGGTGTAATTTAACTATACGTCATTATCTCACTATGCAAGATTAATTACATGTAACTCAAATGCGAAGCAGTCTTTCTTCTTTTTGTGTTTCATATGCTTTTTTCCGGGAAAAATTATCACAGAACACCTTTTGTGGCAAATTTTTGTAGATAGGCAAAAGAAGATTGTGGTTTCCTGTTCATTTTTTAAAAAAACTTCTGGCGATTTCAGTTACTTATGTCTAGCAATTTACACTATAATGACCTGCTTCATAGGTGTGTCGTCGATATATGCAAGTACGATGACTTGTACATGGATCCTTTTTCACATAGGTAAATGTATTGGATACCATATTTATAAAATCAGTGCAAGTTAAAATTTATAGAGATTCAACAACATGACTACTCTTCTCTGCTGTCACAGGTTTCTTTTTCCTGTCTTCATGTTGCGTGGTATACTTAGCAAGGTATCCTACTTATATAAAATTAGAGAAATTCCAACTTAAAGAATCTCACATTTTTTTCTTATTTCCTTTTTATGAAGCCATACTTTATTTTCTGAAACTTTTGTAACTAAATTACATCCAATTATCTGAAGTAGTCCACAGACATCTCCAACAATTGCCACTTGGAAGTTCAGTTAAATAAACTGAAAATTTTCACTTTAAGAGAGAAAATACCATTAGGGTTTGTTGCTGCTCCATTGTCAATCTCCATATATGTGATTATTGGAGCTGTGTGGATTTTGGTTTGTATCTGAATTGAACATCTAGAGTTTCTACTAATGTAATGAGAAAGTTCTAAAGCACAGTGGTAATATTTTTTTACAAAAATACCATACAAAAGTTTCCTTGTAACACCTTCTCCTTGATTTTACATCTATGCAAAAGAAGCTATTACAATTTAACTACACAAGATTGTAATAGCGTGGTTGGCTGTTTTGTAATTGTTGATTCCTATCTTTCAATATCAATTTTCTAACAAAGTAAGACACTAAGAGGATGACATCTATATCAAAATAATTTTTCTTTGCAGCATGATAAATATCACACAATGATAGATAAACCACGAAAATCTTTATCTACGCAGAATTTTTGCCCACTATTGTTATGTCAAGTAAACATTTTGTCCATGGCTAGCTGACTTTTCTCTTAATTTCAATTAAATCATGTTTCAATTTTTTATATTAAATCATATTCAGCCAATTGGCAGTACAAAGACACCAGTTTCCGTGGTGTGCTTTGCGTTGTAGATTGGCAACAATGTACAAGCAATTTTCAGTGCTTACCAAACACAATTTTTGGGACAGCCTCAAAGTAATTGCTACATTACCATAGGATTTATACTGATACAACTCTTGGTAGTGGAAATAATAGGTAAGCAACCCTTGTTTTACTCAGTAATTTTCTACCGTCTTCTATAAATTTTGTTTTTCTAGACTACATTTCATCTTTTCACCTTGTTGGTATAGTTTCCATTCAAATAGTAGTTTATTGGCAGTACAACAATGCCCATAGATTTGAAACAATTAGGAATGTCTTCTGAATGGCCTCTATACTTCTCTTCAATTGTTGCTTCATTATAGTTTCAACATAGAAGAAGGTTCAGATCAGTCCAGTTATTAGAGCTTAATTGATTGCAAAATGCATTAAAAGATTCCTAGCTGTACTAGTGTGATGATTTGCCTTCAGTTTATGGTACTCAATTAGGAGGTTTGATTTACAGAAGGTTGTAAAATGTTACAGTTCTTTGTTTACAGAAGTTTGTCAAATGATACAGTTTGAGAATAGAATAATGTTTCGTTACTATGATTGTGAGTAAAACACGTGTCAATAATTTTGATACTTATCTTCTAATTAAGTCGTTAAAAACCTCCTGATTAATGTTTCTGCGTACTATTCCGTTTTAAGCAACTTTCTCTCTCACGTTGCAAGCTTTTAATCCAGTTAGCATTCCACTGGAGAAGGGCTGTTATGAGCAAGGTAGCCTTCTGGATGATTTCATGGTGACAAATTTCCCCATATTTGGTTGGAGGATGATATCATGCTAGTGTAAGTGCGTTGATGATGCCGGTCTTTGTCATTGTGTGCACCTTATGACCGAGTGCATCTCTTCAGAGCTCTGCTATGGTAACTTCTCTTAAAATATACTTGCTCTTTTAGCTAAGTGAGATTCTGCTATTTGTCCTCTATTTTCTTTCTCACACTTGGGCAATACGACTCTGCAGCAACACTGACTTAGATGGCCGCTCAAACTGTTAAACTGTAAATATCTGGAGTGCGCTGTTGGTTCAAGTGAAATAATTATTGGTGCTGAATTGTTCTTGATGTCTGTCTGAAGGATCTTAAACTGTCACTGTAATGCCGAAGGTACCATTCTTTGTACTTATGCACCTCACAACAGAGTGCAATTCTTCTGAATCTACCGAGTAGGTACCCCATTTTTGTGTGAAATATGTGCTTCATTGGTTTTGATTGATAAAATCTACCAGGTAGTGCACTTTAGGTTCTGCTTGGTAGAACGATTGGCTTAAATTAATAGCCATGGCTGCAACTTAATATAATACGTTGATTGTCTAGAGTAATGCCTTTTTGTCTGATGATTGTCAGTTTTCCATTCATCCAACGACTTCGAGTCACCACTTGATGTGTGAAAATACAAAACAACCTCATAATCGAGATATTATTGCTATATTGAGAATCAAACTCGATATACTCCATTTTAGAATCAATCAAAGTAAGAATGGGTGACATACAATTGGTAGGATCTTGTTCTTTTTCTAGAAATGTGACTATGTAAGATACGTTTTAAAGTCCTATAATGCTGGGCTATTCAAAATGTTAATTTGCAATTATAGGAACCACAGAAGATAATTTAAAAAAACACTAATTCTGAAAACCTACTAACAACTAAGTCGTATTTTTTTCTTCAAAAAACACCATCGACAGCCACACTAAAATATCATTGAAGATCTTCACAAACAATTTGGTGCATTTTTTCACAAGATTTTGATGCAACGCTTCATACGCAAGAGAACTTATAGCCCCAAAAAATGTGATATTGTCAATGAAAGAGTGGGTGCATTAAACTGAATTCATATTCCTGCATCTGCCATTCATAAAAAAAATAACAGTTATATTTTAGGTGGAAATCTGATGCTAATCAAATATGTTAGTTATAATGTCATATCATCATGAAATATGATTCACATTCATTTTATGTGTCCTGACATAATAAAGCTTGGCTCATTATATGATGGCTATTATCTTCGGTCCAAACTTTTTTCTTCCATCCCTCCAATAGGTAAGTCAATTGGTAATAAGAGGCTGGTAAATGTTTTTCATTGAAAGTTTAATTCATATATGGCTCTATGCGAATGCTTATGATATAAATTATGATGTCAAATATGTATCTCTCAGTGCATGTTATATATGTATATATGTATGTATGTATGTATTTTTCCTCCAATTTTCTTGCTCCATGCAAAGATCATCTGTATTATATCCAAATCAATGGAAATATTAAACCACCTGTTTACCTCTGAAAGGATGCATTTTTAAAGTACTAAAGAAAAGATAAGCATATTTCAAAATATTCCGAGTTTTTCATTACGAGTGTCACACTTTTGCAAGAAGCAAAGTATGAACTCAACTTCTAGAACTTTAACTTAGAAGTCGAGTTCACTTCTTAATTATTAGGTCATCACTGACCATGACCTGGATGATCTGGTCATAAGCTTTCTTTCTCTTCTTTCTTTTCCACATCAGTGTTCTCTCTCCTTACAGATTCATGATGAAATCATTCTTTTTTGTGCGATTCTGCATTACTTTATTTGTTCTCAAATGACAGTGGTTTTCTTTGGGAAATTTGGGGAAACAATGATAAATTTGAACGACAAATACAATGACACATAAGGAGGTTTGTCTTACTTTCCAAAAAATAAATAATACATGAATAATCCAGAGAAAAGACAACCATTGCCAATGACGGGTAGGTGAGTTGGGAGATCCCAGCCCGGCAATATATTGAAACAACGGTTGAATCTCAGATTCTCAGTAGACACAAATTAGTGTTAGTAGATGCATATTATGTCCTCGTTTACTAGGGAAAATGAGTCGTAGCAATATTTGTCACTTTTGTGCAGGGTTTTATTTATTATTTTAGTGAAGCATAAATTCAGCAATACTATTTATGATAGCATAAATAAATTACGAGAGCAAAATATATTATGATAGCAGAAATGTATTTAAATTTTTATGAGGTTCTATTGGTACTTCACCATTCAAGTTGCAACGCCAAGCAACTGAAACAAATAAAAACTAGTAGTTACCAGACAAGAAACCAGCCGTCCCAACAAACATCACATTTCTTTAAGTGAGATGGCTGTCAATTACGACTATTAGTTACACTAGTTGGTGTTCAAACATACCCTTAATGTATTACATTTCCATCTTTAGATGCCATATGGTGTCCTAACAATCTCTAGATGCCACGCTGTGATTGTTTAGAGGAGCCATACCACAATCTCATTCAGATAAAAATGCATGACCTCTTTGAATGCATAAATTACAAGAAATATTTATAGCTTAAAAGCTGAAAGCATTCTTTTTATTTGCACAATTCATATATTGCAGATCCTATTCAGTATGTCATACTTGATGGGAAAAAGATGTCATACTTGATGTTTCCTTCGTTGAATTACATATTAAAAATCATAACTTCTTTCTTGAATTCCAAAGAAAATAATGGGAATCACGAACTTTAATAATCAAATTAGCTGCATGATACCCATACCCAGTCTTCTTTAAGCTGCGAAACCTTTTCTGAAATTTTCTTTGAGCTGTTCCGGTTCTGTAAGGTAGAGTTTACTTTTGCATCCTTACTCCCCTTAAATAAATGAAGTTGCTTTCCAGTGTTCCAAACAGTTCCAACCATCCGACTGCTAACATGTTTGGTGTTGTTCCAAAGGATGGGATCATCGTCGGCCACATGGAGATCACTTAATATTTGGACAAATGAACACTGTTAGCTCATATTTCATATGTTTTCAGAAAATTGTTGCCTCAATCACATAAGGTGTTTTATATTAGCAACACGACCATAGCGGCATTAGTTGGATGCACTTACTGTATTATGTAAGAAAAAAAAATGAAAGAAATGGGTTAGATATGACTTGGATTGCTTTTTAAGGGGCGACCCATGGTTGAAAATTTGATCTCAGCAAAGTAAATCCCACGTAAATATTTTGTTTTTACGAATCTTGTCAAGTGCAAGGTCTGGTTGCTTTTTAACAGTATCTTGTTTTTAGATTAATGATCGTGTTTTTATGAATCTTGTCAAGTGCAAGCTCTGTTTGCTTTTTAACAGTATCTTGTTTTTAGATTAGTTTTATTTTAGAATGAACTTTATCTTGCACAACTTGGTAAGTGTCAGGTTTATATATATATTCAACAGTGATTTGAAATTGGAACATTGATTATAATTTGGATAGTATTTTATACAACTATACATACAACCATAAGAGAATTACAGATGAGAAAAAAATCATTTTGTAATCACCGATAAAAATATATATTTTGTAACCATGCTATTTAACTTGTTAAAAGTTTAAACCTGAAAAAAAAAGCTAGATTGAGGAGTCGATGAACGAAAGGGTATTTAGATGTCAAACAAAATACCCAGCACAGAAGAAGATTTCTAGCAATACTTATTCAATTTTTGTTGGGATTTTATGATCATATATTTTGGACATTCGGGAATCTTGTGTTGATTGTAAGGTGATACTTAGAGAGTGTGTGGTAACTCAACATGGTGGTAGCAAATTTTCATTTTCGGATTGATGTTAAACGGAGCAAGTATAATAAAGATGTAAGAATTAGGTGGTGAAATCTTAAGGGGAGACGTGTGAGATTTAGAGATAAATTGATTGCTGAGGGACTTTTGGACATAGAAAATGATACTAATAGTACGTGGGAAGGCATGACATCTTGCATTAGGAGTGTGACTAGTGAGGTATGTAGGAAGAGTAGAGGAGGTAGGCAAGAATATAGAGATACATGGTGGTGGAGTGAAGAGGTTCAATAAGCGATTAAAACTAAGAAAGAATATTATAAGAAGTGGTATGAGGATAAAAATGAGACTCATTTGGAAGAATATAAGTTGACTAATAAAAAAGCTAAGAAAGCATCAATGGAAGCTAGATGAGTGGTTTATGAAAATTTATACCAGAAGTTGTGATCAGAATAGGGGAAAAAATAGAATTTATAAGTTGACTAAAGTACGAGAGAGGAAAACCAGAGACCTTACTCAAGTTAATGGCATTGAAGATGATACTTAGAAACTTCTAGTTAAGGACGAAGATATTAAGAATAAGTGAAACATGTATTTTGATAAGTTGTTCAACAGAGAGAATGAAAGTGATATTTTTGAAGTGGATGATGCATTTCAAACTTCTAATAAAGGATTTGTTTGGAGGAACAAAGAGGTTGAGGTTAAGGAAATCTTAAAAAAGATGAAAGTAGGCAAGTCTTAGGACCAGATAATATCCTGATTAAGGTGTGGAGATGTCTTGGGGATAAAGTTATAATGTGGTTAACCAAGTTGTTTAATAGTATTTTTAGAACGAACAAAATGTCAAACAAGTGGAGAAAGAGTATATTGGCGCCAATTTACAAGAATATTAGCGCCAATTTATAACTATAGAGGTATAAAGCTCTTGTGTCACACTATGAAGTTACAGGAAAGAGTAATTGAACACTTTTTAAGGAGAAAAATAAGTGTTAAAGATAATCAATTTGGGTTTATACTTGCAGGTCGACGATCGATGTCATATTCTTGATTAGACAACTCATGGACAAGTATAGAGAACAAAAAAGACGTACACATGATTTTGATTGATTTAGAGAAGACTTATGATAGAGTATCGATAAGTGTTTTGTGGTGGGCCCTAGAGAAGAAGAAAATATCAACAAAATATGCTAACTTGATTAAAGATATGAACGAAGGAGTGGTGACTAACATTTAAGTATGCGGTAGTGAGACTAATGTCTTCCCGATTAGGATTGGACTTTATCAGGGATCATCTTTAAGCCTATATCCTTTTGCATTACTGATGGACGATGTAACAAAAATATATAATTTTAGGTCTCATGGTGTATGTGTTTTGCAGATGATGTGGTACTAATTCACGAGAATATGATATGTATTGAGAGGAAACTAGAGTGGTGGAGGGACACTTTAATAACAAAAGGTTTTAAACTAAGTATGTTTAAAAATGAATATATGAAGCGTTGTTTTAGAGCCGTCGACACTGACAAAGAAGAGATCAGATTGGATGGTCAACTAATGGGCAGGAGGAATATTTTTAGATATTTAGGGTCGATGCTTCAAAATGATGGGGAGATCGACGAAACTGTTAGTCATAGGATTAGGTTAAGGTGGATGAAATGACGACAATCATCAAACATCTTATGTGACAAGAAAATCTCTCTAAAGTTAAAAGGGAAATTTTATAGAACGCTATAAGACCTGTGATGTTGTATGAAGCGAAATGTTTGAGTTACGAAAATACATGTAAAAGATGAGCGTAGCTGAAATGAGGATGTTTCGGTGGACGTGTCGACATACACAGATAGATCAAATTAGAAATGAGGAAATTCGTGAGATATTTAGAGTTGCCCCCAATAAGTTTGTACAACATATGTTGAGATGGTTTGGACATGTACAAAGAAGATCTATGGATGCACCAGTTAGAATGAGAGTTTTGAGCCGTGATGAAGACATAAAAAGAGAGAGAGACAAACTAAAATTAACTTGGGGGAGAAGCGGTTAAAAGATACCTAAAAGATTTGAATATTCTTAGAGATTTGGTGTTAGATATGAGTGCATGAAAAAAAGTTATTCACATTCCCAAACCGTAATTCTTTTGAGTTCATTTTTAAACTACCCAACTACTTTGATTAAAGATTTTCTTGTTGTTGGTTATATTCTTATTAAAGATCTACCAGCAAGTTCACTAGTACATCTAGTTTTAAAATCGGATTTTACATCAGAGATGGTTGGAATTGACTTTTTTTATTCTCTTGATTTTTATCAAACTTGTTATGATCACCTAAAGTTTCTCTAATAGTGGGATATACATAAAAATGTTTTTGGAGAATGATGACCACTCAACAATTATGACCATGGAAGTTGTTTTTGTAGGGATTATTTTCCCCCTTCAAAGAATCATTCCTTCCCTTGGCCCTTGGGAACAGGAGGGGGTCGGGTTTTGGGTGATTTTCTCTTTTTCCTAAATTGATATCATACACCACTTCTAGGATTCTAAATGGGTAAATCTTTACACGTGAACCTACCACCCGTCAACCTGCTTAATAAATGATGTGGTTTGCGGTTATCTTTAAGTTGGCCCGTCTCACCTTGAATCTGCATAAAATATATTTATATTTAATTAATATATATTATATTATAGATATAATTAATATTTTATTATTAAGACTTTAAATCTAACTTAGTCAAATAACATATTTTACTATATGTCATGGACGGACTTGTAGCAATGTGATTGTGGGCATGTGGTTTGTAATCTTTGTACTAAAAGACTATTTATGTAGTTATACACTTTATGTATATTTTTATTTATTTATTTTGGACATGCATATAATTATGTTTTTGACATGAAATCATTAAAGTTTAAGTATTTTGATGATATATACAAACTTATTGTGGTTGTACATGTTTTAAGTCATAAGATTGTTCGGGTTTTAATTTATAAAATAATTTTTTTTAAAGACTCAACTCACTCAACCTACCTAACCTGCCCTGCACCCGCCAAATCCACCATTAGGCGGAACACGTAACGGTTGTTAAATTTTATTCTGCCTTACTTACCTAATTAACTTAGACAGTCTTGGTAGTAGTGGGCAAAAACCTAACCCCTCCTGTCCCATTTACTTCCGCCACACAACAAGAGGAAAAAGAATATCACTTAAAATTTGTAGCAATATATTCCAGAAATATACCTAATGGCTGTAGGGACCTGAACTCTTTGATTGCTACCAAAGCTTTGAAAAGTAGAAAAAAGAGTTGAAGGTAGCACGTGAAGTTGAGAACCTCTGGGGCATATACAGCATATTCTTTAGTAAAAGAAAGAGGCTAATGACTAGAGAAAGCAAAAGAACAAAATAAAGACAAACCAAATGCATGTGGTCGGAGCATATGCTTGGTAGATCCCCTCTCCCATCAGTGTGCCTCAAAACACCACACATCTAATGGACCCCCATCATAACCATCATCAATAAAGCTTCCTCTTCTTCTTCCAACTCAACCCTCTTCGGATGGAAAGGGGAGACGGGCACTTAGCTCGTCTCCTCCTCCCTGCCGAGTTGTTCTTCCGAACCTCACGATAGCGGCCACGACAGTTGCAGTGGTGGTGTTGCGGTGGTTTGGACCCTTAAAGGGCAACTAAAAATCTTTGGCAATGTATCACTCTTATGGTGTGCCGGGGTTGAGCTCGCATCGATCCTTTATCCGCACGACCTTTTAGATTATTAGATGTATTAGTTAGAATTTAGTGGGTTTTTTTTTTGGGTTTGCATATGTAGTGCAAGATCATTTGTATGGTCATGTTCTGTGAGGAATAAAAATGGGATCTTTAGGTCCCTATAAGTTTTTGTTTGGTCGTTTGGGCTCTGGTTTGTGCTGTTTGTAGCCTGTTGAAAGGCTGTCTGTAACAGTTTAGGAAAGTTGTTAGCAGTCTTGGCTTCCTCTGACTGCTTGTGGAGCTTCGTTAGGTTTGTGCCACCTGGCTTCATGTGATTGGTTGTTAGTAGATGATGGGATATGTTAAAAGAGGAACACAAAAATAATGCTTGTTGCGTTATCCATCTTTGCACGTATGTATTAGACTAGTACTATTATCATTATGATCTAAATGTTTAGTTGTTTTCAGATTATGATAGTCTCTGCAAAGCAAAAAACTCAATGACAAGGTGCCTGTGATTGCTGAACTGGGTTTGTCGGAAACTTAGTTAGGGTCAAATTCATTTCAATAGTTCACAAATAAGTTTCCAGTTACATAAAAAAGTTCAAGTAGTTAAGGTTAGATAACATAGGCGCTGGAGTACTCCTGCTCTCTATCATCCCTCAGGTTTATTTCTTAGTGGTTCTAATTACTTACATTTTCTGTTGTCTTAAGTCCAATGCTCTTCTATTTCCTATCTTCCATATCTGTAAGACGAAAATTAACCCTCACTTTTTTGGGGTACTCCGAAGGATGTAGGAGCTTGGATTGTAAAAGATAGCCTTCCATTACGAATTGCTGCTCCATCAGGCCGGAGTTTACTTCTACACTACATTGTTTAAACAAAAAATGTTTTGGTGCAGATATAAAGATAAAAAATTATTACTATATATGGTAACTTTATTCTTAATAGCTTGCGCTTTTTAAGAGTTAAGATATGATGCAAATTATCATAAAATGGTATATGAACTATACATGCTAAGTTGGGAATACGAGGGCCAAGCGTTACCCGAAATGGGTGGAAACATAATGTATTACTGATTGTTTAAATGTTATACTTGCTAACCAATATCCGTAGAGATATTATCATTGTCAGATTTGTTACGCCGGAATGTTTTCGTAGGCGACCACCGCCTTTCGCCCAGCAAAGCTGGGCGAAATAGGCGAGAGCCGTTGGAGGCACTCCTGCCTCCAACGGCTCTTTCTTTTTTTGTTTTTTTCTTAAAATTTACAAGTTTGCCACTACTCCCAAATCTTATATAACCCTCTCCAAACCTCTTCATTTTTCACACATCTCTCATTCTCTTCTTCTTCATAATTCTATTCTCATCATCAAGTTTCTTAATCATCAAGTTTTCGCGATTAAGTCTCCGGTCTGGTGCTTAGTTTTGAAGTTGGAAAGTGAAGTCTCCGATCCGGTTCTTCATTCTTCAACCGCCAAAATCAAGTGCACTCTTTCTAACTTCTCTTTAGAATTAAATTAATTAGTATTTTATTTTCATATTAGTCAATTTATTTATATTAGTCTAGTTTTAAGATATGACTTACGTACCCGGCACTAGTCTCCCTATGCATCACGAGAGTTACGATGACATAAGACCTACCCGTACAAATGACCATGGTTTGAATACTGCCCATTACATTAGTGCTAATGATAAAAACTGCATTGTCTGTGAGTTATGTGGTAAGGAAACTAAATGTGGTATAACCCGTCACAAACAACATCTTGCACACACACCCGGTAGCAATGCTAGACCTTGTGATAAAGTTCCTGACTCTATTAAACAAGACATAACTGCATACATGATTAGAAACAGTAGGACATTACAAAACGAAAAAATGTATGTCTTGATGATTATGTAGACCGAGAAAACATAAAATTTGATCTGGAAACCGGGTCGGGTTCCGGTTCTGCTCGGACCCCAACCTCTCGTTCTTGCCACGTTCCTGATTTAAAGAAGAAAAAAACTACGTTTGTGGGCACCATTTTGCGGACGTGGGAAGAACGTGGTTTCCGCCCCCCAACAAACAACCATCGAAAGAACCTTTAGAAAAGAAGATAGGAAAACAATTAATCAAAAATGGTCTAGGCTTTTCTATAGATGTGGTATATCATTCAACACTGTAAGGACGCCTGAGTGGAAGGAAGCAATATCCGCTACTTGTACTTACGGACCCAGACTTAAACCCATGACGTATCATGAAGTTAGTGACTCGTGCCTTAAACATGAAATTGACTACACTAGAGGTATACTAGAGTCGTACATTCAAGATTGGGCAACATACGGGTGCACGTTGATGACAGATGGCTGGACTTATAGGTCCGGTAGGAATATAATCAATTTTCTAGTAAATTGTCCGACAAGTATCATGTTCACGAGGTCTGTAGATGCTTCCGGTCACTCTCACACCGCATACTACCTGTACAAGCTGATGGACAAGGTAGTTGACGAGATTGGCGAAGAACACGTTGTTCAGGTGGTCACCGACAACGCGGCCGCGTACGTACTTGCCGGTAGGATGTTGCAGCAAAAAAGGAGATTGTTTTGGACTCCCTGTGCAACGCATTGCATCGATCTTATCTTGGAGGATATTGGCAAGTTATTTTTGAAGACTATTGTTTTAGCTCGTAAGATCGTCAAACATTTCAACAGCTCTGTCATGTTGTTGAAGAGGATGCGAATTGTCATTGAAGGGAACCTGCTACGCCCTGCTGTCACAAGATTTGCCACCGCCTTTCTGACTTTGCAAAGGTTGTTCCTGAAGAAAGACAAACTCCGAGCCTTTGTTGTTTCCCCGGAGTACAACGATCCTAATGCAAGTTGGATAAAAACAAGAAAAAGAAGGAGATCTCTACTGAAGTTCCCGAGACCATTCTACAAAGTGGCTTCTGGACCAACGTCGTGAAGGCACTGAAGGCCTCACAACCTATGGTCCAGGTTCTTAGACTTGTTGACGGCGATGAGAAACCATCGATGAAATATCTGTGTGACGCAATAGAGAAAGCCAAAGAACAAATCATGAGGAACTTTGACGGAAACCAGAGGTTGTACAAGCAAGTCACCGACCTCATCGACACCAGGTAGGGTCCAGGGAAGATGATGTCATCACCGCTACACTCAGCCGGTTTCTTACTCAACCCTGATACCTTCTTCTCCGTCCCACCTCAGGATCGAAATGTAGCTTTCAATGAGCATATGCCTGGATTCATGGATGTCGTAGAGCGACTCGTCCCCACTCCTGCAGAACAAGACAAGATTTGCGGTATACTTGATCGTTACAAGAACTCCCTCGGAATATTCTCGAGGGATATGGTCGTCAGACAAAGGACGGAAAGAAGACCTATAGATTTGTGGCAATCTTATGGCGCAGACATGAGAGAGATCACATTACAGAGGTTGCCCTGAGGATGTTGGGATTGACATGCTCGACATCAGGTTGTGAGCGGAATTGGAGTGTCTTCGAGCAGTTGCACTTAACGAGAAGGAGAGTCGAAGTCAGTGAGCGGTAGATGGAGCCACAGGTTGGCTGTGAAGAAAATGAATGACTTGGTGTATGTGAACTACAACCAAAAGTTAAGGCAAAAGTTTCAGCAAATGATGGAGAAGCCCGGATTTTATGACCCCATCAGTGTGGACTAGGATCCGGTTTTTGCTGGAGAGGAGCTTATATGGGCCAATGCCGAGGAAGCAGCTTTAGGACATTCTTCTTCGCAGAGACGCTTTGCTCGATCCATGTCCACTGCATCTGACGCGCCATTATTAGGTGGTGGCATGGATGATGTCATCGTTCACATTAGTTCTAGAGATCCAGGTGCATCGAGTTCTCAACCACCGATTGACATCGACGAGCAATATGTCCAATCCGACGATGAAGAAACTGAAGAAGATGATGTCTACGTTGACAATCCGAACGAGAACCACTCCGACGACTCTGATGGTGGTGGAGGATATGATATGTTTCCCAGTTGGACATTAGATCAATGTGTCCAATGGAATTAGTTAGTTAGCTTCTAATTCTAATTTCTCTCTTATCTGCTATTGTATGAACTCTGAGTTACCTTTGTAATCGTACTACTAAGCAATAAATTGTATACCTAAGTGTTTAGGTGGGTAGAGGGGGTGTCTAGTGAGGCATTGGTCGAGGAATTAAGTGTTTTTTCGAAGCCTAAACATGTATAGTATTTTTAGATAATATTTGTGCATTTTTCCTATTTTTCCCGTTTTTTCCTGATTTTTTATCTATTTTATAAATTTTAATTGAATTAAAAAAAAGACCGCCCAGACTTGGGCGGTCGCACAACCGCCCAGGCGACCGGACGCCCCCGTTTTGATCCAAACTTAATCTGACCTGACCCAAATTCCAACTATATCCGACCTCCGTTTCGATCCAAACTTTCACGTAAATATATGTTTAGGAGTGTATTAGAGATACAACAAAAAAATAGGAAAAAAACATTAATTGTGTGTTAAATAATGAGTTTTTGAAGTTTAAAGGGACAAAGTGTTACAAAATTAAAGTTCATGGGAGGTAACTGTTAATTTTGAAACTTCAGGGGGCAAAATGATATCAAAACATAGTTCATGAGGTAAAACTGTAATTAACCCTTTAAATAATAAAATAAATGTTTAACAAATAAAACAATCATGATTCACACTATCATATTTTTATTTTTTCAATTGAAAGTACAAAAACAAGTATAAAAATACATACTTTATCTTAGATGCCCATCATTGCCACCATCTCCCTCTGCTCATCATGTCAACCCAAGCATCGCATGACGCAAGCCCTCAAAAGAATCATGATTAAAGAAAAAACCAAAACCAAAACCAAATAAATAACAGAAAACAATCATCAAGACCACCACCACCTCCAAAGCATCAAAACCCACAGAACCCTTAAGCCTGCTTGACTCCAACAAAGCCACTTTGTTCTTGCCTTTGTTTTGCTTTGGTTTGGTCTGGTATGATCTGGTTCTGACTTCGCACAAATCATCACATGACATCGCCAACTTGGTCTGGTCAGTGCATGCATGGACAATTGGACATAAAAAAGAACTTGGGCTGCAGCCCTTCTGATCTTTTAGCCCCTGTACTTTTTTTTCTTTTTGCAACTGAGGACAGACAAAAATGTTTGTCATCTGAACCGAGATGTCTCAATGCAGCTCTGTGATCTTGTAATGGGGAACAACTCTTCTGCTTGCACTCTTGAACATGAGTTGGCCGTGGTGGTCGTGTTGCTGGTTGTGGCTCCATCTGTGGATTTTCTTTGCCACTTGTTTTTGGTGTTGGATGTGTTGGTATTAGTTTCCTCAGCGTCGTCAGGGACGTGGACCGAGAAGATAGAGTACACCGGCCGGTGGTCGGAAAATCTTGACTCCCCTCTTACGTAGCAAAGTTGCTTCATTCCGGTTCCTCTCCACAATATTCGGTCACACCTGCCAAAACCATTCTTTTGGGAATGAGATTTGCGATTCTGGTCACATAATATTGTTATTGTCACAGTAGGTTTAGGAGGTCTCACGAATTTTTTTTAGTTTATAAATCGATGTTGATTCACATGTGTAAAAACCGTTACAGTAGACACCATTAGTTTTTGCAAACATCGAACTTTTTGTCAATGCCATTAACATTTTACAAATAAATACGGGCTATTTCAGAATGTCTAACATATATAGCAATCTTAATATAAGTTCAGAAATATGTAATGTCATCTAAATGTTAGAAGTTGAGATGTCAAGTTGGCATATATACTACACAATTTTTTTGTTTCTGCGAAGCCAAGGACATTGAAGCATACCATGCAGGAGTCCGTTTCTTCTCTCCAGGCTTGGCTGTTTCAACCGCATACTGATCGGAGTTGGTGAGGTATTTATAAGTTGGTGGGAAATATATCCTCCCTTCTTCCCATCCTGCAAATATTCGCCCTGCCTTTTGCTCGATTCGTAACTGCAAATAAATAAATCAAAATCATAAAAAAAACGAAGCGAAACGTTAGTTCATGTCAGAGTAGAGTAGAATCCGAGAAATATATAACCTGGTCCATCTCCAACAATGCCTCCCAATCATTCTTTCGTAACAACTCGTGCGTCTCTCCAAAACTTGTATTTAACCTGTAATTAAGATCGCCCAACCACACAACCTTGCTGCATCATTTAGATCAAAACATACATCAATCATGTGTTATGAATACTATCAAGACAGTATATAGACTATCCAAATTCTTGCGACGACATCCGTTATGTCGTATATACACTTACTCGTGTTGTAAGATGGTCTTCGGGGAAATTGTTGGAGACGAAGTTTTCCGTCGTCTAGAGCGAGGAAACCGAGTTTTCTTCATTATCTCTCCAACGTCGGAGTTCCGCTTGACCTCGTCCTTTTCCTTCTCTCCAGAGGCCAAGTGCGTGCACACGAAGCAGAACGTCGTTCGCCGTACTGTCATGCTGATTGATATTGATCCCTACATTGGCAAACACAAATTGAGATTAAGAAATTCCACTCAAAATCCTTCTTCAGTACAAAAGTGATGGTGAATGATTAAAATGGGAATTAGTAAAATATAAAAAAAGGTTATCACAGCAGGAGCCATATATCTTCCTTTCAATAGAAATTTGACATTAGCAGACATTATACAGGACAAACAGTCACCACCATTATCTTTCCACCACTTAAACTCCACTCCAGTTGATGGTTGGAGATCCAATGGTGGTCGTGGCTGTTTGCCCGTTTGGAGAAAGTGTGAGGTTCTATAGCATAATTGTGCAGCAGCAATTATCATGGTTTGAGCTAAATAATAAGAAAACTTTAATAATATAAAGAGATCACAAAACACTTATATTCCACTGGGAGTAATGCATAATAATAATATCATTACTTCGGAAACTATAAGCAAATTTCTCTATTCAAAACAATTTACCGATTTAGCACCAATGAAATATGAAAACACACAAAAAATAGAAATGGAAGGAGGAAAAAAAGAAGATAATGGGCCGGACCTTATTACCCATGTAGCCCATGACGCCTCTGGGAACGCAAGACACCTTGAAGCGGGAAACCTGCATGAGTACGTCGGCTTTGGCCCAAACACACAAAAATATGCCCACCATTTGCTTACTCCCAACTAAATAATATCCTCCTCCACAACCATTCTTCCCCACTTTCCGGCTAAACGACGTCGGCCCAATCGGGAAAACCTCGGCCGACTCCTCTTCGCTCGAATTGCTCCCTTCCTCCAATTCCTCAAGCTCCTCGTAGTCCTCCTCCTCCTCTTCCTCGGTCTCCATCATGTCCTCGATTGTTATTAGGTCCGAGAAACTTATTCGGGTCTTCGGGGTTTTGTCAGTGGCATCGCTGTAATTTTCGGCCGGAGGGGGGGTGATCTTGGTCGAGCATAGGGCCTCGCGAATCAGAGCGATCCACCTGGCTGCCGGGACTCTGTCCTTCGTGCCTAGCACGTTCCCCGCGTTTAGTGGCACGATCTCTTGGAACCTGCGCTTTCAGCTTTAATTACCAATACTGCCATTACACTAGAAATTATAATGTACACATGTATTATCAATTGTCTAAGCATCCATTTGGAAATTGAGTTTGGAGACACTTATTATCAAAGAACTTTGATTGGTAATAACTATCTAGATAATAAAAAAATCAGGTTTTCTAAGGATAACTAGATGATCGGAGTTTTAAGGTGTTGACAAACAAATAAGATTGTAGTCCTAGAAGGATTTTAAAAAGTAGACCAATTTTCAAAATCTATGGAAAATCACACGACCCCTTCGTAATACTTGTACCGTCATTAGTTACCACTTACTACCGTATCCTGTTAATTAGAGAGGTCATTTCAAGTTGACCCATTAATGGCAAAGCACGATCAACTAACTGATTATTATTATTTTACAAGAAAAGTCAGCAACCCGACATGCCAAGTGGAGTCTTTGTTCCCCTGAGAAATGCATATATCATATTCATGTGATTCTATTATATGTTTTTCAAAGAAAATCAAGTAAACGAGGTGGGGGACCACGACCTGGGGAAAACAAACCGAAGCCCCCTGAGTTTCCGACAAATAACGATTGAGCTGGCAGTGCCCGCACGTTTACGGTTAACCACCCACCAAACAAGGGCCGGTGGATGTGGAATGTGGGTTATTCCACCTTCAAACCAACCACAAAATTTAACTTAAAACCGTGTGATAATAATACTATTCCAACTCGTGGTTTAGTGTTGCAGACTTGCAGGAGTAATGACGACGTCAAATCATGGACCCACATGTCAGCGTCAGTACGTATTCTCCATCCTTGGAGTTGAGTAATTAATGGGAGGGAAGGATTTGGAGTTTAGCTGCCTATTTTGGATGAGATGATACGATCAGATCTCACTGCTGCTTTCCAGTTCCAGTTCCACTTCTAATGAGCCTCACCAGTCACCAGTCACCAGTCATTTCCCATTTCCCAATATAACATCTTCTTTGCAAATAAACCCATCTACTACTACCATGTTCATTACTGCTCCTTGGTAGCTTACCGGCTCACAAGGCTGACAGCTGACTCTTATATACGAAGTACAAGCTCAACTTTTCGAAGTTACAATTTACATATTTGTTGTTGTAATAGCCTTTTAATAATCGTATTATTTAATTTTGATTGGCTTACCCGAGAACATAGATATCAGCAGGGGCAAGAGTGGTGAGCCAATCTCTGAGGTTGAGACTAGCATGGGGTGTTCTCCCACCAACGTTCCACGTTCCAACGAACATCCTGCGACCAAATCACCACCATCAACAACACAAACAAACAAAAAATCCCTCCCCAATCCAAATACGGATTTAACAAATATCTGGTAAGAAAAACAAAAACAAAAATAGTGGAAGGTTCTTAAATTTGTATGTACAGGACCTGAGGTTCTGAGCAAAGCCGGAACGGGGTCTGCTCCTATGCATGCTGTCTTCGCTTGCCAACCACTCCTCCCCTGCTCCTGTCTCTGCTCCATTCCAACAAACCACCAAATCAGACCAAACAAACCACTTTAAGAAACCAACTAGATTCGTTCGACATATGATGGGACGAAAATAAGAGGGTTGTTGTTTTGTTCGGTACCACTTGCTGGTTCAGCTTCGTCCCGATCAGAACTCCTCCTCCTAATCTCGTGAACAACACTAGAAGTGCTACAATCTAACCAAAGACATGCAAAAACATGTTGGTTTTTGGTCTTTGAAAACATGTTTTTGGGAAGGAGTTGACTTACTTGTGTCGTTGGTGGAGGTTTCCTGTCCTGTTGTTCCATTGGTCTTGTTCAACCATTTCTTTACCACCTTGGGCCATAAAGTCTGTGGAAAAAGAGGGTCTTTCGATTAGATTTTGATGACCCAATACTTGAAAGATCGAAAAAGACATTAGGAAAGCAAAAAGATTCCGTCTTTGATCCTCACCTTCGAGTGCCGACCTTGCTCTGCTCTCATCTTTCTGGGTATTTATCTTCCTGTTGATGGAGGAAAAGAGAATTGATTCTTAATAACTACTGTTTGGTTTGATTCTTATTCCCATAGTAGAAGAAGAACGCAATGGGAAAAGGCAAAAAAAAAAAAAGTTTTTTTCCGTTACAAACAACAAAGCTCAAAAGCCAATTCCTTTCCCTTTCCCTGCTCTCTCCAAAACTAACATCACATTGCTACCACCGTTGATTCCGACAGTCCAAGAAATAAAAAGGTAACCAACCAAGCAATAGTTTCTTTGAAGAAAAAGGAATATGGCTTTTGAAACCCAAGAGAAAGAAACCTTTTTTTGTAGTTATTTTCTTCTAACTCCATTTTGCTCTACAAAAGAAGAAAGAAAAAAAAGAGAAAACAAAAACGAACCTATGGTTTAGAAAAGAGGCAGAGAATAAAATCAAACCTTATTCCACAAAAATCTTCTTAATTAATCATGCAGCATTTCCTGATCTTCTGAAACCCACGTCCCAAATGTTGAAGAGGGCATGAAACAAACATGCCTTTGCCCACAAACCACCCGAGAGAAGAAGAGAAGAATTAGAATAAAAGAGGGAGTTTTGATGGGTTTTTTAAAGGGAAAAAGAGGAGAACATGTGAGAGACTGCAAGTGGGGGTGAAGTAGAGGAATTAATGGAGATATCCACAGGTTTTATTGGTGTTGGGTCAAAGTGTTTATTACCTTATTAACCCGGATTGTTTGGTTGAATTACCTTGTCAACTATATCCACGTGGCTGTCTGTGGTTAGTCAAAAGTTAAAGTGGAGGCGACCCAATGAAGTTGGAGGATTTTCAACTTGGCTATTTTTTCCATGAGTTTGTCTACCAAATATTGATCATATTCGTGGGGATCAATTAAACTGGTTTTGTTGGGTTTGCTTTTGTCTTGTTACACTTTCGAAGATCACGTGGATATAGTCGAAGATGTAATTCAACGGTGGATTACCTCCGAAACGCAGTAGAGTGGTTAGGGGTAAGTGTGTAAAGACGTATGTTCGAATTTTCACATCACATATCATACGTTCGGAGAAAACAGTGTGCACCACTTCCAATTTAGAATTGCAACCCGTCTAACTCAAGTGAGGGTGCATACCAAAGTATTCTAGATCATCAAAAAATTATTACAGTCATGTCGATTTTACATCTTTATTTACTCAACATGTTGGATCTAGTTCTTACGTGGTTTTCGTAAAGAGATCTGCATTGTAAGAAAAGTGTGATTGATTTGTCTCGTTGTTTTATGTTATGTGAGAGTGGAATTGGTACTGTAGAATTGGAATTATGTAATGATTTCCTAATCCTTATTAAGCAAAAAAAATAATGAGTTTCATAGAAACTTTATGATCAATAAATTTGTACTTAGTGAGATTCTTAGTTAAATTTAGAATTGTCAGAAGTTATAATATTCTTTTAACTCCTCCTAGCTAATTACACTTAAATGAGTACAAAATTGAAATTCAAATAAGTTCAAAGCCAATGATTTGGAAGAACCTATGATGCATTTATTTTCGTGGTCTGAAAAAATGTACTTGGATTGATTTGCATTGCGTTTTCTTTAGTCAAGAAAAAGTAACACGGGCAATTAAAAGAAATAAAATAAGATGGTTTCTGTTTGTAGTTCAAAACAGTAACACCCAAAGTTAAGACTTACGCTGCCTAACATGAAATTGTTGGGGTCAGATTAAATGACATGAGTTCACTAGTACTCCACTTACTAACTTAAGTTTTGTGGCAATAAGTGAGTGTTGTGAGTCATTGAGTTCGTGGGTGACGGACCAGAATTTGGGCACGGTGCAGGCTCGGGGACGGGACGTTACAGATGATATCAGAGTCTGAACCAGTCAGAATTGTGAGAACTAAGTGCTACAACAAGAGGGTGTGAGTCGGCTCTAGAATCCCACAACGCATGATGACTATCTCGTTTGACCACGACGAGTACGTCAGGTGTTCAATTGGGTAGGTTGTAACAACTCAAAGTTTAGTCTTACATTGCATAACAAGTTGGGGTGAGATATAATGACATGAGTCCACTACTACACCACCTACCTGTAGGATTTCGTGTCCCTATGTATGTATATATTTTAAAATTTTAATATAACATACAAGATCGATTTTCATATTTTCAGCAAATTTATGTACATCTATTTGTAATTTATTCTAATAACATGCAACCTACATTTATTAAAATAATCTACAAGGATAGAATCATACCTAAAGGTTCTCTAAAACCTTTTTGATGATCCGGAGTCGCGTTGCACGTTGTGTTGCCCACGGAATTGTCTCCGATTGTTCACCAAATTCTAAACAATGTTAGAGAGAAATGAGCTAACCAATCAATCTCTAACAAGGTTTAGAATCAAGCTAACAACCCCTGTTTAAGTCTCGTGAGATTCTAATCTCCAAACTTGATTTTACTAAGAGAAATTTTGTGGTGATTATGGAGAGATTAATGAGAGAAAGATTTTGCATTCGTTATAAAACAAGTAGGAATATGTGCCCTTTTATAGGCTCCCAAAACATCCTTATCAAGAGCTATTATTTAGTCATGATCCCTTATCTTTCACTCCTTAAATTAATCTCTAAATTTCACTTAATCACCCACAAAAAACGTTTTAATTAAATCTGGAATTATTTCACCCATGATTTAATTAATCTCTTAATAATTCAGGCAGAATCGTTCTTGTTCGGTAGACCGAGTATTATTCGGTCAACCGAACCATTCAGTTATAACACGTGTTCGGTGCACCGTCAGCTAGACGGTCGACCGAATCCGTATGAGAAAAATTCCCTAGAATAATTCGGACGAACCACGTCTTGTAATCGGTTTACCTTTGACCCACCAAAATCGCTCCTAGAACATAGTCATCGGATAACCGGGTCACCTTCGGTCTACTGAAAATACTACTTCTCGGTCGAACCCGATTGTCCAGGCACTCTGGGCAATCTCGGTCAACCAATTGTCTTTACCCGTTCCCTATTCGGTTCACCGATCCGAAGATGCCTCGGTCGACCGAACCATGAACGGTTCACCGTGTTTGACCCCGATTTTACCTTTGTGAAATTTTGGATTTATTTCCAACAAAATTTGATCTTTTGGGGTTTTTAGCAAATCACATCCTATATATATCATCATATGTAATATTAAATTATTACACCCCATAATATATACCTCATATGAATTTATTATGATTCTAATTATGTTAATTCTCATAACATATTGATTTTAATTAATTCACCACATGTGTTCCATTTTCATAAGAAACCCGACACATCATATGAACATAAAATCATACCTCTTGTTTCCCAGTTTTGTGGTGTGACCTATAGGAGGATTTAAGCCTAATTGGCAGTGATATTAAACACTTAATATCTCAGACTATAAGCGGTATCTAGCTACACATTATAGTCACCCAATTAGCATAGATGTCTTTGTTCCACCTGAACTAAAACACGATCCATTTAGTGATGTAAGTGCACCACTTGTGTCCGTCCATTGCCTCATGATATTAAGAATATATACAAAGTAGAAATGTGTCACTTTTGTATTATATTCATTTCTTGATCTCTTTAAGCTAATTATAACTATGTGACTTAACTCAAGTCACATTGTGCACATTATAATTTTGTTTTATCAAGGGACCCACTAATATCATCACTCAATGAAGAGGGGCAATGATAATCGTTTGACTAGTTATCTTTTCCAGCACAAGTCATGTTCAAACAACTATTGCCGTTATCACTACACTCATTGATAGCTTTTGACAATAATCAAATTAAACACTTCTTGAGTGAAAAGATATAAGTCTCATATCTTAGGATCCAAGACACAGTAAAAACATTAATGACACGAAACACAATTCCATAATGTTTTACTTGTTAGGTCTATTCAATATATAAAAGTAATATTTTCCTCTTTTATATACCCGTGTCGTCAATTATTTGTAGAGATACAACAATCGATGACCAACACGACAATCTTATCTCGGTAATTAATGTTCCACGTTAATTACCATGATTGTGAATATCTTTTGATTTATGTAAACCATTATCTTTTAGAGCTCTACGATTATGGACCAAACGCATCTTCCTTAACACTTCCAAAAGACGAATACTATAATCAATGAACAAAATGTTTGCACATTCAATTCATAACAATTGACATATAAAAGTATAACTTTTAGAACACATTCCTTTCACTACCAACTTAAGTTTTGTGGCAATAAGTGAGTGTTGTGGGTCAGTGGGTTCATGGGTGACGGACCGGAACCTGGGCCCGATGCAGGCTCAAGGACGGGACGTGACAGAAACGACTTCCGAGCGGAGGGTGGGAATTTAATGTTGTGGGATTGATTGAATTTCGAACTCAACCCATCGACACTCGAATACAATTTTTCAGATCTTTGTAGAATAAAAAAATATATTCCAAATGAACAAATTCAAACTCGAAAAATATCTTTCTGATTCTCAAAGAATAAAGGGGCAAAGAGATTGATCGATAAAGATATATTGTTCTTATTTTAAGATCATGATTTGATCTGCATATGTTTGGTAAAGAGAAGAACATTTTCTTTTGGTCATAATCAAAAATGAAAAAATGTTTAATTGGAACAGGAAAAATGTGACTCAATTGGTCTTATTTACTTTTCGAGATGGAGTGGAATAAGGGAGGAGATTCTCCAACAAGGAAAATGATTAAATTCCAATTACTTCGAAAGAATTGAATGAACGAGGAGTCGTATGAGGTAAAAATCTCATGTACGGTTCTATAGAGTGACAATAAGGGTGACTTATTTGTCAATTTTTCCACTACCACCACCAAAAAACCAAATTTGTCTTACGTAAAGTTGTCCGAGTACGATTAACATATGGATTTGAAATCACTGCTTATATACCTACTATTGGTCATAGTTCACAAGAACATTCTGTAGTATTAGTAAGACGGGGGGGGGGGGGGGGGGAGGTTAGAGATTACCCGGTGTGTGATATCACATTGTTCGAGGAACCCTAGATGTTGTTGAAGTAAAGGATTGTCAACAATGGCGTTCTAATGTATTGTGGATTCTTATCTAAGACTTGTATCGTTTGATGATGTCATGTAAATCGCTAGAAACATGTGAAGTTCATGGCTAACCCAATAACAAAAGTTTCGTCACGGGACTGGAGCAGACTACTATGAGACAAGTGATCTTCTTTCTAAAGAGATTTGATTCAGAACTTTTCTATGTTCAAGGTCCTATATGGAATTCAGATGTTTTTCCTTATTTTGTCTGCGTCAACAACAATTCAAAGTACCTCGACTTCTTTAGAACATGTCTGAGTCAAATAGTAATGTTTCGAAGTATTTCTTTTTATATCACACTATTTTGGAAACCTGATGACTCAATCGTATAAAATGGAAAAAGAGGAAACGGATACCCAATTTAAAGTGAGAAAACAAAATTCCATAATCGATCTCATAGATAAACGTGGAATTATGGGAAAAGTCATAGATGAAAGTTGTATGAACGATCTGGGAGAATATCTTTCATATCTTTTGGGATATTCATGGTATTCCATTGTAGTTTGAAAAGAAAAGAAAATCCATGGAAAACCAATTAATATCCTACATCCATAACGCGAATTGACCATCCAACAACTACACAAATATTTCTGAATGCGCATTAGTTAGTCAAATCCGTTACATCTAATATCCACTAAAGTGCTTTCATTTATTTCGTGTCAGTAGTAAACATCAATCTTTTCCGATTTAACTATGTCCACGTTCATCTTGTTTTGTTATTGGTCTGATTGTTTTATCTGTCACATTATCTATTCTATTTACACCCATTAATACATTTTTTGGACAAATAATTATACTGAATTGTTATTCGTCGCTTTAAAACTACTTAAATCGTCCCAATAGATTACCATTTTGCCCTTCTCTCATTTCTACTGCTATAACGCGACATTTTACCCTCCTATCACACATCTCTCTTCATCTTCCTCTTATATTCATAAAAAATAATGTTTTGGAGGTCAGTAATGAGCCAACAGACGCCCCGGTGTACTCGAATCTGGTAAAATATCCAACATCTTTTTAATAAAAAAATAATAAAAAATTGCGGGCGTCTGGCGGAGCCGCCCAGCGTAGGAGAGGGGCGTCTGGGTAAGACGCCTCCCCCTAGGGGGCGGCGTTTTACACAGACGCCCCGCCCATGGGACGGGCGTCTGGCTAAGACGCCTCTCTCCTACGCTGGGCGGCTTAGCCAGACGTCTCTCTCCTACGCTGGGCGTTTTACACAGACGCCCGCAATTTTTTATTATTTTTTATTTTTTTATTAAAAAGATAAATGATTATAAATTTAGATAATTACTAAATGAATTAATTAATAAGTTAATAATTACTATATTCGGATGACCGATACCCTTTCGGTACACCGAATAGAGATTTCCAGAGAAATGTCGAAGCTACTGAGAATAAATATTCGGATAACCGGGTAGAGATCGGTAAACCGACACAATGATTATAGGAAGATCAAAAACTTACTGTATTTACGATCACGGTGGACCGATGGAAACTCGGTTATCCGCATGGAACATGTTCGGTAGACCGAGAAGCAAACGGTCGACCGTCCGACATCACCTTACAACGAGTTTTTGCAATTGATGAAAATTCAAAAAAAATTCAGATCCAACAATTTCAAAATCCAAAAAAATTCCAGGGGGCGCTGCCCCCTTGCCACCCCCACCACCTCACTGGCGAGGTGGAATGCCGCTCGCTCACCGGGGAGCGAGACCCCCGAACGGACCTGTCGATGTGGTATTTGTAAGTCGGGAGGTTTTACCACCGGGGATTTTGGATCTTAATTTTTTTGAAAAATTAATCACTTGCAAAAAAACTCATTGTAATTTGACCTCGTTACCACCAAAAATCTTGCAACAGAACCTCAAATAATTTGAGATAACACACCGTATAATTTTAAGAATTTATTTATATTTTATATTTTATATTTTATTATTAAAAAATACGGGCGTCTGGCTAACACGCCTCCACCAACGTGGAGACGTCTGGCTATCACGCCTCCACCTATGTGGAGGCGTCTTAGCCAGACGCCTCCACGTTCGTGGAGGCGCCTCGCTAAGACGCCTCCACCGCCTCCACCATGGTGTAGGCGTCGTATCCAGACGCCCGAGTCGGAAAAAAAATCCGCTTCCGTTACCTAGCCGGATTCAGGTGTTTCGCCAGACATTTTCGTGGTGTTGGTACTAGGAATGTGAGTAAAACTGAGTCAAATACCTTGTTTAAAGATACGGGACGAAATGTGTATTAATTGATTTGTTAAGGGCAAAAAAATAATTTTTGGGGCGATTTAAGTAATTTTTCGGCGACGAATAGTAGTTCCCTGATTATAATACCCATTAATAGTTACACACAAGAAGACAACGTACTGACCAGCTCCCTAAACACATTCCTCCGTTTTTATCTTTTTTGGGGGGTGAATAAGAAATATGGCATTATAAAGAAAGTAGAGGAACTAAAGCTAGCTACCATACATATCACACATTGTCAGCCGTTAATCTCAACCAAGTTGACTAATCTAACTACACATTCGCTGGAGTCTCCCTGTGAGCTGTATTTTTAAATATATTATTGAACACATTAGACTGCATAGTATTTTATATGTTGTTTGAAATTAAGAAATCCAAATTAATTAAAGGTTGTACAACTAATCTTGCATAATCAGTTGGCCCTTGGAAGGAAAACGCCTGTTCCTCATCTTCAAAAAAGATTGTTTTCCAACAGATTTAAAAATTCTTTCTAAGGAAAAAAAAGTTGAGCTTAATAAACGAAGTTTAGGCGTCAATTTATATGTGCAAATAAGAATGACAAATCTCATCATATTCTAATTGTCATTTTTGAGACGCATTCAACGTGTTATTTTAGTTATATCGAAACTTCTCAAATCGATCTCCTTCGTTACAACAAAACAAACATCAAGAAGAGATGCAAATCCTAGTAAAACGCATACACATAGAAATTTGATCTTTGATAGATAATCAAGACTCAAGAGTGACCAATGGAGACTTGGAGAGTGCCATCAAGTATCAACTGCACTTAGATCCCGATTACTATCCTTCTAGGATTCGAGATCAACATCAAGCTATGTAACGACGAACAACTCTTCTCTGATTAATTCAACGATGCTTTCCTTGTGTTTTCGTAGATATGATAGGATATGTATTTGGATATACACTATATTATGCATTCGGCAATCCCGAAGGTAACATCTGTTTCTTATAAGATGCAAGGCAAATGCTCAAAAATAGTCACACATTTCTAAACATGAAAAATATGCAATTACTTAAAAAAAGTTGGACAAACCATTAACCATCCATCACTTAAGTTCTTGATTTTTGTTGGAATGATCGACCAACCAAAATTTTAAAGAGAACATAAGATAATATATTTGAGATGAATCTAAATCAACCAAATATGACATAATTAATGTGACAATGAAACCTTAGAAGAGAATGTCAAGAT
Organism: Triglochin maritima; assembly: GCA_963682175.1. NCBI lineage: Eukaryota > Viridiplantae > Streptophyta > Magnoliopsida > Alismatales > Juncaginaceae > Triglochin > Triglochin maritima. The sequence goes on from OY821774.1 coordinate 1,477,585, forward strand.
GAAATTTCCTTGTGATATATCACCATTGTAGGTAAAATGTTCTTATAGAAACCCCAACCGCATAATTATTTTTGAAAGTAGGGGAGCATTGGTCGCAAGAAGAAATGACCTCAACAGCTGCCAAGTGGAAGGACTTGAATGAAGGCACCTCCGAATTGGAAAGACCTTTTCGCATTCAAAACTAAAGTTAGACTGTCACAAACTGGTAATAGCAAGCCAAGAACAACAACTTCTTCTTCCTCTTGTGATTCGTCATTTGCATGTTTCACACATCAACATCATTCATTCGAATGCAACCAACCACCACCATTGACCCCATATCTTTCGTTGAAGCCCATATGTCAGTTGGGAGATCAACATTCTATTTTAGACCCCTCATGTCTGCTGTTTAACCATGTATTTTGTTTGATCGGTTTTTTAGGGTTCAGAATCATTTTGTTTGTTTGGGCATATAATGTTGTGATGGAATGTTTGGTTGTTTCCCACAGCATGTTCTTAAATTGCTTTTGTTGTTGCTTTTACTTTGTAGGGCATAAATAACTAAAATTATAAAAATAAGTTACAAAACGAAAACTTCCATAATAGCCATATTTATTAGTTAATTATACAATTGTTTATTCCTTTGAAATTTTAAGATGGCGAGTGGTGAAGCACGTTGCTTCCAAAGTGTACCCAAGGTTCCTTAACGTAACATCCTCGAAAGCGGAAGAAATTTAATTTTTTAATAAAACATGAATATATACAATATATATCTGAGAGTTTTACAAAAGTGTAATTACAACAAAAGATAAGGAAAATTTACAGGTAATCACTCGGACCTCAAACACAAGGAAAGAAGGATCTGACCCCGAAAGCACTCCTCAGTCACCACCTCGTAAACGTCGCTCACGACCTGACATAAAACATGAATATGCCTGAGTTTCCCATGAGGAAACCCCGTATGTCAAACTTCTATCACAATAAATGAACTAGACATCTAAAACATGTATGGTATGGAATGCAATAAACAATCAACGTCTCACTAGGCCCCCGGGAACACTCTCCCTACCACAGTAGACACCAAACAGTGACGGTTCGCACGGGTCCTCTATCCCAACCCTCACACGTGCCCCAAGCACCACAGCCGGAAACATCCCCGGCCAATACGCTGGATCACTCTCAGGTCGGTATCGTCTATACCGCTGCCATCTTGAGCTGCTCCAGAAGACCACTCTCAGGCCGGCATCGTCACCCCTCTAGGGTCGGAGATCCGTTGCCATCTTGAGCTGGCCCCACACGCGAACCACCCTCAGGCCGGCACCGGTCACTCCTCTAGGGCCGGAGATACGTTGCCTTCTTGGGCTGGCCCGACTGTAGGATTTCATGTTTAATTACACATATATATTTTCGGAATTTTTATGCGTAATAAGGATCTATTACAACTTTCTATGATTTATTTCATGCATGCATTGGTTTGTTTCAATAACTAGTTTTAAAACTTTTATTAAAACAAACATGGGACTCCAAAATTCATACCTAGAAGTTCTCTAAAACTTGTTGAAGATTCAGAGACGTTGATGATGCTTGTTGCTGCGCCGGATGCCTCCGAGATTTCACCAAATTCTAAACAAGATTGGAGAGAGAAGAGCTAGCCTCTCAATCTCCAATAGGGTTTAGAATCTAATTACTAACCCCACACGCGAAGTTCCCTTGAGAAGATGATCTCTTAAAAACTAAAACTAAACTTAAGAATTAAGAGAATTTCGTGGAGAATTATGGAGAGAGTTTTTGCATGAGAAAAACAATGAATTAATTAATGAGGTAATGAGATAAACTTGTATTTATAAGTTCTCTCCAAATTACCTATTCATGTGAAAACCTCTTGCCCATGATTTCATGCAAACTTCCATCTAACCATCCATTATTTACTAATAAATAATCTAAGCCACGAATTAAATCAATTATGGACCAATTCCATGCATGATCTAATTAATTCTTAAATTAATTCTGCATAAAACCGTCTGGATCGGTCGACCGTTTCGAGATTCGGTCGACCGCTCGAACCAAGTTTCGGTCGACCGTTCAACATTCGGTCGACCGCTCGCAACAATAAAATATTCCATCGCAATGTTCGGTCGACCGACCGATAGATTCGGTCGACCGTGCACGTTCGGTCGACCGTTTACGGTTAACCGGTCGACCGTTTGTGCACAGTACTGCAGACTTGTCAAATTTCGGTTTAACCCCTATAAAATTTGACATTTCGGGATTAATAGTAAATTCATAACTTATGTAACATATTATCCTATGTAACGATAAATCATTACACCCCATAATATTTACATCACATATGAATTTAATTTAGATTCTAATTATGTTATTAATCACAACATAAGTTTGATTTTGCTTGTTCACCCCATGTGTCATATTTTCTACATGAAACCCGACACATCTTATGAACTCAAAATCCCTGTTTCTTGTTTCCCAGTTTTGTGGTGTGACCTATGGGAGAATCTAAACTAAGTTGACAATGATATTAAGAACTTAATATCACAAGCTATAAGCGGTATCTAGCTACACATTATAGCTCCCAATTAGTTAGATGTCTTAATTCCACTCGAACCAAAACCCGACCCATTTAGTGATGGAGTGCACCACTTGTGTCCGTCCCTTGCCACATGATATTAAGAATACACACAAAGTAGTATTGTGTCATTTTTGTATTAGTATTCATTTCTTGATCTCTTCAAGCTAGTTATTGTTGGCTTTTTGGCCTTAATCCGTATTTTTATGATGTAATTCAACCTAATCTTAATTAGGAAATGTAGATTAGCACATGTAGTATAATGGTATATATGTTGTATTTTGCTAACATCTACAGGTGATCAAGACTCAAGAAAGAAGAAAAATCAAGTCAAAACATGTAATCAAGCTGGATTGAAGACATGTATTTTACTTTTCTTTGAGTCTTAGGAACATATGTGAATTGAGCATAACTTAAGATAATATCCATTCATTCACACACTAGGTTCCTTAGAGAAGTCACACACAAAATTTCAGATCAATCGGACTTCGATAGGTCATCCAAAACATAGTCGGAAAATCACTAAAATTAAACCTTAAATCTTGTCCGAAAACGTTTGACCGATTGGACCTTTTGTTCGACCGGTTTCAGTAGATTTAGAGTTTTTACATGACCATTTTTGTTCAACTGATTTGCCTCATAGTTCAACCGTTTTCAGTAGTGTTTTACCCAGACTAAAACGGTCGACCGGTTTTGCCATTTTGTTCGACCGTTCCGGGTTTTCATGTGACCGTTTTATTTTGTCGTATTCATACAACGGTCATATACGCATAACACTATTCCCAACCGTTCGACCGAACCATCCATTTGTTCAACCGATCCATTAGTTTTTGTAAGGTTCTGTTCGACCGGTTCCACTTTAGGTCGACCGATTGGAGACAGTTTTTGCTGAATTTGAATTCTGTTTTGTGTATCTCTTACACAAATCAATCAAATCTTTCCCCCAACGGCTAGGAATCTCTTAGAGCTTTTAAATAGAGGATCAAACTCGGTTTTACATACATCTCTCACACTTCCAATTGTCCAATTCACTAGAGAGAAGCTCTCAATCCTCAAAGCTCCCAATCTCACTCCATAAGCCTAAATCCACACTTAGTGATCATATCTAAATCCTACTCAAGTGTGCTCAATTAGAGAGTGTTGTCCCACTCATTGTTGTCAAAGAAGCAATGGTCTTGGTGAAAGCCCAAGACAAAGAGTATAGACTTCGGTGAGAGCCCGAAGTGATCCTCTCGGATTGTGAGAGGAGGAGTCAAGCTCGGCGAGGGTTGTTCGCGAGCTTGAAGACTTGTAAAGGCGTTCTCTCCCGGCCTGGAACGGGGAGTGGATAGTGAAGACGTAGGCGGAGCTCGCGGAGTCGAGCGGAGCTTACACGAGAGGACTAGGACTCGGGTGGGGTGCCGATCCTCTATAAAAGCCCCCGTGTCGATTGTGGTTTGCATTCTATTATTCTTTCTTTACTTGTTTGTTTATTCCGCTGCGCATTTGATTGCTTAAACAAGTAGAGTATTAGGTGATTAGCCTTAATTATAGACCCATAGACCCACACGATCCCTCCGTTATAAATATGTGACTTAGTTCAAATCACATTGTGAACATTATAACTTTGAGAGAGACTTTAAGAGAGAGAGAGAGAGAGAGAGAGACCCACCAATATATACACCCCTCCTCTCATCTCCACCAACCACCTCAAACCCCCAAATCAATCTCAGCCCTCCATCTTAATCCACCCCTTAAGCACCTAAAAACAATTAACCAAGTTAATTAAGGTTTAAGATATTACACTTAATACCACTTACTATCATTCTTTTGGAAGAAGTTACTAACCCTTGGAATTCTTGTTGTCAATAGATTTCTTGTTTGGTGGTTGGAATTTTGTCTTTTTCAAAATAAGGACACAAATATGAGTATCTTTCATCATTATTAAGAATTTCTAAGAACAAAATGACCAAGACTATTTAAATTGCTACTAATTAACTCATCTACTATCTATGTAAACCTTAACGATGTCAGCATGCGACCCATAATAAGAAGAATTTATTTAAGAATAATCTTAATTTTTTAAAAAAAATTAGGAAAATGAAGAAAGTCGGAACATTTTATATAAAAAAACACACCTAAATCACCAATTGCATTATGAGGAGAAATGGGTGTGCATGATATCTAATTCATTCATTGTATCATTTCCGTCTTTATTGTGATTGATAATTGATATCCTCAAAAACTTCTAAGCGAGAAACTTACTTCTTTGGGTGATCGGTATAGGCTATTTTGTAAAAACAAAATCTTAAATTCAAGTTTCAACTTTTAGAACTTAAAATGATATATCAAAAAATGACTTCATTTACTTTATTCTAAAATGAGGTTAAGTTATAAAAATAAAATTCCAAACTTCTCTAACTTTTGAGGTATAAATCACACCCGTAACCACAGAGTTTTCGGAATTCCACTGCTTTGGATGGATGCACAGTGGACTTACAAAACTCAATTATCCTCCATTTCCGGACCTTCACGTAAGGTAAGTAGCCTTATTGTCATATTAACCTTTAATTATATACAAAATAAAGATACAAAAAGGAATCTCTTCGCATCAAATTATATACCGCCACTAAGTACTTATATTGGAACAAGGAATCTTGTAGGTCGATATTAAAATGAGTTTGAGGTCCTACATTAAGTATATAATGCCCAAAGATCTAAGGTCCTACAACTTAAGATTTGATACCATTTCTACGAAGTACGAACCTTCTTAATCACCCAGCTCTCTTTATGGGACCCTATGAATATTGGACTGTACTTATGAACGTAAGAATTGTTTCTTTCCTTCTAATATGGAATGTATATATTTATATGCCGAAAATGTGCAAAAGTATTGGACATTTATTCTGTGGCTCCCACATTCGAACCACTTAATCTTTGGCGGTTTGTTTATAATTCCTGCTTGCGTATATTGAGAATGAAATGAAGCGTTGGTATTTATTTGTCGGAGCAGAAAAGATTTGAAGTTAGATGAAATGTAAGTTTGTATTTATAATAATTTGTGTTATAATATTACAATTTACAATCACACACTATTTACCCCGTGACTAATTTTTGTCTGAGATGCATGAGATTGTGATGAATAGCTTTATTTATAGTGTTAGATGAAAACTTGTGAAGAGAGTAAAAATTTCTAGAGTAGAAATTTCTAGAATTCTCTTAAGTGATGATGAAAATAGAAATTTCTAGAATATGAAATTTCTAGAGATCCGGCCTACTAAATTTGACGCGTAATTAGTTTAAGTAATTTATTTTGTTGGGCTTGAACTTGGATATGAGTTGGTGTTGAATTCTTAACGTTATTCCCCTGAAAATTTTACCTTCGTTGGGTCCTAAAATAAAAGGTTGAGTTGTTTTTCGATTCGGCTGTAGAAAACCTAATGCGTGGAAGTGGATGTCGTTGCATTTATAATATACCATAATATATAATTAAAAGGACTTATTAGTATCTAGTGCCCGCCGTACATTGGAGTTTAGATCTACCCTCGATCGTAGTTAAGAGGAGAATATGAGTAAATTAAGAAGAAGAAGAAGAAGAAAAATTGAAGAGGTACGTAAAGGAGAAAAGACTTAACACATGACAAGTGCTTTGTTGCTTCCCTTTTATTTTTATATATTCCTTGACTCCTCAAGTTGTCTTTATTTTAGTGTAAGATTAAAAACCTAGGAATGATTGAGTCGTCAAGTTATTGTTTATTTGCTTTTGCTTCGTGCTCACCAATGCAATGCAAGTTAAAGGTTGAACTATTGAGACACAAGTTGGAAATACATAACGTTTGGGGAGGAAAGGAGCTACAGAACAATAAGCAAAGATTCTATTTGTTCCAAGAATATACTTTAGAGGGTCTTCCAAGAATATACTTTAGAGGGTCTGGTTAGATAATGAACAAAACATTAATTATTGTTGAAAAATTACCTTCGTAACAACAGTTGGGCAGTACATTCACCCAAATTGAAAAATTACCTTCGTAACAACCGGAATCTGATCAGCGATCGACCATTCACCAAAATTGAGAAGTTGCCCCAGAGTTCAGTCGACCGTTTGGTCAACGGTCGACCACTAGAGTTTCTTGGCAAAAATGACTTAAGTGTACGGTCGACCGTTGTCTCCTTACGGACCGACTGAAATTACCAGGAAGAAAATTGAGCAGATACTCAAGTGCAACAATGTATCAGACCGATCGACCGAATATTGAGTATACTTTCAACCGATTGACCAAAAATTGAGTAGACTTTCGACCGATCAACCGAATATATCAGACCATCCGTAACCATGACCACTATGACCTGATCATGAGCTTTCTCTCTCTTCCACATCAATAATCTTTTTTATCCACATCAGTTTTCTCTCTCCCCAACAATTTTCTCTCTCATTCCTACACTATTCACATCTTAACCACAACCCACTACAACTCATCTCTCTCATCCATATCATTTCGGTGTCGATCTTAGAAAAATAAAAAATCAAAACATTTAGAAAACGTATTTTCAAAAAAATCAAAACAAAAAAAATTGCTTTAAAAATGTGCCAATCATTGACGACCTGGTCAACGACCTGGCCGTCCACGATCGGGACGTTGCCCCCGGTAAGGGGGCGACGACCCGGTCGTCATGGTCGTCCCACACGGGACGGCCCCCATTATTGATGCTCTGAGTAAGGAAATGAACATTGGCAATCTTTAAGGTAATCCGACCGTTAACTACACGATCGACCGAAATACTGTGATACGGTTGACCGATAATCATGTTCGGTCGACCATTTGCAAACGGAATAGTTTTCTACAGGGGTAGTTTGGGGATGATTTAACCCATTACCTCTACCCAAATCTCCCCACTATAAATACCAAAGTTATTGTAACCATAAATTAACTATTGGAAGCTTGAAGAGAAGGAGAGCCACCATAGAGAGAGCTAAGTTTAGACACCCAAATCCTTTTGTGTTTTGATTGAGAAATCTTGTTGTTGAAGAAACAACATCCAACCCCAATCCGGTGTGCACTTGTAACCATCTCCGGCTCTCCCTTTGTACTCCAATCGTTCATAGTGAAGTTTTCGTTCGTCCTCGTCGTCTGTGATTTTTTTCCTTTTGGGTTTCCACGTAAAATATTGTGTTCCATTGTGATTTTGTTTTGTGCTTGCTATTGTGGGTTTGTTTTGAATGTATGCTAGGTGTTAATAGAATTGTCTAAGCCATTTTCATGGTTCTCGGCGCTTCCTCACCGAGTCCAAACCACCTAATATCCTAACAAATTGGTTGAATAAGGACAAGATTAATGTCGAGTTTATTTCGATGGAAGTTGTAAATGTGTAGTGCAAGGATGGCTTTTTGTCGGACTGTCTTGAAAGCAACTCTTTGTATAACTTCATACTGCGTTCAAAATCGTTTTACCAGAGAAAGAAGAATTGAAATTATTTAAATGTCTAATGTTTAAGCATATTTTACGATCACATTGCTTCGATCATTGAGAAGTGAGAACCCTTTGGTACTCAAATTATAAACCAAAAAATAGACCAATCTAAATTTCACGTGTATGTGGGTTTTCAGCTCCCTTTTTACAAAATTAAGGTTATGGAAATTTTCTGATTATATTTATGTTTCTTTATCATGTATTTATATTTTAAAAAACATTTATTATTATCTAAACAATGGATATATATATACACACGAATTCTCTAGTGAGCCCAGGGCTCAACTTTTCTAAATTAAGCCCCCACAATATCCACCACTCATTTCAAATTGTAAGGTAGATTAAGAAAAAACGGTTATACCAATGAATGGTGAGATTAACTGTAAATAAGATCCAACGGTGAGATTGTAGGGGGCTTAACCTAAATTTGATGAGCCCTGAGCTCACTAGAGCTTGACCCTATATATATATACATATGTATATCTTCTAACATATATATATACACATCTATATATATATATATACACACATATATATATACACATATATATATATATGTGTATATATATATGTGTGTATATATATGTGTATATATATATGTGTGTATATATATATATGTGTATATATATATGTGTGTATATATATATGTGTATATATATATGTGTATATATATATGTGTGTATATATATATATATAGATGTGTATATATATATGTTAGAAGATATACATATGTATATATATATATAGGGTCAAGCTCTAGTGAGCTCAGGGCTCATCAAATTTAGGTTAAGCCCCCTACAATCTCACCGTTGGATCTTATTTACAGTTAATCTCACCATTCATTGGTATAACCGTTTTTTCTTAATCTACCTTACAATTTGAAATGAGTGGTGGATATTGTGGGGCTTAATTTAGAAAAGTTGAGCCCTGGGCTCTCTAGAGAATTCCTGTATATATATATATATATATATATATATATATATATATATAGAGAGAGAGAGAGAGAGAGAGAGAGAGAGAGAGAATAAGTCCACACAGAAAAGTTCGACTCTAATGCCGCACATATTTATTTTCAAATTTTGGATGCTTAATTTAAAATATATTTTTCACTTGATTTTTTATGCCCATGGCAAATTTTCCCCTTTTAAAGCAAATATATATATATGAGGACACGCTTCTAATTTATCAAGTAATATATATATTTTCAACACAAACAATATATACATCAGTAATTGTGTACATTGATCATGATTGATTCTTTTCATCATCACGATATATTTTTTAATAAGCAACGCAATTATCTAAACCCACATCACCACTCCACCTTATGAATGATAGCTGGTTCTATTAGCATTATTAATTAAGAAACTAGTGCCATTATTAATTAAGAAACTAGTGCAACTTATCTACATGATTGATCCAAACGTGGGCTCTACTCTTCGGCCATGCATGTTAGAAAACATAATGCACAACTTCCTAATCTAATCAAGGTGTATACATCAAGGTGTGTATATATTTATGCTTTTCTATCTTAGACTCATCAAAACCTCCACAAACACAAATCTAATCACGACTCCACTGATCATGGCCCATTCTTTTGAGATTTATTGTGCTTATCGAAATGTTTTAGGGTTAGCTCTACGTGGTGTATATAGTAAGATTATAGACGATCTAAGCAACAAATCTTGAACTTCCATGTGCATTTCCTAGATAGAAAATGCAATATGAATATTTCCGTGATGATGCAACTATACTGTTTAGGTTAAAAGTAGTGCTTTTGGTTACTAACTTGGTGTGATTGGATCCAACATCAGCATATTAAATATTTTTGATAAATCTATCTTTTTGGAAAAGCTAACCTAGCAAGATATTTGTACGTAGTATGTATCTTCTATCTTTTATATATATAGAGAGAGAGGCAAGCTCTAGTGAGCCCAGGGTTCATCAAATTTAGTTTAAATCATCTACAATCTCACCATTGAATCTTATTTACAGTTAATCTCACTATTCATTAGCATAACCGTTTTTTTTCTTAATTTACCTTATAATTTGGAATGAGTGGTGAATATTATGGAGACTTAATTTAGAAAAAATAACTCCTGAGCTGACTAGAGAATTATTGTATATATATGATATATAAAGTTGGTGAAGTGCCATTAAAGAAGTATAACGTTTATATTAAGAATTGGACCGTCCAGTAATCGGAATACCATCATTAGAATCTGCAACTTTCTTGGCCATCCTTTTCACTGGATTTTTTAACAACACAGACAAATAGTAGAGGTTGAAAGTTAGTGTTTTTGTTGTGAAACCTAGTCATGGTGTTTAGTTGAACAAAGTTTTGACTTGTTGTAAGTGTCATATATGGGATGATATTTACCATTGATAGGTGTAAGCATTTGATTGGACCATATAACTAATTTGAAATATCTTCTAACGTACTTATCTTATAATAATTGGTTACACTACTTTCTCATGTAGTTTTTAATCCAGGTGGCAGTTGTTGTACAAGGTTTTCTGGGTCAACCTGTTTAAAAACCGAATGCACACTACCATAACCGTTATGAAATTTGTTCAATTAACCCACATAACACATATATGAAACACTATGTCTATATATTTAAGAGAACTTTTTCTGATTTGGATTGGCGCTCATGTTGGCAAATTAATCATAGAGCTTGCCGAAAGACTCACAAAACAAAACTCAACGTGAGGCAGATGCCCACTCTAGCGTATAGCGAATCCTTGGCTCTAAAAACTTATCTTCAGTTGGGGGCCACTGCAATAGAAAGATAAAAAGAGTGAGTTAGTTCTCACGTTCTAAGACAACGATCTCTTTGGTCCGAGCCAAACTAACATCTTGAAACTTTGGATTTATTTTGCTTTGAGACATATGTAGAAGAAGATAGAATATATAATATGAATTATCAATAAGTAATACTCTTTGCATTATTGAAATATATTGTCATGTCGTGAAATGAATGTAGATCAAATTCAGAATTAATTTGCTATAAAATGACTGAATCATGAGTAGCACCAAGACACCAACGGACTTTGTTTTGGTACGTGGAAATGAAGTGAGGACCTATTACACCTATTTGTTTTTGTTTTTAGCATTCAAAGAGCAATCATTTATAAAGATTATGTTCCTTTCCACATTAAGTCATTAGTATTAGTTAATACCCACGAAGGCAGATGTTTAGATTCAACGCATTTGCCTAACTTTTCTAAAAGTGGTCAAACTAGTTACCTGGCAATTCCAAGTTAGAAGTCCACATATCACCAGGTTCTTGTTTTATTACTATGAGATGCATTCTAGCTAGCATGATCTTCTTATAACATCTCCACGTTCTTTTGTTCATCCACCACAAGGGAGTAACTGAAAGTAAAGGTCAACATGAAGTTCTATATTAATCTAAATAAAACGTCCAGCTCAATTAAAATCTAAACCATACCCCCTTTGAACTGGATTAGTTTTTGTCTGTTTGTATTGTGAGCTGTAAAGAGTGAAGTAAGCTTTCAAAATTTTCAAACTGGATCAAATCATCAAATTTTGATCCTAAATAAGACTCATAGGTGTCATTATACTTTTATTATTTTATAATCATTGACGAGTTCATAGTTTTGGTTGATGAATTAGAAAATCACAGTTTTTTAATATTCTGGTAGTGGAGCATTTCTTTGTCACTCAAAGACACAAAGGCATCACAATTAGGTTTAGATTGATCTCATGCGCGCAATTATTACGATTCTCATGCAATGTAAAAGAGCTTCGCTAATGCGTTGCCAAAAAAGAAAAGAAAAAGCCCTTAGTTCATGCATGTACATTAAGGAGGTTTCGGATGAAAAGTCTTAAAATATTAAATGGAATCACCTAACGAGGCTAGCTAAATTGGGTGACCGAATCCTAGCAAGCCTATTGGCATGTTTAAGATTTAAAATTGGATAAGGTAGAATAGATAAAATAAATAGAATAGATAAAATAAATAAAATAAAAAATTGAATCTATATATATGCTTAACATGCTCAGTATTTACTATTAGCGCTAATTACGATAACATCATTCAAAAATTTGAAGCTTTAGTTGTAATATCCAAAACCCTCGTTTATTGGGTTAATTGGTTTTTAGGTGGCTAATTGGAGGATTTGGTTGCATGACTGGGATTGAGTCAGTGGAGATGAGGTGAATGGTGGGGATGGAGAAGAGAAAAGTATAAGGTTGGTGGGTTTTTTCCCTCTCTCTCATATTCTCTCTCTACTTTGATCCTCAGCAAACGAAAGCTCCGGAGAGGGTGGTTTCGGTGAGGTGAAGCTCGGGCGTTCTCTGGAGTTTGGTAGATCGTGACTCGGTTGGTTTGTTGCCGGAGATTGGTTTATTGAGGGAAAAGCTCACCGTTGGATCTTCAAAGGCTTCTTCAAGCCTTCAATGTATGTCAAGCTTTACTTTGATACTTATGCTTTCGTGACTGTCGGAGTGGTCAACGGTAGGTCAGATGGTTCGTCGGACTTGTGCAGCAAAGTTCAACACTGAATCTGTCGACCGTTTCAGTGATTCGGTCGACCGGTCGTAGTGTAATTTTAGCGTTTATCTCTCGCACCAGTCGAACGATACCCTTGGGTGGTCGACCGGTAGTACATGTTGAGTGAGAAGATGAAGCTACTGGTGGTTTTCGGTCGAACGAGTCCCCTTTGCCGTTCGACTGAAACATTGTTTTAAGTCAGTTGAGGGTGTAGACCACAAAATGGTCGACCGCCCTAAGACCTTGTTCGAATGTTGACTTAAAATAACTTAAAGTTTGTTCGACCTATTCGTTGTTCGGTCGACCGGTATGATTTGTTTCGGAATATGAATTTACTGTCTTTTTCCGGTTGACCGTTATTTATGTTTTGTTCGACCGATCGTGTTTTGGTGCGTGAGATGGTTTTTACTGGTTGCTCTCGGTCGAACGGGTCTCCTTTGTCGTTCGACCGATTGACGAGTTTTTTGGTTGGGTCAGTCATCTGGATGAGGATTCGGTCGACCGGTACAATGTTTTTGTTCGACCGTTTTGGGACAGTTTGGTGTTTTTGGTGTTGTGGAACCAACTTAAGGGTGACAGGTCCCCGACCGTTTTGGGGCAACGGTACGGACATTGTCGGCCTGAGAGTGGTTCGTTGGTGTCGTGGTGTGGTGGAACCAGCTTGAAGGCAACGGGTCCCCGACCCTGGATGGCAACAATACGGACATTGTCGGCCTGAGAGTGGTTCGTCGGATCAGCTTTGAGGGCAACGAGTCCCCGACCTTGAAGGGCAACAATACGAACACTGCCCGCCTGATAGTGATCCATAGTTGTGTTGTAGCCGAGGATGTTCCGGTTGTGGTGCCTGGGGCACGTGTGAGGGTTGGGCTAGAGGACTCACGAGACACGTTCTTGTTTTGTGTCTACTGTGGAAGGGAGAGAGTTCCTCGAGGCCGAGTGAGACGTTGATGTTCGTTTACTGCATTTCATATCATATATGTTGATAGATGTCTGGTTCATTTATTGTGATAGAAGTTTAGCATACAGGGTTTCCTTATGGAAAACTCAGGCATAGTTATGTTTTATTTCAGGTCGTGAGTTGTGCTAGGAGGTGGTGACCGAGAATGAGCGTGTTCAGAGTTAGATCATGTTTTTCATGTTTTTGAGGTTTTAGTGATTATATGTACATTTTCCTTCATCTTTTGTTGTATTCACACTCTTGAAACTCTCAGATTTATATATTGTATATACGTTGGTGCACCAGTTGTCTGTTTTCTTCCGTAATATCATGGTGTTGTTTTCTTCCGTAATATCCTCGTGTTTGTTTTATATTAAAAAATTTAAATTTCTTCCGTTGAAAAAGTTACATTAGTATTTTATTACACAAGATACTCTCTCAGTAAATAAGTTGAAATAAGACCAAATATACCCAACAATATGATTAATTAATTAGTGTATAAACGGTTAATTTTAATAGAGAGCACATACCCTGATCTCTTACACTATGACTTGAACGAAGTGATTTTACAAAAGAAACATTCCTGAGGCAAGGCGATAACACGTTCCGTCAAAGCTTCATTTCGCTACAGAAATATTTCTCATTTGACAAACATACACATGATTTTGCTCCAAAAATGCAAATATGTTTCACAGGTTTATGTATGTGTATATGATACAAAAATTAAGATACTAATTTACTAGTATATGTTTATGTATGTGTATATGATACAAAAATTAAGATACTAATTTACTAGTATATGTATATCGGCTTTATAATGGACTTAGGCTGACATCCAGTAGATCCAATACAGAGTTGGGCCAGTCTAATTTCACAAATAACATACTTAAGCCCAGCCCCCTACTCCTAAGGAAACATGTTTAATTGGGTAAAATTTGATAAGGTTCACCTCTCATGTTGTCTAATTGACGATATGAAACATGAGTTTTTCTATTACCAGATGTGCACCTATAAACAGAATATATTTGCTAATATACACATCTGCCGTTAGTGATACTCACTTCATCACCGTTTCCATATAATGTTGATAGACAATTTACAAATTAAACATCGTAAAATACATATATACTTAATATTAAAAACAAACAAACAAAAATTGAAAATATAAAAAAACCAAAAAACAATGTGCCGTCTCCTTCCCCAAACTCTCTCTCTCATCCATCTCATGCCTCTCTCTCCTCCCTTTCACGTCCTCCTCTCCAAACCCACCATTCTCCCCACCAAACCAAATTCGATAGCTCATGATCATGTTGGGATATTAAAAGATATATATCCTTAGCTAATTTGACAAAGACGTACCGTAAGTACTCTTGAATATGACTAGAACATTTAGTTAAACCCTTTCAGCCAATTAAATCTCAAATTGGACATAAAGTATATACATGCAATTTCATATTAGACCGGCTTTAGACTTTCCCCATGAGCATCGTAAGACAGTCAAGACTCAAACAAGGTTGATAATTATTTGGGTATAATTGATTGACGATGAGAAATCTCCATATATGATAATTATTTGTGTACATATATGTGTAGATCTCTGGAGAAGCCGGTACTTCCTCGGTGAACACGAGCTCAATGTCTGAGATTCGTAATCTTGCTAATATAAGCTTGTGCAGGTTCAAGGGCTACCATGGAGTGGACATAGTCACATAGGGGTAGGGGTCATGAAGTTGGTTCGTCTATGGTACACACCACAAGCAGGAGAGATCAAGATCCAAGAGGGTGACACCAAGCTTGTATTCGCCGTGGATGATATCCCCGCCGGGTGTTGTCCGTTGCTTCGACACTGTCTTTCAACCAGAAGTTGTTGTTACACTGACACGCAATGCGAACCATAGAAATCCACGACTTAAATGTCTAACGTCGTATTTTAAGAAATCTAATTTGCAAATTGTCTAACGTCGTCGTATGGAAACAATGAGAAATGAGTTCTACTAATGGGAGATGTGCATATTAGCAAATATATATTGATTACAGGAACACGTTCGACAATAACAAAAATTCATGTACATATCGCCAATTAGATGTGAAGTGCACTTTAGCAAATTACTTGAAAAAAAATAATTATACTCGTTAAAAACGTATTTAGTATTTAAAATTATAATCTTATAATTCTACATTTCTTTATTTTTGGAAAATTTCTGAACCTCTCTATAAATTTAATATAATTGCGGACTATAGTTTGCATGAATAAATTTTTGGATAAATGTCATGGGAATCATGGGAACGAAGGTCTATTTTCTTTCCCTATTATCGTTTCGTTCAGTTAGTTATATTATTTTAAGAGAGAATATTCTCACGAATATGTAATTATATAAAAGGTGGATTTTTTATTATTATTGACTTGCAAAAATTTAAAAACATATTTCATGACCACGTACAACCAACCAATTAAGTTTTGTTACAAGATAAGTGGTGTGGGATACTGGACCCATGAGTGGCGAACCAGACTGAGGCTCAATGCGGGTTCGAGGATGGAACATTACAAATGATACCAGTCTTAACGAGATGAAATTTTAGAAACTAAGTGCTACATTAAAAAGATTGGAGTCACCTATAGAATCACGCAGCGCTTGGTGTCTAATTATGACTTGACCTTCACAAAGACGTCAGGTGTCTAAGTAAGGTAGGTAATACTAACAATCTGAAATTTTGTAGTAATAGGTGAGTATTGTGAGACAGTTGACTGATGAGTAACAGACTAGAATCAAGCTCGATGAAGTTTTGGGGTGTGATTACAACTACGGTGATAAAAAAAATTGAGCTGTCTTGCGAAAATAGGACTTTGAAATACAAAACTATGAGTATATTCCATTTACTTGACTCCACTTAAGAAAAAATCTTAACTAATTCTTTATTCCTGAATTTTTGAACGATGATAAAGTTGTACATAACGACGTAGCGTTGTTTTCTTTTCAGAAAATTGAATACTATCTGAAAGATTTTAGAATATGCGTATATATATAGACTAATTAAGAGCCTTTTTAGGTCTTAGCTTGAATTAATTATATGAGCACATTGTTTTTTAATTTCAGCTTTTGATAGTCATGAATATTTTTCACGTTGTCTTTCTCAAGTATGTAAGATTTGCAACATTGACTCGACATTGCAATGTAAAGTTGGGTGTATATATGTTCAACAACGGATAGATACGTATGTTTCAAAGGCATATTAATTACTGTTATTTGTGATTGAGTCATATTTGTTGAGTGGATTTGTAATGGGGATTGAGACATGCCCCATTCAGCTCTCAATGGTATATTCTTTATAATAAAAATAATTAATGCGCACATTCGTTGAATTTTGACCAAATTTCGATGTCAATTCGACGTTTTAGTGTATTTACTGAGTAAGTTGTCTGAAATATAAACATGTTATTTTGAAAGATTAGCTCTTTGGAGACAAATCCTAATTAGTCTGCGAGGCATCATGTTTGTTGTCCTAATTAAAACCGTACTTAACTAAGGTTCTCATCATGCAACAAGTATAACCTCATATTCTAGGTTTTTGTTTGATAAGTGATAGTTAACTTTAACTTTTGTGGTGGATTGTGGATTTATTTTTGATAAACCACGGGTTGTGTATAGAGATCGGCATGATTTCTCGGTAATGGTGTTACCTAATTCTCTTTAAGTTAAATCGAAGACTATTTTCATTTCCAGTCAGTAAAACATACGTACGTGTGCGTACACTAGCTTAATTTACATGATTGTTCAAATTGGGTGGTTATGTTTTACTCGCAACACTAGCTTTATAGAGCACGTAATTCTTTATTCCTTTTACCAAACCTTATCCTTAGAGCATCCCTTAACCGGATAAAACTCAGGTCATCCCACGGTCACGACCGGGTCGTAAGTAAAAAAAATATTTTTTTTTGGTTAAAATCTTCGGTCGTAGAACGACCGGGTCGACGACCCGGTCATCAAATATTTTATTTTTTTTGATTTTTTGATTTTGTTTTGTTTTTGTTTTGATTTTTTAATTTTTTGTTTGAGTTTTTTTAAATTTTTTTTCTTCCGAAAATATGTTTTATAATTGTTTTGAATTTTTAGAATTTTTTTATATTTTTAATTTTTTTATCAAAATGAATCCCGAAATGATGTGGAGGAGAGATGTAGGTTGTTGTGGGTTGTGTTGTGTTGTGGTTAAGAGATGAATAGTGTAGGAAAGAGAAGAATGTGGGTTGAGGAAAGAGAAAGCTGATGTGGAAGAGAGAGAAAGCTGATGACCAGGTCGTACAGGTCATGGTTAGTGATGGTCTTAGAGTTATAGCTTTAGGTCAAGCATCATAGGCAAGTGCATGACCTCGAAACTCCTTTTTACTCTCTTACTTTGAGAAAACTGTTTTAGTCCAAATTAAAATTTCGGCAATTAGTAACTAAACCTAATTCATTTCCATCTTTAGTTTGAAATAGATAAGAAATCTCTTACTAATAATTCTGTAATTGTAAGAATTTCAGTTAATTTTCCTAAGGACCAGTGATTACTGATTACCATATTCTTTGGTAGTTACCATATTCTAATTAGGCCAGTCAATCCATATTATCCATGGGTCAAAAATTACCAAATTTTATACAAAACTAACACGTTACCATATTCAGAGTATGACCATACTTTTATTAAAAAAATGCCAATTGCAACAGGAGCACCACATTCATATCCAACATTGACTTTTAATTTAGTATCCCACATTGACTTTAATTACCCATTTTCTTAATTAAGCACCTTTTCCTCATCTGTACAACATTACGGCTGGTCTGCATGTCTCTTCTTTTTTAGGGTTTACCATTTAGATTCGTTAAATTCGCGGGGAATATCTTGAAATTTAGGTTCTTTTTTTATTAACATCTCTTTCAAGAACATGCATTAATGCAGATATACCAGTTTAGCAGGTCCAAACCCAAGATTAATTTAGTTAATTTCGAGTCAAAACCTAAAAAAATCGTTCCTTCAATAAAATCGTTCATTTTCATTTCCTTTTTCTTCATTTTTATAATTAACACTGAAACATCTCTTGCCGTTCAACTCATATAATCTCTCTAAGCTTGAAATGCCAATTCTAAATTCCTCGAATTTTGATTCCACTTAACATAATAGACACCAAAAAAAGTTAAGAAAGAAATACTAATAACTAGAAGCAAGGCCCAGAGTTGGTCATCTCAGGCTAAAAGACATCAAAACAATGTACAAAACCAACAATTACACAAACCTAAACCCTAAAAAACAAAGAAAAGAAAAGAAACGAAAGACAAATAGTAGTCATGCCAATATCTGCAAAAGCATATAACATGAACAATCCTTCAACCCTGAACAACGGTGTGATTGTGAAGTCCACGTTTAAACGTCAACAGACCGTTATCCAACTCCACCTCCTTCGCCGCCACCGCCGCCGTAAGATCGAAACCAAACAACATAGTGCTCTTGGAATTCTCATAATCTTTCTTAACCTCCCCTCTATGCCTCCTCATGTGTCCTCCGAGCGCTTGCCCGATGGCGAACTCCACCCCACAAATGGAGCACTCGTGCACCTTCGGCTTCGCCACCGAGCCATGCAGCTCGGCTTGGAGGCGCGGCTTCTTGTGGCTCGCCCTGTGGCCTCCCAACGCCTGGAAAGACGAGAACCGCCGGTTGCATGTCTTGCACTCGAACACACGTGGCCGTACCGGGTTGGTTGGGAGTGAAAGAAGCATTAGGGTTTCGGCCATGCTGACGTCAGCACGTTCGACTACTTCTTGTTCTGTTGATGTTGTTGGCCTTTTCGTGTAGTACGCATGCATCGTTGGAAAAATGTTGGCTTTTGTGTGATGTGATTATGTGAATTTATGATATCAAGTTATGGGGTTGTGTGTGTATATTTATAGAGAGACAGACAGGTTTCGGGTTTGGGTTTGGGTTTTCGTTTTTGATTTGGTTTGATGTTTTTTTTTTGTTGTGACACGTAAGTAGTGACCTGATAGATTACGGCAAGATGCATGCATGTGATTAAATTTATGGCTTTCCTAAGATGTGCCAAGAATTTTCTTGATGGTATTTGATTCTTTGGAAGTTTCTTAATTATAGAATTGCACGTAGTGTGAAAGAGTAGTGAGGCGGATTTTCAAGCATGTAAGTTTCCAAAATAAAGAAACTCATTCAAACTTCAATAGAGAAACTGATAGGTAAGTAATGCATAATTTAGGGTCAATAACCAGCAGAGAACAGTCTGGATACGCGATTTGCAATTAGAAGGGAAATAACGACCTAATTGCTTGATTAAGTTGTGTTTTAATAATTAATATCTATTATTATGTTATTATTGACTATTTTCTTCACGACAAAGTATTTTGCTGAACGCGTGGTACGTCTTGTACCAACTTGATTTTTCATGTCGACAAAGATTTTATCACCAGTCACCATTAATTGCATTATATATATATATATATATATATATATATATATATATATATATATATATATATATATATATATAGAAAATTCCAACATGAGATTGATTATAAGAATAACACACAGTGTTTGACAATTACTAACTACAACACATGTTAATTCATTATCGGCACGAAAGTTGATCAATACTGCAAAGAATGAGGCAATCCAACAACCCAATGAAGAGGGAAAGAAATAAAAACTTGAGGTTTGGGAATAGGTGTGAAAGAAAATCGAGCTTTGGGAGGCATAGTTGTTAGTGTATTTTTGTTAGTTGCTTATTTTCACCAACCCAAACAGTAAGTACCCGTAGCAATTCTTCGTACAGTTTTCATTCTTCCCATGCTAAAAACATTCACAGAATTGGAAATGCTAGCTTAATACATCAATCCTCAAGAGAAATGGTCAACTCATCTTTTTCTAGCTTGTACTTAAGTATCAATGATGGGTTTCGTGTGTTGCTTCTTCTTTGACACGACCAAAGAACACTTTAGTCATTTTATAATATAAATGCAAAGTTAAGATATACGGTACACGTAGTGCTTAGTGACAAATGGGCTGTTTTGAACATCAAATTCTTGAACACAAAGATGTCGGTAGATGTCGAAGTCCAATATCAAGAGGAGGTATGAATGCACGTGTTGGGGAGAGTATTTGTTTTTCTGCAAAAGACTCCGTGGTATTGCATCACTTTCATCTTATATTCTTATGCTACCTTATGTTGTCATATATAACATAAAACAATAGAATAAATTCCTCTTGATCCAGACCCAATTTCACACTTTTGGTGGATTTAGAGAAAACATAATTAACTTGAACTAAGATAATCATTGGTCCTCTAAGTATTTTGAGTAGGGGATTTGATTAAGTGGAGGGTATTGGTGATGTTTTCGATTATTTGAAGATTATTTACGATATTTAATACTTATTAAATATCATTAGGTTATAGATTCGTTGTTCTTGGTTCCAATAATCAACATTATTGTCCATACACATCTGTTCTGTGACAATGATTTCTCAAATGATAAACCGTTGCCGTTAGCTGTTTGTTTTCTGAATGTCTTAAATTAAGTATATAATAAAAAATTATATTTTTCAGCAAGTTAGGAAGCAACCCACTGTCATAACAACGGCATGACTTGGTGCAGCTTTTATTGGTTTTCTCACGATCATAAAATAATATACCACTTAAGAATTTAGACTGGGAGTATATATAATCTATTGGCACTACAAAGTCTAATAATATTGATTACTGATATATCACCTCATCTTGGTATAAAGTCAACTGAAACTTCCTTTAACTTGCTAACATTCCTTACAAAAATTAAAATAGTCAACATAACGATCATATTACATCTCATTTAATTAGAATTTATGATGATGGGGATTCTGTTTTTCTTATTTGAAGTAGGATTAGGGAGTGAAGTAACTTCAAATCAAATCATTGTATGTACTGAAATACGTAACTAAACAAACTTTATTCGTCCTGGAATCATTCTTGGAATAAAAACTTCTTTGTTGATGAGAATAGAATAATGTTGGAAGGGAAAAGTTATGTGGGTTCCTTGTTTGTTGCTTCACGTCATAAATGACTTACTGAAAGCGGAAAGGAGATCTACCATGTATGGCACATACACCTAGTTGATTAGTTTGATTAAAGTAACAATAAAGTTGTTAATTTCTAGTTTAATCATTGACAATTCAATCAACACGAAAAGTTGAATTGTTAAGAAGAGAAAACAGTGATTATCTCAAATCATTCATATTTTGAGTCAATATTGTCACTTGCATATCCTACAAGGCTACAATTAACTCCATCCTACTAAGACACACCATTGACAATTTGACTTATATATATAATTTACATTATACCTTCCAATTTCGACGTAGCTACTACAAGCTTTCTATTTGCAACATTTTTAGATTTAGCAAGTTGCACCTTTGTACCCACACAGACATTAATACTACCTAAAAGACAAGTCGTACAAAAGAAAATTGGGCAAAAACATTTTAATTGAACGAAACATTTGAATCAAAAAAGAAGAAGTAAAGGGCATATTATGCATCCAAATTGTAGGACACTTATCGTATAAATCAATTGGGAGTTGTCAAAATGGAGAGTAGCAATTATAAGATGCAAGTATCTGCACAAGATTAAGATTCACATAAAGGGGTCGACATCCCCATAAGATGATTGCGGTCGAACTTCATAATAAACTCTTAAGCAATTCAATTATGTGACGTTATTGCATCCTTATCTCACATCCTCTAGTGTTGCCCAACACGCCAATGTATAGGTTTTACAGAGTGAATAATTAATTGTTTGTTAACTGACTTCAAGTAATTATGTCATCAATTGGGATCGGATCGGATCGGATCGGATCACCTAAGTTTGATTATTGCATGCATTCCTCGACAAAGGACGAAGATCAATATATTTGAGGATATATATGATACTTGTCAACAATAATTAAGAAGTCATGATTTATAATTCTGCAGCACACTTAGCGGGTTGAAATTTAAATATTATTGCAAAGGTATCTTTATATGTTCATTTTCTTAGTTAAATGTACGGGGAAAAATAGTGAGTTGTGGAGCGCTCAAATGGGTTATTTACTCCAACTCGTTTTTGGTGGAACTGATTTTGTTTGACTTAAAAAGCTCATGTATTTCCTTGTCTTTCTCCCGATGAATCTATAATGATAGCAATCTACACGTGAAGAAACGATGTTAAGGTATTAAGTTGGATTAGATTCAGCACGTAATCTTTGATTACGCCAGTCATAAGCGTATCTCTTGGGAAAGTTCCCCACAACCTTCATTGGATAAGTCATGCATATCCAAACATCAGAAAGTCTGGGAGAATTTCAGTGTTTTATTTCTTCTCAAGATTAAAACTTGTAGTTTCGACTTTCGACCGACATATATTTTTATCTACCTTGTTAAAATTAGTGTCTGCCACTTAGAATTACGGCGGGCTCGTTCATACATGTTACTGAAAAGTTAATTATTTATTGAAATTTCAACTAATGAAAACGTGATTGGTTGGCGTTAATATCAGGTTGTCTCACAACCATGTTTTCGTTTATGTCGAAAGTTATTTAGTCTTAAGGCTTGTAGTTACAACATGAAATATAATAAGGAACTACATGTAATTAAAATCACCTTTCACTAAATATAATAAGGAACTAATAATTAATCGCTTAACTAGACGACTTTGATAGCTAACTTATACGTTATACGTTCTCCACTTCGTGATCAAATCGATTCGTGGGTATACTGAACTTTTGATCTTGAAATGAAAGGGCCGGAAGTCTACAACAGGCCAGGAAAAAAAGAAAGAAACCAAAAACGGAAACGTAAAACAGAAAACTAGCTTTGAATAAATGAGTTGTGTCAAATTGCTGCTGGCTTATTTATATCTTTTCGTAAGAAAAAAAGCAGGAGATCAATGGGTATATCTAAAACGTATATTATATATATATGCTCCTATATTAATTTGCAAGCACTTCCATTGAAACAAGAGAAAAAAAAAAAGATTTCTTCTGGAACAATGAAACCTTCATTGAACGTTTGGTTACAACTAAAGGCCAAAAACTTTATTGAGGGAACATTCTACACCATTCCAATAATTTCTTCTCTTATATCATCTTAAACTACACCAGTATAGTAGTATACCAGTCACTTTCTAATTTATAAATAAAAATATAGTAAATCTACACATACATAATGTGCATCTGTAATTCTGTATCTTAATTTCTTAATGTGCACGAAAAAAACCCCATATTTTTTCATAAATAAATATGGTAACTTAAGTCAACAGTCGTACCACCTTCTTGCACGAACTGGTGATGAACAAGTCAAACAAGAACACACCACCATCTTGGATCTTGGTTTTGATAAAACTCAGGAAACAGCTTTATTAAGATCCTTACTTTTCACATAGTAATCATCCCAAATTTCAATTCGTTCAACAATTGAGGCCAACACTTGCACAAATCACAATTTTTTATCTTACACCAATCCCAAATTTCTTTTGTAACAGTTTGTTTTGATCGGTACCTTGGTAGTTGTAATTCGTAGAGAGGGTGCTTGGATTATTAATTGAAATCCTACCATAATCGAAAATGAAAAGAGATAAGACTTCCACAAATCGCATATAGAAAAAGCCATCTCTTATTACATATATATTTATGTACTCAATCAAATACAATTGAAAGACTGACGGTCTAATTAAACCATACACACACACAAAAAACCCCAGTTTCAAACTATCACAACAAAATCTCAAATCGTCAGAATTCATCAGCATATATATTAACTCGTCCGATCGACTTCCATAAAAACTCAGAGAAAAAACCGTTTAAATCATATATACACATACACACACACAAATTAAGAAACAAATCAGTACTGCACCAATGGAGGCCCAAGACTGAAGGTGAGCAACCGAATCTCGTCCTCGTTCTCCATAGGAGTCAGATTAAGATCCAAATCCAGGAACACCCTCTTCTCATTCGAAATCGTATCCGAACTCTCCGGTTTGTCGACATCGACCGGTGATTGAAAGCCTTGGGAATAATTATTCAAAGCTCTGTGTCGTCTCATGTGCCCACCCAACGCTTGACCAAGCGAGAACTCAAGCCCACAAATAGAGCACTCGTGAACCCTAGGCTTGGCCGGCCTAGACAACCCTTGTTGCTCCTCGAGCAAACGAGGCTTCTTGTGGCTAGCACGGTGGCCACCGAGAGCTTGGAACGAGGAAAATTGACGATTACACGTCTTGCACTCGAAAACTCGATCGGGTGATTGAGGCGCCTTGTCGACGGCCACCTCGGTTGCGCCTCGAGACAAGAGCATGAGCACACGAGCCATGTTGACATCCAATTCGACCTCTACTCCCGGTCTACTACGCTTCATGGTGGATTTGGGTTTCAAGGTTGACTTGTAGTGGGAAGTAGATGGTATGTGTGTGGTGTGGGGGATTGGAGTATCCACTGGGACTGCTTATATAGCCAAATAAAGGTGGTGGCCTTTGAATTGCTCGTGGGGGTGTACGTAGGAATGACATGATTGCCTACATGTACAAAGGTGGATTCATTCTTGGATCAGGTTTTTATTTTCGAAGTCAAAGAGTGGGCAGCCACTTAACAACAAATCATAATTGTGGAAACCTATAGCTAACTAGGGTAGTTTGACATCTAGTTGTAGTGTAAAGTGAACTATTTGGTTTGACCAAGAATGTTTACCACACTTCATGAGAGATTAAAAAGAAGGAAAGTGATTGTTGTTTAGTTTATTTGCCACCAGTCCAAGATGATATTATATTATCGGTACAAAGAATTCTCTGGCGATCCGGATACCTCCATCAAAGAAATGGAAGCATTTCCATTCCCTTTTAACTAAAAGTATGTAACTAAGATACCAAACTTATAACCAAAGTGAAACTGGATTTCCCATTAACTTGAATTATCATAATTGTTGGAGAATCCTTAAAGAATGTAATTGAGGCAAGTTGCATGTTGGCAGGGTGGAGAGGTACGTTTAAAGAAAATATATCTTTCTCGGATAAAAATCTAACTGGTTGCAGCTAAGTGGATCAAATCAGTGGTTTGTTTAAATTCGAAGAAGAAGGGAATAAATTCTCTATAAACTGATTAGAGTGGAAGACTTTAGATCTGTATATATTTGCCGTCGGGTGCAAGCTGTAATTGGTAGTTGATGGGTTGTAGTAAATATTTTTTGTTGTTTTTCCATGGTGGGTTTATTGCTTTCTTTGAAGGATATTTTGATTTGGTTGCAACTCGCATGTATCTTAATTGGTGTTATGCATCCAAAATTTTACTATTACCAGATATACACTTGTAAGTCGAATATATTTGCACATATACACATCTACCGTTAGTGGATCTCACTCTATCACTGTTTCCGTTCAACACCGTTAGACAATTTACAAATTAAATATCATAAAATGTAAATATTCTTAATATTAAAAATAAAATAAAAATATTAAAACCATAAAACCAAAGTCTCTCTCTCCTCTCCTCCTCCCAACGAGTCCCTCCAGTTCCGGCAGTGGCGCTAGACGTTGAATTGGTGGGTCCATGAAATTTCCACACGAGGCGAACACATCCCAGCACTCGCAGTCTTCAAATCGAGCACAATTGAGACAAGCATTTCATCGAACATCTTGCTCGTCCCCTTCCTCGCAACACCCATAGCATGAACACTTCCAAGATTTAACTTAGTAGGCGGCATAACTATATACAAATCTTCCACGGGCGGTGGTTCTGGAGGCAACCAAAGGAAGGAACTCTACCATGGACCCCATGCACAAATTAATTTGTCAAGGCATTTTAACAAACGCATGGGTTGCATACCTCCTACCATCTGGATGCCTTGTTTCAACACAAATGCAACCCCAACATCATAATCTACCACAATCAAATGATTTCCCTTGAGCTCTGAATCTCTCGGCATGATGCCATCATGGAGTTGGGAGACAATCAGAGGCAGCAATGGAAGAACTTTTAGCTCAACTTCATGATCCGCAACATCTGGCACGAAACAATTGTCATGGTCGGAGATTGACACATTCAACATGATGACCACAACATCCAAACCTCCGGCAGATGTTGTAGCACCAACCGAGACGTTGTCAGTAGCATCTCAAAACATATAGTCGGGACATTTCTATGTTTTTGACATTTTGTTTTAAATATTAAGGACATTTATATTTTACGAGATTTAATTTTCAAATTGTCTAACGATATTAGACGAAAACTATGGAGTGTTGTCCATTAACGGCATGGGTGCATATGAGCAAATATATTCGACTTACATGTGCACCTTTGACAATAGTAAAAATTCAAGTGTATATCATCAATTAGGACACCTAATTGAAAAGTATATATCAGATTTTATTTTATGCATCCAAGTAGTAAAACTACGATAATATGCATCCAAGTAAAAAAATACTTCTTTGAAAAGTATGTTTCAGATTTTATTTTATAATCTAAATGGAGTTGCTTTTGTAAAGAGTAGAAATTTTAGTAGTTTTATAATATGCATGATCGATATTCGTGGGTTGGATAATGTTTTGGGTCTTTGTGGACATCTAGGGTTTGACTGATCTGACGGGGATTGAGGTAAAATTTAAATGTGTAATAACTAAACATGATCCCATCCAGTATGCATGAAATTTTTGTTGAAATTTGGTTTAGATTTGTTAAGTACAGGAAATATGGAGAATCGGTCGACCGGTGATGGTCACGGGGTCGATCGGAAATTTCCAGAGCGTGTCAGGATTCATCGAAGAATGAGAATCGATCGGCCAGTGCTGGGTATGCGGTCGACCGAAAATCTCTAAAACCTTCCGAGATTGGAACGAAATGCGGATAGGTCGATCGGTGCTGGGCACGTGGTCGACCAAAAATATCCAGAGTCTCCCAGGCACTATTCAAAAGCGCGAAATGGTCGACCGAATTGTGGCAGTTAGGCCGAAAACTGTATACGGGTCGACCGATTGGAGAATTCTGGTCGACCGATCCAAACGGTTTTGCCCACGATCTGCATGTTTTCTTATACGGTTTTAGTCTACTATTTAAGGGGTTTTCACCCTAATTTTATACACAACACATTATTATTATTTCATTGATAGAGATTAGGGTTAGAGAAAAATCTATAGTGTTTTGAAAGACAATTTTCTTCCATTTACTTGTAATCTCTGGTGCTTCACTTGTTGTAGAAGCAGATTGAAGGAAAAGAAACCCGCAAGAGACCCCCTAAGGACGTGGGCACGTTGCCGAACTTTGTAAAACACGCGTGTCGTAGTTTGCTTCAAGTGTGTGTTTGTGATTGCTTGTCTATTACGTCTTGATTGTGTTTCTTGTTGCATAAGATCGGGATTGGGTCAGAAGTTAGTATGTTCCCTATCAATATTTTGTTTTGCTGTTTGCATTTGATACGTTTTTTCTTGTTAGTAGCGTGTTAGATCGTCATCCCAACAATTCTTAATAAACAACCGAGGCTCTATGAAATTACTATCTAGGTAGCTGTAGGTTTCAAATATTTGATTCCAAAAACGTATTTTTGAGGTTGACATTCAATTCAAATAATGTATTGTGAAATGGAAAGAGAGAAGACCGGAAGATACACAAAATGATTGAGAAGGAAAAAAGATTGTACTTCTTTTCCTTAAAAACACGTGTTTGCTTCGCACACGTGTTATTAATTTCAAGGTATTCAAACAACGCAATGGGTAGTGGAGACTAATGAGAGCAAACTCAGCACGATAAGGGTTTCGAGCCGAAAATTCGGCTCGCCCCTGCTCACGAGCGGCTTGTTAACCCGAACCTGCTTTTTTTGTATTAAATTGCTAATAATC
This sequence comes from Triglochin maritima, assembly GCA_963682175.1. NCBI lineage: Eukaryota > Viridiplantae > Streptophyta > Magnoliopsida > Alismatales > Juncaginaceae > Triglochin > Triglochin maritima. The sequence continues at coordinate 1,505,921 of OY821774.1, forward strand.
TTGTCCTAACAGGTAAATTATAATATCACTTAAGACAAAAAATATATAATAGTAGTTACTAACACAATATTTAAAATCAAATACAATCTTATAAATTATACGACAACATCCACATCTTATAAATAAAATCATACACTTAGATCAAACAAAATCTTAAAATCAACACCTAAAATCAAACACAATCTCATAATTATATGACAACTCACAACATCATCTTATAAATAAGATCATACACTTGGATCAAACAAAATCAGCACAATCTTAAAATAAACATCTAATATCAAACATAATCTCATAAATTATATGACAACTCACAATATCAAACTTCTTATAAATAAGATCATCCACCTGACCCAAACTATAATTTATTTGAACTTTTGGCTTAGAAAAGAATGAGAAAAAGAAAACAAATAACAATAATGGAAAACGAAAAGTCCACGACTATTAAGTTTTTGATTTTTATTGGTATTTGAGTTTGGTTTGTTAAATGGATTGTTGGGTTTGGTAAATGAGGTTATTAAATGAGATTACCAATTGTATAATTGGATAGACTATCCGGGTTAATCAGATAATTAGACCTCGAGCAATAATCGAGCGAGCACCGAACGAACATCGAGCTAGCAGGTCCGCTCGTGCTCGGCTCGTTACTTACCGATCCGAACCACGATCAGAGCAAAATCGAACGAACATCGAACGATTTATCGATCTCGAGTAGAACTTGACAACCCTAACTAACCGATCGTGCCTAAGATTTTACTCGGGTTAATATTGAAAATGGACGGTCAATTAATTATCAAATGCTGGGACTCCTCGACCGTTGCCAAATGTTCCTTCTCTCTCTTCAGTACCTTATTGGTTTCTGGTGGAGTTGTCAAGGAATAATGACCAACTTATGCAGTGGAAAAGGCTGATAAAAGACTACAAGTCATGTATTATTATAAGCATTAAGCTAATGATTCCCTTTCATTATGCTCTGCCACTTACTCGTGTACAAGTGTATACTGTATGTGCCTGCAGATCTTAGTGTTTCCTTTGTCTAATATAGTAAGCAAAATGACAAAACATATGATCCCCTAGTGCTTCGAATTTTTGTGATACTAATTAAAGTTTGACGTTACAGACAAAAGATATATATGTTATTATAAAGTTTTAGACACAACAAAAGAAAGGAAGAATCCATCCTTTACTTTTGAAAATTCTAAGATTTATGTACGTAGTTATAGAAAAGCATAACAAATGCATTAATGTTTTCATAAAAAATTTTAAGTTTGTTTTTAGTGCTTATTTACACTGGTTAACTGGTAATCAGATTATTTTTCATGCCTACATCTGAATCTTCATAGAATGACTTATTCACTATTAATTCTTGGTCCATTTTCTCATTAATTACTTTAGCATCTACTGTTATAGGATATGTTGATGCAGTTATCATATTTAAACAAATAACCTTATTAATTAAAAATTAATAATAAAATTTGCTAAAAAAATAAAATTTGCTATACAAATCAATCCTTGTTTCTAATAAAACCTAAATCTCCAAACGGTCAACTCGGTACAGCAGCCAAACACTCAGACTGTCACAACTCACAAGTAATCACATCGTTCTTCTTCAAAAGATGATTTCATGTTTAAAAGCTAATATATGTTTTAAGTATATTGACCAACGTAGTGTGAGACAAGACCATATAATCAATTTTGGACTTGGATCTAAATTTCAAGAACCTTTTCAAATCGATTTGCCACGAGATTGTGATGAATATGTGACTCTAAATTAAGTAAGGTGAGATGATGATGATAGATGGTGATATATTAATTAGATTATAGGGCTTTCCCTTTGGCAAAACACATAATGTTCATTAGCTCTTGTGGTGGGCGTGATTGTTGACATGATTGTTGGTTAGAAGGCATGAACCACAATTTTTTTTGTTAGTTTATTGTTGCAGTAACACATGCAACACTGTGGAACTTCAAACTATGGTCGGCGTGTTTTGTTTTATAATAAATAACATTGCAAGTTACATATTTCTTCTCTCAATAGAAAAGAAAGAATTGAACAAATACGTAATATCACAAAATCACTCACCAATCTCCATCGTTAAGCTATAGTTATTACATAATAGCACAAGTGCACAAATTGTCACAAAAAATGGAAACCACTCATAATTAAGTATTTATAAAAACATAAATATTTATAATAATAAAATATAAAAAACATTACCAGAAATTAAAAATTGACAATCCTCTCAGATTAACCACCTGTAACATCCTCAAACAACGGAAAATATTTTTAACTTTATAAAGACAAACAACATGATCAAGATCACACACGGGGATATTACAGAAACACAACACAAGGCGCACCAATATATATAATATATCTGAGTTTTCCAAAAGTGTGATTACATCAAAATGCTATAAAATAAATGTACATGTAATTACTACAACCTCAAAAAGAGAAAAATCAGGATCTAGTCCCAGGTGCGTTCCCCCTCGGTCACCATCCTCTAACGCCGATCACGGCCTGAAAAGCAAACATATAACTATGCCTGAGTATCCATAAGGATACCCCATATGTCAAACCTCAAATGCATAAACGAACAAGACAACAACAAACATAATATCCAAAAACTACAACACAAGGATATCATCAATAAGCTCGGCTCCAAGGCTCTTTCACCCAACCACAGAAAAATACGATCAATAAACAGGACTCCAGGGCTCTTTCACCTAACCACACTACACATGTACGAGGCTCCAAGGCCCTTTCACCCAACCTCACACACATGTACGAGGCTCCATGGCTCTTTCACCTAACCCCTACATCACAAACACAATCATGAACTCAAAGGTGCAAAACATGGCAACAACGGTCCACCAAACAAAGCTACCGGTCGACCGGTTCCCTCAAAGAACAGGTCTGGGTCCAACCGTCAACAAGACTGATCGAACTAACCCAACCAAACAAACGACCAGACGGTGGCGTCTAACCTCTCAGGTGGTCGACTGCTAAAAGGGTCTACACCACAACATAAAACATTTCATGCCCAATCGGTCGAACGACAAAGGGGTCCTGGTCGACCGAAAATCTTCAGGCACTTCCTACGTTCGCTAAGTCTTCAACTGGTCGACCTAAACGCGAACCGGTCGAACACAACTTATGTTCACTTAAGTCATTGGTTGAACAAGATCTCATGGTGGTCGACCATTTAGATGGTCAAGGCCTGAACCGACTTAGCTACAGGTGCAATTGGTCGAACTAGTCACAAGGCGATCGACCGTCTTGATGGTCTATGCCTAGGGCTGGCAAATTCGTGTCGTGTTTGACACGAACACGAATTGACATGAATTGTTTTTACTCGACCCAAACACGAACACGAATTAATAAGAAATAGGCGACACGAACACGAAAATCTTATCTTAAACCCGAACACAAATTTGGTAATCCGAACACGACCCACATTGACATGAATCCATTTTTCGTGTTTGTGTTGACACAAACACGAATTAACCCGAATAACTCGAACTCACCTATTTGACACGAATTTTTACAAACACGAATTAACATGAACACAAAATAACTTGCAATCATGACATGTTTGACACAAATTTACACAAACATGAATTAACACGAACACGAACTTGCATGTTTGACATGAATTACACGAAACACGAACCCGACCCGAATTGCACTTCGTGTTATTCGTTTCAACCTGAATTACACGAAACACGAAATACTCCAACCCTACCCCGACCCGGATTACAGTATGTGTCATTCGTGTCGACCTGAATCGTGATATTTAATGTCGAGTTCAGGTTTCGTGTCATGACCCAAATTGCCAGCCTTATCTATCCCCAACCGACTCACCATCAGTGTAACCGGTCAAATGACAAAGGGACTCATTCGACCGAAAAACAACAGTCTACCCAAATCACTTTTAGTCGACCGCTCAAGAGCATCATTCGACCGGTGCAAGGCAGATTCCCGCAATTAACTAGTATCGGTCGACCAAGGCATACGTCAGTCGATCGTTATTCAGCAGCTTCCTGCTGCACTTCCACCCCCGACGAGCCAAACTGTCACCCTCGGCTAAAGCCACCACTCACACACCTTCGGTGAGTCTTAAAGAGAAGCTTGACATACCTTTAAGGCTTGAAGAAACCTCTAAAAAACCACGACAATCACCACCTCACCACTAGCATTTCTCTGACGAATCTCTTCTCGAGAGCGAACCCCGACTCTGTCGACTTCATCAGCCTCTTCCTTCTTCCATGATCACAACACATCGTCGGCGTTCAGATGGCTTGAGAGAGAGAGGAGTCTTAGAGAATGAGGTTAGAGAGGATAATGACAAGAAAGAAGGGTTGCACACTTAAATATCCTCAAATTTACCTCCACCAATCCCATGCCTCCACCTCACCACAGCCAAATCAAACACTCAACCCTACAAAATATTCAACATAAGTGTTAGCAAGCCTTAAACCCAATTAGCCCACTAGTAGGATTAGGTTCTAACACCACCCCTCGTCATAAATCATGTCCATTAAAAATATGTTGGCATTTTGGTCTCAATCTATGTTTTGATGATTTAATTAACGTAATCTTAAGTATAATAAATGTAGAGTAACACACATATTGCATAGCATGTATATTGTATTTTGTGATAACCTCTATAGGTGATCAAGACTCAAGAAAGAGGAAAATGAAGTCAAGACATGTAATCAAAGCTCATTTAAAGACATGTATTTTATATTTCTTTTGAGTCTTAGGAAAATTGTGTAATTGAGCGTACTTGAGCTAAAAACCATTCAAAACACACACTAGGTTCACTATAGAAGTCATACACAAAATTTCATAACATTTGGATTTCAATAAATCACCCAAACTTAGATCGAAAAACACTTAAACCAAGCTTGAACTGCCAGGACCAAATCGTTCGACCGATTGAGTTTGTTTATTCTGTTACAAAATCAAATGTTAAACCGATCGACCATTTAGAGACTTTTTGTTCGATCATCTACATGTGTCGCATGACCGTTAGACTTGTCGTTTTTTACAACGATCGGATTTCCCAAAACTCCAAACTTACCAAACTTTCGATCGACCAATTAAACATTCTTTGGTCACCCTGAACACTCTGGAAGTTTCCGGTTGAATGTCTCCTAGACTTTGGTCGATCGAAACTCAATTTCTTCCCAATCCCAGAAGTGCTTGGAAATTTCCGGTCGAACCGACCATTTGCTTAGTTCGACTAATCCATCTTTTACCAGACCGAAACCCCTGAATGGTCGACCCATCCAAAACCTTAGTTCGACCGTTCACTTAAGTAAACTTATGTTATAGCCAGATTTTACCAACCGGTCGACCGGTATGTCTGATTCGGTCGACCAAACTTATCCTGGAATGTGACCTGCACCTTTATGTTTTGTGTATCTTACACTAACACTTACCCATTTAATCCCAACGGCTATAACACACTTAGAGCTTATAAGTAGGTGTTTCCTTGACACGATTACATAGCTCCTACACTTCTATTTGTCATATACACTTAAGAGAAACTCTCAATCTTCAATTCTCCAAACCTACACTCACAAGCTTACACTTCCACACTTTAGATCATTTCAAAATCCTAATCAAAGTGTGATCAAGTTTAGAGAATGTGTCAGACTCAGTTGTTTGTCAAAGAAGCAAGGATTTTGGTGAAAACCCGAAGTATTCCCTCTCGGATTGTGAGAGGAAGAAAACCAAGCTAGCGAGGGTTATTCGCGGAAGCTTGTCTTGTAAATGCTTAATCTCAGCCCAGAACGAGGATGATAGTGAACACGTAAGCGGAGCTCGAGGGAGATCGAGCGGAGTTTGCAAAAGAGTACGTAAACGGGAGGCTGAACCTCTATAAAAATCTCGGTGCCTTCTTGTGGTTTGCTGAATTTACTTTGTTTGCTTGTTTTAGTTTTAATTTCCGCTGCATATTTGATTGTGAAACAAGTATAAATTATTTGACCTTAAAATTGATTAGAACTAAGTCATAAACACGATCCTCCAACATATTCATCATTTCTTAACTATATTATCTCGGAATCTCAATAGAACACAACCCGAACACTACTCAAACGGTAAGGAAAAGAAAGGATGGCTCTTAGGGGACAAGAAAATTATATTTCCACGTCAGCTTTAAGTGGAAACAATTAAAACAAATGCCTTCTACGGTTCCGAAGGTCAAACAATTGGACATTATTTCATCACACGATACTTCCTAAGATTGAATAAAAGCGCGCAATTGCCAGCAACAATATCGGTGCACTATATAATTTCCATGATCAATATTTAACTTTACTTGACGAAATAAAATTTATAGCTTATATCAAATAAGAAGTTCAGTACACTGCGCAACTCGAAACAGTAACGTTTATATTAAAATTTAATTTCTAAAACTTGATTTGTGGTAAACAAATAAAAATAACCTTTTGGTTCACTAAGGCCATCCCTTAACGCACAAAAAACGCGGTCGTGATGAGGTCGGTCATCTTCGACCGAATTTTTTTTTTTGTTAACGCTGAAAAACAGCGGTTGAAGATGCCTGGGTCATCGACCTGGGCGTTTCAACGCCCGGGTCGACGACCCGGTTGTGTAGGTTAGCCAACCCGGACGCGCCACGTGGCGCGTCCGGGTTGAATTTTATTTTTTTTTATTTTATTTTTGTTTTGATTTTTGTTTTGATTTTTTTTAATTTTTTTGTTTGAGTTTTTTTATAAATTTTTTTTTTGAAAATTCGTTTTATAATTGTTTTGATTTTTTAGAAATTTTTTAAATTTTTTTAAAATTTTAACCAAGATGGACCCCGAAATGATGTGGAGGAGAGATGTTGGTTGTTGTGGGTTGTGTTGGGTTGTGGTTAAGAGATGAATAGTGTAGGAAAGAGAAGAAGGTGGGTTGAGGAAAGAGAAAGCTGATGTGGAAGAGTGAGAAAGCTGATTTTGAAGAGAGAGAGAGCTGATGACCGGGTCGTCCAGGTCATGGTTAGTGATGGCCTAAAAGGTAAGTATAAATTATCGACCAACATTGCGGCTCAGACGTGACCTCGAAGTCGATCAGTTTTCATACTGATATTAAAGAAAATGTCAAAATATTGTAATTAATTAACAGAAACCGGCATACACCTTAAAAAAGTACACATATGATTGATGACATAGTCTTGAAAAGTACATAATAATAGACGACTAGACTTGATGGAGTATGCTTGAGTCGATTGCCCACTTCTTCACTCTTCCTGTTTTTGCTAGATATTTTAGATGTCAACATGGAAGATTGAGATCAATGGGAGGCATTCTGTTAGTTTGCCTTACGATTAATTCTAAACACGATTATAGTCAAGTGTCAACGTAGATGCTGTTTAAGAAGAAAACGCGCAATGAAAGACATGGTATCATGTGGTGGAATGTTCTTACCATACATATCACCATCATCATGACAAGACAAATTATGTCTACATTCTCATGATCTTTCAATCAATGGTTTTGAAAGGAAACCAGTTCTACGTACTACACACAGCAGATTTGCACGTTCGATATAGGAAAGTGGATCTATAATTTTTCATCAAAACCAAATACTATGTTGGTCACTAATCATAAGGGCACCCTTAACGGGGTGCCCCGCCCGGGCGCCCTGGTCGGGCGCCCGGGTGCACCCCCGTTAACGGGCGGGGCGCCCGTGGGGCGCCCGCCCGGGCGCTTGCCCGGGCGGTGGGCGTCCCGGGCGTCTGCCCGGGCGCCCATGGGAGGGGGACACGTGTCCCCCTCCCATTGGTCAAAAAAAAAAAAAAATTGGAATTTTTTTTAGTTTTGGTTTTGTTATTAATGGATTGGGTGTTTGTTATAAATGTGGGGTAATAATTTTTTGTAAGTGATTAAAATTAAGAAATTTCCAGAACCAACAATTTCAAGTTAAATAGAAAAAAAATTAATACAACAATACCATAACAACAATACATTAATAATACGAAATACAACCACGGAAAATACAAACCATACGAAATACGGACTACTACAACCCCAAATACAAACATATGTTAAAGGGAAATACAAACCATACGGACTACTACAACCCGAAATACAAACTAAGGGAAATACAAACCATACGAAATACGGACTACATCAAACTACACGTACCCATTCTCTTCTGCCCAGGCGAGAAGTTTATCGATTACTTTTTGATCCTTCTCCGTCGGGTTGTCCTTCCTCATCAGAGAGTGAAGCATGTCAACTTATTTTTTATTAAATGCCTCTGGAAATTCCTTTCCGCTAACTCCTCTTGCTTGGAGAAACCATCTTCTCTGACTTGGGCGGTGTATCGCATCTGTTGTGCAAGTTCTCTAACATCGGTGTCTCTTTCGGGGCGTAATGCACTCTTAGCCTTTTTCTTAGCCTTCTTCACACCTTCTGGGCGTGTAGACGACTCCGGCATCGGCTCTTCTGCATCCGAGGGTGATTGCGTCCTCGAGCCGTCCGTGCTCTTTCTTTTCCCAAGGCTTCCTGACTGGGACTATTTTCATCGTGCAACTCCGGGAACTCCCAGTCAACACGCACGGCATTAGCTCCGGAGATCACACTCTCCCATTTTGGGTACCTACGCAACATAACCCAAACATCAAAATAAAGACATTTACTAGGCCCATGATTTCGCTCGTAGATCACGTGCGCTTGTCGGACAACATCGTCGTCATTCTGGCCGCTCCTTTTCCGTCGGAATGCCTGATCGAAGCACCCGACCCACTTGTTCACAGCAGGTATGATTCTCCTCCACCGTCCTTTTAAGGACTCTGCGTTCCTTTCGGGTAGGCCTGTGCCTTCCACGGAGATGTCGTACACACGTTTCACCCTAGTCCACAATGAAGTAGACTTCTGGTTTGTCCCTGTCACCGCATCGCAACTGACTTCCATATATGCAGAGACAAGTCTCTCGTCCTCAGCTGTGGTCCACAACTTCGGATTGGCTTTGGCAGTTTGGACTTGCTTGCGGTGACGACGCTGTGGAGGTGGGGATGGTGGTGTGGGGGTGTGTCGTGGTGGGGACTCATCGTCGTCGTTACCCTCATCTTCAGTGTTCGCCATACTCTGGCGGCTATTTTGAGACAAGGGTCGGCCAAACATCTGGAACTGCGGTTGATTATAAGGGAATGGTGGTGCATATTGTGAGTATTGTGGGAATGGTAAGTTTTGATCTGGGGATGCGTAGTGGGAGAATTGTGGGAATGGTGAGTTTTGGTCAGGTGGTGGGAATGGTGGTGCGTACTGGGAGAAGTCGGGTTGTTGGAATGGTTGTTGGTATAATGGACGTGAGGGATATGGTTGTGGATAGCGTGGATGCGGATTTGATTGTGGAGGAGGGGGGGAACGATTGTACTCCGGAGAAGACATTGTGGGAGAAATATGGGATGTAAGTTGAGTTTTTAGTTTTGTGGAAGAGATATGGGGTGTAAGTTGATTTTTGTGTAGGGTATATATAGAGAAAAAATTAGACACTGTGCAATCACGCGGATTACTTTTCTTTCACGCGTATACTGTACATTCACGCGGACTATTTTGTTTCACGCGTATACTGTGCAATCACGCGTATACTGTGCAGTCACGCGCGTTTCGAAATTCAAATATTCAAATTTCAAATATTCAAATTTCAAATATTCAAAATTTTGTGTTTAATAGTGATTAATATTGTTAATTAATTAATAGTAATAATAAGTATATCGCGAATTAAAATTATAATGTAATTAAAATTAGATTTATATATAATGTATTTTGTTAAATGTTGTGTGAGAATTAAATTTGTTTAATTAAGAAATGATGTGGATGAAAGAGAGTGTAGGGTGGGTGGGGGTAGCCTGGGCATGGATAAGGGGATTTTTTGGGTGGGTTGGGTGAGCTGACGTGGCAGAGAGAGAAGCTGACGTGGCAGAGAGAGAGTGCAGGGCGCCCGGGGGTAGCCCGGGCGCTGTTAAATATGCTCTAAGATTCTCAAAATGATGACTCTGTGAGTCAATTATTTAGCTGTGTCTTAAATAAGTTTTGGAGTCAACCATCGACTACAAAAAAAGTGAGGTGGTAATCTGTCGTTCTGGAATTTTACTTAACTAATAATATATGAAAGCCTAAAGTGATGGGATGAAGCCCATGTTTGAAAATGTCAACTAATTCCTATTGAATTGTGGGCTTTAGGCCCATTTAATAAGAAATAGTTTTCCCAACCAAAAGAATCCTACTTAAGTATTAGGAATTTAGGATTAATCGTGCATAGATATATACAAGCAATAAAGATTTGATCCAAATCATCATCTTTTTCTTAATGGGCAACTTACAATCTTCGGTAATGATCAAGAAACGCTTGCGTGTCTTGAATTGGTTGAAGCTCGCAAATCCATATCTCACAAATTGAATGTCGTATATTGATTACTTACTAAAGCAACAAAATGTAGCTCATGTCCCACTCTTACATGGAAAAACTTTATGAGCTAATTGTAAATTTCTAATTTGAGCCTAAAAGAATTTCAACGTGAAGATGAAGAAGATGTGTTTCTCTTCACCCAAGAAGAGGAGAGCCTTTAGCTTTTCATCACTCATAAAGCAGAGTTATTACAAAGGATAAGATGAAAAACTTCTAGAGTTAACATGGAGATTCAAACTCATTAAGTATCCGTATTTGAGCCCACTAAATTATTTAGATGCTTGCGATAGGGACTTCTGGAATCAATCAACCGAAAATTATTCCGGGAAATTGTTTTGTGAAAGTAGACTCCTGTATAATATGTGCAAAGCCCAAAATTCCGAAAGCACCGAAATCTGAAGATCAACGAAATCGCGGGTGTTCACCTTCTGTTGCCGGTATTCCACGTCCGCATGATTAAACCATGCATGGTGAACTCATAAAATCATAAAACACACATATATATGATATGAAAATGGTATGAACAGACTTAGACAAATAATCTCAGGTCCCAATAAGAAATTTATCGTGGTTAGAGCCCGTGAACCAACAAAAGACATGCCACAAATAACGACATCCACAACAGTTAAAGAGAAGATATAGAGATAAACAAAGACAACAAACAGACCCGGTTGTCTAATTAATTCTGTGTTGCATGCGCTATACACAGCCTCTTTCTTTCTTCCTTTCCGTCTTGGTGGAATCACCACAACGTGCCGTGATTTGCAAGGCAACAAACACCTTCTTCTCCGGTACATCATCACCTCGAGAAATTAACATCACCACATTTTTTTTGTATTTGTTTCGTGCGGTCTGTTGTAATTTGGAATTTTTAATTTGGTTGTAGGGGGTCGTCGATGATTCTCTTGCTGCCATGTGCGCTGCGTGAGGTGATGCTGCTGGTCTCTTTCTTGGGCTTCCTCGGGATGCACTTGGCACGAACCCCTTCTATTTCTTTCTCTGCCAATTCTAACTTTGAGCTCCTGTATTTATTTATTTGGAAAAATAAAATATACGAATTAATTGGCGTACGTACGTACGTACGTACAACATGTTATGTTAGATTAATTAATCAATCAGGAAAACACACAAGTGACACAACAGGTTGAGAACCAACAAAGGACAAAGGAAGTAGTGCATGTTTAACATGTATTTTTTTCATTAACTGCTTCAGTGTAGGATATGACAAACTTATGGTTTTATCTTAAATAATTTGAAATTAACCACACCATTTATCAAAACTTTTATGTATGAGTTTTGAGCATTAATAGAAGTAACCTCCACCGAAACGTTTAAAAACACATTATGAAGATCATCCTAAAGCGAACTATGTCCATAAAAAACTCACATGGTGGTACTTTTAATACCAGAGTAGCTATGGTGCCACTTGGTTGACAACAAAGCTAGAAGGACAAACAAGAGAAGGAAGAGTTGGGCACATGTGCAGGGGTCTTTTCAAAGTATTGCCGTGAATGGAGTGCCGTGGAGATGTTTGATGGCAACCCACATTGACTGAGAGGTCAATACACTATAAAATGGTTGTCTTAGGCCATTCCTAACCATGACCTGGACGACCCGGTCATCAGCTCTCTCTCTCTTCAAAATCAGCTTTCTCTCTCTTCCACATCAGCTTTCTCTTTCCTCAACCCACATTCTTCTCTTTCCTACACTATTCATCTCTTAACCACAACCCAACAAAACCCACAACAACCTACCTCTCTCCTCCACATCATCTTTTATTTCCACTAACTTTTATTATATTCCAAAATCAATTATATTTACTCAAAACATTAATAATTCAAACAAATATTTATTAATAAGCAAATAATTATGTTTATCAATAACAAACAAAATACATATTTATTTAAACCATTATACGTAGCGTAATACAATAAAATATTACATTACCTTAATTTCATTAAAATGAAAATGCATACTACTAAAAAAAATTAATTTGAGGTTCCCCCGAATCGTTGCCATATGTGCTCGATCAAGTCATATCTTAGGGCGAGATGCCTGTTTTTTTCACGAATGCGTTCTCTGGTGTCCATATACGTATCAAGATTGACAACACGACCGGTGGAGAACTGATTCGAACCCAGAGTTGATGTGCCCCCTAAGTTGGGCGGGAGGTCCTGATCAAACTCTGTTGTATCATAAAGAGTGGAATATGAGTCTCGTTCGTCCTCTACTATCATGTTGTGCATTATGATGCACGCAGTGATGATCTTGCTCAGCAGGTCAACGTTCCACGCAAGAGCAGGAGATTTTATGATTGCCCACCGCGCCTGCAGCACTCCAAATGCACGTTCGACGTCTTTACGCACTCCTTCTTGACATTGTGCAAATAATCTGTCCTTAGGAGTTTGGGGTAAAGGGATAGACTTCACGAAAGCTGCCCACTGCGGATAAATACCATCTGTAAGGTAATATCCCATATTATAAGGATGACCGTTGACAGAGTATTGGACAGTAGGCGCACGTCCTTCTAAGACATTATTAAACACAGGAGACCGCTGAAGGACGTTTAGGTCGTTACAAGACCCTGGAACACCGAAGAAGGAATGCCATATCCAGAGGTCATACGACGCTACAGCCTCTAGGATAACAGTGGGTTTTCCACTACGTCCTTGGAATTGTCCTTTCCAAGCAGATAGACAATTCTTCCATTGCCAGTGCATACAGTCGATGCTCCCCAACATTCCTGGAAAGCCTCGTTGCTCAGCAACGTGTAACAGCCTTGCTAAGTCCTCTGATGTGGGACTTCGCAGATATTCTTCCTGAAAGTTGAGTATGACCCCTTCCACAAATTTTTGGAGAGACTTTCTTGCCGTTTCCTGGCTCATCCGCAGGTACTCGTCCACGTTATCAGCTGATACACCATAAGCTAACATTCGGAGAGCTGCAGTTATTTTTTGCAATCCTGATATTGCAAGTCGCCCCGTGGCGTCTGGCCTTCGTTGGAAGAACACCTCGGAGGCCTCAACTGCGTTTGATATTCGGAGGAATACATGCTTCCTCATTCTAAACCTTCTTCTGAAAATACTAGGACCATACACAGGATCGTCAGCAAAATAATCAGAATATAGATTGGCGTAACCTGTTTCTCTACGTCTATCGGGACCGGTTTTCCTTCTAGCTCGAACTTGCCTTCTTACAGGTGGACGAGAGGTATGCTGCGAAAGGTAGTCTATTACTTCCTCAGTTAGTTCGTTTCCCTCATCGTCAGAGGAATTACTTGTTGAGGACGGAACACTACTAGTAGAAGACATATTTCTGCCACACGTTGATAGTGAATGTGATTGTGGATATGCCTTAATCCCCTATTTATGGAGAAAGTGTGCAACGTTGTGAAAAAGTGGGTGAGGTTGACAAAAAGTGGGTAAGGTTGTGGTTAAGAAAATGAGGTTGTGCTTGGGGTCGTGAGGTTGAGAAAAAGAGTGCAAGGTTGACAAAAAGTGGGTAAGGTTGTGGTTAAGAAAATGAGGTTGTGAAAAAGTAGACCATTGTCCCGCAAACCTATCTCAACAGTTACAAAAAACAAACACGGTAAGCAAACGTGGTTGGTCTTGTATGGAAGACGAGGCTCTCGTTTCTGCTTACATCTCCATAACCACGGACACGGTAGTGGGAACGAACCAGAAAAATAACCAATTTTGGGCGAAAGTAAAATTTATATACGACGACGCCGCCCTTACTAATTACCAACTCTCACCTAGAAACCAAGAGGCAATCAAAGGTCGTTGGAGGAGAATAAATCACGCAACAAGCAAATGGGCGGGCATCTATGACGAAGCAACAAGACGGATGAGAAGTGGACAAAACGAGGATGACGTGATGAAAGAAGCTCATCAAATTTACCAGAGTGAGACCAACACCGGCTTTCAATACTCACACGCCTGGAGAATTTTGAAACAATACCCAAAGTGGAGATCCTTGGGCTCTATACGCAATTTTTCTAGCAGACAATCTTCCGGGTCTTCCAATAAACGAAGTTGTACTGACCCGTCTGGCTCCGGGTCCTCCACTAAACGAAGTCGGACGGAGCCATTCGAAGAGGAAGGCCATGAAAGCTCGCCTCCTAATTTTCCTACGACGATCCCTGAAAATTTCGCACATCCTCAACCTCGTCCTACCGGTATCAAAAAAACCAAAAAGAAAGGTAAAGCGGTAGCCGATGATGAAGAAGTGCATGTTACAAACCTGGTTGCTCGTCTTGCTGAACACACTACCGTAAAAGACAAAGAACTGGCATTCAGAGAACGCAAGTTGGAGTTTCAAAGAAAGAAAGAGAACCGACGTGCTAAGGAAAAACTCTATGATATATACGTACAACTATTGAAGCTTAAAGAGCTGGGTTTAATGACTGAGGAGGACGAAATCCAGCTAGAAAATGTACGTAAGGAGTTGATGTCATTTTCCGTTTAAGCGTTGTAATTCTGTTTTAATTTCAATTAAGCGGTGTATTGTAGTTTTGTTCCGATCTAATTTCAATTAAGTGTGCTAATATAGTTTTAATATAAAATTATTTACGAAATAATATCCCCACGTATTTAAACAAAATACAAATTAAATACAACATTTTCAACAAATAAATAATACCCCAACATATTTAAACCAAACATAAATTAAACCCAACATCTCCAAAAAATAAATCAACCTAACATCTAAAACAAATATTTAACAAAAAAATAAAACTAAAAACTAAAAAAAAAAAAAAAAAAAAAACCCGGACGCGCCACGTGGCGCGTCCGGGTTGGGTGACCTGGGGCACCCAGGTCGTCGACCCGGGCGTTGGAACGCCCGGGTCGACGACCCGGGCGAAGATGACCCAGGTCATCTTCGCGTTAACGCGAAGATGACCTGGGTCATCTTCGACCCAGGTCGGATGACCTGGGTTTTGGCCCCGATAAGGGGTGCCCTTATGTCTGCTCTCCTCATGTTAAAATTAAATTACAAGACTTCCCTATCTTTTTGTTCGTGTGCATATCTTGTGGATGGATAGACGCATGCCAGTAGGTGTGTATCGTTGATAGCGACCAGCCATAGCACCATAACTACAGACTGGAGACAGAGTTGGACAATATTAAGTACAACCACAAAAGCTAAAATCTCAATCCACGGCCGTTGGATATCTATCCGATGGCGTGTATTTAGTTAAACAAATTCTTTCTACACCAACCGTAGTCGACAACTCTTGCTTCCCTTGAAAAGAAAGTACCGCTCCCGTCCACGGATCATAAATACGGGACGTACTACGCTCACCACAATCCGAACGAAATCGTCCGAAAACACACAACATCTACAAGACGTGTATGTTTAAAAAGTCAAATCACAGCTCTGCCTCTGGGTGACCCCACAACAAACATCCAGATGACACCCCACGTGACCACACAGGAACAAAAAGAAAACCAATGCGAGTCCAACGTTTCGTTCCATCAGCCAACTCCCACCAACCTATAACCTTCACACAATCCACGTTCAAAATATCCTAATTCCCGCTGAAACAAATCAAATAGAAGAAAAAAACGTATCTATTTTATATCATTAACACCCTTAAAATTTTCATAATCTACTTTAACCGTCCTAAACTTTGATAATAATAAAAAACATTTTAACCGTGCTTTCTATTAATTACTACGTAACTTAGATAATGTTAGAACCAATAATATAATTTTCGATCTAACCGGAAAAAAATCAAAATTATTTTGTGAAAATCATAAATTCATACCTGTCGGCGTTGTAGGACGATGATCGTTTCAAGTAGGAGAATTCACCACACCCTTCGGACGCCTTCTTCTTCATCTCCACAAGAGTCCCACTAAAATACTCCTTGTCCTCCAAAACCACCGTCGGAAACCCCCTGTCGAATGACCTCTCCTCAACCGGGTAATCGGATCCCCGACCCATCAACCGTGGGCGATCGCGAGGGACAAAAGAGATCCCACGGCCGTCCTTGACGGATATGGATCCACAGGAGATGAGATTAATGAGAACGGCCGACGCCTTCGCCCTCCCACTCGGGATCGGATCCGGATCCGGGATGTTATTAGTCGGGTTGTCGGGGCTGGGGGAGGAGTGGGGAGGGGAGTTGAGGTCGACGGATTCGGGTTTGGGTTTGAAGTTGGAGTGGGTTTGGGTGGAGGCGTCGGAGGTGGGGTCGGACTTGTAGATTTTGTAGGCAGTGTCGGGGTCGGAGATGGAGGAGGTGGTGGTTGTCGGGGATCGAGGAGAGGTGGAGGGTTGTTGTTGGAGGATTTCGGAGCCCTTCAGGACGTACTCGTGGCCGTGCGTTGGGTAGATGAAGTCGTCGTCTGTTAGGTCGTGCCATACGTATCCGTTCTTGTAACTCCTGCAAAATAATAAATATAAATTTGTAAATTTAACTATTTCAGATGTTGAAGTTTGGTTTCCTTTGGAGTATGTTTAAGTATAAAGAAATTTCAAACATAGGAATTGGAATAGGAACAGCATGGATGAAGTTCAGGAAGTAGAAAAACAAAGGTAATTGAAAAAGGTTGGGAAATACAATTAGAGAGTAGGGAAGGAAAAGATTGTGAAGTGACTTTTTTTAAATTAAAAAATTGACACTGAAACAGAAGCAATGCAACAAAAAAAAAGAATAGAACATGTTCGCCAAAATAGAGTAACAAAGAAGTTAGAACATGGATGAAAGTCGGAGCTAAGGAGAGGAAGTGAAGTGAACTCACACCAACAAAATTTAGAAAAACCACTCGTAGCAACTCTTTTTTTGAGTTGTTCACTTCACTTCTTCTCCTCAAATGAAGGGGTGTAAAAAATATACTATAAATGAAGCACTCGTAGCAACTCAAAAAACACTTAAAAATCACAACAAATTTCAAGATGAACAACTTCTAACAACAAAATTTAAAAATGAACCACCTTAAAAAAATACAGGAGGGGCAAAGAGAGAAAATACAACAACAAAAAAAAAAAATTAATACACATTCATAAACTAAACAATTTCAACCTTTTTTGTGTGGAAAAACCACCCCAAAACAGAGAGAAAAAAATTAAAAATTGAGAAACCCAAAAAAGAAGAGACCTTTTGGAAGACCAAGAGTACAAGGCGGGCATGGCCTTCCCTCTGAGAAAGCTAAGCCTCCCAATAACATCCCTGAGATATAAACCTTCTCCAGAAGAGAGAGAGACCTCCATGAAGTGGGGGTGTTCGAGGTGCCCATTCCTCGTCAAGTAGTACACCACCGCCACCTTCCTCTTCCCCCTCGCCTCCGTCCACACCTTCGTCCTCTCTGGGCTCGTCGTCGTCTTCGTCTCCCTTCTCCCTCTTGAAGCCAACGCCATTTTTTTTCTTCTTTTCTTTTTGTCTTTCTCTCTCTCTCTGGAGCAGAGGAAGTGTGATGGTGAAGGGCTTCGTATTTATACGTGGTTTTGGCGGAAGCGGAGAAGAAGTGAAAAACGAACAAAAAGAAGACGACATGGGGACGGGGGATTAGCTTTTGGTTTAGGGGTGTCATTAGTTTAATTACGTGGGTTAAGGTAATTGTTTTGTTTCTTTGGATTCGAGATTTTCGTAGTACGATATCATGAGGAGATGACGGAAATACCCTTGAGATATTACATAATAGGTTACGAGCGGGTGAGGGTGTTTCGGTATTTGCAGGATCTTGCATTCCACGCTACGGATTCGCTACGTCACTTTCGTTGACTATTGCACTTTACATGATGTAAAGTACATCCATGGTTTACTGCTATAGTACTATTATTATTATGTTTTTTGAGATAAATTATTTTTGCATTAAATAAAATACGTTGGGTCATGAGACGACGAACAAAGCCGAAACAAAAGTATATCTGCCACAAGGCGTTAAAATGTTACAACCCCAAAACCAAGGAACACAAACAGATAACAAAGCAAAATTTGTAGTGCAATTACTTTGGGTTATTTATATTTATGCAACTTAAATTATAAGGTATTAGCAAATATATGTTGAAAATGCATGTCGATTTGTTATTTCTTGTAATGCGCGTTTATCTCATTCTATTTTAGAGCTGTTTAAATAGGTCATATAATTTTTCCATAAACGTAGTTGGTAAGTGAAGAAATATCTACTGATACCTGGGGCATGTTAGGACATTTTTATGAAAGAAAAACTACACACGAACTCATGAAATAAACCCCCAAAAAAATCCACCTCCTGTTTTAATCTATCAACCTTTTCAATGCAAAAAATAAAGGAAGTTCTAATTAAAAATCAAAACTGCGTGGTGCTCAAACTCGGATTCAAGAACGCTCCTAATTCGTACTCGGAACACAGTAATAATCACAACACTAAAAGAAAACGAAAAAAAACATTAACTGAAATAACTAACTTGAGACCTTAATTAAAATTTATAATAAATTCAAAGTCAAAATACAATGCGAAAAAAAATACAAGAACTCTGAATCCTACTACACAACTACTGAGAGGAGTAGGAGAAATACATGACACTGAGCTCAACAGATCCAGTCCGCGCGTCCCAAGCTTAAGTCGCCTCCAGTCACTTACCGCGTCCCACGTGCACACGAACAGGCACGCCTGAGTGTCAAATCAAGACCCAGTACACCATCCCAACCCCACACCGAACAAGGTCTAGTCGTCCCTCACGGCTCACACTGGTCTTGTGTTCCAAGGCGGTCACGGGCCCAGTGAGGTCAAGCGTGCACCTCCACCCCCACCGCGCATCCAACCCACAAGGCAACACTCGACCCGCCCTCACGACAGAACTGTCACACGTCCCAAGGCGACCACGCGCCCAACCAGGTCGAACGTGCGCCCTCGACAAGACCGCGCATCCGGCCTACAATGCAACGCCCTACTCCAACCACACGCCCGAGCTGGTGAGCAACCCTCCCAAACGGCCACTAGTCACAACGCTGGTGAGCTGACCAGTTCCGCATCCGACTTCGGAAGCCGACCACACGCCTGAGCCCGCGAGCCTAGCTCCAACGGTCACTCGTAACAACGCTGGAAAACCATACCGGATCGCCCCAACAAGGGAACAACCTAACATTTAGTCATACGTGCCTCACGCCTCATCCCCACTACACGACCACACGCCCGAGTCCATCAGCAACGCTCCAACAGCCACTCGCAACAACGTGGTGAACCATCGGTTCCACGAACCACTCACAGATTACCTAAAGCAAGAGTAAACACAATATACCCCAAACTTATTGGTCACACAACCCCAATATAACATAACATAAATCTCGTTAAAGCATCCACAATTTATAGAGCAATAAACATAAACCCGTGGAAAACCCGTAATTTACCCTACTAATGAAGTTACCACAAATATCTAAAAGTACAAGGCAAAAAAGCAATTCTCCCTAAATTAATTCATTTGATACAATTCAACAAAGTCCAAGATTATTCCAGTAAATATTCTAATTATTAGTTAATTAAACAATTACAATTTATTCTAGGGTTTTCAAGGTAATTAATCCAGTTATTCGAGTTTAATCAAATACTATTATATCACAGGATTTATTAAGCAATTAGCCCAAATTAAGTTATTCAACCAAATACCCAACAACTCCAAGGTTTCTCATGCAAAAATATTCAATTAACTTAATGATTAATCAAATAGCTTAAATTCAGGGTATAGTATGGAATTATCCAACCATTAAACACTAATCAAATACAACTACAATCCATGGGTACAGTGCAAAATACCCAAACCCCATCCAGCACCCACTCCACGCCGTCGCCGGCCCACGACCAGCCGACCAGCAGCCTCACGACTTCGTGTGGCCTCCACCGTGGCTCTTCTGTGCTCCCCCGCAAAACCATCTATTATTCTTCCCCCGACCACGCCTTCGACCGACACTCGTCGCAACTCCGGCCGCACCTTCCTCCAAGACCTCCCACAAACACCTTCGACCCAAGAAACCCAACAACTAAAAGGGTGGGTGACGTACCTCACGAGAAGAAGACCGAAGAAGGGGACGAATCCCCTTCGCGCCTACACACGAAAGTCGACCTCACCTGAGTTCCTCGTCGTTGGGGTCGTCGCTGGAGTGTGGAGGAAGGGAGAGGAGGATGAGGGAGGGAGATGGGTTTGGGTTTAGGGATTTTGGGGAGAAAGAGAGGGGTTAACATAGGGCTGCAAACGGGGCGGGGCGGGTAAAAAAAAATTGGGCCGCTACCCGCCCCGTTTAGTCCGGCGGGTTAACTGGTGGCGGGTTAACGGGTCACGGGTAGGAAAATTTTAATTTTAGAAGAAATGTTAAAGTTTAATGAAATAACGAAAATTTTAATGCATAAATATGTTTTTTTTAATAATTATATTTGTAACGGGTAAACGGATTAACGGGTTGGTAACACATTAACCGCAACCCGCCCCGTTTAGTCCGGCGGGTTAACGGGTGGCGGGTTAACGGGTCACGGGTAGGAAAATTTTCAACCGCAACCCGCCCTACGCGAGGCGGGGCGGGTTGGCGGGTTGGCGGGTCAAACCCGCCCCACGAACAGCCCTAGGTTAACAATCACCCCACCAAAAAGAATTTCGTCCGCGAAATAAAAACATGCTGCACACCGAAAAACTCTGAGTACAACTCCTACTATTTATTCATAATCTGGATAGCAAATGCAACGAAGTCGAAATTCACATTTTGAACCCAAGTCCGAATAACTATAAATTCATATTCAAATCATTAGTCGATACTTCTAAATCCAAATTCTCAAATTCCAATCCAGTCAAATTTCTATTCAAAATCCAATTCTGACTAATTCCGAGGATCGTATTGCTCTGATACCATTTGTAACGCCCCGAGCCCGGACAAGTGCTTACCCGTCTGAACTCGGTGCACTAAGATACGATCCACGACTCTGACCGCTGTGCACTCTGATATTTAATCCATCTGATATACTCATAACTAATTTGAAAAATATAATTAATAATTTGTGAGCTCGAGTGCCCGCAAGTTTCAACCGTCAATCAATTAGAATCATAATCATGTGGAAAATAATACAGAATATGACATTCAGTCAATAAGCACAATCAAGAGACATGCATCACAAATTAAATGCATGCATAACAATTTGGAACTCCCATTCGAATTCGACCACATCCTGTGCTTCTAAATCTATCAGTCAGTTAGACGCACACCTGGTAGCTCCACATTAACGACAGACAAGTATTTCCTCTCTTAGGTGGCTTCATACTGCCCGCTAGGTAGCTCTTTCCCAAGTGACTCAGACATAAACATATATACAACCACATGACATGTCGACCGAAACACCACCATGCAATCATATGCATAACAATAAATTCAATATTGATAGTCAATATGCATGCAACCACGAATATAAAGATAGATAGAAATGACATGAAACTGAAGAATAACGAATTAGTATTTGCCTGTCTCGCAACCACAAGATAGAGATATTTTATTGGGGAAACACGAGGGATGACAATGTTAAGTTTTTCTTAATTGGGTCTGCTGAATTGGTTGGTGGTGGAATGGAGTCAATGCGAATGCTGTTTACCCGTGTGGACGAAATGTTTCTGTTGTTGGACTCAAATGTGAAATGGTGATAAAGTCTAAATAATCGGCAAATGTGTCCAAGAAGGGCATTTAAGAAGGAATGAGAGCCAAGTTGTTAATGGAACAGTAAGTTTGTAAGACTTTGAATGGACTTGTATAGTTTTTTTTGTTTTGGATCTCAAATTTAAATTTGAAGAAATGGTCTTCATTCACTACACCTCGGTAAGACGGTAAGGTTGGTGGAATGCAGACCTGGACACAGACTTCGAATTTCAGTTCATAAATCTCCGCGACTCAAGTGTTTGAACTAAAAACTGGGTGTTAACATTCCCTTTATTTTCTTGCTAGAAAACTGAGTGTTAACATAAAGACCAGATGTACCTGCATTTGCATTTATATCTATGTTTCGGATGTATAGTTGATTCCTTACAAATTTTTACTTCACCAGTGCAAATAAACCCTCATCACCTGATAACACAAACATGGATGATTTTACTTAACATCCAACGTAAGCATATATCTATATTATATATAGAGGATTACCGGGAAAACGAATTGGAGTAATGAAAAATGAAATTTTAGAAATTAAACTTGTGACTCGGATATTACTTTTTGCAGACCAAACTAACATCTCTATTAACAAAGGAACTAATTTGTTACTTCGAATTAAATCGAAAGAAATACCTTCAGACAACGAAAGAGCATTGACTCTTTCCTTCTTGCACGATTTGAATATGGTCGGTGGTTTAAAGAACATTAAGATGTTATACCACAATAGTCAGCTTAAGATGGACTCGTGTGAATAGAAGACATGTGCACACGACGCTGTTTGACCAACCAGATCTGAAAAGTTAATCATTTCGAACCATGATTAAATCCAACAACAAACCTGGACAATAGTTTGAATATCTCATGATAGAAGTTTCTTTTATTTGTAGTAAGGTAAGCTCTGGAGAACAGAGTGTGGTCGTTTGGTGAATGTCTTCTTTTCAGAAGAAAGTGTTGTTTTCAACTCTGATGTGAATTAGAGATACTTTACTCAACTTCCAAAGTAAAACAACTTTCTCTTCTGAGAACTGTTTCTATGTACCCAAAAAAAGAAAACAGTGTTTCTGTACGTCATCAGGCTACAAGTCTGTGGTCTGCTCTTCTGTTTCTCTTTTTTCCAAGGTTAAGCCCAGGCCTTCAGGGGGGCATCACCAGACCATTATATTTCAAATTATAGGGTTGTTATTTGCTAATTCAGAGTTATGGGCTTTCATTCTATAATGCTAATAAATACATTATATTGTTATGTGGCGATAGTAATAATTTATCCACCAATATCTGAAGCTGATTGGTATCTGACAAATAATAGCTCATGTAAATTCACTATATAAATATAATCAAATTAAAATTTACAAGTCTCAAGAAATCACAAAGTCGCTTTCAAATTTCTGATTTCATTTTGTTTCGAATAAGAATTCATAAATGGCAGCCGTGGTTGCAATGGGATGTGGAGCTTGTTTTACTTGTCATTTTGCCATTCTTGTACCATATTTAATTTTATGTCAGTGAAGTGAAAAATACAGCAAAGGATGTCACCCGACAAGATGAGGACATTTAAGATGTAAGAAAACTCCCGCTTGTCCATTTTCAAAATTTTATCATTTGGATTTTCTTTAATATACACAATGTTTATTCTTTTTACTTGTTTCTGTAGCAAATAGCAAAAATCCATCAATTCAATACTTCATATGAACCCGAATGGGCCGACGAATAAGGGCCTAGAAGAAGTAGGCCTTTTGATGTTAGAGGCACCATGGCCCATTATTGACATTTTAGACCCTTGAGCCCTTAGTAAATTGAAATTTAAACCTAACCCTACTAGTTTCCATAATTGAAGATCTTACATTTGCAAAACCTTTTGTTACAAAAGGACCTTGGTCATTTATTTATGTAATAATTATAGTAGTGGATTCTACAACCCAGTTGCCATGCTAGTGATCATAGTGAAATCGACAAACAAGCGAGTAATACATTGTACTAAATGCCTAATGTTGTTTTTAGGTGAACCAAAAATCTTATAGGTTCAAAAGTCATGGTTCATAAAATCATTCTTGTTGACATGCAATTCCAGCACGTATATAATGCTACAAATTTATATTTTGATATTAAGTTTTTTAAACCAAAAACTTCTTCAAATTGTCGCACGAATTTGCCATTGTACTATAATTCCGCAATGACAAGCAGAAATACAATTTTTTTTAATGGTAAATAGACTCCCCACAAACCACAACTTTGGGTCAAACATAAATAAAGGACACTTATATAACTTCATTTTACCACTCAACCAAATCAAGCTCAAGATGTTGTCAACCCCATGGAGAATAAAGGAATCACATCCCCCAAGTTCCTCCTTGTTTCGATTTTATTGCTTTTATATCCCCATAAAAGAGTGATGAAAAGCACAAAAAAATAAAAATGAGATTTCCTTTATAAAAATCTAACTTCGTAATATTTTCCCCGTGAAACCTTTTCCCTTAATTTTAAATGTCCGATCCTTCTCTCTGACTCTAAGTCATCAAAGAACATTTATATATATATATTCATAATGCTATTTTTCATGACAAAAACAACGGAAAATATCATTAATTCCTTTCATAAACCTTTTCCAGTAAACTCCGTATGACAATAAACAAATAAAAATGTAATTTTAATTATAAAAATCAGATCTCACACGATCTTCTGAGGATAATATTTCTCACAAACTAAGATAAAGAAAAAAGACGTGGTGGAAGAAGATAAAAAGTTTTGAGATGAGATAAAAGAGGTGCAATTGGTGCAATCCACGTTTGATTTCTGAAGATATGAGACACTTGCTATTCCAAGATGGGCCCACCTCAAAATTTCTATGGCCTTCTTGTTTTAGACCATGTAGATATGTAATGTGTGGTGATGAGTCTCCATCAACACATCAGCACTTTCCACCACTATTATCTTTTCTTCAATCCTATATTTCTATATCCTCAATCCTTCCCTAATCCCTACCTTGTGTTTGTACTTTATGGTGGAGTCACTAAACACATTGGTGGATGGAGATTTGACATAAAGAATGAGTTCTGATAAGGGGTTTCGCCTATAATATTTTAACACATCCATTGCCCACTATAATGCAATTATGCCTATGCAATTGCTTAAAGATGGTGAATGGTTTGTCTATTTGCATTATCATTCTCTCTCTACATTCTTATCGGAATACCATCACCCTACACTAAAACCCATCCCATACGATTGGAAGAAAATGGTAATGGATTGTGATGTGTGCACTCTTTGGGATCATTCTTACATAGGTAGAATTTTGAAATATACTCAAACATCCATAACAAGCGTGTAAAACACAATAAGTAAAAGACAAATACACACAAATGGAAGTCGCACACACTTTTCAAAATAAAAATATAATAAATAATGGAATTATGAAATTCACATACTCCAAACACACAAGAAGATTGGCTTGGAAAGTCATCCAAACTCGAGACGAGGACAACCGCAAGTTGCACTGGACGAAAAATAAAACCGACCACATTATTTCCGCAATATATAGACATGCAATGGGCAAATTGTCTATGGAAATCCTTTACTTTTTTGGTCGACTCTTATATTCAGATGTAGTCTGGGGATCTCAAGTCAGAGGGAAGCAATTTTATCTGACAACATGAGAAAATCTAAGGTGTACACACAAAATCCACTATGATGTCTACTTAATTAGTTAAATTTAAAATTTAAGAGTTGCAAATTTAATTATTTTATGTTTGGCTATAAAACCCAAAATCCGGAAGAATGGGAACCAAGTTGGTATACATTTCATATACAAAACGAAAAATGTAGTGGTGAGTGGTGACCCAGGCATCCCTAGTTCCTAACTGACACCGTCGTTGCTTGTTTTACCAACTAACCAACAAACTCTCATTAATTAGAATTTGAAACATCCCAACAACGAATCGTCCACCAAGACTGATCTGATCCTACAGTACTAAGACGATCCTCATAATTTTTGTTTGAAAACGTACGTTACGTATTTTTAGTTAAATCTCAAACATATAATATAATCACATACTGGGATCGATCCAGAATCCCTATTAATATTCCATATTCGTCCACCACCTAACATAGCCCAACTCGATCCTTCATAAGACACACCTCTAGACAAGGACGAAGTACGCTTCAAAGATGTACAGTTCTTCTCCACAAAGTTTACGATAGCTTATATATATTTGATATCAAACACCTATCTCTATCAACCACCCTTCGCCAAGTGCACCGCACGCGAGGCGTGGTTGCATTAGTGCTATGTCATTTAGTCACGACACCTTTAGCAACAAAAATAAATAAATCAAGGTGATATCACGCATGACATTATTCCCCCCTATAAATCCATGGCAGACATCCGACACGTTCTAGACATCCACCAACAACATATTAGAGAGAAAAGCAAGAGTTGCTAAACATGGTTGTGATGATGAAAGGGGATTTAGATTTAGAGGTGGAGATACCATTAGTGGAAATAAGGAAAGGGCCATGGACGGAGGAGGAGGACATGCAACTGATGTGCTTTGTGGGTCTGTTTGGTGAACGTCGTTGGGACTTCATAGCTAAAGTCTCAGGTTCGAGGGGTGGCGGGGTATAAACACTACAAACATATCTACTACTATCTTACTTGTCTTTCAATTTCTTCTATTTACTTGTTCTCTCTAGTCATATATGCATGCATGCATGCATATATATGTCATGTCATAACATGGTGGGAGAAGGAAGAAGATAGAGGATAAATATTGGTCATGTTATAATATTCAGGATTCGAACTTGTAACCTTTAGTTTTGTTGGCGAACGCATGTTTGCATGTTGTTGTTGTTAAGTTAGATAGTGATGTATTATTATGGAAAAGAGTGGAGGTGGATGATTGTGTTTGACTAACATGTGTTGCTAGTTTTGTTGGGGTGGCTGCTTAATTAGGTCTGCGTAGGACAGGAAAGAGTTGCCGGTTGAGATGGGTGAACTACCTCCATCCTGGTCTCAAGCGTGGTCGGATGACTCCAGAGGAGGAGAGATTGGTTCTTGAACTCCATGCTCGCTGGGGGAACAGGTTTTTTTGCTTAATATATATCTCATCTTCTTTAATTTTTCATGCTTTGAATTTAATTAATTCACTAGGCTGGGCATGGACACATGTATTTATGAAGGAGAAATTGATATATAGGAGGAGGTTGGTATAATTCATAAATAACATTCATACAAGGTTCAGATTATCACCATTTGTCATTCAGTTGTTTACAATATACATCTCAATTACATACCATTCTGTGTGAAGTTAAAGTAAAATTTCAACTGTACATACCTTCCTCACAAGCCATATAGAGCTTACACATCTTCCGATTTTTTTTTCTTGAAAAGTTTAGATTCCTCTGTGTTCGAGATGATAGCGCCTAGTTAATTAAGGTTATCTACTTATATATTGATTATTATAACTTAACTATGTAGTGGAGGTATCCGGTGTGGTTTAGTAAACTTTAAGTACTATGCTTTTACCCCCTCCATTGATTGAGAATATTGTGAGTAGATCTCATCAAATCCTTCTGAGTTTCATTATTAGGACAAGTAAACAAATTGTGTAACAAGATTATTAATTTAGACCATAAACATGTATATATATTAGGTTCCTAAGTAATTGTAATTACTTACAATCTAGCTATCTCAGATGGTCTCGCATCGCAAGAAAACTACCTGGTCGCACGGACAATGAGATCAAGAATTACTGGAGAACACATATGAGGAAGAAGGCTCAGGAGAGGAAAAGCCACGAGGACGCCACGACCACCACCTCCATTATAACTTCCTCCTCTTCTTCCTCCTTGTGCTCCACAATCCAAACACCAACACCAGAAGCAGCAACAACCACCACTAATACTACAACAAAGACAATAGAAGGCAACAACAACGAAGTTGACGAGGTTAAAGGGTACCCCATGGAGAAGATATGGGACGACATCGCATCATCGGAGATAAACCATGACTACTCTAACTATCACGATGGAGAAAATATCACCATTTGTTGTTGTCCTCCAACAAATCCTCCTATAAGTTCTCCACCCATATGGGACTATTGCTCAAATGAGACCCCTATTTGGAAGATGGATGAGGAAGAGGAGTTGAAGATGTTAATGTCTATGGATGGTTTTCATGGTCTTGTCACTAATTACCACCATGGGAAAGTGTATATGAATTCCCTTGGAAAGGTGGTGTAATTAAGATGTCCTGAACAAGCAAGATATGGATCAGGGTTTCATATGTTGGCTCTCTGTTATTTAATTTGTTGTTTCTTTGTTAAGTTTCTAGCTAGCTTGTTCATGTGAAATGTTTTGTTCCACTGGGGATGTTTTGGCATGACAATTATGGGATGTAGATATCCATAGTACATGGTGTGGCATATTTTGGTTATTGTTTTCAATGATCCATGTTATGAATTGATAGTGTTAGAATATAAATAATATAACAAAAAAAATGTTAGGATGAGATCAATGCACAATTTACATAAGAACTTTTGTCTTGTCATGATCCAATTATTAGTGTAAGATCATACGCTCAATAAGACGTGAGGGATAAGGAACTTAAGGTTGAGACATCACACTTAAGTTCGAATTCTAAAGAATGAGATCCTTTGTCCTAAATTACATGTAGGAGAGTGACTACAGATCATGTTCTTCACTTGGATTTATACCTTCGCCCACCACAAAACGGAAGGTGTCGAACGACTTTCTAGTTTCAAAAAAAGGATGATCAAATCATACTAATTAAGTCTAACATTCCTCGATGGTAATAAATCATAGATGAGATCAGAACATTGCAAAATGGGAAAAAAGAGGTAATTATTAACATTATGGGTTGATAGCAATCGTGGATTTTTTTGGGGGTATAATGCGGTGATTAAATAATAAGTTCGTACATGAAAAGGATGGCAATCGAATAATTCTTCTAAAAAAGCAAGGATCAGATTGTCGGCTAATATTAAACAAGACACTAAAAGGTAAAATATCACTAGATGTGTTTGGATACGTTTTTGAATTATTTCTTTACAAAAGAAGTATTGTTTGAATGGAGTGTAAGATAAGACTGGAGATTAGATTAGGTACGTAGTAGCTGTTGTTCCACATAAGAAGAATTTGTGGGCTCTTAGTGGGATAATTAGTGGTTGTGATGCAAGTGATAAGTAATATTTTTTCTTCTTCTTATCCTTCAAATTTAATATGTTAGTGTTTCTAACTTTTGATTCAAGTGGTCCTTCGCAGGTGGCCTTCCAGATGTAGCACTTCAGAGGATCTGATGGTTTAGGAATTAGGATCCGTTCGGTAAGATTGGTTTGGTTTCAATTTTTATTTATTTTTAGTTTTCCCTTTTATATTTAAACAACATTTTTATGTTTTTTTTTGTATTCAGAGTGCCGTAATTTTTTTATATAATAAAAAATAATTTTACAATTAAAAAAAGGAAGAAAAAAAAGAAAACTACTAGGATGGGAGTTCACACCCGCGATCTGTCACATTATTTTTAATTTTTTTTGCACAGATCGGGAGTAGGGGAGAGCTTCGGTCTGGACCCGGATCAGACCTGGATTCTCTCCGGGGTCCGAACCGAAGACCGGACCAGTCAGATTCGGTCCGAACCGAACGGTCCGGTCTAAAAACCCAGATCAGACCATATATTTGTGGGGATTTTTGGGTTTTGGATCGGGATCGGACCGGATCGGACCGAAACCCGAATCTCTCCCGAGGTCCGGACCGAAACCCGGACCGATCGGTCCGGTCCAAAACCCAGACCGGACCAAATTTTGCTCTCCCCTAATCGGGAGTGTGAACCCCGATCCGTCACATATTTTTTATTTTTTTGCACATCCCTATCCGTCACATTAATTATTATTATTTTCTCGGGGGGGGGGGGTGTGTGAACCCGATCCATGAATTTTTTTATTTTCTTGTATTTTTTGTTTATCTTTTTCCGAACTTATTTTTAATCTTTTTTAAAATCTTTTTATTTTCAAAATGTATTTTCTAATTGTTATTATTTTTAAGAAAAAAATAATATATTTTCCATTTTTTTCAAGAATCAACTTCCAAATAACGTGGATGAGTGAACACGTTGAAAAGTAAAATTATTTTATTTAATAAAAAATAAATTCTCTTATAGAATAATGAATTAAACAAACACTAAAACTAATTAAAACAAAAAATATGATGGCGTTGTCAAGTCCGCAAGGTGTATACTCGTTACAATCATTTTTAGAAGTCCATGCAGGAAAAAATTTAAAAACTAAAAAAACAATTAGAAAACATATTTTAAAACATGTATATTTAAAAATAGATTAAAAATAATTTTAAAAAATCAAAACAAAAAACCAAAACTAATTATTTAAGTTTTTATTTTTATTTTTTTGATTCACTGATCGGGTCTGTCAAACCCGAACCGATTAGATGTCACTCCACGGATCGAATCCTTTTTAAATCAAAACATAAAACAAAAAACCAAAAATATCAAAACATAATTAGTTTTAGTTTGTTTTTGATTTTTTTAAATCAATTTTTAAATATACATTTTTTAAATTTGTTTTCTAATTTTTTTATTTTTTAAATTTTGTTTTTAATTTTTTATGCATCGACCTCCAAAAATGTTTGTAATTATTGTGTACCCTATGGACTTGACAACGCCACCAATTTTTTTGTTTTAATTAGTTTTAGTATTTGTTTAATATTTTGTGGTAAATAATTCATTATGCTATAAGAGAATTTATTTTTTTATTGAATAAAATAACTGAACTTTTCAACGCGTTCACTCATCCACATATTTGGATGTCGATTCTGGAAAAAAAATAAAAACTATATTAAAATAAAAAAATAACAATTTGAAAATACATTTTGAAAAAAAGATCTAAAATAGTTTAAAAATAATTTCGGAAAAAAGAAAAACAAAAAACAAAAATACAAGAAAATAAAAAAGTCACAGATCGGGGTTCACACCCCTGATCCGTGCAATTATTATTGTTTTTAATGTGACAGATCGGGATTCACTCCCATGATCCGTGTAATTTTTTTAATGTCACCGATCCGAGTTGTTTTCATTTTTTTTTCTTTTCCTATTTAATAATTTTGAAATTATTTTTTATTATATTAAAATATTACGGTTCAGAATGCGTGCATGTTTTCACATGTTTAAATTTTTATTGGGCTTGAATTGGTTCGAAAAAGAAGGCGGCCTATTTATCTCAGGGATCTTAATAAACGTGCAAAATTCATTTTTATAGGGGCTTCCGCTCACAAGTTTTCACTAAAATCAAATATAAAATAAACTAA
Source organism: Triglochin maritima (assembly GCA_963682175.1). NCBI lineage: Eukaryota > Viridiplantae > Streptophyta > Magnoliopsida > Alismatales > Juncaginaceae > Triglochin > Triglochin maritima. Next base: position 1,537,288 of record OY821774.1, read on the forward strand.
ATAATCAAATTATTTAAAAAATAACATTAGTATAATCCATCGCGAAAGAGTATTCTCAACTGAGGGTGTAATGTTGAATTCTAGGAACATATTTGTTAATAAAGAATCGACGAACAGCTTATTCTCAACTCAAGGTCGCAATTGACAAGTAGTTGTATTATTCTCATTGTACTAATCTTCCAAGGATAAAAAGTTGTTAAACATTTGCATACATGCTCTAGTAAACATCATGAATCACAGAAGCATCCATACAAAGTCCAAAAAAATTCAAATATATCTGCAAAAAGGTCCTGTCACAACTCGGCTATACACTCTTCAACAGTTCAAGGTAAAAGAGCCAATTAGAGAGACATGAGATCAACATTTCCCAAGCTCTCCAGATCACTCCCAAATCTAATAAACCTAAAAAACACCCAAAAATCACATGCTCAACTCATCAAATCCAGACATTCAATCGCAGAAACATGTTCACTGGTCCAGTCATATCTGACCACTGGGTCTTTGTCCTCTGCCCTGAACCTGTTCGATGAAATGCCCCAATGGGACTTAGTGTCCACAACTTTCATAATTACCTCGCTCACCCACCATGACCACCACCACAAAGCCATCCAACTCTTTTCCCGTTTGCCTTATCTCGGTGTCACACCCAACCAATTCACATTTGGCGTTGTCATCTCCGCCTCCACGGCCCTCCGGGACCTTGAATTGGCCAAGCAACTCCACGCTCTCGCAACCAAGTTCTGTTTAGTCAATGATGTCTTTGTGGGTAGCTCTCTTTTAGATTGTTACGTAAAATTAAGCTCGATTGAGGATGCCCAACGCGTATTCTCCACCATTCATGAGCCAAACGTCGTGTCGTACACAACCTTGCTTGGTGGGCTTTTAAAGAACAGAAAATTCAACGATGCTGTTGGTCTTTTCAGAGGAATGCCCGAGGCAAACGTCGTGTCGTGGAACACGATGGTCGCAGGTTGTAGCAGGTTGGGTCTCAGTGAAGAAGCAGTGAGCCTCTTTGTCAAAATGATGAGGGAAGGATTGTTTCCTACGCAGCTCACTTTTCCAAGTGTTTTTGCTGCTGTGTCCAATCTTGCAGCTTTGGGATTGGGCAGAAGCATCCATGCTTCTTGCATTAAGCTGCTAACCGATGCCAATGTCTACATTTGTAGTTCCTTGATCAGCTTCTATGCCAAATGTGGATGTCTGGAGGACAGCTTGATTGTGTTTCATGGGCTTGGACATAAGAACACTGTGTCTTGGAATTCTCTGATTTGTGGTTATGCTCTAAATGGTAATGGAAGGGAGGCCCTGAACTTGTACAAAAATATGCAGAATTCTAACATTAAGCCCAATGGGGTCACACTTCTCGTTGTGTTGTTCGGGTGTAACCATGCCGGACTAGTGGAAGAGGGATACACTTGTTTCATGGAAGCCAAAGGAAATGATCCAGGCATACTCACAGCAGAACATTATGCTTGTGTAGTGAATTTACTGTCTAGGTCAGGGCGGTTTTCAGATGCCGAAAAGTTCCTCTCTGAGTTACCATTTGATCCAGGAATCGGGTTTTGGACAGCTTTTCTTGCAGGTTGTCAGGTGCACTGTAATGATGAGTTGGCTGTTGATATCTCAAGGAAGATCGAGGAGACGAAACCGCACACTGTGTCAACTTATGTGATGCTGTCAAATGTGTATTCTGCCGCCGGGAATTGGCAAAAGGCATCGGTTCTTAGGGAGGAGATGAAGGAGAGGGATATGGGCTTGATTCCCGGTTGTAGTTGGATCGAGATTGGGAGTAAGATGCATGCTTTTTGTAATGGTGATCAACGACACAGTCAGACTGATGATATTTATAGGGCATTGAGTTGGATACCGAATGACTTTTATACGTTGAACTATCGTACTTCCTCATTCTGAGTAGTACAATTCAAATTAGACTGCCCCGACCAAGTCCATCCTAAGTATTGGGGATTATAATTGAATCAGCAAAATAGATAAAATCACAATGGGACCGTACAAAGTGAGCTCATGAGATGCCGAGGTATGCTCTGGAATACTCAATCAATGACATTGAAAGACAGCTTTCGTCTTCAATCAAGATTGTTACAGTTTTGATATAATTATTTTCTGTGTTTTTATCTTTTTTGTTATCACTGTCTATAATTTTTCACTTTTATAAAAAAATTTACAAATATCTTTAACGTTGTCTAAGAAAAAAAATGTTTCAGAAGGATTGTAAAAACCGGTGATTGGCAACTCTCATAATGCAACGTCTTTACATTATCATTAAGGTTGTACTTCCACTTGTTGCTTTCATGTTCTTTTTTTCCCTTGAAATTTGTTTAAAAGATATTATTTGTTGTGGCAGTGTTTTAAAGAAAAACAATTTCTTTGGTGTTTGACTTGCTGGGTAACGACTCAAATATTAATCTTGACCGGATTCTTTCTACTGTGAATCTATGATCTTTTTTTTGTTCCTTATTATTTACTTTTAGACTGTAATGGCACTTCCTATAAGAATGAATTCTCCAATCATCATTTTCTGTGGCCTGATCATTGCAAATTTATTTAGTTATATATCGTGATTCATTGTGCTTAAAAGTGCCGCTTTAACATTTCTTTGTAAAATCTCCAATTTTTTTAAGACAACATGAATCCGTATGCTATTTGGGGAAACCCTTAAGGACACCATTTTAGGGTGTAATTTTACATGGACGGTGTGATTTTTTCTTCGTCCTTTTTTTGAGGTTGTAATGTCAAGTTGTTGATTCAAGTGTTTGAACACCAACTGTGATCCTTGATGAATTTCATGTCTAGCCTACCCCAAGTAGTTTGAGATTAAATGCTTTGTTGGGTGACCATTGTTGTTAATGAATTTCATGTAGGTTTTGCTCAATTGCTAGTACAGCTCAGTTTCATAAAAAATTAGTAAATTAGAATAGTAAGACCCTTATCCACCAAGCTATGACCTTATGAATTTTGCATAGATCGTAGTTCAAAGCATGAATTTATGTGGCCAAAATTGTTGCAAAAACATTAGATATTTGCTATCCAAAAGCTTCAATGAAGTTGCCCAGTAGGATAAGCAACTTGGACTTGTTGGAAGGTTCCCCACCACATCTTAAATTCGGGCTTTCCTACTTCCACCTGCTATGGTGGCAACAGAAAATTGGATGTCACAAATATATATTTATGATTTATCCATAAATATAGACTTAATTTGGAAATTCAGAGGTCTTAACCATTCTTGTTTAGTTTTTACAATGGATTGCCTCCTTCCCCACAGCATAATCTCTCCTCATTACAAGTTGATTAACTCAAGGTTTGTGTGTAAAATTAAAATTTTAGTGGAATTTATTTTTTGGTTTCTGTTGATACTGAATTCTGATTTTTCTGCTCTATAGTTGCTTGCATTCGTTTCTCGTGCTGCATTCCTCAAAGCAGGGATTGAAAAGGAAGATTTGCGTTGGTTTTAAATGTCACAGTTCCAGAGCAAATGAAGACGGGTCATTTAATGGAAGCATATTAAAGGAATCAAGTAACGGGTCCATCGTCAGTGACCATGTTAAGCCATCTGAATCACTGCTTGGTACTGTGAATGCCAACAAAAGTCTGGAGGCAGCTGATTTTTTTGTTAGTGATGCAGAAGGCGATCCTGATTGCCCGTCGAAAGGCTACTCTTCAATTGGTGATGCCATTGATGCCTTGCGCAGTGGAAATGTAAACCCTATTGTATTTTTCTTTTTGGTTATAGCTTTCGTACGAGTTATGACCATTTAATTTTGGTCAAGAAATAGCTCTTACGAAGCATGTCAATTCTTACATTAAGTTTTTTTCTTCTTTTCAGATTGTGGCATGATATTTCGCTAATAAACAAAGAATATCATGGTTTTGTGCCAAATTAGAAATCAGAATTTATTGTATATCATGCAGTTAACGTGCAACATTATACATTATCCATCATAGACAATGTTCACATAAGTTTAACTGATACACTTTATTATATTTGTTTAATTATGGTTTTTTGTCTTTTGTAAGTTTTGAATTTTGTTCTTCGATTGTTACAGCCCAATGTTATTATGAGAGATTGGAAACTGACATATTGGTGGACACATAGAATGTTTATCGTACTCAATTTGCACTTCGTTTCCAGTTTGTGATTGCAGTGGATGATGAAAATGGCAGGGAAGAAGGAGATCTCATAATGGCAGCATCGCTTGTAAATCCAAAGACGGTAGCATTTTTGCTTAAGCATGGTTCTGGAATCATATCTGTCGGAATGAAGGAAGGCGACCTTGAAAGACTCAGGCTCCATATGATATCTTCCGTTACTGAGATTGAGAATAACTCTGGATCTGCTTCCACAATAACAGTCGTATGTGCTTTATAATCGTTTGAAATATGGTCTGATATTTCTCAAAATGGAAAGCACATACACTATAGTATGATTCTGCCACACCTTTCACATAAACCCTATTGTTTTGAAAAACCAGTGGACCCACCAAATATTACAATAGCATTGTTGTTTTCCATTGAACATCACAAAAATGTTGTATTGCTGTTATTAGGATGTGAGGTTGGGCACATCGACTGGTGTCTCAGCTGCAGACAGAGCGAAAACGGTTCTCCGTTTATGTTCACCCAATTCGACCCCTGCGGATTTCAGAAAACCAGGGCATGTATTCCCTTTGAAGTACAGAAATGGTGGTGTGTTGCAGAGAGCTGGTCATACAGAAGCATCAGTAGACTTGGTTGCTTTGGCTGGTCTACGGGCGGTGTCTGTGCTTTCCACAGTTATGGACCATGAAGATGGTTCAACAGCTAGATTACCTGCTCTGAGAGAAATTGCAAAGGAATATGACATGCCGATCATCTCCATTACCGACTTAATCAGGTCTGGTTATCTTTGTGTACAAAAGAGCGGAATTTTAAATGATAAAACCATATGAAATTGTTTACGAAACTAGAAGTCCAGAAATAAATAAAATGTATATATTTCTAGCAAAAGAAATTCGAGCTTTAAGAGATAGTTATGAATTTCAAGACTAACATGTAACAAAAAAACAATGTGTTAGTCGTACGATTCTGCCAGCTAAATCATCTTCGTGAATTAGATGAATGAATTTAATCGCCATTCGGCACACACACGCTCTAGGCACGCAAGTCTGATACAGATTTGTAGGGTTGCAGGTATAGGAGGAAAAGGGAGAAGCTTGCAGAAAGAACTGCTGTATCTCGTCTTCCGACTAAATGGGGTGTTTTCAAAGCTTACTGCTACACATCAAAGTTGGATGGTATAGAACATGTTGCACTAGTAAAGGTAATGTGACCCACATGGTTGAACTTCTTTGGTTGTTTATCTCACTCCCGATTGGGCATTAATTGGATGGATCAGTTTATTTGTCTTTCCTCGACAGGGCGACATAGGAGATGGTCAAGATGTTCTTGTCAGAGTCCATTCTGAGTGTTTAACGGGTGATATATTTGGTTCCGCTCGGTGCGACTGTGGTAACCAACTGGCCATGGCAATGGAACTCATTGAAAGAAACGGAAGAGGAGTTGTCGTGTATCTTCGTGGTCACGAAGGGAGAGGGATTGGATTGGGTCACAAACTTCGTGCATACAATTTGCAAGACCTTGGACACGACACGGTTGATGCGAATCTTGAACTTGGATTGCCGGTTGATGCCCGCGACTATGGAATTGGCGCACAGGTACAAACAGGCATTTATTTAACTACTACAGGTTTAGATTGTTTGATCATCTTGTTAACAAAAATCATGCAATTGAATAAGGTTTTCTCTTTACTAGAAATCGACAACTCGTAACTGAATCATGACTATTCTTTCCACAGTAAGTAACGGGACTTACAAAGAGATTGCAAAATAAGTTTATGGAACTTTAAGGGTAAACTGAAAGGCGACTTGGTAACAAAATCTGTATTATTATAACATTGCCTTGACATATTGCCTAGTTCCTAATATTTTTAGTCCTTGCTTTGCCTTTTGAACATCGATATCTTGTTATTTGAGTTCATCTTGTTGCTCAGACATAATCATCAAATAACATTATAAAACTAAAAATAATCTTAATGAACCTTTTCCAGATGTTAATTTTGGGCTAAGATATATATATGAGATATATACATATTGCACAAACATTTTGTGTTGCAATATGAAGACATTACGGCATGAAGTAAATCATACCAATTTGCTTACTTGCCGTAATGTCGTCATATTGCAACACAAAATGTTTGTGCAATCATACCAATTTGTTTACTTGCGTTTACAATGTCCAGATGCTGAGAGATATTGGAGTGCGGACGATGCGTCTAATGACAAACAACCCAGCCAAATTCACTGGCCTCAAAGGCTATGGCTTGGCGATGATAGGAAGGCTTCCGCTAATATCTCCGGTCACAGAGGAAAACAAGAGATACCTCGAAGCAAAGCGCATTAAAATGGGGCACATGTATAGTTCAGATTTGCCAGGAATCATTCCCGAATTTGACACAGACGGAAGTACGCAGACAGATTGAAGGCTTGGCATTCTCTTCAAGATCTGTTAATATTCATTCTTTAGCACGTCAAAAAAAAAAAACTACTTACAAGAAGATGCCATGGAGAGTTGATTTATGAAGGATATTGTAATGTTTGTTACATTTTTAAACCCTTTTTTTGCATCTAATTCTTCAAGGTGTATACTTTCACATAACTGATTATAGATGGCAACCGAACTCTCACCAGCAAATTTATTTACTCCCCTGTTAATGTAAGTAGGCATTGAACATCTATTTCAATCTTCAATTTCACATATCAACAATCTACTTCAAAGGAGGTTGGTTCAGCTGATGGTTACAATCCATAATTGATTGTTACTTGTGATCGAGCGACACACACCCATGTGTATTGAGTATGTACTTTTAAAAGAGTGATAAATGCAAAATATATGTATTGTATCAGAGGCACAAGGTAGATGTTAGTTAAGCATGAATTTTAACTATAAAAGCAGATTCATAGAGACTTCAAAATAGTATTTCAGTGACCTTGATTTAATGATAAATCATTTCCAAAAAAAGACAATGATAAATGATGCATTACAAACCACCTAAGTAACATTGGATGTCTCTATATCACTTTTATTTAATTCTTTCACGAGTAGTTTTTATCTATCAGCCAACAAAGAAATAGGAGAAGGGTTTTTTTCTTAATTCGGTCAATCAATACATGGCAAATAATGAATTTAAAAAAGATCAAAAAATAATGATTCATAGTAAAGACTAAAATACAATAAAAGACGTCAAAACTGAATTTATGATACACCACCAATAATTATTTATCCACGAAAAGGTATTCCAAACCGAATTCATTACATGAAAAACATAAAATGTATTTCAACAAAATAGTGTTTTTAAACCAAGTTAACTTATCAATATTTTTTAAAATGAAAATCTACCCTAAAAGTTTTTCAAATAATGTAACTTCAATTCCTAGGTACGAATTGTCTTCCAGATTTTTGAACTCTTTGATCTTAGGGTGCTAAGGTTTCTCAAATCCACTTGACACTAGCAATGTCACAAAAAGAAAGTGTCTCTTAGCCCTCGAAGAAGGGACATTCGATCAACTCACGTAATCCTGAAAAAATATATCCATATTGAGTGATTTTAACAATTTCACTAGAAGTCAACCTTAATCAAATCAAATCAAATCAAATCAAACAACCTAGTCTATCGAACAAGAAGATACCTGACTTATTTACAACATCAAAAAAAATTCTAAACCTAAACCATTCTCAAAGATTAACGACGACCTTTGGCATAAGAAACACTTTATGTATCTACACCTACAGATACGAGATACGTGTCCTATTTAATTATTTAACTTAAGTTACATGTTCAACTCCTTTCGGTTAACCTCCGAATTTACGCTAACTTACTTCAAGTTCTGGACTTGCTTGAATAAGTAGATTAGTGAGTACCCAAGAAGAAAAAAAACCCCGGAAAATGTGAAGTTCCGTCCGTTTTCCCAAAAATGAAAATTGGACTATTTGACTTGCCCAAACCCTAGCCACGACCTTCTCGCCGACGCCGTCCGCTCCCTTCTCCGGCGCCTTCGCCGACTCCAATCGCCTCAACTCAACTTCGCTTCTCCCTTCGAAACCGCAAATCTTGATTTTACCGAATCCACTCCGGTCTTGTAAACAGAATGGCGGCTAACAAGAAGGACACCATCACTGAGGAAGACGTCTCCGTTCTTCTCCAAAGGTTTCATTTTCATCCAAATCTCGAAAAAAGTTGGCAATGAATGTTTCAAACCCTAAACTTTTTCATGATAAATTTTAGAATTTACAACTTCGGTCTACGGTTTTAGAAGTTACACTCTGAAACACTTGAATCCATCATTTTTCAAGTTTGATCATCTTTAATTGCATTTTGAGATTTCACATTTTGTTTTGCAGGTACTCTGCGAACACGATTTTGATCGTTCTTCAGGAGATTAGCCAGGTCTCTGACGTGAAGATCGACTGGAATGAACTTGTAAAAAGAACAACCACCGGAATTACTTGTCCGAAGGAGTATCAGATGATATGGAGACATCTAGCATACCGGCGGCCTTTAGAGGAAATTGTAGAAGTTGGTGCTCCACCATTGGTCGGTCCAATGCGTTTTTACATCGGGTTCTTGCAAATCTTTAGGATGGTTTGTAGGGCTCATGGTGTCTAATACAGTAATACTATGGACTTTCACATTCAATGTGTACTCAAATACTAGGGTTGTAAATGGGTAGATCAAAACCATTTACCGCCCAAACAGAACTAACGGGTAGGGTCACGGGTTGTAAAAAACCATTACCATTTAATAAATGGATGGATAAGGGTTGTGAAAATCATGATCGTGTAATAAATGAGCAAATAAGGTTCTAAGTCGTTCGTTTAACCGCAAAACATAATGAATATATATAATATTTCGTTATATATACAATATAAATATAATTTTTTGTATTATTAGTGTCATTATGTATGGATGTTTGATGTTGTTTTATATGAATTTGTTGATGTTTAGATTATGGATTTTTGGAGGTTTTGATTATTAATTTATGGATGTTCGATGTTTTCAACAAGTTTGACAAATTTTTATACATTTAACCATTTACCCAATTCTTATATCGATTTTAGTATCAATTAAGTTTTAACCATTTAACCGCCTAAAACCGTTTAATGAAATTAAATTGATATGGTCATGGGTAGAGGTAAAAATAAACGAGTTTCTAACTGAACCGCGAACCTTTTAATTAGGTGGGTAGGGTTATGGTTAAGCTCTATAACCACCCATGAACCGTCCATTTACAGCCCTATCAGATACTAACTAAAATTGTGTTTTTTAGTTCTTGAGGAATCATGCAATGGAAACATGACTTGTCTTTGTCGACGTGGCATTTTTATACAGTAATTTTAAATGTTTTTCTGATATGTTTGTTCTTATATTTTATTACCGCAATTAGGGTGAAAACTGAAATTCAACATCTCTTACTGTCTTTGTAGCTGAGATATACCTTACAAATGGATAGTAAATTCAGTTTTACGGCCCTTGAATATCTTATGATTTCAACTAGTCTTTTTTTTGGGGTGTATTTCTGAACCTTTTTGCCAAACACAGGATGACGACAGCGATCTGGAGTTTGAGGTGGAAGCTTCCCCTCCTGTTAGCACCGAAGCTTCTGCAGAGGCTGCGGCCTGTGTGAAGGTACCTCTGTCTTATTTTGTTGGTTACACTGTAGTACACTTTCAATTTGAGTTTTGAGAATGATCACCACTTTGTGACCTGGCATTTGGCATCAGTGTCCTGTTCAGATCTAGATGACACCGTGAAAATTGTGATTTGACAGAGTTAAAAGGGTTTTCCACCTCAACCTGGTCCTGGACTCATGAGATATTGCTCATCCTCAATGTTTTTGCAAAGTGTTATCGAAGCGCCAATTAACTTCAACCAAAATAAATGTCTGATCTACATTGTTTCTGAAATTGGTACATTAAATAGTTCTGTTGAGTACCACCATTGGGTTCCAATTTGATAAATTATGCATTTCCCCACACTTAAACTTAATCCTTCTTTTGCATCATAATATTATATACTGGTATTTCACTAATTTGTCTGCAGGTTTTGATGTCTTCTCGGTTGTCAAACGAGAATACAGCTAACTATGCAACTGTAGAAGCTCCGTTGACTATAAACATACCAGATGGTCAAACATCAACCATGTTATATGATAAGCAACAATTGACGCGCTCTAGCCATGGTGGCTTGAATATTACAATTCCCGTGTCTGTTCAGAAACAACCCTTGCCTGCTGTGGCACCTGCAGGTGTGGAAGGGAGTGAGCTTGTAGGTTCAAAACAACCTTCTAAAAAGAAAAGGAAAACATGGTCAAAAGAGGAAGATTTGGAATTGATTGCTGCTGTGCAAAAGTGTGGTGAAGGAAACTGGCAGAACATTCTGAAGGAAGATTTTAAACATGACAGAACTGCTTCACAGTTGTCACAGGTTCTCTTATATTCCTTATATTACTATTACTATAGAAATAAACTGTGATTTTTTACATTAGTGGATGAATGAAATTTTGAATTAAGTTTATGCAAAAAATGCCGACTCCAAGTTGTGTTGGCGTGCAAAATGAAGGGCTTTTCTCAGATTCAGATTCACAAAAGTAAGCAATAAAACAAATGCTTAATGACTAGAACTCTTCTCCTTTTAAAACACTTCCTAATTACTTCAACTTTGTTTAGTTGTTCACTGTGCAGCTGCATTGCACTTTGGAGTTTTACACATTTTTAATTGGCATTTAGTGCTTTTTACTAAGTGAACAGCGTAGCATGCGTTAGGCTCACTAGTTTATGAAAATGTTGATATTTGGAATGCACGTAGGACTATCTCAAAGTGTCTGGTACTTCTTGAATCCTGAAGTTAAAACGAGTTGCTAGTACATCTAGTTTAATGTAACAAGCTCATTTCTGCTTAGCAACTTAAGTTTTATTTTACCATAAAAGTAACTTGTATGTTACATATTTCGTTCAATTTAACATTTGGTCATTTAAAATCCCTTCTTGGTTCTCAGTAGTTCCAAGCTCTTACGATGATAATGTCTATTCATTTCTTAGAGGTGGTCTATTCTTCGGAAAAACAATAGCAAGTCAGCTAGTGGAAGCAATAGCAATCCTAACAATCCAACCCTTTCTGAAGCACAATTGTCTGCTCGGCAGGCAATTTCTAGGGCTCTTAATATGCCTATTGGAAGTTTATCAGCTATATCATCAGGTTATCTTTCAAGTTTCATCCAAGTTAAACTTTTTCAGATGATTCATATCATCTTTGTGCTTGTGCCACTTCTATAATGAGCTACATATATGTATGGATTAAATAGGTATGCATACAAATACTTCATCTAATTCCACATTGCCACCTACTTCATCTGAGGCATCGCCTGTTGTGGCTCAGAAGGCTCCATATCCATCTCAAAATGGTGTCCAACAAGCAACATCTCAGAAAGGGACTACACAACCCCAAAACAAGTCTAAGATAATCCCTGCAAAACCTCCTTATCCTGCAAAGCCTTCTGCTGGTCCAAATCCACTGATACAAAAGGCTGCCATTGCTGCTGGTGGACGCATTGTTAATCCTGCAACCATTACTTCTTTGTATAAAGTTGCTCATTCCAAGAACGCTGTCCATATTAGACCTCGGGGTGCTCTTACCACGTCACAAGCCCCTACCACAAAACCGTCACCACCATCTACTCAGTCGGGTTCCCATCCTTCGACTGCTTCTCAAAATCGCACGGCTCCTGCACATACTAGCATATCAGTAGCTTATTCAGGATCTGGCAGCCAGCAAACCACACTGATCAGTAGCAGGCCATCTAGTCAAAATTTTCCTAGCACCAACACTTCTGTACGCCCGCCACAGTCAGCAGGTGACAATAAATCAGTACCTATGAGTGATAATGCAGGTGCTATTGTTGTTCCCACAGCCTCAGTATCTCTGCAAGCAGATGTTGAACACAAAAATCAGGTTAATAGTGATAATAGTCGTGAGCAAGACATGATTAGCACGGTAGACAACAAGGATGCTGCTGCTCCTACAGACAAGGAAGCAACTAAAGTCAACTTAGATGTAGCTGAATGTGAAAAAGTAGTTGACAGTATCGAAAATAACCAAATTATTGCATCTGATGTAAAAATCATAATTACTGTGAATCATGATAACACACAGGAAGAAGCAACTGGAGTGGGTGTGGAGGTAGGTGTATTGGAACCCTTGGCTGACAATACGGTCGCTGATGCTTTTATGGGTAGAGAGGTAACTGCGGTCAACTGTGATGGAGATGGGCGTGAATCTGCAGCCAATGGCCAAGGTGTTGCATCTGAACAACCAAAAGCCCTAGAGAATGTGAACATTAATGCTTGTACCGACAAGGAAAAAAATGTAATAAACTTGGACACAGATGAATGTGAAACTACAATAGAAAGTATCTCACGGAGTCGAGTTACTGCATCCGAGCATTTGCATAAGGGGGCTTTTGATGATGTGGTGAAAACAGAAAATTATGTTGAGGGGAGCACCAAATCATCAACAGTTGGACTTGTTGACCACCAAGTCTCAATATGTGGTGAAGAATCAGGTGATGAGAATGGGACATTATCTCATGATGACGAAGCTGAAGGAAGAACAACGCACAGCACTCAAAATAAGGTATTTTTGGAAGCTGATAGCACGTAGGACTAGCGTCACTTCCTTGCAGGAACTAACATGCTCAAAGAATTAGCAAGCTGATAATAGAGCAAAAATGATCTGCCTGGAGGGAGGTATGTGAAGTTTTGGCCCTTTTTGAGCTAACACCTCTTGTTTTTAGTTTTGAAAAGAGAGGAGTTTCATGGACAGATATTGTTCTTTTAACTATGTATAAACATACACCGATCAAAAATATAAATCAAAATATGTGCAATTATACTGACTGATATATAGACAAAACATCTGATACTTGAAACATCAATACATAAGTGATGGTTTTCACCAAGAAAGCTGTTTCTTTTGTTGAAAACAGTTTGATTCAGTATCTATGAAAAATGATTCTATATGATCAAAACAATTTAAATTGTCATTTTGGTATTGATTTAAAATTTAGTGTTCCGAACAACATATCATTTGGACTTAAGATTAACAAAGCAATGTTAAGAATGACTTCAATATTTAATTTATTTCTTGTAATATAAATGGTTGGAATCGTCTCTCGCCTATTTAAATATATTCCTAGGCTATTTTTTTAAAGAAAAACATCAACTTTTGGGACATCAGATATTATATTTGACCAAATATCACATTTAACAAAATATACCTTATTTGAGTAATTAAGTCTCAGATTTAACACAGTTGTAGTAAGTTATAATGTATAATATAGATAAATTGATACCTCACAGAGTTACATTTTGAACGTTGAAAATCCTCTAAAAAAGTTGAATTTAGTGTTAAACCTTCCAACTGAGGATGTCTTTGCCATTAGATCAAAAATCATAAAAACAAGTTAGCTCTATCATATTATCATTTGGTTACAATATGCAAAGCACATGGTGCCATTTTCTAGTAGAATCCTAAATTAAGCAATGAGTAGGTTTCCCTTGTTTGATTTTTTCACTTGTTCGTCCACAGGGAGACACAGAGATGGTCAAAATGTTATTGTGAGGGTCCACACCATGAACTGATGATATATTTGCTTCTGGCGTTGGTGTTACCGTCACCGCCAGCTAGCCATGGAAATGCAACTCAGTGAGAAGAATGGTTGAGGCGATGTCATGCATCTTTGTGGTCATGAAGGGGGAGGCGTTGGACTGGGATCACAAACTACACACCTAAAATTTGCAAGACCTTGGACTTATCTTCTAATTGAATTGCTGGCATTTACAACTGAGTTAGATTGTTCATATTGTTACCAACAAAGTCATGGTATTGAGTAAGATCTTGCGTTACTGAGAGGTTGACAATGTATAAATGAAATCAGGAATCTTAAGTTTCCATGTCAATTAACAAGAAACTTCTGAAGAAGTTGACACAGAAGTTCATCAAAGCATGAAACTAAGAAGAAAATGAAGAACAACTTGGTAAACGTATCTCTATATAGCACGTCCATAACATCTTGTGTAGTTCCTAGTGTTTTAGTATTTGTTTGCCTTTTCTTCTTCAACACTAGGGGTGTAAGCGGGGTGAGTTTTTGCCCCACTGCTACCGCCCTGCCTAAATTAAGCGAGTAAGCGGGGTGGGATGGGGTCAAAAAAACCCGCTCAGGGTAAACTAGGTGAGTGGGTTTCGCGGGTTATATTTTTCCTAATAAATACTAAATATAAAATATCATTGCACCTGTTGACAGAATCAAGTCACTTCCTTCCATTACCAAGTTACAAGCAAGGGGATCCAAAACATAGCCAATTTTTAAATTCATTTAACATCTACTGCATTCAGTAATCCAGGAAGAAAATAAGAAATCTATTTTCATCACTAAAAGTCGAAAAGAAAATGAATCATGAACTACTAATACGCTAAAAAGAATCAATTTTTACAACCGCAAGTCATTTTCATGCAACAAAGACATCAAATAAAAGGGATTTTTGGTTGTCGGGTTATTGGATTTGGCAGGTTGCGGGTTATGCGGGGTGGGGTTGGGAGAAAACCGCAACCCGCCCCGCTTATTAGGTAGATTGTGCAGGTGGTGGGGTGGTGGGTAGGATTTTTTTTAGACTACCCGTATTAGGTGGGGCGGGTTGGTAGGTCAAACCCGCACCATTTACGACCCTAATCAACATCTGTTTATTTCAGCCTATTTGATCCGTCCTGCATATTTGTCAAATGTCATTCCGAAACTAACTCTTGAAAATAATGACCTCAGGATGTTATCTATTTTGCTAAGCCATGAAAATAAATACCTAAGGCTTATAAGAGTATGATGTTGTACCCATGTCTAAGATACTAATTGTTGAAGTAGAATACGAGATGCCAATGATTTTACTTTAAGAAGAAAACAAGAAAAAAAAACATCAAACGTTTGTAAAATCTATCAGAATGCAAGAATGGACAATTAATTCTGCTGAATTATAATAGAGATTGCCATACATATTACCTCCCACCAACGATTGCATCAATTCCTCTTTTTTAAAGTTAAAAAAAAATAGTCAATTACTTTTGTTTTGAAAGTCATCAATTCCTCTTTTAATGTTTCCTCTTTGTTTTGAAAGTCACAGGTGTTAAAACTGAAATGCACATTTTCACTTAGATCTTGAAAATGTTTGTGTTATTTTGCAGTTAAGGCGGTCATTAGGATTTTAATGTTGCATGTTTTACATTTATATTTTTTTATGTGCGTGACACATTCATTATCCTCTCTGTTTATAAATGTGGTGTTGAAGGTATCTTCGTGATGATGGTTCACAATTTGACATTGAGAAGTTCATGTATGACGTAGTAACACCTACTCTGGAATGGAAGGGTCCATTCATCAATGTAGCTTCTCATAACCTAACATTCATATGGTCTTCTGTGTATCAAATCAAACGAACAATATTATTCGTACATTTATTATATACAACATGATAATGAATCAAAACACGTGATAATGAATGGTAGATCGACCTTATATTACGATACAGAAGAGTAAACATGTTGTTAAGGGCCATTTATTTTGAACTTCACACGCTGTTCACTTTACTTTCAACACATCACTGATCCGAAACCGACGAAGGATGGGGTACCCGATATGTTTGTTTTGGCTCTGTTACTTTCCTCGTCCTTCTTTTTGACAAACACGTCGCTGAGAACTGTCTTTGAGACCAAAGAAGCTCTTATAAGCTTAATTCCCTGGTAGAAAAGCCCTTGTTATATTCTGGTTAGACAAAAAAATATAAAAGAAAAGGTCACGACTCACGACACGTGACTTTTTTCATGGTTTTGTTTTTCTCTCCAAAAGCTGCAACGACATATTCCAGTTAGGTTTTTGTTTCCAATTAATTTCAATTGGAAAAGTACACTATAGTCTCCTTTGGCCTTGCTGTTAATTGTTATGATCAACTGATTTACTGCTCAAACGAAGCAATCAGTTATCGAAGTTTTAAAATCAAGAAATGTAACTTGCTAGTTCCTACATGTTACCTTAAAAATGAAAAAAAACAAGAACCTGAGCCTAACTAACAACATAATTAACAATTGATCGATTACCTCCTCTGCACCAAACTCGACATTCCTCTCCACTAGTGTCGCACCACCACTTGCATTCTTGAGCCGTGCAACAATATCACTGGTTGATAACGGTGACACGGCAAGGTTGTCGGTGACCATATATGTGATATTTCCGTTATTCACGAACCCTCCTGTTGAGGTCGTTCCGACAGAAGTTGGTACACCATCGTACCTCATCATGGCCAGTGTTTTTCGCTCAAGCAAGTATGACGGAACGGGCCTTAGGATTTCTACCCTGTTGAGGTTGGGAAGCAAGTGTGTCGAACTGAAGCTTTCCAAGCTCCCGTATAGCTCTCCCAAGGAACCCGCAATTCCATCTTTGGTCAGAAGTCTCACTACTGATGCCATCTGCACAAGTTTTTGGTTTGAGGGTGCCGTGACGAATGCAATTCTTATTTGAAAATACAAAAAATCATGGGGGTTGTGTATGTAAAATAATTTTACAAAGTGCCAAAAAGCCTTGAACGGAGTAAGTGCAAGATTAATCGATTTAATGACAACACAATTATTGAAATACGCTGATGTTCAGGCGAACACTGTAATTTACTGCAACAAATGAGGCAGGACATAAGAGGAGGCTGAAATGTTTATTCGCTCCAATCATTACAACGCAACAACTTTTTGGCTTGATTTAAAAATAAATAAATAAACAAGTTTCTGCCTTGATTTCGTAGTATAAAAGTACATTAATTGAGGTGATGATGGTATTTTCAAGAAAAATAGCCATGCAGGCAAGCCGTCTAACGTATAATGGCAAATTAAAAAGAAAAACTGTGTCAAAATTAAAGGTTGAGGATCAATTGAAGGTGGGGAGTCAACAAATCTTACAGGTAGTACGAGCAAGCTGAAGAGGAAGTCCACAAAATCTTTCCCAACCTCTGCGTAGAGGACCTTTGAAGCACCATTATCTACAAGAAGTTTCAAATTAAATCTTGTTAACACTGGAGACGATGAAGATGTTGATGCCATGAGTAGGGATGGCCTTGCAACGACAAGAAAAAGATGTGTCTTCGTTTGTGGAGATCGTGCAATTTATATAGCGAAGCGCGGGATGGGGAGATTGTATTATGAACCTAATGATAATTTATCAAGTGGGTGTTTCTGTTAAAACCCTCGAATTTGTGTAATTCCAAAACCAGTTCACGTGTTGCAGATGTAGTATAAGGTTGCTTTTTACTTGTCGAATGAAGAGAAGCGGAAGGGAACAAAATCTTACGACGTGAACAATACTAGAAAAATTGAAGGACCGGCTGCAATTGTGCAGATTTGAACAGAGCAAAGCGAATCTGGCTTGCAAGACTTTGTACTCATCCTTTTACGAACATAATTCTTTCCTTCGACCAAGGGGAAGGGATAACGCATGTTCGCGGATTTCAAGTCAGGTTTCACAAAGAGAAGAATATTTTTTGCTTGAGGAAAACATTAATATTAATTATCAAAAGATTGCATTTAAAGAGCAGCATTAATTAATACTACAAACCAGACATCCCAAATAATCTTTCACAACATGATCAAACGCACGTCTGAAGTCACGTAGATATCTACTCTGTACAGATGGTTGGATTTTAGCAGAAACGTTCTCTTTTCTGCTTCGTAAATCCAACATTTTCACATTCACATTTCAATTTTATATGTTATATATACGTTTTATGGAAAATAACAGGCTTGAAGTGCACTTCCAAAGCCACCATCAGTGTACGAACTCCCTGTATCATTACAATTTGCAAATTAAGGGCCACCAACATTTCATTAATCCGTATAAACAATTGACTCGACGATTGCATGCAACCTTATATAACTTAATAGCACGACAAGAGTATTGATCATGTTAACAAGTACTTACCACCAAGTCTCAATATGTGGTAAAGAATCAGGTGATGAGAATGGAACATTATCTCATGACGACGAAGTTGAAGGAAGAACAACGCTCAACAGTCAAAATAAGGTATTTTTGGAAGCTGGTAGCACAAGTAGGACTAGCGTCACCTCCTTTCAGGAAATAACATGCTCAAAGAATCAGCAAGCTGATAATAGAGCAAAAATAGTCTGCCTGGAGGGAGGTATGTGAAGTTTTGGCCCCTTTTGAGCTAACACCTCTTGTTTTTTGTTTCGAAAAGATAGGAGTTTCATGGACTGATATTGTTCTTTTAACTATATATAAACATACACCGATCAAAAATATAAATCAAAACTGTGTGCAATTATACTGACTGATATATAGACAAAACATCTTATGCTTGAAACATCAATACATAAGTGATGGTTTTCACCAAGAAAGTTGTTTCTTTCGTTGAAAACAGTTAGATTCTATATCTATGAAAAACGATTCTATATGATCAAAACAATTTAAATTGTCATTTTGGTATTGATTTAAAATTTAGTGTTCCGAACAACATATCATTTGGACTTAAGATTAACAAAGCAATGTTAAGAATGACTTCGATATTTAATTTATTTCTTGTAATATAAATTGTTGGAATCGACTCTCACCTATTTAAATATATTCCTAGGCTCATTTTTTAAAGAAAAACATCAACTTTTGGGACATCAGAATTTATATTTGACCAAATATCACATTTAACAAAATATACCTTATACTCGAGTAATTAAATCTCAGATTTAACACAGTTGTAGTAAGTCGTAATGTATAATACAGATAAATTGATACCTCATAGAGTTACATTTTGAACGTTGAAAATCCTCTAAAGTTTAATTTAGTGTTAAACCTTCCAACTGAGGGTGTCTTTGCCATTAGATCAAAAAACATAAAAACAATTTAGCTCTATCATATTATCATTGGGTTACAATATGCAAAACACGTACATGGTGTCATTTTCTAGTAGAAACTTAAATTAAGCAATGAGTAGATTTCCTCCATTTAGTTTTTTCAGTTGTTCGTCCACAGGGAGACACAGAGATGTGCAAAATGTTATTGTGAGGGTCCACACCACGAACTTATGATGTATTTGCTTCTGGCGTTGGTGTTACTGTCACCGCCAGCTAGCCATGGCAATGCAACTCAGTGAGAAGAATGGTTGAGGCGATGTCATTCATCTTCGTGATCTTGAAAATAATGACTTCAGAATGTTATCTATTTTGCTAAGCCATGAAAATAAATCCCTAAGGCTTATAAGAGTATGATGGTGTACCCATGTCTAAGATACTAATTGTTGAAAGTAGAATACGAGATGCCAATGATTTTACTTTAAGAAGAAAACAGCAGGAAAAAAATCAATCAGAATGCAAGAATGGACAATTAATTCTGCTGAATTATAATAGAGATTGCCATACATATTACCTCCCACCAACGATTGCATCAATTCCTCTTTTTTAAAGTAAAAAAAAGTCTCAATTACTTTTGTTTTGAAAGTCTATCAATTCCTCTTTTAATGTTTCCTCTTTGTTTTGAAAGTCACAGGTGTTAAAACTGAAATGCGCCTTTTCACTTAAATCTTGAAAATGTTTGTGTTATTTTGCAGTTAAGGCAGTCATTTATACTTTCATTGTCCTCTCTGTTTATAAATGTGGTGTTGAAGGTATCTTCGTGATGATGGTTCACAATTTGACATTGAGAAGTTCATGTATGACGTAGTAACACCTACGTCTGGAATGGAAGGGTCCATTCATCAATGTAGCTTCTCATAACCTAACATTCATATGGTCTTCTGTGTATCATATCAAACGAACCATATTATTCGTACATTTATTATATACAACATGATAATGAATCAAAACACGTGATAATGAATGGTAGATCGACCTTATATTACGATACATAAGAGTAAACATGTTGTTAAGGGCCATTTATTTTGAACTTCACATGCTGTTCACTTTACTTTCAACACATCACTGATCCGAAACCGACGAAGGATGGGGTACCCGATATGTTTGTTTTGGCTCTGTTACTTTCCTCGTCCTTCTTTTCGACAAACACGTCGCTGAGAACTGTCTTTGAGACCAAAGAAGCTCTTATAAGCTTAATTCCCTGGTAGAAAAGCCCTTGTTATATTCTGGTTAGACAAAAAAATATAAAAGAAAAGGTCACGACTCACGACACGTGACTTTTTTCATGGTTTTGTTTTTCTCTCCAAAAGCTGCAACGGCATATTCCAGTTAGGTTTTTGTTTCCAATTAATTTCAATTGGAAAAGTACACTATAGTCTCCTTTGGCCTTGCTGTTAATTGTTATGATCAACTGATTTACTGCTCAAACGAAGCAATCAGTTATCGAAGTTTTAAAATCAAGAAATGTAACTTGCTAGTTCCTACATGTTACGTTAAAAATGAAAAAAAACAAGAACCTGAGCCTAACTAACAACATAATTAACAATTGATCGATTACCTCCTCTGCACCAAACTCGACATTCCTCTCCACTAGTGTCGCACCACCACTTGCATTCTTGAGCCGTGCAACAATATCACTGGTTGATAACGGTGACACGGCAAGGTTGTCGGTGACCATATATGTGATATTTCCGTTATTCACGAACCCTCCTGTTGAGGTCGTTCCGACAGAAGTTGGTACACCATCGTACCTCATCATGGCCAGTGTTTTTCGCTCAAGCAAGTATGACGGAACGGGCCTTAGGATTTCTACCCTGTTGAGGTTGGGAAGCAAGTGTGTCGAACTGAAGCTTTCCAAGCTCCCGTATAGCTCTCCCAAGGAACCCGCAATTCCATCTTTGGTCAGAAGTCTCACTACTGATGCCATCTGCACAAGTTTTTGGTTTGAGGGTGCCGTGACGAATGCAATTCTTATTTGAAAATACAAAAAATCATGGGGGTTGTGTATGTAAAATAATTTTACAAAGTGCCAAAAAGCCTTGAACGGAGTAAGTGCAAGATTAATCGATTTAATGACAACACAATTATTGAAATACGCTGATGTTCAGGCGAACACTGTAATTTACTGCAACAAATGAGGCAGGACATAAGAGGAGGCTGAAATGTTTATTCGCTCCAATCATTACAACGCAACAACTTTTTGGCTTGATTTAAAAATAAATAAATAAACAAGTTTCTGCCTTGATTTCGTAGTATAAAAGTACATTAATTGAGGTGATGATGGTATTTTCAAGAAAAATAGCCATGCAGGCAAGCCGTCTAACGTATAATGGCAAATTAAAAAGAAAAACTGTGTCAAAATTAAAGGTTGAGGATCAATTGAAGGTGGGGAGTCAACAAATCTTACAGGTAGTACGAGCAAGCTGAAGAGGAAGTCCACAAAATCTTTCCCAACCTCTGCGTAGAGGACCTTTGAAGCACCATTATCTACAAGAAGTTTCAAATTAAATCTTGTTAACACTGGAGACGATGAAGATGTTGATGCCATGAGTAGGGATGGCCTTGCAACGACAAGAAAAAGATGTGTCTTCGTTCGTGGAGATCGTGCAATTTATATAACGAAGCGCGGGATGGGGAGATTGTATTATGAACCTAATGATAATTTATCAAGTGGGTGTTTCTGTTAAAACCCTCGAATTTGTGTAATTCCAAAACCAGTTCACGTGTTGCAGATGTAGTATAAGGTTGCTTTTTACTTGTCGAATGAAGAGAAGCGGAAGGGAGCAAAATCTTACGACGTGAACAATACTAGAAAAATTGAAGGACCTGCTGCAATTGTGCAGATTTGAACAGAGCAAAGCGAATCTGGCTTGCAAGACTTTGTACTCATCCTTTTACGAACATAATTCTTTCCTTCGACCAAGGGGAAGGGATAACGCATGTTCGCGGATTTCAAGTCAGGTTTCGCAAAGAGAAGAATATTTTTTGCTTGAGGAAAACATTAATATTAATTATCAAAAGATTGCATTTAAAGAGCAGCATTAATTAATACTACAAACCAGACATCCCAAATAATCTTTCACAACATGATCAAACGCACGTCTGAAGTCACGTAGATATCTACTCTGTACAGATGGTTGGATTTTAGCAGAAACGTTCTCTTTTCTGCTTCGTAAATCCAACATTTTCACATTCACATTTCAATTTTATATGTTATATATACGTTTTATGGAAAATAACAGGCTTGAAGTGCACTTCCAAAGCCACCATCAGTGTACGAACTCCCTGTATCATTACAATTTGCAAATTAAGGGCCACCAACATTTCATTAATCCGCATAAACAATTGACTCGACGATTGCATGCAACCTTATATAACTTAATAGCACGACAAGAGTATTGATCATGTTAACAAGTACTTACCACCAAGTCTCAATATGTGGTAAAGAATCAGGTGATGAGAATGGAACATTATCTCATGACGACGAAGTTGAAGGAAGAACAACGCTCAACAGTCAAAATAAGGTATTTTTGGAAGCTGGTAGCACAAGTAGGACTAGCGTCACCTCCTTTCAGGAAATAACATGCTCAAAGAATCAGCAAGCTGATAATAGAGCAAAAATAGTCTGCCTGGAGGGAGGTATGTGAAGTTTTGGCCCCTTTTGAGCTAACACCTCTTGTTTTTTGTTTCGAAAAGATAGGAGTTTCATGGACTGATATTGTTCTTTTAACTATATATAAACATACACCAATCAAAAATATAAATCAAAACTGTGTGCAATTATATTGACTGATATATAGACAAAACATCTTATGCTTGAAACATCAATACATAAGTGATGGTTTTCACCAAGAAAGTTGTTTCTTTCGTTGAAAACAGTTAGATTCTATATCTATGAAAAACGATTCTATATGATCAAAACAATTTAAATTGTCATTTTGGTATTGATTTAAAATTTAGTGTTCCGAACAACATATCATTTGGACTTAAGATTAACAAAGCAATGTTAAGAATGACTTCGATATTTAATTTATTTCTTGTAATATAAATTGTTGGAATCGACTCTCACCTATTTAAATATATTCCTAGGCTCATTTTTTAAAGAAAAACATCAACTTTTGGGACATCAGAATTTATATTTGACCAAATATCACATTTAACAAAATATACCTTATACTCGAGTAATTAAATCTCAGATTTAACACAGTTGTAGTAAGTCGTAATGTATAATACAGATAAATTGATACCTCATAGAGTTACATTTTGAACGTTGAAAATCCTCTAAAGTTTAATTTAGTGTTAAACCTTCCAACTGAGGGTGTCTTTGCCATTAGATCAAAAAACATAAAAACAATTTAGCTCTATCATATTATCATTGGGTTACAATATGCAAAACACGTACATGGTGTCATTTTCTAGTAGAAACTTAAATTAAGCAATGAGTAGATTTCCTCCATTTAGTTTTTTCAGTTGTTCGTCCACAGGGAGACACAGAGATGTGCAAAATGTTATTGTGAGGGTCCACACCACGAACTTATGATGTATTTGCTTCTGGCGTTGGTGTTACTGTCACCGCCAGCTAGCCATGGCAATGCAACTCAGTGAGAAGAATGGTTGAGGCGATGTCATTCATCTTCGTGATCTTGAAAATAATGACTTCAGAATGTTATCTATTTTGCTAAGCCATGAAAATAAATCCCTAAGGCTTATAAGAGTATGATGGTGTACCCATGTCTAAGATACTAATTGTTGAAAGTAGAATACGAGATGCCAATGATTTTACTTTAAGAAGAAAACAGCAGGAAAAAAATCAATCAGAATGCAAGAATGGACAATTAATTCTGCTGAATTATAATAGAGATTGCCATACATATTACCTCCCACCAACGATTGCATCAATTCCTCTTTTTTAAAGTAAAAAAAAGTCTCAATTACTTTTGTTTTGAAAGTCTATCAATTCCTCTTTTAATGTTTCCTCTTTGTTTTGAAAGTCACAGGTGTTAAAACTGAAATGCGCCTTTTCACTTAAATCTTGAAAATGTTTGTGTTATTTTGCAGTTAAGGCAGTCATTTATACTTTCATTGTCCTCTCTGTTTATAAATGTGGTGTTGAAGGTATCTTCGTGATGATGGTTCACAATTTGACATTGAGAAGTTCATGTATGACGTAGTAACACCTACGTCTGGAATGGAAGGGTCCATTCATCAATGTAGCTTCTCATAACCTAACATTCATATGGTCTTCTGTGTATCATATCAAACGAACCATATTATTCGTACATTTATTATATACAACATGATAATGAATCAAAACACGTGATAATGAATGGTAGATCGACCTTATATTACGATACATAAGAGTAAACATGTTGTTAAGGGCCATTTATTTTGAACTTCACATGCTGTTCACTTTACTTTCAACACATCACTGATCCGAAACCGACGAAGGATGGGGTACCCGATATGTTTGTTTTGGCTCTGTTACTTTCCTCGTCCTTCTTTTCGACAAACACGTCGCTGAGAACTGTCTTTGAGACCAAAGAAGCTCTTATAAGCTTAATTCCCTGGTAGAAAAGCCCTTGTTATATTCTGGTTAGACAAAAAAATATAAAAGAAAAGGTCACGACTCACGACACGTGACTTTTTTCATGGTTTTGTTTTTCTCTCCAAAAGCTGCAACGGCATATTCCAGTTAGGTTTTTGTTTCCAATTAATTTCAATTGGAAAAGTACACTATAGTCTCCTTTGGCCTTGCTGTTAATTGTTATGATCAACTGATTTACTGCTCAAACGAAGCAATCAGTTATCGAAGTTTTAAAATCAAGAAATGTAACTTGCTAGTTCCTACATGTTACGTTAAAAATGAAAAAAAACAAGAACCTGAGCCTAACTAACAACATAATTAACAATTGATCGATTACCTCCTCTGCACCAAACTCGACATTCCTCTCCACTAGTGTCGCACCACCACTTGCATTCTTGAGCCGTGCAACAATATCACTGGTTGATAACGGTGACACGGCAAGGTTGTCGGTGACCATATATGTGATATTTCCGTTATTCACGAACCCTCCTGTTGAGGTCGTTCCGACAGAAGTTGGTACACCATCGTACCTCATCATGGCCAGTGTTTTTCGCTCAAGCAAGTATGACGGAACGGGCCTTAGGATTTCTACCCTGTTGAGGTTGGGAAGCAAGTGTGTCGAACTGAAGCTTTCCAAGCTCCCGTATAGCTCTCCCAAGGAACCCGCAATTCCATCTTTGGTCAGAAGTCTCACTACTGATGCCATCTGCACAAGTTTTTGGTTTGAGGGTGCCGTGACGAATGCAATTCTTATTTGAAAATACAAAAAATCATGGGGGTTGTGTATGTAAAATAATTTTACAAAGTGCCAAAAAGCCTTGAACGGAGTAAGTGCAAGATTAATCGATTTAATGACAACACAATTATTGAAATACGCTGATGTTCAGGCGAACACTGTAATTTACTGCAACAAATGAGGCAGGACATAAGAGGAGGCTGAAATGTTTATTCGCTCCAATCATTACAACGCAACAACTTTTTGGCTTGATTTAAAAATAAATAAATAAACAAGTTTCTGCCTTGATTTCGTAGTATAAAAGTACATTAATTGAGGTGATGATGGTATTTTCAAGAAAAATAGCCATGCAGGCAAGCCGTCTAACGTATAATGGCAAATTAAAAAGAAAAACTGTGTCAAAATTAAAGGTTGAGGATCAATTGAAGGTGGGGAGTCAACAAATCTTACAGGTAGTACGAGCAAGCTGAAGAGGAAGTCCACAAAATCTTTCCCAACCTCTGCGTAGAGGACCTTTGAAGCACCATTATCTACAAGAAGTTTCAAATTAAATCTTGTTAACACTGGAGACGATGAAGATGTTGATGCCATGAGTAGGGATGGCCTTGCAACGACAAGAAAAAGATGTGTCTTCGTTCGTGGAGATCGTGCAATTTATATAACGAAGCGCGGGATGGGGAGATTGTATTATGAACCTAATGATAATTTATCAAGTGGGTGTTTCTGTTAAAACCCTCGAATTTGTGTAATTCCAAAACCAGTTCACGTGTTGCAGATGTAGTATAAGGTTGCTTTTTACTTGTCGAATGAAGAGAAGCGGAAGGGAGCAAAATCTTACGACGTGAACAATACTAGAAAAATTGAAGGACCTGCTGCAATTGTGCAGATTTGAACAGAGCAAAGCGAATCTGGCTTGCAAGACTTTGTACTCATCCTTTTACGAACATAATTCTTTCCTTCGACCAAGGGGAAGGGATAACGCATGTTCGCGGATTTCAAGTCAGGTTTCGCAAAGAGAAGAATATTTTTTGCTTGAGGAAAACATTAATATTAATTATCAAAAGATTGCATTTAAAGAGCAGCATTAATTAATACTACAAACCAGACATCCCAAATAATCTTTCACAACATGATCAAACGCACGTCTGAAGTCACGTAGATATCTACTCTGTACAGATGGTTGGATTTTAGCAGAAACGTTCTCTTTTCTGCTTCGTAAATCCAACATTTTCACATTCACATTTCAATTTTATATGTTATATATACGTTTTATGGAAAATAACAGGCTTGAAGTGCACTTCCAAAGCCACCATCAGTGTACGAACTCCCTGTATCATTACAATTTGCAAATTAAGGGCCACCAACATTTCATTAATCCGTATAAACAATTGACTCGACGATTGCATGCAACCTTATATAACTTAATAGCACGACAAGAGTATTGATCATGTTAACAAGTACTTACCACCAAGTCTCAATATGTGGTAAAGAATCAGGTGATGAGAATGGAACATTATCTCATGACGACGAAGTTGAAGGAAGAACAACGCTCAACAGTCAAAATAAGGTATTTTTGGAAGCTGGTAGCACAAGTAGGACTAGCGTCACCTCCTTTCAGGAAATAACATGCTCAAAGAATCAGCAAGCTGATAATAGAGCAAAAATAGTCTGCCTGGAGGGAGGTATGTGAAGTTTTGGCCCCTTTTGAGCTAACACCTCTTGTTTTTTGTTTCGAAAAGATAGGAGTTTCATGGACTGATATTGTTCTTTTAACTATATATAAACATACACCAATCAAAAATATAAATCAAAACTGTGTGCAATTATATTGACTGATATATAGACAAAACATCTTATGCTTGAAACATCAATACATAAGTGATGGTTTTCACCAAGAAAGTTGTTTCTTTCGTTGAAAACAGTTAGATTCTATATCTATGAAAAACGATTCTATATGATCAAAACAATTTAAATTGTCATTTTGGTATTGATTTAAAATTTAGTGTTCCGAACAACATATCATTTGGACTTAAGATTAACAAAGCAATGTTAAGAATGACTTCGATATTTAATTTATTTCTTGTAATATAAATTGTTGGAATCGACTCTCACCTATTTAAATATATTCCTAGGCTCATTTTTTAAAGAAAAACATCAACTTTTGGGACATCAGAATTTATATTTGACCAAATATCACATTTAACAAAATATACCTTATACTCGAGTAATTAAATCTCAGATTTAACACAGTTGTAGTAAGTCGTAATGTATAATACAGATAAATTGATACCTCATAGAGTTACATTTTGAACGTTGAAAATCCTCTAAAGTTTAATTTAGTGTTAAACCTTCCAACTGAGGGTGTCTTTGCCATTAGATCAAAAAACATAAAAACAATTTAGCTCTATCATATTATCATTGGGTTACAATATGCAAAACACGTACATGGTGTCATTTTCTAGTAGAAACTTAAATTAAGCAATGAGTAGATTTCCTCCATTTAGTTTTTTCACTTGTTCGTCCACAGGGAGACACAGAGATGTGCAAAATGTTATTGTGAGGGTCCACACCACGAGCTTATGATGTATTTGCTTCTGGCGTTGGTGTTACTGTCACCGCCAGCTAGCCATGGCAATGCAACTCAGTGAGAAGAATGGTTGAGGCGATGTCATTCATCTTCGTGATCGTGAAAATAATGACTTCAGAATGTTATCTATTTTGCTAAGCCATGAAAATAAATCCCTAAGGCTTATAAGAGTATGATGGTGTGCCCATGTCTAAGATACTAATTGTTGAAAGTAGAATACGAGATGCCAATGATTTTACTTTAAGAAGAAAACAACAGGAAAAAATCAATCAGAATGCAAGAATGGACAATTAATTCTGCTGAATTATAATGGAGATTGCCATACATATTACCTCCCACCAACGATTGCATCAATTCCTCTTTTTTAAAGTAAAAAAAAGTCTCAATTACTTTTGTTTTGAAAGTCTATCAATTCCTCTTTTAATGTTTCCTCTTTGTTTTGAAAGTCACAGGTGTTAAAACTGAAATGCGCCTTTTCACTTAAATCTTGAAAATGTTTGTGTTATTTTGCAGTTAAGGCAGTCATTTATACTTTCATTGTCCTCTCTGTTTATAAATGTGGTGTTGAAGGTATCTTCGTGATGATGGTTCACAATTTGACATTGAGAAGTTCATGTATGACGTAGTAACACCTACGTCTGGAATGGAAGGGTCCATTCATCAATGTAGCTTCTCATAACCTAACATTCATATGGTCTTCTGTGTATCATATCAAACGAACCATATTATTCGTACATTTATTATATACAACATGATAATGAATCAAAACACGTGATAATGAATGGTAGATCGACCTTATATTACGATACATAAGAGTAAACATGTTGTTAAGGGCCATTTATTTTGAACTTCACATGCTGTTCACTTTACTTTCAACACATCACTGATCCGAAACCGACGAAGGATGGGGTACCCGATATGTTTGTTTTGGCTCTGTTACTTTCCTCGTCCTTCTTTTCGACAAACACGTCGCTGAGAACTGTCTTTGAGACCAAAGAAGCTCTTATAAGCTTAATTCCCTGGTAGAAAAGCCCTTGTTATATTCTGGTTAGACAAAAAAATATAAAAGAAAAGGTCACGACTCACGACACGTGACTTTTTTCATGGTTTTGTTTTTCTCTCCAAAAGCTGCAACGGCATATTCCAGTTAGGTTTTTGTTTCCAATTAATTTCAATTGGAAAAGTACACTATAGTCTCCTTTGGCCTTGCTGTTAATTGTTATGATCAACTGATTTACTGCTCAAACGAAGCAATCAGTTATCGAAGTTTTAAAATCAAGAAATGTAACTTGCTAGTTCCTACATGTTACGTTAAAAATGAAAAAAAACAAGAACCTGAGCCTAACTAACAACATAATTAACAATTGATCGATTACCTCCTCTGCACCAAACTCGACATTCCTCTCCACTAGTGTCGCACCACCACTTGCATTCTTGAGCCGTGCAACAATATCACTGGTTGATAACGGTGACACGGCAAGGTTGTCGGTGACCATATATGTGATATTTCCGTTATTCACGAACCCTCCTGTTGAGGTCGTTCCGACAGAAGTTGGTACACCATCGTACCTCATCATGGCCAGTGTTTTTCGCTCAAGCAAGTATGACGGAACGGGCCTTAGGATTTCTACCCTGTTGAGGTTGGGAAGCAAGTGTGTCGAACTGAAGCTTTCCAAGCTCCCGTATAGCTCTCCCAAGGAACCCGCAATTCCATCTTTGGTCAGAAGTCTCACTACTGATGCCATCTGCACAAGTTTTTGGTTTGAGGGTGCCGTGACGAATGCAATTCTTATTTGAAAATACAAAAAATCATGGGGGTTGTGTATGTAAAATAATTTTACAAAGTGCCAAAAAGCCTTGAACGGAGTAAGTGCAAGATTAATCGATTTAATGACAACACAATTATTGAAATACGCTGATGTTCAGGCGAACACTGTAATTTACTGCAACAAATGAGGCAGGACATAAGAGGAGGCTGAAATGTTTATTCGCTCCAATCATTACAACGCAACAACTTTTTGGCTTGATTTAAAAATAAATAAACAAGTTTCTGCCTTGATTTCGTAGTATAAAAGTACATTAATTGAGGTGATGATGGTATTTTCAAGAAAAATAGCCATGCAGGCAAGCCGTCTAACGTATAATGGCAAATTAAAAAGAAAAACTGTGTCAAAATTAAAGGTTGAGGATCAATTGAAGGTGGGGAGTCAACAAATCTTACAGGTAGTACGAGCAAGCTGAAGAGGAAGTCCACAAAATCTTTCCCAACCTCTGCGTAGAGGACCTTTGAAGCACCATTATCTACAAGAAGTTTCAAATTAAATCTTGTTAACACTGGAGACGATGAAGATGTTGATGCCATGAGTAGGGATGGCCTTGCAACGACAAGAAAAAGATGTGTCTTCGTTCGTGGAGATCGTGCAATTTATATAACGAAGCGCGGGATGGGGAGATTGTATTATGAACCTAATGATAATTTATCAAGTGGGTGTTTCTGTTAAAACCCTCGAATTTGTGTAATTCCAAAACCAGTTCACGTGTTGCAGATGTAGTATAAGGTTGCTTTTTACTTGTCGAATGAAGAGAAGCGGAAGGGAGCAAAATCTTACGACGTGAACAATACTAGAAAAATTGAAGGACCTGCTGCAATTGTGCAGATTTGAACAGAGCAAAGCGAATCTGGCTTGCAAGACTTTGTACTCATCCTTTTACGAACATAATTCTTTCCTTCGACCAAGGGGAAGGGATAACGCATGTTCGCGGATTTCAAGTCAGGTTTCGCAAAGAGAAGAATATTTTTTGCTTGAGGAAAACATTAATATTAATTATCAAAAGATTGCATTTAAAGAGCAGCATTAATTAATACTACAAACCAGACATCCCAAATAATCTTTCACAACATGATCAAACGCACGTCTGAAGTCACGTAGATATCTACTCTGTACAGATGGTTGGATTTTAGCAGAAACGTTCTCTTTTCTGCTTCGTAAATCCAACATTTTCACATTCACATTTCAATTTTATATGTTATATATACGTTTTATGGAAAATAACAGGCTTGAAGTGCACTTCCAAAGCCGCCATCAGTGTACGAACTCCCTGTATCATTACAATTTGCAAATTAAGGGCCACCAACATTTCATTAATCCGTATAAACAATTGACTCGACGATTGCATGCAACCTTATATAACTTAATAGCACGACAAGAGTATTGATCATGTTAACAAGTACTTACCACCAAGTCTCAATATGTGGTAAAGAATCAGGTGATGAGAATGGAACATTATCTCATGACGACGAAGTTGAAGGAAGAACAACGCTCAACAGTCAAAATAAGGTATTTTTGGAAGCTGGTAGCACAAGTAGGACTAGCGTCACCTCCTTTCAGGAAATAACATGCTCAAAGAATCAGCAAGCTGATAATAGAGCAAAAATAGTCTGCCTGGAGGGAGGTATGTGAAGTTTTGGCCCCTTTTGAGCTAACACCTCTTGTTTTTTGTTTCGAAAAGATAGGAGTTTCATGGACTGATATTGTTCTTTTAACTATATATAAACATACACCAATCAAAAATATAAATCAAAAATATAAATCAAAACTGTGTGCAATTATACTGACTGATATATAGACAAAACATCTTATGCTTGAAACATCAATACATAAGTGATGGTTTTCACCAAGAAAGTTGTTTCTTTCGTTGAAAACAGTTAGATTCTATATCTATGAAAAACGATTCTATATGATCAAAACAATTTAAATTGTCATTTTGGTATTGATTTAAAATTTAGTGTTCCGAACAACATATCATTTGGACTTAAGATTAACAAAGCAATGTTAAGAATGACTTCGATATTTAATTTATTTCTTGTAATATAAATTGTTGGAATCGACTCTCACCTATTTAAATATATTCCTAGGCTCATTTTTTAAAGAAAAACATCAACTTTTGGGACATCAGAATTTATATTTGACCAAATATCACATTTAACAAAATATACCTTATACTCGAGTAATTAAATCTCAGATTTAACACAGTTGTAGTAAGTCGTAATGTATAATACAGATAAATTGATACCTCATAGAGTTACATTTTGAACGTTGAAAATCCTCTAAAGTTTAATTTAGTGTTAAACCTTCCAACTGAGGGTGTCTTTGCCATTAGATCAAAAAACATAAAAACAATTTAGCTCTATCATATTATCATTGGGTTACAATATGCAAAACACGTACATGGTGTCATTTTCTAGTAGATTTCCTCCATTTAGTTTTTTCACTTGTTCGTCCACAGGGAGACACAGAGATGTGCAAAATGTTATTGTGAGGGTCCACACCACGAACTTATGATGTATTTGCTTCTGGCGTTGGTGTTACTGTCACCGCCAGCTAGCCATGGCAATGCAACTCAGTGAGAAGAATGGTTGAGGCGATGTCATTCATCTTCGTGATCGTGAAAATAATGACTTCAGAATGTTATCTATTTTGCTAAGCCATGAAAATAAATCCCTAAGGCTTATAAGAGTATGATGGTGTGCCCATGTCTAAGATACTAATTGTTGAAAGTAGAATACGAGATGCCAATGATTTTACTTTAAGAAGAAAACAACAGGAAAAAAATCAATCAGAATGCAAGAATGGACAATTAATTCTGCTGAATTATAATGGAGATTGCCATACATATTACCTCCCACCAACGATTGCATCAATTCCTCTTTTTTAAAGTAAA
The DNA here is from genome assembly GCA_963682175.1 of Triglochin maritima. Lineage (NCBI taxonomy): Eukaryota > Viridiplantae > Streptophyta > Magnoliopsida > Alismatales > Juncaginaceae > Triglochin > Triglochin maritima. Next base: position 1,569,968 of record OY821774.1, read on the forward strand.
AAAAAGTCTCAATTACTTTTGTTTTGAAAGTCTATCAATTCCTCTTTTAATGTTTCCTCTTTGTTTTGAAAGTCACAGGTGTTAAAACTGAAATGCGCCTTTTCACTTAAATCTTGAAAATGTTTGTGTTATTTTGCAGTTAAGGCAGTCATTTATACTTTCATTGTCCTCTCTGTTTATAAATGTGGTGTTGAAGGTATCTTCGTGATGATGGTTCACAATTTGACATTGAGAAGTTCATGTATGACGTAGTAACACCTACGTCTGGAATGGAAGGGTCCATTCATCAATGTAGCTTCTCATAACCTAACATTCATATGGTCTTCTGTGTATCATATCAAACGAACCATATTATTCGTACATTTATTATATACAACATGATAATGAATCAAAACACGTGATAATGAATGGTAGATCGACCTTATATTACGATACATAAGAGTAAACATGTTGTTAAGGGCCATTTATTTTGAACTTCACATGCTGTTCACTTTACTTTCAACACATCACTGATCCGAAACCGACGAAGGATGGGGTACCCGATATGTTTGTTTTGGCTCTGTTACTTTCCTCGTCCTTCTTTTCGACAAACACGTCGCTGAGAACTGTCTTTGAGACCAAAGAAGCTCTTATAAGCTTAATTCCCTGGTAGAAAAGCCCTTGTTATATTCTGGTTAGACAAAAAAATATAAAAGAAAAGGTCACGACTCACGACACGTGACTTTTTTCATGGTTTTGTTTTTCTCTCCAAAAGCTGCAACGGCATATTCCAGTTAGGTTTTTGTTTCCAATTAATTTCAATTGGAAAAGTACACTATAGTCTCCTTTGGCCTTGCTGTTAATTGTTATGATCAACTGATTTACTGCTCAAACGAAGCAATCAGTTATCGAAGTTTTAAAATCAAGAAATGTAACTTGCTAGTTCCTACATGTTACGTTAAAAATGAAAAAAAACAAGAACCTGAGCCTAACTAACAACATAATTAACAATTGATCGATTACCTCCTCTGCACCAAACTCGACATTCCTCTCCACTAGTGTCGCACCACCACTTGCATTCTTGAGCCGTGCAACAATATCACTGGTTGATAACGGTGACACGGCAAGGTTGTCGGTGACCATATATGTGATATTTCCGTTATTCACGAACCCTCCTGTTGAGGTCGTTCCGACAGAAGTTGGTACACCATCGTACCTCATCATGGCCAGTGTTTTTCGCTCAAGCAAGTATGACGGAACGGGCCTTAGGATTTCTACCCTGTTGAGGTTGGGAAGCAAGTGTGTCGAACTGAAGCTTTCCAAGCTCCCGTATAGCTCTCCCAAGGAACCCGCAATTCCATCTTTGGTCAGAAGTCTCACTACTGATGCCATCTGCACAAGTTTTTGGTTTGAGGGTGCCGTGACGAATGCAATTCTTATTTGAAAATACAAAAAATCATGGGGGTTGTGTATGTAAAATAATTTTACAAAGTGCCAAAAAGCCTTGAACGGAGTAAGTGCAAGATTAATCGATTTAATGACAACACAATTATTGAAATACGCTGATGTTCAGGCGAACACTGTAATTTACTGCAACAAATGAGGCAGGACATAAGAGGAGGCTGAAATGTTTATTCGCTCCAATCATTACAACGCAACAACTTTTTGGCTTGATTTAAAAATAAATAAATAAACAAGTTTCTGCCTTGATTTCGTAGTATAAAAGTACATTAATTGAGGTGATGATGGTATTTTCAAGAAAAATAGCCATGCAGGCAAGCCGTCTAACGTATAATGGCAAATTAAAAAGAAAAACTGTGTCAAAATTAAAGGTTGAGGATCAATTGAAGGTGGGGAGTCAACAAATCTTACAGGTAGTACGAGCAAGCTGAAGAGGAAGTCCACAAAATCTTTCCCAACCTCTGCGTAGAGGACCTTTGAAGCACCATTATCTACAAGAAGTTTCAAATTAAATCTTGTTAACACTGGAGACGATGAAGATGTTGATGCCATGAGTAGGGATGGCCTTGCAACGACAAGAAAAAGATGTGTCTTCGTTCGTGGAGATCGTGCAATTTATATAACGAAGCGCGGGATGGGGAGATTGTATTATGAACCTAATGATAATTTATCAAGTGGGTGTTTCTGTTAAAACCCTCGAATTTGTGTAATTCCAAAACCAGTTCACGTGTTGCAGATGTAGTATAAGGTTGCTTTTTACTTGTCGAATGAAGAGAAGCGGAAGGGAGCAAAATCTTACGACGTGAACAATACTAGAAAAATTGAAGGACCTGCTGCAATTGTGCAGATTTGAACAGAGCAAAGCGAATCTGGCTTGCAAGACTTTGTACTCATCCTTTTACGAACATAATTCTTTCCTTCGACCAAGGGGAAGGGATAACGCATGTTCGCGGATTTCAAGTCAGGTTTCGCAAAGAGAAGAATATTTTTTGCTTGAGGAAAACATTAATATTAATTATCAAAAGATTGCATTTAAAGAGCAGCATTAATTAATACTACAAACCAGACATCCCAAATAATCTTTCACAACATGATCAAACGCACGTCTGAAGTCACGTAGATATCTACTCTGTACAGATGGTTGGATTTTAGCAGAAACGTTCTCTTTTCTGCTTCGTAAATCCAACATTTTCACATTCACATTTCAATTTTATATGTTATATATACGTTTTATGGAAAATAACAGGCTTGAAGTGCACTTCCAAAGCCGCCATCAGTGTACGAACTCCCTGTATCATTACAATTTGCAAATTAAGGGCCACCAACATTTCATTAATCCGTATAAACAATTGACTCGACGATTGCATGCAACCTTATATAACTTAATAGCACGACAAGAGTATTGATCATGTTAACAAGTACTTACCACCAAGTCTCAATATGTGGTAAAGAATCAGGTGATGAGAATGGAACATTATCTCATGACGACGAAGTTGAAGGAAGAACAACGCTCAACAGTCAAAATAAGGTATTTTTGGAAGCTGGTAGCACAAGTAGGACTAGCGTCACCTCCTTTCAGGAAATAACATGCTCAAAGAATCAGCAAGCTGATAATAGAGCAAAAATAGTCTGCCTGGAGGGAGGTATGTGAAGTTTTGGCCCCTTTTGAGCTAACACCTCTTGTTTTTTGTTTCGAAAAGATAGGAGTTTCATGGACTGATATTGTTCTTTTAACTATATATAAACATACACCGATCAAAAATATAAATCAAAACTGTGTGCAATTATACTGACTGATATATAGACAAAACATCTTATGCTTGAAACATCAATACATAAGTGATGGTTTTCACCAAGAAAGTTGTTTCTTTCGTTGAAAACAGTTAGATTCTATATCTATGAAAAACGATTCTATATGATCAAAACAATTTAAATTGTCATTTTGGTATTGATTTAAAATTTAGTGTTCCGAACAACATATCATTTGGACTTAAGATTAACAAAGCAATGTTAAGAATGACTTCGATATTTAATTTATTTCTTGTAATATAAATTGTTGGAATCGACTCTCACCTATTTAAATATATTCCTAGGCTCATTTTTTAAAGAAAAACATCAACTTTTGGGACATCAGAATTTATATTTGACCAAATATCACATTTAACAAAATATACCTTATACTCGAGTAATTAAATCTCAGATTTAACACAGTTGTAGTAAGTCGTAATGTATAATACAGATAAATTGATACCTCATAGAGTTACATTTTGAACGTTGAAAATCCTCTAAAGTTTAATTTAGTGTTAAACCTTCCAACTGAGGGTGTCTTTGCCATTAGATCAAAAAACATAAAAACAATTTAGCTCTATCATATTATCATTGGGTTACAATATGCAAAACACGTACATGGTGTCATTTTCTAGTAGAAACTTAAATTAAGCAATGAGTAGATTTCCTCCATTTAGTTTTTTCAGTTGTTCGTCCACAGGGAGACACAGAGATGTGCAAAATGTTATTGTGAGGGTCCACACCACGAACTTATGATGTATTTGCTTCTGGCGTTGGTGTTACTGTCACCGCCAGCTAGCCATGGCAATGCAACTCAGTGAGAAGAATGGTTGAGGCGATGTCATTCATCTTCGTGATCGTGAAAATAATGACTTCAGAATGTTATCTATTTTGCTAAGCCATGAAAATAAATCCCTAAGGCTTATAAGAGTATGATGGTGTACCCATGTCTAAGATACTAATTGTTGAAAGTAGAATACGAGATGCCAATGATTTTACTTTAAGAAGAAAACAACAGGAAAAAATCAATCAGAATGCAAGAATGGACAATTAATTCTGCTGAATTATAATGGAGATTGCCATACATATTACCTCCCACCAACGATTGCATCAATTCCTCTTTTTTAAAGTAAAAAAAAAGTCTCAATTACTTTTGTTTTGAAAGTCTATCAATTCCTCTTTTAATGTTTCCTCTTTGTTTTGAAAGTCACAGGTGTTAAAACTGAAATGCGCCTTTTCACTTAAATCTTGAAAATGTTTGTGTTATTTTGCAGTTAAGGCAGTCATTTATACTTTCATTGTCCTCTCTGTTTATAAATGTGGTGTTGAAGGTGTCTTCGTGATGATGGTTCACAATTTGACATTGAGAAGTTCATGTATGACGTAGTAACACCTACGTCTGGAATGGAAGGGTCCATTCATCAATGTAGCTTCTCATAACCTAACATTCATATGGTCTTCTGTGTATCATATCAAACGAACCATATTATTCGTACATTTATTATATACAACATGATAATGAATCAAAACACGTGATAATGAATGGTAGATCGACCTTATATTACGATACATAAGAGTAAACATGTTGTTAAGGGCCATTTATTTTGAACTTCACATGCTGTTCACTTTACTTTCAACACATCACTGATCCGAAACCGACGAAGGATGGGGTACCCGATATGTTTGTTTTGGCTCTGTTACTTTCCTCGTCCTTCTTTTCGACAAACACGTCGCTGAGAACTGTCTTTGAGACCAAAGAAGCTCTTATAAGCTTAATTCCCTGGTAGAAAATCCCTTGTTATATTCTGGTTAGACAAAAAAATATAAAAGAAAAGGTCACGACTCACGACACGTGACTTTTTTCATGGTTTTGTTTTTCTCTCCAAAAGCTGCAACGGCATATTCCAGTTAGGTTTTTGTTTCCAATTAATTTCAATTGGAAAAGTACACTATAGTCTCCTTTGGCCTTGCTGTTAATTGTTATGATCAACTGATTTACTGCTCAAACGAAGCAATCAGTTATCGAAGTTTTAAAATCAAGAAATGTAACTTGCTAGTTCTTACATGTTACCTTAAAAATGAAAAAAAAAACAAGAACCTGAGCCTAACTAACAACATAATTAACAATTGATCGATTACCTCCTCTGCACCAAACTCGACATTCCTCTCCACTAGTGTCGCACCACCACTTGCATTCTTGAGCCGTGCAACAATATCACTGGTTGATAACGGTGACACGGCAAGGTTGTCGGTGACCATATATGTGATATTTCCGTTATTCACGAACCCTCCTGTTGAGGTCGTTCCGACAGAAGTTGGTACACCATCGTACCTCATCATGGCCAGTGTTTTTCGCTCAAGCAAGTATGACGGAACGGGCCTTAGGATCTCTACCTTGTTGAGGTTGGGAAGCAAGTGTGTCGAACTGAAGCTTTCCAAGCTCCCGTATAGCTCTCCCAAGGAACCCGCAATTCCATCTTTGGTCAGAAGTCTCACTACTGATGCCATCTGCACAAGTTTTTGGTTTGAGGGTGCCGTGACGAATGCAATTCTTATTTGAAAATACAAAAAATCATGGGGGTTGTGTATGTAAAATAATTTTACAAAGTGCCAAAAAGCCTTGAACGGAGTAAGTGCAAGATTAATCGATTTAATGACAACACAATTATTGAAATACGCTGATGTTCAGGCGAACACTGTAATTTACTGCAACAAATGAGGCAGGACATAAGAGGAGGCTGAAATGTTTATTCGCTCCAATCATTACAACGCAACAACTTTTTGGCTTGATTTAAAAATAAATAAATAAACAAGTTTCTGCCTTGATTTCGTAGTATAAAAGTACATTAATTGAGGTGATGATGGTATTTTCAAGAAAAATAGCCATGCAGGCAAGCCGTCTAACGTATAATGGCAAATTAAAAAGAAAAACTGTGTCAAAATTAAAGGTTGAGGATCAATTGAAGGTGGGGAGTCAACAAATCTTACAGGTAGTACGAGCAAGCTGAAGAGGAAGTCCACAAAATCTTTCCCAACCTCTGCGTAGAGGACCTTTGAAGCACCATTATCTACAAGAAGTTTCAAATTAAATCTTGTTAACACTGGAGACGATGAAGATGTTGATGCCATGAGTAGGGATGGCCTTGCAACGACAAGAAAAAGATGTGTCTTCGTTCGTGGAGATCGTGCAATTTATATAACGAAGCGCGGGATGGGGAGATTGTATTATGAACCTAATGATAATTTATCAAGTGGGTGTTTCTGTTAAAACCCTCGAATTTGTGTAATTCCAAAACCAGTTCACGTGTTGCAGATGTAGTATAAGGTTGCTTTTTACTTGTCGAATGAAGAGAAGCGGAAGGGAGCAAAATCTTACGACGTGAACAATACTAGAAAAATTGAAGGACCTGCTGCAATTGTGCAGATTTGAACAGAGCAAAGCGAATCTGGCTTGCAAGACTTTGTACTCATCCTTTTACGAACATAATTCTTTCCTTCGACCAAGGGGAAGGGATAACGCATGTTCGCGGATTTCAAGTCAGGTTTCGCAAAGAGAAGAATATTTTTTGCTTGAGGAAAACATTAATATTAATTATCAAAAGATTGCATTTAAAGAGCAGCATTAATTAATACTACAAACCAGACATCCCAAATAATCTTTCACAACATGATCAAACGCACGTCTGAAGTCACGTAGATATCTACTCTGTACAGATGGTTGGATTTTAGCAGAAACGTTCTCTTTTCTGCTTCGTAAATCCAACATTTTCACATTCACATTTCAATTTTATATGTTATATATACGTTTTATGGAAAATAACAGGCTTGAAGTGCACTTCCAAAGCCGCCATCAGTGTACGAACTCCCTGTATCATTACAATTTGCAAATTAAGGGCCACCAACATTTCATTAATCCGTATAAACAATTGACTCGACGATTGCATGCAACCTTATATAACTTAATAGCACGACAAGAGTATTGATCATGTTAACAAGTACTTACCACCAAGTCTCAATATGTGGTAAAGAATCAGGTGATGAGAATGGAACATTATCTCATGACGACGAAGTTGAAGGAAGAACAACGCTCAACAGTCAAAATAAGGTATTTTTGGAAGCTGGTAGCACAAGTAGGACTAGCGTCACCTCCTTTCAGGAAATAACATGCTCAAAGAATCAGCAAGCTGATAATAGAGCAAAAATAGTCTGCCTGGAGGGAGGTATGTGAAGTTTTGGCCCCTTTTGAGCTAACACCTCTTGTTTTTTGTTTCGAAAAGATAGGAGTTTCATGGACTGATATTGTTCTTTTAACTATATATAAACATACACCGATCAAAAATATAAATCAAAACTGTGTGCAATTATACTGACTGATATATAGACAAAACATCTTATGCTTGAAACATCAATACATAAGTGATGGTTTTCACCAAGAAAGTTGTTTCTTTCGTTGAAAACAGTTAGATTCTATATCTATGAAAAACGATTCTATATGATCAAAACAATTTAAATTGTCATTTTGGTATTGATTTAAAATTTAGTGTTCCGAACAACATATCATTTGGACTTAAGATTAACAAAGCAATGTTAAGAATGACTTCGATATTTAATTTATTTCTTGTAATATAAATTGTTGGAATCGACTCTCACCTATTTAAATATATTCCTAGGCTCATTTTTTAAAGAAAAACATCAACTTTTGGGACATCAGAATTTATATTTGACCAAATATCACATTTAACAAAATATACCTTATACTCGAGTAATTAAATCTCAGATTTAACACAGTTGTAGTAAGTCGTAATGTATAATACAGATAAATTGATACCTCATAGAGTTACATTTTGAACGTTGAAAATCCTCTAAAGTTTAATTTAGTGTTAAACCTTCCAACTGAGGGTGTCTTTGCCATTAGATCAAAAAACATAAAAACAATTTAGCTCTATCATATTATCATTGGGTTACAATATGCAAAACACGTACATGGTGTCATTTTCTAGTAGAAACTTAAATTAAGCAATGAGTAGATTTCCTCCATTTAGTTTTTTCACTTGTTCGTCCACAGGGAGACACAGAGATGTGCAAAATGTTATTGTGAGGGTCCACACCACGAACTTATGATGTATTTGCTTCTGGCGTTGGTGTTACTGTCACCGCCAGCTAGCCATGGCAATGCAACTCAGTGAGAAGAATGGTTGAGGCGATGTCATTCATCTTCGTGATCGTGAAAATAATGACTTCAGAATGTTATCTATTTTGCTAAGCCATGAAAATAAATCCCTAAGGCTTATAAGAGTATGATGGTGTGCCCATGTCTAAGATACTAATTGTTGAAAGTAGAATACGAGATGCCAATGATTTTACTTTAAGAAGAAAACAACAGGAAAAAAATCAATCAGAATGCAAGAATGGACAATTAATTCTGCTGAATTATAATGGAGATTGCCATACATATTACCTCCCACCAACGATTGCATCAATTCCTCTTTTTTAAAGTAAAAAAAAGTCTCAATTACTTTTGTTTTGAAAGTCTATCAATTCCTCTTTTAATGTTTCCTCTTTGTTTTGAAAGTCACAGGTGTTAAAACTGAAATGCGCCTTTTCACTTAAATCTTGAAAATGTTTGTGTTATTTTGCAGTTAAGGCAGTCATTTATACTTTCATTGTCCTCTCTGTTTATAAATGTGGTGTTGAAGGTATCTTCGTGATGATGGTTCACAATTTGACATTGAGAAGTTCATGTATGACGTAGTAACACCTACGTCTGGAATGGAAGGGTCCATTCATCAATGTAGCTTCTCATAACCTAACATTCATATGGTCTTCTGTGTATCATATCAAACGAACCATATTATTCGTACATTTATTATATACAACATGATAATGAATCAAAACACGTGATAATGAATGGTAGATCGACCTTATATTACGATACATAAGAGTAAACATGTTGTTAAGGGCCATTTATTTTGAACTTCACATGCTGTTCACTTTACTTTCAACACATCACTGATCCGAAACCGACGAAGGATGGGGTACCCGATATGTTTGTTTTGGCTCTGTTACTTTCCTCGTCCTTCTTTTCGACAAACACGTCGCTGAGAACTGTCTTTGAGACCAAAGAAGCTCTTATAAGCTTAATTCCCTGGTAGAAAAGCCCTTGTTATATTCTGGTTAGACAAAAAAATATAAAAGAAAAGGTCACGACTCACGACACGTGACTTTTTTCATGGTTTTGTTTTTCTCTCCAAAAGCTGCAACGGCATATTCCAGTTAGGTTTTTGTTTCCAATTAATTTCAATTGGAAAAGTACACTATAGTCTCCTTTGGCCTTGCTGTTAATTGTTATGATCAACTGATTTACTGCTCAAACGAAGCAATCAGTTATCGAAGTTTTAAAATCAAGAAATGTAACTTGCTAGTTCCTACATGTTACGTTAAAAATGAAAAAAAACAAGAACCTGAGCCTAACTAACAACATAATTAACAATTGATCGATTACCTCCTCTGCACCAAACTCGACATTCCTCTCCACTAGTGTCGCACCACCACTTGCATTCTTGAGCCGTGCAACAATATCACTGGTTGATAACGGTGACACGGCAAGGTTGTCGGTGACCATATATGTGATATTTCCGTTATTCACGAACCCTCCTGTTGAGGTCGTTCCGACAGAAGTTGGTACACCATCGTACCTCATCATGGCCAGTGTTTTTCGCTCAAGCAAGTATGACGGAACGGGCCTTAGGATTTCTACCCTGTTGAGGTTGGGAAGCAAGTGTGTCGAACTGAAGCTTTCCAAGCTCCCGTATAGCTCTCCCAAGGAACCCGCAATTCCATCTTTGGTCAGAAGTCTCACTACTGATGCCATCTGCACAAGTTTTTGGTTTGAGGGTGCCGTGACGAATGCAATTCTTATTTGAAAATACAAAAAATCATGGGGGTTGTGTATGTAAAATAATTTTACAAAGTGCCAAAAAGCCTTGAACGGAGTAAGTGCAAGATTAATCGATTTAATGACAACACAATTATTGAAATACGCTGATGTTCAGGCGAACACTGTAATTTACTGCAACAAATGAGGCAGGACATAAGAGGAGGCTGAAATGTTTATTCGCTCCAATCATTACAACGCAACAACTTTTTGGCTTGATTTAAAAATAAATAAATAAACAAGTTTCTGCCTTGATTTCGTAGTATAAAAGTACATTAATTGAGGTGATGATGGTATTTTCAAGAAAAATAGCCATGCAGGCAAGCCGTCTAACGTATAATGGCAAATTAAAAAGAAAAACTGTGTCAAAATTAAAGGTTGAGGATCAATTGAAGGTGGGGAGTCAACAAATCTTACAGGTAGTACGAGCAAGCTGAAGAGGAAGTCCACAAAATCTTTCCCAACCTCTGCGTAGAGGACCTTTGAAGCACCATTATCTACAAGAAGTTTCAAATTAAATCTTGTTAACACTGGAGACGATGAAGATGTTGATGCCATGAGTAGGGATGGCCTTGCAACGACAAGAAAAAGATGTGTCTTCGTTCGTGGAGATCGTGCAATTTATATAACGAAGCGCGGGATGGGGAGATTGTATTATGAACCTAATGATAATTTATCAAGTGGGTGTTTCTGTTAAAACCCTCGAATTTGTGTAATTCCAAAACCAGTTCACGTGTTGCAGATGTAGTATAAGGTTGCTTTTTACTTGTCGAATGAAGAGAAGCGGAAGGGAGCAAAATCTTACGACGTGAACAATACTAGAAAAATTGAAGGACCTGCTGCAATTGTGCAGATTTGAACAGAGCAAAGCGAATCTGGCTTGCAAGACTTTGTACTCATCCTTTTACGAACATAATTCTTTCCTTCGACCAAGGGGAAGGGATAACGCATGTTCGCGGATTTCAAGTCAGGTTTCGCAAAGAGAAGAATATTTTTTGCTTGAGGAAAACATTAATATTAATTATCAAAAGATTGCATTTAAAGAGCAGCATTAATTAATACTACAAACCAGACATCCCAAATAATCTTTCACAACATGATCAAACGCACGTCTGAAGTCACGTAGATATCTACTCTGTACAGATGGTTGGATTTTAGCAGAAACGTTCTCTTTTCTGCTTCGTAAATCCAACATTTTCACATTCACATTTCAATTTTATATGTTATATATACGTTTTATGGAAAATAACAGGCTTGAAGTGCACTTCCAAAGCCGCCATCAGTGTACGAACTCCCTGTATCATTACAATTTGCAAATTAAGGGCCACCAACATTTCATTAATCCGTATAAACAATTGACTCGACGATTGCATGCAACCTTATATAACTTAATAGCACGACAAGAGTATTGATCATGTTAACAAGTACTTACCACCAAGTCTCAATATGTGGTAAAGAATCAGGTGATGAGAATGGAACATTATCTCATGACGACGAAGTTGAAGGAAGAACAACGCTCAACAGTCAAAATAAGGTATTTTTGGAAGCTGGTAGCACAAGTAGGACTAGCGTCACCTCCTTTCAGGAAATAACATGCTCAAAGAATCAGCAAGCTGATAATAGAGCAAAAATAGTCTGCCTGGAGGGAGGTATGTGAAGTTTTGGCCCCTTTTGAGCTAACACCTCTTGTTTTTTGTTTCGAAAAGATAGGAGTTTCATGGACTGATATTGTTCTTTTAACTATATATAAACATACACCAATCAAAAATATAAATCAAAAATATAAATCAAAACTGTGTGCAATTATACTGACTGATATATAGACAAAACATCTTATGCTTGAAACATCAATACATAAGTGATGGTTTTCACCAAGAAAGTTGTTTCTTTCGTTGAAAACAGTTAGATTCTATATCTATGAAAAACGATTCTATATGATCAAAACAATTTAAATTGTCATTTTGGTATTGATTTAAAATTTAGTGTTCCGAACAACATATCATTTGGACTTAAGATTAACAAAGCAATGTTAAGAATGACTTCGATATTTAATTTATTTCTTGTAATATAAATTGTTGGAATCGACTCTCACCTATTTAAATATATTCCTAGGCTCATTTTTTAAAGAAAAACATCAACTTTTGGGACATCAGAATTTATATTTGACCAAATATCACATTTAACAAAATATACCTTATACTCGAGTAATTAAATCTCAGATTTAACACAGTTGTAGTAAGTCGTAATGTATAATACAGATAAATTGATACCTCATAGAGTTACATTTTGAACGTTGAAAATCCTCTAAAGTTTAATTTAGTGTTAAACCTTCCAACTGAGGGTGTCTTTGCCATTAGATCAAAAAACATAAAAACAATTTAGCTCTATCATATTATCATTGGGTTACAATATGCAAAACACGTACATGGTGTCATTTTCTAGTAGAAACTTAAATTAAGCAATGAGTAGATTTCCTCCATTTAGTTTTTTCACTTGTTCGTCCACAGGGAGACACAGAGATGTGCAAAATGTTATTGTGAGGGTCCACACCACGAACTTATGATGTATTTGCTTCTGGCGTTGGTGTTACTGTCACCGCCAGCTAGCCATGGCAATGCAACTCAGTGAGAAGAATGGTTGAGGCGATGTCATTCATCTTCGTGATCGTGAAAATAATGACTTCAGAATGTTATCTATTTTGCTAAGCCATGAAAATAAATCCCTAAGGCTTATAAGAGTATGATGGTGTACCCATGTCTAAGATACTAATTGTTGAAAGTAGAATACGAGATGCCAATGATTTTACTTTAAGAAGAAAACAACAGGAAAAAATCAATCAGAATGCAAGAATGGACAATTAATTCTGCTGAATTATAATGGAGATTGCCATACATATTACCTCCCACCAACGATTGCATCAATTCCTCTTTTTTAAAGTAAAAAAAAAGTCTCAATTACTTTTGTTTTGAAAGTCTATCAATTCCTCTTTTAATGTTTCCTCTTTGTTTTGAAAGTCACAGGTGTTAAAACTGAAATGCGCCTTTTCACTTAAATCTTGAAAATGTTTGTGTTATTTTGCAGTTAAGGCAGTCATTTATACTTTCATTGTCCTCTCTGTTTATAAATGTGGTGTTGAAGGTGTCTTCGTGATGATGGTTCACAATTTGACATTGAGAAGTTCATGTATGACGTAGTAACACCTACGTCTGGAATGGAAGGGTCCATTCATCAATGTAGCTTCTCATAACCTAACATTCATATGGTCTTCTGTGTATCATATCAAACGAACCATATTATTCGTACATTTATTATATACAACATGATAATGAATCAAAACACGTGATAATGAATGGTAGATCGACCTTATATTACGATACATAAGAGTAAACATGTTGTTAAGGGCCATTTATTTTGAACTTCACATGCTGTTCACTTTACTTTCAACACATCACTGATCCGAAACCGACGAAGGATGGGGTACCCGATATGTTTGTTTTGGCTCTGTTACTTTCCTCGTCCTTCTTTTCGACAAACACGTCGCTGAGAACTGTCTTTGAGACCAAAGAAGCTCTTATAAGCTTAATTCCCTGGTAGAAAATCCCTTGTTATATTCTGGTTAGACAAAAAAATATAAAAGAAAAGGTCACGACTCACGACACGTGACTTTTTTCATGGTTTTGTTTTTCTCTCCAAAAGCTGCAACGGCATATTCCAGTTAGGTTTTTGTTTCCAATTAATTTCAATTGGAAAAGTACACTATAGTCTCCTTTGGCCTTGCTGTTAATTGTTATGATCAACTGATTTACTGCTCAAACGAAGCAATCAGTTATCGAAGTTTTAAAATCAAGAAATGTAACTTGCTAGTTCTTACATGTTACCTTAAAAATGAAAAAAAAAACAAGAACCTGAGCCTAACTAACAACATAATTAACAATTGATCGATTACCTCCTCTGCACCAAACTCGACATTCCTCTCCACTAGTGTCGCACCACCACTTGCATTCTTGAGCCGTGCAACAATATCACTGGTTGATAACGGTGACACGGCAAGGTTGTCGGTGACCATATATGTGATATTTCCGTTATTCACGAACCCTCCTGTTGAGGTCGTTCCGACAGAAGTTGGTACACCATCGTACCTCATCATGGCCAGTGTTTTTCGCTCAAGCAAGTATGACGGAACGGGCCTTAGGATCTCTACCTTGTTGAGGTTGGGAAGCAAGTGTGTCGAACTGAAGCTTTCCAAGCTCCCGTATAGCTCTCCCAAGGAACCCGCAATTCCATCTTTGGTCAGAAGTCTCACTACTGATGCCATCTGCACAAGTTTTTGGTTTGAGGGTGCCGTGACGAATGCAATTCTTATTTGAAAATACAAAAAATCATGGGGGTTGTGTATGTAAAATAATTTTACAAAGTGCCAAAAAGCCTTGAACGGAGTAAGTGCAAGATTAATCGATTTAATGACAACACAATTATTGAAATACGCTGATGTTCAGGCGAACACTGTAATTTACTGCAACAAATGAGGCAGGACATAAGAGGAGGCTGAAATGTTTATTCGCTCCAATCATTACAACGCAACAACTTTTTGGCTTGATTTAAAAATAAATAAATAAACAAGTTTCTGCCTTGATTTCGTAGTATAAAAGTACATTAATTGAGGTGATGATGGTATTTTCAAGAAAAATAGCCATGCAGGCAAGCCGTCTAACGTATAATGGCAAATTAAAAAGAAAAACTGTGTCAAAATTAAAGGTTGAGGATCAATTGAAGGTGGGGAGTCAACAAATCTTACAGGTAGTACGAGCAAGCTGAAGAGGAAGTCCACAAAATCTTTCCCAACCTCTGCGTAGAGGACCTTTGAAGCACCATTATCTACAAGAAGTTTCAAATTAAATCTTGTTAACACTGGAGACGATGAAGATGTTGATGCCATGAGTAGGGATGGCCTTGCAACGACAAGAAAAAGATGTGTCTTCGTTCGTGGAGATCGTGCAATTTATATAACGAAGCGCGGGATGGGGAGATTGTATTATGAACCTAATGATAATTTATCAAGTGGGTGTTTCTGTTAAAACCCTCGAATTTGTGTAATTCCAAAACCAGTTCACGTGTTGCAGATGTAGTATAAGGTTGCTTTTTACTTGTCGAATGAAGAGAAGCGGAAGGGAGCAAAATCTTACGACGTGAACAATACTAGAAAAATTGAAGGACCTGCTGCAATTGTGCAGATTTGAACAGAGCAAAGCGAATCTGGCTTGCAAGACTTTGTACTCATCCTTTTACGAACATAATTCTTTCCTTCGACCAAGGGGAAGGGATAACGCATGTTCGCGGATTTCAAGTCAGGTTTCGCAAAGAGAAGAATATTTTTTGCTTGAGGAAAACATTAATATTAATTATCAAAAGATTGCATTTAAAGAGCAGCATTAATTAATACTACAAACCAGACATCCCAAATAATCTTTCACAACATGATCAAACGCACGTCTGAAGTCACGTAGATATCTACTCTGTACAGATGGTTGGATTTTAGCAGAAACGTTCTCTTTTCTGCTTCGTAAATCCAACATTTTCACATTCACATTTCAATTTTATATGTTATATATACGTTTTATGGAAAATAACAGGCTTGAAGTGCACTTCCAAATCCGCCATCAGTGTACGAACTCCCTGTATCATTACAATTTGCAAATTAAGGGCCACCAACATTTCATTAATCCGTATAAACAATTGACTCGACGATTGCATGCAACCTTATATAACTTAATAGCACGACAAGAGTATTGATCATGTTAACAAGTACTTACCACCAAGTCTCAATATGTGGTAAAGAATCAGGTGATGAGAATGGAACATTATCTCATGACGACGAAGTTGAAGGAAGAACAACGCTCAACAGTCAAAATAAGGTATTTTTGGAAGCTGGTAGCACAAGTAGGACTAGCGTCACCTCCTTTCAGGAAATAACATGCTCAAAGAATCAGCAAGCTGATAATAGAGCAAAAATAGTCTGCCTGGAGGGAGGTATGTGAAGTTTTGGCCCCTTTTGAGCTAACACCTCTTGTTTTTTGTTTCGAAAAGATAGGAGTTTCATGGACTGATATTGTTCTTTTAACTATATATAAACATACACCAATCAAAAATATAAATCAAAAATATAAATCAAAACTGTGTGCAATTATACTGACTGATATATAGACAAAACATCTTATGCTTGAAACATCAATACATAAGTGATGGTTTTCACCAAGAAAGTTGTTTCTTTCGTTGAAAACAGTTAGATTCTATATCTATGAAAAACGATTCTATATGATCAAAACAATTTAAATTGTCATTTTGGTATTGATTTAAAATTTAGTGTTCCGAACAACATATCATTTGGACTTAAGATTAACAAAGCAATGTTAAGAATGACTTCGATATTTAATTTATTTCTTGTAATATAAATTGTTGGAATCGACTCTCACCTATTTAAATATATTCCTAGGCTCATTTTTTAAAGAAAAACATCAACTTTTGGGACATCAGAATTTATATTTGACCAAATATCACATTTAACAAAATATACCTTATACTCGAGTAATTAAATCTCAGATTTAACACAGTTGTAGTAAGTCGTAATGTATAATACAGATAAATTGATACCTCATAGAGTTACATTTTGAACGTTGAAAATCCTCTAAAGTTTAATTTAGTGTTAAACCTTCCAACTGAGGGTGTCTTTGCCATTAGATCAAAAAACATAAAAACAATTTAGCTCTATCATATTATCATTGGGTTACAATATGCAAAACACGTACATGGTGTCATTTTCTAGTAGAAACTTAAATTAAGCAATGAGTAGATTTCCTCCATTTAGTTTTTTCAGTTGTTCGTCCACAGGGAGACACAGAGATGTGCAAAATGTTATTGTGAGGGTCCACACCACGAACTTATGATGTATTTGCTTCTGGCGTTGGTGTTACTGTCACCGCCAGCTAGCCATGGCAATGCAACTCAGTGAGAAGAATGGTTGAGGCGATGTCATTCATCTTCGTGATCGTGAAAATAATGACTTCAGAATGTTATCTATTTTGCTAAGCCATGAAAATAAATCCCTAAGGCTTATAAGAGTATGATGGTGTACCCATGTCTAAGATACTAATTGTTGAAAGTAGAATACGAGATGCCAATGATTTTACTTTAAGAAGAAAACAACAGGAAAAAATCAATCAGAATGCAAGAATGGACAATTAATTCTGCTGAATTATAATGGAGATTGCCATACATATTACCTCCCACCAACGATTGCATCAATTCCTCTTTTTTAAAGTAAAAAAAAAGTCTCAATTACTTTTGTTTTGAAAGTCTATCAATTCCTCTTTTAATGTTTCCTCTTTGTTTTGAAAGTCACAGGTGTTAAAACTGAAATGCGCCTTTTCACTTAAATCTTGAAAATGTTTGTGTTATTTTGCAGTTAAGGCAGTCATTTATACTTTCATTGTCCTCTCTGTTTATAAATGTGGTGTTGAAGGTGTCTTCGTGATGATGGTTCACAATTTGACATTGAGAAGTTCATGTATGACGTAGTAACACCTACGTCTGGAATGGAAGGGTCCATTCATCAATGTAGCTTCTCATAACCTAACATTCATATGGTCTTCTGTGTATCATATCAAACGAACCATATTATTCGTACATTTATTATATACAACATGATAATGAATCAAAACACGTGATAATGAATGGTAGATCGACCTTATATTACGATACATAAGAGTAAACATGTTGTTAAGGGCCATTTATTTTGAACTTCACATGCTGTTCACTTTACTTTCAACACATCACTGATCCGAAACCGACGAAGGATGGGGTACCCGATATGTTTGTTTTGGCTCTGTTACTTTCCTCGTCCTTCTTTTCGACAAACACGTCGCTGAGAACTGTCTTTGAGACCAAAGAAGCTCTTATAAGCTTAATTCCCTGGTAGAAAAGCCCTTGTTATATTCTGGTTAGACAAAAAAATATAAAAGAAAAGGTCACGACTCACGACACGTGACTTTTTTCATGGTTTTGTTTTTCTCTCCAAAAGCTGCAACGGCATATTCCAGTTAGGTTTTTGTTTCCAATTAATTTCAATTGGAAAAGTACACTATAGTCTCCTTTGGCCTTGCTGTTAATTGTTATGATCAACTGATTTACTGCTCAA
This sequence comes from Triglochin maritima, assembly GCA_963682175.1. Classification (NCBI taxonomy): domain Eukaryota; kingdom Viridiplantae; phylum Streptophyta; class Magnoliopsida; order Alismatales; family Juncaginaceae; genus Triglochin; species Triglochin maritima. The sequence goes on from OY821774.1 coordinate 1,588,321, forward strand.
ACGAAGCAATCAGTTATCGAAGTTTTAAAATCAAGAAATGTAACTTGCTAGTTCCTACATGTTACGTTAAAAATGAAAAAAAACAAGAACCTGAGCCTAACTAACAACATAATTAACAATTGATCGATTACCTCCTCTGCACCAAACTCGACATTCCTCTCCACTAGTGTCGCACCACCACTTGCATTCTTGAGCCGTGCAACAATATCACTGGTTGATAACGGTGACACGGCAAGGTTGTCGGTGACCATATATGTGATATTTCCGTTATTCACGAACCCTCCTGTTGAGGTCGTTCCGACAGAAGTTGGTACACCATCGTACCTCATCATGGCCAGTGTTTTTCGCTCAAGCAAGTATGACGGAACGGGCCTTAGGATCTCTACCTTGTTGAGGTTGGGAAGCAAGTGTGTCGAACTGAAGCTTTCCAAGCTCCCGTATAGCTCTCCCAAGGAACCCGCAATTCCATCTTTGGTCAGAAGTCTCACTACTGATGCCATCTGCACAAGTTTTTGGTTTGAGGGTGCCGTGACGAATGCAATTCTTATTTGAAAATACAAAAAATCATGGGGGTTGTGTATGTAAAATAATTTTACAAAGTGCCAAAAAGCCTTGAACGGAGTAAGTGCAAGATTAATCGATTTAATGACAACACAATTATTGAAATACGCTGATGTTCAGGCGAACACTGTAATTTACTGCAACAAATGAGGCAGGACATAAGAGGAGGCTGAAATGTTTATTCGCTCCAATCATTACAACGCAACAACTTTTTGGCTTGATTTAAAAATAAATAAATAAACAAGTTTCTGCCTTGATTTCGTAGTATAAAAGTACATTAATTGAGGTGATGATGGTATTTTCAAGAAAAATAGCCATGCAGGCAAGCCGTCTAACGTATAATGGCAAATTAAAAAGAAAAACTGTGTCAAAATTAAAGGTTGAGGATCAATTGAAGGTGGGGAGTCAACAAATCTTACAGGTAGTACGAGCAAGCTGAAGAGGAAGTCCACAAAATCTTTCCCAACCTCTGCGTAGAGGACCTTTGAAGCACCATTATCTACAAGAAGTTTCAAATTAAATCTTGTTAACACTGGAGACGATGAAGATGTTGATGCCATGAGTAGGGATGGCCTTGCAACGACAAGAAAAAGATGTGTCTTCGTTCGTGGAGATCGTGCAATTTATATAACGAAGCGCGGGATGGGGAGATTGTATTATGAACCTAATGATAATTTATCAAGTGGGTGTTTCTGTTAAAACCCTCGAATTTGTGTAATTCCAAAACCAGTTCACGTGTTGCAGATGTAGTATAAGGTTGCTTTTTACTTGTCGAATGAAGAGAAGCGGAAGGGAGCAAAATCTTACGACGTGAACAATACTAGAAAAATTGAAGGACCTGCTGCAATTGTGCAGATTTGAACAGAGCAAAGCGAATCTGGCTTGCAAGACTTTGTACTCATCCTTTTACGAACATAATTCTTTCCTTCGACCAAGGGGAAGGGATAACGCATGTTCGCGGATTTCAAGTCAGGTTTCGCAAAGAGAAGAATATTTTTTGCTTGAGGAAAACATTAATATTAATTATCAAAAGATTGCATTTAAAGAGCAGCATTAATTAATACTACAAACCAGACATCCCAAATAATCTTTCACAACATGATCAAACGCACGTCTGAAGTCACGTAGATATCTACTCTGTACAGATGGTTGGATTTTAGCAGAAACGTTCTCTTTTCTGCTTCGTAAATCCAACATTTTCACATTCACATTTCAATTTTATATGTTATATATACGTTTTATGGAAAATAACAGGCTTGAAGTGCACTTCCAAAGCCGCCATCAGTGTACGAACTCCCTGTATCATTACAATTTGCAAATTAAGGGCCACCAACATTTCATTAATCCGTATAAACAATTGACTCGACGATTGCATGCAACCTTATATAACTTAATAGCACGACAAGAGTATTGATCATGTTAACAAGTACTTACCACCAAGTCTCAATATGTGGTAAAGAATCAGGTGATGAGAATGGAACATTATCTCATGACGACGAAGTTGAAGGAAGAACAACGCTCAACAGTCAAAATAAGGTATTTTTGGAAGCTGGTAGCACAAGTAGGACTAGCGTCACCTCCTTTCAGGAAATAACATGCTCAAAGAATCAGCAAGCTGATAATAGAGCAAAAATAGTCTGCCTGGAGGGAGGTATGTGAAGTTTTGGCCCCTTTTGAGCTAACACCTCTTGTTTTTTGTTTCGAAAAGATAGGAGTTTCATGGACTGATATTGTTCTTTTAACTATATATAAACATACACCAATCAAAAATATAAATCAAAAATATAAATCAAAACTGTGTGCAATTATACTGACTGATATATAGACAAAACATCTTATGCTTGAAACATCAATACATAAGTGATGGTTTTCACCAAGAAAGTTGTTTCTTTCGTTGAAAACAGTTAGATTCTATATCTATGAAAAACGATTCTATATGATCAAAACAATTTAAATTGTCATTTTGGTATTGATTTAAAATTTAGTGTTCCGAACAACATATCATTTGGACTTAAGATTAACAAAGCAATGTTAAGAATGACTTCGATATTTAATTTATTTCTTGTAATATAAATTGTTGGAATCGACTCTCACCTATTTAAATATATTCCTATGCTCATTTTTTAAAGAAAAACATCAACTTTTGGGACATCAGAATTTATATTTGACCAAATATCACATTTAACAAAATATACCTTATACTCGAGTAATTAAATCTCAGATTTAACACAGTTGTAGTAAGTCGTAATGTATAATACAGATAAATTGATACCTCATAGAGTTACATTTTGAACGTTGAAAATCCTCTAAAGTTTAATTTAGTGTTAAACCTTCCAACTGAGGGTGTCTTTGCCATTAGATCAAAAAACATAAAAACAATTTAGCTCTATCATATTATCATTGGGTTACAATATGCAAAACACGTACATGGTGTCATTTTCTAGTAGAAACTTAAATTAAGCAATGAGTAGATTTCCTCCATTTAGTTTTTTCAGTTGTTCGTCCACAGGGAGACACAGAGATGTGCAAAATGTTATTGTGAGGGTCCACACCACGAACTTATGATGTATTTGCTTCTGGCGTTGGTGTTACTGTCACCGCCAGCTAGCCATGGCAATGCAACTCAGTGAGAAGAATGGTTGAGGCGATGTCATTCATCTTCGTGATCGTGAAAATAATGACTTCAGAATGTTATCTATTTTGCTAAGCCATGAAAATAAATCCCTAAGGCTTATAAGAGTATGATGGTGTACCCATGTCTAAGATACTAATTGTTGAAAGTAGAATACGAGATGCCAATGATTTTACTTTAAGAAGAAAACAACAGGAAAAAATCAATCAGAATGCAAGAATGGACAATTAATTCTGCTGAATTATAATGGAGATTGCCATACATATTACCTCCCACCAACGATTGCATCAATTCCTCTTTTTTAAAGTAAAAAAAAAGTCTCAATTACTTTTGTTTTGAAAGTCTATCAATTCCTCTTTTAATGTTTCCTCTTTGTTTTGAAAGTCACAGGTGTTAAAACTGAAATGCGCCTTTTCACTTAAATCTTGAAAATGTTTGTGTTATTTTGCAGTTAAGGCAGTCATTTATACTTTCATTGTCCTCTCTGTTTATAAATGTGGTGTTGAAGGTGTCTTCGTGATGATGGTTCACAATTTGACATTGAGAAGTTCATGTATGACGTAGTAACACCTACGTCTGGAATGGAAGGGTCCATTCATCAATGTAGCTTCTCATAACCTAACATTCATATGGTCTTCTGTGTATCATATCAAACGAACCATATTATTCGTACATTTATTATATACAACATGATAATGAATCAAAACACGTGATAATGAATGGTAGATCGACCTTATATTACGATACATAAGAGTAAACATGTTGTTAAGGGCCATTTATTTTGAACTTCACATGCTGTTCACTTTACTTTCAACACATCACTGATCCGAAACCGACGAAGGATGGGGTACCCGATATGTTTGTTTTGGCTCTGTTACTTTCCTCGTCCTTCTTTTCGACAAACACGTCGCTGAGAACTGTCTTTGAGACCAAAGAAGCTCTTATAAGCTTAATTCCCTGGTAGAAAATCCCTTGTTATATTCTGGTTAGACAAAAAAATATAAAAGAAAAGGTCACGACTCACGACACGTGACTTTTTTCATGGTTTTGTTTTTCTCTCCAAAAGCTGCAACGGCATATTCCAGTTAGGTTTTTGTTTCCAATTAATTTCAATTGGAAAAGTACACTATAGTCTCCTTTGGCCTTGCTGTTAATTGTTATGATCAACTGATTTACTGCTCAAACGAAGCAATCAGTTATCGAAGTTTTAAAATCAAGAAATGTAACTTGCTAGTTCTTACATGTTACCTTAAAAATGAAAAAAAAAACAAGAACCTGAGCCTAACTAACAACATAATTAACAATTGATCGATTACCTCCTCTGCACCAAACTCGACATTCCTCTCCACTAGTGTCGCACCACCACTTGCATTCTTGAGCCGTGCAACAATATCACTGGTTGATAACGGTGACACGGCAAGGTTGTCGGTGACCATATATGTGATATTTCCGTTATTCACGAACCCTCCTGTTGAGGTCGTTCCGACAGAAGTTGGTACACCATCGTACCTCATCATGGCCAGTGTTTTTCGCTCAAGCAAGTATGACGGAACGGGCCTTAGGATCTCTACCTTGTTGAGGTTGGGAAGCAAGTGTGTCGAACTGAAGCTTTCCAAGCTCCCGTATAGCTCTCCCAAGGAACCCGCAATTCCATCTTTGGTCAGAAGTCTCACTACTGATGCCATCTGCACAAGTTTTTGGTTTGAGGGTGCCGTGACGAATGCAATTCTTATTTGAAAATACAAAAAATCATGGGGGTTGTGTATGTAAAATAATTTTACAAAGTGCCAAAAAGCCTTGAACGGAGTAAGTGCAAGATTAATCGATTTAATGACAACACAATTATTGAAATACGCTGATGTTCAGGCGAACACTGTAATTTACTGCAACAAATGAGGCAGGACATAAGAGGAGGCTGAAATGTTTATTCGCTCCAATCATTACAACGCAACAACTTTTTGGCTTGATTTAAAAATAAATAAATAAACAAGTTTCTGCCTTGATTTCGTAGTATAAAAGTACATTAATTGAGGTGATGATGGTATTTTCAAGAAAAATAGCCATGCAGGCAAGCCGTCTAACGTATAATGGCAAATTAAAAAGAAAAACTGTGTCAAAATTAAAGGTTGAGGATCAATTGAAGGTGGGGAGTCAACAAATCTTACAGGTAGTACGAGCAAGCTGAAGAGGAAGTCCACAAAATCTTTCCCAACCTCTGCGTAGAGGACCTTTGAAGCACCATTATCTACAAGAAGTTTCAAATTAAATCTTGTTAACACTGGAGACGATGAAGATGTTGATGCCATGAGTAGGGATGGCCTTGCAACGACAAGAAAAAGATGTGTCTTCGTTCGTGGAGATCGTGCAATTTATATAACGAAGCGCGGGATGGGGAGATTGTATTATGAACCTAATGATAATTTATCAAGTGGGTGTTTCTGTTAAAACCCTCGAATTTGTGTAATTCCAAAACCAGTTCACGTGTTGCAGATGTAGTATAAGGTTGCTTTTTACTTGTCGAATGAAGAGAAACGGAAGGGAGCAAAATCTTACGACGTGAACAATACTAGAAAAATTGAAGGACCTGCTGCAATTGTGCAGATTTGAACAGAGCAAAGCGAATCTGGCTTGCAAGACTTTGTACTCATCCTTTTACGAACATAATTCTTTCCTTCGACCAAGGGGAAGGGATAACGCATGTTCGCGGATTTCAAGTCAGGTTTCGCAAAGAGAAGAATATTTTTTGCTTGAGGAAAACATTAATATTAATTATCAAAAGATTGCATTTAAAGAGCAGCATTAATTAATACTACAAACCAGACATCCCAAATAATCTTTCACAACATGATCAAACGCACGTCTGAAGTCACGTAGATATCTACTCTGTACAGATGGTTGGATTTTAGCAGAAACGTTCTCTTTCTGCTTCGTAAATCCGGCATTTTCACATGCACATTTCAATTTTATATGTTGTACGAACTCCCTGTATCATTCCAATTTACAAATTACGGGCCACCAACATTTCGTTAAACCGTAGAAACAATTGACTCGGCGATTGCTAACAACCTTATATAACTTAATGGCACGACAAGAAGATTGATCATGTTAACAAGTACTTACCACCTCATCATTCTACATAGACTACTGACTATACAAATTAAATCAAAATATGATACAAAACATGAACGCGCAGAAAGCACATTCACCGCCCTTCAGCAAGTTTGCCAAGTATCATAGTAGCATGTCCAGCAATGGTCAAATCAGGAAAACGTTTAAACCTTGCCAGCCCAAGAAAGAATTCTGAACAACGGATGTACTGTCTGCAAGGTGCATGATCGCACATCTTCCCCAAGGCAAAAAGACAAATCCTGAGGGCTGATACTTTTTCGTTCAGGGTGTCCCCTCTAATTGGGCTCATTGCTATACTTGAATAATCATTTAGCAATTTCAACAAACCCTGAAAAACACAGAAAGGGTGCTGAAATTTTAGTAGTCAATGGTCGTTAACGCACTCCATTGCCTGCACTACCAGAAATAATCGTGATACACTTGGAACAATCTTTCTTCAAACAGACACTTGGGTATGGGGTTGTTAAAATCTCTAAATTCCAAAATGGTCTAGGATAGTAGAAAACCAATGTGTGAGCAATGCGCGGCAACTTTAGTTCAAAGTTCATGGCAAGGATAAATGAAAACATTATTGGAAGTACTGAATGTGAAGAAAGAGACAAACCTCCAAGGCACCTCGAGCAATAATTTCTTCACAGAGGATGTTAGAATTACGAACTAGATTACTAAGAGCACCTGCAGCATTAGATTTTGTTTTGTCTTCCTCGGCTGAAAGAAGAAGCCTTTTGAGTTGAGGTATGCATCTCCTAAGTTCCTCGTAAAGAGCATCATTGTGGTAGGCAGCATTTCCCACCTGGGCAGGTGTGGTTTGGTAAAAATGAGTTTCTTATACAAAGATACATCTCTTGACCTGGTTTATATTAAAGAAACAGCCGTTTAAGGATCCAAGACTTGACAATTTCTTTTACAAAACAAGGAAGCAGGAACCACATATTTCGTTGTTAACCATGAAAAATAGTGTCATACACAAACTAATATTTCTTTTTAGCATCCTAGATTTTAGAATTATTTAGATACTTGTATTAATGAATTAACAACCTCCATCGTTCTTGTCTAGTAAAAATGAAGAGAATCTTACAGCAAAACATGCGAACTTCCTAGTTCTCTTATCTGGATCAGCACATCTTTCGATAAGGAGACCAATGATTTCATTCTTTGACTGAAAAAAAATTAGAAGAACATTTAAAGATAAATCAGCAGATAATCTGTCAGTAAACCTTGCAAGAACTCACCAATGAGGTGTAGAAGTAGGCACTATGCCGGCACATATTTCCCAAAGCACTACACACTTTTGAGCGAATATCTTCATCTTCATCACTTAGGAAGTTCTTGAAAAAAGTAAAAAGATGAGCCCTGTCAATTGCTTCGTAAAAGTCCTGAAATGTAGGCGTGAATAGAATCACTTCCATTGTAACTAACAATCAGAATGTTGTGCAGACGTCACAATTCTAACAGAGCAGTGTTACTTCATATTCATAGATGATATATGACACAGTGCAAATAAATGGAAATATACAAACCATTGTCTTTCTTTCATGAGTTCATCATAATCTTAACGGTTTCTTTCAAAATACAAATTGGCTTCAAAGCTACAAAAAAATTAAGTATCCAATCTAGATCTATACCTCTATAAATCATCCATTAAACTAACATGTGATCACGTCTTTACAATCTTAAGCCAATCAAAATCAGGAGAGAAATATCAACTGAAGGTTTAACATGAATTACCATCTAGAGTTGTACAAAAGAAATCATGATTGTTAAGTTGTTATACAGCAAATGGTGAAAGAGAACAAATGAGACTTTATTTCTTTTCTTTATGTAATTGTTTGCATCTAAACTGTTGAAAATTTCTTGATCACAAGAAAAGCATATCACAATTAGCTAGGATGACAGCCAAGAATACTACCAAGTGAGAAAGAATAACCTTATCAAGTTCTATTTTCTAACCTTCGACATTCGAGCTAGGTCAGATATTACCATCAATGTGTCAATGATAGCTACTTTAGGACTAGAAGAATCCAGCAACTTTTTCATGTTTTCTGGATCAAGCAATCCTTCCTTGAGAAGCTGGACAGCCAGGGGCCGGTAGCTAGTCATTTTAGCAATAAAAGCTATGGGTCGTACAATATCTTCTACATCAACGTATTCCACACACCTAAGAACAGTTGATGGGAGATCAATCTGCACCCAAAAAAAAACTGTATAGAGTATGTTGTAAGAAAGATGGAAAAAAACAAAGAAAAATTATGACCTCCAACAAGATCTGAATATAGTGAGGTAATTTTGTCTCTATTGCTTTTGCCACATCTTTGCTTTCTGCACCAATTCTAGCACCTGGAGATCCAATGTTTAGAAGCTGTTCACTATTAATTGATGCAGACGTTGCAGGCAGGCCAGGAGCACTCTGCAGTGCTACAAAAGGGAAGGCCAACAGATCAATCACCATGTTCATTAAATCCCTGATTCCCTCTTGTCCTCCGCCAAGACCATCCCAATCTCTCAAAAGTTTGAGATGTCCAACAGATATTAAGTCACATATGAACTTAACAGGTTCTTTTTTGAACAAAATTTCATAGGCAATATCACCAGGTAGACAAAAGCACAAGCAATTGACCACCTGAAAAACCCCAGTAGGTGATAACCCACCCTCATATTTTGCAGTGTCACTTACTTGTGGAGATCCCTTATGAGAGCCATAAACCAGTAGATACAACAGAAGTTGGGGAATACCACTAGAGCATGCTTGTTTAACAGCAAGAGGGCCCCCCCACTTTAGTCTCGTCTCTAATAACCCAACCAAACCATCCCTAAGGCCATGCCAGTGTGATAACATGCCATTACTAACAGATGCTACATTTTCATCAGATGACCGGAGCTGAAGGCAATTTTGCAATGTTGTCACCGGAGGCACCAATGCTAGAGCTGTGTCAGATATCGAATTTCCAAGGCCTCCTTTTTCAAGAGATATAAGTGACGATAAAACTAACATAGCAGATGCACAATGCGGTTCAAACATACTTATTGCCTTGTTATCACAACACAAAAGATATGCAAGGACAGAAAGGCGATCATGCTGCTTCTTCTGAGAACTAGTAAGAATACATACCGATGACGTTTCTCCAGATACCATCATATGATGGGCAACTGTGGCTAAAACAAGGCAAGAATTCACAATGATTGCACGTGGATTTGATAGCTTACACTTTGGGTTACAATTTTCTCCTGTGGCTTTCCTAAAATAAGATGTACACATGGATAGTATAAAGAATATATCTGAAACTATAGTTCCATCTCCACCTATATCCACATCAGAAGCAGCAGCTGAAGAGTTGGGCAAACCACAAAGCACATAACATACAGAAGCATCACAGAGACAGATCCTTAAAGTCACCTATAAAGGAAATACAATAGATGTCAAATAAAGAAAGAAGGTTAACCAAATCTAGAGTATAAGATCAATCAACATTCAACTAAACCAGTCCCCAAAAATCTAACATAATTAAAAAATGTACAATTAAACCCATAACACATCATTTACTAAATATTGAATAGACCGGCCATCCTGGCCTTTCGCATATAATTGGAAAGAAGCTGTTGGATTCAACAACACAAGTTTCACGACTAAAAAGCATTTTAGGGAAGAAAAGAAGAAATTCAATTATCAAGAAAGATTCGCCATTCGAAAAGTTACGTATATCGTACCAATGGAAATCAATTTGATGTCATTTTAGTTTAACTGATAAATTATGAAGTTTCGAACATAAATTTTGGTTGCACTGGAAGATATGATGTCAAAACATAGCGAAGAATGAACTTAAATGGTTACCGGCCAGAGTATAGTGGAACATCGATTTAGAAGACATTGAAATATAACAGCACAGCCTGCTAAAAACAACAGTATGGAAGACATGTAGCATATAGCTTAGCACTGGGAACATTTGTTTTGATTTTAAATCTTCTATTTCTTTTTATCACCAAGATTTCTGAGTCATGTTGATACACGTCATGCTCAAGAAAACCTACAAATGCACTTCAGGAGGCACTAATAGAGAATTTGGTAGGCGAAATTCTTTTTGCTGTGCATTCATTGTTTGTCTTCATTCTAAGGTTTAATATTTTAATAGTTTATGCCTGAGGACAAAAGCTCTTAATAAGTGTAGCATGATCTTTTACAATGATCTAAACACGTTAGACACAAAACTTTCACGAACCTAAGCAAGTACAAGTTCTTCGCAAGAGAGGCGAACCTGAAGACTAGCATGCAGAGCAGATTCAAGACCATTATGAAAGCAATAATAAATTGCGACCTGGATGGCATTTGATTCAATGAACAACTCTGTAACAATCTTAATGATGTTGGTTGAGTCTGTCTCCTGAAACGAACCCTGGTCTTGTCGCAGTTGTTTGTGCAAAGACTGCAATGGAAATGAACGGGGATGTTTTTTCGTTGATAAAACCTCCAATGCATCTATTAAAGCCCAGATTGCCTTACATGCTTCACAAGCTGCTGGTAATTTATCTGAAGAACCAGCCATGATGCTAGACCCACAAGCTGCTAAACACTTGCACAAGAGATTTACTATGCCTGATTTCATGACATGATCCAAAATTTGCTTCAGACTTTCTTCACCTTCAGAAACTGAGAGTGAAAGAGACTTCTTCAGCTCCTTGGTAATTTGGGATAGGATAACTGAAATGCAAGCGCTACATTCGTACAAAATTCTTCCAGATGCATCATTGACAGATTGTAGAATCTGGGAACAGATAAAGATACAAAAAGAAATCAAATAAAAATAAGCAAAGTGGGCCTGTGTGCTTAAAACACTGAATTGGTTAAGAATGTCACAAACCTCTAAATAAAGCTCTAAAGTGGCATCCCAATGTTGGACATACAACCTTCCGTTGTTGTCAAACAGTTTCTTTAGAATAGAAAGTGCCTGCAACATCACAGCGAAGGAAAATAACAATATCATAGAAAATGAAATATTTACGCAAAAAATACTAATCATTAGTTCTAATATAAAATAGCACGCCACTTGAAAAGTGAGATTAAACTGTTAGGAATAAAAATAGATATTGTGAGACCTGTAGCTATCGAAAACATATATCATAATATGGATCACAAATACCTTGATTGTCGTGGCTAGCACATCAGAGATCTTTCGCCTAACTGCTATAGTAACAAACTCAATAATATTGCATATGATTTCATGAAATGCAGTACAAGGAAGAAGAGCCCCAGCTGCCACTAAGTTTGTAAGTATTCTCATTGACTGATTTAGGTGTGCCACGTACAAATCCCTGAAGAGATGTATATCTTAAAAAAAACACTGTAACGAGAAATCACTTTTTCATGTAACATTTTATTTTTACATATAGTAGAGCAAACTAACTCCTACAAATAAAATAAATTTTTGAAATCAAGTTGTTGTAACCTTTGGAAAATGTTAACGTAAAATATATTTGAAGTTATATTCGGACATTCTAAGGAAGCTCAATACAGAAATTCCATACAAAAACAGTAAGTTACTTCCTATTGGGTGCAGAAACTGGATTCAGTCTATGTTCAGTTGATAAACCATAAGCCTATAAAAGTGTTTCCAAGTGGTACTTAGGACTAACAAATATATTTTAAATTCCACATCTCTATGTCATCACTCAATATATCACAGCCCTTGTTGATAAGGGAATGCAACAGGCCATGTAATCAATCTTAAGCAATAAGAAAAAGAAAATGAAAGTGGATTAGAGGAAGGAGATAGAAGAAATATAATTATATAAAAACCAAATTCACCGCAAAAATCCATAGGTTGGAGTTTAGCACAGTGCAACCCGCATTGATGACCAACTAAAAATCATACACTGAATATTACTGTGTGGCATGCTTCTGAAAAATGTAATGTCATAGAAGAGAAATAGTGGTATTGATACAGAAATATTTACATGAAACGAAAATACAACCACATGTACCTGCTTGCTCCTTGAGGTTCTTTGCACCATGCTTTCAATGGGAGAACAAGGGCTAATAACATATCATTATCTTGACCAATGTGTTTAGCACCCTTAACTGTGCGAGAATTGTTCTCCAAACTGTCCAAATTTTGGAATTCTGAAATCAAGCAAATCAAACAAGAATGTTTTAACTGTGCTTGTGCAGGAAAAAGAAATTTAATGTGATAAACTGATAGTGTCAATCCAAATGTCAGATAGAAGTATAAACTCTAAACAAGTAACTGGTCCCAACTTGAAACACTAATTGGATCCTTATTATATCATCATATATGGCAATAAAATATGTAGGTATATAGATACATACAGATACAGTGCACATACATAATGAGTTGATGACTATAATAGTTAGAAACTTATTGGACAAAAATGTATATTCATATTGGTATACTTGCATGGGCATGAAAAAGGGCCTTTGACATTAGGTCTGTGTTTGAGGCTATAATTTCCAAAACAAACAAAGACCAAATGAGTGTTGAAACAACAATTTGCAGCTTATAAGACTTCTTTATTGGTTAACTGTAACATAAGACACAAATCAATTCATCAATGATCTAAGCAGGACCAGTTCTTGAGTGGATTTCGAGAAAATTCAAGGTTATCGAAGGATAAACTCATCCCAATAAATATAACTATTTTTTTATTGTAAAAATATAACTAATAAATAAATATATAATAGGATTATTATGGTTGGTGTGATATTTTCAATTGTTTGCTGAATGAAGTGAAAGCTTTTGAAATACATAAAATCACAAATTCAACTGGCTAGCCCATTTTTGCACGAGCAACGATGAATCTGAAATATCTCAAAGCCAAACTGTATGGTATCATTTTTTCCAGGTTCAAGTTACGCCATACCATCAGGAAACGAAGAAACCAGAGATTTTGGAGGATTAGCCACTCTATCATTCAAGACAACATCTCGAGATTTACCATCTACAGGAAGCATATTTTCGACTGCATGCAGAGACAAGCAAGGGTATGAAAAACATTTATCCATCAAGTGAAATCTACCTTAGAGTCGTCATTCAAATCTGAAATAACAAAAGAAATTAACCAAAGAAGCATACCTTTGGATTTGTCATTCAAAGCTCTGTCAGGTGAGGGTGGTATGAGCCTCTTCTCACCATGCCAAGCAGCATGACATCCATTGGCGGCAGCAGTTGCCTCTCGGAGTTCCTGAAAATTAAATTTGATAAATTAAGCATTGGTGTGCCAAAAATATAATATTGTCATGTAAATAAACAGTAATTGGATGTTTATCAGGATATAGTCTTGAATTGTATTACTGACCATCTAGCTGTTTAGTCACATTTACGAAAACATAGAACCACTAAGGAAATAAGATAAAGTAAGAAGTCAAAGTTGCAAAATCCTTGTTGAAATTTGCAAAAAAATTAAAAAGATGGGAAGAAGTCATGCTAAGCAAAAAAAAAACAGGAATGGAAGAAATTACCCTGGCTTCTATATCTTCTTGACTTTCTTTGACAAAAGGATGATCTAGCAGTGCAGGCCAGGTTAACCTGCTTTGTGGCACCTGCAACCAATGCCCCACAGTTTCAGACAAAGACTATGTTATTCAATATTAATCAAAACAAGTACAACATTGTATCAGAATTAAAAGTCTCATTTAGAAATCATGTAGCTCACCTTATTAAGCAAGCCCTTCAAAAAGCTTTTGAAAGTTGCACTCATGTTGTCTGGGTATTTAACTGGATCCTATTAAGATGATAAAACTTTATAAGCACTACATAAAATCGATGGCGAAAGAGCAAAATGATGAAAATAAAGAAAAGTACATATATAATCAAACATGGGAAGCAGGCTACAGACATGGGTGCACCTTGACAATATGCCGGATCAGTGCATATACTGAATTAGTGTAAAATGGGGGCTGACCAACAAATAATTCGTATCTGTAAAATGGTATGGAGCCATATTAGTAATGATGCGTCTAGACACGTAAATGAAAAGGTTACAAGCAACAACGTACAATTATTTGTCGCTGATTATTAGCTCATTCAATAATGAAAAAAGTTTGTAGCAAATTAAGCCTCTTCATACTTGAAGAAGAAAAAATTAAAGCTCTTCAGATAAATCAAAGAGATGAACAACCTTCAAAGACTTTTTATGATTTTCGATGTGCAGCTTTTAAAACTAAACATAATATCATAATAACCAAGACTATGGCTTGCAGCTTTTAGAGTATAAAGCTTACAGGATAACTCCAAGAGACCATAAATCAACCGTATGGTTGTAGGGCTGTTCTCGCACCAGCTCTGGAGCCATATAAAGAGGTGTACCTAGAGAAAGAAATAAGATCAACGAAATAGAAAACAGGTTGGTTCGTCACAAATGATAAATTCCCAGGATCAGAAAACAATGATGCAAAAAATAACTGACAAACATGATTACATGAACCATCCTTTTGGCACATAAAGAAATATAGATATTAGAAAAGCATAAAGGGACCAGCATATTGTCCGATTCAAGTAAATATTTTGTTTCACAATCCACAAACAACAATGTTTTGCCCTCAAGCATATATTTGAATTCCTACATAATGATGAGCCAACAAAACATAACAAAATTTACAGTATTATAGAACCTTTTTATCGACATGCAACGGTAAATTTGGAACACAGCGTCGAGCTCTAATACTAGAAGGCAGAAGCGTACTAGAACAATCAAAGCAGTCTCAAATTAGAGTAATGTGGAACATTTTCTCAAACGCAGTCTGAGGTTTGTAAATAAGATATCACAATTGAAATAGTTTCTGCAAGGAACAGAGGTCAAAAGTTAAAGGATGCACTCCAAATTTTGTGCTTATATCATATGATAGAAAAACAGGGCCTTAGAATGTGATCAGTTAGTTCCATAGTTTAAATAGGAATCTCACAATCCCCAGCTCTAAAAAGGAAACAAATGCAACAAACACAAGTATGCATAAAAACTTCTAGTTTGAGGATCAAGGTGAATTACAAAATATGATGACTGACCTTTTATAGAGCGTAAAACTACAGTGTTTGCTGACATAGCCCGTGCAAATCCAAAGTCACAGAGCTGTTCTAAGGAAATATTATATCAGTTAAAAAACTAATATTCTTCAAAATAGCATCCAGTTTCTGGCCAAAAATGAATATTGGGCCCAAATTAAATAGGCAAAAACTAAGACTGCAAAAATTAAGAGGATTACTCCAGTGGAGAAACATGAACAGATAAGCAGCCCATGCTCATGAGAAAATAATTACTTTGCTAGCTGAACTCCTATGTGAATTTTGCAAAACCAACCTTAACAATAGATCCCGCACCAATGAGGATGTTTTGTGGTTTCATATCTCGGTGAATAATGCGATTAGAATGCAAGTAATGCAATGCTCTCACCTGAAATATAATAAAGCAACTAAAGTTATACCAATAAACTAAAGACAGCCAGATGTAAACAAGAAAAATATTTGAAGTCCATGTAGGGTAAAACGCTAGACGGATTGTTTTTGAAGGCTATTAGGCTAGTGTATTTGCATTTTACAATGACTTCCATTTTTATTTTATTTTTGAGTATTGGATAAAATATAATCTCGTCCCAAACTAGTTTGGGATTAAAATCTTTGTAGTTGTTGGATGAAACGTAGTACTAATTCATGAAAAAAATGTTTGGGAAATGCCTATTTTCATCAAAATGGCACAATGACATAAATGAAAAAAACTATTTTACAACAATGAAAAGAGCTAATTTACAAATACATCACCATCCAACAATGCACACTTTGCAGCACTGGAAAGACAAGATCCTGGAACTTGTGCAGATCAACGGACAGGTTCTTCGAATGACAGTGGTTATATATATATATATATAGGGACAAGCTCTAGTGAGCCCAGGGCTCATCAAATTTAGTTTAAGCCCCCTACAATCTCACATTTGGATCTTATTTACAGTTAATCTGACCATTCATTAGTATAACCGTTTTTTCTTAATCTACCTTACAATTTGAAATGAGTGGTGGATATTGTGAGGGCTTAATTTAGAAAAATTAAGCCCTAGACTCACTAGAGAATTGTTGTGTGTGTGTGTGTGTGTGTATCCCACCAGCTAATAAATTGGTTTCAACTACATTAGGGTATAAATCATATAACAAAGTGTGAAGCCGAGATTACTTAATACCAGTTGTTTTGCTATAGCTTGAACTTGTTCTTCTGGAAGACATTTATCATCCTCAAGGATCTCAAAAAGTTCACCCTGAAACAATAATCCGACAAATAATGCTTGCATTGATTGTAGGACCAATAATCATTTCCAATCTTTAGCAAACTAATAAATACCTGAGCAAACTCGGTAACAACACAAAACTCCTCAGAATTTTCAAAAGCATCCAGCATTTCGATTATGTTTTCGTGCTTCAACTTCCGGAGAATCTAAGGTGTTAAAAGTAAAAATGTAAGGAAAGAAAGATAAAGATTCCTCTGAAATAAAGTGGCTTGTTACACTTTTTCCCTTGTTTAACAACATAAATATCATTATTATTTTAATAAGATTGTAAGCATATATAATATCAATCCTCCTTTCATGGTTTGAACTACTTATATCAGATATTACCCCCAAAGTTGCTAGAAGCCTGGAATACAGGGACAGACCAAAAGGCAACACAAAGGTATCCACTATATTTTTCCCTACCTTGTTCCTTGTAATTTACCCTACCCAAGAGGCATAGCACAAAGTACTTGAAAAAAGGCAAGAGCTATTATTTCAACAAGTCCACGGCCAATTTGATTCTCCTTATCAGCGTAGGGTAGGTTGCACTTCCAAATAATGCCTTCCATATTAAACAGTACAAGATGCATGGAACATTTAAAAATTTGGAACTACACACACACACACACACACACTAGTAAGGTAGGAATGATGCATACCTAGCAGACTATTTCAAGTATTGGCATCTAGTATCTGGGTTTAGAATTTCAAATCAAAAACCATGATGAGAAATGTACACATGTATGTAAAATAATTAGAAGCTATAATGATATTCAGAAAATAGAAATAATTACAATGTTGACTATTAGGTGACTCTCGTGGAGTGGTGAGTAGTATAGAGATAACTGTTGAAGGCCAGAATATACATATAATGCTTTTAGTGCACGTATAAAATAAACATTTGAAGATAGTTACACACATAATGTTTCCATGATACCTTCACCTTTCTTAGATAGTGATAGACCACTTTGAGGATAGGAAGTACCTCAATTTCCTGCCTCAAATTCTGGATGTCCTTTTCGCTCTTGCCGTGTTTAAGAATAAACTTCATTGCGACAGTCTGCAATGAGATTAAAGTAAGTTTTCCTTCTATGTGCATTGCTCCTGTCTGTGACTACACATATGATGATACTGTCATATATGCAGACAAAACACACAATAGGCATATGCAGAACCAGCATATTAGGTTGAAACTTTAAAGCCATGACGTGAGCTATCAAGTAATTGTGCTGCATACACTTTTTTGGCATTTTAGAATAGAAAACCTTTTGAATATTTATCAAGGTAAATCAGTACCGTTATGTCCTCAACTATCGTCTGTTGTTATTTTTGTCCTTAACTTCAATACTCATCACCTGATTATTGTTAATTACCAGTAATTACTATATTAAAATGGCCTTAGAATGTGATCAGTTAGTTCCATAGTTTAACTAGTATTTATCTACTTCATAACCTAGGGAAGTCAAATCAGAATGGCCTCATGATTTTTTATTATAAATCTGGCGACTTGAATCAACATCATTATATATACACATACACTCATGTACATCTTCAATGACCACTTGCAAGCGTATAAATTCTAGGAACGGTTTTTCGAACTGAACTTCCCACTTAAACTGTTAAACACCGTTTCCATCAAATCAATCACAGATCAGAAGTTCGTGAAACCAAATTTCGGAACTTCATGAACATTCAGGTACATATTTCAGATCGTGCAACAACCTACTAAATTTCTACTCAAAACCCCACATTGAGCATACGAATTGCAATTTGCAAATGTGGAAACCCGAAACTACGAACGAAGCAACAAACTTCTCGGTAAACTAAACTCCGGAGGGAGACGGAGGACGGACCTGGCCGGTGTACTTGCGCCTCCCCTTGTACACCTTCCCGAAGGATCCCTCGCCCACCAATTCGATCACGTGGTAGTTCTCGACGCCCATCGAGGCGGGTGGTGGTGTGGGGTAGTGGAGTGGGGATCGGGAACGAGGGCGAGTGGCGTAGGTTGGGTTGGAGAGATCGGACTGGATGGAGGGAGGAGAACTAGGGTTTCGCGTTCGGGAGTGGGAGTTTGGAGATGAGAGGGAAGCGTGGGTGTGTGGAGTGATGAAGATTTGGCGTTCAATTTTTCAAAAACGAAAATTAACGCAAGTGAAACTTTTTTTTTACTACACAAAAAAGACTCAGGATCGAGGAGAACTGTTGCCTTTAATATGAGTTTGACGTCGATTTCTCATTTTTAATAATTTGATATTTAAATTTTGAATTAATAATTCCAACTTATATGACTTATTTTACCTGTGTACATTGCAAATAAAAAAATTGAAATCATTTTAAATGAGATCAAGAGACCGATTTTTTTAAACTAATGTAATGCATTCATTTTTGTATTTGGGTAAACTTATATTAAATGACTATCGTATATTTTTTTCATTTTTGACATAAATAGATATATGATTCATATGTCAATATCCACGGTTTGGAATTTTTGTTCCAAGTTTACAAAGGTAAATTGGTGATTAGTTTGTAGGAAAAATTCAACCAGTGGAATTTATATATTTACTAATGTTGTCCATTGACTTGAATGATGATTAGTTTGTTAAAAAAGTCTTAATTAAGCGGGGAACTAAAGTTTAAAGATGATTTAGAGGTTTTAAAACAAGAAAGTTTACCCAAATGAAGTTTTTCCTGGAGGACACTCTTAGAGACTTGAACTAAAGAAAATCACTTTCGTGTTATGATCTATATTTTTTGTTCACTTCAATACATACATAATATATATATCCCGGACGGCTAGAAGTCTAAATCCAAAATTGTCGATTGAAGTGAACAATATTAAAAAAACCAGATTGGAAACAAAAAAACTCAAATGTGTTATAAAATAATAGAACAAAGAAAATGATGATTTGAGAGATGATAATTGTTTGTTTTTTTCATCTTCAAAGTATTACAATGATCTCTTATTTATAGGCTAAATGAGGCAAATGAAATGGTGTATGTTACAAGAATTTACAAATGAGAATGTAAGAGGTTGATGTAGTTATGGGAGGAGAATGTGAATCATCCAAGACATTTTGATTTCATAACACTCCTCCCCTTTAGAGGATCACATTTACACACTCGGGATGTTGCCTCGTTAAAAATCTTACCAAGAAAACCTCGGTGGGATAAAAACTTGGTGAAGGCAAAAAGAGTGCAGCGCCTATGATGTCCCCCCTCACTTCAACATACATTCTTCAAACAACGAACACTAATTTTGAAGACAAACTTCTTAAAGACTTTGGTGGGCAATAACTTTGTAAATAAATCCGCTAAATTCTCACTTGTTTGGATCTGATAAGTTGTCACTTGATTTGTCTACCTCATTAAAAACATTGTCAAGTAAAACTCTATGGGACCAAAACTTTGTGAAGGAAAAAAGAGTGCACCGTATAATTCTCCCCCTCAATTCAACATACGTTTATAACACTCTCTTAGATAATACGTGTTATGTTTATGTCTCGTTAAAAATATTGCTACAAAAACCTGTGGGAAAAGGTAGTTAAAGAAAAGAGTGCATAACATACGCTAACAAAATTGCACAAGCTGCCTCATTAAAAACATTTAACCAATAAAACATTTTAGGACAAAAATTGGAAAAAATGAAAAAGAGTGCAACTACGAGCCTTTCGGGTTTCATCCTTCAGGGATATTCGTCGTTCAGGGACGATAAATACAAATCCACTCCCCTTGATTCGTAGTTTATCAAACTTGAGAATATATTTTACAAAGTTCTTAAACACAAAAGTGCATGGGGATTCAATAAACAAATACATGATAGTTTAACGGATTTAATGGACATTTACTATATTTTCACTTAGATAATAAGATTGTGAAATATGTTTGCGCAATTTTTCTCAAATAATATACTGGGAGTAACACAAATTGTGGTACCTTTTGCAAAATATAAATATGTTACCTCAAAAATATTACTTATGGACAAACTAAAGATGTCTCGTAAATATATCGATGTCATAGCGATATGAGTGTAAGAATAAATAACTAATTCACCAACTTACATAAATTTCTAATGACTCCGCGTAATGACATCAAGATTTGTGATAATGATTGATGTGTATTGGACATGTAGGAAACATCACTAATATAAATCTTTGTCGCATTACTAAAAATTTGTAGATTCGTGAACGTCATATAAATATTTTCAGAAAAACATTTACTGTGAACATGATGAGGAATTTCGGGTCCTATAAGAATTGATTTTTTGTCGATATACAATAGATGTCATTTGTTAATGTGCTTTCAAGATGAGCATTTAGTAGAATATTTTTCTTCAATATTCTATTTCTACAATTGAATCATTGTACAAATTCTCTTCTGGAGAATGTTCGAACTTCAGGTTGAAAAATAATTGGTTTATCTCTAGTCATTTATTAAAATATCTGTCATTTAAATATTTCACAGTTTTTCAAAAACTCTGTTGGAGGTCCTATGACATCAAGTCATATGCAGATAATAAATAATAGAAAATTTTGTTATTGGGTGAAACATATTGACGGCTAAGATCAACTTCGTATCATTCTTCGGGATGACTTTGATTTGAAGAGATTATATGAACATTCTTACTTGTTTCTTCATATAATGATCTTTGTATAGTGCATCTTTTGATTCTTGTTATTATATAATATATTTTGTCATCTTTGTCCTTCAGGGACTCTCATATATGTATCAATATTAAGTAGACCTGTCAATTTTGGACACGACACAGACACGACACGATAAGGAGACACGATATAGACACGACTTTACACGAAATTTTTTGTATAATTGAAATGATTTATTACGATGTTTTGTGAACATATACATATAAAATAATTAGTACACGATTTGACACGAACACGACACGATACACACGATAAGTTATTTTTGTACACGAAACAGACACGAACTGCATCTTTTGTTAGATAATCAATTGTTTTTACTTGATTATAGTCAATTAAGATGTTATTTAGAATGAAAAATATCAATATAACATGTCACTTAACTATTTTCAATCTAAACATGATGAAATCTTTTCAATTTATACTATACACGATAACACGAAATCCTGACACGAATGCAGAACTGTCAGACACGATAGTACACGAACACGACCCAATTGACAGGTCTAATATTAAGTGATTTATAAAACTTTAAAGTCACAACATATCTTATATGCATATCATATTGATCATGTAACATAACGTATTATCAATATTACGAGAGAATGAGTAACATCACGATGGATGTTAGGTTATGCGAATACCCTTATATTACTTCTCGTTTTATAATGTATCACATTGTTATTGTGATTTATATTTGTATCATTCAAGGATATAATTTCAGAAATCAGGGCTACAAGTCCAAATAATATATTTATTCAGCGAGTTTATTCAACAAATAATATAATTGTTCGTATTCTTTTATTTATATCAAATACGAATGCTTCTGACATTCTCATAATATCATAGATTTTGGATCCAATTCTTCTCTCGATATAACATGCTATTAAGAAGGCGAATCAATGGTCGACAATAATTTTAATAATTATTTAATATCTCTCGTATCAACATATATAGTTGATTGCAAGTTTTACGTCAATAATAATCAAATCCGCATCGTTTCCCAAAACTTTAGAATTTGACCGTTCTGTATCCCCGTAATTTCTTTAATATTTTGTTTAACAACTGTATTTATTTTACGGGTTTATATTCTTCAGAAATAACTTCTTTAGGATGTGCAATGAGAGTGACTAACTTTTATTTCATTTCCACAAACAATATATGTTATGGTCCACGTTTATGGCGTTGGTTGAGCTCAAATATATTTTATCATGTAGAGATCTCCGCTTTATATTATGTGGTTTATGTCTAGTAGTCACTTTTTTGTGATCAATAAAAACGTATGACAATTACTTGCTAGATATTGTAAGATAATAATTTTATGAACTTCAGGTTCAACTATACTTGTACGTATATTCTCTTATGAACTTCAGGTTCAATATAGTACATTTTCTTGACATTCTTTAAGCTTCTAGCTTCTCCCCTTAATGCCAGAAAATGTACATCATATATATGATTATTGGATTGGACAATAAAACTTAGCCCTTCGGGAGCTTTAAATCGCAAGAGGGAAACAATTTATTCATTATTGTACAAGTAATGTAGGGGAATATTCATAACATGATGTATATCTACCATAAAAATTAATAAATAGTATTAGCAGGTATATATGCACATTAATGTATCATGTATAAATTTTAAGACCCCATGATGATCAATATCGAGAGATATTTTAAAAAACAGAGAGACTCTCATTGTATTGTGCAAATCGGTCGACAAATTTGACCTCATTTTGGTCGTGATAGAAGTCAACAAAATTATCTAAAGCTTCACAAAAATAATATCAATGATGACATCTATAATTAATATAAGAGATTATTTTATTTAGGCACTTCTGGGCATGTTTCGTCTCGTTGATGTCATCTTTATTTCATACTTCTTATTTGCACAAATTTTAGTCCACTATTTATACTCTTGTTTTCACGATACTTTGTAGTGTGTGCTTCCAGCACACCAAAAAACAAATAAGAAATGTATCGAAATTTTCAACAACTCTCATGACCTTCAATCATCGGTGTTGCATAACCCAAAAGAGTATTGGGTCATTAATTTGTAAAGTGATCAATAATTTTTTTTCTTTTACTACTAATTTTTATATATATATGAACTTTTGGTTATAGGGTTTGATTTAGAGATCGACGTGCATTTTTACTCAATTACTTATTTGCACGTCATTTAGATGGTCATACGAATCCTTCAGGGATTATCATAAAATTTCATAACCATCTTTAAATGAATAATCTCTAAATCTTTGTACAGTAGCATTGTATGAATATTAAGATATTCGACTTCTGGGAAAATGCATATCATTTTCAATAACAATGATCACAAGATATTTGTCTTCTCGGCCAATACATATCATTTTTTATAACAATGATCGCTTGTAACATAGTGATTCAAATTTCACTATAATGTAGCACATTGTACTATATATATACATCTATCAAGATGAATTTATTGTGCTCACGAGATGAATACTTGTAATGGTTGTGAATGATCATGTGATGCATCAAAATTAACAAGTAATAATCACATGCTTGAACCACTTACAAATACTTTTTTAATCAATATGATGTAGGATTTCAAGTTTAATTGTGCATATATATTTTCGAAACTTTATGCATAATAATGATCAATTACAATTTTCTATGATTTGTTTCATGCATGCATTGGTTTGTTTCAATAACTAGTTTTAAAACTTTTATTAAAACAAACATGGGACTCCGAAATTCATACCTAGAAGTTCTCTATAACTTCTTGAAGATTTGGAGACGTTGAGGATGCATGTTGCTGCACCGGATGCCTCCGAGATTTCACCAAACTCTAAACAAGATTGGAGAGAGAAGAGCTAGCCTCTCGATCTCCAGTAGAGTTTAGAATCTAATTACTAACTCCTCTTTAATTCCATTGAGAAGATGATCTCTTAAAAACTAAAACTAAACTTAAGAATTAAAGAAATTTCGTGGAGAATTATGGAGAGATTATGCCAGAGTCAATTCGTGCTGATAACGTGTTAAAAAATAATAGAACAAAGAAGATGATGATTTGAGAGAGAATAATTGTTTGTATTTTTCATCCTCAAAGTATTACAATGGTCTCCTATTTATATGCTAAATGAGGCAAATGAAATAGTGTATGTTACAAAAGTTTACAAATGAAAATGTAAGAAGTTGATGAAGTTACGAGAGGAGAAGGTGAATCATCCAAGATCTTTGGATTTCGTAACAAAACGTTGTTTGAATAATGGGTTAACTTGTGAGAGGATTTGGCATTAAACTAAAACCAAAAGCCAGGTATCTAACACCATCCTAACCATATTACCCAAGTATTGTATTATCATTAGGTAAGTACGGAACATGGTTAACAAACCAAGCTAATCCATCTCCAAAAATATCTTCCCCAATGGATCCGATCCGAATCTTCGAAGTGCCAAAATTCCCTCTCGCGGGTCCCACCTCCAAAAGGCCACAAACCCACCACCATCTCCGCTCGTGCTTCGTTGGCAACTTCACCCGAACCCCCCCCCCCCCCCCCCCCCCCCCCCCCCAAAAAAAAATAAAACTAGGGTTTCCAACCGCCCATCGCCCAAATCTCCCAATTCCGATCCCCTTCTCCATTTTCCCGTTCCCCTTCCCATTGATCTACAACCCATACGTCGCGATTGGGTTTTTACAGTATTTGATTTGATGGAGACGCAGTGGATCGTGGAGTATCCTCGCGGGGATTTGGCCGAGAAACGCCCCAGGAAGAGGCCACGGATGGCTTGGGATGTTGCTCCGCCTCTCCCCATCCCGATTCCGAGGGTTGAGTTTTTTTTGTTGCTTTTTAAGCTGTTTTTTTGCCGATCTGGTCGTGTTATTGCGAATTGACAATCCTTTTCAAGTCCTGGCCTGTTGACATTTTTGGGGAAGGAAATTGTTTGAAATTAACGCAATTCCTGAGCTTTTGGCACCTTTTTCTGAAGAAAATTATTAATAATTAACGACATCGTTTCATTTTATATGTTTGCAGCTTGTGTCTTTGTTCTCCTAGATCTATCCATGCCAAAAATGTATTTAACACGACTTTGCCGATGAACTGATATTTCTCAGAATTATACTTAGCATGACCTAAGGAAAATATATACTCAAAAGATTGATAATTTTGTTGTTATTTTCACAACTTGCACTTAAGTCCTTACACAATTTGCACTGTAGGCTAATATTTTCCAAACCTTGATCTTATCAATACACCTCTTTGGGTAGTAAGATTCTTGTTTGAAATTGGTGCATTTGTAATTATCTTTTAAATTTAGATCTTACACCTCTAATTATTATTAGAAATTTGCAAAATCTAATGCCTCCTTATGCCAACCTTCCTTACACCTTACATCAACATTACCCCAGTGCCTCAAAAGAGGCTCCCGCCTTGGCGAGGTCGGGTCTATGCAACCGTACCACTGTAAAACAGTTAGGTTGTTTCCAATTGACCCAATAATGCTAAATGCAACTAACCATTTGCGATTTCTCAATAGATAAGAAATGCAAGTCGTTTAAATAATCATTTGATATAGTCCATGATGCTCCAAATGCCAAAAAAACAACATAATCTTTGACACAATGGAGATGGACATAACCTAACCTTCCTTACACCTTAGTTGGAGGATTTTTTTAATAACTTGTAACTTTTTAATTACAATGTGATGCGAAATGTTGCAGTTTGCACCTTCATTTGCTTGGATTCATCTAATGAATCGGTTTCCTTGACAAGTCTTGCAGCATAAACTAGGTCAAGTTTGAATTCCAATGCATTTGTTGGCTTTCTTAGTGAAATTGTAAAACCCTTTTGTTTTAGGTACCTACGATGCTCTACTGTGGACAAGAAGTTGTTAATGGTGCTGTCATAAACAATGCATTTACTTCTATGTATTACGGTGGTTGTGTCCCTCGTAATATATCCCCTCCCAGCAGAGAGGATGATAAAGATGGTCATTATGTCTTTGTACTCGGTGAATACTTAACATCTCGATGTAAGTTATTACATATTCACTGTTTTTTTCCAGATCAATTTTGTTCGTAATTAATATGATTAATTTATTATTTATCTGTATAGTGCAAGTGCCAGTATCAAGTATTCATTCCTTTGCTTTATTTTTGATTTTCAGATAAAATTCTCAGCAAAATGGGTGAAGGTTAGTTGTTTGTACCCCCAGGGAGTTCATAGCAGTATTTGACAATTATAATTATATTCTAGTTAACCATTTCTGGGGGGTTATAAACTCAGGAATTTGGTTATATAACTAGGATTTGCTTAAACTATCATCTTGTTAGTTGTAAGGACCATGAAATATCATTTAGTGTAGTAACGCTCCCTTGGAAAATGTAATCTAGGTACGTTCGGACAAGTTTTGGAATGTTGTGACATGGAAAGGAAAGAACTTGTTGCAATAAAGATTGTCCGTTCCATTCAAAAGTATCGAGAAGCTGCCATGATTGAAATTGAAGTGCTGCAAAAGCTTGCCAGATATGATGTTGGGGGTAGCCGGTGAGTCCATTTTTGTTCCACTCTTGATTTTGTTTGTTTATGATTGAGGTGAATTGCATAAGTTTCTTTATTTGTTGCAGTTGTGTGCAAATACGGAATTGGTTTGACTATCGTAATCATATTTGTATTGTAAGTATACCTTTGGTACTTGCGATTTGTTTGATTTTTGGTGGCAATGATTTTTCTCATTGCCCATTAAAACAAGGATGGATTTAAATGGTCAACAGGTCTTTGAGAAGCTTGGACCGAGCTTATATGATTTTCTTCGGAAAAACAACTATCGTTCATTTCCTATTGACTTAGTTCGGGAGCTTGGCAGACAACTTTTGGAGTCTGTAGCATGTGTGTGGGCATTATCTGCTCCGTTTACTTATTTCATCTATTCAATGCTTGAATACACAAATTAGAAAACCATATTTGACTTTCTGTCTGGTTTCAATATGTTTAGAATGCTTAAGTAAAAAATCACTAAGATCCCTCAAGATAATATTTGCAATAAGATCAGCACTGACTTAGTGGAAGTCTTATGGAGTGTTTTGTTCTGTTACAGTCATGCACGAGTTGCGCCTCATTCATACTGATCTGAAGCCAGAAAACATTCTCCTTGTTTCATCAGAGTACATCAAGGTTCCCAACTATAAGGTATATAATATTTTTAATGATCTTCTGCGATGTTTACTTGAATAATTTCTGACATTAGAAATGCTGATAATTAACTTTTATGTATTGTCTTTCTTGAAGTCTCTATCACGATATTCAAAGGACGGCTCTTATTTCAAGAATCTGCCAAAGTCTAGTGCAATCAAGCTTATTGATTTTGGCAGTACTACTTTTGAACATCAAGATCATAGTTATGTGGTGTCTACACGCCATTATCGTGCTCCCGAGGTTATTCTTGGTAATTAGTTTATCCCGAGCATATTAATAGGAGGAAAAAAATGTGGGTATTCTATTAGGAGGGAAATCTGAGCAACGTATGAGAAATGGAATCTATAATCATTGACAACTGCTTTGCTTGTTACACTGGTTCAACCTTTGTTATCGTGAAAAGGATAATTGATTTTCTTTCTTAATATACTGATTATGCCTTTTCCTTTATCCTTTTTGCAGGTCTTGGATGGAATTATCCTTGTGACTTATGGAGTATTGGCTGCATCTTTGTTGAGTTGTGCTCTGTAAGTTCTGTTGAAGTAACATTTATTTATATTCGACAATTTGCATGAATTTTGTTGTTTGACGATCTATTTTTGAGATCCTGGACGGGATAAACTAATTGTCAAATTAGGGATCCGTTACAGGTCGGCTTTTGTTGCTGTATTCAAACTATATGAATTGTATCACTTGTCCTTTTCCAGCAAACATTTTTCTTACTGGGACATGTTATAGTTTCTTCCATTTTATATTGCAGTTTTTTGGCTGGAGGCTATCTCACATCTTTATGTAGTTTACTTTAGACAGTTCATGTTTTATTTAAATGGGGCAGTGTGAAGCTTTGCAGATTATGTTCTACATATGAGGTCTTAACTGTAGGTGTAAAAATTGTTCACAGATAACTCTCTTATGATTGTGCTTTATTGATTTTTCGTATAGATGATGTGATTACTCTATGCTAGCAGTGGGTTAATCTAATTCTCAGGCCACCTTTTTTACCTAAGTCGGAACTTTAGTTTGGGCATGTTGAGGAGATTATGCTCATTAGTGAACTAGGTAGCTCCTTTTTTGCTTGTTTGGCATTTAATTCTCTTAATAATTTTGAACTACAGGGAGAGGCACTATTTCAAACTCATGAGAATCTTGAACATCTGGCCATGATGGAGAGGGTGTTGGGACCATTGCCACCCTACATGGTTAACAGAGTAGAGTAAGAGCTAGAAACATATTGCAAATGAACTTGTCACTATCAACTATTACCACATTTTGTTGATAACTTTGCTGTTTCTTTTTGTCAGCCGCTGCGCTGAAAAATATTTTAGACGTGGTTTGCATTTGAATTGGCCTGAAGGTGCTGCTTCAAGGGAAAGCATGAGGACTGTTTGGAAATTACCACGCTTACAGGTATATAATATCTTCCACAAAGAATGAAACAAAAAATTGATTTCTTTTTACACATTTAGAAGAAAGCACCCAAGATTCTTGAGCTTCTTGCTTGACGATGGATTTGCATTGCAGAACCTTGTGATGCAGCATGTTGATCATTCTGCCGGGGACCTAATTGATCTCTTGCAAGGTCTTCTGCGTTACGACCCAACACAACGATTGAAAGCAAGAGAAGCGCTACGTCATCCATTCTTCACTAGAGATCCCAGAAGATGTGGGTACTCTTTCTAACTTGGGACTACTGTACTTTTCCGTAAACTAACTGGCCTTGTAAGAAACTGAGAGACCACTCTGAATTGGCTAATAGAAAAGGGCTCTACTCCTAAATCCTGAGGCTTGTGGGGGAGAATTCCAGTCTTAGCCTTTTATATTTACGTACGAAATCAAGGAGCAAGTATGCTATTGTACATTACCACAAGTGTTTCATCCTACTTAGACGACAATTACTCCAAAACTTTTCCAACAGTTATGAAGATTATTAACCTGGTCGGTAAATTGACCATTGTCTTATTGCATTGACTTAAGATCACTTCAATTACCTCTTTGCGTAATATACAATTTCCCGTTTGGTTTGCAAAGTCTTTCTTTACTGGTTTCGTAGGGTGTCTCTGTCTCATCATGGAGTTTGTATTGTGCTGACTCAGTGCCTATTTAATTTTTTTCCTTCCACGGTACATCATGTACCAATTCAAGATTCATGTAAAATCAGAGAATTAATACAAACAATTCAGTATGGGCAGTTTGGGCACGTCGTTAAATGGTCGATGGAGTGTATTTTTATGATGAATGCCTGTATGCTGCTCGGACTGCTCATGTAATTTTCAACCCCTCGTATATTCTTAGAACTTCAACTTTGGGAAATGACGCGAGTATAGTAAACGCAAATTTGTGCCGTTACGAACTCAATTTCCCTATCTCGATAATTCTAATCTAACCACACATGTTTCCTTGGTGGCAATCTTCCTCCTGGACTTTTCTATTTCTTAAAAGGATATGGTCCAAAATTAGTCATGAGACAACAAAATAGTAGTTATTTGAACTCAAGCATATCTGAAACTTATGTGATTTTCTCTGATCTAAAAAGTTCCCTCTGAATTTTCTTGCATAAACTGTTACGTCATAAGTTTGGTCTCCCACTCTCTTCGAAAATTTCCACAAACTAATCAGAATGAAAGAATATATTTGTTAAGTAGAAAAATCAAGCCATCCAGCGATGCGGATCCAAAAATTCTCATAGACACGTGAATTCCTACACCAACCATTTTATTTTAGAACCTAAGAAATAAATAAAACTCAAATAGCAGCATGAGCCCGAGCGTACGTAAACAAAAACTACATTGCAAAACTTAATTGTCTCCATCAGCCAAATTCGGGTTGCATATCCATGTGGATAAGTCTAGTAATGATTGAGGCTTACACACCATAAATCTCTTTATCAAGATATTAAGTTCGGGTCGTTGTAGTCTTGTAGACTACTAGACCGCTCCACAAACCACAAAGAGGACGAAACGGGGAACGGTTGTGGCACCAACAACATTTTATTTTATGAGGATGAGATATACTCTTCAGTCTTCACAATATTTTGTTTTTTGTTTTTTAATCAATATCCTGTAAATAGTTTAAATATGGTTAATATCTTGTAGTATTTTTTTTCTTGTTGAGTAAGTTATCTTCTGACTCGATCAAAAAAATTAATCATGCCCTTCCATGATGAACTCTTAATGGAATTTGACACAATATAGTACTCGTTAAGACACCGAAATAGAAGATAAAAGTTTTTAAATTGATTTCATTTACAATTTAGGTCGAAATTTTAAGATAAGCTAAACGAGAAAAGTGTTATGAGATATTACCGAAAACAAAGATAAAAAGGATATTTAAACTTATATTAAGGATGCTCATGTAGTTGCCCCTCTGTTTTTGTTAAAATGAGAGTCTTCTTCAAATATGATGATGTCTTACGCATGGGATCTGTTAGAAGAACTGAGGCCTCAAGACAAAAAACGTCTATGCTCAACCACCAACATATATGTGGCCACTTTATCGCGATTAATTGACAGATTAATGATTTTATTTATTAAATAAATAATTAACCTACGACTTACGTCAAAAGCAGGAGAAATCGAGTATTGCCGTTCTGAACCTACGACTATGTTTTTTCTCCTTCTGAGTTCTGATTCTGAAGAAGCACAGAAAAAAATTAAAAAATCACTGTTGTGTTGGTGCATTATGTGCCATCAATCATCATCTATAGAAACTTGTTCTGATAAACCTTCAATATATTACACGAAGAGGACAAATAAAGATGGTGTAGGAATTGACCTTTGTTGTTGACACCTTAATCATCTCCTTTAACTTTAATATACCAAGACATTGTTTTTTAAAATGTGCATTTTAACATTTACATATGGAACTATTTTCCCAAAAAAAAACATATGAAACGATTTTGTCACTTTTCTAAAATCTTGTGTTGCAACGACGAAAGCGAGTTTTTTTTTAAAAGCATGTTTACATATTTTTTCCTGCAAAAAATTGATACCTTTATGAGTTTATGGCAATTTTCAGTACATATTTTGACATTTTTAATGCACGCCTACTATTTTCTATCCTCTCAACTACCACGAATTTTTTGAAAGTTGGTTTCCAAGAAAACTACATATAACTAGATTTAGAAAAAAGAACAAAAAGACACCTTGAGATGATTTTTGAGCAACAAAATTGGCTTTTGATTGATTAAAGAGTTTTTTTCCTTCGAAAAAGCAAAACCACACATGCATATTCCTTTGGAACTTGACATGTTTGGACTTTGCAGAATCCAGTCTGAGAGAAATTCCAACATCAACACGTACCAGAAATTCACAAAAATCCAAATATTTAGGGCACATCTTAAAAAATCAAAATACCATATCTTAAAAACTCCATCACGAAAAATTCTCACATAAAACAAAATTAATATCACAAGAAACAAATATGGTCTCCGTAAACCCACGTATCCGTTTTTTTGGGCTTGAAAGCGTCTATCACATTGTACAGCAAATCACAGACGTACACGTATCACATCAAGACCAAGCTACTTCTTAGACCAATTATTTTGCTTTCGTAAGCCAACCTACCTGTACCTTTTTCGCAGGTGAGTTTTACGTTAAAACCAAAAACTTAGTCCAAATTAGAATCAGATCCTTATATAAATATTTTAATTTTGTTATAGAATATGAGAATTACTGTTCATCGTCCCGAAATTACTTAAATCTTCTGTCTAATTATCATTTTGTCTTTCACAATTCTTTTAATATTCATTTCGTATGATCTCTTAAACTAAGGATTCTGTCTACGTTTTCCTCACTTTAGCACAATCAACACCACAAAATGTCTCGCGAAACGTTTACATCACGCGAATTTCAAAAAAAATAAAATTGGGCGGGGTGTCTGTTGCAGACGCTCGTCCAAAAAAAACTTAAAATTATACGGTGTATTATCTCAAATTATTGAGGTTCCATTGCAAGATTTCGGTAGTAACGGGGTAGATTACAACGAGTTTTTACAAGTAATAAATATCCAAATCCAAAAATTTCAAGATCTAAATTTTTTCCAGGGCGCTGCCCCCGCCGCCTTACTGGCGATGTGGAATGTCGTTTGCTCACCGATGAGCTAGACCCCCGACATATATATCAATGTGGTATTTGGTAAAACTTCCCGACTTTAAAAAAACTCATTGTAATTCGCCTCATTTATACAAAAAATCTTGGAACGGAACCTGAAATAATTTGAGATAACACACCTTATAATTTTAATATTTTTTATTAAAAAATATGACCGTCTTGCAAAAAATGTCATCCCCGTGGGTGTGGCGTCTTAGCTAGATGCATGGGGCGGCTCCAGCAGACGCCCCCTAATTGTTTTTATTTTTTTTACTAAAAAGAAGTTAGACATTTTACTAGATTCGAGTGCACCGAGACGTCCACTGGTTTCTTTCCCTGACATTCGAAACATTGTTTTTGATGATTATAAGAGGAAGATGAAAAGATATTGGTGGTAGGAGAGTGAAATGAAAAGATATATAAGTAGAAATGAGAGAATGACAAAATGATAATTCGCACAAGTGATTTAAGTAATTTTGAGACGATGTTTAGCAATTTAGTAAAATATTTGTGAAAAAAAGGCACAACATTTGTTACAATCTCCGCTGGCAATATGTCAATCATTAAGATAAAAAAATCAAACATGAAGTTGAAATTAATAAAAAATGTATATTTTGTTTCAAATAAAATTACATTCTTATCGAACATCCTCAATGCATGTTTCACATACAATTTTGGTGTTTTACAGTAGAAATAAAACTCTTTATGTATAAACTAAATCTAAAAAAATTGTGAACGCATCATGAAATCATTCTCTAAGCAGATAGACATATACGATGTTAAACTTGAAAATCTGATCTAGATTCCTCCGACTAATCATTATTTTATTATCTTTAATCACTTTACTTATAAACACATGAAACTCTTACTTTCCCATTTCTCATTCTCACGGGCACGATCAAAAACAAAATCAAATACAAGTACCATTTCAAAATTCCAACCCATTCCCCAAAACCCAAAAGCACAGGTACCGGAACGGAAAAACGGAAACCCCGGCAAGGAGGTTAAAGAAGAGCCGACGACGGTTGTCGTCCAGGCGATTCTAGGGTTTCGATCCGCCTCCCCTCCAATGGTGGATCATTCGGGGCCTCGAATGGCCGACGACGTCGAGCTCCTCCTCCACGACTCTGCCGCCGACCGGGACCCGTCGTGGCGGCTCAACTTCGACCGGTTCCGGAGATCGGACTCGCTCCCTTCCGAGAAGCCCCCAAGAGGGATCCACGACTGCCTTGGAATCCTCAAACAAGGTGGGGTCTTGAACTCGAACCCTATTATTATGTATTATCTTCTGAATCTCCTTTTGTACTGCTTTTGTGGTGGAATCCGATGCTTTGGTATATGGAAAGGTTTCCTTTTTATTGTTTGTGGAATGGTTTAGTGTTCTTTGGATTGTAGGAGTTTGTGTTAGAGAGATGGTAAAGGTCTTAATTTTGTTACTTTTGGAGTGTAGGTGCATGTAGAGTAAGGGAAGGTTGTGTTAACTGTGTTGTATTTTTGGTGGTCATAGAAGTGGTGTTGTTTGTGAAATATTATTCCACCAACTTGTTTTTAATCTTGCTATATGTGTTTGTATTTGCTTTTTCAGAGTTTGGTCATCTTTGCATAGTTAGATCGTTTTGTTCTTGCAGATATTCTGATTTTGTTCTAGTAAGAAACCTTTTTTGGCTCTATGTGTTTTCCCTGTCTTTCTTTGAGTTTCTAGTTTAACTATAATGGTGATATTGAATTGTGAGGTTTTGGGTAGAAGATGAAAGAAGTTCCGTCATACATGTACTATTTTTCTTCCGAACTTCTTTCTCTAGATGCCGTTTATTTGTTATTACTGACTTCTATAACTAAAATATAATCTGGGAACACACAGTAAAGGAATTCTATCAAAAACTTCATATTTTTGCTCCATCTTTCACAAAGTTGTCACGGACGATGTTTCATATGTCACAGGAGTGTAAATTATGATTTTATTCTTCATTTCCGTTATCCATTCTTTACCCACGTACACAAGCACATAATAGTTGCAGATAGTTTGTACTTGTTATGAATTTTGTGCGAGATAACATTTAATCTTGTCTATTTCATATTTGATCACATCTCATAATTTTTCCTTCAGACAGCTTTTCCCCTCTTTCCTGTTGTACATACTATTGATGTTTTCACTTTGTGGTTAGGCACAGGGAATGTTGTTGAAGAATATTACCAACAACAGGTAGAGATGCTGGAAGGATTCAATGAAATGGATACCTTGGCTGATCGTGGTTATGTTCCTGGTCTATCGAAGGCATGTTTTTCTTTACTCTAACATGTAGTTCCAGTCTGTCAACCTGCAGTGAAAATTTCCTCTTCTAGTTGCTTGACCTTATTTTTACCTATTTACAATTTCATACTTCAGGAGGAGCGTGAAAGAACTGCTAGAAGTGAGACACTGGCTATTCGCATTTCAAATGTTGCAAATATGATTTTATTTGCTGCAAAGGTCTATGCTTCAGTAAGAAGTGGTTCTCTCGCCATTATAGCATCCACCCTGGATTCTCTACTCGATCTCTTATCTGGCTTCATTTTGTGGTTCACTGCATTCTCCATGCAAACTCCAAATCCCTACCAATATCCAATTGGGAAGAAGCGTATGCAACCACTGGTTAGTGAAATCCACTAATTTCTTTGTTAAGACAATGACATTTATATTTTCTTCTATACAAATCTGTTCTTGAAGATTTATATTTTCTTCTATACAAATCTATTCTTGAAGATGGAGAGACATTGCGCATGTTCCATCCACTATATAACCAATACAGAAAGACAATGACACTTCCTTTTATTTTTCCTTGGCATTGGTTTGAGACCAACCCGGTTGTTCCCTAGTTTATGTGCTCTATCGTAAACGTTTTTGGTCCCTCTTTCTTGGAACTAAGACATTAGCACATTACTTGTTTTTGTATCACCAAGGTGATAGGGATATGCACTGTGAGAATTACCCTTATAACAATCTCCGTTCTTGATTACGTTTGGTACTACTGAAGGGTTTATTGTGCCCTGGTACATATGTGCATCGGTGTTAACGTTAATTCGTTCTTTATATTTTCAAGATAATATCTCTATCAATTAAAGAAGCCACAAACCTATGATAATATTTGCAACAGTTCTCTAGCATTTGATAGGTGTTGATTGAGGACACAAAGAATTGTGTCTCTATCTCTCTTTTACATGTATATTAGAATGTTAGCATAACTTTTATTTTATTAGTTATCTAAGTATTAATTTTGGGACTTTAAACTTTTTTATTTTTATTATTTAGCATTCCTTTATCCTTGTAACTTTGACAAAGCATAGATGTGTATGTATATATGTAATGAGTGATAACCATCGGAAGATTGGTTCAACCTTTTCAAGTGATTTATGGTTTAGAGGAGTTCCGTTTTCCTCGGGTCCCTTTTTTTTATGATGAACTCTTTCTGAATGGTGTTTAGGTGATGAACTTCACTAGTTCTGAAAAACAGACATGGAAAATTTTCTTTGTCTATAGTTTATCCTTTTGATCATTTGAATTCAAATCCAGGGTATCCTTGTCTTTGCATCTGTCATGGCAACTCTTGGCCTGCAGATAATTTTGGAGTCTGCTCGTTCACTAGCATCTGGTGTAAGCATACCTCTATCTCTTATTTACCAGCTATCCATATACTAGTCATTTCCTGGATATCATTTTTAATGTTTAAATCTACTTTTTAATGAATTTTCTTTCTGAAAATGTAAATGTTTTTTTCCTTTTTCAGGAGAGAGTGTTCAGCTTGACCAAGGAACAAGAGAAATGGGTTATCAACATCATGCTGTCGGTTACCCTTGTAAAGCTTGCCCTTGTCGTATATTGTCGCTCTTTCACTAATGAGATTGTCAAAGCTTATGCACAAGATCATTTCTTTGATGTCGTTACGAATACTATTGGCCTGATAGCGGCTCTTCTAGCCAGTTATATCCATTACTGGATTGATCCTGTTGGTGCCATCATTGTAAGCATTTAGTAGTTTTCCTCACCTCCATCTATCAATTTGACTGTGATTTGGTATCACGGGTTCAACTTTTTTCTGCAGCTTGCATTGTACACTATCCGCACATGGTCAATGACTGTGCTCGAAAATGTGAATTCACTTGTTGGTCGATCAGCTGCACCTGAATTTCTACAAAAATTGACATATCTCTGCTGGAATCATCACAAGGCTATAAGACACATCGACACTGTTAGAGCATACACTTTTGGCTCACATTACTTTGTGGAGGTTGATATTGTGTTGCCGTCGGATATGCCCTTGAGGGAGGCACATGACATAGGGGAGGCATTACAGGAGAAGCTCGAACGGTTACCTGAGATTGAACGAGCCTTTGTTCACCTTGACTACGAATTCACCCACAGGCCAGAGCATGCACTAGCTCATGATATATAAATTACTACTTTCCAACACAAGGTGCTTAGTTTCCTAAGGTAAATACGATTAATGGTAGATTAAGCTCTTAGGTTGTGGTCTTTCTGTAATGCCAGTCATGCTAAATTCTTTGTTTATTCACTTTTGAAGGACTCATAAGCACACATTGGTTACCGTTGGAGATTGCCCTATTATTGCCATGCCACTAAGGTTCTACTTAACTGTAAGTCTGGGTTGGTCCCCGGAGCTTTACTTGGAGGATTTTTTTGAAACACTCCTTACACATTGTAGTGCCAAATGCTGTAAATTTAATAGTTTGTTTGCAATGGAGTAACAACCATGTAATTTCATATTTGCATGAGTTATAATTCTTTAATGGCCTTTTTGTTGTTGCTCTCTGCCTTTTCCCTTGGAGTTTCTCTTTTCTTCTTTCACTTATGTACAGAGAGGAAATCCCCCTTTAATTTCTCTCATACTCCATCTTGGCTGTCAAACAACTTAAGGTTAACACTTGCAGCTACAATGGGCTATGCGCATCGGTGAGTTGGTATTCAGCAATTAACAATATCATTTCATTTTAGGATTTAGGCTCTCTGAAAATCCTTCATAACAGCATGCGCGACTCGGCCAGCCTATAACCCCTCCAAAAAATCTTGCACTGAATATCAGATGCACGGTGGGCAACTTCCACCACCTGCTTTGTTTTCCTTACTCATTAGTTTAAAGCAAGTTGTTAGCGTCCCGAAGGATCCACTTTGGACCGGACTCGCGAATGCGATCACCAACTACTAATCAATACGATTAGTGCTCTTCGAGTGGTACAAAATTCCAAACAAACACAATAACCAAAATTAAGATTTCATTATTCAAATAGATGATTATACAAGTACAAGTGATGACCTATTTATAGGCTACAACAATCACTTCAATCAACTAACTCTAACTACTAAAACTATCTCTAACTAACATGGAATCCATGTGACCTCCAAACACCCAATCGAAATGTGCCAAGCCATCAATCCTCATCAAGTGTATTAGACCAATTACGATTCGCCACGTCACTTTATTTATTTTGACTACTATCAATTCCTTCCCCCTTAAAATCAACCTTGTCCTCAAGGTTGTGGATGAAATGCAACGAATTTGGATGATGAACTCATGGTGGCCTTGCTAGGAGACTGTTTCCCTTTACGTCCTCGATTATCCTCTTCGTATGGCATGGACGTTCGGCCCACTCTTCCATCTTACCACCCGCCCTTATCATGTTCAATTGTAGCCTCATTGTAATGAATGCAGCCCATACAAACATTTCGTCGAACAACTTGTGTGCAGCATTCTTTGCTGCATTGATATCAAGGTTGGGTAAACCGACTTTCACGTGGACTGTGAACTCCTTGGTTAGGCTGCATGAGAAAGAAAAGAAACATCCACGAAATCCAAAATATCAAGGAACCCAATCGCATCACCAAAGCTACATGTTTTCAAAGTAAAGGGATGAGGTTTGATCATTCTCGACAACTCCCATGGCTGAATGGTTGTGAATTTGGAGGCACA
This sequence comes from Triglochin maritima, assembly GCA_963682175.1. Lineage (NCBI taxonomy): Eukaryota > Viridiplantae > Streptophyta > Magnoliopsida > Alismatales > Juncaginaceae > Triglochin > Triglochin maritima. The sequence continues at coordinate 1,626,783 of OY821774.1, forward strand.
CATCTGAGCTTAGTCTTGAAGGTAGTGGTTTCTTTAATAGACACATATTCACGGCCTCCTCGTCCCCTGCCTTGAGCAACATCCCCCCATGCATTTCGTCAAACATCCTTTGTGCACGGTCTTCCAGCAAATATTTTTTTCCCAACTCCTCGTCGTTTTTCACCGTGACATGCTGGAACTTCTTCTGCTTCGCCAAATTGTTCTCGTCCAGATTCCAGTCCAAAGTCCAGCATCTTGAAAATCGCCTCCATCACAGGCATTTTGCTGAACACCTTACTTGCATATTTGTTTCTCACGTGGGAAACACTGAACTTGCAACCTTTTGCTAGATTGGTCGGCCTTAATGGTTGTGGCTTCGATTCAGACCACCATCGGGGACAAAGCATTGTCAAATTTTTGAGGTTGAGCTCCCCACACGTCAAAATGCTTGCAAGCATGCCCACCTCTGTTACAACACCGTAGGAAGAACCTAAACCCAAATAACAAATCTTCCTTCCTAGCAACGTCCATGACCGAAGTGGTGGTGGTTCGGGAGGCACCTCAAGGAAGAAACTTTCTCCATCCACGTCATTGAAGACCCAACCACAAAGTCGTCGAGGCCTTTCATCAAACAAGGTTGGAGTGTACCTCTCCCCAAAGCGTTGATGTGGTTCACATCCGTGCTCAGCCTCGTCGCCGGCGGTTCGACCAGTAGACCCGTGGAACCGTTGCTCGAACCAAGAACACTCACGACCCTTGCATCTCCTACGATGAGCAACATCGACCCAGACATTCCATCGAACACCCCTTGGACCCTCTTTCTTGTAGTACATGAAAGTTCTATTTTGTTGGAGTCACACAACGTTGGCGAGAAAACGGCATTAACACCTCCATGTGGCGACGCTGGATTCACCACGACATCCTCAACCCCCTTGTTGTAGCATGACACTATTGTTGACGTTGGAGAGAGGTGCCAACACTGGTGGTTCAAGATGCAATTCTCCTACAACCTCGTTGACACGTGAATAGTCCTCGCCGGGGGGTTTCACGAACTGAGTTGAAGTATCGTTCTGAAGAACCCCCACTTCTACCTCATCTCTCACGGCCTTGTGGTCGGCATTGACGGGCTCCAGCATGTGTTTGAACATCGAATACTCCTTCGACCCTCCAGCATGTATAATGCTCATGAGCAACATCTTCTCCACATGCTTTGTTGGTTGGCCGAAGGTCGTCGTCTTCAGCGTGGGCTTTAGTTTCCAAGATTTGGACCTCATTGTGCTTTGGAGACAACATGATGGTCTTCTCTTCCATGGGTGTGCATGCTCTTCGTGCATCGTTGGGAGGCTGACGTCCAACCAACTTTGAATGAAGGGAAGATCGTCGTGCAAGATCTCCCTTTCTCTTTGCCCTTCATCGTTGCTATCTTCGGAAGTGTCCCCTCTTTCACCAAATTGTTAGCGTCCACGTCTTTGTCGCAGCAATATTCGTAGGGGTTAATCTCCTCTAAAGAAAATGATCTCCTCGTCGAGTTGTGTCCAGATGATACCAAATTGTTAGCGTCCCGACGGATCCACTTCGGACCGGACTTGCGAATGCGATCACCAACTACGAACCGATACGATTAGTGCTCTTCGAGTGACACAAAACTCCAAACAAACACAATAACCAAAATTAAGATTTCATTATTCAAATATATGATTATACAAGTACAAGTGATGACCTATTTATAGGCTACAACAACCACTTCAATCAACTAACTCTAACTACTAAAAGTATCTCTAACTAACATGGAATCCATGTGACCTCCAAGCACCCAATTGAAATGTGCCAAGTTATCAATCATCATCAAGTGTATTAGACCAATTACGATTCGCCACGTCACTTTATTTATTTTGACTGCTATCACAAGTTTTTGAATCATACCTCATCTTCTATTTATACCCAATCGCGACCTACCCCATTCCCGACCACGCCCGATATGAGACTAAAAAATAAGAAATGAGCAAGAAAGGGGTTAGTTAATTTGACAACGTTTTTTTCATTATAAAAATCATAGTTGAAAAATTGAAAGAGAAAATATATATATTGTGAAGTGTAAAACTGACGTGAACATAGAGAAAATTGAGATCTATTTTTTAAATGATTGTGAATATCTAACGTCCAAATCCTCCCAAAATATAACGATGACACTTTTCATCAAACAAAGAACGTGAAGAAAGACTGTTATGCTCTTATAATATTTCATCATTTAAACCACCAGATCTTTTAAAGGGGTTAAAATAATTAGTCGAGGAGCATCTTCGTTATTTTGTTTAAAGTAGAAAACTGGTTGGAAATACGACGATAAAAAAATAACAGTGAATTTAATTGGAAAAAATATATTTGGGGATTAAAGGATTAGGGGGTTGGGTTTTCTGGGAGACCCGCACGAGTGGGTTCTGCAAAGTAAGCAGCATCCACAACTCGGCCAGCCTATAACCCCTCCAAAAATTCTAGCGCAGAAAATATCAGATGCGCGGCAGGCAGCTTTCACCACCTGCTTTGTTTTCCTTACTCATTAGTTTAAGGCAACTCTAAGAGGCCACACCTATACTTGTATTAATACCCCTTCCAACCCACCCCATTCTCGACGTCACCCGATGTGGGACTAAATATACCAACTCAAGGTGGGCCCGAACATTCATATTTAATGTGACAATAAATATGGTCCAGATTGACCCAATGGTTGAAACAGTACCTCTTTCCAAGACATTGCAAAATGAATGTTAATGATAATCATAATTATTGGTAACCCTACCAGCTACAATACCCTATTTTCCAAATTTATCCTCTCATTGTACTTTTCCTTCTTTCTGGATTCATCTTCCACAAAACTTGTGGATGCATGGCATGATGCTTTAAATGGATTATTTGGAACCCTCCTTACAAATTGTAGTGCCAAATGCTGTAAACTTCATAGTTCGTTTGCAATGGAGTAACAACCATGTAATTTCATATTTTGATGAGTTATAATTCTTTAATGGTCTTTTTTCGTTGCTCTCTGCCTTTTCCCTTGGAGTTTCTCTTTTCTTCTTTCACAATTATGTACAGAGAGTAAACCCCCCCTTTAATTTCTCTCATACTCTATCTTGGCTGTAAAACAACTTCAGGTTAACACTTAGCAGCTACAATTTGCATTGGTGAGTTGGTGTTCACCAATTAACAGTATCATATCATTTTAGAATTTTAGTCTCATTGTAAATTCTTCATAACAGCATCCAGGAGAGATTTTGTGTGAACAAGTTTAGGATGAGTACTCTAAGATAGTACCAGCATAGCTTGTAGATGATTTTTCCAATAGACGTTTTGTCTTGAGATTTTCGAGGAAGATGCAAGTTGATTTAGTTCTAAAAGTTTCTTAGGCAGATATTCACCACCGAAGCAAGCAAATTAAGCAATGTGGATGTAAGTCATGTACTCACATCAGAAAAAGCAATCCATATTAAGAATTTGAAATGGGATTTGTTGGGTCCATCGCTAGTATTAATATCATGTTGTTGATTCCAAATCCTCATTAAAAATTCAGAGAACCACTCTTTTTTTCTGAAAAATTGTCTAGCCTCCTCTGTTGATGATAAACCTGCTTTAGTAGGATATAATCCTCAATCATTGTTTATTAAAAACATAATGCAAGGAACCAAAACCACAAATAAAAAAGTATAGTAGCCATTGCTACTTTGTCGGCATTGAGGAGCAGCCAAGATCCCAAACCAGAAAGAAGTCCAAACCACCACTTTATTTACCAATAAAACTATGTAAACAAGCAAAACATGCCACCTCAGTTCAAAAGACAATAAGATTGAAAGTTGAATGAGTTTTTAGAACAGAAAAGAGAATCGAGCAGGCCCTTATTCTCATCTGCTGATTATTTTCAGTGCAGAAGTAACTTTTAGTTGGGAGGTGGGAAGAAGATGGCATCATTAGTCCTCTTGGAGCTGAAGACCTTCTCTGTCTCAGCAGAAACGTTAAAGGCTGCCTGCAACACCTTGGAAGACATTCCCTTCCATGCTGAGATCTTCCCTGCAAGGTGGGTGAACACAGGACTGCAACACCAACATAAACAACACTTACAACATCATCATAAATTAGTATCACTGTGTTTGTTACTAATGATAAAATTTGCTTAAAGGTATGAATTGTTGGAACAAATTTTATTGGTTTAGCAAGAGTTTGTTATTGATCCTAGGTAACTAATAAAAATACATTCTTCAACAAGCAAGGCTGGGCTAAGTAATTCAAATACCTTCCAAGATATCATTACATCATAAATACAGCTAAATTTGAAAATAAATTTCCAGTTTAACTTTATTTAGATTTATAATTAGAGTTAAATCATTTCTCATATGTTGTTGTGAGTCGTAGGCAAATGAGGCTTTTGAAGTCAATTTCAGATGAATTTGAATTAATTTTATGTCAATATTCAAAATTTCGAAATGTCTCACACCACAAATAGTAAGAATCCTAAAACAAAAATAAGAGATAGCTAACCAAGTACTAGGAGAGACATAATGGTCAAATTGGAAGACATCAAAGTTATCATGAAATCTTCTGATCATATTTGATATTATCCCGAATGTATTTATGTTGTTATCCTAAGATAAAAATATAGAAGATAAACATTTTAATTTACCCTATTCTAATTAAACTCCATAATTCAGCATGTTTTTCAAAGTGATTATTTCAAAACTAGAAATCTACAAAAAGAAAAGTAAACAAAGAACTTACTTGGGTGTGGTGACAATGGAGAACCACTGCATGCCCTCGTCATCAGCAATCTTGGACACAACAAAGAACCTTGGAACAATGAACAAGTTTCCAGCAGACACCTTGGTCTCAAGAACCCTCTTCCCATCCATGCCCACAACTTGGGCTCTACCACTTCCCTTGGTGATGTAAGTAACTTGGAAAGCAGAATCACAGGAGAATCCAGGTGAGCACATGGCCTTCCCGTCCAGCTTGACTAGATCACCTCCAAAGTCACATTCTCCAACTAGAGGAAGGTTCTGGCTTGACACGACCACGACACGACCACCATTCTTGATGTCCACATCAAGAGGAGCCTCCTCGCAATTCAACACAAAGCCAGACCTGCATGGGCGGTGCCAGGAAGTTGAGTCAGGTAAACAAATGGATGTGATATATTTGAAGCTCAAATATTTCTATAATAATAGTGGATGCAAATGTCACTTCCAATGATATTGCAATTTCCAATGCTCCCTAAAACTTAAAACGTTAAGAGATAAGTTGCAATATAAACTAAAATTGTGACCCGTGATTAGGGTTGTCAAGTTCTGCTCGGGATCGATAGATCGTTCGATGTTCGCTCGATTTTGCTCTGATTTTGCTCGAAATTGTTCGGATCGGTTAGTAACGAGCCGAGCACGAGCAGACCCCGCTCGCTCGATACTCGCTCGATGCTCGCTCAATTATCGCTCGAAACCTGATTACTATATCCAATTATTTGATTAACCTGAATATTCTATCCAATTACCCGATCGGTAAAGTGTTAAACTCATTAAATAAACTAATTTACAAAACCCAACAATCCATTTAACAAACCAAATCAAAATACTCATTAGAATCAAAACCATATTAGTACTAAACTTTTCATTTTTTTCATTATTTTTTTTTCTCATTCTTTTCTACACCAAAAGTTCAAATAAATTAAGGTTTGGGTCAGGTAGATGATCTTATTTATAAGATGTTGATGTTGTGAGTTGTCCTACAATTTAGAAGATTGTGTTTGATTTTAATATTGTGTTGATTTTGTTTGATCCAAGTGTATAATCTTATTTATAAGATGTTAATGTTGTCGTATAATTTATAAAATTGTGTTTATTTTAGGTGTTAATTTTAAGATTGTGTTAGTAACTATTATTATATTTGTCTTAAGTAATTTTATAATTTGCTTATTAGGACAACATTATTAGGAATTCAATACAAAAAAAGGATTAGGTTAACGAGCCGCTCGTGAGCAGATCGAACCGAGCACGAGCAGAATTTTCCGTTCGAAACCCTTAATGAGCCGATCTTGAGCAGACTCGGATCGCTCGTTTAGAGATCGATTACACTCCTACTCGTGATGGATACAACTCTATTATAATATATAAAATAAATATTAGGTAGTTTTTCCTACCCATTCTCCTCGAGTGGCTCAGGGAGTTGAGCATCATCCTTGAGCTTGGCAATGCCAGCGCTAGGTTGGCTATTGACAAGCTTTTCGGCTTCTTGCTCAGACAAGTCCCACGCCCGACCGACAAACTCGGTGGTGAAACCGGTGAAGATACCGGTGGTGCCGGTGAGATGGAAGTTGGTGAACTCTCCAGATTTGTGGGCCTTGGAAGTGTCACCCAAGAACAAGATGGTGAGGTCGGATGCGTTGGGGTTGAACCACCATGTTAATACTCCGAACGGGAGTGCAATTGCGTCACCCTTTCTTATTGCTATCACCTTCTCCGGTTGCTCCGGTAGAACTATTCCGGCACGTCCACTTCCTGAATCGCATAGGGATCAAAATTTAGACTGAATTGTCTAAACGAGAACTGGAACTTTCGTTTTAGATGAAGAGATTAAAATCAAATATGATAGTTTTCGGGTATGGGATGATTTTTTATTAGATTGAATTCCTTTTTTTCATATATAATTTCTATGATGTATGCATATATAACTCCGTCAGTGCAATATGTAATCAAGTATTTAATATAGGAATCAAACCTACTTGTTACCTTTATTTTAGAATACATTTGTGTTAGTAAAAATTATTACACAAGTACCATGATTGGTTCGAGATGACCCAAGCAAACGCAAGTGTTTTTGCACATTTTTAATGATTGAGTCATGCTTTTACCAAATTCAACTAAAACTAATTCATAGACTTCATGTTTAAAAAAAACTTACTTTCAACTTTACCTTTCAACAAAATTAATGTAACTTGAATTATTGGTTAAGTTGGTAGACTTCTAGTTTCGAAATAATAAATACCAATGATCAAATCATAGTAGCCATGGAAAGTGCCCTACGATTTCCCAGTCCAAAGTTTTCTACTAAGGTGACCCAAAAAAACTCCACAAAGGTAAGACTATTTCATGATCAATAGAAAGTTTGTTGCGTCCTAATACCAACAGATACTAAATAATCTGAAGAAAAGAAACAAAAAGGAACCGAATAAAAACAGACCAATAGATATATCCATATTTCTCTTAGGTCAATGTAATAATTAAAGATGACCCAAGAAAAAACAACAATAAAAATCACATCTTTGATGACAAATCAACTATCTACAGAAACACATACACCAAACTATTTGTTGGTATTAACTAGAGTTGATTCAGTTTGTGGATCGTGAGCCTTGGATTAACGAGGACAAGAGATGAATCCCCACGATGTGATTACATGCTCGAGATTTAACTAAAAACACGAAATGCTTTAGAAAACCCCCCCAACAAAAGACATGTTCAGAACAAGAGTACGTATTATTACCTTCAAGAACATAAGCAATCTTGGCAGAATCAGAGTAGCTTGGAAGAGCAAAGCCCTGCTTGTGAAGAACAAGTTTTGCTGCACCCTTCTGTGATTCCCCAAGCATGGGTAAGTCATCATTGAACCAAGCATGGTAAGATCCTCCTTCACCACCATACACCTTCCTTGCAACCTTGGGTGAGATGTCCACAGCCATGTCTTTTTCCTTCTTTCGAAGAGAACAAAGCACAAGAGTAAAGTTGGAATTAGATGGAAGAATTTGATGGGCAGATGTGTTTTGGTTGTGTGGGGTTTATATGTATAGAGAAAGTGGTGAGTTGGTTACGTAGATTAATTTTGGTAGGTATATGTATTTTTGGAGTAAATGTGGTAAAACAATGTTCGGTTAAAGATGAACGTGGAATATGTGTGTCTTAATATTGGTTAGTCGTTTATATTTGCATGATTTCGGCGGAAAATGGGGTTTGTGGACCGGGAAATTGGTATACATAGAAAAAAAGTAAACTTTTAGATGTGCGTCCGTTACCTTTTTTCAGGGGTGAAAAAATTCTTGGAAAAAAAGAGAAAATAAATTGATGAAGATAATAACAAAAGATGCTACTAGAAGTAATTCACACCTACTCGTGAATTTTTAACAGAAATCGGTATTGGAATATCGGTTACATTGTAGAACGGGGAATTAATTACGGTGTTAAAAAAGTAAATTAGTTGTTATATTCATATTATCACATGCCACTTTAATTTATTTTCTAAAAAAAGTTATCTTTATCTTATCCATTTCAGATTTCTTACCACATCTGCTCCTCCCTATTCGGTCGTATCGGATTTCGTGTTTATAACCGTTGTTTTTCTATTCGGACCCGGGTATTATGTATGTATGTATGTAGGTAGGTAGGACGTCCTTTTGTTTGTGTATCTAGTCTAGTTGTTAAAATGTGATAATAGTAGTGGAAACAAGTTCGGTTGGTATTTAATACTTATCGTCAGTCATATTCATGTTTCGAACACAACAAATGTATAACGTCCAGTCCAATCCAATCCTCCCAAAATATAACTAGGAACATGAAGAAAGACGTCAAAGATCGAATAGTATCTTTTAACTTTTTTCTTTCAAGCCTGCTATATGCTCATCTCAAATTTCATCATTGTAAAACCAACCACATATTTTATTTTTTTCCTTTTAGAGATTCTAGATTCAATCCCGTTCTATATGTGCCCCAATATTGATAACCAAGTGGGCCTAATGTCACCAGTTAGAAGTAGGCTTTGAAACCAGCGTATGCACTATGCAATGTAGGTTTTGAAAGTTATAATTGGATACCATATTAACCGATCTCACATAGAATCTGGATATGTTTCAGTAAAATTCTCTTGTGTAACAAATTCAAACTGAAATCTTAACTTTTGAATTTTACCAGACCTCCTTTCTAGCTATTACCTTTCCAGAGTTCGTTGTATATTTGTGTTAGTGTTTGTTGTGTCACCCTACTTATCACGTTGAAAGGTTGGATTAAGTGGGGTTGGCAGTAACATAAAACATACTACAGCAGAACCCAGGTAACAATTTTTGTAATTGTGTTAGAATTACAAATTCTGGTTCCATTCGACTCCTATCTCCATAGCTCTATATGTTATTCTCTCTTTCATTCGTATATAATGTTACAATTAATATACATGATTCAGATCGACCAAATGGTTGAAACAGTACCTTTTTGAAGAAAACGAAGATTATAGATGGAAGTTTGTAGTGATTTTATTTCCTAGAGAAAGTTACTCATACATTTGAATTACAAGATATATATAGGCATAGGTTTTGGTTACGTTGAAGGGGACAGATGCGTCTGTTGGTGAACAGACGCGATTGTTCCTTGTGATTTAATGCTGGTGATGATGTTTAGACGACGTTTGGTTCTGATGTCGTTTTGGATTCTTCAACACTCCCCCTCAAGTTGGGTCCGGAAGAGATTGAAGGTACCCAACTTGTCTATGATTAGGTTGAATTGTTTCTGACTTAGAGCTTTGGTGAAGACATCTGCCAGTTGTTTTTGACTGGAGATGTATGGGACATCTATTTCTCCGGCTTGAATCTTTTCTCGGATGAAGTGACAGCCAACTTCAATGTGTTTGGTTCTTTCGTGAAATACGGGATTTGAAGCTATGTGCCGAGCAACATTGTTGTCGCAGAACATGTTCATGGATGTGGTGTGAGTTTGTCCCATATCGTGGAGAAGCTGTTTTAGCCATATAAGCTCACTAGTTGTTGATGTCATGGCACGATATTCAGCTTCAGCGCTAGATCGGGCAACAACCTTTTGTTTCTTACTTCTCCAAGTTACGAGATTCCCTCCTACGAACGTGCAAAATCCGGTAGTGGACTTTCGGTCATAGCTTCCTGACCAATAGGCATCCGAAAAACCAATGATACTGTTAGAGTTGTTGTTTTTCATTAGTAGTCCTTGTCCTGGGGTCTGTTTTATATATCTTAGAATTCTATCAATGATATCTAAGTGTGGTGTTCGGGGTGCATGCATAAATTGGCTTATTGTGCTGACAGCAAAAGTAATGTCAGGTCTGGTTACTGTTAGATATATGAGTTTTCCTACAAGTCTCTGAAATTGGTGAATATCTTTGACAGGTTCTCCATTAGTAGGACTGGTTTTGAGATTTGCCTCAATAGGTGTACTAGCAGGCCTAGCTCCAAGTTTTCCTGTTTCTTTCAATAGATCTAGGGCGTATTTTCTTTGTGATAGGAACAAACCATTTTTTGAATATGCAATCTCTATTCCTAGAAAGTATTTTAGGAAACCAAGGTCTTTTATATCAAATTTTGTTTTTAAGTAATGCTTGACCTGGTTAATTTCATTATTATTATCACCAGTAATGATGATGTCATCTACGTAGACTAAGAATATGGTGACTTCTTTCTTATGATGCCTAGTGAACATAGAAGCGTCAGCGGAAGACTTTAAAAAACCATAAGCAATAAGGAAATGACTAAGTTTGGCATACCATGCACGGGGGGACTGTTTCAGACCATAGATGGCTTTGTTGAGTTTGCATACCTGATTTGGAGTGAAGTTGTACCCTGGTGGAGGAGTCATGTATACTTCTTCTTCAAGAGTCCCTTGGAGAAAAGCATTCCTAACATCCATTTGATAGAGTTTCCAATTTTTATTAACAGCTATGGATAGGAGAACACGAACAGTGTTCATTTTTGCAACGGGTGCGAAAGTTTCTAGGTAATCGAGACCATAAGTCTGAGTATACTCTTTGGCTACTAAACGAGCCTTATACCTTTCGACAGTTCCGTTGCTGTTATATTTTATTTTGTAAACCCATTTGCATCCAACTGGTTTGGTTCCGTTAGGTTTAGAAATGAGTGTCCAAGTGTTGTTGGTTTCTAAGGCTTTGAGTTCTTCCTCCATGACATTGCGCCATTTTGGGTCGCAGGTTGCTTCGTGAAAGGTCTTAGGTTCTAGGTTTTCGTTTATTCTGCTTAAATAGGTCCTATAGTTTGGTTGTATTTGTTTATATGTTAAGTGGTTTTCAATGGGGTAAGTTACTTGTGAGGTAATAAAGTCATTGAACCTAGTAGGCGGGCGACTGGGTCGAGTAGATCTTCTTCTCGGAGGTGTCTCCTGATTGTTTTGAGGAAAAACTTCTTCTTCTCTTTCTTCTTCTCTTTCTTCTTCTCCTTCTCATTCTCTTTCTCTTTCTCCTGTTTGGGTGCTGATCCCTGGTAGAACGGGTGTGTTGAGAGGTTGGATTGTGCTTGTATCTTCGGGTCTTCTGAAGTAGGACTCTGTTTCTCTAAAGACTACATCTCGTGAAATATACATTTTACAATTTTCGGGGTCAAAACATTTGTACCCTTTTTTTGGAAATAGTAACCAAGAAAAATACACTTTACAGAGTTACTATCAAATTTATCTATACGTTTCCTGTGAACAAAGCAAACACATCCAAAAACCTTGAGATGATCTAAGGTTAATTTCCGACCTAATAGTATCTCTAGAGGTTGTTTATTTTGAAGGATAGGACTAGGAAGCCGATTTATGAGATAAGTAGCAGTTAAGACTGCATCAGACCAAAAATGTTTGGGGACATTATTTTGAAAGAGTAAGGATCTGGTTATATTTAAGAGATGCCGATTTTTTCGCTCAGATATTCCATTTTGTTCGGGGGTATGAATGCATGTAGTTTGATGTAATATTCCGCGTGTTTTCAAAAAAATTTGAAAGTTGAGACTGGTATATTCAGTCCCGTTGTCTGTTCTTAATGTTTTAATTTTAAAATCATACATGTTTTCAATAAATGTTACAAATTCGCAAAAGATTTGAAAAACATCTGATTTGTTTTTAAGAAGATAAATCCAAGTATTTCGTGAGAAATCGTCAATAAATAGCACAAAATATTTGAAACCATTATAAGATTCGACTGGGTCAGGTCCCCAGATATCAGAGTGAACTAATTCAAACGGAAAACTTGATTTTGTTTTAGATTTATAAAAAGGAAGTCTTGTTTGTTTAGAAAATTGACAAACATCACATGTATAGGTAGATGAAATAAAAGGAAATAAAGTTTTCAAAACAGGATGGGATGGATGTCCCATTCGTTTGTGCCAGAGAACATGATTAGGCACACTATTGGTATGAAAGGCCTTATGCTGAGTATCTAAAACATAGAGCCCATTGATGTTAACTCCTCTACCAATCGTCTTCCCTGTAATTCGATCCTGAAAGTAAACATCAGTAGGGGTGAATATAACATTGCAATCCAAATGTTTCGTAATTTTTGCGACAGAGAGAAGATTAGAGGTAAAAGTTGGTACGTATAGGACATCTTTGTTTATTTTATTTAATATGGTGATTTCTCCGGTACCTTTTATTTCTACTTGATTATTATTGGCGACAGTCACATATTTGTTAAGCATATTTACTTTTTCTTTGATGTGGTTTAGTAAACTAAGATTTCCAGTCATGTGATCCGTGACACCTGAGTCAATTATCCATTGAGTATTATGTCTTATATTTCCTAAGATTTTATTTGGTTTATTTGCAGAGAAATTTTTGGGCAAAGTTTGTATACCTGCACAATTACCTGATCCTTGAGGATTGGTTTGCAAATAGTTGCTTAAGTGGGCTAGAAGTTGGTCCAGCGGAATCGGGTCGGGCTTGGATCCGGATCCATGTCCGGTGGAAGTTTGAAATGCGGAATCGGGTCAGGTGTATTCTTCGGATCGGGTTCTGAGAAACCCGGATCCGTCTGTGGTGCGAGAGGTTATAAAACCTCGAGGATCCGTTTCGTCTGCCCATTTCCGCCTCTCTTCCTCCATGCTAGGGTTAGCCACCGCACCGTTTCCTTGTGGTCTGTTTCCGTTGTTGTTCTTTTTGTTGTTCCGATGATCTCCTCCTCCTTCCCTCGTTGGTCAGAGATGCGGATGTAGGAACCAGCAGGAGTTCCTATTGTGTCCCGGTTTTTTGCAGTTGTCGCATGTCTCTTGTGGTCTGTTTCCGTATTTTTTTTGTTTGTTTTGCGGTTTTCCGGCGAAGAACGCCTGAGTTTCTGATGTCCGTTCGCCGTTCTGAGCGGTGGTCCGGCGGGATTCCTCTCGTTGGATCATCGCGATGATGGTCGCAAGGTCTGGAAGGTCTGGTGTCATGAGGACTTGGCTTCGGATGGCTTCGTAGCTACCGTCGAGTCCGATGAGGAACTGGTAGATGTGGTCCCTTTCTTTTCGCTCAAGCAAGGTTCTCGGATCGTTGGTCGCGGGCTCGTAGATGGCAAGCTCGTCCCAACCTCGCTGAAGCGTTCCGAGGTATTCTGTGATGGTCTGTCCGTGCTGTTTTGTCTGCGATAAATCTTGTTTTAGTTTAAAAACATGGGCGAAGTTTTGGGCTTTACCGTATATGTTCTGGACCGCATCCCAGAGTTCTTTTGCTGAGTTTTTGTAGAGAAATATGGACCCGATTTTTGGTTGCATGGAGTTGATGACCCACGACATTACGAGGTGGTCCATCTCCTGCCACTCTTCTTGTTTTGTCTCGGTCCCTTCTTCTTCGGGTTTTTTTGATGTTCCGGTGATGTGGCCGAGTTTTCCTTTCCCACTGAGGGCCAGTGTGATCGCTCGCGCCCATGACAAATAATTCTGTCCATTGAGCAGCTGCGACACTAGTCTGGGGGCGTTTACTTCTGGATCCGACATCACTTATCTTTCTCTTGGGTTTGGATGTAGGTTTCTTCCACCTTCAACCCCCTTGAGAGGCAAAGATGATGTGTTTTTTGGGTGGATGTTCTGAGGAGATCCAGTGATGAGCTCAGAGAACTCTGAAGGTCGCCGATGATGGAAAAATTGGGGATCTTAGCTCTGATACCATGAAGAAAACGAAGATGATAGATGGAAGTTTGTAGTGATTTTATTTCCTAGAGAAAGTTACTCATACATTTGAATTACAAGATATATATATGCATAGGTTTTGGTTACGTTGAAGGGGACAGATGCGTCTGTTGGTGAACAGACGCGATTGTTCCTTGTGATTTAATGCTGCCGATGATGTTTAGACGACGTTTGGTTCTGATGTCGTTTTGGATTCTTCAACACTTTTTCCCTAGATGTTGCAAGATGAATGTTTATGATAATTATTCGTAACCCTACAAGACCCCATTTTCCAAAAAAAAAAACTCATTGTACTTTTTCCTTCTTTCTGAACTCATCTTCCACAATTTTTGTGGATGCACGATGCTTTAAATGGATGAGGAAATGGATGAGGAGGTAAAGAAGGTGGCAATGTGAAGCTGTTGTGGCATCACAACTCAAGACTAGAGTCAAGGTTTCATGGAAAAAATATCTATGGTTGTTAGACAACTGTTTTTACCTTTCAGTAAATCGTTTTGTTCTGATGATGCTGTTTTGTTTGGATTTTGCTCTAAATCGCTCTTTGCAGGGAATGAAGAAAAAAAAGGCTGTCAACTTTGCATGTAGAAACAATGCAAAGGACAATCGACTCTCTTCCTACCACAACCATTGGATAGAGAGGATTCCTCTTTCTCACCATTTTGTTTGAATGTCCCATTTGTCTGCTTGTTGTTAACTAAATTTTCATATTAATCTCTTCTTTTTACAATAATAACATTGATCAACTAAAAGCTCGCCCGGTTAGTGGAATGTTATTATCTGACATTCGGTAGATGGGATAATGTTGTTTCAGTCTAGGGTGCTCACTTAGGATGTGTGTTGACAGTCTTTTTTTTTGGAAATCCAAAAACATAATTTATAGTGAAATTTCTTGTAACATGTATGTTACGGATAAAGAAATTGTCGCTTGTTTGAGTGTCATGGTTTCTTAAATAACCAAACTCATCACTAATTGATTTTGATTTTACTGGTTTAAAAACCTGAAAAACATTTAGGGTTGGTTTTTGGTTTCTCATTACAAATTCAAGAAACCAAAGATTTACTAGAAACTATTTTTTTTGGAAATTTAGACTGTATTTGGATGTGAGGTTTAGTGAAATCTTTTGTTTTTAGTGAATCCACGCCGAAAATCATATCCAAACGCAGCCCTATTGGACGTTGGAAAGTAGCCAGTAATTGCTAACCACGTCAGCAATTTGGATTCCCCTGTCAGCAATAGTGTACATTTCTTGTAATCCTATTATCTCACAATTGGATCTTATTTACAGTTAATCTCACCATTCATTAGCATAACCGTTTTTTTCTTAATCTACCTTACAATCTGAAATGAGTGGTGGATATAACCGTGGTTGCGGGAAGACGTGGAGTAGAAATCAGAAGTGGCCCACAATCACGTGAGCTTATAACACACCTGTGAGCATGAGATGCTTACTTTTGATATTCTCATCAAATTTCCACCAATAAGATTGCTTTCACCTTATTACACCTCACACCCTCCCATCCAGTCATCTACTACTATTTCATTTTGTCTTCCCTTAATATCCCTACTAAAACTTGCTACTTCTCTCACTTGTACCAACCATGGGAAACTCCTCTGCTTCATACATTCGGATGGTAGTAGCAAATATTTGCTCATCAATTTGAGTTTCAATGTTTGTGTTCTTGTTGAATGGTGCTTAATCTTGCATGGTAGTAGTGTTAATTAACTTGATTGTCTGTTTAGGTGCAACATTTGATTGAGAAGTGCTTGATTTTCAACATGAACCAAGAGCAATGCGCCGATGCCCTCTCCAAACACGCCAATATTAAGCCGGTCATCACAAACACAGGTCTGTATGATATTAAACCAGACTATATATATGTGTGTGTTAGCTAGTTAATTCTACCTTTCATGTGAACCACATTAGCTTATTCAAATGTATTTCGAAGCCAGAGTAATAGCAAACGTTGTCCCAAAGTGAACCGTTAAAACTCGAGATCTTTTAGTTCCAATAGTTTCATGCCCACAACTATCTACAAGCATTAATGCATGCATGTGGATCGATGTTTAGAGATTACAAAACATATATATATATATATATATATATATATATATATATGCAAGTAGCCATGAAAAGTAAACATTCATCTTTACTAACTTATATATTGATGTTCATGTTCAACAGTATGGAAGGAGCTGGAGAAGGAGAACAAGGAGTTTTTTGAAGCCTACAGAAAGGGAAGGGAGGACAGACTAGTGGAAGCTGAAACAAAGGAGAGAGTAGAAAAGATGCTTGCTGAACTAGCATCCAAAGCAAAAGATGACTAAACCAAAAGCTAACCGAGGAGATCAAACAGTACCCAAGAGAAGAGCTAGATTAATTAATACTTGATCTCTCTTGTATTCCCGTTCTTGTGTCAATTAAATTGTTCTCAGAGTTTTACCAAGTAATGTTTCGTGTTTTTAGTTTATCATTTTAATTGATATACCAAGATCTAGTGTACCTACACTTATAGTATGTTAAATTGTTCATTTTACATTGTCTTCCTTTGTTTTTGTTTTTTGAAAGAGTTCAATATTTGTTTTGTCCAAGTTATTTTGTGATAGAGGTATTCGACCATCACAGTTATTTCTTTTCTGTGCTTTAGAAAATATCTTGATTGTTCGTCTTGCTCTCAAAAAATATCTTGAACTTACCAGATAGAAAATGCAACCTAAATTCTAACGTGGACATCGGCCTAACAAGTAATCATTACATGTGAAGAGATGCATATCTATGAACATTTGTTGGTCCTAAAAAACAATTCTTTCTACTTGGATAATTATAAAGTTAAAGGAGCTGTAGGTGTCTAGGTCTATTTAATTACTTCAGTGAGCGTCAAATAGATTGGATCGACCTAGCCGTTTGTCCGACTACATGGTGGGTATGATCAGAATTAGTGGTTCGAATTGAAACACTAATCTCGCATTGTTAGAGAAGCATCACATTCACATTCTTGGTTTTGAACCTGGCAGACCGATGACAAAATATTCAAGCAAGAAAAACATCATGCACGAGTTCTTACTATTTTCAGAAAGAAAATCTAACTTACACTTCTGACTTGCTAACTTGCTTGCATGTTTTAGCATCAAACCAAAATAATCATTCGAAGTCAGTCATGTGTTGAAAGCTGAAAGTCTCGAGTGAAATAGACATGTCGTCCAGATACAGTGTTTGCCTGACATTTTTGCCACATGACTTCCCAAAAAATAGAAGAGGATGTGTGTGGTTGGACTAGCTAGCTGGATTGTACATGAAAAAGATATGCAACAAGTGAACCACATAATTGAATCGTTCGTTTTCACTACTTTTTTTTCTATATTAAAGAAGTAGCTTCAGCAAGAGTGATTAACGGAGTTAACTTTTTTTTGATGTTATCTACTATACTACCTATCATATTTGAAATGTCAAACATCTCAAACATGTGAATGAGATTATTGAAATTCGAATATGGTCTTAACAATCTTAATACAAATATTCTCCTAACTTAATTATCCCAAGCTATTTAACCGAGCTAACTTGAGATCCACCGTGTATGCTGTCTCAGAAATCATCCTTAAAGCTACGTTGTTTAATTTCACCATAGTTGCCTTAAACAACACATCATTTTCTGCTTTTAATTACTACCTATTATTAATATTGTTTCACTAAATTCCAATATTAAATATTTTAAGTTGATAAATCTCTATAGTCTTGGATTAACCATTTAACCTCGACTAAGAATATATAGGAATACAAAACCGTAATTTACGTGTTAGAATTTTATTAAAAAATATAAGATTTTTTCAAATAAAATATCTAGGGAAGCAACTTGGACGTCAATAATTCGAGGAGAGATTCTTTGGTTTATAATTTTCAAAGTCGTCCGCTTGAAGGCAAAGATGCAACAAGACCATGATGGCTTATCACCCGCCATAGTTCATTCCCTCTTACGTGGATATGATTAATTGAAAGTTTAAAATAAACTAATTTGAATCTACTAATCTTTGTCATTGATTGTTAAAAACTCGGAAGTGCATGATAAATTAAGGTGAAGACCAGAAGATGCAATCAAAAAGTAGATACCAAATAATCGATGTATGAGTCATTTTAATAAATAACAAATAATAAATAAGTTGAGGATCAATCAATATGCTGGGTCAGTTTGTCAGGGAGGTGCATCTGGACGTCTTTGGTTTTGTGGTCGGGTTCAGACTCTTGTCTATCATTATATTAAAAATTTGAAAGCAAAAACTCAATTATAATGGTGATTGAATTGATTTACGTGTAGCATGCATGATCTTGACCATTATCACTCGCTTCAGCTCGGGTTTGAAACAGAAATGAAGACATTGTGTTTCTCTTGAGGAGATAATTGATTTGATTCCTTCAGTTGTTGTACTAATGGAGGAGGATTGAGGAGAGAATGAGAAAAAAAACGGTTGAGAGGTGATCATCAAGCAGAGGAAGTGAGACAAAACTTAACACTCCTAGAAGAGAAGAGAAGAGATAGCAAGGATTGTTTTAGTGTGCGAGAAAATATACGAGGTTTGCCTCTTCCTACAATTTTGTGCCACAAGCAATGTGTAACCAAACCACGTAAGGTTTCAAATGTAAGGTTCAGATTTTCACTACTACAGAAAAGGGAATATACGTCGGATGTAAGGGGTTATACACGTCGGATATGAGCACACCCCAATCCGACTTATATGTGTGCGTCGTCTATACATAGACGTCAGTCATAGTATAGCCGACGTCTATACCTAACGGATATACGTCGGCTTTAATTAAACTCCGACGTGTATTCTTTGATGTATACACGTCGGTTAACTAACATACGACGCCTATACTTTAAGCATACACGTCGGTTAACTAACATATGACGCCTATACTTTAGGGATAGACGTCGGGTAAATAATATACGACGCCTATACTTTAGGTATAGACGTCGGATTACATAGAAAGTAGAAAGCCGACGTCTATTCTTTTCTTCAGAGGATTAGACGTCGGCTGATATAAACAGCCGACGTCTATTCCCAAACCTGGACAAAAAATAAATAAATAGCATCCGACGAAATTGTTTTTAGTCATCGTCGTCGTGTACATACAACTGCACCAAATTCGTTCACCTATAAATTTCATCCACATATATACATCCATATACATCCACAAGCATACATGCACAAACACAAACACACATGCACAAACATACAAAGCATACACAATTGACATTCAACACACTTGCAATTAATTCATTCTAAAATTAAGGCGATTATATTAGGCATAAAGTGTAGATTTGTAATACAAGTGCACTTGTTAACTAAATTACAAAAAATACAATTGGCAGGAGAACCTCTTAGTTCGTCAGCATGTTTCTGATGAAATAGCGAGCCCATCGGTCGCGAGTTTCATCGAGCTCCTGTTGCGAGAATGGATCACTACTTTTTGGGAAAACCTATGAAAAAAATACAAGTGTGTTGAATATTAATAACTAAATATTGAAACTACACAACTATACAATTGAATAACGATCTACATTACCTCGGATAGGCATACGTCTTGAGTTGCCAATTCGAGGATTTCCTCCATGTATCTCATCACGTAGTAACCGCATTCCGTATTTCCAACCTGCTTCCGGTACTACAAACATAGGAATTCGCTAAATATTTGTTCCTAACTTAATTAACAAAAATGGGATAGAACGTACTCTCATTCCATGCCATGTTATTCCTGATTTTGTGGTTGTTCTCCTACCACCTAAAGCTCTGTAAACCTTAATTGCCCTGAGCAGCACAAGTTAAAATATCAATCAATAATACTAATAAAAATCCACGAATTACTTTATTCACGACTAAACGAACTTACATATTTAGAAGTTTGTTTATTGAGTCCCTTGGTTTATTCGACCCCAACGGATCAAACCAATATGCCGAATTAGTCGTTGGGCATACAACGACAAGCATCCAATGAGCCCTGTGTTATATATATAATTAGAAGTTTATTACAAAATAAAATTTCACTTTGAATTACAAAGTTTACCTCTCATGATAAGGGAGCAGATAATATTTCTTGTCTTCTTCTTTAAAGAATGTCCCTAGTTGACCCGATTTATCGTCATTCCCGTATATATATGTAGATGGACTGATAAATCCAAATACTTGATCCTCGGGAAAGATTGACCTTCTGGCGTCGTAAAGATGTCTACAAGTATAAAAATTATAATTTATTACAGTTTTGATAAAATTATTCAATACTTTTCATTGTATACAAAAGAACACTTACTTCACTTGCACATCGATAATCATGATACACAACGAATCCATCGCCATGAACTGCATGATATCCTCTTTGGTGACGTACAAAGCCGGAGGCAACCCTTTATCCCCCTCCAACTCCAAGGTACTTAACGATTGTGCCTCCCTACCTACCATACATTGATACAACATTTTGCACCTACTTGGAAGCGAATTAATGTTGATCGGAGATTGGTTGTTTGACCCTTTGCTCCGGGGGCTTGACACCTTACAAAGATGTATAGAACCGTTAAAATACAATTGTTAACAAATTTGAAGTTTAAAGTCTTTCAAAGTTAAACTATACCTCATGTTTGTCGTTTAGCTCTACTAAATAACTAGGCCAACGCACGAACCCACCGATAGCATCGCCGAGAGTAACAATCTCTTCTTCCGGAAATGGCACAAAAACACCAGGATCTAAGCAACTCTCAACTGCAACCTTCAATTCTCCCTCTCCTACCTCTGTGAAGTGGTTCAGAAGATACCACAAAATCTTAGCAGGAGGTCCTTTGATTTTCATCTCATCAGCCTCTTCATTGTGGTTTGGTCCACTACGTTTCATTTTGTATCTTGAAACATTACACCTGGGACATGAATGTAAGTTTTCAAACTCACCCCTATACAATATACAATCGTTCGGGCATGCGTGTATCTCCCTATATTCCATTCCCATAGGGCACAACACTTTGCATCATAAGTTCTATCTGGCAACTCATTGTCATCTGGAAGCATCTCTTTCACTAACTTCAACATTGATGTGAAACTCACATCGGACCAACCATTTCCAGCTTTTAAATTGTACAACTTCAACACCGCTGACAATCTAGTGAATTTGGTACAATTCTTATACAACGACTTCTCATTGTCACTCAACAAATTACCAAGTAAATCGGGGTTGGACGAAAACTTTTCAGCCATATCCTGAACCATTTCCTCTAAGTGATCTTCCACACTAACATCTTCTCCATCATTCTTGGAACGACTACATGATTCATTTTCGCCGTGCCATATCCACCGTCTGTAATTTGGGTCAAAACCTTTCTCAAACAAATGATCTTTCATTTTCCGAAAAGTCAACACTGACATATTATGACACTTATTGCACGGACAATACGCCATGTCGCTGTCTTTCATTTTCTTAGAATGTTTTTTGGCAACCTCTAAGAACATATTCACTCCGTTCTCATACTCATCACTCAATCTGTTTGAAACTATCCACTCTCGATCCATTTCAATCTAAACAGAGGCAAAAATGATAGTTATTATTGCAGAACATAAATAAAATTTCAATTTAAAAGAATGTGTACGTAGATGAGAAGATTCAGAGACATTAAGACGAGAAAAGAATGACTCAGAGGAGAAGAGATGAAGTCCTTAATCTAGCGTGGAATAAGGAAGGTTAGAAATCTAACTAAACAATCAAGGCCAAAACAAACCTAAAGTCCACTATAGGTCCTTAGTAATAGCCGACGCCTAACTTCGAGGTCCCACCGAGGACCACTAGTCTGTAGGAAATCAAGAACCCAGAGGTCCCTAATATCTCAGGGAGACTAGATGGGCAACGACGTTCAGGCCAAAACGGTCTTAAACATCGAGGACCACTAATCTATAGGAAATCAAGAACTCGGAGGTTCCTAAAATCTCAGGGAGACTAGATGGGCAACGACATTCAGGCCATAACGGTCTTAAACGGTTTCCTCTCCTTAATGCGTCCGAAAATCCTAGGGGCCAACGTCTAATTGATTTTATTAAGGCTCTTTTATTAAGTGGTTTTTGGGCCAAGGAAATGGTGATGAAATCCCCCACCTCATCTCCTATAGGTGACTGCCCCCTAAGTGTTTTTCATACATTAATCTAACAAACAACACACCAAACAAACACTCACCTCACTCTTGTTCCAATGCAAGTCCTACTAACTAATGTGTGCTTTCTAATGAATGATGAGTGAAAGATAGTACGTACCTTACGCCAGCAATCTACGACAGAAATCGTAAATAATAGAAAAATACAATGCATGCAAATCCTATATGATGAATGACTTAACAAATATTGTCTAACCTTTTGCTTTGGGTTATTAAAGGCCAAGTTGTTTAAGGGGGCAATGAGTTATTATAAACTAAACATTTAACTAAACAAAGTAAGTTTTTTTCAGCATAAATAAACATTTAACTAGACAAAACATAAATAAACACAAATAAATGTATGAACTCACTATACTAAAGATTTATTCTAATTTGGACACTTTTTATGCAAACCCATAGAAAACTACACATATATAATTCCAGAATTATCGTCTAATGGGATATAATTATTTCTAAACATTTTTGTTTAGGTATGCTTTTGTAATAAACATAATGACATGCAAACACACTTTCTTCCACTTTTTTTAGATGAAGGAACCGGTACTGTTCTAAATTCTAATAGTTCTCATTTACCATACTTTTAAACGACATTTTTCAATCTAAAAAGTGAGAGACAAAATCAATTTGTGCGTCTATGAATCAATTGTGAGGCATGTTTGTGTTCATTCACATAAGACCAGAAAGTTCAAAGTAAGTTCGAAGTTTATTTTTGCAAATGTAAGCTTCCTGCGTGAGACATAATGAAATATAATACAAGTTGTTGAACCGATATGAACTGTGTCAAGTAATATGGTAATGTTATCGTATTATGATATCACATTTTGGAACATCATAAAAATAGTGAATTTCATTCAAGATTTGTCTAGTAAATGAAACGTAACATGAGTTGTTGAAACAAACGTGAATATTTTATCATTTCCATCTAATATTTCACACTAACTTACATGTGGAGAGAGACGGAGGAAGACGGGGGAAGAAGGAGAAGAGGGCCGGAGATGTGGAGGAGAGTTTGGGAGCTCGCTGCGGTGCCGGAGACGGTGCGGATCGGTCGGAGGTTGGTCGCGGAGGAGAGTTCGGTCGCGGGACGGCTAGGGTTTGGGTGAGTTTCGTCTGAAATGAATGAAAGAAAACCGTCTGTCCGATTTCTTTAAGACCTATAGACGTCGGATGTTATATAACACCGACGTCTATACCTCGACGTCTATGTGGATAGACTATAGACGTCGATCTTACATTACGTCCGACGTCTATAGGCCGACGTCTATACCCTATAGACGTCGGACTCACAAGGTACTAAAACACCGACGTCTATACACTATAGACGTCGGTTAAATGTGTTATTCCCACACCCGACGTCTATAGTGTCGCATAGACGTCGGCTTCCATTCCAGCCGACGTCTATTCTGTCCTCTCCACACTAGACGTCGGTTGTTGTAACGGCCGACGTCTATTGGGCGACGAGTAAAGCTAATTCTGCACTAGTGTTTCAATCACGTTAAAAACGAAAAGTAGATTAAGGAACTTGAAATTCAAGTAAATAAAAGGTCCACTTCTGAAACCATACTCGTAGATACGGAAGCCACTAATCGGATGGATACCTTCTAACAAGTAACAACCCAATTCCCTTATTTAATAAATAATATATTTATTTAAACACTTATAGACATATTAATTCTCTCTTTTAGGGCTGTCAAGTTCTGCTCGGGATCGATAGATCGCTCGATGTTCGCTCGATTTTGCTCTGATTTTGCTCGAAATTGCTCGGATCGGTTAGTAACGAGCCGAGCACGAGCAGACCCCGCTCGCTCGATACTCGCTCGATGCTCGCTCAATTATCGCTCGAAACCTGATTACTATATCCAATTATTTGATTAACCTGAATATTCTATCCAATTACCCGATCGGTAAAGTGTTAAACTCATTAAATAAACTAATTTACCAAACCCAACAATCCATTTAACAAACCAAACCAAAATACTCATTAGAATCAAAACCATATTAGTACTAAACTTTTCATTTTTTTTTCATTCTTTTTTTTCTCATTCTTTTCTACACCAAAAGTTCAAATAAATTAAGGTTTGGGTCAAGTAGATGATCTTATTTATATGATGTTGATGTTGTGAGTTGTCTTACAATTTAGAAGATTGTGTTTGATTTTAATATTGTGTTGATTTTGTTTGATTCAAGTGTATAATCTTATTTATAAGATGTTAATGTTGTCGTATAATTTATAAGATTGTGTTTTATTTTAGGTGTTAATTTTAAGATTGTGTTAGTAACTATTATTATATTTGTCTTAAGTAATTTTATAATTTACTTATTAGGACAACATTATTAGGAATTCAATACCAAAAAAGGTTTAGGTTAACGAGCCGCTCGTGAGCCGCTCGCGAGCAGATCGAACCGAGCACGAGCAGAATTTTCCGCTCGAAACCCTTAACGAGCCGATCTTGAGCAGACTCGGATCGCTCGTTTAGAGATCGATTACACCCCTACTCTTTGTGAAACAAAAAAACCCTTTTGTGTGTATTTTTGACCTTCTAAAGTCCAACCCAGCAACTCAAACAAGTCCTTGGTCTGGACTCTCGACCACCCACGTCGGCCCAACCAAAACCCCTACTAATCGGGTCGGATAATTCCATCCGAATAACCACCCGAACCCGTCCAACAAATCCCATCCCCGCCCAAGGGTTTTAGGGTAACTCCACTCCTTCTTCTTCTTCTTCTTCCTTAATCTAGGATTTCCCAACCGCGATGGGATCCCTTTCCATCCCAAACCGTCTCCAGATCCCCATCGCACGTCGCCCTCCTCTCCCAAGAACCCCCAAACCCACCCTTCTCACCCCCAAATCCTCTTCTCAGACCCCTCCCCGATCCCTCCTCGAATCCGCCAAATCCCTCCTCAAACCCGCCGTCATCGCCCTCGTCGCTGGCGCCTCCATCTTCTCCGTCCACCTCAACCAACCCCACTCCTTCGCCCTCTCCGTCGAGCAAAGCCCCCCAAACCTTAACCCTAGCCCCGTCGACTCGAAAGAGGTGGAGGTGCTTCAGGAGCTAATGGAGACGAAGATCAAGGAGGGGAAACTCTCCGAGGCGGTGGAGGTCATGGATCGACTTCTGGCTCTCCAGCCTGGAGATAAAGACTTGCTTTTGCTTAAAGCGCACGTTTTTACCCACGCGGGGGACGTCGAATCCGCCAAGTCTGTCTTTGAGGACGTGCTCCTTGAGGAGCCTCTGAGAGTGGAGGCGTACCATGGACTCGTGGTGATCGCCACGAAGGAAGCCGAGGCTGGGAAGGACGGCGTCGGGGAGATTGACCGGATCATGAAGAGAGTTAAGGTTGCGGCGGAAAAGTGCGAGAAGGAGGGGAAGAAGGCGGAATTGAGGGATTTCAAGTTGCTTGTGGCGCAGGTTTGGGTTATGGAGGGCGAGTATGATGAGGCACTCGGAGTGTATCAGGATTTGGTTCTCGAGGAGCCGAGGGATTTCCGTCCGTATCTCTGCCAAGGGATCATATACACCCTGCTCAAGAAGAAGGATGAGGCGGAGAAGCAGTTTGAGAAGTATAGACGGCTCGTGCCGAAAGAGCATCCTTATGCGCAATACTTTGAGGAGAATATGGGGTTGATGAAGGCGTTTGATCAGAAACAGGAGAAGAAGAGACCCAGTGTTCTAAAAAATTGAATCAAGGATTCATGGCTTTCTTGATCATGGATATTTCGCTAAATGCGGTAGGCTTGCAATCTCCATCTCTTTTTAGTGTTGCACTTTTTGTAGTGTAGTTCCGTTACCATTTATATGCTATATGTGATACTTTGTATCTTTTCCCCCGAAAAGAATAACTTTAGAGTTTGGCCTCCCTGTTATGGGTTAGACCTCACAAATTGTGAAGTTGTGTTTCTAGTTTCTACCATAGAAAAGCTGAAAAGGTGAATGAATTCATGTTACTACCTTTTCATACTCAAATAATACTAAAGGCCTAGCATTTGAATGGTAGATATATAGATTGTAATTATGCTATTGAGCATGCTATGGTTCATTTTTCTCTCAAAATTAACCATTGAATCATGAATATGTGGCATTCCATATGCTTACATTGTCGTCTTATTTAGAAGATCCTATTACTTTTTTTTTTACAAAATTAACCATTGAATCATGAATGTGTAGCATTCTATATGCTTACATTGTCATCTTAACTAGAAGACACTATTACAATCAGTAAGTAAGATCTTATTCGATCATTTTGAAAGAGATTTTAACCTTGTTTCTCCACTTTTTTTGTTAGTCGGCATGTCATTAGGTTTAAAGTGGGGTAGGAATTGCCAAACAAACCTCAAATAGGAATGAAGTTTGTGCAATTGTGAAAAAAATTATCACGAGATTTGTGGATAATCGATTGTCACGATTTTTTAACAGTGATTGTTAAGAATCTAAGAAGCACGGATACTACATAACACCTTCCGTACCCGTACTCGTATCGGATACGCATGGATACGTGCCCGATATGCCACATGGCGTATTTGGGGTAGCATGAGAAATTCACATGATCGGATTCGTCGTGGACATGCGTAGCCTGTTTTGGGCATGACTGATTGTGTAGATTTTTAAACGTTTAAGGGTTGATTGTGTAGTTTTTAAAACGTTTATGGGTTTGTTTTGTAGTTTTTTTAAATGTGCAAGGGTTTTTCTCTTGATGGTCTAGATATGGAAGTTCTTTTTTCTACTGACAATGTTTCACTTGAAGATCTCTTAGATGTTAAACAATGATCGGGAAACACGTTTTTGTGACATTTGTATTGTATCAGTGAAAATGTTGTTTACTTTTATCAATGAATTATCAATGTTTTGTTTGGATTAACAATGGCTAAGTTGGTAATATTTGTGTATTTTAATTATTATATTAAGTTATAAAAATTTAAATATATTATTTATATTTAAGTTAATATTTTAATCGCCGTATCCGTATCCTATTTTTTACAAAAAATGTTGTATCCCGTGTCCATGTCGTTTCCGATACCCGTATCCGTATTCGTGCTTCTTGTTAAGAATACTGAGTTTGTAGACAGTATGAGTATTACCTTGTTGCTGCTTTATGAAGTGTTGTGCTCTGTCAAAGACCTAAGTTTTTCTATCATTACAAAGGCCTAAGTTTGTTTCAATCACCTCAAAAACCGAAGTTTTAATATTACGTTTGTAATTGTGAAGGGGATTTAAAGTGTTTTTTAGATCAGTTGGTAACGTTGTTGAGTAATGTAAAAGCATGTGACAAGGAAGAAAGTAAGTTAATCATTTTTAGTAGTTGCTATAGTTAACAATTCTAAGGAACTAGCAAGAGCCCCAAGCGTTGCACGGATACTGCTTTTGTTTTGTCGCGCCATTTTTTTCTTCTTCTTTCATTCTGCCTGTGAAAATGGAAGTTCACATATTATAGAATGTAATTATGCATTGGAATGGAAGGCCTAGCATTGGCATGGTAGAGATATAGATTGTAATTATACTATTGAACATGCTTTGGTTCACTCTTTTCTCAAAATTAACCATTGAATCATGAATATGTGGCATTCCATATGCCTACATTGTCGTCTTATTTAGAAGATTCTATTACAATTTTTTTTACAAAATTAACCATTGAATCATGAATGTGTGACATTCTATATGCTTACATTGTGTCATTGTCATCTTAACTAGAAGACACTATTAGAATCAGTAAGGAAGTCCTTATTTGATCATTTTGAAAGAGATTTTAACCTTGTTTCTCCACTCTTTTTTGTTAGTCGGCATGTCATTACGTTTAAATTGGGGTAGGAGTTGCCAAAGAAACCTCAAATAGGAATGAAATTTGTGCAATTGTGAAGTTTTTCATCAGGAGATTTGTGGATAGTTGATTGTCACGATTTTTTACAGGTGATTGTTAAGAATCTAGGAAGCATGGATACTTAAAAACACCTTCCGTACCGGTACCTTACCCGATATCTGTTGGATAAGTGTTCGATATGTCACGTGGTGTATCCGGGGTAGTATGGAAAATTCACATTATCGAATACGTCGTGGATACACCCAGATACTAAATGGACACACGTATCCCATGTTGGACACAGTTGATTGTATAGTTTTTTTAAATGTTCAAGGTTTTTTCTTTAAATGTTAAGGGTTTTTTGCTTGATGAACCAGATATGGAAGCTATTCTTTTTGCTGATGACAATGTTTCACTCGAAGAATATATCCTGGATGTCGAGCAATGATCGAGAAACACGTATTTGTGACAAACAAACCTCGAATCAGAAAAAAAGGTTGTGCAATTATGACAATTTTTATCGTGAGATTTGTGGATATATAGTTGATTGTTGCGATTTTTTGTCGGTGATTGTTAGGAATACTAAGATTTGTGGACAATATGAATATTACCTTATTGCTGCTTTAAATAGTGTTATGCTCTGTTCAAAGGCCTAAGCCTTTTCTTATCAAATCAAAGACATGTTTGTTTTGATCACTTCAAAGACCCAAGTTTTGATATAACGTTTCTATTCACCGAGGGGATTTGAAGTTTTTTTTGTTTTTTGAGATCGACTATTGTTATAAAAAAATTATTGGATAGTGTACAAGCAAATTCACCACAGCACCAGCATGTGACAAAGAAGAAAGTAAGCCTAAGATCCATGTTACTACCTATTTTGCAAAAAATAAAAAAACCCATGTGGTATTCATATAAATCATGCCTTAATATACCCTTTTGCACTTTTGTTTAGTTTGAGGATTGGTCTGTCGAACATTCTATGTTAGTATCAATGATCCAATGTACTCATTTTTGCGTTGATGAAGCACAACATTTGCTTATCAAGATTCAAACGCACTTTGCAGAATCCATTTTCTAACTCCTAAGTTGTCTTTCTTGCATTGCATGCAAGACAATATCGGGTTATCTCTGAAGCAAATCAAAACCGGTCTTGTTAAATTAAGGGGGGTTTTATTACGGTATACTCCGCAAGTGTCTAAATTGGTTATATGCACATGTTTTTTCGGTATTGCCGCATATGCATCTGGAAAGCATCTTATTTGCGCAAATACACCTGGGTCGTTCGTAGGTCTCACTCCAGAGAGACGACGTGAATGAGTCGTTAAGGGCCGTCCGAATCGTTTCGTGATCCGTTTGATATGACGTGTGATTTGTGATTGACTGTAGCCAAATAAATTTTACAAAGACTAATCCAAGACATTGTAGTCAAATAAATTTTACTAAGACTAATCCAAGACTATGACTAAACTATTACAGTGCTGGAATCACTCTGCATCGAATCACTCTGGATCGACCTGACATCACTCTGTAAGAGTCAATGACTAACGAGCTAATTAATACACTTTTACGTCAATCCGTTGGAATCATTCAGTTTTTACGTACCCTAATTTGTAAGAGTCCATGACTAACGAGCTAATTAATACACGAGAGATTACAATCCAAGTGTTCATATTTGTAAGCGTTATTCACGGATGTACGTTGTAGTACAATGATAATTATACTCGATGTTTGTGGTTGTGGTTGTGGACGTAGTATGTGTCAAAAATGTTTCCTAAAAATAATTAGTGAGTTATTCTTGAGGTAGACGACAATATATGCTGTGGGAATTATTAAATTAGACTGGATGCCCGTGGACATGTTGTTACTTCTCTTATTTTATGTTCCATTCGGCTAAACTATTTCATGTCTACGAAGATGTCGGACACTGGTTTCTAATTCTCTTGAGAATCCAATGCTTGAATCTAACGTTAATACTGTTGGGATTTCATTTAGGGTTTAGGATTTCAAATTCATTCACCGTTGAATCTAACGTCAATTCATAAATATAATATGTACAAGATATCAACAAAAGATAACTTTTAGAACAGAAAACTAACAAATATAAAATTTAAATGACAAGAAATCAGATGTCATGCATACATATGAGGTTTTTAATTAACTAAATGGTGAATTGAAATCATTTTCAAGAACTAACGTTGTCACTTGTACTTTGGAGCTTCAACATGCTTGCGAGGTTAAAAATCAAGTGCACAAATCAAAACAAAAATAGACCGAAAAATGTTAAGAAATTGATGAGAAAGATAATATGCACTTAGAATTGATTTAGCACATGGACCATCACATGATGTTATTATTCTGATAGGTAGAAGAGTTAGCAACTTAGCAAAATAATTCACTTGTATGATGTATCTTATCAGATAGGGAAAGTTTTCCTCTGTTCACCAAAACACCTTCTGAAACCAGGTATTAGTCATAGTATAATCGAAGATTAAAACTAATCACGATATAAACAAGTGGGTGTTGGGAAAGGTACGTAGGTAGCCATGTAGCAGAGGATGGCGTGGAACAAGAATCCAGGTTTGGTTAGGTGAAGTTGACACCTCTCTTCTCCAGTCCAGAGAGACTCAGGAAGAAGACAAAAGGTTGTGGACACCCCACCCAAAACAAAAACGACGACCGCAGTGGACAGACACAGTAACAGAGACGATACATGTCTTGGGAGTCCCAACGAATATATGGAGAGAAAAGTCTACGTTGGACGTATAGGGATGTAGTAATAATAATAATTAATGATAGATCTTTTCATGCATGGGGGATTGCAATGGTTGCAAATATCATTGCCCGATTAGTGTGGAGGTTTTTCTTCCCTACTATTTATTCTACTTTACGCCGACTCGAATTAGTCCAACTAAGAGTTTTTTTATTTATCAAAACAAAAGAAGAACCCAACAATCTCATTTTAATGTTTGGAAAATTAAGATTTAAAATAAAGTTGACGAGGTACAATAGGTAAAATAATATACATATTCTACTTTCCTCCACCAATATTATTTAAAATGTCAAACATCCGATCGAAACACCTAGACGGTTGATATTCAATTTCTATTTTTGACTATTCAAAACAAGGATCTCTCAACGACACTCATTTGTCCAAGATACCTAATGTTAATGCTTCAAAATTTTCAGTATATTTTAATATTATTGTATTTATTTGGTGCACAACAAAGGTTGGGATGTGGCAGCATGATAGTGACTAGGGCTGTGCATCCGGACCGGAGCGGACCGGACCGGTTGGATTCGGTCCGGGACCGGTTTTTAATCTTAAAAATATAAAAAAAACAAAAAACAGACCGATCCGAACCAGACCAGACCGATTTGAAATCGAATTTTGAGAAATATCCGGATCGGAACCCGGACCGGTTGGTTCCGGACCAAACCCGGACCGACCCAGGTTCTGCACACCCCTGATAGTGACCATACAAGAGTCCGTTAGTGACTTCATGCCACTCCCAGTGCCAAATGAAATTAATGAGCTTAGCAAGTTAGCAACCAACAACCGAAGAATATTTTGAAAGATGAGCCCCGCTTTTAGTCAAATTAATCTACCCTTAATTCTCTTAAGATGTCCTGCGCTATGTTGAATGAATCTGAACATTTTAAATAAAGAAAAGTTAAATTATGAGGATAATTTGGCACAATTAAAAAAAAAACACCCCTACGTGAGGGCCGGACCAGTGATTTTAAATCCTCGGGAAAATGTTTATGGATATATATGTTAACTTCTTAACATGCCTAGTAGAGGATGCACTAAAAAGAACCGTTGTTTGGCAAAGAATTTTGAGAATTTGATTATGAAAAAAATGAACATAAAGGCGAAAACACACATGTAATATTGATTAGTTATGCAATATTAGAATGTGACATTCTAATATTGATTAGTTATTTTCGCAGCGAATGGACAAGCACACATGCCATGATTGCAACCTTTAAGAATATATCTTCAACCATATGATATAATTAATACTCATGGGATTCATTTACCCATTGACTTTCATTCGTCGTTAAACACATGTTAAAAGTTTCACTTAAGACTACATTAATGCGCCTTTTATCAGATAGTTTGTTAAATGTTGAAGAGATAATATAACTATTATTGGAGGTTCCAATAATCAAGGGTGGTTGATCGAAAATTGATAATATCAAAAATGTGGAAGAAGCTGTTATATCTTGTTGCCTTTGTGTTTTATTTTGTTGGATTCAAACACAAGGAAGGATTATACAATCCACGAGTCAATATTGACATCGAAATGAGTTGCTTTCTTGCTAATCATGAAAGAGACATCACACATGTCTCTTTCAGGATTAGCTAATTTCCAAAGCAATTAATGTGTTCAACGAAATATTCCTTGCTTCCTCCTACACACATAACTACTAATATTTTTTGAGGAAATCATGTTGATGAGTATTCATTCCGAATTTGTAATGCTTGATGGAGTATGAAGTATTTGTTTATCCAATTTTACCTAAAACTTTCCTCCAACACGTCTTTGTTTATCCTTATGCGTTATTGATCCAATTTTTACTAAGATCTTAATGGGTTAAAATGAATTTACCATTAAACCTAATCGTTAAGTCTTTAGACCTAATTGTTAAACTACCTTACCTTAACAAAAGATGCTAATGATGAGTGGTGTTCAAATAATAACTTACATATATTATGCTTAGCAACATCCGACAAATGGGAAGAAAAACAAATGCATGGTAATTATTAACTATTACTTACCCAAGTAAACGTTTGCATCCACAATACAAAAAACATGAAGGGGCACAGAACAAAAGACCCCAATAATGAAAGTTATTAAACCCGAAAGCCTGAAAAATGGACGGCCACGATTTGTTCCCCAACAAGGAGTCTTGTTGTAAGTCAATTTGAATGTTCAAATATATATAAACCCCCAAAACACAAAACAAACCACATTTGCGGGACCCACCCATCGATGCCGGTTTCCCTCCCAAAACTATAATCATCATTAACATTAACTACTCTATCTATCTTTTTAATATACAAACTTAAATATAATCCTGTAGATCAACTTGGAACTTGCTACTAACATCATAAAAATAATTGCAACTAGGGAAAAGAAATGAGATGTTTTTAATTTTATCATGTTTTATTCATTTTTGTAATCTTTGTATGTTTAAAAGGTTAGATGTGCAAAATATCAACCAAACGAAAAGATAGAGAAACAAATTGATATAATTTATCATATGTAATACATGTATCTTAAAGCCAACCAATCGAATGAAGTTAACTTTCAAAACTAAACAAAGGTGTGAGAAAAAAAAACACAAATTGGTCAATATAAATTACAAGTGGATTTTTTATACAACGAATTCACTATGAATATCCAGTGTAATTAATAGGGCTAATTATATCAACAAACCCAACTTAATGGCGGCGTTACTTAACACTAAATACTCACTAATTACTATTCCTTCCCCGATTTAACAAATACCAAACCCAAACAAAACAGATCACTCCTTCCACTCAACCAATCCCATCTCTCCTGCCATTTGGTTTAGGGTTTCGTCTCGCCATGCCGGAGGTCGAGGCTTGGCTCCAGCAGACCTCCCGGAGCAGATCCCGCGGACGGGAGAGGCCGTCGCCGCGGTGGACCTCCGCCGGTCGCCGCCGAAGCCACTCCGAAGCCGGCAGGAATCGCTCGCAAGGTTTTTTTTTGTGTGTGTAAAATCTTCAGCTTTTTGTGTCTCTGGTGGTGTTAAATTTGGTGTTTTTAAGCGGAGTCTCAACCGGAGCGTTCGAAAGTGTGGCCTTTCTTGTTGATTTTATTGTAATTTTGTTTGTGTTTGTGGATTTGAAGTGGTGTTTTTGCTTCTGATGTTTCGAAGTTGTTTTTTAAATATTTTTGAAACTCTGGCTTTTCGCTTTCTTATCTTTCCGCTTGGAGTTTTTCCCCACATTTAAGTTGATTTTTTTGTTACTTTTTTTTAATATACTGATAGTCTGGTAAGTATTTTTCTAGAAGTCTTAAGGTAGTTTCAAGAGTGAAATTGTCGGAAGATTTATGGTTGTAAGCCTATTGAGTAGTCCCTTTTGGAAGATATAACCTTATCTTTCCTGAGGATGTATGTGGCATTGAAATAGAAATGTTGTCTTAAACACGTCCACTGGAGCTTGTCTTTGGTTTTAGCTATTCCAAGATGAGGGATCTATTGACTAAGTTAGCCCCAGTTCAAGTCGGTTACGTCCACATCCTTCATATCCAAGGAAGTTTATTTGTGCTCACTCGCAATGCTTTTTTCTTGAAATCCCTTTGAATCACACTTATTTCAAATGACTAGGCTATTTCAGTTGTTATTCTGTCTAAATCATTGTGGTCTTTGTAGATATCAATATATTGAGGAAACAGGGCAGTGCTGCAAATCCAGAGGAAGTTGCACCTTTTGCCTTCAAGTCTTCAGCTGATGAATATAGGGTATGTAATCTATTTGACCAAAGCATTTTTGTGTCCATAGTAGGATTTATATGTGTTTATATGCTCAAGGGTATTCATCTTCAGTTGTTTATACGCAAATAGGTTTGTATTTCAATTTTGACATGTAACTTGAATATGGGATTTTTGCCATATGGTATTAATTGACATTTCCATTTACAATTTGTGCTAATTTCCATCCCCTTGTGGTGGCAACAGCAACAATGTGGTTAGATCTTCAACCTTTGGGGCTCTCAATTCAAGACTGGTTACATCTATTTTATAATACAATTTTGGGCTCAAGGAGCTCTTTCATTTACTAATACTGAGCAGTAGTGAATGTGATCTTCGGGCCACCTCCTCAATGCTGTTGCATTTCTTGCACTCATGGACTTGAACGTTTCTCCATGCAGAATTCCTTACAAAGTGGTAAAGAAATGCCAATCAGAGTGCTGATTGATGAAGAAATGTCCAAAAAAATGGAACCAAAACGAACCCCTAGTGTGATTGCAAAATTGATGGGTCTGGATACACTACCAACTTCTCAATTTGTTTCTAAAGAGAAGCAGAAATCAGAATTTTTGTTGCGAGAACCGTCGTTTAGAGAGAAAAGTGTACCATGCAAGGAACAAGTCCCAAAGCATACTAAAGATAAGCAAGAGTTTAAAGATGTTTATGAAGTCACCGAAACATCTGCAGTTGGCAAGTACATGAATCCTCCGAGTCAGAGGGGCTTGCTCAGACCAAAACGAAGTGAAAAGGACGTCAACTTCGTGAGACAAAAATTTCTGGAAGCAAAACGTCTTTCTACGGATGAAAATCTTCAAAACTCCAAAAATTTCAATGAAGCTTTGGATGTTCTAGATTCCAACAGAGATCTCTTTTTGAAGTTTCTTCAGGAGCCAAGTTCTTTGTTCTCGAAGCATCTAGAGGATCTACATTCCGTTTCATCTAAGCCTCTGGTGAATCACATCACACTTTTAAAACCATCAAAAGCTTCAAGATTTGAAAGTCCGGAAGTCTATTCCTCACCTGAGAGGAGTGATTCTCATGCTGATATCGAGACGGATATTAAGAATCACATGCATAAATATGAATATGAGGTCATTGATCGTCACAACAGACAGAAATCCCCCTTTTTCTCTCGCAAATGGGCAGGATCCAAAGTTGAAGAAAAGGCAAAACATCCTCATCTTCCAACAAGGATCGTTGTCCTGAAGCCAAGTCTGGAGAAGACCCAGAGTGCAGATAGATCTGCTTCATTACCATGTTCATTGGAAAAAGAGGACCTATCTTGTGGAAGTGATAAAGAAGGCATAATTCTTCGAACTAACAAATTGTTTTCAGACGTCAGTGAGAAGCATAAGCTGCTGGTTAATGAGAGAGTAGTGAGGCATGGAATAGGCAAATTCCAGGAAATCCCAAAGGATACAGCAAAAACACTACGACATTCTGTAAAACATGGTTCCTTGAATTTGTTTGGTTGTAATGATTTTGAAAGAAATGGATGTTCACGTAAAATTGTAGGAAAATCATCCATACTGGAGGCAGGGGCCTTGGCACAAGCATCAGGATATTTTGACGATTGCAACAAACCTCAGTTTTCATCACCATCCAGTTCCGCTCATACTTCAGTCAGTAGTCAGGCTAGAAAGCATCTTTCAGAAAGGTGGAGAACACATAATAATTACAAGAGAGGTGGACTTGTTGGTGAAGGCCCAAGTACCTTAGGAGAAATGCTTGCTCTCTCTGACAGAGAAACCCCCAGTGTTGGTCCTGTGAATAGAATGCATCCCAGACTAGATTTCCCCTCTGGAATTAGCAGTAAAGATGGCTGGAAGGATCGTTTCCCAAGGAAGTTACCAAGGTCTAGGTCTCTTCCATCATCGTCCACCTTACCTTCTAGTACTCGGCATCGAAACAGGACTGGGTCTTTTGGTGATGGAGATTCTGTGATGCTAAAAGACGTAATTAATTTTGCTTCTGATATGTCTCCTGAAGGAAACTTCAGCAGACAGAAAGTAGTGTCTCCTCCACTGTATGAGAACGGCAGGACATGTAAGCCTTCTGTATCCTTAGATGCAGAAAATATGCGACCCACAACTAAAATACCGAAGAGTCATGAAGCATACAGGAGCACAACTCACTTGACTACGAATAAATGTTCTGAAACTTCTACACCTGTTTTTTATGATGCGATGGCTCTGATCGATGATGGAGTATCTTCAGAGAACCATGACGAAGAAAGACATTCTACGGCTAACGACTGTGAACTACCACTGGCAGCCGTCACTTCAGAACCTGCAGTTGATGTTACCGATCGTGATGGCAACTCGTTTTCAAAGGTTTGCATTTCTTCCTAGATCTCAATTATGATTTTTCAGCAAGTAGATACTCAGACAGACTGAAGTATAGAACAACTAAAATCATGCAATGAAATGCTTACTCTTGAATAGGTTTTCCTGCGTTAAAATTAGGGCTGTGCAGAACCGGGTCAAACCGGTCAAACCGGACCGGTCGGTCCGGGTTCGGTCCGGAAATTTTTGAAAAAATCCGGTCCGGTCCGGGTTTCGGTCCGGCAAATTTTAAATTTTCCGGTCCGGTCCGGTCCAAAATTTTTTTTTATTTAAATTTAAGCCAAAAAATCGGGTTTTTGGACCGGACCGGACCGAACCGGTCCGGTCCGGTCTTCGGTCCGCTTATCCTAATTTTTTCCGGTCCGGTCCGGTTTTCGGTCCGGACCTAAAAAAATTTTCCGGTCCGGTGCGGACCGGACCGGACCGATGCTCAGCCCTAGTTAAAATACTGAATTTCTACGTTGTCTACTTTGCTGATATAGTAAGGCCATCATACTTCTAATTTTGTGGGAAATGTTGTATGCATCATTGCATCGTGGTTCCTTTGTGAACTGAAATCAAAAATTTGGTAATTATTATCTGCCTGTCAAGGATATCTCCTTAAGCGGTACAGCTATAAGCATATCATATTGGTAATTCTCAAACTTCTGCTAACATTACTATTATGTATTATGCTCATTCTCACATATCTGATGTTAGCACAATTTCAGAAATTCCCCAACATTAAAGGAGTTGCAAATTACCTAATTTTATTGCTGCATTGTACCGCAAGCGTGTAACCTCATGATGTGCTAATATACTGATTCTGACGAAAATGTGTTTTATTTGGAGTCAATTACCTACCTGGAAATGCGAAGGACCTTTTTCTCAAACTTGGTCCCAGCCACCCCAAATGGATTTCCTTTTCAAGTTTGTCATGCAATTTTGTGTCTGTCACTGGTCTTTGTGGCTGTATTTTACTGCACACTTGGTTTCTGATTGTGTTGAAGTGCACAACTGTGAAGTATAGGATATGTTTTGTCCAATTTTTCCTTAGCATTCTCTTGTTTTAAGATTTTTTACTATTCCAGGTAGTCTCACCAGATCATATCCGTCTAGATTCCTCGAAGTTTGGTTCACGTACTTGGGAAAGAGAGTTGCATCCTATTCCAGATTTGCTTGCAGCGGAACCAAAATCACCTACTGCTTCGAGCTTCCGAGACGGGGAGACAGAATCAGCTCTAATTCCTAAAGATGATGATCACGCCAGTCCAGTTTCTGTACTTGATGGTCCAGATGAAGAAGAGATGTCTAGTCCTGGATGCTTTGAAAAATTGAGTGCTGATCTTCAAGGTTTGTGTTGGAGCAAGCTATTTACATGTTCCCTGGGATTAAGCAACCACTGAATATTCCTAATTGTTTTCTTCTTCTTTTTAACGCTTGCAGAGCTCCGCTTGCAGCTGCAGCTTCTGAAACTTCAAAAGAATGTTGACGAAAATGGAGCCAACATGGTCAGTGTCGAAGATGTAGCTAGAGATTGTTTTGCTCAATCTCAGACTGCAGAAATGCTACAGATATCAACAGATGAAGATGACCGAGATTATTCGTACCTAGTTGATATGCTTACTGATTCAGGTCTGCATGATACTTTCATGGACATGATTTCAGCTGCTTCCTACCTGCCAGAATCCCCAGTAGGACCTGAGACATTTAATAAACTTGAGAAGATATATGATGTGCCTGCCGAGTGGTCAAGAGCTGAAAGAAAGCTTCTGTTTGCCCATGTAAATTCCATTATCAGGGAGGTAATAGAACCCTACATGGATCTGCACCCTTGGGTAAGTTATGGGAGGAGAACCCTTGTTCATGGCAGGAAATTGAGTGCTGATGAAATCTGGCATTTGCTTGTGAGACGTCGAAAGGAAGTAGTTGCCGGTGGATCAGTTTTGGATTTATGTTTTTTGGATGTTAGAGACAACATTGATGTGCTGGGTCGAGAGGTGGAGAAGATGTTGAGAGATGATCTCTTGGACGAAGTTGTTTCGGATTTATTGTTTTGAAGATTTATGCAATAATCTTTGGCTGTTAGATGTGTATTGCAGTTTCAGTTCTGGTTTGCCCTCAAGAAGACGACATGGAGGACATCTAGTGAAGGACATTGAAGACGAGTATCGCCTATACATTCATTCTCACATTCATTGCTACCATGTGGTTTCGTTGTGCTACCTTGTAAATGAAATCGCTATGCTGCTGCTATTGGTATTGAGATCAAATTCTAGGCTTATGGAACGTGTTTTCTTCCTGTTATATAGATAAGGAATAACTTCTACCATTTCCTGATTGGCGGTGTTGGAAAGATTTCCCTGGGCTGTAAAAATTTTAGGTTTCCGTGTAAGAACTGAAGGATTTTGATACGTTTGTTATATAGTGAGCTTGCAAACTTGATTTTCCCCCCGCTTGGAATAAGAATAACAGGAGGATAAAATCACCGGCGACGAAATTTGTATTGAAAACAAAAAAATTGTGGAAGGTCTCAGAATGGAATCTAGCTTAAGAACGATGGACAGATAACCCCTGTACCAATTATGAGGTACGTAACCAGAAACACATTTATGTACGAGGAACAATAGAAGTACCTATAGTGTCATGTAACACGAACACGAATTCAAGCTCATGTATTGTAATTCTTGAAGGAAGTTGATTTTATTATTTTATCTACTGTATTATCCATTCATTTTAAATTCTAACATCCCAAACAAACGAATAAAATTACTGGTATTCGATTCTTGGTTTTTGACTATCTCAAGATGAGACGTTCAAATTCACGTCATGGAATCTCTAGCTAGAAAGGAAGTTCTTTTTATTTCTCCATTGGGTGATTCAAACACTTGGTCCGGATGGTTTTTGAACGAGCTACTTCACGAATTTATCGGTCTCTTGTTAAGGAAGATGTGATGCTTCAAGTGAAAGAAGGTTTTTACTTGAAAATCTCATATTAGCAAAACTATTCGTTCTCGAATTCCAAAAGGCGAAAAGACCAGAGTTGCTTCCCTTTTCAGACCTCTATCAGCCTCATCAACCAAATGTGTAAGCCCATTAACAATTTTAGCTAAATATTTCTAGTTCTCGTGAAGTGAAATTCTTGAGCTCGATTCAGAAAAAGTTAACTACTCTATTATATGTCAATATTAATAGTGAAGTTAAATGGGTTGGGTGCCATATCCATTATGACAACACTTTACGATTTGAAGCTTCAAAAAACCATGACTTCTAGGAATCTTGCTCTTAAAGGTTCTCCCTCCTGAGCAGGGGAATAAATAAAGCTGTGGAGACCTAAAAGACACAAAGAAAGGACATGTTTTGAAGAAAACAAGAGTGCATGGAGCATCTGATTCTTCCTTTGGGCACTGTGGTTGTGGAGAACAATTTCTAGTGATGGAGTGGGATGGTAAAAGCACTACACTTCCACTTCATCTAGAAGAATTCTATTCCATCACCACTACTAACTTTTATTTTGCCCATACAGTATCCTCCTTTAGATCCAAGAATTTATTCTCTTGTTGTGTTTGGATCTATCCTATCTCTCTTGCCCATTATTGCTATTGAATAATTCAACAAGCCATGATAAGTCATGATATATATAGTTATTTCTTCAAAACATTCCTAGCTATTTTACTTTGATAACCAATTTGGTAGGAAGTTTTTGCCTCAGCTAAGTGGATCGCATATATACTAACTGGAGTGTAGTTTATAGAGTACACTGTACATTACAAGTTTAATGAAGTCATCTCGAGATAACAAGCCGTGGCAAACATAAATTTCATTTTATTATACTGTTTATGTTATGGTTGAGCTTCAACTTTGAAATATGATGTGGGTTCTATTTTTTCAAAACAATCAAGATGTAAGATATTTTGGGTTTACTTTCATTGTACAAGAAACATAAATTTCATTTTATTATACTGTTTATGTTTTGGTTGAGCTTCAACTGTGAAATATGATGTGGGTTCTATTTTTCAAAACAATCAAGATGTAAGATATTTTGGGTTTACTTTCATTGTACAAGTGAATAATTTGGTCCGTGATTTGTAACTTTAGGTTGGTCTCACTAAAAAGAATCTAGACTCGGCCTTTATGAGAGTATACATGATAGTAAAACTCAAAAAATAAATAAGATGTCCTTTTGGAAATATGCAAATTGGCAATGAAATAGATACAATAGGGGCTATAGGGCAATATTGTTGTTCAAACTTCACAAAAAAAATCTCTTTGGGATATCAGATGAAACTAGAAAGACTGATGAGATATTATTATTGAAAACAATGAATGATGACCCTACCCCCGATATTAGAAAAATAAAATAAAATAGTGACACTTTTTTTAATTATAAATTGTGACACAAGCAACTGAAGCAAGTGTTGAAGCAGGCAAATTAAAACCCCATGATACAAATTATTCAAATCACCTGACATAACTGGAATTATCAATTAGTTCCATACGCCGTCTGTGCGTTTGAGTTCATTATTATTCTACTTAACAACATTGATGTCTCTATAATCTAAGCCTAATTGCAGGAACACATGCAACTACTGCTATGTGCAGTAAAGATAATTCAATATAATGCTTGTTGTTTCCCACAAAAACCGTAATGGTGTTTAATTATCGAGTAACGACAATTTGATTATAGTCATTATACACGTGGTCAAGCCGGATTAGTCGTGACCATCTCAACATTAACCACTAATTGTAACCACTGACGACAAGAAAATAACAAAACAATTGAACCATTAATATCTAAGACATTATAGTTAGTAGAGAGAAGTTACTTTTTATAAGAAAATTTCAAAAAATCATTATCAAAATCTCAGTATAATCGTGTATCTCTGTAAGAAATAGTGACCGCTTACAATATTCTTGACTTTTTAAAACTATTATAGTCGAATGAATTTGGCCAACATCCTTAATTAAACAATGTGAATAACCAAGTAATCATCATCTTTGCATCTTTTATTGGTCTATGAGATATGCCTTTGCATTTCTTCATGTAGCTAGGTATTTATTTGTATTATGATGATGTGGGTTGTGATTGGACAAAAATAGCTTAATGAAAAAATAATAATAAGGAAAGTTAAACTGATGAGAAGGAATGAGATGTGAATATGTTATGGATCATGTTGTTACCTCGAGAAGAGTTGAAAGCCGACAAGATCTTTTACGTCAAGCAAAGTGATTTTTTTTAATGTGGGTGGGTATAACTAATGTTGCTTTCAGAAGAAAACAAAGATTAATTAGGAGAGAAAAATACACCTCAGGAAAGGAGATGCGAACGATTGATTTTGGCATTATGCACAAATTATGTGATATAATGTAGAGACTTGAGACGGCATCTTATTCTTAGACTTAAGTTGTAGTTATTTCTTGTGAGGGCATGATTATCTACGTGAGTGAAATTCGAAAATGTTCTTGATTATTTGAATGTTAGTTTTGAATGAAAACAGGATATACCGTTTCATTCTTGTACTACTTTTTCTTAATACTTGTTGTAATTGTCGGAAGTCTGTGGATTTGATTTTAATTTTATGATTCTTATTTAACCTAGACGCCTGTATGGATTGGTTGCCGTCGAAAATATATTCCTTTTTTTGTGAATAGGAAAAAAAATGTATGTAAAGGGAACAAGTCCTTTAAGAATAAATAAATGTGTTCCACTTTCTAAAAACAATCACTAACTTTGTAGTACCCACTCTGGTACATCACTACTTCTTGGTGGAAAGATACAAGCAAACATCAGAAAAATCATACCTGAAATCACAAGCCTTTGAGTAGACAACTATGTTGTTGTGGGGATAATGATGTTTGTCATCAAAGTTGATCTCTTTTTGACATAAAACTAATGCCCAAAGTAGGTCGATAGGTGATGCCACTTTAATTTGGTGCAAGTTGGGACCGTGGTATGCCAATGACAGGCTAATTATATGTCTATTATTCCACTTGATAGCTGAAATTGCACACAATTTTTCATCAATATTTTTATTAATTGGGGAGTTTTGTTTAGTTATCTCCACCTTTTACTTTGAAATTGATGATGATGCCCGTAGCAAAGACACCGAAAGGAAAGAAAAGCCGGCATCTTCTTGAATACATGTTTATTATTTTTTTTTTAAAGAATATATCTTATAACTTTCGTCGATCAAAAGTTTAATAGTGTAGTACACAGTATAATTAAATCCAAAAAAATGAACGTGAAAGTTGATAATGAATTTCACATTACTACGGGTGAGGAGTTTTCAGAAGAAAAAAGGGTTCTGGATATAGATGAATCAGCAATATGCTTTAACCGTGATTTGGCCCTACAAGCACTACAAAATATTTTAATGATTATATGTGGGCAATTTATTGTCTGGCTGAGATATGCTCGTAAACGAAATTATCTCTTCATGCTCCAGCGGTCTCGTTTTATTTGTGAACTATTATTCATCGTTAGAAAATTACTTAAATCGTTCCAATAATTACCATTTTACGTTTCACAATTCATTTAACACGTATTTCGTCCCGTCATTTAAAATAAGGTTTCTGTCTACATTTTCCCAGTACAAACACGACGAAAATGTCTGACGAATCGTCTGGATTCGGTGAAGTAAGCACATAAAAAAATCACGTCATACGTCTAGGTAAAACTCCCCCATGGGGGAGGCGTCTTAGCCAAATGCATCCTCCATGGTGGGGGCGTCTTAGCCAGATGCCACCCCCAAGGGGCAGACGTTTTACCTAGACGCCTCCTCATAGAGGGGGTT
Organism: Triglochin maritima; assembly: GCA_963682175.1. NCBI lineage: Eukaryota > Viridiplantae > Streptophyta > Magnoliopsida > Alismatales > Juncaginaceae > Triglochin > Triglochin maritima. Next base: position 1,670,270 of record OY821774.1, read on the forward strand.
GTCGGATTTCATGTTTAATTATACATATATATTTTTTGAATTTTCATGTATAATAAGGATCAATTACAATTTTCTTCGATTTATTTCATGCATGCATCGGTTTGTTTTAACAACTAGTTTCAAAAACTCATTAAAACAAACACAAAGGGACTCCGAAATTCATACTTAGAAGTTCTCAAAAACTTCTTGAAGATTCGGAGACGTTGATGATGCTTGTTGTTGCGCCGGATGCCTCCGAGATTTCACCAAACTCTAAACAAGATTGGAGAGAGAAGAGCTAGCCTCTCAATCTCCAATAGGGTTTAGAATCTAATTACTAACCCCTCTTTAGTTTCCTTGAGAAGATGATCGCTTAAAACTAAAACTAAACTTAAGAATTAAGGGAATTTCGTGGAGAATTATGGAGAGAGTTTTTGCATGAGAAAAATAATGAATGAATTAAGGAGGTAATGAGATAAACTTGTATTTATAAGTTCTCTCCAAATTACCTATTCATGTGCAACCTCTTGCCCATGATTTCATGCAAACTTCCATCTAACCATCCATTATTTAATAATAAATAATCTTAGCCACGAATTAAATCAATTATGGACCAATTCCATGCATGATCTAATTAATTCTTAAATTAATTCTGCATTAACCGTCTGGACCGGTCGACCGTTTGGAGGTTCGGTCGACCGCTCGAACCAGGTTTCGGTCGACCGTTCAATAGCTCGGTCGACCGTTCGTAACAGGAATTATTCCATCGTTATGTTCGGTCGACCGACCGATTACATTCGGTCGACCGTTCGAACAGATGAAAATTCCCTGTTATCGGTCGAGACACATCCGGTCGACCGTGCCCGATCGGTCGACCGTTTACTGCTAACCGGTCGACCGTTTGAGCACTGTTTTGCAGATTTGTCAAATTTCGGTTTAACCCCTACAAAATTTGACATTTCGGGATTAGTAGTAAATTCACAACTTATGTAACATATTATCCTATGCAATGATCAATCATTACACCCCATATTATTTACATCACATATGAATTTAATTTAGATTCTGATTATGTTATTAATCACAACATAATTTTGATTTTGCTTGTTCACCCCATGTGTCATATTTTCTACATGAAACCCGACACATCTTATGAACTTAAAATCCTCATTTCTTGTTTCCCAGTTTTGTGGTGTGACCTATGGGAGGATCTAAATTAAGTTGGCAGTGATATTAAGAGCTTAACATCACAAGCTATAAGCGGTATCTAGCTACACATTATAGCTCCCAATTAGTTAGATGTCTTAATTCCACTTGAACCAAAACCCGATCCATTTAGTGATGGAGTGCACCACATGTGTCCGTCCCTTGCCTCATGATATTAAGAATACACACAAAGTAGTTTTGTGTCATCTTTGTATTAGTATTCATTTCTTGATCTCTTTAAGCTAGTCATAAATATGTGACTTAACTCAAATCACATTGTGCACATTATAACCTTGCTTTATCAAGGGGCCCACTAATATCATCACTCAATTAAGAGGGGCAATGATAATCTTTCGACTAGCTATCTTCTCTAACAAAAGTCATACTTAACCAACTAACCCCTTTACACTACACTTATCGATAGCTTAAGACACTAGTCTAATTAAGCACTCCTTAAGCGATCAGATATAAGTCTCATATCAAAGGACCAAGGACACAGTAAAATATTAATTACACAGAAACACATTCCTATAATATTTTACTTGTTAGGTCAATTCAGTATACAAAAGTACTATTTTCCTCTTTTGTGTACCCGTGTTGTCACTCACTTGTAGAGCTACAATGATATATGACCAACACGACAATCTTAACTCGGTAATTAATGTTCCATGTTAATTACCATGATTGCGAATATCTTTTGTTTTATGTAAACCAATATCTTTTAGAGCTCTACGGTTAAGGACCAAGAGCCTCTTCCTTAACACTTCTAAAAGACGAATAACATAAACAAGGAACAAAATGATTTCTCATTCAATTTATAATAATTGACATTTAAAAGTAAAACTTTTAGAACACATTCCCTTCAGGGGTGTCTGTCTAAGACGCCTCACCGATGGGGGACGTCTGGCTAAGACGTCTGTCAAAAAAAATAAAAAAAATCTTAGAATTATACAGTGTGTTATCTCAAATTACTTGAAGTTCCGTTGTAAGTTTTCGGTGGTAACGGGTTACAATAAGTTTTTTTGCAAGTGATGAAGATTCAAAAATTTCCATATCCAACAATTTCAAGATCCAAAATTTTCGGTGGTAAAACTCTCAACTTACAAATACAACTCGACAGGTTGTTCGGGGGTCTGGAATTTTTTGAATCTGCATCACTTGCAAAAACTCGTTGTAATCCAACCCGTATAATTACCAATTAATACCAAAAAATTTGGAACAGAACCTGAAATAATTTGAGATACACACACCGTATAATTTTTAAAAATTTTATTAAAAAAATTAGGGGGCGTCCGCCAGAGCGGCCTCCTTCATGAGGGAGGCGTCTGGGTAAAACGTCATCTCCATGGGGGTGGTGTCTGGGTAAAACGCTTCCATAAGGGACAGATCCGGCGGACACCCACTAATTTTTGTTTTATTATTATTAAAAACAAGTTAAATATTTTACGAGATTCGAGTACATTGTGGCATCCGTTAGCTCATTTACTGACCTCCAAAATATTATTTTTTATGATTATGAGAGGAAGATGAAGAGAGATGAGTGATAGGAGAGTGAAATGTCGCGATATATGAGTAGAATTGAGAGAAAGACAAAATGGTAATTCGTTGGGACGATTTAAGTAGTTTTCCGACGACGAATAGCAATTCAGTTTTATTTTGGATGTTTCTTTGGTGGTCCACAATATGACATGTCTGATGTTTTCTAACATCATCTTTGTAATCAATCCCAACTCAATCTGATCGACCTACCAAAGTCAAAAGATTTTTGACGATGCTTTCTAACCACTTCACTTACAATTTTACCTTATTTTGGTGGTTAAGCAATACCCTTTGGACCTTTAACAATGATTAAGTGAATTTGGCAATAGTGATTAATAGTACCTATAATTTGTCAAATTACCTGTGTGGTGATAATCTAATGGTTAGGATAATTATTAAAATAGATAGCTTGTATTTCATTTTCTTCTTATTCTCTCAACTTCACCTCATGCATCATGCATGGTTTTGCTGTTTAATTTTCTTGAATTATTCCTATATAATTTCTATGCATTCTACTTCAGATTCCTCATAATATACTTCGTTATTTACTTACCAGAAGAAGTGGTTTAAAACATTTTCTAAACACAAAATAAAAAACAAAATAAAAGGTGACCAATGATGGCCCACCACCCAGCACATCCGCGCGGGCGGAAATTCGGGCGCTGCGAAGATTGCCCAATTTTTTTAATACTTTTGTTGTCTGTCGGGTGAAATTTTGGACACCTGTTTTTTTACGCATGGTTAAGGATGCTCTAATAACTCGTCACTTCTCTTGCATCTTCGTTCAGCACAACTCTCTCCGTCTCTCAGAGACCATAACACCAATTAATACATCTCCAACTCTTTCTCTCTCTCACTCACTCACTCTCTCAAACCAACGAACCAACCAACCAAGCATGGCTCCATTAATGTTCTTGAGAGGATTGAGAGGAGTAAACCTCTCATGCACTTCCCCAGCCTCCACAGCAATATGCTCTAACAACATGCAACCCCCGAGAAAGAGCTCCTCCCACTCCCACTTCCAAAGTCGATCACCACCAACCCTAAGCCCCACCAGCTCCTCCCAGTGCCTCCTCGACCCAACCAACAACGACCTCTTCCCCGACACCATCCCCGACTCCCTCTCCATCGACCCTTCAAGGTTCCACTTCGGCGACAAGGAAGCCTCTCCCAACATCAACCCCAAGACTCTCTACTTGAGGTCTTCTTCTGATGTTGGTGGGTGGGTGAGGTTCGATGAGGAGGTGGGAAGGAGTATTACTAAGGTTTGCGGTGCCAAAGACGAAAGTCGTTTGAGTTATAATATTAAGCCTTCTCAGAGCTTGACCATATTTCATGTTGGGAGTGAAGAGGGTAGTAATCATAGTTGTAGTTATAATAATGATGGTGCCAATACTACTTCTGCCTTGAAGTCTTCTTTCTCCTCAAGATCAAGAGATCAGGTTGGTTAAATTTTTTGGCTCAAACTTAATTGATTAGTTTGTTGCAAAATTAATTAATATGTCTTCTTTTATTGGTAATGATTTTCTTTTATATATGAATATCATTCCATTTACGACTTAATTGTTTCGTCGGGATTTAAGGGGAGTAACATGATGATATATACGAGATTAACAAAAGTTAGATCTTGGGTGTTAACGTTGTAAGTGTAATAACACTCGTCTAAATATTTATATTTTTTACAGTTTAATAGACCCAACCTCGCACTATACACCAGAAATCAACTTGCTTCGTTAGTACGTAGTTTTGTTTTGTTTGAGGAATTTGAAATTAGTATATGATGTACCAATAATATCAGTATATATTGGAAGATAAAGAAGAAGAAAAATGTAGATCAGATGTGAACGTTAGAATGGTAACGGTCATGTGTAAATGTCTAACTAGATCTTACATATCATCACATGCAATTTAGTCATAAAGTTCAATTTTAGTCATGTTCTCTTACTTAAAATTTAGAACGTTTTTTTAAAAAATTTAATCAATTCTTTTTTGCTGATTTGTTTCATTAGGTTGTGGTGTTGAGGGTGTCCTTACATTGCAAGGGCTGTGAAGGGAAGGTCAGGAAACATCTTTCAAGAATGCAAGGTGAGATCCCACCACGCATGGAAATAATTCGATTTTTTTGTGTGTTGATAATGATAATCCAATCAATATTGATCATAACACAATTCGTGGTATAACAGTAAAATGATGAACAAATAGTGGTGGTACCCTCTGTTCTGAAATGCGGTCCTATGCGGCCGCATATGCGGATGCAGCCGCGATGAGGGGGAGAGACGCATCGCATCTCCCAGATGCGGCCCTCCGGATGCGGCCCGCATCTTGACCCGCATATGCGGGTAGATGCGGCCGCATATGCGGGCCGCATTTCAGAACACCCATCTTTTGTTTCTTTTTGTTGTTATTTTTTGGTTTTTTATTCTAATTTGTTTAATATTAACTTGTTTATCTTAGAAATTATTCAAAAATTTACCTAAATTTTTAATTACATATATATAATTTATAATTAATATATCTATATTATATTATTTAATTATTAAATCGCAAACCGCATATGCACCCGCATCGCATCTGCATACCGCATATGTCGGATGCGGTGCCTCGCCGCATCACATCCGTATCCCGCATTTCTGAACCTTGGTGGTACCACAGTGGAACAAAATAAAATAATGAAGGTGGAACAAGAAGACAGCTTTACTAAATGCCTCCTCAGGTTTTGTGTAATGGCTTCAATAGCAATCTTTCAAACAACTTAAATATTGCATATCCTCATTCAGCTGGCACAAGTTTCAGTTCCAGAAAAAAAAGTTTTCAACTTATTCTTTTCAGATTTGGTTCCCATTTTTGAAATGCTTTTCTTAGCTTTATTGAACGACGTGAGCTTCCAACTTTGACCCTTAAAAAGTTCTATTTTGGTGTACCATCTTTCTAGATCGAACTTAGATTTGGATTAAATTTGTGCTGAACCAAACATACGAGCCCTCAGTCTTCATCCTTCTTTGTTTACATTAAATATGTTAATATCACAAGGAATGGATTATTCAAGATTATGTGAAATATGACTTGTTTGGAATGGGTCAATCTATATATTATGCACTAATATATCAAGTTGTATTTGGAAAAAAAGTTATTTCAAAATTATAATAGAGAAAAATACATTTAAAAGTTTTCCTAGCACATATATAGCTACAATGAAGGACATCTCAAAACTTTTTACCGGTTGCATATTTTGTTGTAAGCTCTACAATGTGGGTAATAAAGAAATATTTTTTTCTTAATCTTTATTTTTTTAATTCCTATTTGTCCAGGAGTGACGTCATTCAACATAGATTTTGCAGCGAAGAAGGTGACTGTGATTGGTGACGTAACGCCCTTGAGCGTCTTATCGAGCATCTCTAAGGTGAAGAATGCACAACTCTGGCCATCGTCGGCGACCTTGTCAAAATTGCCATGAATTTGACATCAACATATACTTTCTAGAGCATATAATTATGTGATTATGCTAGTTTAGCCTCCTCCGACTTCTTTATTTTCTATGTGGGGAGCTTACATTTGCTTCATGTGGAGATTTTGAATTGTCTGTTTGTTCGTTTGTAAATTTAATCTTTTTTTGTACTGATTGGGGTTGGAAGTAAGCACACCTAACAAGTTTTACTTGTTGACTACGTTCAAATATTACTGTGCTTCTAGTAGAATATATTAGATAAAGTGAATATTTTTGGGTTTGTCATTTTCTTAAAACTCAATTGTTTTTTGTTAAAAATGCAAGTCATTTTTTCACAACAAATGTGGAACTAGCTTTTGCAATTCGGAGTTGCTGAAAGAATGAGGTAATTTATTTTACCGAATTTGCCAAAGGAAGGCTCTTTGTTCGGCTCCAAACTGATGGCAGAACCTCCAAAAACTACTTTGGAGTTTTGCGTACTGACAATGCAGAAAACATCGAAGAAGATGAAATTATTGATTTGGATGCTGGATCTTAGGACAGTTACACTGTCCACAACTTGCTGCACGTTAGTGTCTGGTCTCTGGAACTGATACGAAAATAGACGTTAAGTGCACGATTCACATGGATTTTAAACTGATGCATTTGCACCATTCACATGGAACAACAAGTTTGCAATGAATCAGTTGCACAATTGTCTTTAAATTACAATACTCACAAGTTACTGAACCAAACAGTATAAATCCAAGAAAAGGCTATATTTTCTTGTTCAAGTAGTATAGGAATGTATGTTCCTATGGAACATATCCGTAATGTTGTTAAAATCTGGTTACAAAATCCAGTTCCACGAACTCATTCTGCGTTTCCTCATGCATTTTTATAGTTACACCCTCATATTTATGATTTATCTCAAATCATATCCAGAAAATTTAATTACATAGCTCATCTACTCCATACAAGAAACAAATATCGTAGAATCTAGGACAGTCGGTGTTTATGCTCACAATGTCAACCTTGTCACTGGAAGGAGTCATTACAAGTGTGGGAGAAACATTAAAGATATCTACTTTACAAAGGGCATTTGAGTGTTAACGAATTTATGGAATAATTGACAATTTAATGACCAAAACATGATGTAGCCAGCTCTTGCTCGTGGACTTACCCAGTCCGTGGTTTGTTACAGGACCAAAACATGTGACTTGAAAGAGTACAATCACTACTGCAAGACGCGCTGCCGAAAATCAGACACCATCAGCGGCAGCCCATCTATGAGTGAAATCTTTGGCCCCCAGTTAAGCAGCTCTTTGGCTTTGGATATGTCCGGTTTCCGCATATGTGGGTCATCTGCAGTGTTCTCTTTAAACTCGATGGTGGCAGAGGGATCAACAATTTCTTTGACAACCTGTGTAAGTGAAAGACGCCGGGCATATTAGCAGATATGGTAAAAATACTGTATGGAGGCAAAGAAATAACCATCTTTGACAGACCTCCGCAAGCTCAAGCATGGTGAATTCCCCGGGGTTACCCAAATTGAAAGGCCCGATGTGGTCGTTATCCATTAGGGCTATCAATCCATCAACCTGGCGATTGCAGGTGCGCCATATTTTTTAGTTCGAAGTGATGATGAGTGGAAAACGTCAAGGAATATAAAAGATGTAAAACTTGAGATTAAAGTGCAATCATGAGCTATAAAGAAAGATGCAAGGCTCCTAATTTGATCTTCTATGTCATGGCAAGACATCTGATTTTTAACTTTGCCAGCAAAAATGCTGAAGATTGAAAAGTCATGGTTGCATTCTTTCATCGTTCTCATTTGAGTTACAAATTATGCCGAATTCAGAGATTCATTTTTTTTATTTTTCTATTAGTTGCAGGATAGTTCAAACAATAAGAAAGATTAGACTAGCAATTATATGTGTAACCTCGTGTACAACCCAAGCTACCCTATTGACTAGCAACAAGAGCAGTTGAAGTTATATCATCAACTAGCTTAATTATACTACTCTGAACAAAAAAACCCTGGAGAGAACGACGCCGAACTGAATACCCATAGAAACTGAAATCATGTTATATAAGCAAGTCACATAGCCCCCCAGAACATTCCAGAAAGTTAGTTCTCTGTTTCAAATATGTCAGATAAATGACAACTTATAGTCAAGTATATCAGACATTGCTTTTCCCATCTAGTGTAATACTAGAATGAGATTCTGAGAATGGATTGATATGCTTTCTACAGTAAAATACTTTAGATGGATTTAATCATATATTTTTTCCAACCAATACTTTCTCTTCATTACACCTAAGATCAATATTCAACAATTTCCGTAGCTCTACAGCCAACTTTGCAACTCAGGTTCATCAAAGAAATTACATATCAAGGAGTTCATAAGCAGATTATTGATCACGCTGAGAGAAACATTGACTCCAAAGGAGTAATTAGATTACAAAGGGAATAAGAGCAGTAGTTCTCAAAATAAAATAGCATAACTGATGAATTTCACAAGAAGCTTACCAAATCAGAAACATATTGAAAGCTTCTAGTTTGTTTTCCATCACCATATACAGTCAATGGTTGCTTACGAAGTGCCTATGCATCGGTGAAATGAAATAATTAACAATATTAAATGATGATGTAAACATCAGCTTATCTCGATTATGATTTCATGGAACAATGAATCAGCCTATATCATTACTTAAATGCTCAGTTCATAGGAAAACCTGAGCTACAAAATTGCTGACGACACGACCATCATCTATGCACATGCGAGGCCCATAGGTATTGAAAATTCGTGCAATTCGAACCTGACAAAGATTTTTTTTAAATCATTCAATGCAACAAAGTGAAGTAATGAAGAAATATAGGCATTTATTACATTTGAACACATCTGGATTATGATCTTGGGCATTTGCATGAAAGCATTTGATTTTGAGTTTAACTTATACACAGCAAGCTCACGTGCAATTTGACTTGTTTTGGTAATGACGTGCAGTTGATTACTCAAACGTTTTTATCTGCCTTTTTTTATCTATTCAAGCAAAAAACTTTAAGAATGACTACCCATCTTGTGATCTAAAAGAGGCAAAGTTGATACACAATCATTTTAACTTTGACACGTTAATAGTAAAATAAAATATATCCGTAAAGGTATCATCTACGTGTGACAAAAACATACGAAGATGCACAATTAACCAAGATAATGAACAGACCATCCTGACTAATAATCAACAGATTTCTTTTAAAAAATGGTACACTTGACTGGATAGATTGTGGAATGAATTAAATAGAGTTAAGATACACAATAAAAGGCAACCGAGAAGACTCATTCATGGTTGTGCAACAAAAAGGCTGACTCTGCTCTATCATGATCCATCAACCCATACAGCTGATTGCAAATTTCATTTACCTCGACACCAGCGCCACGATGGTAATCCATGGCTAAAGTTTCAGCCGTCCTTTTCCCCTCATCATAACAGCTCCTGACACCTAAATGGAGAATATGAATTTCTTCTATCAAAAATACGCTTAAAATAACTAACTTCTTACTCCCTTATCCCTTCTAAATGACAAAGAAAATGTAAAAGTAAATGACCTATAGGATTGACATTGCCCCAATAAGTTTCCTTCTGAGGGTGTTCAAGGGGGTCTCCATAAACCTCACTGGTACTTGTCAACAGAAAACGTGCCCCAATTCTTTTCGCTAAGCCCAACATATTTAGAGTACCCATCACATTTATCTTGTAATAGCGGTTAATGGGAAATTTTATATGTGAGATATACAAGATCAACGAAGAACATAAAACATGTTTTGTGATGCACTATCAAATATTTGCCATATCAAAAACAAAATGTGCATTGTTAAAATTGCAGTAGGGACTCTCACATGAAGAAGACAAGGGGAAAAACTACGCTAGATAAACACAGTAGAAATTGTAGGAAATATTCTCAAATTGGACAACTTGGATTATTCTTGCGACTAGGAAAATCTTAGGTATGTCCACTTGCCACCAATTGGATTTGAGTGGGACAAACGATTTACAATCCCAATTCCCAACATCACATGTTGAGGATTTATGAAAAGACTCATTTCTCTTTATTTTGATCGGTCAATAGACTCTATGTTACTGTATAGGTGATGCACTTTCAAAACGCATCCAAAGAACATTTCCTTTCCAATTCAGCACAACACATACGGTAACAGAAGTTTCTCCATGGTGCCAATGTGACCAGTAATCTAATGAATTTTACAGTTCGACCTCATTGGATAAAAGAGCTATTGATGCAACTCAAAAGCATGAAAACAGAAACGCAAGAACTGTTCTGATTCAGGGCACATATCCGACGAACTCCACCATAACCCAACTTCAAACAAACGGTAACCGAATAAGTGGCAAAAGAACCGAGAAAAAAAACTCTTAAAGTAAACAAGCCCAAGAGGAATGCACAACCAAGTGAACTTAATCATGACATTAAACTAACAGCTAGAAAATTGCAGTTTGCAATCAAACAAACATCGACCAAATCAAAATTATTAATCAAAATTCGTAAGAACAACTCAATGCATATTGCATAACCAAACTCCTCTTCGAAACATCCGGAAAATAAAGTCAAAGTCTAATTTCCAACCAAAACAAAAAAAAAAAATCCTTCAAAATTTATCTAGTTGACGATGCGACGAACTTTCAGAAGACTAACACAATGCAGATCCAAATTAATCTTCAAAACCTCAGAAAAAACCCCAAAGTCAACATTCCGAACGAAAAAACTCAAATTATGACCAAGGATATGATGGTCTTGATGGGATTAAACTTGTAGTGCACTGGCGAAGCGGGGCAAGCGAGATGATAGATCCCATCGACCTCGAGCAGAATCGGCTCGACGACATCGTGCCGAATCAACTCAAACCTCGGATTCCCAAAGTGCCTCACCAAATTCTCCTTCCTCCCAGTGAAGAAATTATCCACCACAATCACACTATCCCCCCTCTCCAACAGCTTATCGACGAGATGGCTCCCAACAAACCCCGCCCCGCCGGTGACGACGACGCGGGCGGCGGGGGTTCGGAAGGGGACGGGGACGGGATCGGGCGTAGAGAGGAGGGTGAGGTGGCGGGAGAGCGGGGTGCGGTCGATGGCGCGGTAAGAGGGGTGAAGGAGGAAGAAGGATGAGGCAATTAGGGCTCCGAGGAGGACGAAGAGGAGCCGTTGCTCCCGGAGGAGATAGGAGAGGACGAAGCGTGGCCGGGGCGATTTGGAGGAGGACTTCGAGAGGGGGATTGACGGGGAGGGTTGTTGTTTGTAAAGTTGCTTCATTGTTTGGTTTGGTCTTCTCCGGCGACTGGAGTTTGCGTCCGGGTGGAGGAGTTTTTTTTTACTTTGTTGCACCGACAACACCTTTTGTGTTGTTGGTTGTTTTTGTTAACTTTTTAACTTCCCTGTTTGACTTCTCTTGTTGCAGTTGAGGTCCTGAGGATACGATCATACAATCATTAATACGTTAATGATATAGAGAGATCTCATTATTGTCGTTGAGGATACAATCATACAATCGTTAATAAGTTAATGATACAAAGAGACAAAGGGTTACTCGTTCAAAGTTAAGCAGGTACAAGTGCGACACGTTTTAAAATTCAATGAGTCCAATCATTAAGCGTCTATAGGTGTGTTTGGATGACAAAAAGACTAATTAAATCTTTCATAGAAATTGACTTTTCTCTCTTCTGCATCTAAATACTTTTCACGATGGTGAAAGTTTTCCAAAAAACTTAAAAGCTCAGAAAATATATTTTTCTAGTTTTTTCGAAGTGATACATTTTTGACATTACGAAGATGAACATGTACAATACTTTTCCACTTGGAAAAATAATTAAGGAGGGTAAAACTGGCTTTTCACATGAAAAGTCAAAAAAATGACAAGTTTTTGGCTTGTCTTTGTCCTAGGAGATAAGAAACCATTTTTCACTTTATGTAAAATCAACAGGATACAAGCTAAAATTGCTTAAGATGTGTTTGGATGGGGCTGATTCCAGCTCCTCTACAAGCTATGAGACGCTATAGTTACTAGAGGTCATCCAAACACTTATGGGCTCAATAAGAATCTGAGCTCCCCGCACGCATCCTGATGTTATTTTTTGTATTAATGGGAGAAGCTCAGTCGATGAGTTTCTTCAGCTCCACACCACCTACAAATTTTTGAATCATCATGCTCTTGCTGAATTGAAGAAATTCCTCGTTATTTTATGTCATGTTTATATCTGATTGGATGATACTTTGGGGATTTCGTTTGACAAGACATCCAGGGATCCATAAAAATTCTCGTCATCCAAACAGGTCCAACTTCTGCTAGGAAGAAGTAGCTTCTGTGGCCAAAAATATAAGAGTTGATTTCTTATAAGAATCTAATATTTGAGAGTCTCATCCAAACACACTCTTAGTTTACTAGACAAGGTAAATTATAATTTAACATAAACATTATTGAGGTAGAATGTGTTAAAAGGGATGATTTAAGTAACGAAAGTTTGAAGGTCTTTAATGCGTCAACATTAAAAAAGGTGGTCCAAAGGGCCAAAAGTGTGAAAATATCGTCTAGCCAATGAAGTACTCAATTTGAACCTAAATGGGACACAATTTACATAAAAAATCCTTTTCAACGTTTTAAGGAAGATAATAACATAACTGAACTGCTATTTCGTCGCCGTAAAACTACTTAAATCGTCCCAACAAATTACCATTTTGCCCCTCTACCCTTTCTACTTATATAACTCTTCATTTCACTCTTTTAACACAATTTTATCTACATATCACTCTTCTATTCACCAAATACAATGTCTCGGAGGCCAGGAAAAGAACCAGAGGACATCCCGGACTACTCACATCTGGTAAATTGCCCTATTTATTTTAATTAATTTGTTAAAAAAAACATTTTTGGGTCCGACTACTGCCAGATCGACCATAACCTCGCTCAGCATACTCGAAGGCACTCGGGTCCCGACGTGTCGACTTTCCCCTAGGTCGACCTCGTACCTTAATATTTTCTGCGGGTTCTCCATAGTTCGACTGATCGGGGTGTAACTGTTCGTATAAAATACGAGAGACACTACGAATTACTACAGGGTCGCTCTCCGAAATCTCATCAACTAGCTTCCGAAAATGCTCGACGTCTTGTGCTGACTGATCAACAAACTCTGACATCTGGACTCCTTCTCCGATAACAAGTGTTTTCCAGAATGAATGAATCTGCTCTAAATAAATTTCATCACCTGACGCCAAACACTCGTACATGGTACATGCACAAGGAATCTCATGTGTTGTCAGGAAAGCACACCCACAACAATATTCAATTTCATCACTTAAGTCCCTAATTTTCTTCAACTCCGGAGTCAATAACGACAAGCAGTGATGCGAAACTCGGCCATTTATATACTGAAACAAAGGACCTATGTAGTTTGTCACAATTCAACGTCTCGAATCTTCAAGAAAGTTCCGAATATTCGTCAGCTGCATTTCAATAGCCGAGTTCACGCGGTCGAAAAGAGTGTCGAGAGTGACAGTCGATGTAGTGATCAACTCTTTCAGAGCCGAATGTGCACTTTCCACCTTGCAGTCGTAGTGTTGCCGAAATGAAAAAGTTGGTTCGTCCAATTCAACACAAATTTTTCCTTATGCACCAACCACGTGTCTTCCACATACTTCGTCAGCACTAACCAGGACTTGTAAGAATCTTTCAGATTACGGACTGCTCTATCATAATCCGTCTGTGAATCAAAAAGCATGACTCTCCTCCACCTTCCACGCCTAAAACTCTCTGCAGACTGCTTGTCCTTGCCGAATATGTGGTATGCGTAGTTGTACACATCTTTCTTGATATGTCAGGTGCATAGTAAATGAGCAGACTCAGGAAAAACCTCTGCCACTGGTCGCATCAGACCATCTCCCGGTCCGTAATTATTGTAGTCGGGCTAACAATATCCAATAACAGATCTCGCAACCTCTCCAACACTCACCGGTAACTAGACTCGGTCTCATCCTGCAAAATCGCATATCCGACGAGGAAATTCATGTTTGTTGGAGTAACCACAATCATCTCAAACAAAGACATCTTGTACTTGTTCGTCTTATACGTCGAATCCATACAGATTACGAATAGGTATGTACACAACAACTGAACTGAAGTCGGATGTGCCAAAAATGCGTGAGTCAAGACATTGGTTTCTTTATCTGCCACAATCCAATGCAAATACTTATGCTGCACTGCCTCCCTGAGAAACTGCTGCGCGGGATTCCTGTCTTCAGATTTCGTCATCCTCATGTACTCTCTGAAGTTATAAACGTGTCTTTGATTCGGATTATCGTCCGGGAATTTCTTCTTTACCGCCAACAAAATGTTACGGGGTCTTGCTTGTGCCTCTGTCATATCACGAACAATTTGCTTTGCCCCAGCACTAAGTCCGCTGACCTGTCGGTGACCCTTTGAATAAACTGCAAGTGAGTGGTTGTGTTGCCCATAGATGCTACTAGAAACAATGACTCATTCATCACGATCCCGTCGCTCCACCACTTTTACCAAAAACCGACAACCACAACCTTTTCTTTTCGTATTCTTTCATAGTGCAATACTCGTATCACGAGAACTCATCTCACGTCTGCGATAACATCTCAGGTAACAATCCATCCGGTTATCTGCTTTTGGTTTGTATGATGATATAACCAAAAAAAATCTGGCTCCTAGTGCTACTTGTTTCGCCCATTTACAAGCTTCCTCGATTGTTGTAAATATTTCTTTCCTGTCAAAAAACTTACTGTAATCTACTTCATCACCACTGAAATCTTGCAACGGAACCTGAAAATTTTGAATTTAACAAAAAATTAAAAAAAATTAAAACGTGGAGGCGTGTTAGCCAGACGTCTTCACCTTAGTGGAGGCAGCTATCTAAGACGCCTGCACATAGGTGGAGGTGGCTTAGCCAGACGCCCGAGTCGGGAAAAAAATTCCACCCCCGTTACCTCGCCGGATTCAGGTGTTTCGCCAGACATTTTCGTGGTGTTGGTACTAGGAATGTGAGTAAAACTGAGTCAGACACCTTGTTTAAAGACACCGGACGAAATGAGTATTAATTGATTTGTTAAGAGCAAAAATGTCATTTTTGGGACGATTTAAGTAATTTTTCGAAGACGAATATTAGTTCACTGAAGTAAACCATGGTCTCCGGACTATTGCCATTGACACACAAAAAAAACCATGAAAAAAGAGATGATTCGTTTCTATTGATGGTCTTACTCGGGTTTTGGAATTGGAATGTGACTAAGAACAAGATTTACATTATAATATCTGTCAAGAGCAAAAAAAAACCATGAGATCACACTTCACACACAAGGGAGATATAGTTCATTATTGAATTTTTTTTGTTTTCCTGTAGGAAAATAAATAAATAAAATGTTGGTTACACTTGATCACAAAAGCAAAAGCAATGATATCTTATTCATTTTACAATCATTCAAAAGAGAAAAATTACAGTCGTATTCAAATCCAAATGAAACACATGGTTACTTCTGATCATGCTTCATCTTGGACTCTATCTCCGACATGGGATCTTCGACGGCGGTTCTCTCTCTCAACCACGCAATGATGTCGGAGAAGACAAGGTCTATGTTCTCCAGAGGCTCGCCGGAGGTGAGCCCGTGCCACATGCCAGGGTAGAGCTTGAAGGTTTTGTCTGTGCTTGCTGCCGAATCATAGAGTAATTTGCTCACAGATGGGTCGGTAACGATATCGTCTCCACCGTGAACGATCAGAAAGGGAACTGAAACCTGATCAAAACCAATTAATAATTAAACTCATTTCAAGTTGGTCCAGTGTTTTTCGGTTGGTTGGAGATCGATATATATAATGTCATATATGTTGATAAAGAAAGAAATTTTGGATTACTTTGTGTTAATTTATAAAGTCTTCGTTCATCACTTCAAATCTGTAAGTTTAATTTGTGTCTTGTATCCGATTATGAGTCAATTTCATTTGGTTGAGTTAAGTTATCTGCGTGTGGTGTAGAGTCGGTAGACCCTGAGTTTTGGGGTTGGTTTTACAAAGTTAATTATGGAGCAAGTACTTATATATCTAAGTCTACACAATGATGCAAAAAATAATCTCAGCCATGCTTACAGGAGTATTGTAAATTGTAACCTATCCAATTTTGTCATGTTCACTTACCAACTAACACATATTGTCGAGCAAATTGTAACAAGATGGATGTTAATTACCTGGTGAAGGTTTTTCTCAACGTCTAAGCTGACTTGGAGGAGTTGTTGCGCAGTTTTCAAACGAGGCTTACCTTTGTAGCAGTATTTGTTGGCGTATACCTGGCGCATATATATACACTCATTGGTCATAACCTTATTTTGATAATATAATCAAACTTAGCTGTGAACACATGGATATGGTTCTGTCATCATGAAATCATCCAACCTGAAAAGTACATGAATAACAGGCCATGATCTGGATTAATTAAATTCATGTTGCGTACGTGTGGTAATAAATTACCTCATCTCTTCTTTCTTGCATCTTAAATGAGCTGTCAATTACACTTTTGGTTGGAACTATCTTCCAAGTTGGAACAATATCGCTTAATGCCTTCAGTATATTGATCACAATAGCTGGAGGCTTCAAGTCATCGGCTATCTGCAACAATCATCTACCCAACACAAGTGAATATCTAAAGAAAAAGTAGTTCTCTCTTATTTTTTAATGGAAAATGCTGAAAACTTGTACAACGTCAAGTTTTTTTACCCAAAAAAAAAGTCGGCTATATATTGTTGCCACACATAAACGTACTATATTGATCAGTGAACCATCAAGCTATCGCAAATTCGTAATATCATATTGCTTTCAGAAATGTCAAAGCCATATATCATGTTAATTACTTCCTATAAATAGATAAATATATACAGCAAAAAAACATGACCATATTATTCACAGAGTGTCACTTTAAGACAATATATGTAAAACCTTGAAATAAAAACTTCTAACTTAGTTTAATTTTGTAGGGAACTGAATCTTCTATAGTGGTTAGTAACCCTATATATACATATGAATCCAATTAGTCCCCCCCCAAAGTAGTTGAATTTAGACAGTTGTAAACCCTGAGGAGTTCATAATAATACAATCAGGGAACAAAAAAAATAAGGTACATCATAAGCTTCTCTATGCATAGGGACACCAAAAGGCAACATAAACTACTATAAAGTATAAACAACAATCCACGCAACTCATGCAGCACAAGTTTTCAAATCTCAGCAAGGCAAAGAATATGCCTATTCAAACTGAAATCGATTAATTAGTGGAGATTTTAAAAAGTGATTAATTATAGTCTTCACCACTGAAAGAACAGAATGGAATCGATTGACTAATGACCTTGCACATGGGAGCAACGAGAACTAATCCATCCCAAAACGTTGACTTCTTCCTATGAAGCAAAAGGGCCACAGCTCCTCCCATGGACTCCCCAAGAAGATACTTCTTCTTCTTCTTCTTGTTCTTGTTCTCTTCTCTATCTGTAATTCAACAAACACAACCAACACAATTCAAGAACAAATATCAACCAATAACAATAAATAGAGATATACAAGTAAACTAGTGTAATAACAAAAAATAATATACTAGGCAAACTCTCTAGTCTTAATTGGAATAGTCATGTCAGACATACTGTGTGAAATACAAAAGGCATGATTACAAAATAAATATGATCACCACAAATGCTTGTGAAATGGTCCGAACAGTCGTCCACTACGTTGTCGAAGCTCGGAACATAGCCTTGCAGGCCGGAAGACTTGCCGTGACCCTCGTAGTCCATACCGTAAACCGCAAAACCCGCATTCACAAGTCGTATTGCTGTGTCTAAATCAAACAACATAAACATCTTAGTTCAAACAGTATTGTCGCCTTAAAAATAATAATCACTCAACAAAGTTGAAAACGATATGGTTATTCCACCCTTCATTGAGATGCTGCACTCCGCTGCATAACCTACCATGTAGTTTCAAAACAAATTAGCATATTTAATTGCTTAATGAAGTAAAGAAATGATCAAATTGTTTGATCATTATGATTGGGGAATTTTTTTGTGTGGAAATAACTAAATTGCATACCATGACATAGGAAAATCAAAGCTTGTGGTTCTTTGTTTGCTGGAAGCCATTGACAAGTAAAAAGCTTCAGGCCCCTTCTGTTGACAAAACCCTGAAATTAAACACAAGAACAAATTTAACAAAATCAATACATGCTCTCAGAAGACTTCCATATATGTGCTTTCAAAGCTTAATATTACCTCCTCAAATTTGATGTTTTCATCACCCTGAGCATACAAAAGAAGAAAAGAACGATTAAAAACAGAAGCAAAGCATTGATCATTAACGGTAAAGAAAAATTATATATTAATATACCATAGTTTAGCAGAGGAGAAGGTGGTGTTCTTGTGATTGTGATGATGAATAGGGAGTGGATGTGACGAAGAGGCAAAAGTTGGGAAGAGAATGGGGTTGGCAACAAAGTAATTGGATTTGGTAAGAAGCAACCTCTTAATTAGATATATCATTAGGCTATTGGAGTCTGACCATTTTATTCATAAATTAATAGAGGAGTTGTGGTGGTGCATGTTGGTATGATACTAGTCATACATCAGGTAATGATCATTGACTTTGTTCCATGATTTCAAACTTTTCCACTGTCCTTAATGTTAAGAAATAAGGAGAAAATAATCAGAAATGTGTTTTGATCTTTTATGCAATTAATATTCAAGGATTGATGTTTCAGGGTCAGTTTAACTTAGGAAGGACCTAATCTAAATTGATCAGTCTATATGGACCCGAAATATGAGATCCAAAATGTTCGGATCAAATCTGAATGTGTTTACATGAGATGCATGCATATTTATGCATACATGTATTGAGGTAGTCAAGACTTTACGTTGTTGTTTACCTTGAAAATGTGATTAAAGTATCGTGGAATAAAATAGACGTTCGGTCGACCGGATGTGTGTTCTGATTTGTCCAGCAACAATGTCTGGCGTATTTCGGTCGACCGAGAGGAGCTGTTCGGTCGACCAGACACACACAAGGAGTTGGGTAAAAATGCATGTCCATTTTCGGTCTACCGAAACTTAAGTGTTCGGTTGACCGGGCACACGCGAGGAGCTGGGCAAAAGTATCTGTCCATTTTCGGTCGACCGGAACTTAAGTGTTCAGTCGATCGAGTATGCACTTGAGCAAAACAGGAAAAATGTCTGTCGTTTTTCGGTCGACCGGTACGTAAGTTTCGGTCGACCGAGAAAACCTGGTTTGCGTTACGGTTAGGGGATCGATCGACCAATGCACCCGTTCGGTTGACCGTTTGACCCAGTTTTGCCCACGATTTGCATATTTCTCCACGCGATTTTGGTGCAACTTATACTTGTTTTGACATACTATATAAACGTAATTTCGTCCCCCTTTGTAATTGAGAACAATTAGATTGATTGTTATTGTCTACTTTACATTCTTGAGAGAAAAGATAGAGAGCATCCTTGTTGATTCAGTGTGAGCAATTTAGCCGGGTATTCTCGTCGGTTGTTCGTGTCTCCTGTAAGCTTCTCTTTTTAATATGTTTTCTTTATAGTAGATTCAGAGTTGTGTCGTCCGTGATTTTTTCCCGTATTGGGTTTCCACGTTAAATCTTACGTGTTTTGTGTGGTTTGGTTTTTCGATTTGCATTTGTTCTCAATTTCTATCAATTGAATTTGCTATTTTGATTCTGCTGCGCACTTGGAATTAGTTTTAATTGAATATGTGATGATGGAGATGTGATTGAACATGTGATAATGGAGAGATTACGTTGTGTAGTGTATGTTTTTACTAACATTTGCGCTGTCTAATAATTGTGGATGTTTGTAAAGGTACGTCAACCGACCGACTTAACCCGAACAACATCGAATGTCAATTGGTCTATGTTGGGTCTGATTTAGTTACATTTTGGGCAAAACTTTGTAATTTCCTGTAAATTTAAATAAAACTCTCAAAAACACCATTCCGTTGCCGGGACTTGAACCCGGGTCTCTCGGGTGAGAGCCGAGTATCCTAACCACCTAGACTACAACGGAAATTTTGTAATGTCATATGAACTCTCAGATGCAATCCTAACCCATTCGTTCACATTTCACAAAAGTGGTCGAAAAGTACAACTCGGGTAATTGGAACGAATATGGTTTTTTATGATAAAGCAAAAAAAAAAACCAAAATTCTTAATTGATTACAATAGACTTTATTTAGGTAAAATACAAGGAACTTAACTTTCTTTGTATCTAAAGTGATAGTAGGCGAACTCATTTTTTATACATTTTTGAGAAATCATAGAATTATAATTGCAAAACTATAAAAAAAATCTTTCAAATTAATCATCTCGTTAGAAATCGAGTTGTTCAACTTTCCAATGGTTTCTTCTTACAAGTAATGAGACTCGTAAATGGTATCCCTATATTTATTCACCTCTTTCGAAGTGTAGAACCCGTTGGGTATAATCTCACAAGGCCCAGTCCGAAAGAAATGTATTACCCGTTGGATCTCAAAGGCTTTCAACATTGCAGGCATTTAATTAATCAAGTATTGTTTCGGAGAAACACACGACAAGATGTTGGAGAGCAGAAATCCAAACATTGTTGTGTTGTCGATAAGATTCTCTCACTCTAGTACTGTCCTTCCGGAGAAGAACCATGTGACAAGATGTTGGGATCCATACATGAGACACTCTCTGCCAATCATTTAATTTGTGGTCGTAAATAGAATAAAAGAATGAGAAAGTCCAACTTCAGTTATTGATACATACATTGGAAAACCCACGAACAAGAAATAAGATTTCCGAACAGTTATTGATACTACAATATTCAAAGTCTAAAAACACCCGAACCACCCTTGTAATTACCTTCTAGATTATGATGCTCCTTAGCGATGATGTCAGCTAATTTCCCAAGTCCATGCAATGACGCGTATTAATTTGATGAGTTATAGCTTATCGGGAAAAAGAAAAGAAAAAAAAGTTATAATTTATAATCAACCGGATATGAAAAGCAAAACAGCTTATGTGATTTATTTTAAATGAATTATACAATTGCATCGTCATGTTCTTTTTGGCCGTCAAAATCTTCGGTTATTTATGTTGGAGTTGGTCTACCGTCTACGTGAGAGGATGGACTTTTATATTATAAGAACACCCGCAGAAATACAACTCAATTTAAATACGTCTACCAAACTTCAGAGCTTTATAATCGTATAACTAATTAGATGTCCTATGATGACAAGTAAAAAAAATAGTACAGGGACATTCAGTTTTTAAAATAAAAAAATGTTTTGACCCAAAAAAATTGTTCTTCAGAGTTTTAAGAAAATGCAGTGCCTCAAACTCCATATGAACGCGGCCACAACTATTCCAATGTTAGCGAAGTATGAGTTTGTGTGCCGAAAATTCAAGAACTAAATCCTGAAGTTAACTTTTGTCCGGCGGGCAGAGTTATTTCTGGTGGTAATATGATTTGTAAGTAGATTTGGTTGACCAGGGAGGTGGTTCCAAGAATCAACGTGAGAGGGTCAAAATTCATATAGACGATAAAAAAATTAATCATTAATTTAGTTCGACTTAGAATTTGGTTAGATATTTTAAGTTTATGAGAGTAAACCGATACTATTTTACCATCAAAATTTCATTCAACTGTCGTATTATTGATATTAAAAAATATAGAGATGCCGAGATGGTGACGATGACTCTATCAGAGTCCAAACACAACACGCATTAGTCCCACACACTTCCTAAAACGCCCCTCAACTTGCATCCAAACCCCAAACTAACTTCTCTATATAAGCGCACAAATATACACATTATCAATTATCATCGTTAACGTTAAAAAAACAATCTCAACTTCGTACTTCTCCGATTAATTTTGTGGGTAAACTAAAAATGCCGACCAAAGGCATGAGAAACCTCCTCTTCCACAAGTCCTCCGACGCCACCTCTAAGGCGATAGCGGCCGACTTGGCCGCAACGTTGGTTAAGGAAGCGATCGCGAAAGCCGAACCGTTGGTGGCAAAATGGGACGTGGAAGGCACCACCTATGCAAAGATCACCTCACTCTTCTACGATAGCCCCGACGAGGCCCGTCGGTTCCTCCTTGCCATCTCCGACCTCCACCGGTACATGAACCTCTCCTTCGCCTCGGACCACCGCCACCTCGTCCTTGCCCAACGCCTCGTCCACTCCGCAATGCGGCGGCTCCAAAAGGAATTTTATCAGATCCTCGCCGCCAATCGTGACCGCCTCGACCCCGACTCCGTCTCGTCTCTCTCTACTACTACTACTGTAATATCTGAATTAGATCATATGAATTTGGATTGTTCCGACGATGACGAGGTCCGGTTAGCCGAGCTGGCGTTGGAGGAGGTGGAGAGAATCCCCACCGCCGCGATGGCCAATCTCCGGTCCATCGCGGATTGCATGGTTAAATGCGGATACGCTAAAGAGTGCGTGGAGGTGTACACGACGATGCGGCGGTCGATAGTCGACGATGGGATCTACCACCTCGGCTTCCAACGCGTGACCACCTCCAAATTCCAAAAGCTGGACTGGGGCCAGGTCGAGCTCCGCATCCACAACTGGCTCGCCGCGTCGAGAGTCGCCATACGGACTCTTTTCGCAGGCGAAAGAGTCCTCTCCGACTACGTCTTCGGCTCCTCCGACTCCATCAAGGCCTCGTGTTTCTCCGAAATCACACGCGATGCAGCCACCGGATTCCTCCAGTTTCCGGACCAAGTCAGCACCGAAACTGCCAAGGCGAAGAAGATCAAGAAGTTCCTCAAATCGTCGCCGGAGAAGAAGCTGTTCCGATTTCTCGACCTCTACAACACCACATCCCAACTCCTCCCGGAGATCACCACCGTCTTCTCCCACGACTCCACCTCCGCCGTTCGATCCCAGACCGCCTTCGCCATGGCCCACCTCGCGGAGTCGATACGGTCAACGTTGACCGAGTTCGAAACGAGGATAAAAAACAACAGCAACAAGGGCATCGTCCCAGGAGGTGGAGTCCACCCACTGACCCGCCACGTCATCGACAACGTCCTCCTCCTCGCCGACTATGCCGACCCATTAGCCGATATCCTCACAGACACGTCGGTGTCAGAAATGCTGACGTGGCTTATACTCGTTCTCCTCTGCAAGCTCGACGGGAAGGCGGAGGCGTACACGAGAATCGACGTGTCACTTTCCTACCTATTCCTCTCAAACAACATCTACTACATTGTCAACAAAGTCAAACAGCATCGCACCATCTCCCGGCTCATGGGAGAGGAGTGGATTAGGAGCCACGTGGAGAAGGCGCGGTCGTTTCTGATGAGCTACGAGAGGCTCGGTTGGGCGAAGGTGGTGAAGTCGGTATCGGTATCGGAAGAAGCGAAGGCGGTCGACGAGAAGAAGAGGATGAGGGAGTTCAATTCGGCGTTCGAGTCAACGGTTAAGTTGCAGTTGAAATGGGTGGTGGCGGAGGCGGAGACGATAGAGGAGGTCAAAAGGGACGTTAAAAAGATGGTGGTGGAGCCCTATAGGGTTGTTTATCGGAGAGTTAGGCGTACGTCGAGGGACGTCGTCCGGTACGCTCCCGAGGACGTCGAGAATCACATCGACGATCTCTTTTGTGAGGACTCCGACGACACCTTTGCATTTTCGGAATCCTCCGTTAGGTCTAGTGGTTCAGGTTCGTCAAGGTCTTCTTGGTGGCGGTCGGGGTGAGGGTGAGGAAAATAATGTGTCCAAATTAAGTAGAGTGTTTGAAATAAAATTAAGCGTGATACTCTTAGATGATGACCACTTCATTTGATTCTATTTGTATGTATATTTCTTTTTATGCAGAATTAATGCAAAGACTTTATGCATTTTCTATCTTTAATATTGTACGTGTAATTTGTTTAGGTTATCGTTATTGTAACATATATATGTGAGAAATGAAATCAGTTCTTCATAAGTACATGCATGGGATTGGGTTTGGTTGAGGTTTATAAGTTAGGATTATTTGCCGGTCAAGTGATACGAATATCGGAATTTGACTTGTGATTTTCTTTTAATTATGTGCCGAAACATTTGGTGGATCCTCGCTCTACCAAAGCGCGCGTCTTATTAACGAGGGTTTTGATGTATAAGTATTTGTACTTTTTGTGACGAAAATAGTACACAAAAATAAAACTAAAGGATCGAGGCACACGAGGACCACGTATTAATATTGTAAGATTTTTGCTCAGTTTTTTTCTTTCAAGAATATGAATATGTACAGGACTAATAAACTGAAATTGTATTATTTTTTTGTTCAAAAGCAACCTTTTGTTCTGTCCAACTCAATGCATTCATGGTTGTTGTTGTTTGTTTGTTTTTACAATTTTTATTATTTTAACCGAACAAATGTATACACATAAGTCCAGAGAAGGAAGGAGCAGGTTGTTGATGAAGTCTGAAAATGCATTCATGGTTGTTCGCAGAACTCCATGAGAAATATCAATTTTGTATTGACATTTGATTTTAAAAATATGAATGTGCAACTTTCATGTCTGTTGATGCAAATGATCTTATAAATATACTCCCCTATGTATATAATCGTTATCAAGAAGACACATTTTGGTTGGAACTTCCGTACGTAGCTATTTGAAGAAAACGTTGTCCTATGTGCACCAAGACAAGCTAATTAACTCCTTATGATTTCTTAAAGTTAAATCTGTATATATTTCATAAACCTTTCTCCTCGATCTGAATCACGTATCTAATGATGTAGCTATTAGTTAGAACCGTGATTTGCTTGGTTACACCTCAAAAGGTGTACAATTGCTGAAATATTTCCGCATTTCACTATTTATTTGGGTGCACCTACTTATCAAACATTATTGTTTGGATACCCTCAAATCATTTATGGACATCACTCCGTTAATTTTTTTGTAGGTACAATTACATAACACGCCCGTTAAAATTTAAATGTCATTGATATTAAATAAGAAAACACAAAACAAATATTTTCTTTACAAACACATCATGTCTTCTCTCTCTTGTTCTCTCTCTCCCTCTCCTCAGTTACGTCAGTCGTCTTGCCTCCGTCACTACCCACGTCGTCACGAACATATTCCTCAACCTCTCCCCTCTCACTCTAGTCAACCCAACGTCGTCACCTGAGCTTCTATTTCGGTCAACGATTTCGTGGTCGGAGTTTGCAAAATTGCATTTGGAGATAATACCAACGATTTTGTCCCCCGTCGGTACGCGGATCTCAACGAGGAGGTCGCGTTCCTCCTCGGTGTAGAGGTCCCCAAGGGAGATGGTCCCGGACGGGTTCATCATGACCATCAGTTGGTCGTTGATGGAGTAAACGATTGTGATTGCTCTAGACGGGAGTTTTGGATCGATCACAACGTCGTGCGAGACCATGCTCAGTAATCCCCCGACGCACCTCGCGAAGGCATCCTAGGTGTTGGGAAGAAACACATAGAAGTGGATGAGAGCGTTGGTGACGTGGAGGTGGTGGGAGAAGACAGACTTGAGGAGGAGTGCATGGAGGGAGAGGCCAAAGGAAGAGTGATTGTTCACTGCTGCTTTGAGGACGGGAGGGAAGGTGTAGGCATCGAGACGGTGGGAGCGGAGGACGTGGAGGAACACAAACATCCCACCAAAGGAGGAGGAAGTGTTGTTGTTGTGGGCCCGTATGAGGTGGTTTAGGAGGAATACATCGGCAGAGGGATTGGTGAGGTGGCCTCCGATGGTGAGTTGGGCGTGACATTCGTCCACATGTCCTCCTGTTACCTCATAGAGGGAAGAGAGAAAGGAGTGAGTGAGTGAGGAGAGAGAGAGAGGAAGAGGGAACAAGAGAGAGGGAGAAGAGAGAACAGGAGAGAGAGAGAGGAGAGAGGGAGAAGAGAGTGAAAGGAATGTGTTCTAAAAGTTTTACTTTTATATGTTAATTATTATGAATTGGATGTGCAAACATTTTGTTCCTTGATTATGATATTCGCCTTTTGGAAGTGTTAAGGAAGAGACATATGGTCCTTAACCGTAAAACTCTAAAAAATAATGGTTTACATAAATCAAAAGTTATTCACAATCATGGTAATTAACATGGAACATTAATCACCGAGATAAGATTGTCGTGTTGGTTATCGATTGTTGTGGCTCTACAAATAATTGACGACACGAGTATATAAAAGAGGAAAAAATTACTTTTATATATTGAATAGACCTAACAAGTAAAACATTATGGAATTGTGTTTCGTGTCATTAATGTTTTTACTATGTCTTGGATTCTAAGATATGAGACTTATATCTTTTCATTTAAGAAATGCTTAATTTGATTATTGTCAAAAACTAACAACGAGTATAGTGATAAAGATAATAGTTGGTTGAGCATGACTTGTGCTGGAAAAGCTAGCTAGTTAAACGATTATCATTGCCCCTCTTAATTGAGTTATGATATTAGTGGACCCTTGATAAAGTAAAATTATAATGTGCACAATGTAACTTGAGTTAAGTTGCATAGTTATAATTAGCGTAGAGAGATTAAGAAATGAATATAATACAATGATCTCATCGATCTGTTTTTCTCCGAATAAATACTCTATTTCATTGATTTTCCATTGATGAAATTGGAATATTCGTGAATTATAATAAGTTCGTTTGAACGTGCAACAAGGTATGATATTACTAGACCAGATAGATGTAGCCTGTTCGACAACTCAAAGCCACCTAGCTTTTCCAATCTAAGCTCAAAGTCAGACATGATTTGTTATTTCTAAATTGAAAAGGAGGGAAAAAAAACTATTCTCTTGTTGAGTATTTGTATTAAATAGCTAGCAGTAGCTAGCGTTGGACACGGCCACATTAATTTTCTTCTTCTTATATTCATGTCTGAGGTATTATATATATATAATCTACAAGTAGTCTTATAAGTGGAACATCTTATCTTAATGTATCATTGACTGATTTATTTATGGTGTATGTATGTATGTATTTGCAAAGAAGCAAATCTAGTGAGTTTAAGACTCATTTTATTTGTTTAAGCTCGTATAATCTCATCGTTAGATTTAATTACGATTAATTTACGGTTGACATTCACTATTAGATCTTTTTATTAACATAACCGTTATAACATTAATCTAACTTATAATTTCAGATGAGTGATAGATATAGTAGATGTTAAAAATATGTTGATTAAGTATTGCGTTTCACTGGACAATTATTGTATTTGTAAGTTTAAATTATTTAGGTACACTTGAGAAATAGTGAAATTAAGTATATGTGACTATACATATTTTTTTTAATATTTAGATACACTTTCTAATATATACGTGAAATTAACTGGGTGTAATTCGATGATATGGAAATGGAGTGCTTAACATTTTGAAGGTTTATATATATTTTGAACATCCTACCCACTTACACATACAAACAGCGTCGGCAGAATAGAACTAAGATCTCATATATAGGCATGTTGATGGAAGCTTTCTCGTTCAATCTTATCCTGAATATTTTGCAGGAGACAAACCAATAGAAATCCTTTATACATGCAATGAACCACCTGCAATTACGAGCACCAATAAGATCGAAAAAATACTTTATTTACTTGCATGCATAAACAAACGAATTGCAATGTCGATGTCTAGAGACTAGAGGCGATGGAACAAGTACATATTTAATTAGTCAAGAGATGCTACTACTTTGAGCTATGTCATACATGTTTATCTTGTCGTTTGTGTATTTATATACTTGTACGTGCATATATAATTTTGTCGTATATCTGGTTCATGTATTATCACATGATTAAAGGTTTGAAAAGAAGATGTACAAACTAACACAAACTTCCGGAACAATTGACTTTGGACAAGTAATGACCCATCAATTTGAAATGCAATGGGAGTATCAAACAACCAACTCCCCAAAAGTCTATGAGTACCACATGTAGTTAATAATTAATGAACAAAAGATTTGGAAATCAAACTGAAGTTGTATATCGACCACCAACTCCACGTATTCTAATGCCGTACATGAAGCCAAAACTAGACTATCTCAATCATGGCCATTAAATGCATTGGATAAATTGAAAAGAATCTCTTTGGTAGGTTTGAAACGTACATACAATGCTGTACACAGACGTACGGCAGTATTGGACTTTAGAGAATCACTGACATATTTAGAGTTGAAATTCACTACATGTTCATTTATGTGAGCATATGGGATTGACTTTTATATAGCAATTTCGGTCTACAAATCAATAGGTTTTAGTTTACTGATTTATCATTCAATGTTATAATATTCAATACATTTTTTTACTTCTCATCTACGTGCATCCATCTTCAAACTTTAATATGAAGAAGAAATTAAATGTCTATTGCTGTCTTCTTGAGACAGAGACACTATTTATATTTCTCGGATGGCAGATGCTCTAACCATCGAAACAAAGCTTTGCAGAGATATACTTATTTCACAGTATTAGACCTGTAAACGGGTCGGATACGGATCGTATATACTCTTACTCGTACTCATACTAAGCAAAATTAATGGGTACATGTATATACCCAGCCCAAAAATAACATACCCGTACGGATAAACGGGTATAACTTATTTAAAAAATACTGAAAATGTCATAAAATTTAAATATCAGAAACAAACACAGACAAACATCAGCAAGGTGATGCGTCCGACATGGACGGGTATACGGGTAAATGGGTAATGCATGTACTCGTACTCGACTTGTTTATTAACCGGGTAAAAATTGATATAATGTTTAAATGTGTATGTTTAAAGGTGGGTAATTGGATATACAGGTATTACCCGCTCCATATATACGTATTTTGATTGAAAGGTAATTTAGCAACTGGTTTTGAACTTCTGATAGAAACTATTTTGTGAAAAGTTTGCAGCTATTTTGAGTTGTGAGGCCGTAGGGAGTCCAAAAGTTACACGAGTCAACTATCAATGGACTTATAGGCTACAAATAGACCTTGAAGTCATAATTGGAATCAAGCTTGGGCCCTATAATCATAACATCTCTTTGGGCTGCAAATATGCATCAATTTATGATCCATAAGAGGATTCGAGTTCGGGTTGGAAAATTCCATCTGATCATATTTCCTACTAAGCATATTTTGCCTAAATCTTAAGAAGAAAAAGCGTGGTTCTATAATAAAAATTAGGACCAAACTTCACCGTGATAGAAGAAATTATTAATAGGTAAGAATGCCTAATAGGTTGCATTGTAATATTTCCAAAACAGTAGGAGTAAATGGTAAAATAATTAATCAATGATAAAAAGCAACTACAAACTTGATTTGCCCCACTAGTGGTTCTCCAACTAAGTTTATGGAATTCATTAAGGGATTCTTTCCACACATTACTCACCTGGAAGGTTTTATCATGGCTTGATTAATAAAACAACCGTGTGTACTTTGAGAGAAGGAAAAATGAACGATAGTTCTCAATTATTATGATTTCACAACAAGAAAATTTTATGAGAACCACGAGTGAAATAGAATCCAACTAACTTTAATTTTTTATCCAATTTTTTTGCAATTAAGATTAAAAATTTACATTCCAACAAAAACTAGGTTAGAAAATTTACAGAGTTGTATAGCAAAAAAAATCATAAAATATAAAAATATAAAATTCTGTTGTCGGCTTGAAGCCGGGTCTCTGAGTTTTCTAACCACCAAGATGACAACCAAGATGACGCTAATCGGTTGCGAGAGTACATAATTATTAGTTACAAAAGAGAATTTAGTCCAAGAATCACAAAATCACCCTTAAAATAAAGATTTTGCCAGTGGTTGTTTTGTTTTCTTCTTCTTTAAAAGATAACTAATATATAGAAACGTGTTGTCAAGAAAGAGATTGCTTTAGTTGACCATTAAAAAATGGATTGAATAAAAAATGATTAATTTTTCTCTCATTTTATAGCTAGTGTGAACCAAATGGGATGGTAGAGTAGAAAACAACATTGTTATTGACTTTGCTTTTGCAGTTATGTCCACTTGGTTATAAGTACTAGATATGAAATTATGAATACAAGCAAGCTGAATATTACAGTGGTTTAAATATAAACACTAATCATGTACTTATTTATTTATTCACACAAAAATGGTTTTACGTTGGAAAACTCAACTGATCTACAATGGCATCAATATTAACCTGAGGAAGTGCCTTCTATCAAATTGAAGGTGTGATTAGTGTTTGATAATATTCGAAGTTAAATGGATTACTTTGAAAGGAGACTATCACCACCACAACCTGAAGAGTGAAGATTACTTTGTTGAACACTCCCTTCCCTTGTGGAAGAGGGTCTGATTATTATATTTATAATACAAAAAAAAAAGTTTAATTACCATGTAAGTAAAATAGAATTTGCCTTTTAAAAAAATAATCTAAAAAGGGTTGATTTATGTGAACTTACGTGGCCTTGGGCCCCACACCTGCGACTCAGTCAACGTCCATTCGCCTTCTATACATGTCCTCCCGAAATAAGACTAAAAAAAATGCTGTCCTCTCACTCTCCCATAATCAAACCATCCATGATAAATATTCCAACAAACAATTATTGCCTTATTATTACGTCCGCTATTTTTGCCTAATCACACAAACTCATCCTTTTGTTCAAACACCAAATCTTTCTCTTCCTCCAATGAACCTGTGATGTCACCATCAAGATAGCTCTGTTATTTGTCCCTTACCATACATAGGTTGCTGGAAAAACATGCATCTTTCTTTCTAATCAAATTTGGTCGTCACCATTCTTCAAATTTCTCATTTTGGGTTTGAACAACACTTGATTACTTCTCCAGTTCCTTGTTCTTTTCCCTGAGGTTGATCAGCTACTTGGGAAATACATTTTCTCTGTTCATATCAACATTTTTTTCTTCTTTTCCTTTTGAGTGCACCAAAATAATAATGCATTTTACTTTTTGAAAATTACCCTCTTTGATTGACCCAAGAATCTATCTTGGTTTGTTGATTGATGAGGAAGATTTCAGGGGGTGTTGTGTTTTCGCTTCAATAATTGTGTTTTAAAAAAAAATTAGTTATGTATGTTGTTGTTCTTTGTCTTACATTTTCTATTTGCTTGGAATTATGTTTAACGTTATATTCCATGATATTAAATTTGTGTTTTTCCCATCTCTTTTTCATCATTTCCACTTCTGGTGATGAATTGAGGTATCATCTGATAAACAAGTCTCTTTATTTTTAATAACATATAGTCATATGGAGATCTAAAGTTGGATTTCACTTTTTATTTATTTCCATTTCGAATCAGTATCTTGGTAATTAGTTAAGGGTCAATGTCACATGAGCTATATATAAGGCTTTCATTTTCTTAATCTCCCTATCCATGTATTAATTTTGGTACAATTTTGTTTCTTATTTGATGCAGATATGTAGATATTCAAATTTGATCAAGCAGATTAACTTCTTCCAAAGAATTTAACCATGGAGTCACCGGGAGGACGGCAAAGCTTTCGTCGGAAGAAGATGACGAAACAACTAACGGGGAAGAGAGATGACACACCACTTCATTCCGCCGCAAGATCAGGAAATTTAGATGCTGTCAAGCATGCCATTGCAACAACTAAAGATGAGGAGTTGAGGGAGTTTTTGTGTAAGCAGAATCAATCAGGGGAAACTGCAATTTATGTTGCAGCCGAGTATGGTTACATCGATGTCGTTAGCGAAATGATTAAGTACTATGATCCTGCGTCGGCAGGAATAAAAGCTATAAATGGATATGATGCCTTACATATTGCAGCAAAGCAGGGTGATACAGGTGCATACCCTTTTGGAAACATCAACATTTTACACTAATTTTGTTGCACTTGAGCTTGAATTTTGACTTTGCTTTCTGTTCATTTTCTGTCTTCCTCCATGATGTCAAATTATGCACTAATGAGATAACCACTTCATCTGAATTGATATTAACAAACTAATGCACATCATGAATGAGTTTGGATGTTTTTGACTTTTAAGTTTTAATTCGAGGAGAACATTGGTAAGTATTCAGTGAGCATGTTCACTAGTATTAGCACACATACAAGAAAATAACATCTTATATACATAAGTTACAAATGTGATGTAAATTATCAAAATTTTGAAAGTAAAATGAATAATATAGCTAAGTCTCTAACAATTGTGATGCCCATTCCATTAACAATTTGGATTCAGCTCGAACTTCTCTAATTGTGAAGACATGTTCATGAAATTTATTGGTGAGCCACCTTGTCGGATTCAAGTACTTATTGACTAACCACACCTCTTCTATAAATTGGACAATCTGAGATTATTTTATCAACATCGTAAATTTGACCCAGACAATTTTTAAATGTTGGAGAATAATACAAAATGGATCAATATGAGCTCCAGCATTGAACAAAAACAAGTTCCTTTTCATACATTCTGATTGTCTGAATTACCGTCAGATACATTGAAAATACTACTTGAGGCTATCCCAGAGCTGTCCTTGACGGTTGACTTGTCGAACACAACGGCATTACATACCGCTGCAACACAGGGTCACATTGAGGTCGTGAGGCTTCTTCTCGAACCGGATGGAAGCTTGGCGAAGATAGCCAGAAGCAATGGGAAAACCGCTCTGCACTCCGCTTCGAGGAATGGACATGTTGAAGTTGTTAAAGCCCTCTTAAGTAAAGAACCAAGCATCGCCTCTAGGACCGATAAAAAGGGCCAAACCGCACTTCACATGGCGGTTAAAGGTCAGAATATGGAGCTTGTCGAGGTGCTACTTAAATGCGAACCTTCTCTAGTAAACATGGTGGACTCAAAAGGAAACACTGCTTTGCATATATCGACTCGAAAGGGACGTGTCCAGGTAAATTTAGCTTGAAATCTCTGCAACCGTATATGATATCTTTATGTGTTTGATTGTGTTCATTTCAAAATCTTGTCATCATCCAATATATGATAATGTTCTAACTTCTAATTCTGTTTGTTGGCCTCCATAAAATTTGAAGGATAGTCTCAGTAAAAGCTTAATCATGCACATACATTTTGGTTCTCACTTTTTTTTTGTTCAGTCTTAATTGTTGCTAATAAAAAACATGGTAATATTCTTGTTCAGTGAATTACGAGGTTACCTAACTGAATTACAAATGACAGGTTTGTGTAAAACATGACCACAAATATCTATAATATTTGAATTCGTGTTATGGATTTGATGTTGATATATTGGCTGTGTTATTGTGCAGATTGTGAAGAGATTGCTAGAAATCAAGGAGACGGACATAAAAGCCATAAACCGATCTGGCGAAACAGCACTCGACACTTCAGAAAAAACGGGGAATGCAGATATAACAGCAATCTTAATTGAACATGGAGTCCCAACCGCTAGAGCCATATCGAGCCCCAATCCTGCTAGAGAACTAAAGCAAACCGTAAGCGACATAAAGCACGACGTCCACTACCAGCTTGAGCATACCCGGCAGACTAGGAAACGGGTCCAGGGTATTGCGAAAAGGCTCAACAAGCTTCATGCCGAAGGCCTCAACAACGCGATAAACTCGACAACCGTCGTTGCGGTCCTCATTGCCACAGTTGCATTTGCTGCTATATTCACAGTCCCTGGAGAATACGCAGGCGGGCAGAATGACATTCCTACAGGATTCACTCCTGGACAAGCCAACATTGCCAACCAAGTCGCATTCATGATCTTTTTCGTATTTGATTCGGTGTCTCTCTTCATATCTCTGGCAGTTGTGGTGGTCCAGACGTCGGTTGTGGTCATAGAAAGGAAAGCAAAGAAGCAAATGATGGCAATTATCAACAAGCTTATGTGGCTGGCTTGTGTGCTCATCTCGATATCGTTTTTGGCCCTTTCTTTCGTGGTTGTGGGGAGAAGCGAGAGGTGGCTGGCTATCGGTGTGACCGTCATTGGATCCACCATAATGCTGACTACATTAGGGACAATGTGTTATTGTGTGATTTCACACAGGATAGAAGCTAAGAGGTTGAAAAGCCTTAGGAAGTCTTCACTTAGCAGATCGCGGTCGGAATCTATGTCTCCGTTTTCGGACACTGAACTACGTGAAGAGTATAAGAAACTCTATGCTATATAAATTGTTTGCCGGAGTTAGTTACTATAAATTAATCTGTTATTTGTCACTCTAATCAACTACAGATTCTTCAATTTCATTATACCACCGATCATGTTGCAGTAAGTAATGTTTATGGTTAAAAGTGCAGACACGACTGAGCTGCTAACATCTAGTTTCTTTAGTTCTTGAATTTTCATGTATTTTGCAAGGTTCTAAGGACATAATTCAAATTTCAGTTCAAAACGGTACGTAGTTTATGCTGTGACTTTGATGTAAACCAAGCAAGTAACAAATGGCTTTCATAAAATTCTCATTTTACAGTACTTTCTCTAAAACCTCTATTTTTGATATTTATTGAGTTTTTCGAAATCCGATTAAAAAATAATTCAATTTTTTTCTGCAAACGAAGGTACCATAAAATGAAAAAAAAGATTTTGTTTGTGTGTAAAATTCTTTTCTTACTCTGCTACCTAGGACTGTCAATTTTGATTCGGCTTGATAATTCGACTCGAAAAACGTTCGATTCTAGTTTAACTTGAAAACGAATGATCTTGATAAAAAACCAAAAAATCTTCAAACTTGGTTCGGTAAAGGAGCAGCTCGAACTCGAAAAAAATTGATACTTAGTTCGATAGCTCGTTCGAATTTTTTATTACTTCATTCATAATTATTTTTTTGTATTCGTTAATAACATAAGATAATACTGATGACTCGTTTACACCAATAGTACCTCATAACACAAAATGAACAGGTAAACTAAAAAATCTACAAGTTAATTATTCCAATTTCCAACTTCAAAGTGAAGGTTTTCATGTACAATTCAAAAGTAAATTGAGTCGGTTGCTTATCCAATTCAAGATAATATTTGGAATAAAACGACAAAGAGATTATGGAGGACGGCAAATTATCAGAATCTGTGAAGTGAAGACGGTTACTGTACACCTTGAAAGAAAAAAAGTGCAAACACCGTGAGACCAAAAATTGACTGAATTGCTAAATATCGACTCAAAATTACTTAAATCGTCCTTTGAAATTACCAAATTGTCATTCTCTCATTTCTACTGCTATAACGTGATATTTTACCCTCCTATCACACATCTCTCTTCATCTTCCTCTTATAATCATAAAAAATAATGTTTTGAAGGTCAGTAATGAGCCAACGGACGCCCCAGTGTACTCGAATCTGGTAAAATATCTATCTTTTTAATAAAAAAATAATAAAAAATAACAAAAAATTACGGGCGTCTGACGGAGCCGCCCCCTCCTACGTGTCGGCGGCTCCGTCAGACGCCCGTAATTTTTTGTTATTTTTTTAAAAAGATAATTGATTAAAAATTTAGATAATTGTTAAATTAATTAATTAATAAGTTAATAATTACTATATTCGGATGACCGATACCCCTTCGGTACACCGAACGACCTGTCGAGGTGGTATTTTTGTAAGTCATGATGTTTTACCACCGGGGGATTTGGGATCTTAAAAAATGTTGGATCTGGAAATTATTTGAATCTTCATCCCTTGCAAAAAACTCATTGTAATCCGACCGGTTACCACCCAAAACTTGCAAAGAAACGTCAAATAATTTGAGATAACACACCGTATAATTTTAATTTGACAAAAACATTAAAAAAAACGGGACGTCTGGCTAAGACGCCTCCACCATGGTTGAGGCGTCTTAGCCAGACGCCTCGACCATGGTACAGGCGTCTGGCTAAGACCCCTGTATGATGGTGGAGGCGTCTGGCTAAGACGCATGTACCATGGTGGAGGCGTCTTAGCCAGACGCCTCCACCATGGTACAAGCGTCTTAGCCAGACGTCCGAGTCGGAAAAAAAAATCCACCTCTATTATTTCGCCTGATCTAGGTGCTTCGTCAGACATTTTCGTGGTGTTGGTACTAGGAATGTTAGTAAAACTGAGTCAAAAATATTGTTTAAAGACACGGGACGATATGGATATTAAATATATTGTTAAGGGCAATTTGATAATTTCAAGTGGCGATTTAAGTAGTTTTAAGACGACGTTTAGTAGTTCCCGAAATTAAAAGGGGCAAATGACTTCCTTTTTCTCTCCACCGAATCAAATTTTCCGACCAATTGGACTTTTTTCTAAAAGCACCAAAAATTACAATTTCACATTTTCACTAAATTCCTATTTCTTATGTAAAAAGTTTTTCCCCCTTTTTCTGGTTCGCATAAAAGCTTCTGGAGTAGAACAATTTCAACTTCGATCTCCTCTGAAAGTCCCCAGTAAGAAAATCTCCAGACAATTTTTACTAGACTTTTGCTAGGAAAATGAATCTTTCGAGAATTTTTTTCCTTTAGGGTTTTCGCATGGTGATGTGGTTCTGTTGACGGGAAGAATGTAAGAGTAACATTATTACTTGTCGTAGAAGATGATTAGGGAAGGATGAAAAGAAGGCTCGTGGTTTTTTTATGAGACTTGTTTTTTTTATCATTATTAGGAAGAAAAAAATGAGGTACAAAAGGAACATATTTTAAAGAGAATTATCCATTTCACTTTTTAAAGGTGTGATTAGTTTGTAATAAAACAACCTAAAAGTCTAGAAGTTGGGGAACTGGACTTCTTGAATGTTTTATGGTGGTTGGTTCATAAGAAAATCTAATGAAATTTGGAACTTCAGTTTTTAAAGTTTGTACTTAGAACGACTTCTCCAACTTTTACTCTAAATTTGCGAGAATTTTTAAAATTGTAGTTCTGGGAGTTCATTCACTTCTTGACTCTTCCGATCACACCCCAACACCAAGCGACATTCTATTGGTTTGAATCAATCTCCAGTCTTGACTATTCCAAGACTACGATCTACCAACTAGCCTAATACTTGGCTCATTTGGGTGAGTTCATAGTTGAAAATGATATCGGGAGATTTCAAAGTAGGATTAGGGAGGTGACATTTACCATTTTATGTGCATTCTAGTGGAAGGTTAAGTCTGTCGCATGGTTCTACTTGATAAGGAAGGTATTTTACATGGCTTCGTTACTATTTATGCGATGAATCTTTGTTTGTATGTGTGTGTATGTTTGTGTGTATTTTTTTTAAACACAATAGCCAATACAAGCACATCCATATAAAAGTGTCCAATAGTGGATAACTTTCTACTTGAGTTGGAAGGCAAGGTAGATTTGGAAATCTTGTACTCAGATCTTTTGCAAATTGCAAGAACATTGATATCTTTGTGTTTCAGAAGTGAATGTGATTTTCCTTTATTTCCCGTATACAACACTATCAACAACAAGCACCATTTTGCCATATTGTCGCGGGGATGTCCGGCAAATTCTCATTCATTCTATAATAAAATAGAAATGCTCATTCATTTTATAACAAAATAGATACATATCTTCTTTCTTAGACACAAAACCATTGCTTGCAATTTAAATTTCAAGTGATTGAACTATAACAGCTTTAATACAATGATGGAGATTTTGTGACAAATAAGGGGTGGGGCACAATGTTCCTTCTAATCAAAATTTTATGAATAGATTTTAAATCGAAAAAGACAAAACAAAGACGACGATGACGGAAACATGCATCGAGAAGTGAGAACCCCTAAAAATAAGAAAGATCAGAAAGCATGTTAACTTCCTTAACTTGCTTTGGTGATTGCGGATTCTGGGATGGAGCATAAAGGTCCTCTTATGTGCTTACAGCACTTTCAAGTGCTCAACAGCATCAATGTGTTTTATTAGGTTGCTTCTTTTGGTTTTAATTCTGTCAAACCTTTAGCTGACATTTTTTCATAAATTAAGGTTGGTTTGTCTTCACTTAAAAGTTAAAGACTTCATCTTGCCTGTTGGATACGATGAGTTTGTTTATCTAGTATCTAAGTGGTTCTCCATTAACATTATTAGGTGTAGTAAGAGGCAGACAAGTGTATGGTATTATAATAACAACATTGCATGTTTCTTCCTTTTTTTTAAATTTATTTTACTTTTAGAACTAACTGCCACCAACTGATGAATGGGCTCTCGTTTACTCAGATAGCTCTAATCATCCAGATGTGTGGACAGCTTTAACCAGAATTAAGACCAAATTATAGCCTCTTTGTTACTTTATGTTCATGTGCTAATGTTCTATGACTCTATCAGTTTCAACTACAGTACTTCTGTTTGTGATACAATTTAAAACATAAGGATAGATTACCCACTCTAGTATCTGAGTGCTCATCATCTCTTTTTCCATTGATATTGAAAAATGTTGAACATAGTCACATACAGAATGAAGAAGCAGACAACAAGAAAGCTAATTAAATCAGAGCATTCATCTCATTGCAAAGAAAACACTGTTCTGCTGCACACACGCATCTAACACATTTTCGTCTTTGGTCTACAAAACTAAATGTTTCCTTTCATTAAACAGGACATTGTATTGATACTTTCATTTGCATCATCAGAATTTATCCCTTTTCTTACTCATCATTTTTTAGCCATTTTGAATCACTTATGAGCATGCATTTAATTATTTTATCTTTCTTTAGATTCAGCTTGAATGATGTAGCCCCCCTCCCTATAATATAGTCATATATTTTGTTTTATTTTGGACTTCGCGTCGCTAATGAGTGTTGGAACATGAGTGAGTACTTGCAGTTGACCACTTAAGTTTTGTTTTGTTATGCTATTTGTCATAATCTGAATTTCTTCCCCCCAGATAGTGGTTTAAGTCTTCAACTTGATTCCGTTGTACAGTGACTTAACTGTTTTTTCTTTAAGTAATCCCTGTTAGATGGTTTCTCTGAGGTAATCCCTGGTTTTTCTTCCAAGTAAGTAGATCGTTGAACTCCGTGAAGCTAATTCTTAGAAAATTTGTTGAGACAAAACCAAATCTTCCCTTTTAGATTACTTGGTCAAATTAACAATTTGCTCCGAGAACTAACCTTTGGTCATACGTTAATGCCTTTGTTAAAGATTTTGCTAATTTACGATGTCAGAATACTCTCATAAACCTAATACCAGACAAGAGCATTAGGTGAATGAATGAATTTGTGCCTCAATGGTGAATTTAAAGTTTACATGTATCGACTAGCTCGGTTTACTGCAAATAAAGAACTGAATTTATCTTGCTGAAATAATGTTGAGGACTTGGTATCTTATCATTTTTAAGCAATAAATGAAGATAAAATAATTTTAGCTTAGACACATTATGTTATCCAGGTACTTATGCAGAGATGCATTATCATTGTTATGCTCTTTAACTTGTCGATGGAAATAATATTTGTACCTATTGAAGTTGTTATTACAGATATTTGAAAGTAATAATTTTCACGACCACTTACCCAATAATGTTCAATTTGATATGTTGAGAGAACACCATCCTTTGCTTTTCTTAATCATCTGAACATTTGGCCAATTTCAAGCACACCCAGTTACAGTTATGAAAAGCACATAACAAGAAATAATCTTACAAACTTTTCATACTAATTACTAAATGTTTCTTTCTCATCGTAACATACAGATATCTTTTACTCATCCCCTGCAAATGCCTGGTGTATCTTTGTTATCAGAAGCTTCAGCCATCCTAGCAGCTGATATTGAGCAATAACCGACATCGCTAAGGCTCTTCCTTCCCGTAATCAATTGCTGGGACTTCTTGCAGTACGCGATCGCTCCTTGTATTGGGTTCTCCACCTCTGACCTTGCGCTGCTGCTCCTCTTCAGCATTGCTTTCGATCTGTAGTGTTCGTTGGAACTACTTGCACTAGAAAAAGAGGACGATGAAGAAGAGCAAGAAGAGGACGCCGTTGATAGAGAATTCTTCATTAACGAGTGGCGGTTGATGACACATGAAAACGATCTTCTATGCGCGGTATCTTCGTCCATATTTTTCTCTTTTTTGATTTGCATAAATGGGTTCTTCTTCCCTGCTTTCATGTTTCTGTTAGAGCAATCTTTCGACTTTGAGATGGTGCAGGACTCGTCCGAACACCCGGATTTGGTAAACAATGATTTGAGGTAGGCTCTCGAAGCCTTAAGCTTCAGACCCAGAGAAGACTCCTTGAGCTTCTTAGACCATGACTTTTTCTGGTGAGGTTGCACCAACCTGGAAGAATACTGGTAGTAATCTTCTGGGTTGAGCTCCCCACTGACATAACAAGAACTCGTCGTAGAGATGTTGCACGATTCCAACGGAGTATTGTATGTGCTCTGTTTGTTGTTGTTGATGTCCTCAGAGGAATCCAGGAAGGTGGTGGGAGTTGTGTTTGTGAGGAGCTTCTCCACCATCTGCAAGCGAGGTGGGAGGTGGAGAGGGAGGAGCTTCCCCTTGTAGAACAGCTCATCTGCTGGAGAAGGGAGAGAATCCTCCTTGCTAGAGAGGTGGAATTCAAATTCTCTGGAGTTTGGAGATGATGTGATGGTGTAGCAAACAAAGGTGGTGGAACTGATGTCCATGTCTATGTAATCATCTTCCAGCATCTGATCACATGCAGATGTGTCTTTTGCCATCCTTCTGCTGCTGGAGGCTTTCTTCTGGAATGAGTATGTACTACTATCACTACAACTATGATTAGATGGTGTTATGTGTTAAGAGGATAAATGGGAGGGAGGGTGTGAGCATCATTTTAAGTTGGTGCAGTGCCAAACAAGAAGGGACTATTATAGAGGGGGAGGGGGGCCCTTGTCAGGAGTTTGGAATTGCACCCAAGTAAAGAAAAATTAGAGAAAGTTTATGGTGTGGGAAGTGGACCTCCTCTTTGATTTTTTTTATGACCCATATTTTGTTTTTTCTTGGCACTCACCCTTCTTCCACCATCACCTCCTTTCTCCAATGCTTTTTTCTGGTTTTCTGTATTTTGCTGATATCGGGTTTTGGGGCTAATTATGTTCATTTTAGTGTGGTAGTAAATTTAGCCTCTATGTTGTGAATGAATTTGTGACAGGTAGAGGTAGGCACCTTAAAGAATGATGCGTCAACCATGACTACAATGAATATTTCTATCCTCTACCTTGAAGTTTCTCTTTTGACTTAATAGCTTTTAATTACCTATTATCAATGCTCTATTTTTAAAACATTTGGTTATATATTTTGCTTCCTACATCCAGGACTAATTTTATTTTCAAGTTCTCTACGCACATGTTCGTAGTTTGTGCTCTCTACACAGGACTATTTATATCAAAAAATTTCCAGCTCCAGATTCCAAAAGACCCGAGGAAACAAGTTGCACAAGTGCTTTGATTGCCTAGAAATTTGAATACCCATGTCTCCAAACCTTGTGACATCATCAATGCATGTAAAACTCTTCCTGTTGTTGTATCCATATGGAACTACATTTGTTTCATATTTAATTACCACAGTGGAAAAGCAGGAATGACTGTGTGTGGAGGTCTCGAAAAGAAAAAAAAGATTCTAGAGGGAAGAATTGGACCATTCTCTTCTCTGCCTTTTGTTTTTTTAATTCCACTCTGGCTGCTGACTTCACTTGGAAGGTTTTCCGACATGAGGTGGTGGTGGTGGTGGACACTGGACAGCAGCAGCATCCAAACACAAGCTTAAAACATTGGTGTGGAGGTCCACCATTGTTTTTGTTTAAAATAACCTAAAATTTCGCAACACTTGCCCTGGACCAGTACTGGACAGCAGCATCCAAACACTGGGGGTTCGATCTGAAGACGTGTGAGGATATGATTTCACACCCTCAATCAGTCATGCTACATCCCAAGATGTGGAGGTCCACTAGTGTTGATGTTGCTTTGCAGTTTGTTTGCACACAATAATAATACCCGGAACTTTTCTTTCCTGAATACAGGTTAAAAAGTGTGACTGCTGCTGCCACCTTTCTTTCCAACTAGAATTTCCTTTTGTTCTCTGAGTCTTGGTCTGGTGACTGTATGTGGTAAGCATTGGGCATGGTGGGAGTTAAATTTTCGTAGGATTGGACTATGTTATTGGTGTTGGTGAAATCTTGGAAATGCTAGAGGAAATCAAGTGCAACCCCCCCCCCCCCAAAGAAATATGAGAATGCTTGCTACAAATGCGGCATGACAAATCATTGGTCGTGTATATGTCGTACGTCCAAGCACCTTGTTGATCTTTATCAAGCATCACTCAAGAAAAAAGAAGGTGCCAAAATGAACTTGGTTGAAAACAACAAGATGGAATGATCAAGGACACTCATTTAGATATTTCGGATTTTCTTTTAAATGATGACAATATCGATGTTTTTTGTCAATGATGGAAATGTCCATCAAAATGCTTAGTTTGGTTTTCCTACATCCTATTTTCGATGTTTTTTCATTTCCAAAATAATTGTAAGACTTGTGTCTACCTATGAAAATCAAAATAATATAATATTTGCTTTTGTTTTTCCTTAAAATTTTATACTATAGTATTATGATACTATATATACAAAAAGATAATTTTTTGCTCTATTTCCTTTTTTAGGACAAAGACATGGTTGATACTATCATGAGTGATGGAGATCAATGTCTAGTAGATAGTGGAACAACAAATACGATTTTGAAAAATACAACCTTCTTTTCCGAATTACATTTCTCGAAGACAAGTGTAACACAATTTCTGGCACTAGTAATTTGATTGAAGGCTCCGGAAGAGCTTGTATTTTGTTGCCCAATGGCACGAAATTACAAATAAGTGATGCTTTATATTCTAGTAGATCCAGAAGAAATCTACTAAGTTTCAAGGATATACGTCGTAATGACTATCATCTTGAAACTATAAATCAAAATAATGATAAATACCTTCACATTATCTCCATCGTAAATGGTAACAAAATCGTTTTAGAAAGGATGAAAGCTTTTTCATCGGGATTATATTGCACTTATATCACCCCTTTGGAATCAAATATGGTCACTAACCGGAAGTTAGTTGATCAAGTGCATTATAAACTTTGGCATGATAGATTGGGACACCCCGGTGATAATGATGCGAAAAATTATTGAAAATTCAAATGGTCATTCCTTGAAGGATATGAAAATTATATCATCGAAAGAGCTTTCATGTGCAGCATGCTCTCTTGGAAAACTGATAATCTGACCGTCCACAAGCAAAATTAAAGATGAATCTCCTTTATTTTTAGAGAGAATTCAAGGTGATATTTGTGGACCCATTGCCCCTCCATGTGGACCATTTCGATATTTTATGGTGTTGATAGATGCATCCACCCGATGGTCACATGTTAGTCTCTTGTCAACTAGAAATGTTGCATTTGCTAGACTTCTAGTTGGATTGATAAAATTGAGGGCACATTTTCCTGATTATCCAATTAAGAAAATCCGATTGGACAATGCAGGAGAATTTACGTCTCAAACATTTAATGACTACTGCATGTCAGTTGGTATTACAATTGAGCATCCGGTTGCTCATGTCCATACACAAAATGGTCTAGCTGAATCTCTAATTAAGAGATTGCAACTAATTGCAAGACCATTACTTATGAATTCAAAATTACCACAATCTCTTTGGGGTCATGTCATTTTACATGTTGCGGCACTTATCAGAATAAGACCGACAGCTTATCATAAATATTCCCCTTTACAGCTGGTCTCTGGTAGAGAACCAAATTTATCCCATTTAAAAATATTTGGTTGTGCGGTTTATGTCCCAATAACCCCACCACAACGTACAAAGATGAGACATCAAAGAAGATTGAGAATTTACATCGGTTTTGAGTCTCCATCGATTATTAAATATTTGGAGCCATTAACTGGTGATATTTTTACAGCACGCTTTGCTGATTGTAATTTTGATGAAAAAGTATTCCCAATCTTAGGGGGAGAAAAACAGAAGATGGAAAAATATGAAATTACTTGGAATGCATCTTCATTGTCCCATCTTGATCCCCGTACAAACCAATGTGAACAAGATGTTCAAAAGATTATTCATTTGCAAAGAATTGCAAACGAATTACCAGATGCATTTACAGATGCAAAGAAAGTTACAAAATCACATATACATGCTGAAAATGCACCAGCAAAAATTGATATTCCTAAGTTGTTGAATGAGTTAAATATCCACCGAAAACGTAGATGACCAATTGGGTCAAAGGATATAAAACCAAGAAAAAAGAAAGAGAAAAGCGTAGCACCTGAAGATGTTACTGCTAATATTATCCATACCCCTGAAGAGGTAGTGAAAGAACAAAATGACAACATAGACCAACAAGAGACCGAAGTGTCTAAAAATGAAAATGCAGATGAGATCTCAATAAATTATGTGCACAATCAGAAAAGATGGAATCGAGACGAAACCATCGTTGATGAATTTTTTTGATATGCTATAGCAAATGAAGTAATGAATGTTGAATATTGTGAGCCAAAATTTATTGAAGAATGTCGACAAAGAAATGATTGGCTACAATGGAAAAATGCAATACAAGCAGAATTGCATTCACTTGAAAAAC
The DNA here is from genome assembly GCA_963682175.1 of Triglochin maritima. Taxonomy (NCBI): domain Eukaryota; kingdom Viridiplantae; phylum Streptophyta; class Magnoliopsida; order Alismatales; family Juncaginaceae; genus Triglochin; species Triglochin maritima. Next base: position 1,714,932 of record OY821774.1, read on the forward strand.
ATAATGTTTTTGGACCTGTGGTGCTTACACCCAATGACGTAAAACCTGTGGGGTTCAAATAGGTGTTTTCGATAAAGAGAAATGAGAAAAATGAGATTGTAAGATATAAAGCCCGACTTGTGGCTCAAGGTTTCACCCAAATACCCGGTGTTGATTATGAAGAAATGTATTCACCTGTAGTGGATGCGACAACACTAAGATTTCTTATCAGTCTCACAGTCATAAATAGACTTCAAATGCAACTCATGGATGTGGTTACTGCTTATCTATATGGGTCATTAGATACAAACATCTATATGAAAGTCCCTGAAGGACTAAAACTACCAGAGACTTGTACTTCCAAACCGCGAGGGTTGTACTCCATACAACTAAAAAGATCCTTATATGAATTAAAGCAATCTGGACGAATGTGGTACAATCGTCTAAGCAAAAGTCTTCTGAGCGAAGGATTCAAAAATGACTCCATATGTCCATGTGTTTTCATTAAAAAGTCTTCACCTAGTTTTACGATTATAGCTGTATATATTGATGATTTAAATATTATCGGGACACCAAAGGATATTGAGATTACAACTCAATACTTGAAAACTGAATTTGAGATGAAAGACCTTGGTGTAACTAAATTTTGCCTCGGCCTGCAGATTGAGCATTTTCCGAATGGAATTTTTATTCACCAAACAAATTATATAGAGAAGATGTTAATACGCTTTAATATGGACAAAGCTCATCCATTGAGTTCACCAATGGTCGTTCGATCACTTATAAGTGAAAAAGATCATTTTCATCCCCGGGGAAAGGGTGACAAAGTCCTCGGTCCTGAAGTACCGTATTTAAGCGCTATTGGAGCTTTAACGTATCTTGCTAATAATACACGACCTGATATAAGTTTTGATGTGAACCTTCTAGCAAGATACAACTCTGAGCCAACATATAGGCATTGGAAAGGAATCAAGCATGTATTCCGCTACCTTAGTGGGACACGTGATATGGGGTTATTTTATAGAAAGGACTCGAAGTCCGAACTTATTGGATATTCAGATGCTGGATATCTATCAGACCCCCACAAAGCAAAATCACAAACAAGATACGTGTTCACACATGGTGGCACCGCCATTTCATGGCGATCGACAAAACAGACCCTGACGGCAACATCTTCAAATCAAGCAGAACTGATTGTATTATATGAAGCTAGTCGAGAATGTGTGTGGTTGAGATCAGTAATCCAACACATACAAAAGGAATGTGGTCTTGAAGGAATAAAGGACAAGCCAACATTGCTATATGAAGATAATAGCGCATGCATTGCCCAAATAAAGGAAGGTTATATCAAAGGAGACAAGACAAAGTACATTTCACCAAAGTTCTTCTCGACGCATGATTTACAAAAGAATGGAGAGATAGATGTCTGTCAAATCAGATCATGCGAGAATCTTGCAGATTTATTCACAAAGGCGTTGCCTACTAAAGTTTTTGAGGGGATTGTTCACAAGATGCATGGGTGTTCGTCGTTTGAAGAATGTTTGCTAAAGTCAGGGGGAGCATCATACGCGCTGCACTCTTTTTCCTTGACCAAGAGTTTATCCCACTGGGTTTTTCTTGGTAAGGTTTTTTAACGAGACAGCATCTCAAGCGTATGAAGGTGATCATCCAAGGGGGAGTGTTGGAAAATGAAAGGTTGGATGCTCACCATAACCTTCATCACTTATTGGGTTATTACTCCTATGTTCAATACAATTTATGTGTATTCATTTTACACTTTGTAACATATGTAAACATTCACCTCCTCTTCTCCTATAAATAGGAGATCATTGTACAATGTTGATACACAAGTAAAAAATACTACTACTCCCTCCCAAACTCTTGTGTTCTTGTGTTCTTGTCTTAGAATTATTTTGTAACAAAATAAAGTATTTAAAACCATTATAAGACTCAATAGGGGTCGGACCCCAAATATCAGAATGAATAAGTTCAAAGGGACAACTAGCTTTATTTGTAGCAGAATGAAAAAGCAGTCTAGTTTGTTTCGAATAATGACATACATCACAAGAATATTCAGCGGAAATAAAAGGAAATAGTGTTTTTAAAACATGATGGGACGGATGTCCCATTCTCTTGTGCCAAAGTTCATGATTTGGTTTATTAATAACATGCATCGCCTTATTTTGGGTGTCTAAGATGTAGAGCCCATTGATGAGAACTCCTCTACCAATCATCATTCCTGTAATTCGATCCTGAAAAATTACATCAACAGGAGTGAATATAACATTACAATTTAAATTCTTAGTAATTTTAGCAACTGATAGAAGATTAGAATCGAACGAGGGTACATACAATATGTTTTTTGCACATTTATTTAACAGTTGCATATCCCCTATACCTTTGATTTCAACTTGATTACCATTAGCTACAGTTACGAATTTATTTAGCAAGTCCAAATTATTTTTTGTATTATTTAGTAATGATGGGTTTCCGGTCATATGGTCTGTGGCACCCGAGTCAATAATCCATTTAGTATTAAGAGACGTATTAACAGAAAAATTGGCAGAGTAATTATCTAAGACATTTTTCATACTTGAGTAATTACCTGAACTTTGAGGGTTGCTTTGCAAATAACTGTTCAAGTGGGCTAGTAGCTGGCCCAACAAATTCGTGTCCATGGGTCCACCTCCAGATGTGTTAGTAGGCCCAGAGTTGCTTATAAGAGGGTTGGTTGTGGATGGGGAGAACAAAGTTTGACTCGGGGTAATCGGTTGTGCTATTCGGGTGTTCCATTTGTGCGGCTATATAACCCCTCGGATCCGCGTGAGACCCGACTTCACCCCATTTTCTTCGTTCCCCATCCGAGCTAGGGTTTGCGAACCCTCCAAAGCTGCCGCCGCTACCTCCCCTTCCTTTGTTCCGATGATCGCCCCCTCCGTCCCTTGTCGGTCGGAGGTGAGGATGTAGGAACCAGCATGAGTTCCTGTTATGGCCAGATTTCTTGCAGTTATCACAAGTTTCGTTAGTTTTATTTCCATATTTACCTCTGGTTTTTCCGTTTTGTGTGGTGGTTTGTTGTTTTCCGGCGAGAAGTGCCTGAGAATCCGATGTGTGATCGGTTTGTTGGGTCTGAGTAGTGGTGCGGCGGGTTTCTTCCCGTTGGACCATTGCGATGATGGACACCAAGTTTGGAAGTTCGGGTGTCATTAAGATTTGGCTTCGAATGGCTTCATAGCTACTGTCGAGTCCGATAAGGAATTGGTATATGTGGTCTTGTTCCATGCGCGCAAGGATGCCTTTTGGGTCCGAGGTTGGGGGTTCATAGATGGCTAGTTCGTCCCATCCTCTTTGGAGTACTCCGAGATACTCGGTGATGGTTTGAGTGCTTTGTTTTGTCTGCGAAATATCTTGCTTTAGTTTGAAAATATGAGCAAAGTTGTGAGCCTTACCATAGATGCTTTGAACCGAGTCCCATAACTCATTTGCAGAGTTTTTGTATAAGAAGATTCCACCAATTTTTGGCTGCATTGAGTTGATCACCCATGACATGATTAGATGATCTGTTGCTTGCCATTCTTCTTGTTTTGTTTCAGTTCCCACGCCGGTTGGTTTTGTTGTTGTTCCGGTGATGTGGCCTAGTTTTCCTTTGCCACTGAGGGCAAGCGAGATCGCCCTCGCCCATGAGAGGTAGTTTTGCCCATTTAGCGGTTGGGAGACCAGGCGAGGTGCATTCACTTCTGGATCTGTCATGCTTTCTGGGAGGAGGATGGTTGGCTTGATTGGCCTTCAACCCCCTAAGAGAGGTAGAGACCGATGTTGTGGCTGGGAGGACGGTTGGCTTGTTTGGCCTTCAACCCCCTAAGAGAGGCAGAGACCAATGATGAGTTTTGGAAAGCCTGAGGTCGACTGCGTTTGTTTTTGTTTCTCAGAATCGTTGCTCTGGTACCATGTTAAATTGATACTGAGACAAGATTAAGGTTTTGTTGTATATTGCTTGTTGTTTTAGGGTTACAAGATGAGGTTTTATATTGTACATGAACTTTAGATGTAGCCGTTGTGTGTTGCCAAAAAGGTGTAGTCCGAGATTTGTGTGATTGGGTTGCGTTTATGGAAGGAGGCGATGATGAGAAAGATCTTCTGAGCTGGAGGCTTGGTTTGGAAGGTTTCTTGCGAGGTTTCCATGATCTCCATTAGGTATGTTCTTTAACAGTGTGATTCACAGAATGCTTATTCATGATGATGTCTTGGAGCTTTTCTTTAAGCCACAGTAGGGGCTATAAAAGTGGTCGTTAGTTGACACTGGAACATTGATCCCTCGAGACGCATATCCTTGTCTCTCTCTTCTTTTTTTCTTCAATTATACTCACTTTAACTCGTCTTTGAATCTAGTAATATGGTTATGGGTTACCAATTGCACTTAACTACTATTTTAAGATGACAATCGTTCTTGTACTACTATTTTTAGGTGACAATCCTTCTTGTTCAACCTCCTTTTAAAGAAGATTAGTTGTTACATGAGGTGATGTGCGACTTAATGAATGAATGTCAGTCGATTATAGTTTCAAACCATACTCAGATTTATATCGTTTCAACACATGGTATTGCTTTACTGTGTTTGTTTATTCTTCTTAAATAAATACTTGGTGAAAAGCAACTTAAAGTTGAAATCTGGGAGCCTTGGCTAATCAATGAACAAGTGCCTTCGAAGCAAACCTATGTATCCAACACACCTACAAACTAACAAGAGGGCGAAGAAAAAAATCCTTCCACTAAAACCCGCACTACACGTTGGAACTTGGAATGGAACGGTAAAAACCTCCAAGTCTAGTGTTTGACGAGATCTTGGATGTTAGTCTTGTATTAAAAGTTCTCACCATTGGCTGATTCCAAACACTTCCACAACAAATAAAGTCCAAAGTTAATTCCACTTCAAGCCACATCCATTGATCGATCAATTTTCTGTTTCAAGGTTTTCTGCCTGATTATATCTTAATGCGATTGGATATCCAGATTTTAGTATGTAATGGATAATTGAATCCATAAAGTGATTGTTTTGATGGAGCTTCATGGTAATCCTATGTCCATCAAAAAAACCAATCGCCAAAAGCACAAGAGCTAGACAAAAAAAAAAATCCGTCTCGGTCTAGGGAATCCAATCCAGAATCTCGTCCCCACAACCACAAGCCTCTCCTCAACTGATAGGGTGCAAGGAAACAAGAATCCTTTGAAAACCCAACCCTTTTTTGAATTTGCATTTCATGGACCAAAACTTGGTTTCCCAAACGACATTGGAACGAAAAAAAAGGGAACATAAATGCACCTCTAAGACTTCCTTAATATACATTAAATTAATATAATATTTGAAACAAACAAAATGACCACTAATAACAAATTTTGAAAGGGACAACATAAACCATTACAAGATCAACCATTATGTTTGTGGATATATTGCTTTTGCTTCGTATCTGTTGCTAAATATCCATGCGGGTGCACACTCATTATCCCCAAGCAATCTATATTTGTGTCCATATCCACAGTTTTTATGCTGGTACAAATACAAACATATTAATATCCCCTATGTTGACAATTCTTCTCCGACATAAAAAAGAAATAAATGACATAAATTAAAAAAAAAATACATGATCACACTAACAAGTTTTTGTAATGGTTGTCTGGTAATAATTAGAAAGATAATGGTAAAAAATTATCAAAACGTTCTATGATGGCATAAAGCAAAACACCTTCAACTTCAAAGTTCAAAACACACATTTGCCCTTTAAAGACGGAGCCCCTAATGCGTAGGAGTTATGGTTGAAAGAACCCAGATCACTTCCACGAGAAAACAACAGATCTTCAAACTATCCAATTATATATTGGAAACATAAGTAACTCAAAATCTCACCCCGAACTTCTAAGCGTATAAATCTTTCCTCAACATTTGCGACATAAAACACTTCAATAAAAATACAAATTTTATATCAACATGCAGTGCACAACGCCCACTCCAGAGTGCAAGAGTTGTGGAGACTTTGTGTTCCCTAAACATTTAAATGGTTTTAAACATTTCATTTTTCTTGGTGTTTACGGCTATGTTTCAAAAACCAGACCGAACCGGCGGTCGAACCGGGTTGGACCATGAACCGATAGCAAAACGGTCGGTTCGGTCAAAAAACCGATTTCTCTAGTGAACCGGAGCGAACCGAAAAAAACCGAAAAAAACGATCGATTTTTTCGGTTTGGTCGAACCGATCGATTTTTTCGGTTTGGTCGAACCGAAAAAACCAATTTGTTCAATTTAAACAAAATTTGGTTTTTATTGTTTTATTTTTTGTTAAATTTTGACCCAAATTCTAAGTTTTTTTTACTTTTTACTACTCCTTCCCCAACCCCTCACCACACCTCCACCCTCGCGATCTCCACCGTTCCACCCCTCATCACACCGCCACCGCTCGCGATCTCCACCAAGACCGGCGGATCTCTAGGACAGTCTACCACCCCTACTGCTTTAGATGTTGAAGTAAATGTTTGTTCATTTGTTAGAAGAAAGACTAATATTACTTTAGTTACATGTTTGTTCATTTTTTTACTGATTTTAATTAAGTTATTTTACAAATGGATAATTTTTATTGAATTGTTCATAGTTTAGGTACTTGGTTATTATTTATTATGTTAAAAAATAATAAGAAAAATCGGTTCAATTGGTTGGACTGTCATTACGGAGTCGGTTCGGTTCAACCCTCGGTTCATAAAATGTTGATGTCATCATCGGTTGGACCAGGTTGAACCATCGGTTCGACCACTTTGAACCAAACCGAGATGTTTTCGGTTCACTCTTCGGTTCGGTTTTTAAAACATTGGTTTACATTGGTTTACAGACAAATTACAAAGAGCTTCTTAATATCACTTTCAAGTTCTTGGAAGGCGAAATTTCGTTTTGGTTTTCTAAAATCATGGTAGTGATAGTCGCCAGAATACCCCTTCCCTACTTCTGACCAGTAGAGCCCCCAGACTTCAGTTCCTGCTCAAGTTCATCAAATTCCCAGCCCCCAATTTCCTCTTTGCTGTAATCACTACTCAATTCTCCAAATTCAGATTCCAACATGGCTAATTCTGCTTCAGGGTCCAGGTGCTGCTCTGCAGGTCTTACCGGCCGGACAGCCGATTCTGGAGACTTGAGACTAACATTTTTCGTCACTTCTGTGGCTTGAAGGTTACCAGAAGCACTTTTAGGCACCTCCATTGTTTGGTCACTTGGCTCCTCCGGCAACTTCCTTTCTGTTGCTGCTGTCTCTCTTTCTGGTGGAGCTTCAAGATCCAAAGTTGGTCTTTCAATAGATTCAAAGTCAACTCTCAATTTTTCGATCTCTTCGAACAGTTTATCTACCTCAGCATAATCTCCCCTGCTATTTTTCCAAGTTGCATCACATTATTATTAAACTATTAATACATGATTGTACAGAATTTGGTAGGAAAGTCAACCAACCTGGAAGCATTTTCTTTTTCAGCATAAAAGAGCTCTTTGATATTAGCGACAACACTGAATGTAGCTACAATCTAGCACAAACAGCAAATTGATTTGTTTTTAACTAAAATCTTTTATGAGGTAAGAATGTTTAAGCAACCCAACAACAAATTAATTCCAAATGTTAACCTTTGTTTCAACTTTGAGGTACTCCTCTTCAACAAATATCCGAGGACTTGTTTCTATGGATGTCTCATCATCAGTATCTGGTCTGACTTCAGGCCTGAAAATTTCAAAAATTGTGTAGGATGAATAGCGCAGACCCTGGATCTCAAAGAGAAAGGAAACAGTAAAGATGTAACGGAGTTCCAATACCTTCCATCCAAGCTATTCAAATTATCCACAATTGTCTTGATGTGGTCGATTGCTGGTCCAAGGGCTTCCTATTTGCACAATTCAATAGATTCAACTATGAGGTGATAGTAGCATCTACATATGAAAATGACCACGTGCAATTACCAACCATTCAACAATGAACAAGAAGCTGATAAAAGAATACCTTGCACGGTGGAAGGTGATGATTGACCAATTTCACCAAAGATTTTCCATATTTTTCTAATTTGTCACTAAAAGCATAAAGGAACAATAAGCAAAATAAAGAAATTCCTATCCCAATAACAGATACAATGCCCACTTGAAGCTATAATAAAGAAAAAAATTGTCCAACTTCTCATTTCCTTTCAAGACCTTAACTGCATGTAAAGCAGGAGGAAATAAAAGGTGACTCAGTTTGTTGAAGCTACTTACTTGGTCTCCTTGTCCTTCTGCTCCGTGTATGTGGACTTTAAAATCCAAGTAGCTTCCAAAAAATTGATCCATGTGCACACCACATCCGACTCAACTTTACAAGAGGCTACGGATCTTGAAAGTTCACCTTCCTGCGAGAAAAGCAAGTATTGCCAGCAGCAAAATTGAAGACAAATGCGTTACTATGTTATCAGGGCATACAGAGTACTAAAAGCTGAAAACATGCCCAAGGTTCACACCTTTGAGTTCAAGTGAGTAACCATTCTGTTACTTGCTTCATCAAATTGGTCTCTCTCCTCCCTAGTCTTATTGAGTCGTGACATAGCAGCTGACAATGAGGTATTGACCTACACCCATGTTACTACTCACTAGTCAGTAAGCATTCACCAACATACAGATACAAATATATCGAGCCTAGTGATTGCATCGATAAAAAAACACGTGGCTAGATCACAATTCACATGCTAAACTTAATACAGAAAAATAAAGCAAAAGGAAAAGAGATGCTTAAGAAATCCACATGCATATCTTATATGGCAAGTAGAACATTTATATGAAATTATCCATTCCATATTTGATTTCAAATTTGCAGTGAAATAAATATAAGCTACCCATAAGAAAGGATAATAAAATCAATATGCTTTTATATTTCTTTACTTGACCAATCTTTATAAAATTTCAATTCTCAGATATATTCTATATTTTTTTTCATTGAGGACATTAATACTGAATTTTCATATCATTACCAAATATCGGAATATGTTTCCATATGGATATCAAACTTCATCGCACTATTAAGTATTAAGTATGAATCATACAATAAAGTAACATTGTCATTGTGTATGAACTATGGAGCAGGTAACAGCTTGAAGATGTATACATTTCTACTCTGCACAAGCTACTAAGTGCAAAATCTATCATTTGAAATCTAACAGGTCTGCATAGTTTTATACTTTTATATACTTCACATGATTCTTATTTCTGTTTTTATGTAGGAGATGTCATATATTACACCATATAAACCATGATATTATTATATATATGTCATGTCTCCCGGACATGCAGTTCATTCTTCTTCTTCTTTTCCTTTTTTTTGATAATTAACATACAGTTCATTCTTTCTCTCTATTTATATCAAGATAGACATATCCACTATTGGAAGACATGTTATAAGATTTATTCCGTTTGGATGCCGCCACTTGGACTCGAACCGAGATGCTCTAGCACTGCTTCATTTTCTTCACATTGGTATAACTTACATATATTCGGATTGTGCAAAAAGCTAGGGAGAGACCTATATGGCTATATGGGATGCTTATCTAATACATAGGCATATGTGGTTTTCTAGAAAAAAAGTGGAAAAGGTTAGAGAATATTAACCAATTTCCAGATACATTATAAAAAACTTCTTGATAATGTACTAGTGGGATAAAGAATTTGTTGTTGTTAAAGTAGCAACACTTAAAACTGGTATAGACAGTTATCTGCTAACAAGTAGCACAAGTAATATTTTCTGCTCTAGAACCTTTCTTAGAATGGCAATAATATTCAAATTTCTCTTTCTGCGCTCTGGAGCTAAAACAGACAAGAGTATACAGCACAAAAGAACAAGAATGCTATGTTAAGAACTTGTTTGAGGAAAGTATAATAGCGAAATAACCTTTTTCAACTGTGCCTCAAGTTCTTCCCTTTGCTTCTCAAGTCCCAAGATCTCAGCAGATATCTCCTAAAAAGGCAAAAACAAAATCTGTTATTTATTTTATTCTAACATTGTCCATTTGTCCTCAGTTAGAAATGTGCTGACGATATGTATATCATTTATTTCTCCGCACTTGTTACCTTTTCAATTTCACCAACTTCTTTAGCCTTAATAAGTCGAAAATTCAGGGCTTCCTCCTTCTGTTTCCTGCTTCCAGAATTAAGGAACTTTGTAAGCTTTTCGTGCTAAAATTATTGCACTAGCATTTTTTTTGGTCAACATTCATATAAGGAACCATAAAGTAAATCATAAAAAGGTTGATTATATGAAGATTTAACTTGAAATGAATCAATTTAGTTCAGAAACGGGACTTTTGATGTCCATTTGCTTTGTTCTTCTCATTTCCTTCTTTTTTTTGTTATGGTTTACTTTCATCTTCCAATATTGCACATAAAAAAGGTTTTCCACCCAAACAGATAAAACTGAAATTTCCCATATTGCATATGTAACGAGGTATATTCCAGATCTGCTTGATTTGCCTTCATTGAGGATTAAAGATGTATTAACATTAGTTTTATGTGTATAAGTTAAAAAGCATAGCACATTATCTGTAATTCTGTATTATTTATTACTGTGGACAGCTTTCATGTATGACAGTATGAGTCAAGATTCAAGAAGCATGTTGAGATATCTGTATCATTTGTTATTCCGAAAGGCTATAATTTAGCAAAGCTTGCTGTATCCTTATACTAAAAATAGGCTGTTGAAATGAACGTGTTCCTAGATTTGGAGATGATGAGTGCTTGAACTGGGTGCTGACAACATTTATACATGCCTACGACACAAGCTTGCTGTCTGAGACACCATTCTCCAATAAAATCACTAAAACATTATCTGCAAAAGAAAATCTCCAAATTTGCAGCTTCCTCTACCCACTCACACCTTAAGTACCAAATACACAGTCCATCTTGCCTCGTAATCATCTACTTGTACAAATTAAAGGGATACAATATAAGATGTTGGTAGAACAGTCTCACATTGCTTAAACCAAGACACGTAAACACTTTAAAATATAATTGAATCCCACCCTCCACCTAAATGCTTAGGTTTCAGTTCACAGAGGTGGTTGACCAATAAAATTTTACATGATACGAAAGCATATCGACCAATCTATGGGAGTCCGCTCCACCTCCAACCCATATTGTTATCCATACTCATTGAAAATATCATGGTGATGCATGTGGTAATTGTTGGAAACATAGTCTGACATTGCTCAAACTAAGAAGTCTAAAACACTTTATTATGGAGTCGAATACACTATCCCCACATTGCTCAAACCAAGATGTGTAAAGCTATCCACAACGGAGTTGCATCCAATGTTTAGGTTAAAGTTGTGCAGTCATATTCGACCACACTGGCCAAAGTTGCATAAGCGGCCGCACAACTGTAAATGCAAATAGTTTACTTGTTTGCTAAAAGAATAGGAAAATCAGAGAAATTAAAAAACCTGGAAAAACAGGAAAAATAGGGGGATGATAGAAAATAACAAACAAGTGAAAAGAGTTGAGTGTGAGGAGAATTGAGGAGTTTGGGGGTTTATATAGAGTGAGGGAAGGCAATAAGTAAATAAATAAATAAATGTGTCCAACAAACCACATAAGCAGGTTGTGAGGCACAAAACCTGCCGATGTGGTCACTCCAATTGCACAAGGGTGGAGCGGTTGTGCAGTGATTGCATATGGAGTTACATATCGCTTATGCGACTGCTTATCAGAACATGAATTGAATCCACTCCACTTAAGTGCTTAGGTTTTGTAAAGGTGATAAACCAACCAAATTTAACATAAATCAAGTAAACTAGGTTACCTAGTGGCTAATACACAAAGTCACAAACAATAACATCTAGACTATTAGAAGTACAAAAATGAAATTATGAGTAAAATTCATATTCATATTATTTTCTAATTTGTGCACAAAATACAGGCAAAGAAACTATCAGTTATTTGAATTCGAAAAATGTACAATGGGTCAAAAATTGCAATAACTTACGAGACAATCAATGCCCACAATCCAAAAACATGATGGACGCTTTTCAAAATTTTAAGAAAATTACCTAGGGTCTCATAACCAAAATTTAAACAGACACTACACAGCCAAAGTTCTAGCCTACTAGAAGTAAGACTTGTGATTCTAAGAAACTACCTAGGGTCTCATAACCAAAATCTAAACAAACAGTACATGGAAAAAGTTCCAGCCTACTAGAAATAAGACCTGTGATCTGAAATCCGTTTTTCAGCCTTCGAGGAAGAATTCGCCAAAGATTTTGCCAGAATTTTCAGTTTGTCAACCTGCAAATGCAAAAGTGGTGCAAAAACAGAGTTCAATGAATACCTCAAAGCAAACAACCGAAACAAGTAAACAAATGAAGTAGCAATCTTTCTTCGTTGCTGACTTTAATTTTATTAAACATGCCTCTTCAAGCCTCATTCTTGAAAAAAGTTGGCATGCCATCTATGTTTTACTAGTAAATAATAATAAAATTCTCATGCTGATATGAACAAGTTTGCGAATTTGTGTAGAGGAAAGCAAGTGAGAACCATGATAATAGACAACAGCAGTACGGTAATATTGGATGTCTATGCCCATGTGAACTTATGTCACATAATCTTCCCCAATACCATAATCTTCCTAACTGTGCTTTACTTCTCCACAAGAAAGCATAAACCCACTGCTAGACTTAAATTGTTTATCAGGGTGATTCCAGTAGCACTGTAGCAACCTGTCTTGTGATTTCTTGCAAAAAAACCAAAAGCCACGACGGAAGTAAAAAAACTTCAAGAAATAGTAAAGAAACATAAACATGCCTTCTGCGAGTGGATCTCAAGAGAATCTCCACTATGTATTGATTTCTTCTTTAAGAGGAGTGCTTCAAGTTTAGAGCAAAGCCGAATTTCAGCAAGTGCTGCTTGTAAAGCCTGTGGAAGCAAATCAATCAAGCAAACATATTGCCACTTCTTTTCTGGACACACTTATATTAATTATTATGATAATAATACATAAACAATTTCTCACGAAGGAATATAACTTAGAGAATAGCATCATAAAATTCCAAAATACAAAAATATTAAAAAATAAACGATATTAAACTATTGAACAGTTCTGGACGATCTTGTGACAATGTACAGTCTGACCAAATAAAAACCATGTAGACCATCCAAAAGTAAAAAAAAATCCTACAGCTCTATCACCAATCCATGTCCTAGAATTTTATGTTGCATGTCAATGGGATACCCTAATCTACTTCTGATCTATCTTTTAGCATATATATATTACGAGGTGCAATGTTACCCAAAGTTCAAAAACTCTATCCAATGACTCGACCTAACGTAACCTTGATTTCCAAATTATGAAGCAACAAGGTGAATACTAAAGAAGGTTTGGGTTCAAAGATAAATAGTGAAGTTAAATACTAAAGAAGGTTTGGGTTCAAAGATAAATAGTGAAGTTAAATACTAAAGAAGGTTTGGGTTCACAACTGTCAAAAATCATAGTGTTACCCAAACATGCAGAACAATGAAAGGATCAACATATCAAGCAAGTAGCTCACCTCTACAGTTGCACGTACTGTTTTTTCAGACAATTTTTCAAGAACATTTTCTTTAGGCCCTTGCAATGTTGTTAGATCATCAACCTTTTGGCACAAAGTAGAGAATTCCACATCTATCCTGTTTATGGTGGGGAAAATATAAAGCATTTGCCATTACACTGATCAACATTCAACAATATGGTAATCCACAAAGTTCACATCACGCAACAGTAGAAGTTGGCATGTATATTTGGAACATATGAAAAAAAAACAAGAAGAGTGCAAATTTAGGTACATGATGCCAAAAACTAGAGACCTGCCTGGCTTTTATTTACTAATAAGAAAATAGGGTAAAATACTTCACCTTGGGCAAATTGAAATCAAAAGCTAACATTACACACCCTTTTGAAGTTTACAGATAAATTTGAGGCTATGTAATACCTAGCACTTGAAAAATTTATATGTAACCTACAAATTTTGTCATCATATGTGAAACCCTATGAACTGACATGCAAATGGCACACTTTGTTCCTATGAACTGACATATCAAATACATAGACGCAACTACAGCTGCATGCCACAAATACCAGGGAGCTGCTTTTGAGGCTACTCATTAAATTATTCTTCCCGTCCTAATCAACATTAAGTCATGAACTAACCAACTAGGGCTAGCTTAGTTGGGAGATCATTTGTCCTGAGATAGTCAAGAAAATGATCAAATTCCAACGATCTCATTCACATATTTGAGATGTTTGAGATTTAAAATGGGGTGGGTTCTTGAGAATATACAATAAAAAAAAATCATGAACTAGGGTTCTTGGATTTAAACCAAAATCCATATCACATGCTAACAAAACTTCAATAATTCAGTTTTACTTGGCATTCCATGAAGTCTTCAACCATTCCGTAATGCTTTACCCTCATATATTAACATGGTTCCTGAAAATCGTCAGGTTGATAGCCTACAGAATGTAGTACTCCTAATTCACAAAGAAGAATTGGGTAGAACTATCAAATGTTTTATTGCAACATGTACAACAAAATCTTTTAGTTCTTGGATATTGAATTAAATAAAAGACCAGTTCAAAAAAAATTAAATAAAAGACGTCCTGTTCTTACTAACCAACCTTGCAACATCAGCATTTAACTTCAACCCTGTAATGGCATTTTGAGCAAACTGGAGCAGTTCATCGCGCTTTACCTATAACAAAATAAACCAAAAATAAAATATGAGCCTAACAAATTAACTTGAACAAATAGGTAGAAAAGTAATCATTCCTTCAGAAAATTGAGGAAACAATATATCACATACTAGCACGTTTGGCTAGAATCTAGGGCCCATCACCCATGTAAAATCATCCAATTACGCAACGCTATTTCGCTGCTTCTTTCTTTGTCTAACTATATTTATAATGAGGTTTTCATATCCAGAAAAGATACTGCTTTGCAGTTTGAAAATGCAAATATTTTTTGTTTACAGGGAGCTAGTGTCGATTTAGCCTACCCCCACAAGTTTGAGATTAAAGGCTTGGTTGTTGTTGTTGGAGCTAGTGTCGATTACCACTGTGCATGCCATTCTTGCAATAATCAATTCCTTTTGTTACCAACATTTATTGATTTTTGAAAGAAAAAAAAAGAGATCTAACACACTTTTACAAATAAATTGTTCTTAAAACAATATCACTAAGGTTTTATGAATAAATTCTCTATAAAGTTAAGCAATCAAGCTTAGGTTTTATAAAGACTCTGGTATTAAAATTTGAAGAACGTAAGTATAAAATAATTGTTATACCAACACTTCATCTTGATAGGTAGAGAACACTTTATCCAAGTCCTGAATGCTACTCAAAATTGCATTGTGAACTTCCTTCCCTCCTGTTACACAGAGCCTGTAAAAGTTTTTTGCGTGAGAGAAATCTTACCACCAGTCTTATTAAAAGAAGGGTTATATTTATATTCATGTACAATTACAACCACCCAAGGAAAGAAAAGACCCAAAAAAATCATCAGAATAAACATAATAACATGCAGACTTACCCAAAAATTTCCAGAAGCAAGGCAACCTCTTCCTCGCTTGGTGGCTCAATAATCTGAGTCATAGAAAAGAGTTAACCTGCGGTTAACTATGAAGATCAGCAAGTACAACATCAATCCAAAAATGGTAATCAAAGCCAAAAGATATTGATTTTTTGCAATTTCATGAAATGCAGGTGAAGTGACTGAGAAAATGTCTAATAACTGAAATAAACTATTGTAGAACGTGGATCAAAATCTGATGGATATTTTAATGACAGAAGTATATCTGCTTGACCTGTGCTGCTCCTATGTTCTCTAGAAAAAGGAAGCAAAATAAATAATTAATTAAGTTATTAAGAATATTGTGCTTAAATGAAGTTATCAAGAGAGCCCAAGGTTAAGTAAAAAAACTGCATACAATCAACATAGAGTTCAGCTAATGAAGTAATGATTGAGCAGCAAGAAAACTAGTAAGCCGATAATCACCCCCCAAGTTTTCTAATGCTAATGCTATTGACCTGCACTAAATCAAATAACTCTTGCTTAAGCTATGATCATTATCATGGAGTGGATTGGTTCGAGGCAAGTAGGCAACCAATATAAGTACAAGGTGTTCTAGGCAAGTAACTCTTGCTTAAGCTATGATCATTATCATGGAGTGGATTGGTTCGAGGCAAGTAGGCAACCACTTGAGCAGATTCACAATACCTGGACACCAATCAACTAACAGAAAATAATGACGGAATTGCTCCAGCATCCAGCAATTAAATGTATGTAGTGTCAAATTTAGCATTAAAAGAGCGCAATACTCACCATTGACAATATTATGCCTTCTAAAGCTTGACTGTGTAAAAAGACATCACGGAAGTTCATGGGCTCACCTCCCAGCTCAGAGTCAAAATACAAAACCTGTTCAATATAAGTAAAAGTAAGACAATAAAGCACATGACGAAACTAGGAAAATTATTAGTATGAAAACTATAGTACTAAACTGCTAATTATAAATATATGTAGTAAGTAGGTTCACATGCAATGCATCATATTCCAGGCTTGCATTGACATATTCTCAACACAATCCTCGCAAAATTAGTGAAATACATAAATCCCTGGATTATGACAAAAAATGTAGTACAGAACGTGCAATGTTCCATCTGATAGAGGTTCTGGATGCTACTATACAATATTTTTGCCCGGGCAACTTCGGGCGATCGTCGTCAACTTGTCTTTGTAGAGTGTGGTTTAACCATAATTGACAATCCCTGTATGTGGAAAAGCATTAAGTTTGACAAAATATTTCAAACCTGTATATGTGGTTGTAATCATACCTAGTGGAAGGCTTCCTATTTTTAAATCACTACCATTTATCACAAGGTCTCCTTCTACTTCTCCAATATGAACTTTTTATGGATAAAAAAGACAGCATATGAACTTTTGAATTGCAACTGCCATTTGCTTAGTTTCTGTTTTATCCTTCGGAATCTGCCTTTGTAATAATAGTTCTAATTTCTTCCTATAGTTTCCATAGTCACATTCCAAAGAATCCTGACAATCTTCATGATCTTCTTCATCCCTCAAATAGAGCAATTTATAGTAGCATTCAACCAACAACAGCAAGCCCAGGCCACTCTGTTTTGAAGTCATATTGGACATGTTCTATCTCACTAATGACGCTAGTCATTCCCCACAAGATGCCAATATTGTCAGGAGCATTGAGCATATATATACGGGACTACAGCCATATACTAAATGAATGTCAATAACTTTGGATAATGACTGAATGGAGATTTCGTGCTTACATACAGAAAACAACAAAGCACATACAGCTGACCATTTGCAAAAAAGAGGTGGAAAAGCTATTATAAAACGGAAACAGCACGACTGCATGAGTCCACGTGAATCTAACGACAATCTCCCGGATCCAGAGTGTGCTTCGAAGAGAATATTGCAACGTCTGATAGAAGACCTTTACCTTTTGCAGCAAGCATGACTTGCAAATGGTCCATAATGTAGAAAAAAAAATTTGCAACAAAGCTCTTTGAAGAATGAAGATACTTGCCGTAGATGCATCTCGAGGCGAAAGGTTTGAATCGTCAGAAGCGAGGTGTTGCTCAAGACTTCTATCATCTGAAAAACTCCCAGTCACTCTTTCAATTTCCTTTAATGCAACTAGCCATCTCTTTAGAAGTTGAGTTCTTTCAGATCCCCTACAAGAAACAGCAACCTCTTCCAATCTTTTGACAGTCTGCTTGAAACTTTTGTAATTCCGGACACCCTGTGGTATTTTGGCAGTGCATGTAATTTAGAGGACAAAAAAAGTTCAGGAAATCAGATGTTGGAGAAAGGTGGTGATATCTTTATAACATTCTGAACCCAATTAAGAAGTCAGTTGTGTTAAAAAATTCTGAACCTAGTGAGCTATCAGCAGAAAATTAAATCGTTAGATCAATATGAATATGTGATTCAGTACAGCAAATAATTTGAAATATAATGGCAAACTTGTTGAGATAACTGTCCTGCACAAATTCAATCCTTAGTGGCATCAAATCCCAAAATACTGGAACGGTGGGCCAGAGCCACAACATGGTTCAAATTGTTTGCTCTGTTATTCAAACAGTTTTATGGGGAGTACTTGAGAACTATCCAGAATGTACTTCGTGATGTTGATTTTGTCTTTGACTCTTTTAAAATGCAGATCAGTGATTAATTTACTTCAAACTTTTGGTACCATCTCTAACAAAGAACGATTAATAGAGAGCATGGTGTAGAAAAGACAAGCATACATATTACATCGAAAACAGACAGGTTTAGAGAACTCTGGTTGCTTCATAAACCCTTAAAACCTCATCACCTTATGTAGACCTAGTGGACACAGCTCCGTTAAAAATTGATCTAGACTCTATCTCACGACCAAATTGGGACTATCTAACCTAAAAGTTATGTCAGCAACTTATTCAAGTCTCCCCGTGTTATTATTTGCAGTACGGTGCATTAGCTCTTATTTGCAAATCGCAAGTCCATTTAAAATTTCAAAGGGAATCACGAATCGGCAAATATTAGCTTAATCCCATGCCAAATCCTGATACCACCAATCAAATTGTAAATTCGTAATCACTCTTTCTTTTTTAGACATTCTAAATCTTTCTGTATGAAGGCATCATAGCCAACTGATGATCACTCTCGTAAGTCCACCTTAACACACTCACATCCTCCTAATCACAATCAAACCCCAAATAGTAAACATTCCAAAAGCACCTACGGATTCAGCACAAACACAAACTGCAATTCCTCCTTCGAATCACCACAGATGCAATTTTGATTGTAAGAAAAAGGCCGAAATTTCCAAAATCCAACTAGATCAAATCAAATCAACTAAACTCACCATGCGATCCTGAAAAATCTTAGCTCCTTCGGAGACGGCCTGGCCGGCGTGGTGGACGACGGTGTCGGCGTAGTTTCGGACGGTGCGAGTGATGCTGTTCCGTCCGCCGACCTCGACGGCCTTGCTGACGGCGGATCTCAGCCACGACATCGTGGAGGAAGACCGAGTGGGGATTTGGGGTTCGTCGGGAAAACCCTAGATGGAATGGAGCATCTGTGGTCGTCGGGTCGGGTGGAGGTCAGCAATGGGTGGTGGGGATTTGGATTCGAGGTGTAATTTATAGTCGGGATTGGCCGTTGAAGTTGGAAGAGATGAGGCGTTGGAGTTGGTGGAAGATGTGGCGTGGACCGATTTCGTCTGGATTAACATGCCATCCGTCGATTTCGAACCAATTTGGTTGAAATGGACAGGGCAACTTAGACGGGATAGGGCGTTTTTGGCGGGGTATTTTCAACCAAATTACATAAATCCGTTTATTATAAAAATTTCAACAAAATTATAGAATGTAAAATTAAAACTTATTGTTAATATCGTCAACAAAAATATTAGCCAGCTACGATATATAACAAAGTCAACAACACAATAGATCAAGAGAAAACACATAAAAATCAAAACTAATTTGGAATCTTGGATTCAAGTATGCCGATTGATAGGTTGTCGGGTAAGTTTTTTTTACCTGCCCAATTTACACCCCTGACCAATCTTACTCGCTATGTGCATGTGTAATATTAATTTTTGGGAAAAAATGAAGAGGTCGACATTTAAATGGATGGGAAATCGCAGGGTGTCGGGATCCATATAATTTTACTAATTAGAAGAAAATATACAAGATCCATAAGCAATTTGACCCTCCTCCTTACTCATGTGACGCCATCACTATACCTAATGAGGTCTTAGTTGAGTAACACAAGAGAAGGTACAACGAGTTATATTCATGTTTCGATCATAACTTCCGTGCATGAGTCTCGATGGTTGTGAATTGTGATTTTGCAATTGGTGTTCAACCTTTGCTCTTTTTTTAAGTGTTATAAAGATAAAAAAGTGTTGTATAGAAAGTAAAAAAAAAACATGTGTTCCTATTTATTTTAAGTGTTTTTGTTTGCATGCATGTCATTTCAAAATACTATATTTTCATTTTTATCATTACTCCGTAGTTATTTGTATCACTACTACTGAAAAATTATACAAATTTCATTAATGCTATTATTTTTTCGCACATGTCATTCTGATAACTTTTCCTGTCAACAACGTTATTGTTCTGTTAACGACGTTAAAAAATATTATTTAATAGTAATATTTACAAATCCTACATTATATATTTTAATAACTTAGTAATCCAAAACTGTTATTTTTATTATCTTCGCACCAAATTAAATTTAAAAAATCAAGACTTTAAATTTTCACAAGTACAAACGACAGCGACACGTGTGTTTTAGTGTTTTTTCGCCATGAAAATTAAAATTCTTGAATTTTGAATTTTAAGTGTTTTGCTGTGAAGATCATAAAAATGACATATTCGAAATACTAAGTTATTAGATTGTATAATATAGAATTTGTAAATATTACTATTTAAATAATAAAAAATACGTTGTTAAACGAACAGTAACGAAGTTAACCGAAAAAGTTATATGAATGACATACGTGAAAAAGTAACGAAAATAATGCAATTTGTATACTTTTTTAGTGATAATAATATAAATATGAACAGAAATATAATATTTTAAAACGACAAAAAACCATTATTTTAAACTAAACCAACCAATGCGTTCTTATTCTCTATCCTGAATAAAATTGAACTCTAAAAAAAAATCCAAACATTTCTATTTTTTAAACTATTTCCTATTTACAAAATTCCGTCCGGAAAACGGTTACATTTCTCCCCCACCAAAATAAATAAAAAAAAATCCGAATCGCCAACTGAAGGAGTGGATTGTTGTGCTCTTCCCATTTTGGGTTCTAATATTCCGTTGACACCATTGGCTTCCAGGTTCGTTGCCCCTCCTTCTTTACTTCCTCCCACCAAACACGAAACCTTAGCGATTTGTATTTTGGCTTCGACACAATGATGGTTGTTTGTCACTTTGTGGTGTGTGTGGATCACTTGTCGGATGAGTGCTTCGTTGAGTTTTCACTGCGTGGTACTGGTTGGTTCGAGTGTTGGAGTGCACTGCAAGTGTTCGACGTTTTGCCTGAGAGTCCAGATAGGGGAATTGGATGGGTCTTTTGTGGCCTATAGTGATCCTATCCAAATTGGGCAAGCTTGAAACTTAAGCATTTCTACTGCTCTTTCTATTTCACGAGGCATCTATTTTTATTTTCCTTGGCATTTTCCATTCATTTTTTTAAATTATGCATTGGGAATGAATACGATGCGGTATTGAGGATGTTCTTTTGATTGAAGCATCATGTGGATTTGCCTTGTTTGTATGAACCACTTTGTGGCAGGTAGTCTTGGACAGTCATGGAATTTGCTTCTATTTTTTATCTGCATTACGCCAATTAGCAGTTTCTTTATAAAAAATTAACTAGTAGTTACACCATGCAGTGAATCCTTACTCTTGACCTGGTCATACACTTGCCGTCCTCCAAAGGCTTTTAGCTCAATGGCCCAACTGGGTAAAAGAAAATTGTATAATCTTATCTCTTCATGCTCGTTATCCTTGCGAAGAGGCTTTAGTTCTACGATATTCGTCAGCAGTAGGTTTTCATTCTCCATCTCTCACTCACATTTCGAAAATATATTTTGGGATCCGTTCTTTGTGGTTATACTCCTTCCTTCCTCTTATGCAATTGTTGCCGTTGTTCTCAGGATTATCTGCTTATACCACAGATGAAAGGTTTCAAAGGTTGTTTGCTCCATTTGGCACCATAAAAGAAGGTAATTAACATGTTTTCCCCTCTGTCTTCTGCATTTTATTTAGTTGTTAACGGTTAGGAAAATAAATGTTTGCTGGTGTTTTTTTCTAAATTGGATTTAGTAGTTATTTGTTATCCACATGGAAGTTTTCAGTTTTTCGGTTGTTGTCGCAGCTAGGCTAATCAGGGATCCCAGAACAACAAGGCCTAAAGGTTTTGGTTTTGTGGAATATGAGTCTGAGAATGAGGCACAAAGGGCATTGAAGGCAATGAACTACAAGGTACAGTCTGTCTTCCTGTCAAGCATTAGTTTTGTTTTTGCCTTCGCTTTTTTAGATCATTAATTATGTACGCAAAAGTGTAAATACAACATGATTATATTTGTTTGTTTGTTATTGTATTTGTGCCTTCACTTTCTTTTTAACCAATATGGGCTCCCCACCCCCCAATTAAGGGTTTTTAGATTAGAAACTTACAATTTTTGTCTTTTCAAGCTGAAGCAACCTTACATTTGTGTGACACAAATCAAACAAATGTACATGCTTTAACAACATAAGAAATGATCAAGTCAGCATCACTTGATTTGTTGTCTACATTCATACAAATGGTGTGAATTTAATTTGTTCACTTTCTGATTGTTTCCTATACATTCTGCATCATCCGCAAGTTTTTTTTCCAAACTCTATGATGGTGATTAAGTGCACCTCGTTGATATTTGTTAAGATTTACATTGGTTGCCTGATCCTTTGGTAAACCCCCAAGCATAATATTAACTTCATAATTGGTTGTAAATGTGTTAGGCTTTTCCACTGAACATGGTTCTTCGCTCGAATCATGATTTGCATAGTTCTTTACGTTTGCTCACAGTTTTGTTTGGTACATTCTCTTCAGTTTATTGCAATGGTAGGCAATCGGGTTTTTTTTTTGTACTTCTAACATCTGAAAAATAGTACTGCAGACAAGCGTATTTTTGTGTGTGCAAAAGCTGGTTTGTGATTAATTAAAAAGAGGATTCGGCCATGATCCACAGCCAATCCTAATCCAAAACACACAACATAACACAGCTGTGCATATGCATGCTGGCTATAGTATCGAGAAGCATACAACCCCACAAGTAGACAAGCATAAGTTGCGAATAGCTCTGCTTGCTGCATTCTAATCCTGTAGTCAGTGTTACTGGACTTTCTTGTCCTTCATTGAATATCACTCTCGCCCATTTAATAGAATTAATAATTTTATTTAATAATCTGTTTTAACTTTCAAATGTTTCTCCTGCTTTCTAACATATCTTTGATCTTCAAAATGATAGATAGTTGATGGGAGAATCATCTTCGTGGAAATTGCAAAAACCAAGCCCCAAGAGTGACTACTGAGGCTAGATGAACTACATTGACATGCCTGTGTAAGCAACTTATTTTGTTCTGCCTGATGATGAAATATCGGTTATTGAGTTATCTTTACTCTAACCCTAACATTGTTCTTCCACAACAAAATAAAATTTGTTTGATTGTATACATCCTGTCTTTTGGGATGGTTCTTAGTTATGGAAGAGTTTGAAGCTGTATCAGTTGTGTTGAAAATGCATAAATTATCATGGTTATCAAGAGTATGCGAATTACCCTTTGTTTTCTCCCTCGTCAATGAAGACTTTTGATGTTAAATGAATTAGCAACAGTTTGGAGATTATACCATTCTTAATGCCTCGGCACAACAATTTTTTCTCCAATTATAATGTCAATGGATTGGATTGTGCACAACACTTTCATAGGTGAACACTTGGAACAGGAAGATCATATAAGTTTCTTCAAACTCAAGTGACAAGTCCCCAAAGGAAAACAAAAACAAAAACAATTGCATAACGAACCATATTTATGGCAAAGTCAGATCATTCTCATTCCTTGCTTTTATAATACTGCACTCTTATGCTTCTTCCTTCCAGCATCTGCAATTTGGAAGTCCATAAGATTTTTATAAAAAAAACATAAACATAAACAAGTTTAATGTATCTCACCTGACCATCCATCTGGTCCAGTGCTTTTGTTGCTTCACTTTCTGAAGCAAACTGAATGAAACCATACCCTTTAGACTTACCGCTCCATCGATCGCATATAACTTTCACTGCCACACACAATTACAAGTTTTGAAAACGCATTCTTAAGCATCAGAAGTGCAATTCAACCATTTGTTACGACACCAATACCTTCAATGATTTCACCATGTTCTCCGAATACATCTTTCAGAACAGCTTCATTGGTATCATATGACAATCCTGCAACACATGATGTAATACGGTTCAATTATGACATGAATTTGTGTTTGGAGTTCAGACATTGTTGGCAATAGATTTTTACATATACCATGCAAGTTGTTTGTGGCATTGCATGTTTCACTGACAAATGAATCATAAGTTCCAGGTGAAGAAATCTGAAATGGTAAATGATAATGAATTTGCCACTTTGAAACATTAGAGAGGCAGAGTTGCCGTATGGATTCGTATGAATCATATAATTATCAAACAATCTAGAGTTGGAATATGTTTTGGTTGATTTTTCAGTACAGACAAAAGCATATATAACATTGAGCTCATAAGTACCATTACCAAAGGTCAGCACGTCCCAAAGGTCAAGTAGGATGGGCATTTTGGCAAACACCGGATGGGCAGTAAAGTTGTCATTTAACATCGCAATGGGTAATCATGCATGACCTTTTTAACAACATAAGTATCATAAATCACATTTAGCTGTTGATTGTGACAACTTTACACAAGCCATATATTGCAACAAATACATGTAAATTGGTGATTTGGAAACGATTTACCTCCAATAAACAACCTACTTGAGCATGGGCTTTGCGTTGAAAGCCTTCTTGCAACCACTTGAACCACTGATCTCAGAGATGACATACTTTGCAAATCTTGATCCTTGTAACTTAAGTAAACTAAAACTTGCTTAACTTTGCTCAAAAGTGACTACCTACAAACTACAGTCACGAATTCATTTTCTTCCCATCAAACCTTAACAAAAAAACAACTTGAAACACATCAGATATCTGCCAAGCACAATAATTTTATCCACATGCAAATAAAAGTCAAAGAGAGAATATTTGCCACGATTTTTTAACACAAATTAAGATACGACAATGTGTATTTATTATGAAAAGAGGCAGTCAACAACTTACCAAAATCAAGAAGAGGCAAAAAGAAGCAAGCCCACATGGTAGTATGGTACAGCTAATCTTATGGAAATGCACATGGTGGGACATTGAGCAGACAAGTTTATAAGTCTTATAGTTACACCTAATAATAATAAAATAATGATCGTGGAAACAAATTTCCAGTTAACTGTCTCCAACTCATCACGATGGTCCCTCCTTTCAAAAGTCAAAATCTTAAAACTATCTAAATTACACAAACTACCAAGAAAGACTGGATTATGTTTTTCGATCTCGTAGAGGTCACACATGACTTGGTGGGCTGTGGTTCAGTCGACTGTCATGTGTACAGCGCCTAACATTTTTTTTTTGAAAGTTAGCAGCACCAAACATACGTTACAACTCCCAATAATAAGCTTAAGATTTTTTTCTTAATTTTCTTATTGTCGTAATCACTTCTCTTTTTGGAATATTTTAATTTGTATTTGGGTGGTTCTCTTACATACTTATCATATAATTAGTTAGGAATTTTGGACACTTAGAATTCGTTCTCTAAAAAATCAAATAAATCAAGCAAAGTAAAACAAATTCGACACCAAGACATGTGACTACACAATGACCTCAGCAAATTGAAACGGATGAAACACAACCACAAGAGAACCAATGGCATCTTTATCTACTTTTTTTAAATATATTTATTAACCATAGAGGTTCGAAATTAAAACTAATATCTCTTGTTTGTAAGGATAATTATATACTCATTTTTATGAGAGATTGTATTTGCAAGTTGCGATCTCTCACTTTAATTAATGCAATCAACTATTATCAAAAGCAACACAACAACACCAAGTGCACAAACTTAAACCAACAACAAGCACGCACCACATCACCACAAACATAAGACAATAGTAACAGACATAAACCTGTCTAAGCCACGTCAAAATCAAAATCACATGAATAAAACAAAGCTCGACGTATCTTCACCTCAAGAGGATATTCGTGTCTCTTCTGTTCTGTACCAATAAAAGTTGGCAAAATTGAAGAAAAAGTGTTCTCCGAAGCTCACACAATATCCTCTCCCAATTTTCCGTTTTCTTTTCTTCTTCCACCTCCGAAACAAAATTTTCCTACTACCAAACTCTACCTTAACCGTAGTCGCAATCAAGAGTGGAAATGGAATTCTCTTGATAGTGACTAAAATCTTAGTTTGAGATAGGAATAAATCTTTCTAAATTAAACGTAGATATAACGACATATCGTTTTGTGATACATTGACTCCAACTGCACGGATCCAAATCTTTAGAATCAGAGACAAATCTAACGTTATCACAGCTCTCCCCTTAATTGTACACAAAATAATACTATAAGATAACTCCACTTCCAGAAGCATAAGCTCGCCATGTTCTCTACTTTTTTAATATAAAAAAAATGTCTCGATCCCTAAGCCTAATAACAATATATATATCTGTGGTTCATCTGAAATTTGAATACAACCATATATCTTCCTGTTTGGCGCCTAGTCATCACTATCTTAAACAATTATTGAACGAAATTAGAATATTTGGAGAGAAGTTGCTTTATTGAATCATGTATATATGTGAACCCTTATATTTGCTAAGAATTTAACTAGGTTGCAATCACGTCTTTGTTTTCTCTTCTTCATCTTTGATGATATCCCAATATAATATTCCAATCGGCATACTATTATCTCAATAATGTCATTTAATTTTCATCCCTGAGTTTGCCCGTGTGTTGATAAATCATGCAGCTTCAAAACTGACAGCTCTGGCTAATGAAATTATGTGAAATATTTATCACCATGTCGAAAACTAGGGAAAAAGTCAATACGTTTTTTTATAATACAAAAATAAGCCCATTGAGATAAAAATAAATAAATGAGCCAATTGTTGCCACTATACTACGGATAATAGCAAATTACAAGTTGTATTAATGGATCAACATGGACTGATCTGTTGGCATCAAAATGGTTTTCTAGGTAAACTTAAAACGCGAAGGTGATTGTGGAGTATCACATATTCATACGTAGTTTAACCAAAGTTTGAATTTAGAGCTTGACGATTGCATGAGGGTATAGTTGTGGTTTCACAGTCAATAGTCATTTTAATACTCACGGCTGGAAAAAAAAGATTTTCAAGTCGATTTTTAGGTCATATTACGTTGAAGTTACTGGTCCAATATACCGACGTGATAATTGGAAGACGTAATAGAGAAGATGATATCACGTCGGTTGTATACCCGAGGTGATATTTCTCATATATCACGTTGGTTGTCTTAACCCGATGTAATATGTTCTAATATCACGTCGGGTTTAGGACAACCGACTGATATACTTTTGTTAAAAAAATTAAATATAATAATACATTTGTGATGTAATCTACTAAGATTTTCCTACATTAAACACATTCACAACATTCCTCTTGCAAACCCAACTCCAACATTCATAATCACAATCACAAAATTCCTCTCACGATCACAAACAAGCAAACAAAAATTCCATTCAATGTAAATTAATGTATCGATTTTGTATTTACGTAACATACATTGATGATCAACCTACAAACATACGTGTAATGAAAAGGGCAGCTCACCTATCACGTGTCATGTTGAGGTCCGATTGTGAATATGGATCAATATTTTCTCCCAAAACCTACAATTTAAACAAAGACATATAAACATTTAACTTTATCAAACTAAGTTGTATATCTCAATATAAAGTAGAAACTACATATTACCTTTTGTGACATGTTAATATGTCACGTCGGTTTAAGGTGTGAGAATGTAGTGTCACATCGGGTGCTAAATACCCGACGTGACATGTCGACGTCGTAACACGTTTTTCCAGCAGTGACTATCTCCTCCCATTGTCACTTCTAAAGTATAAACTTGATTGTAAAAATCATCACAAAATTAGATGACATATACATATATAGAGGAGGGATATACACATACATATATATATCTTTAATTTTTGTTGACACACAGTTGCACTTAGACGATAAAATCAAATTTAAATTCCAAATTGGAAATTCAAACCGTAGATATTGATCTACAACATATGTAGATTAAGATGTTGAAAATCATAAAAATTCGTAATCGTTTTATATAAGATCTAGAAATCGATTTTTTAATCAATATAGTACACTCATTTTTACATATCTAAAAATTATGTAAAGCGTGTTCTAATTTTTATGATTTTTGATGTTCTTAATCTACATAAGTTTTAAATTAAGATATATGATTTGAATTTTCAATTTCAAGTTTAAATTTATTTTTATCGTCAAGTACACAATCGTGCGTCAACAAAATTTAAGTACAGTAAATTCATGCTTATATATATAACTAGGAATCATATACGCAAAAAAATATTTGCATCCATTTTGAGAGTGTGCTTAATTTTTGCTCAAAATATTTAACACAAAGCATTATTATAAATATTAATAATAAAATTGTTCCGAAAAAATTCCCACTTTTGTCTTTGCTTGTAGTGGTAGCCAAACACATGCGACCTGTTTATATGATTTATGAACTATGTTCGACTTATCTAGTCTAGCTTATACACAAACAAGTGGTGCATCAGTGCATGTATTAAGTTAGGACTTCTCCAACTTTAGAAATCTAATTATTTTTTCCAATAAATAGTCGACGTCATATCAGTTTACGAGTATTAATGTGAAACCAATTTTGGCATATTTATTTTCCCACTTCTTGATACTGAGTTACTGACTTCTCCACGTCGTATTGCTTTTACCAATATTGAAACTAGACAGTTGTGTTCATAAACATCATATGTTAATGTTCTCTTCCTGTCTAGAAACCATCGTAACAGACATTGCTGTAGATTCTTGTGGGATTTTAAAGTGGGGAAATGTTTGTTGAACGCTTCGCGTCACGGACGCTGCAAACCCAGTCAGCAGAATGGCTGATGTGGGCAACCCAGTCAGCAGACGCGGCTGAGTTCGCTCTCTCCCCAGAAACAATTTCTTTATTTAGTTTATTTTTCGTTCGCTCTCTCCCCAGAAACAATTTCTTTGTTTAGTTTATTTTTCGTTTCGTACAAATTTCGCCATCCCTCGCCATCCCTCATTAATGCGTCTCAAATCACTCCATTCTTTCGTCCTATTTCTTCCCTTCTCTTTATTAAATTCATTTTTTTCCGGACACACACATCATTCATTTTCTTTAGTTACTATTTATTCCGGATAGTTGGAATACTTATTCCGGACAGACGGAACACTTATTCCGGACAGACGAACTACTTATTCCGGACAGACGGAACACTTATTCCGGACAGACGAACTACTTACTCCTGATTTTTTGTTGATGTTGTTTTATTTTCCCGATGCGTCCACCATCGCATTTAAAGCTTTTCAAATCAGCACGTCCTCCGTCTTCTTTCTTATTGTTTGACGCGTCACGGAGATACAAATATGAGTGTCTAGGTTATTCCGATCCTACGAACCATTCCTTCTTCTCTCCTTCCTCCATTTTTGTTGTACTGTAATGGCACTCGTAAATGTGTCCTCACAGCCGGCTCCTGCCTCCAACGTCCCTCAAGTGATGATGAATTTTCCTTCCTTCGAAGAAGCCAAAGCATTTTACGTTTCATACGCCGATTCCTGTGGTTTTGGTGTGAAGATAAGGCAATCTCATTACGATCGTGGTGTTGTTATACGGGCCACTCTTACTTGCTCAAAGGAAGGTAATGCTCCCGGAAACCAAGGTGAAGGTAGACCGAAACATAGGTTATCCGGTAGGGTCGAATGCACTGCGCGGATTAGGGTCTCCGGTAATCCATCCAGAGGCTACGTAATTAACTACGTAGATCTCGAACATAATCACGCCATGCTGTCGGAAGACCAGATGCGCTTCCTCCGTCAAAAACGATCCGTCCCGGAGTCCGCCAGAGCACGCATTTTGTGCAATGATGCTGCCGGTATATCTGCCGCCAAGACCATGCAATCTTTTGTGGTCGAAGCTGGAGGTCACGATAAATTGTCTTTCAACGAGCGGGACCTAAGGTTATTTATTCTCCACTTAACCTGGTTGAAGTTACGCATTTAGCTTTGTCATAAAAATTATGTTTCGCAGGAATGTTGTGAACGAGGTTAGAAACCTCAAAATGGGACCAGGAGATGCGCAAGCTATCCAAGATTATTTCATCAGGATGCAGAAGAATGATTCCCGCTTCTTTTACGTAATGGATATGGACGACGAAGGCAGACTACGAAATGTGTTCTGGGCCGACAGTCGGTCTCGAGCTGCTTACTCTTACTTTGGAGATGCAATATGTTTCGACACAACATACATAACAAACAAGTATGACATGCCTTTTGCCCCATTTGTGGGGGGTAAATCACCACTACCAGTCCGTTGTTCCAAACATGGTTGACGTGCATGAACGGTACGTGTTTTATTTTGTCCGGCTTTGTCCATTTTACGTTGTGTGCCTGTCCGGTTACTCCCTTACGTCTGTCCGTTTTACGTATTTTGCTCGTCCGGTTTATCCCTTACGTCTGTCCTGTTTACGTCTTTTGCTCGTCCTGTTTACCCCTTACGTCTGTCCGATTTACGTATTTTGCTCGTCCGTTTTATCCCTTACGTCTGTCCGGTTTACGTATTTTGCTCGTCCGGTTTATCCCTTACGTAAGTCCGGTTTACGTTTTTTGCGCGTCCGGTTTATCCCTTACGTCTGTCCGGTTTACCCTTGACGCCTGTCCGGTTTACGTCTTTTGCTCGTCCGGTTTATCCCTTACGTCTGTCCGGTTTACGTCTTTTGCTCGTCCGGTTTACCCTTGACGTCTGTCCGGTTTACGTTATTTCTGTCCGGATTAACATATGTTTTTATCTTGATCGCTTTGTGTGCAGATACAAGCCCCCCGGCGATCATAACAGACCAATGTGGCGCCATAGCTTCGGCTGTGAGGACTGTGTTCCCTGAAGCGCGGCACAGATTTTGTATATGGCACATAATGAATAAGGCCCCTGTGAAGCTGCCCAAGAAGTACCGGGAGCATACGTTGTTTGACCTCAACAACTGTGTATTCGATTCCAAGACTCCGGCAGAATTCGAGCGGAATTGGCAGGGATTTCTAGATGATTTCGAGTTGCACGACAATAATTGGCTCCGATCCATTTATGCAATTCGAGAGCACTGGGTACCTGCATTTTCGCGGGATTGTTTTTCCGTCGGAATGGCATCAACCCAGAGAAGTGAGGGTATGAACGCCTTCTTCGATAAGTACCTCACATCAAGGACGACACTTAAGCAGTTCGTTCAACAATACGAACTCGCACTACGCCACAAGTATGAGAAGGAAGCTCAGTCTGATTTCGATTGTCAGCATAAGGCTCCGCAATTGATTTCGAAATATCCATTCGAGAGGCAATTGAGCGAGTTGTATACGGTGGGTGTCTTCAAGAAGGTGCAGTTAGAAATTGGGAAGATGATGTACTGCGACATCAAGGATGAGTTCAACGAGGACGACACATTGCACTTCAACGTGACCGAACATGTATTGACACATATCCTCCCATTGTCGAAACGGTTCACAGTGCAAATTAGAGATGAGAAGTGGGTATGCGATTGCAGAATGTTTGATCACGTCGGTATCCTATGTTGTCACGTTTATGTTGTTATTGCCCGAATACGTCCAAACGCGTTGCTCCCCGAGTTTTACATCGTCCACCGATGGAGGAAGGATATCCGAAGGAGCTATGGAGTCAAGTTTCCTCTTCAAAGCGGCATAACGGGGAACGATGCGCTTCGTCGCCACGACGACATAATGGGTCGTGCGCTTTGGATCGCCGAGGCCGCTTTCGACTCAAACGACAGATATCTTCAGGCGGTAGAGGCACTTGAGTTGCTTAAGGAACGTATGCAACGACCTGATCCTGTGTTCGCTGGTACATCCGTTCTCAATCCGGATAAGACAATACGGAAAGGCAGACCGCCGAGCAAACGACGGATTTCTTTGTCTGAGAAAATAATTAAAAGTAACGTTAAGAAAATCAACAGGAAGAAGGCTCTACCCCCGTTACACCCTGCAGCACCCAAACCGGGGGATCACGATTTCGATGACTGGGACATGAATTTGCATTACGAGGGAGTTCCTCCTTGATTATTGTATTTGTCCTTGGTTGGAATTATTCCTATGTAATTTTGTTGAAAGTCATTGTAATTTTGTTGAAAGTCATTGTATGTAATTTTGTTGAAAGTCATTGTATGTAATTTTGTTGAAAGTCATTGTATGTAATTTTGTTGAAAGTCATTGTATTATTGCATAAGATTCAACACTTTCTTTGCTTGATCGTTTGTGAATTAATTTCTCATGGCGACAAATATATTAAGTAATTTTGTACCGTTGTATGTCTGTCCGGATTAAGTTAACAGTATGTCCGGATTAAGTTAACAGTATGTCCGGATTACGTAACATCAAAGTCCGGATTAAGTGACCAGTATGTCCGGAATACGTAATTAGGCAGTCCGGATTACATTGTTTGTCTGTCCGGATTACGTTAATTTCTGTCCGGAATAAGTTACCAGTATGTCCGGATTACGTTACCAGTATGTCCGGATTACGTTACATCAATGTCCGGATTACGTTTTATTTATGTCCTGATTAAGTGACCAGTATGTCCGGAATACGTAATTTGTTTGTCTGTCCGGATTACATTGTTTGTCTGTCCGGATTACGTTGTTTGTCTGTCCGGATTACGTTATATGTCCGTCCGGATTACGTATCATGTTTGTCCGGTTTAAGAATAAAGTGTGTCCCGAAACGGAACAAAAAGTTTGTCCGGAATAAGTGTATTTGTTGTCCGGAATAAGTGTATTTGTTGTCTGGTTTAAGACAAAAGTGTGTCCCGAAACGGAACAAAAAGTTTGTCCGGAATAAGTGTATTTGCTGTCCGGAATAAGTGTATTTGTTGTCCGGAATAAGCGTATTTGTTGTCCGGAATAAATGTATTTGTTGTCCGGTTTAAGAATAAAGTGTGTCTGGAATAAGTGTTTTTGCTGTCCGGAATAAGTGTATTTGCTGTCCGGAATAAGAATAAAGTATGTCCCGAAACGGAACAAAAAGTTTGTCCGGAATAAGTGTATTTGCTGTCCGGAATAAGTGTATTTGTTGTCCGAAATAAGCGTATTTGTTGTCCGGAATAAATGTATTTGTTGTCCGGTTTAAGAATAAAGTGTGTCCGGAATAAGTGTATTTGCTGTCCGGAATAAGTGTACTTGCTGTCCGGAATAAGTGTATTTGCTGTCCAGAATAAGTGTATTTGTTGTCCGGAATAAGTGTATTTGTTGTCCGGAATATGTGTATTTGTTGTCCGGAATAAGTGTATTTGTTGTCCGGAATATGTGTATTTGTTGTCCGGAATATGTGTATTTGTTGTCCGGAATATGTGTATTTGTTGTTCGGAATAAGTGTATTTGCTGTCCGGAATAAGTGTATTTGTTGTTCGGAGTAAGTGTATTTGTTGTCCGGTTTAAGAATAAATTTTGTCCAGAAACGGAACATTAAGTTTTTCCGGAATAAGTGTATTTGCTGTCCGGAATAAGTGTATTTGTTGTCCGGAATTAGTGTATTTGCTGTCCGGAATAGGTGTATTTGTTGTCCGGTTTAAGAGTATTGATAATTTATACATGTCCTTGTATTGATAATTTAACCCAACACCAAATGTCATTGTATTGATAAATCATTCAAATAGTCTATGTAATTTTAACATGTATACATGTATAACTTTGTAAAAAAAATTAAAACATCCAGAGTCGTTTATTGTTGATCGCACATCCCAGAGTCTTCGAGTAAGAAATTGGCCAAATCGCCTCTAAAACGGTGAATAACCTTGCTCTGCTTCGGCTGAGTCGGATCAGCATTCTCCATCAAACGCTTGATCCAGTACAAAACGTATGGCCCGCAGTCGTTACTCCCCGCTAGCTGTCGTTGGCTACCCTTCCTGTCAACTCTCAGTGGCCATTCGACCGCCAAAAACCCTCGCCAGAATCCCGCTATCTTAGACGCGGTGCATTCATGAGTTCCGACTAAAAGGTTAGGATTTTCACCTCTTTTAAGCGTGCGGGAGATGCTGTTGTACTGAATGAACTCCGATCGAGGTCCGTGGGCAACGAACAGAGTCCAGTGGCCGGACAAACAGCATGGCTGTGCGATGACGACTTCCTCCACATTAAGTCCTTCCATTTTTGGGAGTAAATAATCTCTCTTTATATCTTCTCCCTGTCCCTCCACAATCATTTCCGATTCGAAGGATGATAAGCAGACCACCTTTTGTTGCCCTCCTCTTCTGACGAGTACCTCAATTAGGCCGTCAAGCGTTTCGTTGGTGATTTCTGTGCCTCGCGAAATTATTTCCTTGAGATCACCCCTGCTGATAATGCTGAGAACCCCCCTCCAGATAATATCTTTTGCTTCTCGCTCGGGGGCCGTTGCATTCAATAAACGATGTACCTCATCATTGGTCAGCGTTCTCAAGGCGGTATCATCCACATCTGGCCTCGTGGACGAAACAAGGGCGGCCAGTTCATCTTTCGCTTTTTCTTCACTGGCTTCTTCGGGCCCTTTTGTTTTTGTGGTGGCTTCTTCGGCCTCCTTTATTTGTTCTTGTTTTTCTGCGGCAATCTTCTGTGCCTCATCTTGGCCAGATTTGCTTTGCGCTTCGTGTATGTGTTCTGTGCGCAAGCGTGGTTTAAAGGTCCGCATTTTTTTGGGGTGCAAAAGCGGAAGCGCAACCCCAGCCTTCCTCTTTCTTTCCTCCTGTCTCCTCATAACTTCCTCCTTTTCTTCCTCCTCCTCCCTCTTATTTCTCTCTTCCTCCTCCCTCTTTTCCCTCTCCTCCTCCTCCCTCTTATTTCTCTCTTCCTCCTCCCTCTTTTCCCTCTCTTCCCTCTCCTCCGCCTCCCTCTTATTTCTCTCTTCCTCCTCCCTCTTTTCCCTCTCCTCCGCCTCCCTCTTATTTCTCTCTTCCTCCTCCCTCTTTTCCCTCTCTTCCCTCTCCTCCGCCTCCCTCTTATTTCTCTCTTCCTCCTCCCTCTTTTCCCTCTCTTCCTCCTCCGCCTCCCTCTTATTTCTCTCTTCCTCCTCCCTCTCTTCCCTCTCTTCCCTCTCCTCCGCCTCCCTCTTATTTCTCTCTTCCTCCTCCCTCTTTTCCCTCTCTTCCTCCTCCCCACGGACTCTCAGCTCACGACACTCTTCTTGAGAGATCCGCAGTTCTTCCTCCAGGTTGTTAATTTTAACGGTCGCCTCCCTAAGTGCTGCTTCGGCTCGCAGCCATTTCGTCTTCACCTCACTAAGTTCCAACTCTTGTAGCAGTGGGTCACATGGAATGCTGCATTCACTGAGTTGTATCCTTGGTAGAGTGGATGTTGAAGGTGTTTCCTTCGAGGCGACCGTTGCTTCTGCAGGAGTTGAAGGTGTTTCCTTCGCTGCGGGAGTTGCTGCTGCAGGAGGAAATTGATCCTCTGACAACAGTGAATGCTCCCGTGCACTGAGTTTTGGGGTGCCCTTCAACTCAAATTGGCCCGAGTATATCCGGGACAAGTTGATGCCTCGATCTTCCCATTTTCTAAGGATTTGGCGTCTGCTAAACATTTCGGTCCAACACTTGAACCGTGGAAATGCTGACCGGGGATCCCCCAATTTGAACTTCTCGCAAAGCCACACCTGAAAACAGGAATAAGTTAAAAAACAGAAACATAACATCCCCAGGACAGTCTCATAACGTTAATCAGAAAGACCAAACACTAATTCCGGACAGACACAACTCTTATTCCGGACAGACACAACTCTTATTCCGGACAGACACAACTCTTATTCCGGACAGACAAAGACGTATTCCGGACATACAAATTACTTATTCCGGACAGACACAAGACGTATTCCGGACACATACAGGACTATTCCGGACTGGCAACACACTTATTCCGGACAGGCAACACACTTATTCCGGACAGAGACAACACTATTGAGGACAGACACAAAACTTATCCCGGACAGACACAAGACTTATTCCGGACAGAGACAACACTATTCAGGACAGACACAAGACTTATCCCGGACAGACACAAGACGTATTCCGGACAGACAAGACAATCATTCCAGACACATACAGGACTATTCCGGACAGGCAACACACTTATTCCGGACATAAACCAACACTACTCCGGACTGACACAACACTCATTCCGGACAACCACAAGACACTTATTCCGGAAAACCTCAAGACACTTTTTCCGGACAGAGACAACATTATTCAGGACAGACAGAAGACGTATTCCGGACAGACACAAGACGTATTCCGGACAAGCAAGACAGTCATTTCGGACACATACAGGACTATTCCGGACAGGCAACACACTTATTCCGGACATAAACCGACACTATTCCGGACTGACACAACACTCATTCCGGACCAAGATGCTTACTTGTAATACGGCAACGCAACCAGACACGTAGCCCTGCTTCATAGAGAAGTTCGCTGACGATCTCCTCCTCGAGAGGTCCCGTTGGGCTTCCTCCAGGCCTTCAACCAAGAAAGTGTGAACCGCATTTGCCCACGCATATCTCTTGAGGCGCTTGAGGTTCTTAAGGTGTTTCGTGTACCACGCTTTAGTTCGCAGTGATCCATCGAAGAACAAAAAATGATTGAAAATCATAGAAATAAGGAGTCGGACGTGCTCCTCCTCCTCGCCCATCTTGCTCGTGGCGGTAAGATGACCCAGTAGCTGGGTGTTGTCGAGGTTAACCCCGTCACGTTTCGCTACGTACATGGCATCCATATCCACTCTCTGCCCATGTACTCTTAGTCCAAGTAGAAGGGCGACGTCTTCTACCGTAAATGGGACCACCCCAGTGGCTATTCTCAGACCGACTTCATTGGCGTCGAAGTGTTCGACGAACCAACCCAGTATCTCGTTGTCAGTTGTGACGTGAGGAAAGCTGAGGAAGTGACCGAAAGGCGTCCGTTGGAAGACATTTTTCTCCTCCTCCTTCATCCGGTCGAACTGCTTGTGAAGGGCCGCGAAACCGCACTTGGTTTCGCGGAAGTAGTACGTGCTTCCCTTAAACCACACAAAAAAAGTTGTTAGAGGCCAATAATGAACCTTAAAATGAACCAGAAAGAACATGGTTGACAAAACACCTGCGCGGCTACAATTTCAGGAGCAATGGAGGTTTCAGGTAGAGAAGGATCCATTTTCGCCTTGTCTTGGTTTTCGTTACTGGAATGGAAAGATTTTGGAGCAATGAAGGTTTTGGATGAGCGTATGGAAAGGAACTCCGGGTGAAATGGGGAAAGTTACTCGAATGCTGTACCGCCGCTACTGATGTACGTGAAGTCGAACCGTCTAATCGTGATTTAGGGAAATGAACCGTCGCACGGAAATGAACCGTCGCACCCAACAAATCGTGATTTAGGGAAATGAACCGTCGCACCCAACAATTCGTATACATTTCCCCGCGCAGAGGTTTTGGTTGACTGGACGCACACCTGGCAGCTGACGTGTTATTCCACGTAGGACACGTCACGGACGCTCGCGTCCAACTACTCTTTAAAGTGTGGGGTTTCTGACGAACAGATAGAAGACAGAGGTGTAGTGCAAACTTGAGATTTGGTTGATACAACATAACGCCTTCTGTTGGAGTGGTGACAGAAACCGTTTCCCAAAGCTGGTTTCTTTCCTTTTTGCTGTAGATCTTCTTCACCAAAGGCTCCAACTTTGACGACCCACATCACCAAATCCACCAAAGGTTTGATCTTTCCCACTTTTTTCTTCTCATTCTGCTGTTTTTAATCCTGGGTTCTTTAAGATCGAGCTGTTTTGGTGTTTCAAGATGTCCACATTTCAATGCTGTGTACTTGGTCTATCTTTTCCATTTCTAAAATTAGCATTGAGCTTTTTTATTTGTCTTGTTTAAGGCCTATACTGTTCTAGTTATTGTTCTTTGTGGGTTTTTGTTGGGATTTGATAGATCTACAGCTCAAAAGTCAAAAAAATTTCAGTGTTGATTTCTTGTGTTGTGCATTTGGTGATCTCTTCCAACACATCCTTTGTCTTTGTTGCTGCATCAGTTATTCCTAAAGACTTCATTTTTCTTTGCATGTCCGGAGTCTGCAATGAGAGGATTAGGGTTGCAAGTTTTGATCTTAGTTTTTGTTTTTTCAGTGTAAAAATGTCTTTTTATGGAAAATTCAGTGCCTTTAACTAGTACAGCAATATTGTATTTGTATATAATCCCTATTCCTTAATGTATTTTGTCGATTCATATAAAAATAATTATTTCTTTAATATTGTTTCTAATGTTGGAGATTTGGGATTTCTTCTTACATATACGATTTTTTTATATCAGTTCCATACATCCATTCTTAGCAAGTCATGTTGATCTCAAAACTGAGTTCAAGAGAATTAGGGTTTTATGCCTGGATCTGAGCTTCCATAACTAGTGTTGTGATACCGCAGATAGAGGTTTGGTGTTTTTTTTTTATCTGTCAAAGATCATTTCCAGTATTCAGGATATCGAGCCATTGCATTGGTACTCCCAGTACCAATACAGTCCCTATTCTTCAGTCAAATCATACTCAAAACATCAAGAGATCTCTGTGAAGATCAAAATTTATTCAGTAGTCTTTTAATGTTAGGTAGCTTTTCTTCTTACACTTCCTCTTCTTCTTCTTTTGAATCAGGCTGTCTCATGTGATAGTGATGGTGATTTTGAAGATGGGTATAAGAAAATCGTGGCTTGAAGGTGTTGTTTGGGCTTTACTTTCTTTGGTATACATCAGCAATGCTGCATACACTCCTCCAGACAACTACTTGATAAATTGTGGATCATCCTCAAACACTACCATCAGTCCGAGAATCTTTGATGCCGACACCCCCGATTCTTGGTCCTTATCGGCCCCCAAAACGGTCCTTGCCACCTCCTCGTCGAACTCCCCACCGTCATCCAATAACTCACCCATCTACCGGACCGCCAGGATCTTCCAGAAGCCGTCAACCTACAACTTCCCAATCAAGCAACAAGGTCGGCATTTCATACGTCTATACTTCTTCCCATTCTTATTCCAAACCTTCGATCTTGCCTCCGCCAAATTCTCCATTGCAACCCAAGATTTCACTCTTCTTAAGGATTTCCAGGCAGACAACTCCCCTGTCATGAAAGAGTACTTGGTTAATGTCACCTCGGAAAATCTTGTGCTATCCTTTCTACCTTCAGAAAGCTCATTTGCGTTTGTGAACGCCATAGAAGTTGTTTCCACCCCAAATGATCTGATAACATCTGGTGTGCAAACTCTTGACCCTGTAAGTCAATATGATGGTATCGAAGGAATTGCTCTGGAGACAGTCTACCGAGTCAACATGGGCGGTCCACGAATTTCTTCTTCTAATGACTCTTTGTGGAGAAACTGGTTTCCTGATGGTAAATTCATACGTAATGAGAAAGTTGCTGACCCAGTGAACTTCTCAGGAACCATTAACTACCTCAAAGATGGAGCCACAAGAGAAACCGCTCCGGACGCTATCTATAGCACTGCAATGACGTTGGCCTTGCCGAATGTCTCCCGTGCAAATTTCAATGTGTCTTGGGATTTCCCTTTGGACAAAAGTTTCACGTACTTCGTGCGGATGCATTTCTGCGATATAGTGAGCAAAACTCTTAACCAATTAGTATTCGATGTTTATGTTGGGGGCCTCGTCGCTGCTCGTGATTTGGATCTCACTTCGAAAACCAGCACGTTGGCGGCTGCTTATTACATGGATTTTGTTGTGGATGTCACCGATGAGTTTGGGAAGCTCGGCGTAAGTATTGGACCTTCACCAATTTCTGAAGATCAAAATGCTATCTTAAATGGCCTTGAGATAATGAAAATGAGCAACTCTGACAGGAGCCTTGACGTTCGGGGTTCTACAACTGGTATTTCTCATTCAAGTTCGAAGACTAATAGGAGTATTATATTGGGCTCAGTGTTCGGGTTGCTTGGGTTGATCTTCTTAGTCATTATACTTCTAATGGTTTGTAAGAGAAAGAAAAATATGACGAAACAACACTCGAAAACTTGGTTGCCTTTCTCCACCAATGGAGGGAATTCTCACACTTTCGGGAGCAAATACTCCAATGGCACTATCGCTTCTAGTTCCGGCCAAAACACCAATCTTGGATTTGCTTTCTCTTTTGCAGTTCTACAAGACGCGACCAACAATTTCGACGAAAACTGGGTCATCGGAATTGGAGGCTTTGGAAAGGTGTACAAGGGAGTGCTGAGAGATGACACTAAAGTGGCAGTGAAACGGGGCAATCCGAAATCCCAGCAGGGTATCAATGAATTCCGTACCGAAATTGAGTTGTTATCGCGATTGCGTCATCGACATCTTGTTTCCCTTATCGGATATTGTGATGAAGGGACTGAGATGATCCTCGTGTACGAGTACATGGAGAAGGGAACTCTTAAGAGCCATCTTTATGGTACAGACAGTCCACCTTTAAATTGGAAACAAAGGCTCGAGATATGCATTGGAGCTGCCAGAGGGCTTCATTACCTTCACACTGGGCAGGCGATGGCCATTATCCACCGTGATGTCAAATCAGCCAACATTTTGCTCGACGAGAGCCTGATGGCAAAGGTTGCAGATTTCGGGCTCTCGAAAACCGGCCCCGAGCTCGATCAGACCCATGTAAGTACTGCAGTTAAAGGCAGTTTTGGATATCTAGATCCCGAGTACTTCAGAAGGCAGCAGTTGACCGATAAATCCGATGTTTACTCATTTGGAGTGGTCTTGTTCGAGGTGTTATGTGCTCGACCTGTTATTGATCCGACGCTCCCAAGAGAAATGGTGAACTTGGCAGAATGGGCCCTTAAGTTGCAGAAGAAAGGGCAGCTGGATCAGATATTGGATCAGAAACTTGCAGGAGCAATAAGACCAGAGTCTCTACGGAAATTCGGGGAGACTGCAGAGAAATGTCTTGCAGATTACGGTGTTGACCGGCCAACAATGGGGGATGTCTTGTGGAATCTCGAGTACGCGTTGCAGCTTCAGGAAGCGCTGAATTTGGCCGATCCCGATTCAAATAGTACTACTGATATTCCAGGATTCTCCTCTCAAATTCAGAACCTCCGGAGTTTGGAATTAGCAAGTGTTCAGGGTGCGTCGGGTGGGAGACAAGGGAGCAGTCAGGATCTCACCGATGTGAGCATGAGTAAGGTTTTCTCGCAGCTTGTCAAGGCTGAAGGCAGATAGGATTCACTATTACTATTAATTTCCTTACCATCAACCGAAACCAAGATTCGCAATATCTTCTTTTGTTCTTTGAGTTCAGATTAGGATCCGATATTCTTGTAAAAGGTTTATTTATGAGTGTCTGTATTTTCCTTTATCATCGAGTGTTTCTAAGAAGAAGAAAAACAGTTCGTTGTTTATCTGAATTCACTGTATCTTTCTGGTGAAACGATGTACATACCGATTCAGTTTGAATTTTCTGAACTTCCAGCAGGTTGATTCGTGAACGTTAATTGTTTGGACTTGTGGAATCATTTTGCATTTAAGTGTATGGTTGTTTTAATCCAACGTCTTTATATGATTACAATTTAGATATATATGATTATAAATTAGATAGTAAATCTGTTTCTTAATTTTATGATACACCCATATAATATTTTTCTGTAATGTCATCTCCCCTTTGATGAGGGTAGGGTGCGCAATGCTCCATGAAACTTCTGCTACTAGAAAAGTTTCAAATATATTTCTTTTAAGTAAGTCTTGAGAAGTTAACGAAGACTTTTAAATTCTTTTATTTAAGTCTTGAAACTCATACCAGTTAACGAAGGCATACCGGATAACATTTTCATAATCAGAATTTAACGAAGAGTCACTGACAACTTTAAGGTGGTTGTTTGGATGTGTCACTACAACAATTTTCAATTGGATTCTACGAGTTATTCATTTTGAACTACAAGAAGTAATCAAGAAGTAAAATTCAACATACCAGGAAGATTAAACTATGAATCTGCTTAATAGTCACATGACATCCTGCTATCCAGATAATTTTCAGCTTTAAGTCTAGATGAGTTCCATGCCATCCTCCCAAACAAAAATATAAATGCATCGTTCATACCAGAATAACCATTCTTGTATTTCATATAGAAAAAAACAGTATTCACAATACTGGATATTTATTTTTTTAAGATTTAAAGTTCTGTTCGCAATCCAAGACCACATTGCTGTTCTATTCTTTACCGCACCACTATATGATTA
Organism: Triglochin maritima; assembly: GCA_963682175.1. Classification (NCBI taxonomy): domain Eukaryota; kingdom Viridiplantae; phylum Streptophyta; class Magnoliopsida; order Alismatales; family Juncaginaceae; genus Triglochin; species Triglochin maritima. Next base: position 1,757,153 of record OY821774.1, read on the forward strand.
TACTATAGAAACATAACTTTATCGGAAGAAAAAAGGATACAATTATGCGCACCTTACAAACTATCAACTGAAATGGATTGAGATTTTTTTGGACAAGCTCCCCAAAGCAGCAGGTCATGTGGTTCAAGATATGTTGAGATTCTCCCACCAATGAAGAACTTACTCATGCTTCATCTTTCCGGGCAATCTTCTTCCGATCGAGTATCTCAACCGTCCCACAAACTTGAGGACCTCATCGATGAGTATCACAGGAAGTGCAACAGCTAACACCAAGAGCCACTCATTGAGGTTGAGAGGCACGATGCCGAATACTTCGGCAAGAAATGGCACGTACAAGATAAAGAAATGCAGTCCAAATGAGACGCACATTGCTACCAGCAACCAGGGGTTGACCCACGGAGGCATGGTTAGGAGACTTCCGTCCTCTGAGAGCGCGTTGAGGGAGTTGAACATCTCTATGGCAACCAAGACCGACAAAGACAGTGTAGTTGCCTTCACCTTTCCGGCTTTGAAATATTCGCAGGGGTCGCCGAATGAGATGACCCGGCCTCCAGCTGTGAAAGGGGAGGCCTTGAAGTTATCCCATGTAGAACACCGATCCCAGTTTGAGAGCTGGGAGTAAGAAACAAGGGTGTGGCCGTCGCCGCTCAAGTCAATTCCCAAAAAAGAGCCGTGGGTGTACCATATGACGAAAATACCAACTGTCGCGACCCCCACGTATAAACCTATGATCTGCACCCAAACAAAGCATGGCATGGTAAGCCGGACTCAATACTTTCAAGACATTATTTTTTTTCTTTTTTACACTAGAGACTTTCTGAACCAATACAAAGCATAGCAAGCATTACTAATAGTTGCAATTGCATCACTCTTAGGTTTTATTTGGTTGAGCAACTACTTGTAACTAATAGTCGTGGCTATACTTAAAAAATCATCCACCGTTTCTTCAGATCAACGACACAGTATTGCGGTTATCAGTTTCCCGCTTGTTATAATGACTTGAAGTAAAAAAAATTGAATCGTAAAACACCAATATAAACTGCACAAAATGAACTCTTATATGCAAGAAAGAAGTTGATTTCATGTCCAACTTACAGTGAGAAGCACCTAAACATCTCTAATGGATCTTCCAGTTGGGTTTGTTGGTATTACGTACGTGAAACATGTTACGAGGTAAGAACAATGCAGAACTTAATTTTGATTTTACGTGCTCTACTGGTAAGTTCAAACAGGTATTCTACTGTAAATGCACCATCTATGCAAAAAAGGTGTACTCTCTATTTGCATAACATTTGGGACTTTTTTTCAGGAACAAGGAAATAATGTCAAGAATGTATGGTGAATGCACAGGTTTGATACCAGGTAACGGAACAATATCCAGGCACTGATCAATGAGTCGTCACTTTTCCTGGGTGGTTTCTTCATTATATCTTTATCTGGAGGGTTGAAGCCCAAAGCTGTCGCTGGGGGGCCATCTGTAACCAAGTTCACCCATAGAAGCTGGACTGGTATAAGACCCTCTGGAATACCCAGGGCTGCTGTCAAAAATATAGATGCCACTTCACCAATATTGGATGATATCATGTACCTGTCAACATGCAGAAAAAAAAATCAAAATAAAGGCATTGAACGTCTCCACGAATCGCAAAATTATGTTATCAACAGTAACAATACAGCACAAACCAGTCGGACGTAAAGAATCGATGTTATTTAAATGTGTATCAATATGCTCTTGAAAGCATTTAATTTATATATTAAAATAAATGAAAGACATATTAGACGCGAAGGAAAACCAGTAGAATGTCGACAGAACACCTGTATTAGACGAGGCTTCGTTGAAAGTCACAAGGAGCATCAAGCAACACATAATTACAGGTCTGTAATCTACTAAAACTTTTGAATCATATGACGTCGTTTGGTACATCTTCAAAGCAATTTTTTAATTTCACTTTTCCATCTTTCAAAGTTCTCTTTTTTACACTCTAGACTTCTTACCATATTAAACACTCTGACCATGGATGATAAGATCATCGCCTGTCGGTTTTGCACAAACCAGGAGTTATTTTGTTAGAACTTAAAAACATAGGAAAAAAGTACAAACCTTATAAAGGCTTTCATGTTGTCATAGATCGATCTTCCTTCACCAACTGCAACTACAATTGTACTGAAGTTATCATCAGCTAGAACCATGTCAGATGCTTCCTTCGCTACCTATAAAATCGCCCATTCAGAAAGAGTACATAAAGAAATCTACCAAGGCAACACCTACAAAAATTGAAATTACTACAAGTGCACCTTGTAGAACATATTCAGAAAGAAATTTACCTCAGTACCAGCAATTCCCATGGCTATACCGATATCAGCCATCTTCAAGGCAGGTGCATCATTCACCCCATCGCCTGTCATAGCCACAACCTCCCCTTCTTCTTTCAGTAATTTAACTATCTCTTGTTTGTGAATTGGCTCTGCTCTAGAGAAAAGTAGCCCACCGGGCTGCCTTAAGTGGTTTCTTTTGTTCTCAAACAGCATAAATTCCTTCCCTGTGAAGCTCTTCTTAGAAATATCTTCATCAGGATCAAACACACCTATTTCTCGACATATTGATTCAGCCGTGCTCTTATTATCACCGGTTATGACTATTACACGAATGCCAGCCGCCTTGCAGTCCTTGATTGCTTTGTCGACCTCCACCCGAGGAGGATCCTGAGATTGTTGGGAAATCGAAACAAAGACAATGTAAGAAAAAAACACCTTTGTTAAACACTTAGATAAGAGAAATTCTACAGGGTGCTTATATTACCCTCAATCCAACAAGACCGGCAAAAGTGAGATCACGTTCAATTGATGAATAATTACATGGATCCAAAAGAAGCTTGTGAGCAGGGTGATATTCACCATCATATGTAGCGAATTCCAACAAATCATCTTTGTAAGCGAAACCTAAACACCGTAAAGCATTTGATGACATATCCTGAAGTGCTTCAAGGATATGATTTCTCGCTGTCTCATCCAGTGCCACGACAGAACCATCCATTAATTGGAGATAGGCACTTCTTTCCAGTAAATTTTCAACAGCTCCCTGAAAGAACAATGATGGCATATTATCCCTAAAAAAACTAATTGCAGAAACTCTCTGTTTCACCCACGAAAAGACTAAATTCCACAATGATGCTACTTCTTTCCTGGGATTTCACAAAGAAAAATTGAGATAAAACTGTAGAAACAGCCATAGGATTTATATGATCAAAATCAGTAGCATTTTTTACTTAGTGCAAAACCACAAATATTCAATGGCAACTTTATTTCCGTGCACGTAATTTGTTGTATAATGTTTTGGTGACAAGCAACATTGGGATCTCAATACGCCAAAAATTCCAACAAAATGAAAGCTAAATGAGTACCTTGACTAACAATGAATTGCTTCCTGAATTGGTATTCACAATAACGCCCATGGATTTCCTTGTTCGGTCAAATTCTAGAGTCGCGATTCTCTGTGAAACAGAATTCCACCACTTGCAGCAACCTTGTTGGAACCACAACAGACACATCAATTTGTTTATTTTTTTGACTAGGTGGAAATGTGCACAATAAGTGGTATAGAATCAATTCCACTATAATTATACCTGGTCCATCAGCAAAATCTTGAGAAGAATCGTCCTGTACTCCAGGCAGGCCCATCTTCTCGACAAGAACCTGCATCCAGTGGATGAAAAAAGAAATCAGATATGGCCAAGAAGACCGACAGAACTAAAAAATTACTTCAAGTACTAAAAGACAAGGTAGAGTTATCACAGTCAGGTAAAACATTTGAAAATTTGAGAGATGAAAAGTAGTTAACAATAATTTATTTCACCTTAAGAGCTGCCTCAGTTGGCATCCCATTGGCAATATATTGACTTTCCGAGCGAGTGATGCTAGCATCATTGCAGACCGCAGCAACTTTAGCGATTGTTTGAAGATTGACATCCATTTTGCCCCTCGGGAAATCAAGAATGCTACCATCAAGAGGGTCAAATGTGGTGCCTTCCACCTTAAATTTTCGAAATGTATCGGCTGTGCTCCCGGCAGCAACAAGTTTTGACACAGACATCTGGTTAGTAGTTAATGTACCTGTTTTATCAGAGCAAATGACGGTTGTGCATCCCAAAGTCTCAACGCTTGGGAGCTTTCTGACCAGTGCATTCTTCTGTGCCATTTTTCGAGTGCCAAGAGCCAAACAGGTCGTAATGACTGCAGGTAGGCCCTCAGGAATGGCAGCAACAGCAAGGGCCACTGCTATTTCAAAGTAGTAAGTACATTTCTCGAATGAAAATTTGAAATTCCTCGGCCATCCATCGACATACTCCCAGGACAGAAAGTACTTGACATTGATCAACCACACTAGAGCACAAATAACACCTATAATCCCAGTAAGAACCTCTCCAAACTCATTCAGTTTCTTCTTCAACGGGGTATCCTCTTCGCACTGCGACGCTTCGTGAATTTGGGCATGAACTTTTCCTATCTCAGTGTCCATCCCAATCTTGGTAACCAAGCAAACACAACTGCCATTGACAACAGTAGTTCCCGCAAAGACCATGCATTTTTTCGCCTGAATATCGGCATCCATATTGACATTGTGGTAGGTCTTGTTACAAGCCTCGCTCTCTCCAGTCAAAGAAGCCTGCTCCACCCTCAATGTGGAGCTCACCAAAGACATTACTCTCATGTCAGCAGGCACCTTGTCCCCAACCCTGAGCTCCACAATGTCGCCCGGAACAAGCTCTTTCGCGGGCAAACTGGGGATCAACTTCCCACCCCTCCTAACTACGGCATGTTCCGATTGAATTTCTTTGAGCGCCTCTAGCGCCTTCTCGGCATTACTCTCTTGCCAAACTCCAACAATGGCATTGAGTATGAGAATGAGAAATATCACTAACGGCTCGATGAAAGCCGTGATTCCCATCTTACCACTCTCATCCGCATCGCACCAAGCAAGAACAAATGAAACCACGGCGGCTACAAGAAGAATGCGTACCAAAGTGTCGTTGAATTGGTCGAGCACCAACTGCCAAATTGGAGTCCCAGAGTGGTGCTCCAGTTCATTCCACCCGTACTTCTCACGCCGCCTCCAAACCTCATCGTTTGAGAGCCCTTCCACGACTGAAACCCCGAATTCCGCCTCGCAGACGCTTACATCGTTGGCCCAAGCAGGGAAAGACGACATACAAGGATGGTTTAACGACGCTTCGTGTTGACTTTTTCCCATCTACAAGAAAATCAGGCGATCACAAAACCAATTTTTTTATACTGTTTGATCAAAAAGAAAGAGAACGAAACTTTTATGTATCAAAAAGTCAACATTTTCAAACCATTCAAAAAAAGTATATAACGTTGAAAAGCGAACGATGAAAAGGCGAAACTTCAAGTATTTTGATATTTTGGTGGCCAAATCAGCTTCTCCGTCTTTTTTATCTTTAAATCAAGTATCAATTACTTATAATTTTGTCGAAAGGTTTAATTTATAATTAAATAATAATTATTTCAAGAATTAACAAAATACTAACCACGTGTACTTAAATTTTCGACAAAAAACACGAATATATTATTAAAAAAATATTCTATTATTTTTTGAACCCAAGTTCGATTTTTTAAATTTAAAATAAATGATTTTAATAAGGATAATTTTGTGTTTTCTAGATTTTAAAAATAATAATTATTTCCTAATTTTGAAAACCAAAACATTCGTGTTCATATTTTGTCAATTATTTTCACATTTTTCATACTTCGACAATTTGTAATTTCTCCATCATTATTTTTGAAAATTTTCCAAATAAAAAAACAGATTTGCTAAACATCACCCGTAAATTACTTAAATCGCTCGACTGAATTAATATTTTGTTCTTCGACGATTTAAGTAAAAGTTGGACGATATTTAGTAATTCCCTAAAAAACAAGAAGTTTTTGTTTGCATGACATTTCAAAACACTATATTTCCGTTTTTTGTCGTCACTATATCGCTATTTGTATTAATGATACTAAAAACTATACAAATTCTATTAATGTCACTAAAACTATACATATTCTATTAATGTCTTCTCATTAGCGATGTTACTATTTCGTTAATGACGTTTTGGTGCTTTTTTCCTATAAAAATTAAATTCCAAAATATTTAAACAAGAATTAAACTTGTATGATTTTTACAGCAAAACACTTAAATTCCCAAAAAAATAAATTATAATTTTCATAACAAAAAAACCAAAACACTGATATTCCTACTGTCTATACTTATGAAAATTAACATTATTGATTTTTTGAATATAAGTGTTTTGTTGTAAATATCATAAAAATTACATATTTGAATTTTTAAGTTATTATTAAATTATATAGGGTAGAATTTGTAAATATTATTATTAAAATAATAATTTTTAACGTTGTTACCGAAAAAGTAACGTTATTAACGGAAAAGGTTAACGGAATGACATTAATGAAATTTGTATAATTTTTAGTGACATTAATAGAATTTGTATAATTTTTAGCGACTTTGATACAAATAAAGATATACTAACGATAGAAACGAAATGACATGCAAGTAAAAAACCAAAAAAAAAATTGATGGAAAAGCCTAACTTCTAAAAGTATCCAATCCAAATTCAAATTTCCAAAACCATTCGTTTTCCAACCCAACATTCATAAACCAGACATTGGAAACAAATTAACCAAAAACCCAATCTTGAACACAAATTCCTCCAAAACCCACAAAAGAACCAGAGAAGAAAGAGGAAAGACAGGATTTTGGCGAGTAAAGATAGCGAAAGACATACTTGGTCACTCCAGCGTGGGCGTTTTCGAGGGATTTTTAAGGTTTGGGAGAGAAGGAAATGTCGAGTTGGTGGTGGGTTCGTTGCGGTTTTTGTAGACGAAGACATGGCCTTGTCGTGTGGGGGAGAGGTTTTGTTTATGTCTCGGAACAGAAGTGGGAAAGAGAACTTTCTTAATCTGGGGGCCTATTTGAAAATTTTCTTTTTGTACATATAACCCTTTACGTTTTCTTTTTTCGAGGAGTACCCCGGAGTGGTTAAGCTTCTAATTTCGGAAATAATTGCTCCTCTACGTGATGTGATGTGATGAAGACACGTTCGGTGCAGTGTCGCTACAACGGATGCTACCAGAGTATTTTAATAAATAAGCTCCTATTGATTTGAGTGGTTATTGGAGTCATCATGTGTTGCTCTCGATGTTGTAAGTTTGAAGAATGTTATTGAATGTTAAATTCCTTTATCTTTTGCCTCCATGAAAGTCACGACAATGAGTTGTGAAATAATAGTAGATTGGCTGATAACACCAATAAATGGTCATAGAAAAACAGCTCTAATTTTGGTCTTTATTTTGGAAGCATAAGGAAGTTCGTGAGGGTATATCCTTCGGAGATTTAAAAAATGATGAATTGCTTATGTGTATTTTGAACGTGCCATTCTCGATATTCAGCCTTCATGAATCAATTGTAATATGTAAAATGCAAATGTAGAGTTGTATATGCTTCAAATTCACATACGAAATGAATACTACTCAACCTAGAAAATATTTCTCAAAAACAGAAAATCGTCGCTCGTGTGAAACATTAGAACATCATTTTTAGATTTGAAATAAAATATGCACGTCATTGTTAATTATTCTTTCATCACGAAGAAGTCAGTATGTATTGGAAGAACATTGTGTCCCAAAGAAATGTCACACCGGCGTGCTTCTTCTAACGACACTGTTGAAGACGGCTCAGACAAACGGTCACCATGGCCTAACATGGACATAATCCCCAATCAAGCAAATCTTCACCAAAGACAACATTCATTCAGGCACCAAATTCTCCAACGACTACATCATGTATTAGGAAATAACTCAACACACACATATATGTTTGCTCTGTATTATTCAAAATAAGATCAATAAAAATATACACCAAAATTCTACATGGTATCAGAGCACGGATCAGGACCTCAGAATTGGGTGATCATCACCAGCGACGGTCATCGCCGACCATCACCTTAGAACCCCACCCAAAACATCATCATAGACCCCTCCCGCACCATTAGGGCTGCAACTCGGATAATATAACTCGGATACCAACTGTATCCGAATTCGAATCCGAATACCATATTCCATTACCAAATTCGAATTCGAATCCGAATTCAGTAGAACTATCCGAATCCGAATCCGAATCCGAATTCAGTAGAACTATCCGAATCCGAATTCGAATCCGAATTCAGTAGAACTATCCGAATCCGAATACTAAATTTTCGTATTAAAATTTTAGAATACTAAATTTTGGAATACTAATTTGTGTATTTGACCATGTATTCGAATAATTCGGATAATTCGGATAATTCGAATATTAAATAGCTTGTATCCGAATTCGTATCCGAATTCTAATTGGTAAATTTTTTTAAACCAAATTCGTATCCGAATTCTAATTGGTAAATTTTTTTAAACCAAATACCAACTAAATAGAAATTTTCGAATCGGATACTCGGATACTTGGTAACCATTTGCACCCCTACGCACCACCCCGACAATCAAAACCAAACCAAAACCCCAAAAAACCCATCATTGGCCAGCGAGGCCTCAGAACTTCCGCTCAATCTAAGGGGTTGACATTTGATGGTGTCATCCAAACCTTATGACAGAGGCCGCAAACCCCTAACGGCTGACTACCCAACTCCTCAGCGGCTCCAACTATCTTTCATGGGCAAGGTGGGTCACCCTCTCCTTCAGTGGCAAGGGAAAGTGGGTCACATCACCGGGAAGACAACCAAACCAACCAACAACGCAAAACAAGAGGAGTGACAGACGACCGACCACCTAGTCATGACATGGACTCTGAGTTCCATGCAACCACAAATCGGAGAGTTTTTCATCTACTCCGACTTCGCCAAAGAATTGTGGGGTGTCGTCCACGAAATGTACGACAAACAACAAAACTTCGCGCATACATTCAGAATCAAGAAAGAAATCGCACAGACCAAACAAGGGCAAAAGTCAGTCACTGACTACCTTGGAGCGCTCAAGAATCGATGAGACGAGGTAGGGGTTTACGAACCACCAAGCACCGGCCCTAAAATCATCCAAGATCGGCTCGACCAAAACCACATCTTTTAGTTCCTCGTCGGATTAGACTCAAGTTTTGAAGCCCTAAAAGCACAAATCCTCTTATCACCAGACCTTCTGTCGTTCAATATTGTCATTGCGATGGCACAACAGGAGGAAACAAGACGCCAAACCATGACAAAACCAACAGAGTAAGAAAACCAAATGTTCGCGGTGTCTCGAAATCAAAACCAAAATCAAAATCAACACACCAAAGGGAAAACACAGTTTGGAAGAAGAAAAGACGAGCATTGTGATAACTGTAAGACACAAGGGCACAATCGGGACCACTGCTGGTTCCTCTACCCTCATCTCAGACCGCCGAAGGACAGAGTAGGAGATTGGTGAGGAGACGGAGGAGGGAACTCAAACAGCGGCGACCGAAATCATCTGAGCTTCGGAAACCCTAACCTTAACGGCGGTGGAGAGTGGAACAAATGGAGGCATATTAGATCCACACAAGGATCTCAGGGTTTTATGTCCGAGTTCGTCGCAGATCAACCCGGATCCGACCCGCGCACACTTCCAGACCCGACTCCGTGGAACCCACAACCCACCGTGCAGCAAATGGGCCAAGTGTTAGCCCACTTAAATAATCTCCTCCATAGTCAACATTAGAGTCAAAATCAGACCCCCAACTCAGGTAGATACCCAGGTATTGCCTTTACTAATGACTCTTTTAATTCCACTGATAATCATGTTAGTACCAGTAATAATTCATGGATCATAGATACAGGAGCCACATATCATATGACCAGAAATAAAACTTTGTTACATAACTTTCTTCTTGATCCTAATATTAATAAAAAAGTTATTGTTGCTAATGGAAATCAAGTCGAAATAGATGGAATAGGAGAATCAATATTTTTTAATAATATACCTGAGAAAGTTCTTTTTATTCCATCTTTCACTTCCAACTTATTGTATGCTGCAAGGATCACCAAAAAATTATATTGCAATGTTATTTTCTCACCTTATGACGTATTGTTTTAGGACCGACCATCAGGGAGGATGATTGGTAGAGACACCCTTCTAAATGGACTTTATGTGTTTGATAGTTCAAATGATTTATTGGAGGCTAATAATGTCATACCAGTCTCCCGAACTGTGCATAAACGTATGAGTCATCCATCGTATACAGTTTTAAAACAATTATTTCCTGGTTTACATCTTAAGTCTGATTTTATGTTGTCATGTTTGTCGTTTATCAAAACAATCAAGATTCCTTTTTTATTCCTTTACAGTAAAAACCAAGAAGCCCTTAGAATTAATCCACTCAGATATTTGGGGGTCTGCCCCGGTCGAATCATATAATGATTTTAAATATTTTATCACTTTTATCGATGATTTTCCCTGCACAACATGGTTATATTTTCTTAAATCTAAGTCTGATGTTTTCTCTATTTTTGTGAATATGTCACCTTTGTAGAAACACATGTATGATACGAAAATTAAAATTCTTAGGTCCAACAATGGCTCGGAATATACAAGCAACGTTTTCCATTTTTTTTGGAAAATTAAGGGCATCTTTCATCAAACGACTTGCATTAACACTCCTGAACAAAATAATGTTTCAGAAAGGAAAAATCGTCACCTCCTCAATGTTACTAGATCCTTACTGTTTCACAATCATGTTCACAAAATCTTATGGTCTGAAGTCATGCTAACTGTTGTTTACATTATTAACCGGATTCCTAGCCCTCTTCTTCAAAATAAACAACGCCTTGAAGTTTTAAACGGAAGGCATATGAGCACTGATCACCTTAGAATTTATGGATGCACTTGTTTTATTAATAAAAAAAGAGATGACAAATTTGACTCAAATTCTGTTAAAACTGTTTTTTATACTCCTTTAAAAAGAAGGGGTACAAATATTATGATCCACAGGAATGTATGCTTTATATCTCTAGGGATGCTTCATTTTTTGAGAATGAATCTTATTTCAACTCTAAAAATAGCATTTCTACAGGTCAAGACTTTTTTGCAGGTCAAAACACTCCTCCATCGGCTATGGATTTATTTCAAATAACTCCAAGTCTTGAGGAAACTCTCGTCCCTTCTCTCCTGCGAGATATTGTTACTTATAAAGCTGTGTATCCCATTCAAAATTATGTCTCCTACGAAGCTGTCACATTTAATCACCAAAACTTTTTAACTCAAATAGATACTCACCAAGAACCAACCTCTTATCAAGACGCTCTTAAGGATCCAAATTAGGTAAAAGTCATGGAAGACGAACTAGAAGCCTTAAGGAAAAATCATACTTGGTCCATGGTTCCCCCTCAAACTAGGGATCAAACCCGTAGGGCGTAAATGAGTATACAAATTTAAGTACAATAATAATAGGAAAATTGACAGATATAAAGTTAGGCTAGTTGCTAAAAGGTATACTCAAACTTATGGTCTTGATTACCAGGAGACATTAGCTCTTGTTGCAAAAATGAATATCGTTAGGGTTCTTTTATCCATTGTCGTTAACTATGGTTGGAATCTTTTCCAAATGGATGTCTGAAACGCCTTCCTTCAAGGGAATCTTGAAGAGAAAGTCTTCATAGTTCCACCTCCATGCTACAATCGTCCCCAGAATCAGGTTTGTAAACTTCACAAATCCATCTACGGTCTTAAGCAATCACCCAGAGCATGGTATGCCAAACTTAGCCACTCTCTTCTTCTTTTTTGGTTTTTTAAAAAGCTTTGCAGATGCGTCCATGTTTATTAAGCATTATAATGATAGCACTATAATTGTTCTTGTGTACATAGATGACATCATAATAATTGAGAATAATGATAAAGAAATCAACGTAGTAAAAACCTACCTAAAAACCAAATTTGACATCAAGAATCTAGGTTTTCTAAAGTATTTTTTAGGCATTGAATTTGCAGACTCCAAGAAAGGCATGTTCTTATCCCAAAGAAAGTTTGTTCTTGATTTACTTCAAGAAACATGAAAGTTAGGGTCCAAACATGCAAATACCCCTATCGAGACAAACATAAAGGTAAACCCCACTAATGGAGAGCCTTTAGAAGACATAGGTCAATTTCAAAGATTAGTAAGAAAACTCATTTACATTACCATCACCATACCCGACATAACTTATGTCGTTAGCATAATAAGCCAGTTTATGCATGCACCCCATACTCAACATCTTGACATAGTAGATAGAATTTTCAGATACTTAAAAAACACACCAGACCAAGGCATATGGATGAAAAAAATAATTATAATTCAATAATTGGCTACTTTGATGCATATTGGGCAAACAACCACGTTCGTAAATCCACTATGGGGTTTTGCACCTTCGTTGGTGGTAACTTGGTCACTTGGAGAAGCAAAAAGCATAACGTTGTAGCAAGATCCAATGCTGAAGCGGAATATAGAGTCATGACATCCACTACCAGCAAGCTCACTTGGATCAAACAACTTCTCAAGAAAATGAACATTCCATGCCAAGGACCAATGCAAATGTCCCGTGATAACAACGTTGCTCGACATATAGCTTCCAACCCAGTGTTTCACGAACGAACCAAACACATGAAGTAGGTTGTCACTTCATCAGAGAGAAGATTCAAGCAAAGAAAATTGAAGTTCCCTATGTACAAAGTAAAGACCAACTCGCAGACATCTTTACCAAAGCATTTCAAAAGCAATTTCATAGCATTCTCCACAAGTTGGGATCCTTCAAGCTTTTTCAGAGCCAACTTGAGGGGGAGTGTTGAAGATGACTCAGACAAAGTTTTGCATTTTCTGCATCGGTGGATGAAGAATCCCGAATAGTGGTTCAATCGAGGGATTTGACGTGGGTTGACTGCACCATCAAAAACGATCATCATGACCTAACATTGATATAATCTCCAATCAAGCAAATCATACAACCTGCAAATCTTCACCAAATACAACATCCATTCACGAACCAAATTCTCCAACGACTACATTATGTATTAGGAAATAACTCACACACACACACACACATATATATATATGTTTGCTCTGTATTGTTCAAAATAAGATCAATAAAAATATACACCAAAATTCTACATGACGATCCCTATATTAGATTTTTAAGTAGTTTTTTTGCAGCAATGCTCTAGCATGTACTTGTATTCTTGAAAATACATTCTATTTTTTCTGTATTTGCATACCAAAAGATGGGTGTGTACAAGCATGGCCTTAGGTCCTGAGATAGATTGGCTCAACTTGTTTTTTCAACACCTATGAGTTTTTTCAAGGATATTTAGCAAAACTTACGGAAACAGAGGTAAACTTCGTGGCTACTTATGCATAATGAAACTCGACTCGTTTACATTCTCAAATATGACTCAATATAATGATATTGTCAACAAAAAACATTTCTTTACACTATAAGGTTTGAGTGACATACTCATCAAACCAGCAAACCATTAGAAGTAGTTTTAAGTACATAAACATCAAAGAGGAAGCTTCGTGGAAGTTGTTCTGTTCATGCACTTAATAACAGAGGATTAGCTTCTTAGGTGAAATCAGTTAATCTACATTATCATGGCATTTCGATGACAATCTACGTTATCAGTTAATTAACAATTAATATATAAATAGAATATATTATTTAAATTTAAGAAATCGCATTACATAGTACATTAATTGGAAATTTAAATACTAAAACTAAATCACAAGGATTTCTGTAGGTTCATTTGTTTTAATTTGGAGTTAACGTGTGTTTCGTAGTTTATCGGTATTATTGTACTAACATCTATTTAAATTATATATTCGTATTCATGTTGTATTTCGTATCCATATCTAGAGTGTATTTGTATTGTACTAGTATTTTGTGACTTATCTCAATTTCGTATTTTATTTTTTATTTTTAAATTTAACTAAATCTTAATAAATCAAAAATAATTTAATTAATTATAAAATAGTTCTACAATTATTGCCAAATTCAAACAACATCAATACATTAACCACAATTAAATTACAAAACATAATTAATTAAATTACAATTTAACTAATCAATACATTGACCTAAATATATATCTAATTTTTTTTCTTTTAACTTAAAAAACAAAATAATAAAAATATATAAAAAATGCACCAATCCAGGGGGGGCACGTGGCCCCCCATATTGGGCACCAGGGTCCCACCCACCCGGTAAGTGGTGGGCAGCTAAGAGCACCCGTTATGGGTACTCATAAGACTAACCTGGATTAGTGTAGTCGGAAAATGTCGGGTCCTGGTTCAACTTGAATAATCAGATATCAAATCTCATAATGTGTGTTAAATGTTGAGATTAATTAGAAAAAATTACTTTACTTTTTTTATTGAGCATATCCAGGAAAATATTTCCGAAAATATATTACAAATATTTTCCACAACAAAAGGCTAGTACATTTTCTCGTGGAATCCTGCAATTCATTTTCAACTCATTATCCTCTACAATTATTCTTTGAAAATAGTTAAAATTATCCTGTAAAATAATTGACACCTGAGTTCTAACTTTTTTTTGATAATGACATCAACCAAAAAACAATCATAAGTTCTCGGTTTGATACTGCTGATTCGAGCCTGATGTAACTCAATACTTTTGATGGTGATACTCACTTCAAATCAGTTAGGTATGTGAAGCAATTTACTCTCTCATTCACATATACTATTCTTTCCAAAATTCCTAGTATTAATCACTTCGATTAGTTAAGCAGTATACGTTATATAGATTGTGATCCAAAATCTATTTCTATCATACGGCCCGATATCCATCGTTCATGAAACAATTGTAATATGCAAAATGCAGACGTAGAGTTGTAGATGTTTCAAATTCACATACGAAATGAATACTACCTAACTTATAAAATATTTCTCAAAAACAGAAAAATCGTCGCCTGTGCGTTACATGAAGCATCATTTGAAAAATTAAAATAAAACATGCACGTCATTGTTAATTAATTCTTTCCTCACGAAAAAGTCGTATGTATTGGAAAGAATATTGTGTCCCAAAGAAATGTTGACGATCCTTAGATTGGATTTTAGGGAGTTTTTTTTTGCAGCAATGCGCATGTACCTGTAGTCTTGAAAATACATTCTATTTTTCTGTATTTGTATACCCAAAAATGGGTGTGTACAAGCATGGTCTTAAATAGATTGGCTCAACTTGTTTTTTCAACACCTATGAGTATTTGCAAGGATATTTAGCAAAACTTACACAAACAGAGGTAAACTTGGTGGCTACTCATGCATAATGAAACTCGACTCATTTATATTCTCAAATATGACTCAATATAAGGATATTGGCAACAAAAAACATTTCTTTACACTATAAGGTTTGAATGACTTACTCATCAAACCAGCAAACCATTAGAAGTAGTTTTAAGTACATAAACATCAAAGAGGAAGCTTCGTGGAAGTTGCTCTGTTCATGCACTTAATAACAGAGGATTAGCTTCTTAGGTGAAATCAGTTAATCTACATTATCATGGCATTTCGATGACAAGCTACCTATAGATGGTTACATCTGTGACATTCATTTTTTTAGAGAAAAAATATTTATTAAGACTAACCTAGATTAGTGTAGTTGGAAAATGTCGGGTCCCGGTCCTGGTTCAACTTGAATAATCAGATATCAAATCTCATTTTGTGTGTTAAATGTTGAGATTAATTAGAAAAAAAATACTTTACTTTTTTATTGAGCATTTCCAGGAAAATATTTTCCACAACAAAAGGCTAATACATTTTGTTGTTCAATTCTGCGATTCATTTTCAATTCATCATCCTGTACAATTATTTTTTTTAAAATAGTTAAAATTATCCTGTACAATAATTGACACCTGAGCTCTATTTTTTGTGTGTGTGATAATGACATCAACCGAAAAACAATAATAAGTTCTCGATTTGATTCTGCTGATTCGAGCCTGATGTAACTCAAGTACTTTTGAATTTTGATGGTGATACTTACTTCCAATCATACGAAATGCTGATTCGAGCCCGATTTGCATACCCATGTGATGCAATTTACTCTCTCGTTCTTATATACTATTTTTTTCCAAAATTCCAAGTATTAACCACTTCGATTAGTTAAGGAGTATACGTTATATAAATTTTGATCCAAAATCTATTTCTATCATACGGCCCGATATCCATCCTTCATGAAACAATTGTAATATGCAAAATGCAGACGTAGAGTTGTAGATGTTTCAAATTCACATACGAAATGAATACTACCTAACTTATGAAATATCATGAAACATCATTTGAGATTTAAAATAAAACATGCACGTCATTATTAATTCTTTCCTCACGAAAAAGTCGTATGTATTGGAAAGAATATTGTGTCCCAAAGAAATGCCGATTATCCTTAGATTGGATTTTTAAGGAGTGTTTTTTGCAGCAATGCTCTAGCATGTACTTGTATTCTTGAAAATACATTCTATTTTTCTGTATTTGCATACCCAAAAATTGTGTGTACAAACATGGTCTTAAATAGATTGGCTCAACTTGTTTTTTCAACACCTATTAGTATTTGCAAAGATATTTAGCAAAACTTAACACAAACAGAGGTAAACTTAGACCACCCGTAACGAGGTCGTGTCCCCCCAACCCAGTTGTCGAGCCCTCACCGGGGTCACGACGACCGGGTTGGGGTCGACCTGGTTGACGACCAAGTCATCGTAGGTCGACAGGTTGTTCGTTAACTCTCTTTTTTGTTTTGATTTTTTGAAAATAGTTTTAATCTTTTTTTTGAAAATATGTTTTCTAATTATTTTCATTTTAAAAAAATAAAATTTTATTCAGGATCGACCTCGAAATGATGTTAACGAGAGAGATGAGTTGTGGTTAAGATGTGAATAGTATTGGAAAGAGAATAAAGTAGATTGAGAATAGAGAAAGTTGATGAGGATGAGAAAGAGAAAGAAAGTTCATGACCGAATTGAACATGATTATGGTTACGGATTGTCTTAGTGATTACTTATGTATAATAAAACTCGACTCATTTATATTCTCAAATATGACTCAATATAAGGATATTGGCAACAAAAACCATTTCTTTACACTATAACGTTTGAGTGACATACTCATCAAACCGGAAATTTCCTGTGACTTTCCTGTCGACTACTTTATTCAGGGAAGAATAGCAAACGTCAGACATAAGATTATAAACTAGAGCACATAAAAGTCAGATTATTCAGGGAAGAATAGCAAAAGTCAGAAATAAGATTATAAACTAGAGCACATAAAAGTCAGAAAACTACAAAACATTGATGTACACTTCAGAGTGACATACTGATACTCGAAAGTATGGCATTTGGCATTAGAAGTAGTTACAAGTACATAAACATCAAAGGGGAAGTTGCACTGTTCACGGACTTAATAACAGAGGATTAGGTTCTTAGTCGAAAGCAGTTAATCTACGTTATCATGGCATTTGGATGACAAACTACCCCTGAACGGTTACATCTGTGTTTGTCAAATAACTAAAAGGTCATTGTTGCCGATGGTCAAAGACTAATGATTTTGTTAGTATATATTATTACGGTAATTATCTAGTGAGCCCGATGCTTAATCTATCTATTTTAAGCTCTTACAATATCCACCACTCGTTTGCAATTATAAGGTAGAATAAAGATATGACGGTTATGATAATTAAAAAATTCTAATGGTAGATATTAATGATAGATTAACCGTAATTAGATCTAACGGTGAGATTGTAATGAGGTTTAAATTAGTATGATGAGTCTCGGGCTCACTAGAGCTTGACTCTATATTATTATTATGATGATGATGATTCATCATCATCATTATCATCTTTGCACGGGTATATATGTTGTAACCTTTTTATTTAATAAAAAATCTAAAATTAAAAAACTAGGAAAAAAATTCTAAATCTACTCCGATTGAGGTTCACACCCCCGATCCGTGGCATTCCGCGATTATAAAACCTGCCCTCCACCCCATTTCTCATTCATTCTGTATTCATCACTAATTCCACTCTACACAGTCCTCGAATTTAGCTTATTGACAAATATATTTTTTCAGTGATATCAAATTTCTGATATGTCGGGCTTAGTTGGTGATATTTGAGGTAATTTTTCACTTCTTAATTTGTATTATTACTGTTTAATAATTAGTAATTTGTAAAAAATTCAAGTAATTGTAGTATAAAACTGATGAAAAAATACTGCATTGTAGATTAACGGAAATGATTGTGATAAGTGTGTACATTGGTGGTGATATAACTCAAAATGCAAGCTTTGGTGTAGATTACACGATAGGCCCAAGACTTACACTTTCAGCGAGAGAAAATTAAGAGTTGGATTTATCAAGGTCTGCATGTCGAAGAATCTCGGTACTCGATTGATATTCAATGTCGTGTCAACATTGCACCGACAAGTTTTTTTATTTAATGTG
Organism: Triglochin maritima; assembly: GCA_963682175.1. NCBI lineage: Eukaryota > Viridiplantae > Streptophyta > Magnoliopsida > Alismatales > Juncaginaceae > Triglochin > Triglochin maritima. The sequence continues at coordinate 1,775,646 of OY821774.1, forward strand.
ATGTCCGTATATGACAAGAATTCCAGGAGAATAGCCTATCAAACGGCCTATTCGAAAATGAGGATGGTCGAGATATATGTTAAGTTGAATCCATTGGAAATTGAGTAGAATTCTGATATGTTTGCCGGTATCCAACCCGGTAGTAGTAGTGGTCCACGGTTCACATCTCAACAATCATGAGTTGCAAACACCATAGCAGAAACCAATCAGCCTGTGAATAAAACTTCTAATTTGAATCAACAAGAAAGAACAAAATTCAAGCTGATAGCGACTGAGGATGAAGAAGAAAATGATGATGAAGATTACAATATGAAATCAGAGTACAAGAATGAATCATCAGATGGGGAGGATGAGGATGATGATAAGGTTGAGGAGGATGAAGATATTGATCCGAATGTAAATCGATTAAGCCAATTAAACCCATTTAGAGGTACTGGTTGAGTTCACCCAGCTAAACGCTTCCATGATTGTTCTAGTTGGCTTCCTGCAGATACATCCTTTATAGGAACCCGCGTAATAGTTGAGGATCCATTAGCTGAGAATCAACCCTTTTCATCGAAAGATGCTCTAAAGAACGCCATATCGAAATGACATATTGACAATAATCGGGAGATCAAGGTGCAAGACGACAACAAAAGCAAATATAAGGTAAGATGCAAAGATGAAAATTGTACCTGGATATAAACTTGATATTCACTGACCTCATCTTTCTGTCGGGCTGCATGAACTATCTTATAAAGTTTTTTCAGCTCTGTCTAGTGGTGAGACTCTAGCGGAGGCGTCGTCTGAAAAAGTTCAAACTGCCTCATAACTTTTTTCTGGATAGTGTCAGGATATCATACAGAAATGAATCAGGGGTACTCTCGTAAGCCAATATGCAACATCAATAATTACCCGATCAGTAAGCAATGTCTTACATGGATGATACGGCTGCCAGTTGAATGTCATATAAGTTTGGGAGTATTGCCACTTGATAGCAAATGAAGATCTGGATTCTGGGTCATCTCTGAAGGGAATGTGTTCTAAAAGTTTTACTTTTAAATGTCAATTATTATGAATTGAATGAGAAATCATTTTGTTCCTTGTTTATGTTATTCGTCTTTTAGAAGTGTTAAGGAAGAGGCTCTTGGTCCTTAATCGTAGAGCTCTAAAAGATATTGGTTTACATAAAACAAAAGATATTCGCAATCATGGTAATTAACATGAAACATTAATTACCGAGTTAAGATTGTCGTGTTGGTCATAGATCATTGTAGCTCTACAAGTGAGTGACAACACAGGTATGCAAAAGAGGAAAATATTACTTTGGTATACTGAAAAGACCTAATAAGTAAAATATTATAGAAATGTGTTTCTGTGTCATTAATATTTTACTGTGTCTTTGGTCCTTTGATATGAGACTTATATCTAATCACTTAAGGAATACTTAATTAGATCAGTGTCTTGAACTATCGATCAGTGTAGTGTAAAGGCATTGGTTGGTTAAGTACAACTTTTGTTGGAGAAGATAGTTAGTCAAAAGACTATCATTGCCCCTCTTAATTGAGTGATAATATTAGTGGGCCCTTTGATAAGGCAAAGTTATAATGTGCACAATGTGATTTGAGTAAAGTCACATATTTATAACTAGCTTAAAGAGATCAAGAAATGAATACTAATACAATACTACTTTGTGTGTATTCTTAATATCATGAGGCAAGGGACGGACACAAGTGGTGCACTCCATCACTAATTGGATCGGGTTTTGGTTCGAGTGGAATTAAGACATCTAACTAATTGGGAGCTATAATGTGTAGCTAGATACCGCTTATAGCTTGTGATATTAAGCTCTTAATGTCACTGTCAACTTAGTTTAGATCCTCCCATAGGTCACACCACAAAACTGGGAAACAAGAAATGGGGATTTTGAGTTCATAGGATGTGTCGGGTTTCATGTAGAAAATATGACACATGGGGTGAACAAGCAAAATCAAAATTATGTTGTGATTTATAACATAATTAGAATCTAAATTAAATTCATATGTGATGTAAATATTATGAGGTGTAATGATTGATCATTACATAGGATAATATGTTACATAAGTTGTGAATTTACTACTAATCCCGAAATGTCAAATTTTGTAGGGGTTAAACCGAAATTTGACAAGTCTGCATGCACTGTGCAAAAACGGTCGACCGCTAGACCATAAACGGTCGACCGAATGTTGCGCGGTCGACCGCAATGTTGCACGGTCGACCGGATGTGTATCGAGCGTAACGAGAATTTCGTCTGTTCGGTTTCGGTCGACCGAGTATTCTCGGTCGGTCGACCGAACATTGCGATGAACCTTTTTGTTACGAACGGTCGACCGAGAATATGGATCGGTCGACCGAAACTCGGTCGAAATGGTCGACCGGACCTCGCAAACGGTCGACCGGTCAGACGGTTTTATGCAGAATTAATTTAAGAATTAATTAGATCATGCATGGAATTGGTCCATAATTGATTTAATTCGTGGCTAATATTATTTATTAATAAATAATGGATGGTTAGATGAAATTTTGCATGAGATCATGGGCAAGGGGTTGCACATGAATAGGTAATTTGGAGAGAGCTTATAAATACAAGCTTATTTCATTACCTAATTAATTCATTCATTATTTCTTGTGCAAAAATTCTCTCTCCATAATTCTCCACGAAAATCCCTTAATTCTTAAGTTTAGTTTTAGTTCTTAAGAGATCATCTTCTCAAGAGAATTAAAGAGGGGTTAGTAATTGGATTCTAAACCCTATCGGAGATTGAGAGACTAGCTTCCCTCTCTCCGATCTTGTTTAGAGTTTGGTGAATACTCGGAGGCATCCGGCGCAGCGAGGAGCATCCCCAACGTCTCCGAATCTTCAAGAAGTTTTAGAGAACTTCTAGGTATGAATTTCGGAGTCCAAATTTGTTTTAATAAAGTTTTGAAACTAGATATTGAAACAAATTAATGCATGCATGAAATAAATTATAGAAAATTGAAAATTGATCCTTATTATACATAAAAAATTCGAATATATATATATGTATAATTAAACATGAAATCCTACAATCTCCACCTAGACACTCAGCAAGGCCCATGTGTCTCGGTCGGGCTACAGGAAATCGAGTCCAAGACAAGTGCTGAAGGTGTAATAATGCCCCGCCAATTGACTTCTTACCACTTTGACATGAAATATACAAGTTACGATACAAACATGAAAGAACCACCACACCCCAATTGTACATTATCGGTTTATCCAAATCCTACAAAAACCTAAAATACATGACTTAGACGCTTACTCTAGAGGTATCAGGGAAAACCAAGGATCCGAACAAATCTAAAATGAAAGCCTGTGTGTATCGAGTCACTTGCTCATCTGTGGGATTGTCCGGGAGGTCCCGTAATTGACCCCCAACCATTGCAAACTATTGCTAAATCCCAACTTTTTGACAATTTGTTGCCTATATGCACCCATCGTGTGCTTACCTTTTCTCATCATATCGTCATTGATATCAATCCCAAAAGCGTTTCTAATTAGCTCCCGACTATCTCGATCATTGTGCCCAATTATCGGCAGACTGGTGAGTCTCGATCCTGCAATGTCAATCCAACATCTCCAACCGGCAAGTGGAAAGTGTGAGTCTCGGGACGCCAAACTCTACAAATGTAGTAATTTATCTATGGGTTGTCCTTTTGTGTCTTATCTGAGCAAGCAGATATAATCCCAAATTTTTCAGTGTCTGACTACAATTGTCGTGAAAATGAATGACTAGACGATGTACATGACAATCCAAAACAGCCTCCGGCTATAATATATTAAAATATTTCATCAAAATACACCAACCAAAAATATGTAATTTAAATATTTGGCCAAATTAACACAGTATGATTTTTGTTGGTACTTATATTTGCGCAAATGTCATTGACTCTAAACATGCAATTCACTATGTCGATGAGTGAGGAAATATATTATCTGTTCATTGCATCATTATACTCACGTTCCTTTTGTACAAAACGGCTACTACTAAAATTTGTCATTTTGACAAAAAACTATTCATGAAAACAAAACAAAATAAATTTAACAATGTAATTTTTTTTACAAAATGCATTTTATACAAATGATAAAATCCATAAAAACTATTCTGATTGTAATTATAAACGAAACATAAATTCAACTAATATTTAAAAATAAATTTAATAAAAAAATAAAAAACAATATTCCAAATATTACCTATTTTAAGCTAGAATTAAATATTAATTTTATTTCTTCTTAGGAAAAACATAATAGATAATGTGAAAAAATTAACTTGGATCCTGAATTTTTTATTTCACAACTCTGAATTGAGAAGTCCGTCATGTTGGGTGGGTTATGTATTCGGAATAGGAGTCAACGTCAGAACATGGAATAATTGGGACAATAGGAAAAGAGATGAGATGAGAGAGGAACAACCGGACAGGGGAGGGGAGCTAGGACGGGATATGGATTTTTTCTCTCCTGATTTTTTAATTTTAGATTTATTGTTTATTAAATAAAAATATTACGGTATATATGCTTAATTCCCGAAATAGTTAAGGACATTATATAAGGCTTTAAGCCATTATGGGTTCCCTTTGCTGCATTTATATACTACAATATTTTGGTGTGATCATTTTTTTTCCCTTCTTGATACGGTTGATGGTGTGCATCTATTATTTTTTTGTAGTACTCCCTTGCTCCCACGTCTAGTCTAAAGTTCTGCCCAATTGTGGTCGGGGCTCTGACCACATATATTTATTGAGGATATTGGATATACCTTAACCGAACCAAAAAACTATCGGATATTCGTATCAAACTCCCTAATGTGCAATGATAGGAAGCGTCTTATAGGGGTGGTGGTCGGCAGTCTGAGTCTAGATCCTATCTGTAACATCCCGAAACGGTGGAAAATTTAAAAATTCATAAACAAGACAAAGAGCACAATAATCAAGGCGGGACTGTTACTTTTCATAAATAAATAAGCGGTGCACCATAATATATCAGAGTTTGCCAAAATGAATACATGATTACAACAAAACGACAAGGGAAGATAAACGTAATCATGTGGACCTCAGTGGTCTGACTAGAGGATCCGACTCCAAACGCGCGCGCCCGCCGATCACCACCCCACTGGACCTACTGCGGTCCTGAAAATATATAACAACAATGTCTGAGTTTCCAGAAGGAAACCCTGTATGCCAACTCACCTATATATGCATGCATTACATAATGAACCTATCATACTAGTAGCATGTCATGGCATCGACAGAAATGGAAAACAGTTCCCCCGAAGGGTAAAACAGGACATCAGTCCGACAATCAACAACGAGTCTCCCGAGGAGACCTACTGCAGGCACATGCAGTCTTACAGCACGCGACATCGCACCCCTCACACGCAGCTACACTACTCAAGGGTTCAGCAGGGAGCCTCTGTCACGCCTGCGGGCCGATAGAATACAGATCTGCAAATCTCAGTGGTCGGAGCCACAGGGACCAACGGGGCCGTCGCCCGGAAGGTATAACAACAACATCTCGGTAGGTGCCCAGCCGAGGAAAACAACATAGCCGGAACAGCCTCGGCTCAACAATCACCATCGCCGGCACAACCTCGGCGGCATCACCGGCACAGCATCGGTGGTCCATCACAACAGTCCGGCACAGCATCGGACAAAACCAGACCGAAGTCTGCCAGGTCATCAGGCTCCTCGAGCCGCGAACACCAACAGCGCCGCTATAAAAGCAGGGCAGCGACCTCCGTAGCCCGTGGGCCGGTAGTCACCTCACCCAACGCCAGTTGCGTGCCCGCACAACATCAACACTGGGATCCGTGATCCCTCAAGTCTGCTATACTACAAAGTGCCAATACTCAACTCAAAAGTCACGGTCCATACATGGAGGTGACGCGTCCCGAACACCCACACTCTTCCCAACGGCGGTCCCTGGGCAGGCACGCATCACGCGCCCACCGTCACCTCCCGGCTCACGCACAAGGCGAGGACACGGGTTTCCGTGGACAAAGTTGGCGTTCAAAAAGGGAACCAGGAATTCTGTCCTGGGCCCAAACGGTCGACCGGAAGAGGTGATTCGGTCGACCGGTTCCAGGAAGGAATCGGTCGACCGTACTCCTAAAACGGTCTACCGCTGCGCTCAAAACAGAACCCCCAACGGTCGAACAAGGGTCTAAAACCGGTCGACCGAACGAGGTCAAAATCCGGAGTCTGGTCAACATTGAAAACCACTCTATCGGTCGACCGACTCAGGGGTCTCGGTCGACCGAAAACAGACAGGGTCAACCTATTGTTCTAAGTCATATAATCGGTCGAACGCAAACTTCCATCGGTCAAACAACATACAACCGGTCGAACACAATAAGGAAATCGGTCGAACAAAACATGCAATTCTACTCAGTACACTTAAGTTCTGGTCGAACACATCAAGGACCGGTCGACCGATAACAGGTAGAAAAATCCCAACTCACCAGCAACAATGCACTACCGGTCGACCGCCCCAAGGCATCGTTCGACCGGTGAAGGTTAAAGTCGGGCAAACAGTGCTAAAACGGTCGACCGCCCGAAGGGTCCGGTCGACCGTTGGTCGTCTTCAACCTCGCGCCAGCCGAGGATTTTAGAAGAAACGCGTCGCCGGAGAGGTCTCCGACCTCCCCCGACTCGACCAACGCATCCCTCACATGAGGGTAAATAAACAAACCACACTAAGGAGCGGCATACCTCAACCACGACGACGAAACGCCGGAGCTCCGCTCACGCACGCCGCCTCCGGTGATCTCCCCGCGCGCTCGACTCCGCACGCCTCACGCCGCGCGATCTCCGGTCTCCTCCTCAGCTGCTTGCCACCACACGCACCAGCAAGGAAGGGAAGGAAGAAATGAGGAAGGAGAAATGAGAAAGAAGATGAAAGAAGGAGAAGAAGAGAGAGAGCCTTATTTAAAACTCGTGCTACAGTAACCCCAACCCTTCACCTTCCCATGCAAACTCCTGCACACTCACTTCCCCATGCAAACCATACTTTAACCAACATTAGTCCACTAACCCTAGGTTAGGGATCTAACACTATCAGTCGGCGCAACAGTCTGCCACACCCTTTCCTCCGGTTCCAAACCACGTTCCATTATCACCATAAACCTTTCTTGCTCGTGCTCCAATTCCGAAGACATGTATTCTACATATACACTTGTGAGGTATTAAGGAAGAATGAAACCAGTTGTGGCGGTTAATGTGGTTGTCATGAATTTTGTATTTGTTTAGCTTTTGAAACTTATTTAATCGAGCGAAAGTAATACATGTAACTTCCGAAAGGAGAGGAAGAGAAATTACTAATAGCCTCGAAACAATTAGGATTTTAACTTGTAACTTTTAATCAGAGTAACTTTAAGGGTTAAAAACCCACAGTTAAATTTGTGATGAGTCGTTCTCCGTTGTACTTACAAGCATTCTTAGAGCACCGACGTGTTGAGTAAGCCGACGACTCATTATACGTACTTCAATTTTTGCTTGTTTTCCAGATAATTGGAGGGTCATTATAGACCTCTTTTGTTTTGCAATTGCAACCATAAAAAGGGCCTCTCAACAAACCCTATTCCTTGGACTGTTGGACAAATGGACATGCACATACACAAAAGTCAGGAGCTTCACCCAAACAACGAGGTATTTGCTTGGGTGCCACCAAGAAACAACTAAATTGGCTTTATGCCACATGGTTTTGACTATTTAGCCTAATGCCATAGAAAAATCAAACTATTTATCCTCATGCCATAAGAAAACAAAATATTTACTTTTATGTCATTCCGTCGGTAAACCGTTAACTTTTCTGTTAACGTCCGTTAAGTATATTAATATTTAATGGAAATTTTGCAGATTCACCCTGAACAAACCAAAAATTCATAAAATTCATTATATGTGTTGTAAAAATTACCAAAAATTATTCAAAATTATGGAATTTTTGCAGATTCACCCTGAATAAACCAAAAAATCATTATATGTGTTGTAAAAATTACCAAAAGTTATTCAAAACTTTATCTACACTCTCTCATCTTTATCTTTCAACTTTCTTTTTTTTTGTCTCTCACTAAACTTAATGGCTCGATTACTAAACCAATGAAATTCGATAAAATAATTTCTAAAAAATTATCTTATTTCAGATTCATGATTTTTAATATTTTAGTACAAGATTCTGATAATTGATAAAAGATTTTTTATACAAAAAAAATATTTTTGGAAAAACACATTTTATATAAAAAATGAATTTTTATTAGACAAATGAATTTTTTAGAAATTATTTTTCCAAATAAGATAATTTTTTAGAAATTATTTTATCGAATTTCATTGGTTTAGTAATCGAGCCATTAAGTTTAGTGAGAGACAAAAAAAAACGAAAGTTGAAAGATAAAGATGAGAGAGTGTAGACAAAGTTTTGAATAACTTTTGGTAATTTTTACAACACATATAATGATTTTTTGGTTTATTCAGGGTGAATCTGCAAAAATTCCATAATTTTGAATAATTTTTGGTAATTTTTACAACACATATAATGAATTTTATGAATTTTTGGTTTGTTCAGGGTGAATCTGCAAAATTTCCATTAAATATTAATATACTTAACGGACGTTAACAGAAAAGTTAACGGTTTACCGACGGAATGACATAAAAGTAAATATTTTGTTTTCTTATGGCATGAGGATAAATAGTTTGATTTTTCTATGGCATTAGGCTAAATAGTCAAAACCATGTGGCATAAAGCCAATTTAGTTGTTTCTTGGTGGTACCCAAGCAAATACCTCCCCAAACAACCCTATGTTTGATAGGAACCTGCACATAAACGAACAAAGTCCGGACCATATTCGATCTCCATCACTGCTACGGGTGTCAACGGAGCGAGTATGGACCGGATCTATCAATATCTGTATCCGCAGAACAAATATTACATTCGTATCCGGACGGATATTAAATTGAATATCCATTTTAAAATCTGTCGGATATGGATCGAATACGGATATTATCTGTATCCAGAGATAAATATACATATCCGATTTGGATATCCGTTCCAAAATTTGTGAACTAATACCCAAATATCCTAATTCATATTGAAATCCATTTAAAAATTTATTTTTGCACCTAAGATAAAATTCAAAGTTCTATTTCCAACACTTGATTCTTATGCTAAAATTCAAAATCATCTTCAACTCTTTATACTAAATCCAAAATCAAACATTTTTTGTCAACTTCACCTATCATGAAAAAATCATATCAAGTGAGTAAGGACATAAAAATGAAATTAAAATTAAAATTTAAACAAGAAAAAGAAATAAACTTATCAAGATTTTAAAGAGTCAAGATTCACTGCAAGGTTGTTAGATCAAGTAACCTACGCCAGGTTGGTGACCCTTAAACAAAAAAAAAAAAAAAGATGAAGTTGTTAGATCATCAACTTCGTACACTAATACAACGGATACAATCATACAGATGCTTGCAATGTGAGTTAATTAAACATGCAGGTTTTAGTTTAATACGATCCACGTTCATGCGGACTTCACATAGATGCACGAGTACTTCTGTTAAACAAACAATGACAAATGAAAATTGATTCCGGTTTTTCTGAAGGTCAAGTCTTTTTCGCCCCAAAGCAAGTTGGAGTGTTCCTAATCTTAAACCGAATACTAATTAAACGATCGGACTGGTTGACTTGTCCAGTTTATCATTTTGGAATTCTTACTACTAAGTTCGACCAGTCCAATTTGGAAATTTTCGATCAAATGAATGTTCTCCTGAGCCTAGCTTCCGACTTGATTCAAAACTATCACACTCGACTTGTCAATTTTGTTAATGGTTGTAACCATACCCAATTCACCATACAATGAGTCATGTTGACACAAGTATCTGCACCCAAAAAAAATAAGTATCTACTCCGATTGAGTCATGTCCATCCAACCAATCTAAACCTATACTAATTGAGTCAACCTGAGCAAATTGACTTGAGTCAACTGCACGCATAGTAGCTCAATATTTCATTAACCGAATTAAACTTTTATTATTCCAAGCACAACAGGCCCAACCCAACATCCGGATTAACCAATAGAAAGTTTAACCTCCTCGAAAATGGATCCAACATGTTATTTGGACTTTCGTGTGCTAATGAGTATCAAGCCTCTAACCAAGAAGTGATTATTAAGCCGAAAATGTGATTAAAGTGATACTTATTGATTAATAGTTCTCAATTTGTATTTATTCCACTTACTTGCCCTTGATGGCGTGTTCTTATATAAACCACTACGTATTATATGAGAATGCCTGATAACGGATTAGAATTTCAAGTCAGCTCCAACTCATTTCCAATGTAGTCGAGAGATTTGTGTTGGAGAAAATATTGGGATTGTTGTTTGATAATACGTCTTTAGAGGTGTTGAGAAGTTTACAAATTACAAGTTACAAACCCTTGTTTGACATTCATTGGATTGGATAAAAAATACGTGCGGGTTTGGGCTAAAACCCAGAAAATAATGGCCACTCCAATATATCCTTACTAGGCTATGGGCCCTTTCAGTATGGATAGAACTATGTTTTTTCGTAAACGTAAGGTTACAATTTTCTATTATATATATGCATCCGCGTTCCTACTCAATTTCCATATAATTCAGTTTAAATAATTTTTGCACATTAATATCATGATGAGAGAGGGATTCTGCATCTCTCATTCCAAACCAATAGTAATCGACCTTAATTACTTTCTACGCAGGTTATTGCCATAATTTTACAATCTATGCCAGGTTAATACTTTGGAAGCTAATAAGAAATCATTTTGCCATTTAGAGCAATATATGGTAATTGGTAAGTGTACTCCTTGACTATTGTTTCTAGCAATGCATTCAAAACGTAATATTTCACGAAACAAAAATCAATTGTCGATACATAAAATCTGTTTTTCTTCTCCAGTCAAACATTCAAACACGTATTTTTAGCCAGCATTCAAACAGGTTACTGATGCCAAAATCATCGCCGATGATTAAGGTTATACACAAACATATTTAACACGTTTTCCTAAAATTTTCAATTTTAGTTTTCCCACTTGTTTCGTGGAAGGAGCTGTAGACGTTTCAATATTTGTCTCGTCCTTCTACGTACGTACATTCTCTATGATTTTTAGGAAATTCTTTACTGAAACAAACAAAATAGATATAATCATCCAATAATGCATGTGTTATTTTTGAATGACAGACAACGTATACGTGACTATGACCTGGTTTGGATATGACTCCCCGTATAAGTTTTTGACGGGAAGTCAATTTTTAAGAACGTGAATTCAAAAGTAGTTTTTTTCTCTGGAAATGAGAAATTGTTTGGATGGACAGAAAGTTTCTGGGTGTCTCAAATGTCTTGTCGAAATAAATCCTCAAATTCTCTTAGACTTTAATTAAATAAAAGTTTATGTATGTATATGTTGAAATCAATGAAGGTAAATTCACCACAAAAATTCAACAAGTGGATGAGCTACTAGAAACTTCTTCATGCACATGAAAAATATGCCTTGATTGCCATGTTAGGAGTCAAGCTCCACGGGATCTATCCCCATGTTTGAATGACATGTAGCAGTTCAACGATGATTGGGAAGCTTGATCCCTCCCATCTGAACGCAATCTACAACTACGGCAAGTAATTAAGTGTGTAATAATCCACGACATGATATTGCGCTTATAAAAAATGTTAAGATTTTCAAATTATATCTTTTTCAGATATTCACGATTGTGTCAAGAGAAAATGGACATTTAGGCTATAATTAATTTGGTATTCATTTTCTTTACTTATAATCTCATGCATGTGAATTTTCTCGTAATATTAACTTCTAAGTGATTCTCATTTAAATGCAAGGATGGAAGTGTAATCGTTTTCTTATGTTTTGAATATACGTACTTTATACATAGCCGTCTCATCCTTCCTTCTTACAATGACAGTCTTTCAAACAAAATCATGAAATCAAAACAGACAGTCTTTCAAACAACACAGTTCGGAAATACGTGATGGAATTCATGTTATCAATTGGTATATGTTTTTGGCTACCTAGCCAACAAAACCAAATTTATGTAGACAATTTTAAGTTCAACGTATAGAAAAAAATTCATGTCTTCATTTCTTTGCCAAAAGAATATTATTTTGAAGTAACCATATACGATCTCATAAGTATCCACGATTAGTCTTGGTTTTAGTTCCAGAAAACAGAAAAATTAATTGAGTACAATATGATATTTTTCATACTTGACTGAAGGAATATATGTATCTATGAATGGTTGATTCAGAGGGAGACGTGTAGAAAAGTAAACGGTTTAATATTTTTGAAAAATATTTTCCCATATAGTGAGTCCACTGATAAACATGTGCTTAGCATTAATTAAGGTCATTAACACATCAAAGTCAAGAGTGTGAAACCCAACAAAATAGTTATCGAAATCATGTGAAGTTTCAAGATTAAGATTAAAATACACACCAATCTTATAACATTCATATTTCACATCATCCCTCCCCCCTCCACCCCCAACGAGGATGGATTACTCACTAATTGGCATGATAACTTCTGATTATGGTCTTACAGATTTGGAATTAGAAATTTTGAATGGGATTTGTAAATCATAGTTACTTGAAGTTGAACACACTTAGGATTTTTATCTTTTTTTATTTTAAGAAGTTATCATGATCCAAATCAATTCTTTCACTCCACCAACCAAATTAATACACGAGTACTTAATGAGTTAATGGTGTTTTAATTGACAAGAACTTGATATGTTTCATGCATTTAATTGTGCACTTCAAGCCATGTTCTCAAAGCACGTTGAGCATTTACCATCACCTCTTATTCCCAACACCTTTCTACGTTCCATCACTTTCCTCCACTCCCCAAGACATAATTAAGTGATGTGGATATGTTCTTTTTTAAGGTGTCCGGTTATTTTCCATTAAAATATATATGCTCGTGAATCTACATCATGGCATCATGCTGTTGAGAAGAAGGCAGTAAGTGGTATCTTTAAGTGGTAACTTATAACATGACCAAAATAAACAAAAAATAAACCTTTATATTACCATGTCAAGGTTAAAGGCAGATGGAAACCAGAATTGCAGGTAAATGACTACTTATTCCTTAGCTTGGAGGACTATGTGTATTTAATTCCTGCCTAGCTAAGATACCAAATATGTATATATATTTTTGGAGAATTGCTAAGATACCTAATATTATTGTTGGCTTTCTGCACATGGAATTCTAGTAATATTGCAGGATACCAACTTGTGACACAATTTAATTTCTGTAATTTCAGTCCTAGAAGAATACATGTCCATGATTTGACCAGACAATTAGTTTCTTGGCTCAACCACAAACAACCACCTTCTAGTGTGCAATTCCTCACCACTCCTAAAAATTTCAACACCAAAGGCAAGTAGAGCATATATATATATATATATATATATATATATATATATATATAATACACACGATTATTATAAGAGGATTGCTCTTCTAGTTTACACACCTAATTAAGAACCTAGAACAAACAATGGGCAATTTTTATTTTTATTTTAATATTACAAGAGACCCATATCTTGACCAAACCCTCCAAAGAAACAATAAAATAGACCACAATATTTTCCAGGCTGCGAACAACCATCAACGGCTGCCCACAACTAAGTAGATAAACGTCTCCACCTAACCCTCCTTTCAAATTTCCCACATCACAAGCCAAAACCCTAAAAACTCCCACCATTTACACGCCTCCTCTAATAATCTTCCTCCACGTGGACATCCAACTCCTCAAGAAATGGAGACGTGTGAAATGAAAAAGGTCAAAAGGAAAGGGAAAAAATTGCATTAGTATGTCCAAAGTAGGAGGCGCAGCTCACAACCGTCCCATCTACTCTTGCATAAACTATACAAAACCCTTCCAACCATTTCCACCAACACTAATATTATAAAAGATTATTACATTATTAATATTACTAAAACAATTTTTAACCATCATCAATGCAAAGTATATATATATATATATATATATTGTACATGTTCGTTTTTCAGTCCTATTTTAAGTTATTCCAAGTATGTTATTGCAAATACACCAATCTCTACTTATAGACTTATAGTAATTATGCATCCTATTCCTACCAACTCATCAAATCCCATCCTCTCTTCTCCAATCCGCCCAATAACACCTCCATCACTCTAAACACGTAGATAGTTCGATTGCAAGAGAAAGAGGTTATATAAGTGGTATTGGTAAAGTGGTGTTGTCATGGAGAAGTTTGTGGACAAAGTAAGCATGCAAAGGGACCATCCTCATTACCGCCACTCCCCAAGCCTTGGGGAGCTCTTCAAGCGAGTCGGCGACGCTACCATGGAAGAATTCCCCTCGCCTGAGAAGACCCACCATGTCGTCAACCTTGCCGCAGTCGAACCCTTCACTTCTACCACCACCAAATACCTCCCTTTCGTTCTCACCTTCAAAGACCTCACTTACTCTGTAAAGACCGCCAAACGAACCCCTTTGTGCTCCTCTAACGGAGACCAAACCAAGATTTTGCTTAACTCGATCTCGGGCGATGCCAGAGAAGGTATTGAAATTTGATTGTTCTACCATCTCATTAAAATTTAAGCAAGTACTGAGTGACATGAGACTATATTTCCAACAGGTGAGATCATGGCGGTGTTGGGGGCCAGTGGGTCGGGGAAGTCGACGTTGGTGGATGCCTTGGCCAATAGGATTTCGAAGGAGAGCTTGAAGGGATCGGTTATGCTCAACGGGGAGACGCTTGAGGGGAGGCTTCTTAAGGTCATCTCCGCATATGTCATGCAGGATGACCTCTTGTTCCCGATGCTTACCGTCGAGGAGACGCTCATGTATGCTGCTGAGTTTAGGCTTCCGAGGTCTATGTCGGCCGCCAAGAAAAAAGCTAGGGTTCAGGTACAAATTAATTACAATCAATTTCTGACACGACACGATTAACAATTGTGACACATGCAAGAGGGTTGATATATAATGAAAGCAAGTTGTACTTGTAGGCTCTCATCGACCAGCTCGGCCTCCGAAACGCGGCCAAGACCCGGATCGGAGACGAGGGCCACCGAGGAGTGTCCGGCGGAGAACGAAGGCGTGTCTCGATCGGAACCGACATAATCCACGACCCGATAATTCTCTTCCTAGACGAACCGACATCCGGGCTCGACTCCACTAGCGCCTTCATGGTCGTCAAAGTCCTCCAACGCATCGCCCAGAGCGGAAGCGTTGTTATAACGACCATCCATCAGCCAAGCTACCGAATCCTCGGCCTCCTCGACCGCCTCTTATTCCTCTCCCGAGGCAACACCGTCTTCAGCGGACCCCCCGACGACCTCCAGCCATACTTCACAGCCTTTGGGCGTCCAATACCGGAGAACGAGAACCGGACGGAATTCGCCCTGGATCTCATAAGGGAAATGGAGGGTACTCCGACCGGGACTCAACAACTGGTTGACCACAACAACACGTGGCAGCTGGAGAATCGTCCAACTGGGAAAGACGATGGCCGGAATGAGGGGTTCACGTTGAAAGACGCGATAAGTGCGAGCATTTCTCGTGGGAAGCTCGTGTCCGGTGCGACCGATGGTGCCGCTGGAACGGCGGTTGGGGCTGCGAATGGCGAGATGCAGAGGTTCGCTAATCCATTCTGGGTCGAGATGGGAGTGCTGACGAGGAGGGCGTTTACGAATACGAGACGGTCGCCGGAATTGTTTGGGATTCGGCTTGGGTCGGTTCTCGTTACCGGTGCCATTCTGGCTACCATTTTCTTACACCTCGATACTTCGCCCAAAGGCGTCAAGGTACGTACGAAATTACTTCCCATTTGATGTCAAATTTTGTTGATTGCATGCATTAACTACGTTTAATTTGACTTCATTAATTTGTACGATTTGTATTAAGTACGTGGGATGAAAAATAATCGGCGAGCATTATTTCATAATTTTCGGAAGAGATCTCTTTTGTTTAAAATTTAAAGTTGATTACATATTAATTCGTTCATTTTCTGTCACTTAATTTGTTAAGAGCATTTTGAAGATATATAAAATCTGTACAAGATGTTTCTCTAACTAATTGTTATTTATCTTCGTTTTCCTTTACTTTCATATCTAATTATCAAAAAGAATTGAAATGCAAGCATTTAATTTCTCTACTTGTTATTTATCTTAGAAATGAAATGCAAGCATTATTTTGACACACGCAAATTAATATAATCTTGTTACAGGAGCGGCTCGGTTTCTTTGCGTTTGCCATGTCCACAATGTTCTACACCACTGCCGACGCGCTCCCAGTCTTCCTCCAAGAACGCTATATCTTCATGCGTGAGACCGCTTACAACGCGTACCGTCGATCCTCGTACGTGTTGTCCAACTCAATCGTAGCCATACCATCCCTCATCTTGCTTTCGGCCGGCTTTGCGGCCGTCACCTTCTTCGCGGTCGGCCTAGACGGAGGCTCTCAAGGATTCGGATTCTTTTTCCTCATCATCCTCGCATCCTTCTGGGCCGGAAGCTCTTTCGTGACATTCCTCTCAGGTGTCATCTCAAATGTGATGGTTGGTTACACCGTTGTCGTAGCCATCTTAGCCTACTACTTGCTTTTCAGTGGTTTCTTCATAACCAGGGATCGAATCCCCGACTACTGGATATGGTTCCACTACATCTCCCTAGTTAAGTACCCTTACGAGGGCGTCCTTCGCAACGAGTTTGGGAATCCAGACAGGTGTTTCGTTAAAGGGATTCAAATTTTCGACAACACACCGCTAGGCGAAGTCGATCACAATATGAAGTTGAGTCTACTTAAGGCCATGAGCTCCACTCTAGGGTATAATATCACTCCGTCCACTTGCATCACGACCGGTCCAGACATTCTCCAACTGCAAGGGGTCACTGATCTTAGCAAGTGGCATTGCCTTTGGATAACAATTGCATGGGGATTCTTCTTTAGGGTACTCTTCTATTTCTGTTTGCTGCTCGGGAGCAAGAACAAGAGAAGATAGTAATTGGGATGGTTGAAGACATGCATACCAAATAAAATGCTTTTTATTTTTTTGAGTCACTTCATTTGTATGGAAAGACATATATATGTAACTCGTTGGTATAAGGGATCATCAAAGGTTGTACTTACATGTTAACGATTTATCTTTGTTAAGCTGTATTTTATGCTTTGAAAAAATAATATTTGAATAATAAAGTGATGTTTATTTTATTTGTCAACATATATATTAAATATGTTGCCCTGGGGTCATTGTTAACTAACATTTCTAGGACTAGTACGCGTGCATGACTGTTATGTTTCATAAATCATAAGTCTTCCAATTTCTCAAAGTTAGTTGGGAGCTGCAGGAAACCATTGAAATCATTTCAATGTGGACCACAACAGGTACTTGTTATAGTATATTTACATTTATAATAACTTCAATGCGAGTTAAATTTGCTACAAATATCCAAAAGAAATCATAATATCTCTGTATGAAGTGGTCGTAATCTACTGACCTTAACTTTTTCTCATGTCAAAATCAGATATGAAGAGGAAGACAAATACAGGTGCAATTTAGTCGTTTCTCCACTGTAAAGTGCTACAATAGTACATTGTTTGATGGTAGAAGGTGAGTTTGCATTTCAATTTTAATAAATTAATTAACCTATCATCTCTTTAGAAAAAAAAGATTAGCTATGATATGGCAGTTTTTCTCACTTTTTAAAATTTGTGACATGGAGTTTCCATTTACCCATTTTTAAGATTTGGTCGTGGAGTAATCAAATTTCATGAGGTTTCATGTTGCTTTCAGTTAGGGTGGAGTTGAGACTGTAAGCAGCGTGCTCGAGGACAATTGGTTGTTGTTCATATATTTTCAACATCAATTAGTCATCATGATATTATATTCCTTCTGCCTTAATCAACTTCCAATTTCAAATTTTCAATTTTATCTTCACGTTGACGTGTATTCAAAAGCTAAATTAGGATTATGAAATGGTCAATTGAGGATTGCAAGCGCGATTTCGAGTGAAGTGACTCTAGTTTTAGTTAAAATCATATTAAAAAAATTAATGAGCAGGTTATGGAATATATTAGAGATATATTTTGTAATTCTTTAAGAGATGTCTGGTACTAACCCATGTTTAAATTTGATCAACAAACGCAACCGTTTCATGCAAAATAGTTGGGTGGGAAGCCTATTTGTTGGCCGCCTGTATCGGGCACGAGCAATGGTCAATCTTCATCTTATCTTTATGTGTAATTTTCTAGAATAGTTTGAGCATAGGATTTTTTGACTATACATCTCTTGTATTTTGAAAATATTCTCATATACTCATCTTTATGTGTACGATTTGCCAATAAGGTAAGGGTAAGTCAATTAATTAATTCGTTAATCATAAAAAGTAGTGTACTAGTGTGTAGATTGTAGAGGTCCACATTTCACGAGACTTCAATAAGAAAGTGAGTTGGACCAAAAAAAATCGAACTTCGTATATTCATTTTGTTACGTTTTAGATCTAACCAACTTAGGGTGCAGAAGGTGGTTTAAAATAGGAAATGGTTTACAGAGTCCCCAATTTTGCAACTTTTTTCATCTTTTTTTTTTGCATTTGCCCCCTGCCCTCCTAAATTGCTATTTTCACGTGTTTCTTTTCCAATTTTCATCTTCCTTTTATTTGACGTTTTTGTGATGTGCAAAACTGTAGTAACCTTTTAATGCTGCATTTTGGTTTGACGATCTTGAGTTGTGAGTGTCATGAACTTGTAATTCACAAAGCTAATTTCGTGAAATGAACTTGGTTTCCTAAATAAGGTAAAAAGAAACAACACAAATTTCTTGATAGAGCATCCAATCATCGTAGACTTGTTAATTTGTAATTCTATGTACAGAGGGTAAAAATCAGTCCGAAATTAATTAGGTCAACAAACCATAGACATAGTGTGGAACCATTGGCAAATTGGCCCAAAAATTGAGTAAAGTAACCTCTTCCTTTCGAACGGATAATAGAACTCATTTATCAAAACTAGACATTATTCCAAAAAGCTGAGGCCCAATTCGTACCAGAACAAACATAGCCACATGTGCGTTAATAATGGGCACCAAATTCGGCCGGCCCAATTCTATATTTTCGTTGAAAAGGCCGACACTTGGTTAATTATAGTATCTTAATAGATTATTTTATATTTCAACTATCGAATGCTAAACTCAAAACATCAAATTTATAACGAAGACAGCAGTCCTTGTCGTATAATATCTTCGAACTCAATCATCATTAGATCTAACCATAAACTCTATCGCGAGAAGAAAAAAATCACTCAAAAAAACAAAGTCGATTTATGAGGACCAAATCATATTCAATAACTACTACCTTTAATTAGCAAAATATTACAAACATAAACTTCAGAAACGACATCGCCATTGATATTATAATATCTAAAAAACACATAAGAAACTCCATCCCTTCCATTCTCCATTCTACCCTCCGAACCCATACAGAGTCCTTCCCTGTCTCTTGAGAGCGTAAACCACGTCCATGGCGGTGACGGTCTTCCTCCGGGCGTGCTCGGTGTAAGTCACGGCGTCACGGATGACATTCTCGAGGAAGATCTTTAGGACGCCTCGGGTCTCCTCGTAGATCAACCCGCTGATCCTCTTAACACCACCTCTCCTCGCCAGCCGTCGGATCGCCGGCTTGGTGATGCCCTGGATGTTATCGCGGAGCACCTTCCGGTGCCTCTTCGCTCCTCCCTTGCCAAGACCCTTTCCACCCTTGCCTCGTCCTGACATATTGATCCGAAACCCTAGTTTGTTAGCTCGTTTGTTGGATTTGGGGATTTTGGAATGGGATTGGGGGTTTATGTAAGTAGTGAATAAGGGTTTGAGGGAGTTGGCGGGGATGGGTTACTTGCGGGTTTGGGATCGTGATCCGTGTGATGTGGTTTGGGAGGTTTTGGGCCGTTGGATGTGGGGATGTGTACGGTGGAGATTAAAGGGGTGGAGTTGTGGGAGCGCGAAGGGGATTTCGAAAATTTCAGATTTGGGTTTCCGCTTTTGGGGCCCCAAACCAATTTCGAAAGTCCGGCTAGTTTTGTACTATTGGTTAGTTTAAATACATTCTGTGATAAACTT
The DNA here is from genome assembly GCA_963682175.1 of Triglochin maritima. NCBI lineage: Eukaryota > Viridiplantae > Streptophyta > Magnoliopsida > Alismatales > Juncaginaceae > Triglochin > Triglochin maritima. The sequence goes on from OY821774.1 coordinate 1,795,818, forward strand.
TTTACCGATTAATGGGTATTTTCTGAGATGCAATCGTGATAAATTGATAATAATATCTACAAAATATTATTTCTCTCGTTTGGATTCAGCGTGGTAGGAGTAGGAGACCGTAGGAGGTGACATTTTGCATTTTAGAACAAAACCACCTTCGTTATCCAAACAATCTTTTGTATGTTTTGGTAGCCCAATTTTTATTCTGCTAATTCTCCGTTTTTATATTAGAATTTTGGATTATTTCATACTACTTTTAACTTAGATTTTGTGTTCATTTAGTTAGAGATTTTTGCATAAGATTCTAATAAGAATTTGAATTCTTGAAATTTAACTTTTCACACAAGAATTTGGATCATGTGGAATTCTTATGAATCCAAAGTAAGTTTATATTTAATTAAGAAGCTGAAAAAAGTAGTTTCTCGTAAGATTTCAGAAATTTTAGTTTGTATTTACCATAATATCCTTATATTTTATTATTTTTATTAGATAAAATTTTAAATTAGAAATTAATATTTTACGATATTTATTAGATAATTTGCATATACATTGTGTTTTATGATATTTTTTAATATTAAAAAATAACATAAACATTTCTACCTTGGTAATATTCTAACTTAGTAAAAAAAATCATACGATATCTCACAATAGTAATCTAATACCAAAATAAATTTAAATCTATGGACATACTGGTTATTTAACATTTAGAATCAAAAGTAATAAAATTTTCCATCCAGACGAATTTTGATTCTTTTAAAAATCATAATTCTTACATCTCACCGTAATCTTATCACAGTAATCTAATCCAATCGTCCCCTTCTCAACATACCAAAACTTCATCGCCACGTTCGTGCTTCTACACGAGCTACCATCCACTGCCAATCATCCAAATGAAGCCTATGTTGACTAAGTTCATATTTTAATTAGAACTTTACAAATCCTACCACGAACAAAAAGTATATGTTTATAACTATTTATTTTGCAAAATCTCATTTTCAATATTCACTTCTCTCTCTGCATTTCCTCTCTAAAATATCAATCTATTAAGCAAAAAAGTAGATTCGATCCGGAACATAAGCCATAAAAAAGAGATATCAACGAAATACACACAAATGGCACGCTTTAGTTATGCGTTTTCCTACGTGTTTAATTCAATCATGATTAAACTCATACTTATCGTCCAGAATGAGAAATTAACACGATACATGTTCGTACTGTTATGATCCTAACACATGCTTAGGGTTAATCCCGGGTTTAGTGGGTGTTTGCATGGGGAAGATGTGGCGTGAACAGTGGCGGCGTGGAGGAGATGGGTTGGGGTGTGTAGGGTGCTGTGGATGAGGTGATGGTGAGAGATGGGTGTTTGGGTTTTAAGAAGAAAATCATTTCTCTCTCCCATTCTTTTCTCACTTGCACACAAGAATTTGGATCATGTGGAATTCTTATGAATCCAAAGTAAGTTTATATTTAATTAAGAAGCTGAAAAAAGTAGTTTCTCGTAAGATTTCAGAAATTTTAGTTTGTATTTACCATAATATCCTTATATTTTATTATTTTTATTAGATAAAATTTTAAATTAGAAATTAATATTTTACTATATTTATTAGATAATTTGCATATACATTGTGTTTTATGATATTTTTTAATATTAAAAAATAACATAAACATTTCTACCTTGGTAATATTCTAACTTAGTAAAAAAAATCATACGATATCTCACAATAGTAATCTAATACCAAAATAAATTTAAATCTATGGACATATTGGTTATTTAACATTTAGAATCAAAAGTAATAAAATTTTCCTTCCAAACGAATTTTGATTCTTTTGAAAATCATAATTCTTACATCTCACCGTAATCTTATCACAGTAATCTAATCCAATCGTCCCCTTCTCAACATACCAAAACTTCATCTCCACGTTCGTGCTTCTACACGAGCTACCATCCACTGCCAATCATCCAAATGAAGCCTATGTTGACTAAGTTCATATTTTAATTAGAACTTTACAAATCCTACCACGAACAAAAAGTATATGTTTATAACTATTTATTTTGCAAAATCTCATTTTCAATATTCACTTCTCTCTCTGCATTTCCTCTCTAAAATATCAATCTATTAAGCAAAAAAGTAGATTCGATCCGGAACATAAGCCATAAAAAAGAGATATCAACGAAATACACACAAATGGCACGCTTTAGTTATGCGTTTTCCTACGTGTTTAATTCAATCATGATTAAACTCATACTTATCGTCCAGAATGAGAAATTAACACGATACATGTTCGTACTGTTATGATCCTAACACATGCTTAGGGTTAATCCCGGGTTTAGTGGATGTTTGCATGGGGAAGATGTGGCGTGAACAGTGGCGGCGTGGAGGAGATGGGTTGGGGTGTGTAGGGTGCTGTGGATGAGGTGATGGTGAGAGATGGGTGTTTGGGTTTTAAGAAGAAAATCATTTCTCTCTCCCATTCTTTTCTCACTTGCACACTCTCACTCTCTCACTTTCCTTTCCGGCGAACCAATAGTGGAGGAGGAGGTTTCAGCGGGTGGAGTTGAGCTCGGAGTCGCGGAGGTGTGGTCGTGAGACGCTTGTGTCCGAGGTTGCGGTCGAGTGGGGGCGTGGAGCGAATCTTTGGCGTGTTCCGTCTTGCACTTGAGGTATGTCGGCTTCTTAGTGTGTTTTGTTGTTCTCCCTCATGTAAGGGATGTGTTGGTCGGTCGGGGGAGGTCGGAAACCTCTCCGACGACGAGAACAGTGTAAATCCTTGGCTGATGCAAGGTTGCAAACGACCAACGGTCGACCGGATTCATTCGGGCGGTCGACCGATGTAGTGTATTTTGCCCGACTTTAACCTTCATCGGTCGAACGATGCCTCGTGGCGGTCGATCGGTAGTGCATTGTGCTGGTGGGTCAGGATTGCCTGTCGTGTTTCGGTCGACCGGTTCCTTGGGTTCGTTCGACCGGAACATAAGTGTATTGAATAGAGATGCATGATAGTTCGACTGATTGTTTATATGCGTTCGACCGTTTATGACTTAGAACTGCTAGGATGCCCTGGTAGTTTTCGGTCGACCGAGACCCTGAGTCGGTCGACCGGTAGTATTGAATTGATGTTGACCAGACTCCGGATTTTGACATCGTATCGGTCAACCGGTTTTAGATATCTGTTCGACCGTTGAGACTTAGGTTTTGCGCAGAGAGTTCGACCGTTGCAGACTTTCGGTCGACCGATTCCCTTGAGGAAGCGGTCGACCGGGTTGCCTCTTTCGGTCGACCGTTTATGCACAGAACTGAATTCTCGGTCATTTTAGGATGTCAATTCTGTCCACGGAAACCTGTGTCCTTGCCCTGTGCGTGAGCCAGGAGGTGACGGTAGGCACGTACGCGTGCCTGCCCAGGGGCCGTCGTGTGGAAGAGTGTGGGTGTTCGGGACGTGTCATCTCCGTGTATGGATCGTGACTTGATGTGACGTATTGATTGGATTCATTGTAGAGTAGCAAGCCTGAGGGATCGCAGATCCCAATGTATGATGTTGTGCGAGCACGCAACTGTCGTAAGGTGAGGTGACTACCGGCCTGGATGACTACGGAGGTTGCTGCCCTGCTTTTATAGCGGCGCAGTTGGTGTTTGCGGCTCGTGGAGCCTGATGACCTGGCAGACTCGAACTCGGATATGTGAAAAATAAAATAGATATGTGAAAAATTTAAAAAAACCTCCAACTCGGATATGAAACGGGGTGGCTCGAACTCGAAATTGCTCGAGCTCAACTCGATGGCTCGACTCAATATTATTATGGTGCAATTTGTATTTATTTTTTGTTATTTAGTAATAATATATAATAATATGCAAGATTCGAAATTTTGACTAAACTCAACTAGTATACATCCTTATGTGATACGATAATAGATTATGGACACCATGAACGAGAGACATAAGAGAGAGAGAGAGAGAGAGAGAGAGGTGAAGTGGGAAGAAGATGATTCAATTCATTCAAATGCTTTTATACCGAGTAGACGAGTTAACTACAAGTGTGGATTTTTTTTACAATAGGTTGTTGGGCTAGACTTAGCCCACTTAACCCATTAACAAATGAATGTTTTTTATTTTTTTGAAGGAGAAAAACTGAATGAATTTTTCATACTCCTCTTATATACATCTATTTGTTGTATTCAATTCTAATAAGAAAAAATCATTGTAATTTGTTCACAAATAACGAATTCTCTCTCGATGTCAATGACACCACAATATTAGGTAAAGAGATGGTCACACAATTTTAAATCTTTTGTGTTCTTTAATTTTTGTGATTTACATTTTACTTACTGTGGCTTATTCTTCGACTAACAAACTAATGGGTGTTATATAGTCTTCAAATCGCCATCAACCATCACTATTTAGAATATATTATGTCTATAAAATGACAATTCAACAGAAGATGAGGCTAAGTCAATTAAGTGCTAATCTAGTGAAGAACAACAATAGTTTGCAGGAGTTTTATACGTCATGATTAGAAAAACGCAGTTATAATAATGGAAATTTTAAGATTTCGTCAAAACCGCATACGTGTACTGCAAAAGAATAGAAAGTCGTCTCAGGAAAGAAATGGATGTTTTTCTCATGCAACTAAAAATTATTTATCTTGACATAGTCACGAAGCTTATACATAGATTGCTGTATTATTGAAATCTAATTTCAACTAAAAAATAGACATCTAATCCATCTATCAAACAACATTGAATTCGAAATTCCCTGTGTTCTATGTGCCGAACTTGCCAAGTCAATTGAATAGCAAATGCTAAATTGTGAAGAAATACCCCTTCTGTAAACAATTAATATATAAAACACTTTCATATAGTTATAACTTATACGAGGCCTGCTGCCCGCAGTTGTAAATTGTAATACGTATGTCATCCCTGCATTTATAAATCATGTTTAAGGTGAGGTTAACATCATCTTCTCGCGCTTTCAGAAAAAAAAAAGAAAAAATAAATAAATCTATACATGTCTAATCTATGGTACTTGACGTCCTAGTATTAAATATACCGATTTTTGCATTTATACCATCTAAAAGTAGCATATCTACATGCTAAGACATTTCTACATGAAAAATTAATATATACCCTTGTATATACCTTTTTCATCTTTACACGTGTTTTGGGGCCAAAATATTGGTTGAGAGACTTAGGTATATTAAACTTAGGGAACTACTAAACGTCGCCCCAAAACTACTTAAATCGCCCCTTGAAATTACCAAATTGCCCTTAACAATATATTTAATACCCAAATCGTCCCGTGTCTATAAATAAGGCCTATGGTCTTGTATATTCATAATTTATCAGTAAAAACACCACGAAAATGTCTGGCGAGGGTGATGCATCGGGTGAGGTAAGCCTGGCGCGGGGAAATTTTTGGGCCGAGCGTCTGCATTAGACGCCTCCCCCATGGTGAGGGCGTCTGCGTAGGACGCCCTCCCCATGGCCGAGGCGTCTAACGCAGACGCCTACACAATGGGAGAGGCGTCTTATGTAGACGTCCTCCCCATGGGTAAGGCGTCTGTAGTAGACGCCCTTCCCTTCGGTCAGGCGTCCTACGCAGACGCCTTACCGTTGGGGAAGGCGTTTAACACAGACGCCCCATCCATGGGGCAGGCGTCTAACACAGACGCCTTTTTTTTATTTTGATTTTGTTTTTTTAATTTCGAGTTTATTTTTTAATTTTTTTAATTTCGAATTTATTTTTTTATTTTTTTAATTTTGAATATATTTTTGTAGGTTCCAGATTTCGGTGGTGATGGAGTGGATTACAGTGAGTTATTTCAAACTACACAAATCTTTGAAACAATCGATGAAGCATGTAAATGGGCCAAACAAGTAGCTATCGGAGCTGGGTTTTTTTTGGTCGTGTCGTCGTACAAAACAAGATCAGATAGTCGGATGGATTGTTATTTGAGATGCGACCGGCGAAATCAAATGGAGTCTCGGGATATGGATACTGCACTTCGAAGAAACACCAAAAGAAAGGGTTGCGGTTGCCGTTTCTTAATAAAAGTGGTGGAGCGACGAGATCGTGATGGATGGGTTGTGGTTTATAATAGTGCTCACGGACATCACAACCACAGACTGACAGTTTATCCAGAGGGTCATCGTCAAATTAGTGGTCTAAGTTCTGGGGCGAAGAAGATTGTTCGTGATATGACAGAGGCGCAAGCAAAACCACGGAACATCTTGAAGGCAGTAAAAGAAAAATTCCCGGAGGACAATCCAAATCAAAGGCATATTTATAATTTCAGAGATTACATGAGGAGGACAAAATCTGAAGATCGGAATCCCGTCCAGCAGTTTCTCTACCAAGCAGTGCAGTGTGAGTACTTACATTGGATTATGGCGGATCCAGAAACTGATGTCGTAACTCACGCTTTTTTGGCACATCCGACGTCAGTCCAGTTGTTGCGGACATATCCTTTCGTTATCTGCATGGATTCGACTTACAAGACGAACAAGTATAAGATGCCTTTGTTCGAAATGATTGGGGTCACACCAGCAAACATGAATTTCCTTATTGGATATGCGATTTTGATGGATGAATCTTACTCCAGTTATTTGTGGGTGATGGAGAAGTTGAGAGATCTGTTATTGGGGACTGTCAGCCCGACTGCAATAATAACAGACCGGGAGTTAGGCCTTATGCGACCAGTGAGAGAGGTTTTTCCTGACTCTGCTCATTTACTCTGCACATGGCACATCAACAAAGACGTATTGAATTACGCATACCACGTATTCGGCAAGAATAAGGAGATGGCAGAGACTTTGAGGCGTGGAAGATGGAGGAAGATCATGCTTTCTACTTCAGAAGCCGAGTATGATAGAGCTGTGTATGCTCTGAAAGATTTGTATAGATCGTGGCCGGCTATCACGGAGTATCTGGACACCACGTGGTTGGTGCATAAAGAAAAGTTTGTGCTGAATTGGACGAACAAAGTCCTTCATTTTGGGAACACCACGAATTGTAGGGTCGAAAGTGCTCATTCGGCTCTAAAAGAGTGGATTTCTACATCGACTGCAGCTCTGGACACTCTTTTCGAGCGCGTCAACGCGGCTACTGAAATGCAGCTGACGAATATTCGAAACTTTCTTGAAGACTCGAGACGGCGAAATTTGACTAATTTCGGACATGCTCTATATCGTCACATAAATGGTAGAGTTTCGCATCACTGTTTGCAGTTGCTGAGTCAGGAGGTGAAGAGAATGCAACAGTTAGATGATGAAGTTGAATATCGTTGCGAGTGCGCTTTTCTGACTTCTCATGGGATACCTTGCGCATGTACCATCCATGGATGTCTTGAATCAGAAAACGGAATTTACTTAGAGCAGATTCATTCGTTCTGGAGGACACTTGTCATTGGGGAAGGAGCCGGGAACGCAGAGTTTGTGTCTCAGGCAGCTCAAGACGCCGAACATTTTCGCAGTCTGGTTGATGAGATTGCAGGAAGTGACCCTACCGTAATTCGATCTGCCTCTCGGGTTTTATTCGAGCAGCTACACCCCGAACATTCGAATTTGAAAGAGCCTGCAGTAAAAACAAAGCTACGAGGTCGACCAAGGGGAAAGTCGACACGACGGGACCCTAGTGCGTTTGAGTATGCAGAGCGAGGTAGTGGTCGATCTTCAGGTAGTGGGAGTAGAGGTCGTGGTCGTTCTTCCGGTAGTGGAAGCAAAGGTCGTGGTCGATCTTCTGGTTCTTCGTCAGTGAGAGGAGGATCAGGTATACCATCCTTACATTTATTATTATTATAATTTTGTTATTTATTTCAGTAAATATGTATCTTTTGTTATTATATCTAACTGTATTTTTTGTTCATATTGTAGTGACTGGGCGGGCTGACGTAGACGACTTCCCATATGGAGATAGAATTCCAGGAATCATTATGCCATTCCTACACCAGTGGAATGATGTACGTGCTGATGGAAACTGTGGATTTCGATGTGTCGCCGATGTTTTCCACGGTGGTGAAGACAATTGGCAACTCGCCCGTCGTTCGATTTCAAATGAGATAGCTGCGAACCCATCTTTTTATGAGCACGTATACTACGACGGTGTGGCGGAGGCTCGTCACCGGATTAATTGGGGCGGGGGACCTTGTGGCGAGAATCACTATATGGAGACGTGGACGGACTTGTTTCCCATTGCAAATTTTTACAAGTGTGCAGTTATGTTCTTCTCTCTCGGAAATGATGGTTCGTTGTACCCATGTCTTACAGTTCTACCTTGGGAGAGTCCGCCTACCGTGACGAGACCGTGCAGAGAGTTGATTATTGCTCATTTAGGGAGTTACGCTCATTACATTCGTTTGGAATTGAATGAGGGATTCCCCGTACCTCCTATAGCGACTCTGTGGTATCAAATACGAGATGAGAGTGTTATTGGATGGGAGCTGGAGTACCAACATAGGATAGCATATTGGCAACAATTATGTAATATGTTTTGATATGTTTGTATAATTATGTAATATGTTTTGATATGTTTGTACATTATATAGTGTTGCTTTATTATGTAATATGTTTTGATATGTTTGCTTTATTTGCATTATATATAATAGTACGAAAGGTTATCAAACACAAATACAAATAATAAGGGTACAACAGATAAGCAAAACACAAATACAAACAATAAGCGTACGACATGTTAGCAAACACAAACACAAATAATAAATAATAAGCGTACAACAGATAAACAAATATAAATGCAAATACTAAGCGTACCACAGATAAGCAAACACAAATACTAAGCGTACAACAGATAAACAAATATAAATGCAAATACTAAGAGTACGGTACAACAGATCAGCCTACTCATCATCCGAATCATGGTCGGAGATGCCTAACTGAGTATGCCATGACTGTATGATCTGATCCACATCTCCGCATGCAGCTCTGGCATCGTCTGGCAGCTCATCCCTCATCTGTAAGATTGGGTCTACAGCCCGTATCATCTTACCCATCCACTGCACATAACATTAACATTAGCGTACATTAACAAATTATACGGTACAAATAAATTTAGATAAAATGAAAAAATTACCAGATCGCCACACGTCCTATCTGGTGGTCGATCTGCTCTCCGGGAGGCACCACGGACGATGATAGGATGTGAGTAACTACCGAACCAATCAAGATAACGTGCATCACACTCGGAGGGGTCGCGACTACGTCTGAAGTCGCCAAGGAACAATCGGCATGATCTCGGAAATGTCCGCCAAGTCGATTCCGCTGTAGAAGCGGGGAACCTGACGTCGTACGTCGCTGCTGTCGCAGACCGCACCGCATGCTCTGGTGTCGGAATGTCAACCGGGATCACCTGAACATATCCTAACTGACGCAAGACCCGATCGGGCATATAAGGCTCTATGATATCCCGATAACGAATAAGACCCATCAATAAAGTCCTCGGGACATCCGCTGCTGGGTCAGGACCATAGGGTAACCACTCCACCTAAAGTTTAACACATTAATAATAATACATCTTAAAATTAAATAAATGGTGTAAAGTTTGATACCTCTGATGCAGTCATCTGATCTAGCCGTGCGCGGATGGAACGCAATCGTCCATCGCTCTTGTCCTCGCTCCGGACAACCCACATACCCGAACGTGGATGACCCTCGTCGATAATCTTCCGCTCACGATGCGGGCGGAATGCAGGAAAGTACTCGTATATCCACGCCTGCAGCAGCGTAAGACAACCTGCAATCCCAGAACAATCCGCACGGCTAGCTATCCCAAGCTGCCGGTACAGGTATGCCAACGTCGCTGACCCCCACGAGTACTCACGAACGGTCTCCGGGTCCCTAGCCTCCAGTAGATCGCGTGGTCTGATCCGACAACCACTCTTGTCGACAAACAAGACGGCTCCGAGCATCAAGAATAGGTACGCCGTCAACTGTGTATCATCGGCCCGCGGAGGTCGTGCCCGTCTGCATAGGTCCTCAAGGGAGTCGATGCCGACACCACCACCACTCCATAAAGCTGTATCTCTCGCCAGACCATCAGGTGTGACACCAAGCAACTCTGCCACATAACACCTCAGCTCAGACGTCGACCCCTGAGCACTAACCAGACGACCATCCACAGGAAGTCGCAGGATCTGGAAAACATCGTGAAGCATGATCGTCATCTCTCCGAAAGGCATGTGGAAAGTGTTGGTGTCAGGCTGCCACCGCTCCACAAACGCCGAAATCAAAGGCATGTCGAGATAAGGGAACATGCTGTACGGTAAGTGCCCCAAATGCGTGGCACTAATCTCCTCTCTGATATCAGCACTCAGTGTAGACCGCCAACCCTGTAGTGCTGTACAGGCTCTGTGCCGATTCTGGCACTTCAGAACCTTCCGATCCTCTCCGTCCCAGATCCGTCTAGCAATGTGACCCCAGAAACTAGGAATGACGCTCCCATCTAAAGGACCACCAGGCGTCATACTGCTCACGATCCAAGAATCGTCCTGGACCCTCTTCTTCTTCTGAGCGCGGGGATCAACAGTGCACGAGCTCGAATCCCCGGCCGTAAACCTCCCACCCCTACCCTTCCGCACCATCCATCCGGCGGAAGTAGAAGTACCCGCTCGACCACGTCCTCCGCTATAATCCCCCTGCCTCTCCACCTCCGGCCGCACATCATACGGGCCATCATCGTCGCTCTCGTCGTCGAAACTATCCACATGCTCATCATCGAAGGAATCATCCTCCTCCTCACGACGACGTAATGCCTCCCTCTCCCTCCTGACCGAAGCAGATATCCCCCGTCTACGTGGATGACGCGGTGCTGAATCATCCTCTAAAGAACGGAAGGCGTGTAATGGTATCGACTTGCCTCTCCCTCCACTGTGACCCGATGACTATTTATTGAAATTTTAAATACAAATTTGTTAAATTTGTTAAACTAAATTATCATATTTATCAAAATTGTTAAACTAAATCAAAATTTGTTAAACTTAATTATCAAAATTGTTAAACTAAATCAAAATTTGTTAAACTAAATTAAAACAATTGTTAAACTAAATCAAAATTTGTTAAAACTAAATATCACAAATGTTAAACTTAATAAGAATTTGTTAAATTAATTTTTTTGATTTATCACTATTTATTAAAGTAATTATGATATTTATTAATTAAAAAAACAAAAAAGGATGAGGCGTCTGCGAGAGACGCCTCCCGCAAGGTGGAGGCGTCTGTCGGAGACGCCTCCTCCTACGGGGAGACGTCTTCGGAAGACGTCTCCCCCATCGGGGAGACGTCTTCCGCAGACGTCTCCCGCTTCGGGTCGGCGTCCGAGGGAGACGCCCCCCGCATGGGTCGGGCGTCCTCGGAAGTCGCTCCCCCCATAGGGGGAGCGGCTTCCTCGGACGCCCGCCCCATGCGGGGGGCGTCTCCCTCGGACGCCGACGCCTTTTTTTTTTTTTAAAACAAATAAATAACGTGATGTTACCTCATACGGGTACACCGGGGGAACTGCTGGCTGCTTCCCTGGCCTCCGAGACATTCGTAATCTTGTGTAGTAGGTATAGGAAGAGAAAGTTTTGAAAAAAGAGTGAAATTGTGAGATATATAAGCAAAAATAGGAGGAAGGGCAATTTGGTAATTTCAAGGGGCGATTTAAGTAATTTTGGGGCGATGTTTAGCAGTTCAGTAAACTTATATGGTTGTCAAAGTTTAAAATTCGCTTGAAATATAATTGTGCATGTGTTTCCTGGGCAAAAAAAGAAGTAATGTGATTATTTTTTGTTGCTTATGCAACCTAATGGTATAATGAGTAAACTAATTGGAACATCAGATGACAAGTTATTGTAAACAAGCTAATTTCATCAATTTAGTGATCTATTAGAATGAGAACTAATGGGCATTTACTCCTCAATGGGTAAAACATGTCTTATAAAGGTCAAACTCAAACACAATCATGTTTTTACCAAGTTAACTAAAGTTGTCACTTTATGATATAAACTCATGTTCCAGTTGTAGTCTGTTAGAAATTATCATCTCAGTATGTGTTTTAACTTTTAACCTATGTTCCATATCGTAACTAGAAATTATACATTAATACATGACAAGCAAAAATTTGCAATTGAAAAGGCCTCGTTTAAAAAATACTATAAATTATAAAGTTAACCCCGTAAATGGAAGACAGGTAGGTGCAAAAAAAAAAGTAAGGATCTATATATAATTTTCGAATACAATAGGAAATATGTACATATAAGCGTGTTTGAAGGGGAGGTAGGTGCAAAAGGACATTGCAATTTGTCAAACATGTCTTCCGACCTCTCTTTCCTGTGTTCTGCATTCAACGCTTCGACGCGGGAGAGCGATTCGATCGTCTCCTTCCTTCTTCCGATCGTGATCTTCGATTTCGATCCCTTATTTTTACCTTTTCATGTGATATGAGGAGGTTTCCATCCCGCGCTTTGCTTGCCATTTCTTGTCTCCTCGTCTCCATCTCGTTATCTTCCGGTAAGAAATTCGCATTTTTCCTTTTTTTGTATTTTATTTTAGATTTTTTTTTGAGAAATTTAGAGACGTTTCCTTGGTTTCCAACGTATACTTGGAAAAAGGAATTAACTTTTCGTTTGTTTACAAGAATAAGGCTTGGTTTGGTTTAAACTTTAAAGGAAATGTCAATTTTGAGTTATGTTTGACAGACTGTAGACGAATCGAGTTACAAGCACGAGTGTAGGTTGACAGACCTGAAAGAGGTCACCTTTGCAGAGTCATTGTCAAATTGTATGATCAAGAATGGAGAGTAGGGATTCTAATCATTTAACTTATACCCGCTGATCTCTTGTTAATGTGTGAGAGCCCAAAGTTATTTATAAGTACTTCCATGGAAAGTCGTAATGGTCTACTAGATCACCTTTTCCAAATTAGCAGAAAGGTCAAAATTAAACAAATCAGTTATACCTTTTCTTCGAATTCGAATATGAGTTCCAACTAAGGTTACTAATATTTTCGTATCCGTATCTAAATTCAAATGAGAATGCTAATTTGTAATCTGAATTCATACATTTTTCAGTTCAAATTTGGATTAGAAACTATGCCCGAGTCTGCATAATTACCAGTGTTTCTACACATTATTAATTCTTGATTTTACATAATCTCAAGTGATGTTTCGTATATTGTATATCTTAATTTGTACATGTAAATCATGTCGATTTATGTAGATATAGTTGTTGTGTTGTGAAATCAAATTTTAAATATTAACTGCTATCTATCTTACATGAATGTTATTTTACTTTGATATTTTGATAATATTTGCCTTCTTTCAAATTTGAATATGAATTCAAAAACTAGTAAGGTTCTTGTCAACGAATTTCAAAGTTATGGTTCTTACGATAACTGTTTGTTTTGATTTTGATTTTGTTTTTCCTTTGTTCCATACTTCCATGGTACTATGGGGTTGTTAAATTCAGGGTGTATTTGCTATCCTACTTGATGAGGATAATTTCATAAATCCTTGGGTTCAATCATGAGATGCACTTGCATGCTGTCTTGAAACCGCCAAATATTTCAACATGTGATTTGGTCTGTTTTCCTCCTACCTTTTCTTCTCCCTTCTCATATCAACTCGACGAAGCCTTAACTTCATTAGCTCCCTGTTCAAGAAATAGAAGAGTTCATAAACATACCAAATTAAATTGTAGGAGCTGGGGAATCCATATTCCCGTTTCCATTTATGCTCTTGCACCACAGAATAAACTCCATTATGCTTCTAAGAGACATGGAATAAACCATCCTTATTAGATGTCTACTTCATATATAATGTTCATAGTTAACTCTTCTTTTGTAGGTATATCTTCATCAAATGACGTCACACTTGAATTCATGCAAATATTCACCACCCATGATTGGTTGCCTCTGCAGCCAACAGTTTACTTCCGTTGCCAAGGAGAAAACAAGACAATTTTGCCTGATGTAAAGGAAACAAATGTCCCATATAATTTCAGCGGTGTAGAATCGTGGCAGGTTTGTGATGGTTAATTTTTTTGAAATAACTGAGATTTTGGTGGATTGATATTCTTATCTGAAAATTTGTTAGTCTCGAGAACATGAGACTACTCTGTTTTGTCTTGAGTTGATGTTTTGAAGACATTTTTCTTTTCAGTCGCAAGTATCCGAACAATCATGAGCGTAATAGGGCTAGGAAGAATGTCTATTTCAGTTGTATTAATGTTCAAGCATATTTGGTTTGACTAGATTCTCTTTAGGTTACAATTATCTATAATTATAAATTTAAGCTTTTCTTAAGTTGCTCACCTGCATTTTGAAAGTGCTACGCATATTCCTTGGTTATTGGAGAAAAAATATTCAGCATATGAATTTGATACTCTGAAATCTGTCAACATTTCTATCATTGTACATATTAATGGAATGGAAGTGTAGAATTTTGGTTGTGCATTTTGCATGATATGAATGAAGCATTAGAGGTCATTTGGCGGTGCAATCATTTTTGAGTGAGACAGACATGAAGGGAAATATGGTTCAGCTCTGTCTTCCTTTTCATTGCTCAATTGAACATGTTATACCCTTGTGAGAGAATTAAGCATGACTACATTAGTTCAGGAAGTAAAATGTAACTAGACGAATGAAATGAGATATGTTTTGACTTTTGGATATGTACTACATGAGAACAATTCTTTCTTCCGGTTGTTACATTTTGCAAATATATGATAGCTGTTTAAATGTTAGTGCTATGACACTGAATGATGCAGTTTACAAATCTCCTTCTGCAGCCCCTGACAGAATTTCCAAACCAAAAATGCAAGAGGTGTGGTTTTTATGAAGGGGACTCCACAAATGATGATAAATACGACGAATGGGAGCTTTGCCCCCATGAGTTCGTTAACGGGACTTACCTACGCTTTAAAGCGAAGGAGTTCAACGCCACCTTTAGGTGTCCTGCATGCTCATCTTTTAAATCAGGTGCACCTATTGCGGTTTGAATTCGTTATTGTCCTCGAGCATCCCAATTTATATGATATTGGACCAATTTTTCTTTTTGACCTTTTAACTTTCATTTCGAGAAAAATACGTCAATATTTCCATAATCAAGTGAAGCAAGCAACATTTGTAAGGCCAAAGTGTCAAATTTTGATATGATTTCACTTTCTGAGATCAACATAGCTGAGGAATAGTCGTCGATATGTATTTGAAATCAAAGCGGAAAGAAAAACGGACTCATGAAGAAATGATGTAGTATGAACTTGTACCATTTCTAATTGAAGGTTTCTTCTATTGTACAGCTTTAGGAGAAACATCTCCTCCAAAGGAGGAAACACCCCACAAAAAGCTTAGCGCAGTTTTGTTGATATTTATTAGCGCATTGGCCGCTATAGTAGTAAGTCTTGGGCTCGCGTCTGGGTATATGTGCTGGAAGAAATGGAAGAAGGAACACGATCAGAAACGGTTTATTCAGCTTTTCGAAGAAGCTGAAGAAGAAACAGACATTGAGCTTAATATGGAGAATGTTATATGACTTAAGTCCACACACTCAATTTCTTTTTTTCCCATCTGGGCTTCAGAGAAAATGTATAGTCTTCATTTCAATTCTCAAAATTTGAGAATTGCTTCCATCTCTTATCAGAGATAGGAGTTTCACACAGAACACAGAGTAATAGGATCTCAACCTTGCAAGTTAAAGTTTGAGTGGTGTTCATTGTATGTATCACCTTTTTCAATAGTTGTTTTGTGCTTTGTTTCTGTTGTGATGCTGGGATAGCATGGCCAGCAACCACCAATTTTTTGTTGTATTTAAACTGTTGAGGGATCATATGAAAATTGCCTTTTATTGGACCAATATGATATATATATATAATTTTATTTTCAGAGCCCGAAAATGAAATTTGTTCTGTTTTTTTTCATGCTTAAAGGAACCTTTCAAATGTTCTATGACCTGTGGTTGCTTCTAATGAAGTGAGTCGGAGACAATGGAAATTAACTCAAAATAGAAAACCATATATATTTGAACAAAAACACATTTATCCTTGATAGGTGGTCACGATTTTATCTTTTTTCACCTTTTGATTTGGCAAGATATTATGCCCTTAAAGGGTGAGTACTTTGAGTTGGGACCCAGGATGTTACATCTGTGTAGCCTTGTGTATCTCTTAGATTTTTAAGATTTGGTTTTGCTGTAGTGGTCAGTACTCAGTAGATCCAATATCACATGCAGTTCCAAATTTGGAGGGCACTTGCCACAATCTAAAAGAAGCAGACAACCTTTTAGGGAGGAATTATTGACAAAGCACTAGAGAAGATAAATATTAAGAAGTAGAAGATGAATTGGTTTTCCTATCATCACTAGTGGGACGTACCATTTCAGATGACTCAGTATGCCTCCCATCTTTAGGATGGTGAGTCACTCACTAGAGAACTTTATATGAGGTGATCAACTTTAATTATGTACATTATTTATAGAAATTGGATTTCAGAAGATTCCATTCCATATTAAGAGGCCTCAATTGAAATCAAATTAATGGTAAGCAACTAATCCTTTTAGTGGTTGGAGTCCAAAATAAATACCAAACAGAAGCTTCACAAAGGTGGTATACTTTCTATTCTCAGAAATGATACATGTTCGTTACTTTGAGTAGGTGGAAGAATCTTACACTTTTCCTTTTCATTTTTTTTTGAATTTCCTTAGAGTAATGGTCTATGATTTGATACTATAATCACCCAAAAAATTAATGAAAGGTGAGCTAACACATAATCCCCATCCAACCATAAAGCCAACCATCCCATTCTATACTCTTCGATTTCACCCCCTTCACAAGTTTTCATCCTTCATGTATCAATCACACCAAAACACTAATGCCTTCTACTCTTTTCCACCTCAACTCCTAGATCCAACTCCTCAATTCCACGACCACTTTGACCATCCCATGTTTGATGAGCAAATTGAGCTCACTGCCAATCCCCAGGAAGCAAACTTCCCATCAAATACTATGTTTGTTGAAACAATGCTCACAACGAACACTCCCATGCAGCAAGTTGGTGAAGGTGATGGAGTTGGTTCTACTTCTGTTGCAAGAGTTGGGCGCCTCAGTGTGGAGGAAAGGAAAGAAAAGATCGAGCGATATCGTAACAAGCGACATCATAGGAATTTCCAGAAGAAGATCACGGTAATATATATAGTTCACTATTGCTCTTCTTCTTTGTTACATCTTAATTACTCCTTTGAGATAAGACTTTATGATTATGACATTGATGAGTGTTTTATGATAGTATGCCTGTAGGAAAACTCTTGCAGATAGGCGACCGCGAGTGCACGGTCGGTTTGTCAGGAGTGGGAGTTTCTTGGAGGAGATGGAGACCAGAGGAGGCAAAGATATGATGAATTACGATTGGAATGAGTTTTTTGATGTGTTAATTATGGACATATAGATTTATTATGTCGAGTTGTTATTGTGTCACTGTCTTTATCTTAAGAGCTATATACCTTGACATTTTCAGAGCGTCCTTTAATTCGTTGAAGGACACTATGGGTGCGTTTGGATGTCATGGGAATTTTTGAGTTTCCACCAAGAAGCTGGCTTCCCGCAGTTCCAGCTTCTTCATGGGATTCTGGACTAAAAAATCTCTTGATGTTTGGATGTAATTTTCAACTCCTACTAGAGATGTCTTGTCGTTGTCAAAGTTCCATTCTACCCTTCTCCTACCCTCCTTTAAATTCAGCATTAGGATCATCGTCATCTCTTGATGTCATTTTGATAATTTGCACTCTTGTAGTTAGGTAATTTCCTAAGCTCAAAACTGGCATTTCATTTTTACTATCCTAACTTGTATGGTAGTATTGGTTAATATGTTATTTGGCAAACACAATACGTTATCTACTGAACAAATGGTGGCATGGAGTAATTATGTGGACCTGTTCTTGTATATGGTGGGTAAAAAGCCGATTAGAAGTCAAGAACAATTCTTCTAATGCAAAAGATTTGGGGCAACTATACATGGTGCCACACACAAGCACACAAAATGACTTCCCTATCTTCACGAAAACAATATGTATGACAGTACAGCAGCACTACAACAAACTCCAGAAGGGGCGAACTCACTTGCGGCGACCAACTCCAGATAACGGCGTGCGGGAAGGAGAGGCGAGAACTCCAACAGGTATGGACAGAAGTTGCGGGAGGGAGAGGCGTAATTTTTCTTCACGTAGGACATGTGATCTACAAGTAATCCCTAGTGGCATGATCTGTAATTTCGACTTGGCATATGCTCAATTGAGCAGGGTATTATTGTCCTAAAAAACCCATCATCAACCCACCATGTGCAGGAGCTGCGAGAAGCTCATCACCTGAGCTTCTCCCTCCAGGCAAAAAATATGCCTCGACTTGCGGGTTGGGAGCTCAGCTCCTGGGATCCTTCTACATGTTTGGATCACCTATTTTCACTGTAGCAGCTCCGGAGGGCTTGGGGAGCTGGATCCCCTCCCATCCAAACGCCCCCCATGTGTTGCATAGATTCGAATATTTAATACAAAATAAAATGATTTTTGAAAAAACATATTTGACAGATAAGGGTTATGAATATTTACATCAATATACCATATTCCACTTACTAGGTGATACCATCGTGTCAAAATTCATAAGCCATTTTTTATGTGCATTATGCTGATAAATATCAAATGTAAAGGCTTATCTGTTGATTGCGAAGATCGAATAAGTGAAAGATGCAAGATAATCTAACTTTCTACTTGTGTTTTTCTAGCATACGTCAAGTTCATTGTGCACCCACGTTTTCTCAAGTAGATACATGCAAAACAAAGCTTGAGAGCTATAGCACACTAGCACTATATGCGAAAAGACTGCCCACAGCAACATATCTTTAGATAAATCTCTTACTTTACGCAAAGTTTTCCCATAAGTTTAAAATATATAATTTCTCTCTTCATATGGTGGTTAGTGTGCAAGAGATGTGATTTCTGTTTGAGGGGGGTTGACTTAGAATGCATTCATGCTCTTCAAAATATAAACAAAAAATAGTCTATACTTGGTGTTTCACTGTCGTTGGGGTTGGGGATGAGCCCCTAATTCTATATATCCATACTGCTGTGTAATTGGATCTGCATGAAAATAGTATATATAGAAATAGGAAAGTGCAGTTTTAAATGATCAATCTCTTGAGAAATTTTTTAGAACTTTGACTTCACGACGCAATTTAGAAATTAATCACTAGTACTGAAAAAATTATAACTTATGAATTTCATTCGAATCAATCACACCAGTAATATCCAAGAATCAACCAGTTACTGTGGAATGACCTCTGGAAGGGACGATTGTAATACCTTTCATCCATATAGATATCATACATCTAACCTATATGATGGTTGATTGTTGTGGTTCTAATTGGTTACCTTAGAGCAATATCTCTACCTTGGATTAAGAGATCTCTCAAACACCAAAAATCTCATTTTTCGGATGGTTAGTTAGATTTATTTAGCTTTGCAAAACATATGGGAAATAACGTATGAGAAATATGACTCGAATTTGAGCAAAAAGTTGGGACATAAGTCTGATTGTCTGGGTACATTCTTTGTAAGTTTGAATCACAAAAAGCTCTAAGTCACCCACCCTCAATTAACCGAAAAAAAAAGATTATAGAACTTACTTTGCTACTACACTTTCCACTCGGGCAGTGGATGTGACCGCGAGTTAATCACCTTTTTGGTGATGTGTGTTGGCTCATCCGCCCGCCCGACCGCTAAGAGCATGTTTAACAGGGCCCGGGCTACCCCCGGGCGCCCTGCATTCTCTCTCTGCCACGTCAGCTTCTCTCTCTTCCACATCAGCTCACCCAACCCACCCCAAAAACCCTCTTATCCATGCCCGGGCTACCCCGGGCGCCCTGCATTCTCTCCCTTACACGTCATTTCGGGGTCAATTTTAGGCAAAACACGAAAAATTATCAAAAAATTCTAGAAAATATAAACAAATAAAAAACTTATTTTCATAAAAAAATATTTGAAAAAACAATTTTAAATGATTTTAAAAACATTTTCTAAACACAAAAACAGAAAATTAAAAAAAACAAAAAAAAAACTGACCAGTGGTGGGGGGACACGTGCCCCCCCCCACCAACCTTTCTCCAGGCGCCTGGGGCGTTATTTCGGGCGGCAGACCGCCCGAAATCACGTCCCGTTTTTTTTGTTTCGAATTTTTTACTATTATTTTGTCTGATGTGTCGGGGTGCCTGGTTTGTTTTGCCCCCGTTAAGGATGCTCTAAGGATGGTCTTAGTACCCCCTATGGTCCTTTGCAAAGTAGGGACGGGTTAAGGGAGTTACCACTTACCCTCTTATCTTATCTGTGCTGTAGGAAAAACAAAAGATAAAGAAGAGAGGTAGGCCATTTTATGCAATTAACCCAAAGATAAACGGTAAACCCACCATCGCCCTTCTCAAAACCCTCGACACGACGACACCTCTCAAAATCCCCCACAGATGGCGTCGAAGCTCAGCAATCTCGTCCGAAACGCCCTCAAATCCGCCACAGTCTCGCCGCACGCTCCGATCCGGATCCCTCCGGTGAGAGCCTTCTGCACCGCAACCACCTCCGAGTCCTCTTCCGGCGCCTCCTTCGACCCCTCCGTCCTAGACTCCCCTCCTGAAGGTATTCGAATCTGTGGTTGGTTCTACGGTTTTTTTTGTTTAATTGTTGTTTTTCGTTGGTTTTAGTGTTTCTCCTTTCGAAACGTTGCGACATTAAGGTGGATTCGTCGATTTTCGACATGAAGAACGAACATAAAATTAACAATACGCCATTTTGGCACTAAGACGACACGGTTTTGCACGATATGTCGAACTACAGAAAAACAGATGTTTCGTGTCTTTCTTAGGCGAAATGTATATATTTTAGGATAAAGATGTTTATAGTAGGATTGCATCAACATATCGTGTTATTTGGTTTTTATGAATCAAAATATCGTAAATCACCCTCAAATTGTGCTTGACATGGTATTATGGAATACACATTTCACAACATAGTTAAACTATTTGTTGACACAGAAAGTACCAACACTACCTAATTGGTGTGCTTATTTTAGGAATTTAGCCGTTGATTCTTATCAGTGAAGAGATTTTGTATGTGATGCATCCAGAGAAGGTCTTCTCACTGAATTTATCAGTTCTCTCCAGCTTGATTTTTTGTTGATGCTTGTGAGTTGTATATATGTTTTGTGTTTCTGTCTTTCTGATGTGGAGAGTTGGGTCTTTTGTTTTTGAGTTTACGCTTGGCGAGCTGAGAGGATTGTGCCTTTGATGTGTTTGTTGTCAATTCTTGCTTCTGATCAGGGAAGTTATGATTTTGTTGAAAGGCTGCACCTTTAATATCTACAATGTATGATTCTTATTTCTGATCAGATTAGTTTTTGGGGTATTTTCTGTATGAGATTGGAACGTTTGCACATTTAAAATATACTCGTTTCTTGATTCTTGTTGCTTGGAGGAAAGCTCTGATTTTGTTTGTTAGTGTCTTGGGTTGTTAAAAAGGTTGCATATTTAATGTGTATCATGTTGTTGCTCTCAAAATTATATTTATTTTTGCAATTTTTGTTAACATCCAGCCCCTGTATATGGAAAGTTGACTGGAACCGGAAGAAATGCCTTGAAGACTGATATTATACATCTCTTAGATGGTTGTGATTTGAACACCGAGGATATTAAAGTTGAGTATAACTGGAATTATAATCCGACTGCCATGTATGTTTTCCATTGCTCCTCTTCTTGATTATTTAGGCGATTTGTTTAAGTAATAATTTTATGTGACAAGTTTTACTCTCTATAGGAATATTAAACAAGCATCAAGGCATCATGTGGTTGCACTTTTTTGGCTTCACCATCTGAATCTGAACAGTTAACATTAAAGCATATAATCTAATCTAGCAATCATGCATGGTTGTGGAATTAAATGAGCTTCTTAGGGTTGGCATATATAGGTTGTCCATGTAATTATTTTCTTCAAATGCATTGATCATTGCAATTATTTATCCGTACACTTCGAACTTCAGTCAATATATGAATGATCATTCTAATGGTTCATGTATTGAGATTTTAGATGAATGGTGAATCTTACTTGAATCAACCTAAGAGTTTGATAAGTTTGAGTCGAAGTACACAGGAAGCTTTACATGTTACCACCAAGATGGTTATGCGTCTATGGCCTATGAGTCTTCTACATCCCATTTAGCCTATTTATATCTCCGGCCTACATGATAGAACACTTCTATTTTTACGTTGTTATTCCCATGTTTCATTGACTATTTTTTAAATATTTCAGAAACACCTATACTTTTGAGTTTTGAATGGTGCTCACAACTTTTATGCTCTGATCTATAGGATAGTGCAATTTCCTTCTCGTTCTGCCTATGAAACTGGTCTAAGGGTACTCAGAGCAAAGCGCATTTATAGGATAGATAAGGTAAGGTTCTTCCCATTTTTTGTTTTTGGATAAAAACAACAAATTTTGTTTCCCTTTCAAAGTTCCATTACACATTGTTGTATCTCAGGTAGATCGTTCCCAGTGGGACCTTTTGGAGGCCTACAACGGAAAAGTTGTAAGTAGCTGATCCACATTGTTGAAATTTTTTATATATTATTTTACCTATTTTAAGCTTTCACGTTATTGAGACATCTTGCTATATTTCTTACTTTTATTCTTGTGAACTTCGTTTGTTTCCCCTTTGATAATCCTAAAGAAGGTGCAATGTGTGACTGCGGCTGCTGTATGAATGAGATGTTGGATATTGTCTATCAATCTTGACTGTGAAATATACGATAACTTTGGACTGTCAACATATATAGCACTTTGGATGTCAGTAGGATAGTATATGACTTCAGCTTTTTCTTGAAGAATAAGTATTCATTCAAACCCTTTTATCTTTCAGTATCAGAAAGACAAGCAATGAAAGGATATGAAGTATCAAGTTAGGTTGTAAGCTCCACTATTTTGTATTTTGAAACTTAAGACATGGTGCAGTATCGATTGTGCTATCACATACAGTTTTGATTTCTATTTAGATTGTGCTATGCCCTTAAATTTGTCAACGTACATTTAAATACCTCCATGGTCAAAATTCAAACTCCAATGACTCCAAAATTCAGACATGTGTGTCTCAAATCGTAAAATTCAGATCTTATTTGGTAGATGATCATGGAATAAAATAATAATAAAAAATCAATATACCATGTTTATTACAAATGCACTATAACTTAATGTTACACCAACGAAATCCAAATTGTACAATTTTCAACGTGCATGCCTATTTATGTCATAAAACTACGACAAGATCTACGATTTGGATTTGTTGTAAGTTTGAATTTGAAGTTATTTAAGAATGATAACTGAGTTCTTGACAGATGCTAATACAATATTATATTAGAGCAAAAACAACTTGGAATATTATGCTGGTCGCTAGGTTAATTTCCTTACCCCATGCTTTTAGTTTTTTACTGATTCCTTTCTTGGATGTAAATGTAATGTCGTGGTAATTTCACCAATAAAAAAGTGATATATTGTTTTATCTAATGTTCTTTTAGAAAAGTTACTTTATTTTGTGTTAATTGGGGTACATGAAGTAATATGAAGTTAAGTTCACTTGGAAAAAAGATGTTCAGTTTATTTTAAAAGGGTTATGAAATGACATTGTAAGTAACTAAGTATCATCCATGGTTTTCGGTGTGACCCACTGAAATAGAGCTGTTGAACACCTGAAATCCCTTCATCCAGAAGTTGGAATGTATTTCTCTTGAAGGGTCAAAACAATAATAAGTGTATTGCCATTAATGAAAGATGATTTTTCTTTTCTTATGCGTATCTTTTCACCTTCAGGTTATGTTACAAGGTATTCCTCGTAATGCTCTTGCTGAAGACATTGAACGCTTTCTCAATGGTTGCAATTTTGATGCTTCTAATATGAAAGTATTTCTCAGGCAAGTGAATCTAGTAGTTTGCTTAAAATAGTAATAGTAACTCTTGAGTTTGAACTGCACATTCAATGTGATCAAACTGACAAGAAAAAACTACATTCCATGCGTAATTTTAAAGATTATAATTCATATTAAAACAATTATTTCCTCCGAGTTTCTTCTCACTTTTTTCTGGTAAATCTTCTGTAGGTCCAGTGTTCCTGATCCTGTAAAAGTTGCACTTGTTCACTTTCCTTCGGAGATTGAAGCAATGCACGCCTTCCGTGTGAAGAATCGTGGTTTCTGTCTCAACAATATGGTCTCAATGCGGGTGCTTCAATAAAATTCGCAACAAGTGGTGGAAGCGCATGATATAGCTCCAATGTCATAAGGCCCCATCCAAGCTTTACAAATGAAATTAGTGATCCTGCAAGTCCCACAAATTGCATTGATTTGTATGCTAATGGTAGTTTGATCGCTTAGGGCTTCCTCAAATTAAACAAATTTCCCGGTCCACCAATGCGTTATGTTCAACTCCTATATGTTCGTACTTGGGTGTTCTGTCGTATTTGCAACAATGTCCAGTTTTTGTGAACTCACTCATAAATCAGCATCTATGAAATGTCAGAGCCGCAGTTATATTATCCATTTATCTATTTATTTCAGAAAGGTGTATGAATGAAGAACCTTTGCTTCATATAGTAATGGTAACTTCTCTCCCTTTCCATTTTTGATTCGTTAATCTGAGCTCCTACGGTCCTACCTGTTCTGGCGTGAACAACTTGTGTCCATAACTGATGAATATGAGTGCAACACGGGCGGGCCACTGTTTTATGGACGTAGGCCGAAGAGCATAATAGAGGCAATTTATGTTCTCCAAAAACACAACTTATTTGTAGGTCTATCTGCAGTGGTTTTCTGGTTGAACATGTAACATTGTTCACGTCGGTCTTTGATTCAAGCTTTTCAACTTTTTTGAAGAAAGTGATTGTAAGTTTTATCCAAACTTATCTAGCACGAAGATGGAACGAGAGGTTTCTGGTTAATAATGATGATCATCAGTTGTACTTTCATTTTTCCTCAAATCCTACGAGCACAGAGCACAAGAGTATATAACTCATGCCTACCAGGCTACCACTTAACTAAATCATTCCGAGCCTCGTAAAATAGATTGAATGTTAAGCATGTTTAAGGGTAATGCTAACTGCTAACGATCAACTCCTGTTCTTATTAAAATGCAAATATATTCTAATATGAACATGCAACCCAAATATATTCATTTTACCTGAAGGATATATCTGAATCTAGTACCACATACATTATTTAACAAATATTTTTCAGAATTCATCGCTACATCAAAATGTCACACAACGACAAGAGATCATTCTGTTGTAACGACCACAAGACACCCACGATCCAAATTGGGAACTATACACAGGAAGATTAGTATTATTACTCGAAATAAGATCTTGGCGAGGCTAAATTACAACCAGGCAAGAAATGTAGGATCAAGATGTTAACATACTATTTATCTTCTTTTCCTGGTTTTCTGTAAGTTTCTTCAACATGCTTGGCCACAAACACCCACTCTGTGACAAGCTTTTTTATATCAGGAACGTTGTACGTCTGAGCAACGTAGATACCAACGCCTGTTCCTACAAGGAATCTGAAACTGCTGCTTATAATTCCCATACTGCGACACTGTAAGTTTCAGCAAGGGTGCCCCGATCTGACCTTGAAAAATCCTGCAATAACATAGATTATCATTACACACAAATCCAAATGTCTATAATTAGGTTCCTAATTTCAAGGAAAGGTGATTTCAATAGCAGTTGCAAAATGATTTTGATGTGTCTGTGTGTCGGGGGGTGGGGACTGATTTGAATAAAGAAGAGATGAATCAGCCGATCAGTAGATGTCATATATTTTGTGAAACAACATTTTCAAAACTAATTTGTAGATGGTTTCTGTGCAAAGGAAAGCTTTCAGGAAATAATTAAATCATTAACCCACACCATAGTATATACATTAGTGCAGAAGAAAATCACCGAATTACAAATACAATAAGCATTTGGAGGTAATTTTTTTATTAATCATTCTTATAATGTTGCACGTAACTTCTAATTACTTGTGAAATTTTCATGAAAACTAAATCAAACCAAGGAAGAAGAAATAAGAACCAAGACATGATAAGAAATAAGCAAAAGATGGAAGGCTACTGCTGATACCCAAAAAGGAAAATTCTAGCACCATTCTCAGTCAATAAAGTCAAAACATTTCCCCCCATAAAACTCCCCTGATATGGTAAAACATAATCCAAAGCATTAGCCAAGAACTTGTTAATCCCATCAAATTCATTGAGCAAACTTAAATTTACTAAAATGTATTGACTACTTCTTCTTACTGTAACTGTTATGTATTAATCACAATACCCTGCAAGAATTTCATGTTATACGCAAAATGATCATAAATTTCTGTTTGGGTAATGCTTAATCCTTCACAGGCAGCACCCTGTTTCTGAGTCCGATAAAAATAAAAAGGTCGCAGACTATGATACACAAATGAAGACTTTGTGCATAGTAAAACTAAGATCAGAGAAATGAAAGTTATAACAGATACGCTTGCTATCAGTTTACCTTCACAAGGTCCAAGGTATATGACCCCAAACTCCGTGGAAAAAAACTGCTTCTGAAATTGGAAAAACAACGCTTCAGTAGACTTTTAGTTTTCAATTCTAGTCTAAGATTAGACAATAACTCCTCGTTTTAACCCTAGACGCCCGCTGCCATTTAAATTGAAAAAAAACATATGGTTGATTGTTTTACTTATACGAAGCTTTGGGGTAAATCTATGGAGAAAATCAAGTTATTGTAAAGAACAAGTTCTGCACATATTCTTCCATTTCCATATTGTTGACGGAGCAAGCTAGAAACCTGAAAATTACATGAGCAAAATATCTGAAAATGTTCTTTTCGAAGAACATTGATAATGATCTCTGAAAATGAAATCCCAAAAGAAGGCGAATGAAAGTAAGACAAAGCTGAAGCCTTCAATTCCTTGAGTGGCCAAAGGCAAGCCATGGGATATCTGTATTAGATACAGATTACCAACAGAAATAAACAGGGAGCAAAGCAAACAATATGGAAATTGAAACCCTAAATCTAACAAATTCTTCCCATAATGACACAGTTCAATATTGTAAGAGGAAGATGAACAAGAGTATCTACTAAGTGTCATAGAAGGAAGCTTTCACGTTACAATACGGCTAAACAATCAATTCTTTCAGAACACTGAATCTGGCATTCAATCAATTATCCTGAGAAGCATTAGTCACCCTTCTTTTCTTAGTCCTCGGATACATTTTCACTCCAGCTCTCAGTGCATCATTCGTAAATCCCAACCTCGAAGTTAGTCTACTAATCGGATGCCAACTACAAGACCACACTCGGTTTGAACTTTCAGTCTGACTCAGAAATCACATACTTTTGAAGCCATACCCAAATTAGTGAATTACCATTACCATTTCCAACCTAGACATTCTTGCCCTCCACTAAACAATTCTGGAAAATCAAAATAAATGTTGAAGGGAAACAACTAACATTGCCCCTTCAACAAAACTAAATCCTTTTGATATATGCCTCTTTCAAATTGGTCTAATTTTTGTTGGATTTTTACGCTAATGCAATTTTTTCTTGGATTTACGCTGGAAATAAAAGCTCACAAATTTCATCTCAAAATCCACCCGAAACCGAAATTCCACAAACCAGAAGAGAGATCCGCGAAAACGTACCTGTGGAAGTGCGATTTTTTTCTTTCTTCGATTTGGGTTGGTTTCTTCTTCTTGTTTTGTGTCGAAAAAACATTTTTCTCCTCTTACAAAATTTGCAAATTTCAACCCCAATTACTATTATTTACCCTTTATTCCCTTTTCTTTGCACATCTACCCTTTGGTTTTGTGACCGTGACAAGGGTTTGAGTCCTAAGGAGAGGAGGTTTGCTTGGGATGGTTTTTTCCGAGAATTTTTATGTGCATATTTTTTTCTTCTAATTTGCGTAAATAAACAACAACAGAGTATGAAACACATATGTTAACAATAAAATTATTGTTTTAATTGACATTGTGTGTAAAACAGTTGCAGAACAACTAACTTAATGGAAATTGATAACACCATAATTTTTCACGCAATACCTGAATGGAGTGAAAAAATGTTGTTTGAGATAGTTATATCAAAATTTTGAATATTAAGCACATCTCTTGTATCTGATGCTACGAGTATTTTGTCAAAATAATTTGTAAATCTTCACGCCAAAAGATTCAAAACACAAATACATAAAGTATTCAAACGAAAGAAAGTTAGGTTGTAATTGCAATATTTTGACTAATAAATAAAACATACTTGTTTGAGATGAAACCCATAACCGAAGTTTGTTATCAGTTTTCCCGTATTTGCGAGGACCGAACAGAAACCCTAACTCCACCGCGCCATTTCCGACGCCGTCGACCGAGACTCCGGTCATCATCTCCGGCATCCGCACCGTTCCGTCCCAACCGGTATGCCATACATTCTGTTCCTATTTCTTCCAACCATCACGCCTTTTTGATCGGCTTGAAGAGTGTGTTGTTTTAGATGTAGATTGGGACCAACTTGATGTTCTAGTAAGCAAACGGTGGTTAATCGCTTAAATTTTTGTAGGTTTGTGAATTAGAGTTTAATTGGTGGAGTTTAAGGTGAGAAGAGTTGGGATTTGCAAAGAAGATCCCAATTTTTTTTATTAAAATGGAGTCATTAAGAGTTTACATCTATCTTTTTCTAGCACAAATATTTTGAATTCGTTTTGAAAATTTGGAGTGTAATTTGGAGTATAATTGGACCTATGAAAACATAGGTGGATACTCTTAGTTATTATCTTTTTAAGTAGACTAATTCGATAAAATATTATCTACCTATCTAACTATCGAAATTCGTAAAAAATCAGGGGAATAAAAATCCAAAGAAGTCAATATCCAGGAATGTCGAAATCTGAAGGGGTCAAAAATCCAAACGGTTTGAAATCTAGGGTAGTTTTCACCAAGTGAAATCTTAAAATCCAAGGAATTGCCGAACCACCCTTGTCTCTATGTGGAGCCGCCCCTAAGTTTGGATAGTTATTGTTCTTTTTGGATGTTATTGATAACTTGCCTACCCTCTATAGTTGACATTTTGTCACCGTGGATCGTTATTGCTTTTCTTTTACACTACTATGCTGACACAAGAGTTAGAGATGCCCCCATACAAATGCAAGGTATTAAAGATGTCAAAAGTATAATGTTCCATTCTCAGGATGACACAGAAGTAAGGCTGGTTTGTTACTTAAAACTTTATTGTTCACAACTTAGCTAAAATGTTACAGAACGTAAATTGGAAGCGTGTTATTGTAGTAGGCTCATGTCTTTATAGCACACACCCCCACCAAATTCTTATCAGGCAACGTGGTAAAATGTCTTGGGTGTTACAACCACCTCAATTATACCATTCGTTGTGAAATTATAGAGGTGACTCCCACCAGTCTTGGTGCCTTTTGACTAGTTATACACACCCAAATCCTACAATTTTGACTAGTTAAAGCTTTTGATGCCTTTTGTGGCGCTTGGTCGCCAGACCAACACATAAAGTAGTCTGGTCTGTTATCTACGAGTCCACTGTCCACAACACTCTTCTAAGTTGTTACTAAACTTAAATTGGAATTGCATTATGGTAGTAGATTCATGTTCTAGTCCATCTCAACAATTTCTTGTTAGGCAAAGTGAGACTATATTTTGGGCGTTACACTACTACACTTTTTACCCTACTTACATTTAATTAATACCAATTATGATTTATTAATCATATCAAATTTTCTTGCTTAACTAGTTTCAAAGGAACCTCCTAATATCATTTACCCACTTAAATTTTATTTAAGGAATTTTATTGCTCTATTCATTTAATAACACCTATTGTAATTTCACAAAAAATGTTGTGAATTGTCCCGTGACGGATATCCTTAGTTAATATAATGACACATAAGATCCTTGGTATTAGTATTACCACTCAGCATCAATTGGCTTTCAGTTTGAAGCCCACACTTCAAAAAGGAATCAAAGCCACAAATGTTGAACAGTTGACCCAACACATCAACTTACATTCAAAGATCTTACATACCTCCTTTCATTCCACATGTATTGTTTGAATTGGAATTCCACACATTAATAGAAAAAAAATCAGATACGTCAACCTATTATTTGTTGTTATATATATGCTTTGTCTCTGGTATTATCACCAAGACCGTTGTGTGATAATGTGATATTACATGGAGGTCTGATACACATTATTTGTCAGGGTTTCTTAAGTTCAGAAATTGATACGTTGAGCAGTTTGACTAATATCGTGAGTGCCGGAAGTGGAGACATTTTCGAATTTCCGTACTTGATCTCCTTTGAGTCCTTAAAAAATGTCTTGTGTATTTCTGATCCTCAGAGTAATCAGTTATGCTAGTAACATTCTATCCACATTAGCCTTTATTGTTGGCTCTGCTAGGGTAATAATTAGTAACTTCTACATTTTAATTTTGCCATTTTGTACAAATCACGTTTAGATTTTTTACAGTTCTAAGTGATGATTTAGAATTGAATGAATTTTGGATGTCCAGTAGGTTGGCTCATTTGAAGTTTTGGCTATTTATTGCATTACATTTTTTCCTTATGTTTAGAAAATTTGTATATTGAAATTATTACCTTTTTTTGCAGCATAAAAATCTTCCAATTTTTCTGTGGAATGCTTATCTGCTGATGGTAAAATAATGGTGAACTGTTCCAATGAGCAAGGACTTGAATCTAATTTAGTATCTATATCTACTTTAGCTGGTGAACCTGCTATTGCCATTAATGGAATATCAGAACTGACTCAGGCACCAGGGTTGCCAACTCAATCCGATTCTTCATCTAGCTCCGAGTCATATTCTGAACCATGTTTTGGTGAATGGATGGAGGGAAGGAAAGTTAGAAAGATGTTTGATAACGAGTACTACACTGGCAAGGTTGTCAAGTTTGACCAAGAAATGAAATGGTATAGAGTGGTCTATGATGATGGTGACTCTGAAGATCTGGAGTGGCCTGAATTGGAAGAAATATTACTGCCCGTTGATATTACTATTCCATTAGAGAAACTAGCTTTACGAACCTTCAAGCATGTTGTATCCGCCAAGCAACCGGGAGGCAGTTCTCATGAATCACAAAAGAAGTATTCTAGAAATGGTGTCAATGAATCAGGAGGTGATGCTAGCATATCACGAAATAAATGTTCAAAAAGTGGTGGGAGCGTAAATTTAAAGGATAAGCTGCATCGAAGCCCAACCGGTGCCAACTCGAAAAGGAAGGTGAGAGCCGATTCTGGGCGAAGAGGTTGTTCTAAAAGATCTTTGAAAGTCAACGCTCTTAAATTACAAGAGTGATGTAGTCAACAAAGATGTGATGGGCAGACAGTGTGAAATCATATGAAATAGAGCCGACGGATGAGATATCTCGCAAAAGCCAAAAAAATCAATTCTGAGCGTGCATCAGCTTCATATCACGAAGTGGTGATTGATTCTAAATTTGATGATGTAAAGCTACCAAAAAGGGAGTCAAACTGTGTCTCCCACAGACCTCTGCAGGTGAATCCTGATCTTAGCAGTTTGCATGAAGTCAAGAAGCTTTAACAGAAAATTGGATCGTGTTCGAAAAAACCAGGATTGTGGCCAAGAAATTTGGATGTCATTGGTCTCTTAAGACGAAGCAGCAATCTACAAAAGAAATATTTGAATCTGCAGAAAAGCAAAAAAAAATAAAGTGCAGCTGAGTTATGAAGTTCTTCCATTTGAAGTGTTCCATGCTTCTGAAGGTAAACAGCTACCTGTCTTCAAGATACTAATTCTATTTTTTTGTAGAATTAGCTTTTGTCATCCTATTCTACAATCTAAGGTTTCTTTTGTGTACAATTCCTAGTTGGAAATCATTGATCAAGCATCACTTTTGGCATTCTGAAACAGAAACTAGCCGTTCTAATTTTTGATAGTTTGAATTTCCATCTACCTTACTTCCCCGCTCATACCAGTTTTCACTCCAAGAATCTGAAAATCACCTGCGAACTGAATTCATTTAACTTATTTTCTTTCTTATTAGATTTTCCAGCTAATGTTCTGTAACTAGGCTACTGCAGAATTTGGTGTGGAATAATATGTTTTGCAGCTCGTTTGTTCAATTGCATTTTCCCAAACCTAAATCTGTGTTGTAATTAACAGCTATATGTTTGAAGCTTCAATTGTCATTAATGTGCATGTAAGAATGTCTGCAGCGTCCTGATCGATAGTTGAGCTAAGTTTTTCCCCCGTGTGATTACAGATCTGGACACCAACGTCAGTTCTGGACACCAACGTCGTTACTATGGTTTTCAATGTAAACTGTAGGCTTCGTACATTCGAGGCTTCTACTGTTAATTAAATGTCTTGACTAGTGATAAATAGTGCAATGGTCAAAGGGAGCGATCGGCTGATCCAGGGAGGAAGAGTTTAGCGAAGTTACTAGACATTTGACCGTTAACAAGTTATCTCCTAGGGCGAGAACCCACTCAGGCTACTTAAAGTATCGATCGATCAATCGGGGTGGGAAGAAGTTGATCGATCAATTCAAAATTTTCAACCGACTATTGACCCAAATTTAGGTGGGTGGTAGACCAACACAGTCAGAATATTTCTGGTAGCTAGAATAGTTACCCTCAGATTATTCTTAAGAGGGGTCCATAAATGAATGGTGATTCTTAGATCGCAGGTCGGTGGGATGATTTTGCGAGAAGATTTAAGAGAGCAATATGACTCTTGTACGGGATAAGTCTGCTATTATGCATTTATACTCCTTTACGAGGATTCTTAATTTTTGTTGTAAATTTCTTGTGAATGCTTCTAACTTTAAATAAATATTGTACGATATTCATAGTGCTTGTTAGAACCTAATCCTTTCTAATGGGGCTCAGGGTGATTAGTGGGGAGGATTAGGCTAAGTGTGTTGACTTGTGAAAGGTATGGGCGGGGGTGTTGTAGGGTGATGGTGAGGCATGGGTGCCCATGCTCAGGTGAGGTGGAGTGTGTGTAAGAGGAAAACACACACCTCTTTGCTCTCTCTTCTTCTCTTCACTTCATTCTCTTCCACCACACCTCATCTCTCTCTCTCATTCCCCTTTTCGACGACTGGTAGAGGCGGTTGGAGTTCAGGACGACGATGGTGGCACAAGTTAGGCAAGGCGTTGGGCGTGTGTGTGACCGGCGGGGGAGGTGGTTGTGTGTTTGATGCAGCTAGAGGTGCAAATACTGATCGGAGGTGGCATCAAGCGAACTCCAGCAAGTGGAGAAGGTATGCCAAGTTCGTTTAGATTTCTCACACGAGATGTGTGAGGATTTTGGGTCGTCGTTGGAGGTCGGAGGCCTCGTCGACGAGGTAACGCGCGTTCCCTGGTGTGGCCATGCAATTGCCAAGGAACGGTCGACCAATCGTAGTATAATTATTCGACTTTGCCCAGTACCGGTCAAACAATGTCTATCGTCGGTCGACCGGTTGTGAATAATTGTTGGGCATGAGAAGACTATGTTATTTTCGGTTGACCGCCTTAGACTCGTGTTGGATCGGTAATTTAAGTGGATCATGTTTAGTGTTCGATCGACTGAGTCTGAGTTCGACCAATTGCGATGTTGTTGGACGTGGTGTTGGTTTTTTGGCCTTAATCTATATTAATTTTGATGATTAATTAAACTAATCTTAATCAATCGAAGTAAGCAAACACGATTACATGCATTGCATTTATATATGTGTATACTTGCAATCATCTTAATAGGTTGATCAAGACAATCAAGGAAATAAGCATTGAGACAAGAACATCAAGACTCAAGACTTGTAATCAAAGCTTTGGACCAAGACATGTAACTTTTATATTTATTGAGTCCATAAGGTTTTATGTAAACTTGAGCACTAGGATTCTGTCCCGTCATTCCTCGGTAAACCGAACCTATTTTGGTCAACCGAATCCCACCTAGTTCGGTCCACCGAACACCTGTCGGATACCCGAATACCCGAATACTTCCCACCAGTAAAACTTAGGTGTTCTCTGGAATTGCCCCAACAGAAGACCGAACCACATTCGGTCGACCGAATAGCCCTGGACCGGTTTTGGACTTTGCTCCAACGGTCGCATTCAAATCAAGTCCCAAGAGCCCAATTAACTTGACCCACTTCGGACGACTGCACACACTTCGGTCTACCGAATCCTTATTGGCTTTAGGAGCCCAACAACTATTTTACACGTGGCACTTGACCGTTAACAGTAAACCAACTTCCCACACATTGTCAGCGGAATACCCACGCTACTTCGGTCTACCGAAGTATACACGGTCAACCGAACTTGAGTAGATCAAAGCCCAACCAATTCTACTGTCCACCTTGGAACGGTGAACCGAATGGACTTCGGTTAACCGAATATAATTAGGGCTAAATAGATAAAAGCTACTGGAGGTTGGTGAACGGTGATCCAATACATAATCGGTCAATCGAGTTCTTAATTCAGACCAATTCTTCGGACTACCGTGTGGATAACGGTCGACCGAAGATGACACGATTTCTGCCCGATCTTAAGTCACATCTTGCATTCCTATTGGTCCATTTCCCCACCAACTCCCAAACGACTAGTTGAGCTTGAAGGCTTATAAATAGGACATCATTTGTTGGTTTTGAAGATCTTGAACACTTCCTATCTATCCAATACTCAAAGCCAAATTCTCTCCATCTTCAAGCTCTCAATCCACAACACTCAAGCCTAAACTTCACAACTTGCATATCCAACTCCATATCAATATCCAAGTGTGCTCAAGTATAGAGTGTTAGTTAGATTGTGATTCCAATTCCTTATTCAAGAATCACCAAGTTGTAAAGCTTCGTCATTTTTGTGGTTTGCAATTGTCTCTTCCTTAATCATTCGATAATTATTTTTAATTCCGCATTTTTCTATCGATCAGAGAGCAATCGATCCCTAACACGTGGGAAACCCTGATATTTTCGGTCAGACCAGACTCATATGTTATTCGACCGTTACATTGTTGATTAGTTTATTTCGGGTCAAGACCATCTGAACAGTCAACCGTCCTTAGACCTTTGTTCGACCAGTGGTAGTGAAATCTAACTTGGGTAGTCACTGATATTTTTGGGCGGACGTTTTCCTTCGTTGGTCCAACTGTTCCCATTTATTTAGTATTTTATTCTGGCCGTGACCATCTGAGCGGTCGACCGGGTTGCATTTTGTGGTCGATCGTTGGTGCCCGGTATTGAGTTTAATGTTTTCTTTGATAGTGCCACCTTGCCCACTGAAACTCATGACCTCGTCTTGTTCGTGTGTCGAGAAGTGATGGTAGATGCGATGATCGCGTATGCCTAGGGACCGCCGGGTGGAAGGGTGTTGGATACTTGATGTACATGCCCCCATCGTATTATAGGCCGTGTATGACTTGTTGCATTTCTTGGAGCGTGACGACCGCCTGGACTCCTTCCCGACGGGGATGTTTCAGTTTGTGTGAGCAACCAATGTATCAGTTTTTGTGAGCGAATAATGTTTCAGCTTGTGTGTGCATACCTCCGTAAGACTGTGTCGTGGTAGGTACCTTTGGGGGACACGATGTTGTTGGTTGAACTGATGTTCTTCAGTGCCCTGGAAGTGGAAGGTTTTACTGTTGCATTCATTATGTCATGTGATATGTTCATTGTATTGTACTTTCATACGCATGTAGGTGGACTTGGTATACGGGATTTCCCTATGGGAACTGAGACATTGTTATCACTTTTGCATTTCAAGAACTCAGTAGGCACTGGTTGGGTAGCAGCTGAAGGCGAGTGCACTTCGGAACCATATCCTCCAATCTATCACTTAGGTCATTATGACTACTTGTATTTGTATTTCGTTGTGTTTTGATGTAATCATACTTTTGAAAAACTCTCGTGTAATGGTGCACCTGTTGAACGTGATTTGAGTAATTTCCTTGTTCTTTTTTGTCTTCATTCTTTGAACATCGTTTAAATTTTCCATAAGTCCATTTAGAATTCCTTATGTTCTTTGATATAATATAACGAAACTTGCCTAAACAAGACCCTGGTAATTAAACTCAAAAAATTGCAACTTCCCATAAGCATTTAAGAAAGTTGGTCCCAGTTCAACCTATATGATTCTGATACTAGACGGAGAATCTTGAAGCCTCTGCTGGAGAGCTACACTACGTCACTCTAAGCTCATTAAATCTCTTCATTTTATTAACATTTTCCAGTTTTTATTAACTCCCGCGACCACACACATGCCAAATATCTACTGTATTTCCCACTTTATATGTGACTTTGCCTTACCAAATAGCCAAACCAAAAACATTCAACAGTTGCCTGCAACGAAG
Source organism: Triglochin maritima (assembly GCA_963682175.1). NCBI lineage: Eukaryota > Viridiplantae > Streptophyta > Magnoliopsida > Alismatales > Juncaginaceae > Triglochin > Triglochin maritima. The sequence goes on from OY821774.1 coordinate 1,832,218, forward strand.
GATAAAAAAAGACTTCCAATAGTGATAATATAATCATCAAGCTAAATTAACATAAATTTAATTCCAAACTACTTCCCCTCCATTAGTTCCTTTATACGGTGGTGGAGGCCTATTGAGATTCGCTATTGTCACCTTTCTGGCCATGTTTCAGTGAGTAAGCCGAACCCTATCAATCCATCTTATTGTTTGGTTTGAGACCTTTCTAGGATAAAACAAGGGAATTATTATTCGTCATCTGTGAATTACTTAAATCGTCCGCGTCAATTACCATTTTTTCATTCACATTCCATTTAATACTCATTTCGTCTTGTCTCTTAAAATAATGTTTCTATCTTCTTCTTTTCCTTACTCTACTAGTACCAACACCAAGGAAATGTAAGGAAATGTCTGACGAAACGTCTGAATCACGGAGTTAGTTACAAAAAAAATCGGCAGAGGCGTCTACAAACACACACCCCTCATTATTTTTATTTTTTTAAAAAAATTAATTTTCTATGGTGTGTTATTTAATATAATATTTACAGGTTTCATTGCAAGATTTCGATGGTGACATGATGGGAAAAAATACAAACGTAAATAAATAGGTAAACAGATCAATATCCAGAACAATAATAAGGTGTCGAAACAAAAAAAACATTCACAAAGTGTGCTCCCTCTGCTCGCTTGCTTTGCTGGAAGGGACTGACACCCCCTGCTACCCTTCAATCTTACTCCGATTTTATTTTTCATAGTTATTTTTTGTTGTTTTATGAACAAATGAGAGTTTATTTGAAGTAGAAATAAGTAAAAAGTAGAGAATGACAAAATGATAATTGACACGAACGATTTAAGTAATTCACGTACAACGTTTAACCGTTAGAAAAACAAAATCAAAAGTATCTTTAATAAAACAATTCACAATGGTGACGAAACACCCCTCTAAAAATCAGATTATTACGTTCCTCTCGTAAGCACCAGACATAAGTAATACCAAAACCAATCAACTGATTGGCACCTTCATTTTTAATTATAATATTTGACTTTCTCACTGCATACAACATTGCTCTTAGCAGTATTCTCCCAGGTGATGCAAATCCCAACACAAAGAAAAAACAGCCCTTGATCACCAAATCCAAGAGACACTATCTTGTCTGCACTTCCCATAGTAGTAGCTTCACCTCTCTCTTAAGTCCCTAATAGTACTCTCTTCTATCAAGAAATATACGCAAATATCTATCTGCAACCACTAAGCAAAACCCTAGTTTTCTACACATATGTGTGTATGCATGCCTAGTCTTCTGCATCCGATTGACCAGTCTGCTTGCCATTAAATTCTGATTCTACAACTCTCATTCTAGTGCTCATCTTGGAATTGGACAAAGACATACTTATGTGATAAGAAATAAATTATTATTTAAACATTAGAAAAGACAAAGAGGAATGTAGTTGAGTGAATACCATGCACGAAACCAGACACATTAATTTGAAGAATGAAAGAGAAACGCAGATACATATGGATGAGAGTTACAAGTTACATCGAAGTCGTGATAATTAACTAAAACTCTCACCAAAATGTAACCAAACACACAAGACATAGACATTAGCATAAGAACTAGAGGACTCACAAATTTAAAATTTGTAGTTATAGATTGACACACTGACACATGATCACTCTAGAACATGTAGACATAGATATGTTGGTTTTGAAGTGTAGAACTTGATTAGTTGGTGGTGGATGTGGAGCATGAGGATGACTTGGAGGTGGTGCCATAATCACCCCTAAGGCCAGTGCTAGTGGTGGGGAAGAGATCAAGGGTTTTCAAAGTCCCGCAACATGGAGGGGATGAGGTGCTTGTTGTGGCCATGTCCATCATTGTCATCCATTCCTTACCGGTAGCCGCTTTCGTGACGGGAGTTCTCTCCATCTCTCCTTCTCTCCCACATGAATCAAACTTGCAAACCAAGTTCATCACTGGAGTGCTCTCCGAGCAATTTCCCTATAACAAAGAAGGTCAAAATATTATTAGAGAGAAGATAAAGAGAAAATGGGAATTGTCACTACCACAAAGTGTTACTATATTTCTATTATATGAATATACATCAGTACATATGCACTAAAGAGAAAATAGAATTGTCACTACCACACAATGTTACTATATATGTATTACATGAATATACATTATAGTATATATGCACTATTATTTATATCTCATGTCTCAAGTCACCAGCATTATAATTATCTAGAAAGGACTAGGAAGTGATATATGGTAAGAAAGAATGCTAACAAAAATAGAAAATAAGATATATATATATATATATATATATAATGCTATTTAATTGCTTTTGTGTAGCGGAAAAGTGACATAAGAATGAGTAAAGATCCCATAAAGGAGAAAAGAGAGAGGATATGTATAACATATGATAATGTAGAACGTATATATGATCTATAATATGGTTCTGAAGATATATTTAGGATAACTTAATTCACCAAAATGTGTAGGAGAAAATCCAACGTGATAAAATCATGATGGCATCATTTGGTTTCGTTTACATAACAGGAAAAACAACAACAAGATTCCTTGTCTTCTTGGTGTTTAAACCTACTGTTCAAGTCAACATATGTTGTCACAACCTTACACACTGCACATCAAATCATCAGCTGATCACTAGAACCTCCAACAAATATGTCCTCATCAAATCATCAACTCACTAAGCTACCACCTCCAAGAAATATTTTACTAGATCGAAAAGCCTTACATGAAAACATATACAAGCTACAATAACTTTCTCCTTAAGTATATATGATCAAAACTCCCAAAAAAAAACTCATGCTGGCTTAGTTAATAGTAAGAAAGAAATTTAATAGAAGAGAAAAGCTAGCTAACTAACCAAGACGCTACAACTACCTTTGAAGAAATATTGCACAAAACCCTAGCAAGAACAAAAACATTACCACATTCTATCTTTAGGCATATGTAGAAATCCAGCTCTAGTAATCACAAAACAAGATGTAATAAGGAATTTTTTTAAGAACCCAAGAGTACTACTACTGCCACAACAACCACCACACCTAGTACTGAAGAAACGTATATTACAAAAACCATAAACAAGCAAACAAATAATCAGCACATATATACTTATAATAATGTTCACGTGTCTTCAACTTTGAAATCCAAGCTATAAATTCTTATTGTAAAGACAAGAGAAAAGAATATTTTTACAAAAATTAACGACCACCACTACCTTCAAATGAGGAAATGTCTCACAAAACCCTATGCTTCACAAGCATATGTCAAAAAGAAAAAAGAGATTTGTAACAGAAGCTCCTAATTAACACCATTTCCTGCACTGGAAATTTACACAAAACCCTACATTCTAATCACATCTGTATACATGATTACAAGTCTAGCTAGAACTCTGAAACGAAGCTTCAATTCTTAACATTTTTTGTTTCTTTTAAACACAGAGTGGTAGCAAAAACTTCCACACTACCATTACGTCCAAATAAGGAAGTGTCACTACACAACCGTAACAAGAACACAACTACCTACATAATTTGAAGCAACCCTTTATAAAACTCAACTTTATAAACCCTAAAAAGAAAGAAAAATCCAGAGAAGTAATTGTATCAAACCAATTAATTGCATAACCATAAGACTACTTAGTAAATTAAATACCACCTGGTGAATAAAGTGAGGCGAGGATTGGTAGTATGGAAAGTGCTGCAGTGGTGAATGAGGAAGCTCCATTTGAAACACTTGCTGTGGCGACTGGGGCTGCTGCGGCATCATCTGAGATGCACCTTGGAGTAGCTGCTGGTGCCTACTAAGCCTCCTCCTCATCTTCTGCCTATCCCTGGCCTTGTGGTTCTGGAACCAGTAGAACACATTCTTCCCCTCAATCTTACCATAGTAGGAGAGGTGGGCGGTTATCTGCTGTATCTGAGATGCATTGGGAGTTCTTATCCCACTCCTATACATCTCCTCAAGGATCATAAGCTGTTCTGGTGTTGGGCACCATCTTGTGGAGGGTGCTTGAGGCATAATGTTAGATTTTGAGAAGAGAGAGAGAGAGTGATGGGACAAAAGGGTATGAGAGGGTTGGGAGCAAATGGGATGGGGAGTGGGGGTTTAAGAAGAGTTGGGGTGAGTGAGAGAGTGTCAACAGTGTGCTTGTTCCACTGTAGTCATGCTGATGCTAGCTATATTGCTAGTTTTGCTACTCAGAAATCTATCCCATTCAATGAGAGTTTCAATGTTTTGGCCTTTTGCCTCTTCTTTCTCCATGTGGAGTTACTAGGGAGAGAGTGTTGGTTAGAGAGTGTGAGTGTGGATGTTGTTTTGGCTCTTTTTTTTTGGGATTTTGGCATCTTTCCTTTTCATTAGATTTGATCAAATACATGCACTGATGCACCCCCATCAAATTGGATAATTTTCACATATATTCTCCAGTTTTATTTCATTTCCAAACATAACCTCTACTGACACTTTCATTGATAATTGGTGTTTAAATCTAGCAAAAATTATAATTTTGCAAATCCTTGGGTTACTTAAAACTACTATGGATGCGAAAATGTATCTATAATGATCTCGACATAAGGAAATATTGCAAAAAATGGAGGACATTATGCAAAATAACATGGTAAAACGTAGTTGGTAGTATAACATGAAATTAGAGTGCATAGTGTTTTTTTGGATAAGGTTTTTGCTATTAGAGAAAGGAGATGCTGTGGAACACAAAGACTAAGACGAGCATGACCTAGGGTCGTAGCAAAATCCTAAATAAGTTTTGTTACACAGCCGAGTTGTTGAAAGAAACATAAAATAGACCAGTTGACGCGTAATCTATCTGCCTTCATTCGAGTAGCAATCTACCAAGTCATACTCCTCGAAATCACGGAGCATAGCTTCCGTATTCAGCCTCTTCTCTTCCTCATGCTCCGTTGCTCGTTGTTCTTCGTCCTTAATGGCAGCTATTCGTTGGATTTCCGCGATTTCTTATGCAGAAGGATCTCCTGCCGAACGGTAGTTCATTGAGTTGTCTGGTTGAAACGTTGGAACCATCTCCCAAGATTGGATACCATTGCCGTGGTTGGAGCAATTGTTACGATAACGCCTCTGCTGAAGAAGATCGGTCTTGAGCAAAGGCAGTGCGAAGTCTTTTGAGCCTTTCACGTTCTTGGTCGTCTCCCTGTCTCTTGAGGGAACCTCATGAGGCAAGACATAAATCAAAACAATCATTCATTAATGCATCAAAAGATTTATGATCTCCCCTAAATATCCTGTTATGATCTCCCCTAAATACATCAATTAGAGTGTATAGTTGATAACATTGTTTGTTCAAATTGGAGGTATCAATGACAATTGCCATTGGAAGAGTAACTTCACAAGGAAAGGTGTATCTGCAAAATCCCCTATATTTATTATGGAATGACATGCATTGGGATATCTACTTCGAAGCATCTCATGTGTGAAGTGAATAGATATGGTGATGATGATGGCACATATCATTATGAAGGCCAAAGAATCCATCAGTTTCTTTCTCCATCTCTCTGTGTCTCTCCTTATTTTTCTCTCGAAGTGTGATGGCTACAAGACTACACTAGTCCTGTCCATATGCCCCAACCACCCATGTAATTCTTAGCTACTATTTAGCTGTCAAACTCTTTTATGATGGAATACCCCACCTGCAGCTACATGATGCAAATTTAATTTGATTAAGCCAGTCTGTGGCAATAAAATGATGAATATTTGGAAAATATCTCCACCGATTCAATTCATAGCTAGCTCCAAATATTGGAAGAGTTATACAACCAATTCATGATGAGCTAGATTTTGTTAACTTGACCAGCTGATTAAAGTATGGGGAACCCCAAAATGAATTAATTCCAACTAAACATGTAAGTTTCTTCTAAAAATAGCCATATAATTGATCTGAGATGTGCGTTGACGCAAATTTGTAATAGCCTTATAATTGCACGTTATCTAGACAATATTGATAAAGATCAGTATATCGACAAAGGTTGCTACTGTTATCAATTTTTATGTTAGATATTTTATTAGCTCATTTGTGCTGAAAGAGACAATCATGCTGTGCGTAGGTCTAGTGGGATTTTTAGAAAATATATGATGCATATAACAAAAAAAAATTATAATGACAACTCAAAGGATAAGGAGCCCACTATAAACATCTTTTTGTAAAAATATATCACCTAAATTCTAATTAATTTCCTTTTCCACAAAGATGATGCAGATATTCTAATGGATATAATATTTTCAGTCTGCCACCTTCAATCTGCCCAAAGAAATCGAAGTGATAAGCCAAGGACCACAAACATGCACATCTGAATCACTAAGTTCTGGTTGCCTTTTTTGTTTTGGAGCAGTAGCAATGACTGTGTGACACATAGACAACAGTTTAGAATACTCTCTCTCATCTTGACATGCTTGCCCTATTGATTGGATCGTACGGATTGTGATAGGCATTCAACAGCATATGTCCCTTTCACCCAACGGTTCGAGATCATATAGTTCAACTCAATGTGTGGAGATCATGCATATTGCAAACCTAATCACATTACCTTTACTTATAATTGTCATTATATCCAAAATCAACCTCTCCCTTTGTTTCTTGTGTTTGGTCAAGCATATAATCGACATGACCAATCAATCCTTGCACATAAAATTTTTACTTGTTAAGATGTCATCGGCTTGCAATATTTTTGGTTACATGATCCAAGTTATAATTTTTTATATAAAATCTAAGAGATAGATATAGAATTATGCTTATATAATTCAACTAAAAATATTTAATAGAATACGATAGTATGCAATCTTCGAGAATTTTTTGCAGTTTCGACAATTTTCCATTGTCTGACTTGTGCTCTATGTTGCACCCCCAACACCCATTACGACCACCTTGACATTCATAAAATCTCCACTACAATTTGATTTTAGAGATGTTTTGAATGACTTATTAACATCTCATTCAACTATATATATTGGATTGATAAATTTTAACACAAATGTGATGTGAAATTCCCATGTGTCAGCCCAAACCTCTTGTTCTGTGTACCCTTATTGATATATACATAGATAGATATGAAGTTAGATGCCTGAAAGAAAAACCTATTGTAGTATTATTACTTTCTGTTTGCCACATAATATTGATAAGAAATAAATATATCCAGAAATACAAGAATGAATAAGTGATATTACACATTATTAGGTAGAGTACTACAAGTGACGCAAACAAGCAACTTCTTTTGGGACTGGTAATGGATTAGTATGGGAACCTGCATAGGTGGGTAGTAGGGTTTCTTGACAGGAAGAGACCTAAAAATGCTACCTAGGGTTAGAGTTCCCTCTTTAAACCCCTACCCAAAGGATGATTAAAAAAGGCTGTCATGCAGCAAGTTTAAAGAGTCTTGTCACACTTCAGACAATAAAGGGCTACAAAAGACAAGGGTGAGATTTTGATCAACCATTATAATATGAACATTGCACTAAATTAACATTGAGAGTTGAGACAATCTTGTGTTGGGCAGTTAACGGATCCTCATGTTGTGAGTTGTGACTGGTTGTTTGTCTTGGGATGATCTTTGTCAGATTGTCTTTGTAGAAAAGGAAATTTGCAAAGTGGTCCATCTTCCCAGTGGTAAGTTGGTAACGTACTAACGTCTGACCAAAATTAAATCTCTTATAATAATACTATATCAGGAGGAAAGATAAATGGAAGTAAATATCTTAATGAATGCTACTTTTTATGGTATCATTACAAGGAACAAATAAGAAGTGGTTGATGGAGAGAGCTACCTGTATTATTGTGTCATGATGATCAAAAGTTAACTACTATTTGAATTTCTCAAATCATGTACATCTTCCAGCAGTTCGTTAGCATTCAAGATGTTTCTTGTGTCAATTTTTTTGAAGGCTGCAATCATACACTTCTCTTCTAATTTTTTGTTAAAAAATATATGGTTCTTTTATCATAATTCCCCCCCCCCCCCCCCCCCCCCCCCCAAGAGTAGAGAAACACCAACTTAGCTGATCTCTTTGGTGCTATAATAAGTCTTCACAGTCGAGTAGTTCATTTTTGTCCATAAAATGCCTTAACTATGTTGGATTAGAAGTCCTTAATTAACTAGCTATCATATAGTAATCCACAAAATAATTGGTGAACATAAACACCTTAAGACATTAGTTTCATGCACAAAACCTGCTGCTAAATCCTTATTGGTGGACGTATAGACTAATTGGTAGTTTTTTATTTTTCTACTTGTAGCATACATGCATGAGGTCAAAGACTACTACCAAATGACTGAGTCTGAAAGACAGTAGAAGTCTGTAGTATCTGCAAAAAATAACATACAGAAAACAAAAGTTAAAAGGTTTTCCTTTGGATTAACCTGTCTATTTTGGACTTTTGGTGAGAGGGGAAAGGTCTGCAGAGCACCTTTTCTGAATCATAAATCGTGTGTGTTTCAGCTTTTTAACACATGTTGGCCTCTTTTTCATCACTAGTATCTTTCAAACCTTTATAGGGCGAGTTGACAAAAACTTGCTTTACAGCCTGCATGAATTGAAAGAGTATGGACCCATGATGAGTTAAAACTATTTATGACTGAATTGATTTCATTTTCATTCGATACCTAATGTCAATGAGTTCACATTCAGCATACAAGAAATTTCAGCTAAAATATTAAGTTTAGCATGGTACAATAGATTCACAATTGAATGTTGTATATTTACTAGTTGTAAATTTTCGGAAAGGAAGAAGTATATATACAAGAAGCATCACTAGAAAGGGGTAGATCTAGTATTTTTTTCTAAGTGGGGCAGATTGTCTTTCCATTAGTCGAATTTTTTATGTAGGACCTACAACTTTAAGATTATATTTTAAATACATTAATTAAAAAATTAAAAAATTGAAAATATGTTTCCTATTTTTAACATTTTTCCAAACATGAATACATTAAAATTCAAACATTCAAAAAAAATTACAACTATAAAACACGATACAATTAAATTGATTTTATTCTTACAACTAAAATTCCAATATCCAAACACAAAGCATATGGTTTGGTAAGATTTATTGGCTATGTTCGTTCTTAAATTTAAAATCAATAAAGTTTAGACAAATACAGATAGCAAAATAGTATATAAGTATAACGTAAATTATAACAATTTTTTTTGTAGTAATTATTACTATTTATGCTCATTGCTATTTTCGTTCGTGGAATTGCAGAATTTTGATTTATTATTCATTCTACGACTCTTATGTATAGAATGACTTTGATGAATAAGTTTCTTATAAATGTTAGTTTATTTTAAGTTTTCATTATATTTTCATTCAACCAACGAACTCGACAGTGTCAAAGTAAGATATAATATGTCAATAAACATAATTGTACTAGAAAAGTAAGATTGTACGTCATGATCAAAAAAGTCAAATCCCAAACATTCACGGTACCTAACTAAAATCTATGCAATGTTTATTTTTTAACTAAAAAATTATCAAACTTACACAACAATACAAGTCCAAAAGATTATAATTTATATTCCAAATGTAATTGTTCAAAAGAACTTCAAAGTCCCCATTCTAAATCAAATTGACATTAAAATCAATTTTTGTCAAAATATTATTTTAGCTCATTCTAATTTTCAAATTAAACTACAGTAAAACAATTATACCACAAACTTCAAGATAGTATACTTAAATATATATGATTGAATAAAAAAGTAAAAAAAATTGAGTTTTTTTTGGGGAAAATCTGGGTGGGGCAGGTGCCCACTTGCTCATAACGTGGCTATGCCGGTGTCACTAGGCACATGCCAATGTTAAATTAAATCATACCGATAGATCAAAAATCTAAAAATTCAATTTTCTCGCCGGAAAATAGTGGTTTTCATATTAGTTTAATAAAATCAGCATATTTACTTTCAAGGGTCATTAAGAAATTTTTGGATGTGGTAGCTGAACTTGAAATTATTCTTGGACTGATACAGCTTAAATGGATGGCTTAAACTAACCAAATTTACAAAATCACAATCTTCTAGTGAAATCCAAACTCATGGTTTGTAGTTGTGAACGCATGACTTTTCCAATATACATTCAAACTTTGCATGCTAGAAGGAAAAAAAACTGTAGCACAGTCTGAATTTGGTCAAATTACAATATCAGTTAGTTTCAACACTGATCGACACGTTTGTTTTGAATTTGATCTCTGGATCCCGAGATGTCCCAAAAGTTGAAAGAAGACAAGGAAAATATGGATATTCTATATATGGTTTCTTAACCACTCACCTGAAAACTCAAGTGTCAATCACTTGTCTCCAGCCAGACCTCGAGGGTGCATGCAGCGCTTCCGATACCCCCTATAGCAAAACCTATTCATACAAATCCAATTCCCAACAGGGCAGCAACAGTTGTGAAATCTGTAGGAGATTCTTCCTTTGGTCAAACCCCACCTCTATGCTTGTATTTCTTTGGTCAAACCCCACCTCACATGTTTAAAATCAATTTCACAACTACAATTTTCTCTCCTACATTTCTTTTCTTTGGAACTGATCTATTGTTTGCATTTCATACGTAGACTATACCTACCATGTATTTGTATGAGAGAGAAAAACAATATGGAAAGTTGGGTACGTGGAAGTTGACGTGACCTTTCTCTCATAATCTCTTAAATCATACCATTCCCTTCACACGCAATCTATCTCTCTTGCCCACTGCCCTTCTCTCTCCTCTTTTTGTCTTTACCAATAACATTCCAATTACAATTCCAATTCCAATTTGAAGCCATACATGCCACGACTCCAAACACCACTTCTGTGTAGCTTCTGCTAATCTGCTCCCTCCAAGTCCAAACTTAAAACCCCAGCAGCAGCTATCACCATCTCTGTCAGGGAGAATCTCTATTCTATTCTATATGCATGGATGGGTGGTCCACCCTAATAATATTGTAATTATTGCTACTGGTATATTCTTCAATACTACAAATTAAACCCTAGTTCCCATTTCAGCGGTGTTGCAGTGTAGTAGTGTAGATGTTGTAGTACCATTCAACTGTGACAACACACCCTACACATGACCTGACCTCACAATTGCGCTCTACCATCATTTTTCACTTCACTATTCAAATGTGACTATTTGCGGGATCATTATACGAGACTATCTACCTATGGATGCTGATTATTATATTTCCTTTTATTTTAAAAGACGTAACGTCCTGAAAACAGCGAAAAATTTAAACAATAATAAAGACCGTCAACGGTCAACATCGGGTACGTCACGGGAAACAAACCAACATATATAATATAAATATGATCCACGTGGAAGTCAAATATACAAACTGACTGTGATTACAACAAAAACTATACAATATGTAATCACCTCAAAAAGGAAGAGACTGACATCTACAGGATCAGATCCCGGGGGCATTCTCCTCAGTCACCACCTCGACTCTAATGCAACTCGCTACCTGAAATGAAAACAATTGAAACATGCATGAGTTCCCTGAAGGAACCCCGTATACCAAACCTCCTAAAATACAAAATGGAATTAAAGACAATGCAATGCAATGCACATGATCATCTGCCTCGGGTCCACAGTAATACCCATCTCCGCCTCCGCGGTACTGAACCACTCCTGCCACCACTAGGTCAAGTCAGTCCACCACTGCCTCACAAGGGTCAGTCGGCACCACTGCTCCCCAAGAGTGCAGAAAGGAACCCTGGCACTACGCCGCCACCCCAGGAGCGAGTCAGCCCGCCGAATACACAACTCGGGTCAGACGACAGCCGTTGCTCCCCCAAGAGCCGCCAGACGCGCACCCTGCCGGAACATCCTCGGCCTACCGACAAACCCCTGCTAACAGCCCAAGGTTTACGACACTCATCCCTCACATCACGCTCGATATGAGAGGCCAACAATAATACGCCTTCGTCGAAGGTGAAATCCGTCGCTCTCAAGGCCGGTAATCGACCGTCGCCTCGGAGCCGGTAGTCGACCTGTACTCAACGGATCGCGTGTGGATAAATCCACCAACCTGTGGCAGATCGGTCGACCGCTACAAGCACACCGGTCGACCGGTCTTCCACACAGTACTCGGTACTGTACAAACAAGTGTATCGGTCGAACCACGCCAACCGAATTACCGACCAATCGGTCGAACAAAAGTCATTTAGCGGTCGACCATTTGGATGGTCTACGCTATACAATATTTATAATATTTATATATCCGACCGGTCGAACCAAGGGGCCGTTCAACCGATAACAGGGATTTCAACATTTTGCCCAAGTCTTAGTCGGTCGACCGGAACTGAAATACAGTTCGACCGAAACAACACAGACACTACACTGCTTAATTAAATGCTTAGTCGGTCGACCGAAAGTCAAAGAGCGGTCAACTGTTTTGATGGTCAAAGCTCCCAACCAACTTAGCATCGAATAGATCGGTCGAACAAGGTTAAGGGCGTTCGACCGTTTAATAAGTCAAAAACCCCAAACCGACCTATTCTCATTGTTTCGGTCGACCGGCTAAGTGGACCCGTTCGACCGATAACAATATCAACCTTTTTTCCCGCACAAATCTGGCATAACGGTCGACCGTCCTCAGACATCGTTCGACCGTTCGCGGGTGCAAATCAATATAATAATAGGATCGGTCGACTGCCCATAGGCACCGGTCGACCGATCGTCGTCTTCAACCTCTGAATAGGTTGCAATCCGACGGGGAATTCGACACCAACGTCGATCCCCAACACTCACAAAGCTTATGTGAGTTATAATGAAGATTTGGCATACCTTATTGATGTTTGTGGAAGCTTCCCAAGCTTTGGCAAACTCAACCCAACTCCTTCTCCTTCACTTCTTCTCCTTCTCCTTCTTCTTCTCCTCGAAATCGCTTCTCACACTCTCTGATTAACTTGAAGAAGATGAAAAACGTTTTTGTTAGATCTAAACTTCTATTTATAGGCAAAACCCAAACTTATCCAATCCTCCACCTCACCCTTCACTGTAGCAAACTTAATTAGGTTAATTAGGTTTAGTTTAGTTTAATTAGGGTGTTTTAGGTTAAGGTTATTACAATCTACCCTCCTTAAAGGAATTTCGTCCGCGAAATTCGAAGCAACTGACCTACCGGAATAACTCTGCATACTGCTTCCTGACATCCTCCTCGATCTCCCAGGTAGCCTCTCTGACACTGTGATGTTGCCACCTGACCTTCACCATCGGAATCGCTCTCCTCCTGAGCTGATGTACCATCTGATCCACAATCTCAACTGGTCTCTCATCTAATGACAAATCCTGCTGGATCTCTGGCACTGCTATCTCTATCACATGAGCTAGATCGGTCACGTACTTCCTTAACATAGAAACGTGGAAGACGTTGTGAAGTCCTGCGAACTGTGGCGGTAGTGCAATCCTATATGCCACCTCCCCAACCCGATCCAATATCTCAAAAGGTCCGACATACCTCGGACTAAGCTTCCCCTTCTTCCCGAATCTCATCACCCCTCTGGAAGGTGAGATCTTCAGGAAGACATGATCTCCTGCCTCAAAAGTCAGCTCACGCCTCCGCGTATCCGCATAACTCTTATGCTTGCTCTGTGTTGTAGCTAGTCGTCTCCGAATCACGTCGACCTTCTCTGAATATAACTGTATAATGCCAGGTCCAACTAGCTGTCTCTCGCTCACATCACTCCAGCATACTGGCGATCTACACGGCCTCCCGTATAATGCCTCATATGGTGTCATCCCAATACTCGAGTGGTAGTTGTTGTTGTAGGCGAACTCTATCAGCGGCAAGTGCTCATCCCAATGCCCAACCCAGTCGAGTGTGCACGCTCTCAGCATGTCCTCCAATGTCTGTATCGTCCGCTCTGACTGACCATCTGTCTGTGGGTGGAAAGTTGTGCTAAACTTAACACGTGTCCCCAGTACTCTGTGTAGACTCTCCCAAAATTGCGAAGTGAATCTGGGATCTCTATCTGAAATGATACTGACTGGTCCCCCATGAAGTCTGACAATCTCCTCAATATATAACTTAACTAGACCATCTAGAGCAAGAGTGATCTTAATAGCTAAGAAATGCGCCGACTTGGTCAGTCGATCGACTATAACCCAAATCGCGTCGTGGAATCTCCGTGTCTTCCGCAGCCCCGTAACAAAAACCATCGTCACGTGCTCCAACTTCCACTCGGGCAACTCTATCCTCTGCATCTGCCCGGCTGGTCTCTGGTGCTCAATCTTCACCTGCTGACAGACCAAACACCTCGACACAAAGTCTGCAACGTCCTTCTTCATACCTCGCCACCAGAAGTTCCGCTGCAGATCTTTGTACATCTTGGTGCTCCCTGGATGAATGGAATATCTCGATCTGTGTGCCTCCTCCATGATATCATGTCTCAGGTCCTCTGACCTTGGCACCCAGATACGGTCTCTGAATCTCAGACCTCCATCAACTCCAATTCTGAAGTCTGACCCATCTTTAGCAGCTAACTGTAACAAACCGCTCAACTTCTCATCTGTAGTCTGAGCATAAATCATTGTCAATATTGTCTGAGGCTCCACTCTCAATCCTGCAATCACTGCACCCTCAGCACTATCTGCAAATGGTCTCCACTCTGCTAAAGACTCCAGCAGTCGCCACTCCTGAATGCATAGGCCTGCTACTGATACCTCCACCTTCCGGCTCAAAGCGTCTGCAACTGTGTTCGCCTTCCCCGGATGGTAAGAGATAGTGAAATCGTAGTCCTTAATGAACTCAAGCCATCTGCGCTGCCTCATGTTCAGCTCCTTCTGCGAGAACATGTACTTCAGACTGTGATGATCTGTAAACACCTCAAACAGCTCGCCATAAAGGTAGTGTCTCCAGGTCTTCAGTGCGTGAACCACTGCTGCTAACTCCAAATCATGAGTCGGGTAATTCCTCTCATGGACCTTCAGCTGTCTTGATGCGTACGCGATCACCCTCCCGTGCTGCATAAGTACACATCATAAGCCAATACCTGAAGCGTCGCTATAAATCACAAATCCACCTGTACCACTCGGTAATGACAAAACTGGTGCTGTGGTCAACAGTCTCTTCAGCTCCTGAAAGTTGTCCTCGCACTTCTGCGACCATACAAAAGTGACTCCCTTCTGCGTCAGAGCCGTCAGTGGTGCTGCCAATCTCGAGAAGTCTTTGATCAAGCGACGGTAATAACCCGCCAGTCCAACAAAGCTCCTAATCTCCGTCACGCTCGTAGGGGTCCTCCACTCTGTCACTGCCTCTACCTTCACCGGATCCACTGATATCCCTTCTGCTGATACAATGTGTCCGAGGAACGCCACTCTGTCCAACCAAAACTCGCACTTTGAGAACTTAGCATATAACTGCTGAGCTCTCAAGATGCTGAGTACAATCCTTAGATGCTCTCTATGCTGCTCCACATTTGGTGAATAGATCAAAATGTCATCCACAAAGACAATCACAAATCTGTCAATATACTGCCTGAATGTCCGGTGCATCAGATCCATGAATGCTGCTGGAGCATTCGTCAATCCAAATGGCATCACCAAGAACTCGTAGTGTCCATATCTCTTCCGGAAAGTTGTCTTCTGGATGTCCTCATCTCGGATCCTCAACTGGTGATATCCTGAACGCAGGTCAATCTTCGAGAAAACCTTCACTGACTGCAGCTGGTCGAAAAAGTCCTCGATCCTAGGTAAGGGATACCTATTCTTCACCGTCACCTAGTTCAGCATCCTGTAGTCTCTGCACATCCTCAAGGATCCGTCCTTCTTCTTCACGAACAAAACTGGTGCACCCCAAGGCGAGACACTCGTCTGATAAACCCAGAGTCCATCAACTCCTGCAACTGCTTCTTCAACTCTGTCAACTCAACAGGTGTCATCCGGTATGGAGCCTTCGACTGCGATGTAGTGTCAGCTGCCAACTCGATACCGAACTCCAACTCTCGGTGTGGTGGTAAACCTGGAATCTCCGCTGGAAAAACATCTGCGAACTCTTGCACCACCTCAATGTCGTCCAACCTCTGAGACTCTGCCTCCGCAACCACAAGCGTCGCTAAAAATGCTGCACAACCCTGCTGCAACAGCCTCTGAGCCCTCACAGCAGATACAATAACATGACCTCCTCTGTTTCTGACCCCTCTGATCAGAATATCAGGCAAACCCTTCCTCGGGTTCAAAATCTTCTTCTCACGGCACAAGACTCGAACATCATATTGGGACAGCCAATCCATTCCAAGTATAACATCAAAGTCCTCCATCGGTAGCAAGACCAGGTCTGCCGGAAACTCCTGATCTCCCGAAACAACCGTGGCGCCGGGGACAAATCTCCCCACAGTGCCCACCAGACCCAGGGGTGTGCTGACCTCCAAAGTGACAGTCAACATCGCAAGGGTACAACCCAACACTCCCGCAAATTGCTCTGAGATGAACGAGTGTGTCGCGCCACAATCAAAGAGCACCCTAGCTACTGAACCAGCAACAAGAAGCGTACCTTCCACAACAGCGCCTCCATCCCTAGCCTCCTCTGCCTGGATGGTGTAAACTCTACCAATGCGCTGCCCCTGCTGTGGTCTAACAGGTGGTCTACCTCCGCCTCCACCTATGCTTGGTGCTGGTAATCCCGGTGGTCTGCTCGGCCCAGCTTCTCGACTCGGACAGCTCCAAATAAAGTGACCCAGCTGGCCACATCCATGACAAGCTCCAGTGGTGAAACACTGCCCGGAGTGAAACCTGCCACAACTACCACAAGGCTCAGGTCGTGGTGTTGCAGCTCCGGCTCCCCAAGAGTGCAGAAAGGAACCCTGTCACTACGCCACCACCCCAGGAGCGAGTCAGCCCGCCGAATACACAACTCGGGTCAGACGACAACCGCTGCTCCCCCAAGAGCCGCCAGACGCGCACCCTGCCGGAACATCCTCGGCCTACCGACAAACCCCTGCTAACAGCCCAAGGTTTACGGCACTCATCCCTCACACCACGCTCGATATGAGAGGCCAACAATAATACGCCTTCGTCGAAGGTGAAATCTGTCGCTCTCAAGGCCGGTAATCGACCGTCGCCTCGGAGCCGGTAGTCGACCTATACTCAACGGATCGCGTGTGGATAAATCCACCAACCTGCGGCAGATCGGTCGACTGCTACAAGCACACCGGTCGACCGGTCTTCCACACCGTACTCGGTACTGTACAAACAAGTGTATCGGTCGAACCACGCCAACCGAATTACCGACCAATCGGTCGAACAAAAGTCATCTAGCGGTCGACCGTTTGGATGGTCTACGCTATACAATATTTATAATATTTATATATCCGACCGGTCGAACCAAGGGGCCGTTCAACCGATAACAGGGATTTCAGCATTTTGCCCAAGTCTTAGTCGGTCGACCGGAACTGAAATACAGTTCGACCGAAACAACACAGACACTCAACTGCTTAATTAAATGCTCAGTCGGTCGACCGAAAGTTAAAGAGCGGTCGACCGTTTTGATGGTCAAAGCTCCCAACCAACTTAGCATCGAATAGATCGGTCGAACAAGGTTAAGGGCGTTCGACCGTTTAATAAGTCAAAAACCCCAAACCGACCTATTCTCATTGTTTCGGTCGACCGGCTAAGTGGACCCGTTCGACCGATAACAATATCAACCCTTTTTCCTGCACAAATCTGGCATAACGGTCGACCGTCCTCAGACATCGTTCGACCGTTCGCGGGTGCAAATCAATATAATAATAGGACCGGTCGACTGCCCACAGGCACCGGTCGACCGATCGTCGTCTTCAACCTCTGAATAGGTTGCAATCCGACGGGGAATTCGACACCAACGTCGATCCCCAACACTCACAAAGCTTATGTGAGTTATAATGAAGATTTGACATACCTTATTGATGTTTGTGGAAGCTTCCCAAGCTTTGGCAAACTCAACCCAACTCCTTCTCCTTCACTTCTTCTCCTTCTCCTTCTCTTCTTCTTCTTCTCCTCGAAATCGCCTCTCACACTCTCTGATTAACTTGAAGAAGATGAAAAACGTTTTTGTTAGATCTAAACTTCTATTTATAGGCAAAAATCAAACTTATCCAATCCTCCACCTCACCCTTCACTGTAGCAAGCTTAATTAGGTTTAGTTTAGTTTAATTAGGGTGTTTTAGGTTAAGGTTATTACATATACCAAAACTTAATAGCTAGCATTTTGTGTAGGATCAGTTTACATGCGAAACCATCATTCTAGGTAGCCTTTATGGCAATATTTCAAAAAAAAAATTATCGTGTTGTTGGGGCTGTGTGGTCCGTGTGGACCATAACTTTAATTTTTTTAAATCTAACATATTACATTCTTTTCATAAGTCAACGGATCTACTTTTGGTTGCTTCTATGTGTTTCCTTTTTTGTAAGACTTATATTAAAATTTTGTCCCTTGTATTTCTGTGTTGGTTCGGTTTATAAATGAAATGCTAGCCTCCGAAGGAAGTTTTCCTGAACTATTTTTTATTTTATTTTTGAACCGTTAAACATGGTCCGTGTCAATTATCATTTTGTCATTCTCTCCTTTTTACTTATTTATGCTCCAAGCTTTCATCTTTTCATACTACAACAAAAAATCATCATGAAAAATAAAATCAAATTAGGAACGTGGAAGTCACAGCTCCTGCACGGGATGTTAGTCACCTAGCAAAATGAGCGAGCAGAGGGAGCACGCTTTGTGGACGTTTTTTGTTTCAACACCCTATTATTACACTCCGGATATTGATCTGTTTACCCGTTTATTTACAATTGTGTTTTTTCCCACCCCGTCACCACTGAAATCTTGCAACGGAACCTAAAATAATTTGAAATAACACACCATATAAATTCAAGATTTTAAAAAAACCCGGGACATAATGAATATTAAATGAAATGTGAATAGTAAAATAGTAATTGACACAGGTGATTTAAGTAATTTGTGGACGATAAATAGTAATTTTCTTTTGACCGTTGTTTGGGTTGTGGACCACAACCTTAATTGTTTAGTCTAATATATCAAGCTTTTAACAAACCCAACGGATCTTACCCTATGACGTAATTCCAATTATTTCAAAAAAACAACCTTCAATTTATGAGTAATTAAATCTTCGATCATGATCGATGAGGATTTTTTTATATCTAGATTTATTGGTCGTGGACATTGATAAGGCCATCCCTATCGGTCCCCCCCCCCCCCCCCCCGGTCATCCAGGTTGGTTAAAAAAATCAGTTTTTTTAAATTTGTTTTAGATGTTAGGTTTATTTATTTGTTAATAAATTGTTCTAGATGTTAGGTTTATTTATCTGTTGGAGATGTTGGAGAATAAAAGTTAGTAGAAATAAAAGATGATGTGGATGAGAGAGGTAGGTTGTGGTGAGTTGTGTTGGGTTGTGGTTAAGAGTTGAATATTGTAGGAAAGAGAAGAAAATGAGTTCGGGAAAAAGAATGTTGATGTGGAAAATAGAGAAATTAATTTGGAAGAGAAAGTTCATGACCAAGTCGTCCAGGTCATGATTAGTAATTGACCTAAGATCACTCCATTCAATGCCCACGTTGAAACGTCACGACCTTACGTGACGTTCAAAAAACTCGTTAGTTATCCCTTTGTAGCCGTAATATATGCAGGAATGATGAACAGAAACTTCGCAAAGCAACGTCGATATGAAATTGGATCTACTACATTTTGAATTAATTAAACCATTCATTAGTTCAAAGGAGTGATAGAAGTATATTGCACAAAGATTGTGCTTCATTAAACGTACTTACACCTAGCTTGATCAGTCGGCGCCAAAAGATATTCCCTGTTTCTTTGATATCAAAATTCTAAACTTTCATTTTCTATTACCAAAAAAATGATTTGTATTATCGTAATCAATCACATCCACTCTCTTCTTACTTTTAACACCTCCCGAAATTTTCGTAACCGTATCTAATATGAAAATTAGAGAACATTGGTAACAATCTTGAAAATTTTGATACAATTATTCCATACCAATGATATTCAAGAGAAATATCGAACTTCTTTATTACATTTCAGATGGAAGACACAAGGTAAGAATGGTATGGGGATTTTTTTTTAGCATGGTCGCATGCAAGAGTGATATGCGTGAATCTATGATTGACGTGGACTTTAGCTTTAGAACACTATGTATTGGATAATAAAGTATCTTTTACCGTATGATAATGGTTAAGTACTACAGTGATTTGGTTGGGCAGCACTTACTGTTGCACTTCTCACCTTCTGACTACGGATCTTTCACCTTCTCTTTCCATCTCTAGCTATGTATCTGTCTATGTACATACACAACTTTTGTCTGACAGAATCAGAAGAAAAGAATTGGCTTGACCAGAGCAGTTTTAATTCTGTGCTCTGACCCTCCTGCTGGGTGCAATCTAGTTTACAAGAATTGTGGACATGCATGTTTATTGTCTATTGTCGTGGTTGGAATTTAGAGCACAGAAGCTTACCAATTAAAGTCGTTACGAATTGGTTGATGAGAATCAAATATATGTATGTCTCACTTAAGCTTAATTTTTACTATACTATGTGGCATTTCTCAGATGAACTTTCTCGGAGAGAAACCAAATGTATTTTAAGAAATATTTTAGGCATTTCCTTATATCTTTGTTAGTGTATTCTTCGTTTCTACCTTAATTTTCATATGAGAAACTGATATTACGACCTCGAGCATATACCATTGGCTAGTGAACTGAGAGTGGATACAATGCAATTTTTAGATGCTTCTTCTCTAGCCAACCAAGGTTAAGAAAGTGGCAGAGGAACGATAATCGATGCGGTCAGATGGGTTGTCTATGTATGAAAAGAAATATATATAGTCTTACATTGCTCGACCGGAGGTAAAGGAAAGTGTTGCAAATGTAACCATAGATTGCTTAAAAGTTCAAAAATAAAACCATACATAAGAATCGTGACGACTAAAGGGCTCCGTTTGGAACTGAATTTTGAAGATCAGATTTTGTGTCGCAAAAATTAAGAATAAAATGTGGTTTATATTTGACATTCATAAACTTAAACTCTCCATACTAAGACTAGAGAGATTAAAGTACGTTAGGGAATTGTTTTTTATCAAAGCTTAGAAAGCTTGATTATTGCGATACCTATGTGGATCAAATGAAGAAGTATATAATCGTTGAACGTATTACGTATATATATAAATATGATATATTTCATGTGAAGACATGTTGACGTCAGGATGGAGTCGAAAACAGTGGAGATGGGAAGAAGGGTGAAACAACAGCACAAAGAACAAGTCATGCACAGTGCCGAACACGTATAACAAATCTAAACTAGAGTCCCAATGACTGCAGCAAGCTTACCTTTAAGGGTCAATGGGGGAACCAACTGTCGTAAATTCCTGTTGGTGGAGAAAAGAGAAAGAGAATGATGTTGTTAATTTGCTCCTTGCATGCATGTCGACTGGAAGAAGGGAACTACAGCAGATTCCATCAAGAATATATATATATATAGTCTGGATGTGTATTCAATTAACGTGCACCAGATCGAACTCATATGTCTTGTTTGCATTGTGTTGAGGGATGAGAAGACTTCACGAACTAATTGATGGCGCCACTTCCCATGTGACAACTCGAACTGATATTTGGTGCACATCCAACAGAAGCATTATTATTTTTAGTTTTCGGTTCTCTAACCAAAACTAATAAAAAATGAGTTGTGACCGGGTGATGAAGTTGATCATGG
Organism: Triglochin maritima; assembly: GCA_963682175.1. Classification (NCBI taxonomy): domain Eukaryota; kingdom Viridiplantae; phylum Streptophyta; class Magnoliopsida; order Alismatales; family Juncaginaceae; genus Triglochin; species Triglochin maritima. Next base: position 1,853,934 of record OY821774.1, read on the forward strand.
GTGCGATCAGGGTGGGACATGAAACCACACTCATTTTTTTTGCAAAAAAATCAATAAACTATTATTATGTAGTGTATGTAAATATGTAATCGTAAAAGTTATGTAAATTTAATATTATTATATTTAAAATCCCCAAATTGTAATGCAATTGTAAGCACACATATATATATTATCCCTAATAATCAAATAGGAATATATATATACGTAACAAATTTCTATACAAAATGGTTGAGATTGTAAATTCACAGCCACAAGAGTCAAACCCTTATTACAAATTTACTTCTAAAATTTCCTTTCCTTTTACTATTCTTTCATTTTGCCCATCCTTACCAGAACCAAAAGTCCACTCGATGAGCACCAGAAAATTAACATCCTGGTTATATGTATACAACCATCAGATCTCATATCTTTGGCGACACACCCAACGGTTAAAAGTCATGTTCAGCCATGGCATTTTCATAAATGTCAATTTACTCAAATTAACATATTTTCTCTTTGACACATTAGCATAATTTTTTTTATTTTTTTACTATTCATCTTTGAACTACAACCCACCCATAAATGTTAACCCAATCACATTAACACTCTTTCACTTTCACCTCATTTATTTTTCATTCTTTTAAAATTTTCACAATTTCAATTAATTATTTCACATAATTTATTTATCGTAAATTAGTAAAATTAAATGTGAATATTTACGGATAATTGAACTAAAATTTATAAAATATTAAACTTGTGTACAATAACTAGACTTCAAAATTAAAATAACACAATTCATAAAAATAATTCTCAATCCTCATGTTGTCTGTAACGCTGCCACATGTTCTCGATCAAGTTTTCTTTGAGTTACAAATGTTTACGATGACCTTGAACGTGATATCTGTTATCCGAGTACATGTTGATATCAACAACGTGGTCGAATGAAAATTGTAAGGACCGATCATCAGAATTTCTACTGACGAACTCGGTTGATCTTGGACGAATTCGATTGTATCTCCGAAATTAGCAAAAATTAGAAGAAAAAAGATAATTAATTAGAAGAAAAAATTTAAAATTGTGTAAGTAATTAACATAATTATTCTAAATTTAATTACAGTAATTAACAAAATCATCTTATTTAACAATACTAATTAATTTACAAATTAACTAAATTTAAAACAAAGAAAAAACCCACCTGGGCGCCAAAACCTCGCGCCCCATTGAGGGCGAAAACAAATTCCCGGCCATGAACATGGCCCAAGGCTTCCTCTATCTTCCAACTCCAACAGGATAACAGGTCATGCCGCACAAACCATAGAATAAATAGCTTATTCTCCCAACATATCAATTATTATTATTATTCATATGTTCTTAGTTTCAAGTCAACCACCATAATTAATTGATTGCTAAAGTTTTCGAATATATTTTACTTTTTAGTTCTATAATTATAAATTACATTTTTTTTTTACAATTCGAAGTTTAATCATATAGGTTCCATATATTTTTGTGCTTCACAAGCGGTCAATTTTTAACAAGGTCACTAATGATTTATTTGATCAACTTAGTAATGATGAAGATGAATGTATCGTTTTTAAAATATGAAAATTGGTTGTGATCAATTATATTTTGTTTACACATAAGGTAGTATTCTTTTGAGAGAGAAAATGTCATTTTGTAAACCATGTACGATGATATTTTTTTCTTGATTTATTATTAAACCCCACCAAAATGAAACTCTTGGTTTGACCATTACAATTGATAGCTCTCTGATCTTGAATCGATTAACACATGAATTGGCTTCTAATACGTAAGTTACATGTTTAATTTAGGATTAAGTAAAAAACGTAATTCATTAAAAAATATAGGGTTACTAATTAAGTGGCTCTTGTTCAAACAAAAACCGAACACAAGCTGCAAAAAATGATTAACAAGGTAAACACAATGATAAATTTGGTTGGTCCACCACCTCAACAAAACCTAAGCACTTAGGTGAAGGGTAGTGAATATAACTTTATTATATAGTGTTGTACACTTTTTGTGTTTAGCAATGTGGGACTATTTTCTCAACACTCCCCCGCACGCGTGACCGAGATAATTTTCTCCGTGTCTACGCGTGAACAATATAGGTTGGAGTGAGCCCCCACAGGTCAATCGACCCGCTCTGATACCATATTAAATTTGGTTGGTCCACCACCTCAACAAAACCTAAGCACTTAGGTGAAGGGTAGTGAATCTAACTTTATTATATAGTGTTATACACTTTTTTGTTTAGCAATGTGGAACTATTTTCTCAACACACAAGTTGAACCTAATTTATTGAAGTTCAACTTGCGATTGATTGAATCTAACTTGCATGAACCATTCATATCTTCAAATTAAGAGCTAGTGATCAACTCCGTCAAAAAATCATCAATCGATTTTCAATATTACGTTACCGGAAGTCAACTAGTCAGGGATTACATATCAAAGAAACAAATTGCAAAAATGGGGTGTCATTTCATTAAGAGGATCCTCAAATGGGAAAGAAGTAGAAGGATATATATCGCAGGCTATATATATAAGGAAGTTTTCTACGATCTAGAGAAGAAGTAGAAATGGAAAATAAATAAATATCGGACAAAAGTATAATAGTTTATTCTATTAAAGTTCTGTTGTCATACCTTTACTGCAAATCATGTTAACTTCTTAATTGTTCAAAATGTTAAGTTTCTTTTTTCATCTTGTAGAGCAAAATGTGCATGTTAAGTTGTTCCTTGTACTCATAGGTTTGATCGTTATGTATATATCGTTACACCACCACAGAGGGACAGCAATCGTTGATATTTTCTTGGAGAAGTTGACCTTGCATGGTCTGTCAAGTTTAAATAAAGTCTTTCCCTAAATTTTCTGAAGAACTTTGATAAAATCGTTACCTTACACTTATTCAAAGCAAAATTCTTTTTCTTAATTTTCTTATCTTTTATATCTGAAATGGAAATCAGTTTTCATTAAACAGTGTCGCTTTAGAAAAAAATCAAATCAGTAATGTCTATTAGTATTGCAGTCACCAATTTGTATAATTGGAGACTCAGATTTAAGCAAAAAGAACGGGTCAGGATAAGAAAGCCCAAATAAAACTTATAGTTTGCCAGTCCATCCCAACAGGGCCTATAAGGCGGCCTTCTGAGTTTGAGCCGATCTATAATAAGAAAAGATTAGGCTACAAAATATTTAAGGCTTGGGCCCTACTATAAATCTATATACTAATCTTCGAAATAAAGTAGGGTTTTACTATCTGAATTGCTATTCGTCGTCTTAAAACTACTTAAATCGTCCGTAAGATTACCATTTTGCCCCTCTACACTTTCTACTAATATAACCCCTCATTTCACTCTTTTAACACAACTTTCTCGTCATATCACTTTTCTATTCACCACATAAGATGTCTCGGAGGCCAGAAAAAGAACCAACGGAGACCCCTGACTACTCACATCTGGTAAATTACCTTGTTTATTTCAATTATTTAAAAAAAACATTTTTGAGTCAGGTGTCCGCGGGAACCGCCCAACGAGAGGGTGATCTACTCCATCACCATCAAAATCTTGCAACAGAACCTGAAAATTTTGAATTTAACAAAAAATTAAAAATAAAAATAAAATCGGGCGTCTGGCAAAGCCGCCTCCACCTTTGTGGAGGCGTGCATCTAAGCTGCCTCCAGCAAGGTGGAAACCGCCTCCACCTATGTGGATGCGGCTGGCTAAACCGCCTCCACCTATGTGGATGCGTCCTATCTAGACGCCTCCACCTGGGTGGAGGCGGCTTAGCCAGACGCCCGAGTCGGGAAAAAAATTCTGCCCCCGTTACCTCGCCGGATTCTGGTGCTTCGCCGGACATTTTCGTGGTGTTGGTACTGAGAATGTGAGTAAAACTGAGTCAAACATCTTGTTTAAAGACACGGGACGAAATCGGTATTAATTGATTTGTTAAGGGCAAAAAGGTCATTTTGGGGCGATTTAAGTAGTTTTCCGGCGACGAATAGTAGTTCCCTTTTACCATTCTGCCACTAAAAAACACTTTTACTAAGATGTCATCCAGTTATGACTATTTGTCTAGAATCAACTAATAAAATATTTTAACATCCAAAATGTCATTATGATTTTTTTATGTCACTCCGTTACTTTTTCTGTTAACGGTGTTACTGTTCTTTTAAAGACGTTAAAAATATTAATATTAAATTGTAAATTTTACAATTTCACGCTAAAAACGTAATTAATTTTTTTCTCATATATTTTTCTAGTTTTTTTTGGCTATTTTGCCACTTAGAAACACTCGTTTCCCTTAAATGCCATCTAGTTAATTTTTCTTCTTCTTCTTTCTCTCTCCTCTCTTGTCCTCTCTCTGTTCTTTCCTATCTGGATTGTTGGAGAGAGAGAAGATACTGAGGTGGGAGAGCGGCGAGAGATTTTCTTCCGCAGTATCTTCTCTTCAAAAAACCAGAGATGATACATTGAAAAATCTTGTCGAGAGAAGAGAAAGGATGGAGAAATAAGAGAGAGAAAAAAAAGAAAGAGACGAGAGAAAAAATTAACTGGATGACATTTCAGGAAATCAAGTGTTTCTGAGTGTCAGAATAACAAAAAACCATAAAAAATATGAGAAAAAAAATAATTAATTTTTTGAGGATGAAATTGTAAAATTACAATTTAATATTAATATTTGTAACGTCGTTAACGGAACAGTAACACCGTTAACGAATAAAGTTGTTTCTGGATAAATAGTCGTAACTAGATGACATTTCAGGAAATCAAGTATTTTTGAACGGTAGAGTAGCAAAAAAAACCAATAAAGTAACATGAGATACCCGAAAATCCAAATGATATATTTTAATCAAATTTCACGAGCTAACATTATTTTTCTCGACCCGTAGATAATGAAGTTGACTTATTAAGCATTACTTATCAAGGATTTAATTTTACTTTGAAATCCACGCTTTTATATGAAGAAAGTATGGTCTACATACTTTTCTCTAAAATGTCAGTAGTCAGTGAAAAAAAAGCAGAAGAAAAGTGCCGATATTAGTGTTGATATTCGCCAATGACAGTCAAGGAAAACAATGTTTAAGAGTTCAATTTCGGTTATTTTATTCTATATAAATTCAATAATACTACGTTAGGATGATGCATAAAAATCAGAACGTTTCAAGAATTAGGGAATATTTATTTTGTAATTACCACACAAGTTTAGTTGTTTACCAACAAATCAGATTAATCAAACGGCTCAAAACGCTCGTCCCCCCTAATCGGTCGGATCCAACGATCGGCTCCGGCAACCAACCCTTCCTCTCCCCTTCTTTCTTCTTCCCTCCTCTTCCCACTTCCTCTTTTTTCCCTACATTCCCCAATTTGCCCTTCTCGTCTTTCCTATTCCCACTCCTCTCCCCCTTCTTCTCCGCTTCCCACCATCGCGACCACATCTCACCCCCAAATTCAACGCTCCAGATTTTTCCACGTCTTCCTCTTCCTCTCCCTTCTCTCCTTCCTCGTCCCACCCCACTACTTATTCACCTCTCGTCCCAGATTAGGGTTTCCGCCGTTTCCGGATTCGGTCCGACTGACGCCTCCGATTCGGGTTCTCCTCCGCATGAGGGTCTTCGACGACAGGTACGGCGCGGGATCATGGCTGCTCTCTGGGGTTCTTGTCGTCGTGTAGGAAGAATTAGGTTTTTTTCTCTCGTGTTTTTGGGGTTTGATGGGTTCTGCTTCGGTTTGATTGTTTGGGTTTGTCGGGAAGTTTCGTTCTTTGGTTGTGGTTTGATTGGGTGATTTGGGTTAGTGTTGGGTTGGTCGAGATTTTTTTTAATTTTCGTGGGCTGGTGGTTTAGGTTACTGTTGCTTTGATGGGGTTCGTGGAAAGATTCTTCTTTTGGTTATTTTGGAGGTTGTGATTTAGTTGATTCGGATTGCTGTTGTTCTGATTGTGTGTATGGAAGTGTTGGCTTTATTTATTGGGAGTTTGCTGTGGTTTTTTTATATTTTTGAATTGGATGTGTTTTGCTGGTCTGCAGGAGTTCTGTGGAGTTTGGAGTTGGGGTCGCGTGATCAGTTGGTGTAGATGGCGATAGTTAAGAGCTGTAGCTTCAGGGATGCGGAATTGGATGACGAGGAGTTGTCTCCGTCAGGGAGTGGGGATAGTGCGTCATCTGGTGTTGGAGGCGACAATGTTGAACCAGAGAGCTCTTCCTTAAACTTGGATTGTTCAGACTCGTCCGAATTGGACTCGGGCATGGAATCCGATGATTATGATTATAGGGAACTTGGGGAAGCTGGGTCGGAGTTCTGCCAGGTTGGGAACCAGAGCTGCATGATCCCTTGCACATTGTATGATTTACCTGACTTGACAACCATATTGTCACTTGATGCTTGGAACAACTGTCTAACTGACAAGGAACGCCTTTCTTTAGCTGCATATCTGCCAGATATGAACCATGAGATGTTCATCCAGACCATAACCGAGCTTCTTTCAAGTGCGAATTTGCACTTTGGGAGTCCCCTGACCCAGCTTTTTGATATGCTGAGAGGTGGGTTATGTGAGCCACGGGTTGTTCTTTACCGACAGGGATTGTATGACCTCCAGAAGCGTCATTACAACCACAACTTGCGGAAGTATCACCACTCCATGATTGGTAAAGTTGTCTGGATGAGGGGTGTAATGCACAATCTGGAAGGATATAGCATAGAAGAAAAAATCCGATATGTAAACATCTCAAGGAAAAAGATGCCTTTGGACTTTGAAGTGAATGGCTATTTGACCCCGAAAACTAATTTTGATGGCACACACTGCAGGGCATTTGGGAAGGGAAAACCTAATGGAGTATCAAAGGTCACTTGTTCAAAAGCTTTGATGAAGAAAGGGTATATTGGATTGACTGGTAGGATTCATCCTTCAGCTAGTCATGCTAAGGCACCTTCAGATTTCCACCTTAGAAGACCTGATTATGCATCTCGAATAATGAAGAGTATGAAAGACTTTGAGCATGACAGGGATGTGGATGAGCAAGTATATGAAATGGATGAACAACTTGCAACTACAGCAGAACAAGGATGGGAACAGATTTCGCCAGTACGGTACAGTAAGGGAGGGATGGTGAAATCTCGCGAGCCGCATAAGGTTGACAGGAAAAAAGTTGCTGGTAACATGGTGACCGCCACTTCTTATGATTCTCGCTTCGCCAAAAACCTGAACCACGAGGACCGACACTATAATCTACAGAAGGATTGGGGCTTTCCTTTTTGGAGACAACAGTCCAGACGGGCAGATTTTTACAGGGGAGCTTCATCTATGCATCCTCCTATGAACCACTCCGCAAAGACTTTTGGAAGCAAGAAACAGAAGATAAGAGAAGAAGCAAAAGTGAAATCCACGAAAGGTGTCCCAATGCGTAAAGGTTATAATGTCTTGAAATGTGGCACTGGTAGCATCAAGATAGGTTCTTCTTTTGTTCATGACATGGACGCAGGATACTGGAAAGGTAAAGCTTCAGATGCACAGGAGGAGACAGAGTCCGATTCATCACAATACGAGGAGGAAGATGCAAGAGCTGTCTCTTTCTCTTGGAAGATGCAGTATCGAAAGAACAGTGCTGCTGGTACATCATCATCTGATCGTAAAAAGCTAAAGGAATCTGCTAAAAAAGTTGTGCTCAATTATGATCATAGTTTTGATGAGAACATACTTGCTTTAATGCCAAAAAATCATCTTCATCCTGCTAAAGAGAGACAAAATAACAAACCAAACCTGTCTAGAAGAAAGTTCATTTCTGATCATTCATTGCATCAGCCAAGTGACATGTGTGACTATGCCAGTGATACTAAAGTACAGGAAGGGAATTGGAGTGGGTCTTCTCAGATGATGAATGGTTTCTCAATGATAAATGCATCGGGAGACAGAAAGCAACTTGCCCAATCTCATGTAGCTGAGCCTGGTAATCACGAACACTTAAACGTGCCCCTTCTAGGATGCAGATCCATGCAAAAGAAGCGAAAATTCAAGACAAATTCTACAAAATTAGCCACACTTCATGAGCCAGGGTTGTTGGGGCATAGCCCGGATAAGGTGGATGCTGAAAATGTTCCACAGAAGAAAAAGATGAAGAAAAAAGGTCATGCTGGAACAGGGTCCGTATCCAAGGCAAAGCAGGATAAGCTCACCCCAGATGAAGTAACAGAAGCTCAACGAAAGCCAGCAAAGAAGCCAGTCACCCTGATAACGCCCACTGTTCGTACAGGCTTCTCGTTCTCCATAGTGCATCTTCTTTCTGCAGTTCGGAAGGCTATGACTGCTGCTGCTGCCACTACAATTGAAGATGTCAATGAGGCAGGAAATCATGTAACAAATGAAATTGAAGCAAGTGTACCTTGTCCTCCTGAAAACCCTGAAATAAATAGAACTGCAGAGAAGAAGCACTTGCTGTCCCTTACTATTAAAGAGATTGTGAATCGCGTGAAATCTAACCCTGGAGATCCTTGTGTACTTGAGACACAGGAGCCACTTCAGGATCTTGTTAGAGGTGTTCTTAAGATCTTTTCGTCCAAAACAGCACCTTTAGGGGCAAAGAACTGGAAAATGCTTGTTGTTTACGAAAAAGATACTAAAAGTTGGAGTTGGAGTGGCCCAGTTTCTCTTACTTCTGCCGATGCAGTTGAAGAAGCTACTTCTGCTGAAGCTTGGAATATTCCCCATAAAATGCTGGTTAAGTTGGTTGATGCATTTGCGAATTGGTTGAAAAATGGTCAGGAAACTCTTAAGCAAATTGGAAGCCTTCCGCCACCACCTGCCATGCCTATGCAAAACATAGATGAGAAGGAGAGGTTTAGAGATTTAAGAGCTCAAAGAAGTTTGATCACCATAAGTCCTAGCTCCGATGAAGTGAAAGCATACTTTCGCAAGGAGGAACTTCTGAGGTATCAAATTCCTGACAGAGCCTTTTCCTACACTGCTGCCGATGGCAAGAAATCTGTTGTTGCACCACTAAGGAGAGGTGGTGGCAAGCCAACATCAAAAGCCCGGGATCATTATATGCTTAAGACAGATCGGCCGCCACATGTCACTATTCTTTGTCTTGTAAGGGATGCTGCTGCTAGATTACCTGGAAGTATTGGAACCAGAGCAGATGTTTGTTCCCTGATTCGGGACTCTCGGTACATTGTAGAAGATATTACTGATGAAAAGCTTAACATTATAGTAAGTGGGGCTCTGGATCGGTTGCATTATGAAAAAGATCCTTGTGTACAGTATCACGTTGATAGGAAATTATGGGTTTATTTGCATCGCGACCGAGAGGAGGAAGATTTTGAGGATGATGGCACATCATCGACCAAAAAATGGAAAAAGCCCCGTAAGGATGCTGCTGAAAAACCCGATGCCGGAGCCATTGGGATTCCTAATGGTGGAACGGATGAAAATTCCAATGCAGTAAGAGCTGAAAATCCTGATACAAGAGCAGTTGAAAATCCTGATATTGAAATGACAAATGCAAACTGTTATGGGAATGGAAATCTGCTCCCTAGCGCTTCCATTGGATTTGATTTTTCTTCTGGCATGAACATTGATTCTACATCTATCCATGCTCCAATGAAACCAGAACTTTTGTTTGGTGCCTTGAGACCAGATGCAGAGAACATGGCGACACTCATTGGTTCAACACAAGTCAGTGCTCAAGCAAATCCCATGAGTTGGGAGGGTCTAGGATTGAATGCTATGCAAGAAAACAGAATTGTATGTCAAGAGAACTCTGTCAATGAAGTTTATGACGAGGAAAAATTTGCCAGAGAAAGGCACGTTGGGTTAATAAATACAAGTTTATTATGATACAATCAGTCAATGTGTTGATGGTAGGTAAATCAAGGTCCATTGCCTTCAACCCTTTTTGATATTGTGCAGAAAAGATTCCTATTAAGTTCTAATTCTATGAACTAGAATTTTATTATTAGATTTTTGGTGTATTAATTTAGGTTGTACATTATTTTTCTCTTCAATAAAGACCTTAATATTACATCACATAAGTGCAACCTGCTGCTTGGTTCTTCTCACCTTGTGTAAACTATTGCTTCCTTTTAATAATATTATGTTAGTTCTTTGATGACTCATTATTAAGTTTTCACAACCCAGGAGATGATGGCTAAAAATTTCTGGAGTTTGACGGGTACTTAATTCTCTTTTTAATGTAATGATATGTAGAAGATCTTGTCTAATGTATTTTGAATCCCCTATTATGCATCACAATGTCTTGCCGTCAACTGCGTTCAGATCATGTTGCGGTTAATAAGAAAAGCGATGCAAATAATTGAGAAGTGGTAAGTGTTACAAATTAAACTTGATACACACCTATAGTTATTAGTTGGGTGAAACTGTAAATAGGTCACACACTAACACGAATTTCTCTCCGGGACTCAATCAGGGTTCCCATGTCGATACCTCGTTGTCCCAATCCATCTCATCTAGGTAATTCCCATGTTTTTTAAAAGCACTGCGTGTTTTTTAGTTAAATATCAAAATATAATGAATATATATATATATATATATATATATATATATAATCAAACTCTAGTGAGTCTAAAGCTCATCAAATTTAGTTTAAGTCTCCTACAATATTACCATTGGATCTTATTTACAGTTAATCTCACCGTTCATTAGTATAATCGTTTTTTTCTTAATCTACATTGCAATTTGAAATGAGTGGTGGATATTGTGAGAGTTTAATTTAGAATTAGAAGTAATTCTTGTAAAAGAAAATTCCCATCATTTAAGAAAGCTAAACTAATCAATTTTGAAGTTGCATTGCCATTTAGGTTTTTCATATTTTAATGCTTAGGTTTGGTATTTTGTTCGACCCATTAGTCATTCAATCTTTTACATTATTCCATTGAGGCTCCCTTTTTACCTGGAGCTAAATCAGAGAAATGTTTTTCATGATCTCATGGTGTATATTAGAGCTTGAGTTGCGGTTTTCTTTTGTGTGCATTGGGTGATCTAACAATTAGGTATTTCTTATCCTTCTCGATGGTGTAGTACCTACTTATTCATGAAAAATTGAACAGAAGGAGTCTATAGTTGAATAGATCTCTTTGGCAACTAATTATCTTAACAATATGATTGTAGCATCATAAAATAGCTATATACACCTATAGGAAAGATGAATTGATTGATATATATATAGGAGAATTGAGGTAAAGTGTGTGAGTATATGTAACCTCAGAATTTCCTGTTTGTGAATTTGATAGAGTTGAACAAAAAGGTACGATTCATGCTGTTGATTGAAATCTTTCAAAACAAATCAGCAAATAATTGTATTCACGTGCTTTTTTGGGTGCTTTCTTCTAAAAAACACAAGGGCTTTTGCTGATACTTTTTTCCCACTATACTGCTTCAACTTCTTTAAGAAATGTAGCACGAAACATACTGGGCATGGTAATCGCAGTTATAGCGGCAGTTACTTATGTACTCTCAGGGATGTATGGTAGCGTTGACCAAATTGGATCATGGAATGTACTTCAAATAATTTATCAACTTTGCGCTGGATGAAATTCTTAGGAACGGATATGGTTATTTCTCTGGCATTTGTTTGTTCGTTGTCATAAACATTTCGTAAGTCCAATTATCTATTTATTCGGCATTATTGTAGATGTATGCAACAGATGTTGTATCTCCATTCTATTATTTCTTATTGCTAAATATCATTTCGAAAGCATTTAATATGACAATAAAAAGTTTAGTTTAGAAAATTGTAACTCTTTTCGAAAATTTTAACAAAAAAAATAAGAATCATGTATCATGAATCTTTTTAACAATTGTAGCGGGGTCTTTTTGTCGCATCGTTCATTTTGTAACTCTTGAATTGTAAATAATACATACGGGAATACCTGGCTTACCTGGTAAAAAAACTTTGAGTTGTGTAACAATTTGCATCAATTTCCATTACTTTTGCGCTTACCTAATGTTTGATTTGCAGAATTGATGACATTGTTGCAGAACCAAAATATGAACGATTGTTCATCCTGGTTTTGCTCTTTTACTGTGCCATTCTTTCAAAGATAGGGATTACGTTTTCTGTGAAGGATGTCGCTGAACAACTAAAGGTATCACTTATTCTTGCTTTCTGATTGGAAGCCTTGTATTAGTTAATGAACAAATCTTTGGTATAATTTGCTGGTTATGTTTCTACATAGATATATAGGTACTTAAGAAATCACATCTTTATTTTTTTAGTTAGACATGTTTATGATTAACATGTGCTGACTTTTTACACTTGCTTATGCTTGACGGCCATATTGTTGAACATGTATAACATTTATGCTCTTTTCGAAAGAGGAAGTTTCCACTAAAATATGATTAATTATCGTCATTGATTAAGTTGCAATTTGTTATAGAAATTTTTGGAAGTTCCACAATCAGTATGTGTGTATACAGACTTCGTAGACCATATTTCATAATTTATTTTGTGTATATCTAAAGCAAACAAGGTTTCATTACACATTTGACAACCTCACGCTGTTGCTGCGCAAATGCAGCTAATTTTTCTTCTTGATTGGATAAACTGGTTTGAAGCTCGCTAAGCAATTGATCAGCCTCCGAAGCTATTCTCTCAAAGCACTGGCAAGAATAGGTAATAATAAGTGTAAAGACGTGATTTTGTCCCAATCAAAATTGGAGGATATGAGCTTAACTGTTTCGGGCTTACATCCTCAACTCCTGACGAATCTAATGCTATTTGTTCGTTTAATTTTGTCAGGGTCATTTGGGAACTCCCATCCAGTTCACCAGCTAGGTCATCCAAAGTGCTCATCCCAGATTCATACAAAGATTTGAGTTTCTATAAATGCTGGCGAAGCTCGTTACTTGCCTATACAGAGAAAATCAATGTCTGAAAGATTGAGCTTCAGAGCATGGAAAATAACATGATCTTTCCTGCTTAACAACTGAAGATGAGACTGTCCCATGCAAAAGCTCCAGCTGCTTAACAACAGTTGAGACTTGGAACTTTTGAACCAACTCATGTTTCCATCTTCTATCTTGTCTTTTCGTTCTAATGACAGGAAAATCATGGTTAGTACGTGAGTGACCCTTCAAACCGTGCATTCTTAATAAAGCTCTCAGCGTCATTATTTTCAGGGAATGTGCATACCAATCTTTGCAAACAAGCCAGAAACTTCAGAAGCAGCATTTTCCAACTCTGACCGAAGCTCGTATGCACGCTCAACAAGCGCTCTCTCTGGAATTTCATACCAAAAGTAATTTAGAAATCATATTGGATAAAAAGAACATTATATTTTAAGTCGGTACGGGAAACTAACTCTTGCCCACCTGATTTGAGAAGATTAGAAATCAAATATTCTTTTTCTGTAATGTTGGATGTAGCTTGTTTGTACTTTTCCTCCAGATCCAGAAGAACATTTTCAGAATCATCCAATCGTTTCTACAAAATAGAAACAACATCAGTTTCAATTTAATTGATGTATTCATAGAGAAGGGAATTTTAAACGTAACATACATGGGTCTTTTCAAGTTTGTGGGTTAAGTCCTCAGTCATTAGCTTCTGAGAGTTGTACCACTCTTGAAGTTGCAAACATTGATTTAGAAATCTCTATTCGATGTACCGAAGGGGTATCGGTCATCCGAATATAGTAATTATTAACTTAATAATCAGTTTATTTATCAATTATCTAAATTTATAATCAATTTAAAAAAATTCAAAAAAAATCTACTATTTTTTTTATTCGGATGCCGCCCCCTACAGGCGGGCGTTCGAGGGAGACATTAATGCCCGACCCAACTTTTATTTTTATTTTTTTAAATTAAAAAAAACTAAATAAGACATTTTACCAGATTCGAGTAGTCTAGGGTGTCCGTTGACTCTTTTCCTGACCTCCAAGATATTTTTTTTTTTGATGAATATGAGAGTAATATGAATGAAATAGTGTTAGGAGAGTGAAATGACAGAAGTGCAAAATGGTAATTCGCACGGACGATTTAAGTAATTCAGTTTAATTTCATATCTTAATATATTTATAAACTATAATGAGTTCGATCATGGGGGGGTGTTGTTAATCGACGCATGCAGCATTAGTTAAAAATTTCAGATTACTTAAAAATAAGTTTCTTTATTAATTTGAAACCGACCTTCTTCTCAAAGGAAATAACTTTTTTAATTTCTTCTCCTTCACTCGCTAGAAGATTTAAAATCAGAATGGTACTGAAATTTTAAATACACAGCTGTTTTTTTCTACTTCACTGTGACGTAACATTCATTTCTGCGAGAAAGGAAAAGTTCAAACCGTGACGGGTAATTTGGTAGTACAATCTCATCAAATAAAAATGGGACAGAGTAAAGAATGCTATTAGCATTTCACTAAATATAATCAACAGTAAATTTACATTCCGTGAAATATCTGTTATTGTTATTGGGTAGCAAATGGAAGAATCCTAATGAACGTATAAAAAAATCTCCCAAGATGCCACTGAGGCACTGACTCAATTTACTGCCTAATTTATGGTTGTAAGAGGCATCCTGGATTGATTGTCATAAGCCCCAATCAAATATTTTGCGTCTCCATTTGCTTGTTTGCTTGGTTTGGACTCCCAGAACAACTTCAACAACTCCTCAAAAGCCGGAGTTCTTAGTTCTTGGATGGATGCTTCGCTCGGCAAGTTGACTGCTCTTCTTCTTCTTTGTGTTGAACAAGTTGGTTCATCCACCTGTAAAGCCACAGAAGAGATTGATCATTTACAAAGTGCTTCAGTTGTGATTTTTGTCATGAAAAGAAATGCCTGCTTACCAAATATTCCTCGTCCAGAGATTTTCCAGCATCTTCCTTGATGTTGGCAATGCGGTGGTGGTGTCCACCCTTAAGTTCCCTCAAGTCTCCATAGCAAGGCGCTATCAAGGAATTGATATTTGCACATGCATCATGATCCAATTTCAAATTATCTGCAAGTTTCAAGAATAATTGTGCTAAAACCAATGTGCTTCATTGTATAGCATTGTGCTACAAGCATACCACAGCATGATGGGGTCTTACAGTCAATCGTCGAAAGAAGATCTTTGTTCGCGATACCAACATCTTCAAGAATATTACAAGTGGCTGCAGATAACCTATCTCTAAGTATGCGATTTGCATCCACACCGTTCCTGAGCAAAGAGAAGAAATCAAAGCAAAATTAGTTCTGCCATCAACGTCTTCAAAATATGTCAATACAATGTAAAAGTTAGCATTTGCAATTACCTAACAATGGAATCAACAGTTGTTTTGTTGATTCGTTCAACGGTGAGAAGTGAATCTTGAGCATCTATCCACTGTTTGGAGCTCACATTTGTCTTCGTGATACTGCAGCAAAAGTATAGAGTAAGTGTTGATAAAATTAAGGCGTATTGCAATGCACTATGCTGCAACATCCTTGATCTATTACTTACCATTGTTGGAGTCCTTCATCCAAGCCACCCCGCCCGCTTTCAACTGAAGCGGTATTATCATGATACTGATTTTCACTTTCGTTTATATGAGCATTCAAGTTATCTTTAACAGAAGAAGTAAAAGCTTGGGCACTACACATCTCTTGATGTAGTTTTCTGCTTCTGTCAGCAGCACTTTCTCTGAGCCCATCAACAGCATTTTGAACCTAAATTCAAGGAAATTCTTAGTATTTGAAGACTGTTTGGAACTGACTTAAAAAAGATTATGTACAACATTTCGGAAGGTTATTACAAATTTTAGTTTTGCTTTATCTTCTTGGCCATACCTTGGCAGAGAGAAACCGTGTTATAGTCTAAAGAAGATGAAAAGGGCATGTCAGATGGTTTCTGGCTTCAAATTTATGCTACCTCACACATGACATATCTTCTTGCTAATATAACAGCCACATTTTTTTATTTGGATGCGTAGGTCAATTAAAATGATATTTTCCATCAAGATGGACAGACGAGTTCATGCTAATTCAACTACCAAGAAACAACTATAATTGCACTAACTTGTCAGTTGTCACACCATTATAGGAAGCGTTTTAAATATTAACCAAATTGTGGCTTTGAAGTTTGGCAAACAAAAAATCTGTTCTAGAATGAAAAAAAGCATACCAATATTTTTTTCCTTGTACTTGAATCTGCTAGCATCTCAGCCACCTTTTCCAGAAGTAGTTTTTCTTCACTGGCAGTGCATTCCTGTAGATCCCATACGTGTGAGATAATGCCAAATCAATTTTTTATATATCATATTGCCCCCCTCCAAATTACCTCGAATTTCTTCTCTAATTCACACAGCCTGTGGTATTGAGCATTTTGTGATTCTTCCATGATAGTACTCATTTTTGATGCATGAAGGTCTAAAGTGTGGAAGAAATCAGTGGTGATCTTTGAAATAGACCTTGTGTTCTCCACAGCTCTGACATGTCCCTGTCAAAAACGTATAATTAAAAAAGTTACTTGGGGAGTTGGGGTAGTGAAATATGAAATCTAAAGCAAACAAGGTTTCATTTCGCATTTGACAACCTCACACTGTTGCTGCGCAAATGCAGCTAATTTTTCTTCTTGATTGGATAAACTGGTTTGAAGCTCGCTAAGCAATTGATCAGCCTCCGAAGCTATTCTCTCAAAGCACTGACAAGAATAGGTATTAATAAGTGTAAAGACGTGATTTTGCCCCAATCAAAATTGGAGGATATGAGCTAAACTGTTTTGGGCTTACATCCTCAACTCCTGATGAATGTGATGCTACTTGTTCGTTTAATTTTGTCAAGGTCAGTTGGGAATTCCCATCGAGTTCACCAGCTAGGTCATCCAAAGTGCTCATCCCAGATTCATACAAAGATTTGAGTTTCTCTACATGCTGACGAAGCTCGTTACTTGCCTATACAGAGAAAATAAATGTCAGAAAGATTGAGCTTCAGAGCATGGAAAATAACATGATCTTTTGCAGGTATCTTACCTCCACTTTTGAGTAGACAAAAGATTGCATATCATCCTCCATTTCCTTCAATCGACTTTCCTGCTCAACAACTGAAGATGAGATTGTCCCATGCAAAAGCTCCAGCTGCTCTGTCAAATGAGATTTGAACTTTTGAACCAACCCCTTGTTTCCATTTTCTATCTTGTCTTTTCGTTCTAATGACAGGAAAATCATGGTTAGTACGTGAGTCATCCTTCACACTATGCATACTTAAAAAAACTCTCAGCGTCATTATTTTCAGAGAAGATGCATACCAATCTTTGCAAACAGGTCAGAAACATCAGAAGCGGCATTTTCCAACTCTGACCGAAGCTCATATGCATGCTCAACAAGCGCTCTCTCTAGAATTTCATACCGAAAGTAATTTAGAAATCATATTGGATAAAAATAACATTAGATTTAAAGTCGGTACGGGAAACTAACTCTTGCCCACCTGATTTGAGAAGATTAGAAATCAAATATTCTTTTTCTGAAATGTAGGATGTAGCCTGTTTGTACTTTTCCTCCAGATCCAGAAGAGCAATTTCAGTATCATCCAATCGTTTCTACAAAATAGAAACAACATCACTTTCAATTTAATTGATGTATTCATAGAGAAGGGAATTTTAAACGTAACATACATGGGTCTTTTCAAGTTTGTAGGTTAAGTCCTCAGTCATTAGCTTCTGAGAGTTGTACAGCTCTTGAAGTCCTGTTACTTGCTGCAATAACAGAATGGGATTTTAAACAGTTTCTGAGATGAAACAAACCTACTAAATCCAACTTTTTTATGCATTACTTTGTCTTTTGATTCCAAGTCAAGCTCCAAACGCTCGATTTTCTCTGTCAGAGACTGAAGAAACAGAAAATTATAGGAAATATTAATTTGAGTAAGAAAAAAGACGGCCTAAACTGTTCAAAAACATTCGAAAACCAACCTTCTTTTCAGCTTCTTCTTGAAGATAACGATCACGAGGTATGTATACACCATTCTTCTCTCTTGCAGCAAATACCTCTGACAAACGACAAGAGAAGGAATTAGTTTTGTATGATTTTCAGTTTATTAACTGTCCTGATTCGTCTTGGTACCATAATACACCAAAACATCACCAAAGAAAGAAGAGTTCTAAATATTGATACATCATATGGCCTTGTTCAAATTATATTTTTTTGCTAAAACCTTGTTTGAGATGATCTATTTCAGAATATAAGTCTTTCATCATTGCAGATTTCATCATCTTTTGGTTAATCTGCATAGAACAAATAATGAACGAATTAGGCATAGCAGATTTCAAACAGAAAAATGTCGCAGTATGGACTACTCACCTCAGGCTTATTCTTGATGTGTTTAGCACGATGAGCGTAGTCTAAAGTGCTGAGGGTCTCTTCCAGACAGTGTATTGATGGTGATACTGTGGCAATAATGCAAGTCTTCGTTTTCCCTCCCAGAGAGTCTCTCAGTAACCTTGTCAATTTGCTGTCTCTGATGAATATAATCATGCATTGTTAATAACTTCACTCATGAATTCTTAGAAACAAAATGCAGAACAATCAAAAGGAGTGAGATTGTTAGATGGTATTTTTACCTGTATGGAATGTGCCCAGAGTGTTCAACAAGTGAGTTGATCACACGACCAAGTGTTAGTAAGCTCTTATTGATCTCACCAGCCTCTCTTGCCCTTCCCTGCAGTAAGTATTAAATTCTTCAAATACATTTCATCCAACTAGGAAAACATATAGGTCTATCCAATTGACGACGTGGGGAAGTATGAAGCATGACATAAGACATCAATATGGTGTCCATGCATTGAAATATCAAAAGGTAAATGTGTTTCATGAATTGATAGGTTTGCTTACATCTCGAGCGCCTGACCGTGAAATGTTCTCAGAGCCAGCAAGATCAACAAGATTGAGTTTTCCACATTTGATCACCTCTTCCCCTTCTGGTGTACACTCCTTGATGTGAATTGTAATTGAAAATATAGAATGTGATCTGCTACTTTGCTTGTTAAGAAGAGTTTCAGCAGTTCGCCTCTTTGCAGTCCCTTTGTCCAATATTTTATATATTTCACTGGCTGAACTTACAATCTCTTCCTCGAGACCCCGGACAAAAACACCTCCTTTTCCATCTTCCATCAGAGCTATAGACTTCTTATTTTTGTCATCTGTTGTAAATTTTGACTCCTCTGGGGCCAAAAGATCCGTAATCTCTTCATTGTAGAGCTCCAAAAAAGTGACCTTCATACTATATTCGGCAAGTTGAGCCTCAAGTATGTCAAAGATCTGTCTCACAGATCTAGGGATAACACCAGCGTCGCTTGGAAAATCTCCATTCTAAACGGAGCAACATAAGATCAGAGATATTTCCGAAATAAAATCTATCACTTAATATCACACAGTATTTAAGAATCAAAACCACACCTTCATTTTCCTTCCACCCTCCATGGTGTACGTCTTCCCCGTGCCGGTCTGGCCATAAGCAAACACTGTACAGTTATATCCGTCAAGGACCTCATTCACAATAGGAGAAATGGCTTGGTTAAACAAATCCTTTTGCTTGGAAGCAGGACCGAAAACCTGACAAAACCAATTCAGTGGAAATTTTAGAGAAACAATCACTTCCATGCCCAAATAAATTGATGGTCAATCATATCCACAAGAATTTAAACAATCCCAACCTTATCAAAGGCAAATGTCTTGTCAATCTGTTTGTTTGCGATATTCTGAGTAGCTGCAACTTCTCGTCGTTGTTCGTTGCATGAAATCACAACAGGTGTTCGCAACCTAATCTCTTCCTCGTTCAATGGCCTAAAACAAACCAAAGCCAAATTGAAGTTCTTATAAATCACTATGCAAAACCGAAGATAAATGCACAAATTGTTTCGGAAAGCCTTGACTCTACCTGCAACGAAGTATGACCTGCACATTGACACCTTTATCCTTATCATGCCTGTGAGCACCATTCCCATACCCATCATTCCGGAATTCTCGGCTTGATTTGTCGGTGGATCTTGGAGTGTGAGAGGGAGAGATAGGAACCATACTCCCTTTCTTGCCTTCCATCGCAGATGACAAGAAGAAATCACTCTAGCTTGATTCCTACCACACCCAACAATGAAATATCAAAATCAAATTTCGTAATAAGCAACCATATGGCGAGGGGAAAACATTTTTTTGGCTTTCAGGCTTCGCCAACCAGCATCCCATAAAAAGAACTATAAAACAAAGCTTTGCACCACAATTATCTCTTGCCTTGAAGATTTGAATTGACCCAAATGGCCAGAAGAAACCTACTCTACGTTTAGTTTCTGCTACCAGACTTCAAAAATCAATTTCTCCGTTAAACACCATCAAATAAAAATTTAGCTTTAACATTTTGAACCAAAACCCCAAATGAGTAGATGAAACCACTCAAGGTTTAGTTTTCACACCAAGCAACAACCGCATTAAAAAATTAATTTCTCTAATCAACAACTTTAAATAAGAACCACACTTTTAGCACTTTAACGGTTTACTACACCGTAATCCCCATCTCACATTGCCATCCAAATATACATAACTAGTTCAATTCCCCCAACAAAAACCATAAAATAAAAAAATCTTTTATTTTTTCATATTTTCATTTGTTTTACCATATCACAACCAAACACTAAAACTTCAAATCCCAATCAAAGAAAAACCTTTCTTTTCCAGAAATCTAGGCTTGAACAAGGTCGTTCGTTTCCAAAATCACCGAGACGTTAACCCCTCACCAGCAAACCCTAAAAACAAGCAAAAAAGGACACCAACAAAGCTGTTTCCCCTTTAGGATCACACCGACATCGACACCTCAACAAAAACACCAAAAAATCGCCGGAAAAAAGCCCCAAATATCGAAGGGTAAGAGGGGAATGAGTACTCACGGGGATCGGATTTGAGGTCTAGGTTAGGGTTCGGGTTTGGGGACGCGAGAGGGGGAAGGAGAGGACGAGAGAGGTTTGGTTTGGGAAGGAAAGGAAAGTTTTCACGTGGAGTCCGTCGAGAGATGGAAAGGGGAAGGAAATAAAAGAAGATGAAAAGTTGATTTTGCCGTTGGATTTTGAAACTGGCGACGACGACAGACAGCGTTGAAGGGCAACCGACCGTTGGGAGATCCTCACCTAACTTTCTATTTCTCTCGTTTTGCTCCCTCAATAAGTTCGTATTTGGAAATAACATGATTCTCAAATTGTATTTTGGGATGTAAAATGTTTTCGTCTAAACAAAACTTACCGACACTGTGATTAGTTAATTTGAATTCTATGAATTTTACTTGAAGCTTAACTCCAAAAGAAATTTAGCTATAGGTGTAAAAGAAGTGTATGAAAGTTTGGGATTTGATTTTTTTTATTTTAAAATTGTGGAGCTCAAGTTTTTTAAGATCCTATTGATGTGATTACAATAGGTGGGCTTTGAAAAGCTGATCACAAATTCACAACCTAAAGATAGAGAAAGTTGGTGCCTCAAAAATAGAATTTAATAAAAGATTAATCAAAGTAATTAAGTAAAGAAACAAAAAGATTATAATAATGATTATTGCTCGCTCGATGCTCACACATGAGATAATAATGTCTTTACATAAAAACATATACAAGGCAGTTATTAGGGCATTAGGTTGTGGCAAAAAAATTAATGTTGAGTTATATTTGGTTTATTTTGGAGACGCATGTACGAAAGTTTTAATACGAAGGGCCAAAAGTATAGTGCAAATACCAAACTTGTCTGCAACTCTAAGCAATAAAGATTTCTTGACAGATTTTCTGTGAAGAAGATTCTCCATCCCTAGATTTCCGTAGTGTTTAAGCTAATACAGTATTGATTGGAACAAAACACGTATTTAAATTTCAAAACATAGACCAAAATGACATTAATTCCCTAAGTATTTTACGGACATTGCCACTCCAACATGCACTTAGAACTACTGAAATAAACAAACAATAAATTTAAAAACAATAGCATCTTAACCATTCTCGATATCAATAAATAATGCCTAACTACGGTCCATTAAATAAAAGTAGTTAACTTGAAGATGACTTTTGAGTGGTTTACCTGTAAGTAACTTTTGATTAAAGCTCTTCTGTTTTAAACTTTCTGAAACTAAACCAACTTACAAGTTTGACGACATCTATGATCGATGCCTCGGCCCAGCAGATGAAAAATAAATTCATTGTGATTTGATACTCCTCCAAATTAGTCATAAGTATTTTTCCTAAGTTCTTCTAGTTAAACCTTAAGTATGAATTTTTTTAAAAATTAACATTAAATTCGAAAACTATATGCTCGTCTGTGAATAAACAAAAATATTCAATCTGGAAAGTGGGTAAGATTGTAATATTTAGGGATTTGAATGGTAGAAGTGCGAATCATGTAATTAATATCACATGATCGCTCTGCCACCCACCAACCTGGCGTTTTTTGTTCCCTCGCAACGCCACTCACTATGAACTCCCGAGGCGATTGCCACCGTTCGTTCCAGTAATTACGTACCTGCCACTGAGGCGATTTATTTAATGAAAGTTGCGTCATAAGTACTTCGGTTTTGTTTAGTGTTTAGTGGTTCATGTTTTGTTTGGAAATAATTAACCTCTCTCGTCCATGTCTTCGTTGGATCTGTGTAGCTTGATATTTCTAAATTGTAATATTGCCACGTAGACAATCCACTTGTGACTTGGGAAGCTTCTATAAATATTCTGCATCTACAGTCACCATCTCCGTATCATCGTTTTGATAATTTGATCGAGCAGACTAGAGTTGAAGTTTATAATAACTTTGTTTGGATTTTTTTTCTAAACGAGATTAGTTTGAACTTTAGCAGCCTATAACGAGAGAGCTAAATCAGGATAAATGTCAATTCCTATTACTAGTAGAAAGATACAGATCGACATAAATAATTTGAACAAACACGAACAGTTTAAAGTTTAATTATCGGAAATAGACGACCCCGCCTAAGAATAACAAACCCGATACGAACATGGTATGTACACGAATTAACTAAAAATATGTGCAAGCTGAATAGTTCCAAGTTCAAATGTTTTCCCATGCTAGTGGCTCTCTTTGGACAACTCAACTACCTGTCAGAGAGTTGGTTTCGGACTTTCGGTTCACGGATTGCTACTTGATAAAATGTGGTTGGTATCTTAATTAATTAACTAAGCTACTCTAATCCATGCGTAAATTCTCGGTTTTGTAGTTTATTGTTAACATGGTTTTCCCCAATCTTTTTAACAGTTCCAAGTTTCCAACCTTGTGGAAACACACCAAAGAACTAACATGTACTCTTCTTGTCCATTGTTACAAGTTGTAGTATATTACACAAGTACTTTGATGGAATTTTGATGTGTTTTGAATAAGCAAAATGCAAGAAATAATATTTTCTAATTGAAAATTACACTTTTTCCACAAATTTTTCCTCTCAAATTTTCTCTCAATCGCGTTACCTTCATTAAAATCACATCCTAATAACTACTACTAGAAGATCTAGATTAATCCACCTACCAAATGTGGTTGCGCATGGTTCAATAGGTGAGTTTGAGAATTTCTTTTCAAAAGTTTCGAGATTAAGTATCAAGTTTACCTGGTGATCAGTCGTAATGTTGGTGATTTTGGTCATCTTTACAAAGATGTGATGTTGCGAAATGTTGTGGGAATGGATTAATTGGAAGAGGTTCCCAATTAATCCACCTACCAAATGTGATGCTCTCTTTCCAGCACCACAAGAGTTTTTTGTGTTTTAGCCATGAAAACTTGATGACTGATGTCCTTACTTTCTTTAGTTGCTGGATTCCAAATTCAGCCTTTTAAAGTAAAGTCATTTTCTCTATTTATATTCTATAGATATAGACTATAGTGTTCCTTGTTGATGTAAGTAGGATGTGTGAAGATAGATAATGTGGGAATGTGTGTGTTAAATTAAATTCATTTTCAAATTATACTAGTAGCATCTAGAAATTACAGGAACCATTAGCACGACGAAATCCCTGTTGCACTGTTTCCACTTAAGAGCATCGACATATTTTAAGATAAAAATACAGACGTAAACAAAAACATTTCTACAGGAACATAATTACACTGGGCTGACTAACGGCCCAAACTAAAACTTAACAGGCCTTCTCTTAGACCCATAATGACTAAAGTTCTTTCATGCGCCAACTCTTTTCTTAGAATATAGCTTATTAGCTTGGTTTGGGGGGGCAAATTTTTCACGTCTGACATTTCAAAACCAATGTATAGGAAGATGTTTTAACCTCTCAAAAGCTAATGTCTAGTGTGTAGTCGTAATTTACATAACATTCTAACGTCTGCTGAAAAACTAAACATGGTTAACTTCTTAATTTTAACGTTAAATGCAGATGACACAAGTGAAACGTCCAACCACCAAAAAATGTTTGGATATACTCAGTTACTCTTAAGAAGTTTTGTAAAATACCCAAAACCAAACACTAAAATTATGTATAACCATTAGATTATTTACGAATATTTTTTACTAAATCGAGTTAACAGAAATACAGCATGTATTTATGTATAAATAGGAAAGAATGGGATTCTCATCCTCCGTGAATCGGAAGATATACGAGCACGTCCCTGTCAATACAGACATGAACACCGCAACATGCATGGGTTGTTTGGACAGGACAAGTCTGTGTAGGCCCATTTGGATTCGTTTCACGTGGCCAATGCATCCCAATATCTCATCCAATGTGATATTGGAACTACCATTCTTCTCTCTTTTTTTGTTTGGAGAATTTCTCTGACAAAAAGATTGTCTTAAAACCTTCCAATTTCAAACCAAACGTGACTTCTCATGTAATCCGATTTTTACCATCACATTAAGATTAGAAGTATACTGGCAAGCAACACAAAAAACTAAAAAAATAACTACGATTATGTGGAAAACCAACGGATTCTTAAAATTCAGGAGGCCAAAATGTTACAAAAAAAGTACATGAAAGGTGATTGACAAGTTTAAAGTTCAGGAAGACGAAGTGATATCGAGAGATAGTTCAAGAGGCAAACTGTAATGAGCCCTTTAATTGGTTGTGATTTTTACTTCGTTGAATAGTAGACTTCCAGCGTTTAAAAATATTTACCATTTTCTAATATACAAACAGGTAATGGAGACAGCAGATAATGTTAATGAGGCTGTTAGAGAGCTCCCAGATGCTAACTTGGTAAGCTGTACAAATTTTCTTTCTGTGAATAGGCATCCTTACGGTGGGATTTGAGATTTATGAGTAAAAGATTTATGTTCTTTGACCTCAGAAACCAGACGACCTGTGGACTAATCATTCAAGGGTTGTTCTTCCAAAGCCTCACAAAAAGAACAGTTCATCATGGAGAGCCATTCAAATGGTAGGTAACATGTTTGGATGACTCCAAATTGTCCTTGCTGTTACAGTTGGTTGTATGCAATTTGCCGCTACTTTTCTACAATCAGTCTGTAAGTGCAATTTGTCTTTTGTTGTGAATCATGTTCGGTAGTTTCTTGAGTTCATACTCTTTTTCAGTACATGAGTCTTTTGTTGGTTTGAGATAATGACATTTTTCTTTGTATTTTAGGAGACCTCCTTTCTGTTACAAAGATTTCCTTTGCTAATATCAACTTATTAATGGATTTGTTTCAGTTTCAAGAGAAAGGAGAACAGATGGGGTTAAAACATTTTAGGCCAGTCAAGAGCTTTGGTTCTGGTGATACTGGCAGGTTTGTTTCCGGAAGTGATTCATTTTTCATTTCTTCTTATTGTATACCTTCTCATTTCTTCTTATTGTATACCTTCTTTAGAAGACATAGATGGGGTGCAATATTCAAGGTTCCAAGGCCATTTACATCTCGTATTCTTGTAATAGCAACTAGTGAAATTTCAAAATGCCAATGCAGTCTGAAGCCTCCACCTGGCCCATACTCTTAAGAGGAATAGCTATTAGTAAAATATCAAAATGCCAATACAGGCTGAAGCCTCGTCGTGGCTCCTCACAGAGTCTAATGAACTTTTTAGTTTATTATACTAAAAAAGAAGTTGAAGACCCATGCAATCCTCTCCGACTTATTTTTAGTTTATCATTGTATGTGTTTTTTTTGTTCCTTTTAGTATGAACTCCAACATGTCTATCTTCTTGTCTAAACAATGATAAAAGCTACGTAAATTGTACCTTTTGTACCGACAATTAATTTTTTTACTTATCAATAACAATGGAAGGTCATGGTATAAGAAGTTCCTTTATGCTCCCTGAGTGGTGGGGGCTACTTCTATTAAACTCAACATAAGCAATAAAATTTTGATGATATATAAAAGTCCCTTGTTTTGCATCTTATATATGGCTATCTCTGTTTCTCTACGTAATTAATATACTAGAGAAAGGGGGTTACTTCCATTTAAGCTTGACATTAGCTGAACATCAGTACATTATTGGTAAGTTATAGAATTGACGTTCTTTCCCTTTGCATGCACATACTTGTTTCTGGACTTGTTATAATGCTGTATATTTTTCTATCCTCTTTTTTTATGACTTAAACACCAATACCTTGTCATGACAGTGTACATTTGGTTGAATTGTTGGGAACTGGAGAATATTTTGCAATGAAGGCTATGGATAAAAATATCATGCTTAACCGGAACAAGGTATGGCTAGCTACGTAGTACGTACCATTTGCGTGAATGAATCTTTATTGAAGAAAATAAGTCATACCCACACTGTGAGCACTCCAAGAACAACGTGTTCTAGATTCTTTGTGATACTTGTAGGGAAAACACATAATGAAATTCATCAGTATTTTGCCAGTGAAAGGGATATAAGGTTGCTTCCATATATGTATACATTTATGGGAGGTGTTAGGATGAGGTATTGTATCATTTTAGTTCCGTGAGGTCTTTCACCTGTTGTTTAGTTATGTCATATGGTGTTCAAAGATGCACATACTTAATTATTTATAGACATTCAACATAGGAATTACATTTGAAATGCTAGTTTAAATCACCTTTTTAATAAAGAAATGTCAGAACTTTGCTTTCTTGATAAAAATCAAATTTAAAATGAAATTGGAAGTTGAATTTCCGATCTGACACCTGACTGTAGGATCATAAGGTTCCCTTATGTTCGTCAAAAGGAGGTTTGCCTTAAACCCCAAATATTTTCTTATGACAATGACCACAGTTGTAAACCCAACTCTCTGATTGAAGTAGCTGAGTTTGTTAAACAGAAAGTGGGACTTGTCCAGAAATATGAATAAGCCAACTGGGTCTCTGCTTTCCCATCTAATTGATTTATTACATTTGACAAAATTATCATTTTTCTTCTTTGATAGAGAATACCACTATGTTAACCAATGTTACATGTCTATAATCGTTGACCCCTAGCAAAGGTGCCCATGACCATCATCGAATTTCTCTGTATGGTTCCAATTTTATTAGATATCTCCGAAGAGACACGGCCATCATTAAATTTAAAATGAATGTCTCTCTCGTCCTGGCCTTGGTTCTTAGATGAGAGCCAGGACAGGTTACTTTCTGACATTGAGTTGCTTGCCTTCTTGATGATTGACTCTTCTAGGATGCTTACTTGTTCACTTCTGTTTTTTTATTGGTATCAAACTTCTGGTCTGTTTTTTTTATTGGTATCAAACTTCTGGTCCTTCACGAAGTCCTACGAATTCAAGAACTCAAATATGAGGACAAGTTAGGGATTTGATCATGTCAAGAATTGATTATTTATTTATTTTTGCAATACAAACAAGGGTTGCAATATTGAATTAAAACAGTAGATTCATATTCATTTCTCCAGTTGAGTCTCTAACCGTTTGTATTATTTATTTTACAAGTTTGTTTCCAAGGAGAGCCTGAGAATTGTTTTTACCAACGACATCTTTTTTCAGGTCCATAGGGCTTGTGCAGAAAGAGAGATTCTTGATTTGCTAGATTACCCTTTTCTTCGAACACTATATGCTTCTTCCCAGGTTCTTTAATCCGATACATTAGAGTTACTTACTCTAATTCCATTGTGAAAGTTGCAACTACAATAACATTGACATTGATAAAATATCATTATGCCTATGAATGTAACAGATGTACTGCACATCTTAGGTCATATTTTGTTCAGTTTGACTTTTCCAGCATGGGTAAATATTGTTGAATGTTTCTTACAAATTATTCAATGCGGCAATGTTCTTTGAATCCAAACTACTCAGATACATTGCCGTCTGTCTTTCCTGTGATAGATTTTGCATATGATTGTTTGTGAAGATTGAAGAGCCTTTGTACATTTAAAAGCTTGTGATAGTTGTGTTGGCAAAATATCAGTTCAATGTTTGCATGCATGGTTTTTGCAAATCCACATTATTGACTTATTTTAACAACTTTCCAGACCAAAACTCATATTTGTCTAATAACGGACTATTGCCCCGGGGGAGAGCTCTTCCTTCTCTTAGACAGACAACCAACGAAGGTTATTAGAGAAGATGCTGCAAGGTAGTTGACATCTTTCAACCATTATTGCACGTTGTTTCTTGTAAGTCCGACATGTGTGTTTAAGTTGAGTGTGTTAGGCTGTGGAGTCCTTTTGATGTGATGAGTGGAGATACCTTCCAAGATCTCAGAAGTCAGAAAAATAAACTTAAGATACGAAACTTTTCTCAACATTCTCTACTCCATGTGGTTTTTCAACATGGGCATGTTTATGAATAAACTTATGAATCCAACATGGGCATGTTTATGATGAGTGGCTGTGTTGGACTGGACTTAGGTATTTTTTTGGCTCTAGGCCTCTAGTACCGTATTAAAGATGTGGTTTTTCAACTCAAAACCAATTAGTGATGAGTGGAGGTACCTAAGATCTTGTAAGTCACAAATGTAGCCTGAATTGTCCAAGGTCTATTCTCAACAATGGTGAATGTGTGTTATTTTTATGTTTCCTTTGTTAGGGTTGAAACATGTGTTTTATTTCCAAACCATTTAGTTCCGCTACTTGACATCCTTAGTACTCACTTGATCAATAATCTAAATATTGGAAAAATTGGTCAAAATTAGCCTCTCTTTTCAGTCAAAAAATGTCTACACTGTTATGGCCACTAAATCTATGTAGACTTGCTCGCATTATATATTCTTTGGTTAACATGCCTCGCGACCAATTTGCATAGTTTCAATCTTAGCACCAATGGATTTTATATTCATACGTAATAAAGGCGTTCATTCTCATTTGGATCAACTTAAGTTTCATTGTGAACTGATTTGAAAATTTTGAACCACAAAGGTTTTATGCAGTGGAAGTCGTTGTAGCACTGGAGTACCTTCATTGTCAAGGTAAGAGTTGGTTTACAATAATTTCTCGTTCTTCAGGATTTTGATTAGCTTTTCATATCTAGTATTTCTGCATCAAGCTAGGTGCTTTGTTTCTTTAATATGTATAATCACATAATGTCATGCATTAAGATGGCAAGTCCTTTTGATGCACAGGGTGAGAAAGCAATTTGTATGATATTCTCTGACTATGAAGAGAGAGTACAATCAATACGGAACTTACGAAACAAGAAATAAGGATCGGGAAAGGCTACCAATATATCAACTAGATAATATCATAATCTTAATTAATCAAAATACTCTAACAATATTCATTCCTTTCGATATGTCACCAACTTATTAAGGGTGAGATTGAAATGAAAATTAGACATGAAGTTCAAATATGAATCAAACATGAGTATGCAAACAAAGTGTACCTGCAGTTTCCTAGTATAGGTCCCTGGTGGAGGACCTAAAAATTAAAATTCAATCTCGTTTGGATTTTTTGTGTAATATATTAATGTTGTTGTATGTTTGCAGGTTTAATATATAGGGATTTAAAACCCGAAAATGTCTTGATTCAAGGAGATGGACACTTATCACTAACAGATTTTGACCTCTCCATTTTGACATCCTGCAAGCCACTGGTATTTTCTGGTTTTCCTTGATTATTCTTGTAGTTCATGGATTAACTTCATTATATTTGTGAAATCTCACACTCAAATTGGCAAACGTCGTAATTTTACTCCTTTTACTTCAAAATATCTTTTTTCACAACTGGAAGCACATGTTGACCGTGAATGTCTCTTTTAAGGAAAATCATAGCAACAACCTTTTGGCTTTCGTATTATGTGTAGGAATTTTCTCATGATTCGTGTCACAGTAATAAGTTCAACCTGGGGTATGCCTCATGCCTTGTTCACAATCCCAACAGTCTTGGGGCATGCTATTTTTTAAGTGCCTTCAATATTATGGATAGGGGATGTCCTTTCAATTCCACATTCATGAACACCTTCAAGATTATGGATAGTGGATACAAAGTTCCCAAACTACAACCGATCATGAAAACTTTGCAAACCAATTTATAGAAGAGCTGCTTCAGTTTAGTTTCATTTGTCTGCATAAACAAAATTTGCCCCTTCTTGAATTTAAGGTACCGTAGTTTATACTGTGCTCATACAAGGTATCAGTCCATGTGCATGGGGACCATGGCCAGCACTACAATCAGTTAGCATCTGCTAGTATCTCACTATGTGAGAACCTGGTCTTAATCACTGCCATAGAGACAAAGGTTGATCTAAATGTATTGTGAGCTTATTTTGTAAATTCTACAACATGAAAGCTAACCCATGATCTCTTATCCATTGTTACTAAGTCCTTTCTCTATATACTAATCACCTAAGTTTGGAGGGAAGCTATTCTTGGTGCCATTGACAACTTTTTTACATTAAAAATGTATTTTGATTTGTTTTTACCTAAAGAAGATTATGCTTGCAGCTATTGATTTCAGAGTCGTCTGAGAAGAAAAAGAAGAAGAAAAAGAAAAAAGAGATAACACTACCAGTTTTCGTTGCAGAGCCGATGAGAGCCTCAAATTCCTTTGTTGGAACAGAGGAATATATTGCACCTGTATGATTTTGATTTTTTTCCCTCTTCATGATCTTCAAAGCAGCCTATTAGCCTTTGTGTCTTTCTGTATTATGGCTCTCAGTGACTGTTATGACAATATATTCATGTTTAACTGTGTGCAATAGCTAAACTAAAAGGGCATGAATATCAAATTTGAAACCACTCTCTCCTCGAGATGAACTATGGGACGGGGTTGGTGACAGCTTCATCCCATCTCCAATTCTGACAAGAATGGAATGAATCAGGCACAATACATTAAGATCTATAGATGAAATATTAAAAACTACTTCTTGAGCACAAAGTATTCCATGGTCCTGCAACCATTTAATACTTGGGATTTCAGTTCCCAAAATTTTCTGTATGAACTGTCTGGACAAATAAGTTACCGACTAATTGTGTAGTGTCAGAATGAAAAAAGTTATTCTGATCAGAATTTTGGATGTTTCTTTACCTAGAAAAACAGTAATAATTGAACCTTTTGTATTAACAATCTAATACTTGTCTGTCCGTTGTTTGTCCCGCATGCTGAAATATTAGTATGAAAGGAAGTCCTCTATATTTTCCCATGTCTAAGTTATTATTTATTGTAAAGTTATATCATCATCAGTTCAAGTCCACTCCATTAGATCCAATTAGCCACCATAAGATATTAACCTTACATATTTATATTTAATTATCTTTTAAGTTATGAAGTATTTCAGACCACTCATGTTCTGATCTATTTATGCATCTCATCTTATACTCAGGAGATCATTACTGGATCTGGACATACTAGTGCAGTTGACTGGTGGGCTCTCGGTAAAAATATAATTTATCAAATAGCATTAGGATATCCAAAACAGAATTTGGTTATTCATATTGTAATCAAGTTTGCTGGGTCTTGTTTTTGCACATTACATCTAATCTTTCTTTTATCAAAGCAGAAAAAAAATGTTAAACCTTAATGAAGGCTTAGATTATAATTTAAATTATAAATATCACATTGATAATTGTAGCATGTTCTAATAATTGTAATGTGGTTGGCCTTACTGATTATCACCTTTGAAAGTTAAAAGTCTGCTTTGGTCCTTTCGGACACAAAAGGTGGAGAGAAATGGAAATAAGAGACCTGAATGAAAATAGCATATGAGAAATGTGATTTCTCTCTTGGTTATATCAAGGTTTTCAGACCTGGACCGGACATCAACCTGGCCGAGGCACTGGGCGGTTTTTGTTGGACCGGGTGGGGCGGGACCCCAAAGTTCCTACCCATATACACCCATTTATGACAAGACCCCAAAGTTATATTCATAATTTTTGTATGAGTGGAGTATTTCTCTATTCTTTGAGAGTCAGTTAAGTCACATTTCCAGCATAATTTGTATATAGTTGAACTTCCTGATGAAATATTTAGATGTAAAACAACTCATTTGCTAGTGTGATCCGTCTTACTGCATAATAGAGGGCTAGTGCAGAATATATGCACTCTGCTACTTAACAAAATCAGATAATGTTGAGTTGGCTTCCAAACTTTATCTGGTACCCAACATGTCCAGTTAAGAAATTAAATAGAGGATACTGAGCCACAAATTATAAGTCTTGGTGACTTAGGGACCAATAACTTTCAAACCTCTTTTAGCATTTGTCTGAAATTCAAATATCTATGTAACATATTTATTTTGGTAACGCCATCAAATTTTTTGTGAATCTTTCTTTCTGTTATTCCTAAGATGGTTTTGTCTATCACATGTTTGATTGGTCAATGTACCAGGTATTCTTCTATTTGAGATGCTTTATGGATATACACCATTTAGAGGAAAAACAAGGCAAAAGACATTTGCTAATATTCTTCATAAATACCTCAAGTTTCCTGGGAACATTTTGGTAGGAGGTTCTTCTGGATGAAACATGCATGTGGAATAAAAGTAGCTGGCTTCTTCAAGTTTCTAATATTAATGTCTAGCTTGACATGTTTCTGTGTTTGTGCAGGTAAGTGTCCCTGCACAGCAATTAATGCACCGTTTGTTGCATAGGGATCCAAGCAATCGACTAGGTTCAAGTGAAGGAGCTAATGAAATTAAGCAACATCGCTTCTTCCGTGGCATCAATTGGTCACTTGTTCGGGGCATGGTAATATGCTCATATTAATCATCTCCCAGTTTCTCCTAAGAAACTTACACAAGAAGAATGTCTTACATTGTGTATGTATGACAATTAGATTAAATTGTCATTCCTTCTTGAAATAAGTTGATGGGGGTTTGGGGATTCACATTACATATTTGATTGTGGAAAGATTAAATAAGTTTTGCTTGGCAGTGGAAAGTAGGTTTAACTTGACAAGGGGGGTAGCTTATAAACTATAATGTCAGCTGAAATTCCAAACCAAAGCTCAGCCAATCTTAACTTGGCATCATTTGGTGAACCCATATAATAATCTAACATTGCAAAATGCCTTTCCGAATATTATACCTGTAAATTCTTATTTGTGTAACAATTTATAGATGTGGTAGACATAATGTAGTGGCTCAATGCATGGTCTCATACCTTGATCTTGGCATATCAGATGTGCTACTCAGCTGAATTTCAATCTTGACTTGATCAATTCCTAGGAAGAACCAGAGACATGTCATCCATTGGCAATGGAGGTGTTGTTTGCACACGTGATTAAGTAGTAAAGTACTAAAGTCGAGGTCTAGTTTTAGAAGCAAATATAAACTAGAATGCAAGCTCCAATGTATACATATTCTCTTGTTTCATAAAGATTATTCCTTATGTAGTTATTTATAATTTGAAGATGTTGCTGAACATTCCATTTCAACCTTATCCCAACTCTCAAGCAACTTTCAGATTGAGCCTACAGATCACATCCTGCATCCTAAATATGGAAGTCGATGTAGAAAAAGTATACATAAATGGAGACAAAAATATTAGTGGATGAGTTGGAAGAATACTACCAACAATCGCAGCACATCATGAACCAGTCATTATTACTTGAAAGCAACTTAATTCATCTTATCTAAAGTGAATGGAAAAGAGTGCATGATTTGTAAAATGCAGTGATTGTCATATTCTCTCTTTGTATAATTGTATTGTGCATTCACTTTTTAGTTTTTCTCCAGAGTCCACCTAAACTGGATGCCCCTCTCTTTGGATTGTCGGGAAGTAAGGAGACTAAGCTAGGAGATGATGGATATGCAGGTGTTCAAACAGAGTTATTCTGATATTTCCGCAAAAATGGAAAATGGAAAATTCAAAGGTATGTCTACCAATTTAAGTTATTACTGACATAAAGGTAGTCTCCATATCCAAAACATAAAGTACATATATTGAGGTCTAACCTCATGGAGTGGTGCAGTATTTGGAAAAAAAATCATACCATGTCGATTCTAATACAAAATCTAATTATGTTCATAATTTTTGTTCCGTATTTATTAACTTGTTTTAGGTATGGCATGTGCTTTTATATTTGTACCGTACGTTGCTATATACATGCACTGTTCAGTATAATGTTAAGTTTAATTTTGGAAAAATTTTCAAAATAATCAAAAAAAATAAAGAAATTGTAAAAATATGCACTTCAGAAACTTATTTGGCAAAATATGCACATTGAAAAACGGCACCTGAAATCCCGTTTTTATTAAGTAAAAACGGTATCACCAATGCCGATTTTTAACCAAGTGAAAAACGGCACTACTAGTGCCGTTTTTCACCCCAGGTAAAAACGGTACCAGTAGTGCCGTTTTTTACCTGGTTAGAAAACGGCACTACGGGTGCCGTTTTCACCCTATATAAAAACGGCATCCGAGATGCCGTTTTTAGCCTAGGGTTAAAAACGGCACCAAGGCCCCCTTTTCTCCAATCTTCCCAAAATTTTTGGTGTTTCTTCCTCTCCCTCTGTCCTGCGATTTCAGGTATTTTTACATCAATTTTTGTTAATATTTTGCCTTATTAGTTTGTATTTATGTACATTTGATTGGTTTGGTTAGGATGTGTGTGGATTGTTTGATTTGAAATGGATTCGATTGATTGATATTTGGTTGATGAGTTTACCAAACTTTGTTTAATTAATCTTGTGTGGATGATGTGATATTGTTATGATTAATAATCTTGTGCAGATTTGATGATTTGATTAATAGATCAATTAATCTCAAAAGTCCAAATTTAATAAATTTACATTGTTTGGATTTGTGTTAAACCAATTAAATTGAATAATCAATGTTGTAGTTGTTGAAATTAGATTTATTGTGGATAATGTATTGAATTTGTTTAGATTGTATTATTTGAACTGAAT
Source organism: Triglochin maritima (assembly GCA_963682175.1). Taxonomy (NCBI): domain Eukaryota; kingdom Viridiplantae; phylum Streptophyta; class Magnoliopsida; order Alismatales; family Juncaginaceae; genus Triglochin; species Triglochin maritima. The sequence continues at coordinate 1,889,048 of OY821774.1, forward strand.
AATATGTAATATTATTTTTTGTTAATTATGTTTTTCAGTTTCCCAAATGTCCACTTCACATGATTGTCACGGTCCTGTTGACCCTTCAGTGTTAGTACTACAGAAAGATCATAGATCATCTTCGATTCTGGAAAATGTAAGTGTTATGATTTTTAAATTATAATTTTTATGTATCGGTATTAGTTTTTATTTGACGTAAAATAATTTAATTTAATTTCCAGGAGCCTTTGACGGATATTAAATGCGTCGAGCACGCCACTCAGTTCAACACGTGGAATGTGCAAGATGAAAGGATGTGGGATTTGTTAGAGATTGCGGGATTTGGCACTGTGTCTCGATTGCAACGACTGCAACTGGATTGGAATCTGATTCGTGCTGTTGTGGAGAGGTGGAGGCCTGAGACACACACCTTCCATTTTAGACACGGGGAGATGACCATCACGCTACAAGACGTAGCTATGCTTAGTGGTCTTCGTGTTGACGGTTTGGCAGTGTGTGCAACATTAGATCACGATTGGACTCTGGTTTGCATGAATCTGTTGGGTGTTGAAGAAGAAGAAGCGAGAACTGCAGTGTAAGGTGGATACGTGTCATTGCAGTGGTTGCAGCAAAATTTTCAGGTTGTTGAGCAAGATGCAGCAGATGAGCAGGTTATGCAGCACACGAGAGCGTACATTTTGTTTCAGTTGGGATCCGGGATAGTGGGCGATAAGAGTGGAAACAAAGTCCACCTGAGATATTTATTGTTGCTGGAAAACATATTTGAATGTGGAAACTACAGTTGGGGAGCTGCATCCTTAGCTGTTTTGTATCAATATTTGGATCAGGCATGTCTGAAAAAAGGGAAACAATTAGCTGGTTTCCTTACATTGTTACAGATATGGTGTTGGGAACATCTTCATGTCGGACGACCATCTACAATTCCCGGTGTGCAACTTCCATTGTGTCCTTTAGGTTCACGTTGGCGGACTCCTAGGTCGTGGGCGAACAATGTGAAGACGGTTATGTTTGTTCGAATGGTGGCAAGAATCATGTTAGAAATTAAACCGGCGTCACATTGCACGTGGTCATGCAAAAGTCCCTCGTTACTACAGGTGTGTTCAGACTTGTACTTCTTAACTTGAAAACATTCTTTGCTCTGACTGTAAGAGGCATGTATCTTCCATTCACACTCTTTTTTCAAACAACCAGCTGGAAATCTTTTTGGCCCAGACGTTAACACTTTGAATTGGACACTTTTTCGCAAATGCCATTCCTTCAACTGATGCAGCAAATCTTTTTTTGTTGAAAAAATCATATGCAACCAATAACTTCGTCCATCTTCCAAGTTATCGTATTCAGTGTACGCAGCAATACGGCCATCGACATTTCCAATCACTGAATCTTCAATCCAGTTCTCGTCAGGCTCTATGTCTGGCAAATGCCTCAAATCTGGTAGTACGGGTAATGGTGGCAATTCATTACTAACGATGGCTTCATGTACGTAGCTATCAGGTTCTCGATTCACAGCGTCTGCCATATGATGAAACATGTTCTGCAGCTCCGGAAGTGGGGTTGAATCTACATCAACAATGTCTATCTCATCACCATCCATCTGACCATCTGCCTCATCATCATCTGTCTCATCACTATCTGCATCTTCAACCTGTCTTCCTTGAGAATGTGATTGAACTACGTCTGCTTCATAATTACCAATATTCATTGGTGTGTGCTCATACGATCCAAAATATGACTGAGGAACTGCCGAAGAAGGACCTGCTTCATATTGGCTATATGTTTGTGTCATTTGTTGATAATCCTCATTCAACTGACTGTGTTGGACGGTAGTATAGGGCTTGGGTTGTTTCTCAACAAACAATACAACCGTATTCATGTAGTTAAATAGAGATAGCATTGTAGCCGTGCTCTGATCATCAAAAACTTGAGCATATGTATACTTTTCATACGGTGGCCATTTGCATGTTAACTTTAGATCAAACTCTCCTTCTTGGAAACCACAAACTTGACAAACTGATTCACAGAGATCATCATATCGCATTTGTGTGTTAACATTAAGCATTCGTCTGTTACCACCTTCATATTCTGGTACCTCATCTACGAATGTAAGAATTCCATCGAAAAAAACCATAACCAATCCGGTACCGGAGCTCATTACTTCGAGTGTAGAAAATCTACATTTCATACATACATAAACATAAAAACAAATACATTAACTATACATGCATTGTATTTCATGTCAAAATAAAAAAAAACCCAAATAAAAAATAAGAACCTAACCTCAACACTGTTGGTCGTCGGAGAGAGAGACTTAATGGGGAGTGGGGGAAATTTTGGAAGTGAAAGAATGAAGATGGTGGCTGTCCAGGCCACTTAAACCCTAGATAAAAACGGCATCTCGGATGCCGTTTTTATATAGCATAAAAACGGCACTATAGGTGCCGTTTTTTAAGTAAGTAAAATAACGGGCCGTTTTCTCTAGGATAAAAACGGCACTGCGAGTACCGTTTTTACCTGGGGTGAAAAACGGCACTAGTAGTGCCGTTTTTCACTTGGTTAAAAATCGGCATTGGTGATACCGTTTTTACTTAATAAAAACGGGATTTCAGGTGCCGTTTTTCAATGTGCATATTTTGCCAAATAAGTTTCTGAAGTGCATATTTTTACAATTTCTTTATTTTTTTTGATTATTTTGAAAATTTTTCCTTTAATTTTTCTTTTATTTTTAAATTTATGTTTATGTTCGCACATTACATGCTTCTTTAGGCAGCATGCCACTTCACACTTCATTGGTATAATTGGACCTTTAAGATAGTTTCTACACGTAAATAGTTAAATTTTCACTTGATTCGTTTTTTTAATATCATAGGCACTTAAACTCGCTCTGCATGTACTACTTGAATTTCTTGAACAGTAGTGTTTTGTAGTTTGGTTTTTGATATATTGTCCCTGCTGAATCAGAGTTTTGGGGATGATATGGCCTGCTTTTCAGAACAAGATACATCTGTGGCATTCTCTCCGGTTGTTTTTACTGGTAGTGCGTCCTAGTGGTGGAGTATTTTGTAGTTACGCATGTACATAAATGTTTCAACTGTTTAATGCCGAAGTTTGTAATGCTGTAGGTTATCAGTTGCAGCCTTGAGGCTGAAGTAGATTCTGAATTGCATGTTTGATTATAAGAAGTGATCAGCAAATCCTGTTAGACAAAAGTTTGTTATGATTGTATGTGGGAAGAAAACCGGTCTTGGTGGAGTCTTGCTATTAGTTTGAGAGAGCCAAAATAAAGGGTAAATTACAGCTTATATTCCTTACATTGTGGCTTGATTAAATGTCTTTCTGAACTTCAAAAAACCACACCACTCATTTCGAATCAGTAACACCTTATTCAATAAACTGTTAATTTTCACTAGGACAGTTATTTTTTGTTGTCTGGTAGAACACGCATAAGTCCGTCTTAGTATACGCAAAGCTTTATAATTAATCTACGTTCAAGTTAGCAGCAAATTCAGTTCCATGTTAGAATCCGGCCCACCCCACCCCCACCCTCAAGTTCGGCCCACATGCATGTTTGATTTGTTAAATTTGCATGTTTGAAACATTTAGATTCATATTCATTGTCTTAAAAGAACTAAAAATCTTACTTTTCATTCAGAGAAATGCCATCTGAAAAGCCATTTACGTCAAAATTGGAAAATGTATCCTATGAGTCAAGGAAATGAGGTTTGTAATATACACTGTAACATTTAGTGAACGACTAGCTCCTATATCGAATTCTATTTCCAGAGGAATGCCTCTGCTCGGCGAACTACCAAAATAATTTTGTACTGTTACTGTTGGTGATATGTATTCACATTTTGGATGCTGCTAACGAAGTATTGCCAGGTGTTGAGATAAGCCAGCAAGCAACTAAGCAAGTCTGCCTCTGAGAAACGCTCAACATGACAGAATATGCTCGGACACTTTTACCTTCGTTCATCTTATGAGGCAAATCTGTACTTGGGAATGCATACGAGAATGGTTTTTGCGTGTCCTGTTTTCTGCGAGCACACAACAGAGCAGAAGCATATAAAACATATTAAGACCACATCACAAACCCAAAATCGAAACACATAGCACTTGAACAACTGAACAATCCGACCTTCCATGGATACGATGCCAATCTGCAATGATATGGCATTGAGATAAAATAGGATCTGGCTTGTACTCCAGTTGAGGGGTGTCCACCCTGCAAAAACATGGAACGGTTTCTGTAAAAGCATGAACATAAAAAGTTGCAAGGAATTGGTTGGATTACATAGCCTGCACCGCAAGTTTAGTTGGATAGCATACCTTTGCCTCAATTCATGCATCCCTGTACCCAGTCCCATAGGAATGCCCATAATTATACTTTCGCTCACTCCCTTGATTGAATCTTCTTTTCCACTAAATGAAGCCCTAAATAAATGATCTGCTGTTTGCTCAAATGAAGCAAGCATCAACACACTGTCTTTCATCTTTTCAATTCCAAATCTTGTCATACCATAGACATCACCCTGCACGATAACTCCTTGATTAGAGCAAAGCTTATTTCAACTTCAGACTGAATAACAAACTTTTGCCATTAAGTTTATACCGCCACCAAAGAATATATTTTCTCAAACTCCCAAAGCCAAAGTTGTTTGAAATAAAATTTAAGCTGGTCCTTATGATGACAACAACCAAAATCAAATTTTGACTAGGAAAGAACGATGAGCTGGTACAATTTGAAACCAGTTTTGGCTAGTTTTTTATTCACCAGGTGTCACATCACTAAGAACAACAAGAAAGATTTCCTAAAAGAAGGAAGAGGGAAAAAATGATGTGGTATGAATAACAAAGTATATAACTATCAAATTAAAGTATATAGATTGACGCTCTACATGCAGAACCAACTATTGCTCAATACCCTTAATTTCTTTACCCCCATAAAAAAGGCATTTATCTAATAGGACAAATTCCAGAGTGTGCATGCTTTAGTGTTATTGGGCGCCTGTGAGACCACCTCAGATGCATTCCATGCAAACCAAGAGAAACAAGAACAAAGCCTTGCTTACACAAGACCACAACGTAAGGCCCACAGTGATCTACTGCCACTATGCCATAAAAATCTACTAAATACACCTGAAAGGGTCAAATGCTGACGTACAAAAAGGAATGTGACAAAGTGGTGAAAAGTGTTAACAACTACAACAAAGTTACCTTGCAGGTCATCACATCTGCCAGTAGCATCATATGGCAGATGTCAATGTGCATCCCATGTTCTTTCATCGTATAGTTTATCTCGTCAATTATGGACTTTCTTGCAGCTTCAATACCAAGACACCTCTTAATCTCAAGAATATGATTACTTTTTGTAGCACTTGCCTTTACTCCAGGAATTCCCATGACAACAAGAAAATCTCCTCTACAGAAGAAGAAGAAAAAAAACTCAGAAATCAGTGATCATAACAAAAGGAATATCCACAGTACACACCTTAATTGTAAAGCATGCTCGAGTCAACTAAGTTATGTTAACATGAGATACAAGGTGATGGCTTGGGTTTAAAGCTTCGGGAAATCTTTACACCATCATAGTACCAGGGACACATGTGAATACTATTAATTTAATCTCAGTCACACATGCGAGGGAGTGTTGAAAAAGATAGTCTTACGTTGTTCAACACTAAAGGTGTAGGATGCCCTATAATAGAGTTGGTTCATTACCTCAATGAAACCCAAGGTTTTTGGTGATGGATAGTAGATTTAACTCTATAATAGAGTGTTGCACACTTAAATGTTAAACAATGTGGGATTATTCTACATAAACAATCGAACATTGACCGAAATTAGTAAAGTGAGAGACAACTGAATCTGCAAGATTAGGTAAAAAAATACAAGTATACAAAATATGTAAAACATACCAGCTCAACATACATAAGGAACAGTCAAGTCTCTTGAACAAATCGACAATATCAGACATGAATCGTGGTAAAAAGAGTTATGTTTCTGGCAATTTGGTATCAGTTAGTAAGTATGATGCAATAAATGGTACAGACATGCAACAATGTTATAACTGTCATAACTACATCAACATTACCCCAATGCCTAAAAAGAGGCTCCCGCTTAGGCAAGGTAAGGGAGTCGGGTATACGCAACACTACCACTGTAAAACAGCGAGGTTGTTTCTATTTGAAACAATGATGACAAGTGCAAGTGTGCAACTGACCATTTACGATTTCACAATAGACAAGAAATGCAGATCGTTTAGATAGTCATTTGATATAGTCCATGATGCTCCAAATACCAAAAAACAACTTAATCCTTGACACAATGGAAATGGACATTGACAAGTGTCGTAACTACGCTTTTAATAAATAATTAGTCCAAGCAATCATTATTCAACATTGTGTAATATGACAAATTGGCAGTGTTTCATATGTTCAACACCTAAAAAAGCTCATATAAAATTAGAATGTTACGCAACCAAATTACATATCGGAATTTAAGCTAAGGGGTGTTATATCATCAGGGATTATATGATAAAAGTCACGTCAAAAAGATTCTTTTCCATAAGAAAGGATTTTCACGAGGATAAGTTATAGCAAGGTGCTTTACAAGCATTATTTCATAGCCGAAAGTCAAAAGGGCAAATTAACTTCCGTGGAAGATGGAACACGATGTATTGTGGGAATAATCTTGTGACTATCATCTTGATAATTTTTATGTTAATTGGGATTCACTCTGAATAATTGTACGATGGAATAAAAGAAATGTACACAAAGAACTAACCCTTCCACATACAACTTGTATTTTGCTTTCTTCTTACAATCACTGCCACCTTCATCTTTCTTTTCACTGTTGATAACAACACGCTTAACATTTGCAATACCCTGTTGCCAAATTTCTTATAAGGGGGGAAATCTTACAAAAAAATAACACCATACTTGATCAACACGAAACTTCAGCTAACCTTTACAATAACCTTTGGCAGTGTTGACCTTAAGGCATGTATCTCCGACTGGATATTATTTTTCTTTAAAGAATTATTTTCATTCCTCTCAGGCACACTTATTCTCAATTTATATTCATTGATGACATTAACGTCCTACCAAAAGAATTATGAACATTATTTTCTCAAAACAAAGTAGCATGCAGAGAGCAGTCGTGGACGATTATAATAGGAAGGACAGAGATAATCTTACCTGTGGTTTCAGTTTTAGGCTCTTATGGTCAAGAATTGACTGCTGAACTGAAGATGCAGATATTCCCATATTCAGGGTCTTGATCAAATCCATGTCAAGTACGACAACTATATAAGGCTGACCAGTTTTTAATACTTTTCGCAATCTGCATGTCAAAATGGAGGGATGTAAAAACTAAAAAGATATAATGAAAGGTAAAAAAACATGTATTGTAACCATGGAAAGAAGAAACCAGAAGTGCATGAACAGATGTAAAATGGTGAATCGACCTGCAAATTAGAGAGGTTCATGTGTTCATAGTAACTACATTTCGATTGACCTTCACCAATTTCACAACAGAAGATACATAACCCATGTTCAACCTAATAACCGATACAAAGATGAGCTTAAATGCTGCAATGCAACTTTAAATTAACTTGGAGGCACTCAGCAATACTTGGATTCCACATTGTTCAGGCCAACAATATTTCTACAGCCAGAGTGCAGATATTTGATATGAAATCTGACACATTTTTAAAGCAATGTGAATACTCAATCCAAACCATTGAACTTTGGCCACCATTTTCCCTAAAAAATCTGTAAACTAACTACAGAAGAATAGTTGTCCATAAGGTTGCAATCGCAGAACAAAACCTTAATTGATTATTTACCATTATATTCTCAAACAGCACACTTATTGTGAGAAATTACATTAATGTGACACAAATTGCCACTAAATTCTTGCATTGTTGTTGTTCATTTGCCTTTGAACTCTTCATGCTGCCTATTGGTCCAGTAGCTGCCTCTGCAATTTTGGTCTTGGAGCCCCTTCTTAGGATAACCATGTGACACAATTACATCTCTATTTGCCAAAATATATTAGAAGTGTATTCCCTACACTACTTTCTTTAACATTGCTCGCCATATTTCACCCTCCCCAGTTTTCTGAATCAGTACAACTGACAAAATTAATAACTAGAAAAAAATGTAGAAGAAAGGTCCTATCAGTCAGGAACACCTAAGACAAATTGAAACAAAGAACAAACAAAACAAACTGTAAAGGAGTTGAAACAGAAGAAAAAACCCAGAACTCAGGACTACATGGGGAAAAAACTTTGTTTCCAAACCCCTTTCAAGTTTTTCAGCCTTGGGCATCCTCCCATCCCAAATCATGGCACTTTGCAGCAGCCAACTCTGAATTTGATCCTAATTTCCAATGCGGAGATGTCTTCATTCCAAAAGACGAGTTTCTGGAAGTCCAAATGATCCACCAAAAAGTTGAAGATAATAGGAGTCATACCAATCCTGATTCATGTTGCGAACTAGCTCAATTCCAAGTATTTCAAAATCTCTCAAAGTTTCCATGTGCTCTACAACCTCACTGCAAATGTACTTGTGAATTTCCTCAACAACCCCAGTCTTCCCACGAGATAAATAGGTGAAAACCATCATGGTTCTTACACGAATTTTAAATATTCAGTACTCTGTCATCCTTTAGGCTTGAGGCATGGTTCTGTCAGAGTCCCATTATGGTAACACAAGCGAAGCAAAAAAACTGGGTCCCCCAAATGGCATTTCGATTCTAAGCAGCGAAGAGTAAATCAGAAAAGTATTATGACAAAAATATTAAAATTAAATGTGAAAAGAGAGACTATGAACTTGGATTTAAGATTGCAAGTGTGTTGAACACCAAGAGACACTTGAACTTTGCTCATCTTTTCTGGTCATGTTGATGAAAACTTTCCAAAGAGACTCCATTTGGAAAGGTTCCCCATAAACTTCACTTCTTCTGAAAACTCCAATAGAGGTACCCCATCAGCCCTTTAGTTGTCTCACGAATCAGAATGTCAGCTATGAAATGAAATTGATGGTATGTCTTCGTCTTCTTAGCATGGGAGAAGTGTTTCTCCCTAAAAAGTAGACGTACAGTAGTTATATGAAGTAATAGTACACATGAGTAGTTTACTCATGTGTTTCTCCCCTGAAGACGAATTGACAAGAGTAAAAAAAAGCGACAAAGGATCACCTGATATAAGGTCTTTGACTCTCTTCCTTTACGAAAGTAGCCACACAAGGGCTGATTGACTAAAACAGAGAAACCCATGGTCTTATAAGTGAAAATCAACAGATCGATCACATTCATGCTCAAGCTCTTGTTCTCCAACGCACATGAACTCTCTCACACCCTTGTTCTCTCTCACAATCACATTCCCTCAAGCTAAATTAGTGTTTCTCATTCTCTTATAGTTATTAAGGATCTTATTTAGATCAACACACATTTAGAGACCAAGGCATTACAAAAAGATGATGATTTGGCATACAGTATTGTGTTTTACATCTAAGTATGACCAAATGAGTTTCACTCACACATCTAGAAATGTTCATTTAGCATTGCAAAAGCACATGCAACATAAGTACATAACAAAGATCAGCACTACATACACTATGTCATCCGATGCACGGATGCTAGTCCGTCAGTCTACAATATGTACAACCACACCACGACATTCAGGAGAAGTCTGAAAATGCAGACGTTCATAAAAAACCCATGATAGAATTTTTATTATTATTTATCTTCAAGGTCTAAAACTAAACAACAATTTATATGCGGAGATGAAGCATGTCAATATTATTGTTGTTGACTTTTCAAAACTAAAAAAAACTAGATTGTGATGCCTCAGGGGGACTACTATTTAATCAATACTTCAAAAATTGGTCAATCATTTTCAACCATGGAAATATGATAATGGAAATGGTAGTCGAAGATTAATTCAAATACTTATATTGTCACATAATAAAGAAAAGCCATAATTCATAGTAAATCCAAGTATGAGAAGGTTACCTCGCCAAGCAGTGTCTTCTCAATACAATCTTTTACAATCTTTGCAAAATTCTCATCGTCGTCACATTCAAGTAAAACTGTAATAATTGGTGTGCCAATTGTTTTTGACGCGTTCATTATTTCTTTTATGCGTGGAACTCCAAGCGTGATATCTGACTTTTGATCAAGGAATCTTCTATATCACCTTCCCCGTCCAACCCAAACAACAAAAGAAGTAATTCTTTGATAAAAAGATAACCACAATAACTACATTTTTTCCTTCAAGATTCTTATCCAACAATTATTCGTGAGAAGATAACAATATACTGTAAGATTCTTATCCAACAATGCATCCACGAATGATCAATATTTGAAAAACCCAAACCATTGCTGTTAGCCCATAGCTATAAATCTAAATGCACAGGGTCAAATGATCAAAAAAAAAAGAAGATGCACAGGGTCAAAACATGGTGTGAATTGCATGTTCAATAACAAGTCATATCCATGAAGTTGGCTTGATATTTGGAAATAATATAAATACGTGATCCAAAAAAGAGTAGGTAGTTTTCAAGTGCATCCAGCCATCCGTGTGAAGTAACATGGCATAGTAAATATGTGGTGTGAAGTAGATTTTACATCTCGCATTAAACGACAATACACTGCAAAAGTTTTAAGTCCTAACCACTTGACTGTAACAAAGAGAACATTTTTTTCCAGAATATCAACATAAGTGTGAACATAATAGTGCAAAGAGATGTAAGAAAAATATCATATGTGCCTTTTAAAGTAGTGGTGAAGGAGTGTACTGCATGGTGCAATGGTAAAATCATCATACATGCAAAACAAGTAAAAGGGGCATTGTAAATTCCAAGCAAGACGTAGAAGTATTAAAGTATACAGAGATTTATGTGTTGCCAAATAGTGAGATGCCACGTGAACAAGAGATGGAAATGTGTTGACAAAGAAATTAAGTAGATGACCTTTTTTGAGTCAACTAAGTTATGTTAACATATATACTGTAAGATTCTTATCCAACAATGCATCCACGAATGATCAATATTTGAAAAACAATGCATCCACGAATATATATACTGTAACATATATACTGTAAGATTCTTATCCAACAATGCATCCACGAATGATCAATATTTTTTGAGTCAAGACCACATATATACTGTAAGATTCTTATCCAACAATGCATCCACGAATGATCAATATTTGAAAAACACAAACCATTGCTGTTAGCCCATAGCTATAAATCTAAATGCACAGGGTCAAATGATCAAAAAAAAAGAAGATGCACAGGGTCAAAACATGGTGTGAATTGCATGTTCAATAACAAGTCATATCCATGAAGTTGGCTTGATATTTGGAAATAATATAAATACGTGATCCAAAAAAGAGTAGGTAGTTTTCAAGTGCATCCAGCCATCCGTGTGAAGTAACATGGCATAGTAAATATGTGGTGTGAAGTAGATTTTACATCTCGCATTAAACGACAATACACTGCAAAAGTTTTAAGTCCTAACCACTTGACTGTAACAAAGAGAACATTTTTTTCCAGAATATCAACATAAGTGTGAACATAATAGTGCAAAGAGATGTAAGAAAAATATCATATGTGCCTTTTAAAGTAGTGGTGAAGGAGTGTACTGCATGGTGCAATGGTAAAATCATCATACATGCAAAACAAGTAAAAGGGGCATTGTAAATTCCAAGCAAGACGTAGAAGTATTAAAGTATACAGAGATTTATGTGTTGCCAAATAGTGAGATGCCACGTGAACAAGAGATGGAAATGTGTTGACAAAGAAATTAAGTAGATGACCTTTTTTGAGTCAACTAAGTTATGTTAACATATATACTGTAAGATTCTTATCCAACAATGCATCCACGAATGATCAATATTTGAAAAACAATGCATCCACGAATATATATACTGTAACATATATACTGTAAGATTCTTATCCAACAATGCATCCACGAATGATCAATATTTTTTGAGTCAAGACCACATATATACTGTAAGATTCTTATCCAACAATGCATCCACGAATGATCAATATTTGAAAAACACAAACCATTGCTGTTAGCCCATAGCTATAAATCTAAATGCACAGGGTCAAATGATCAAAAAAAAAGAAGATGCACAGGGTCAAAACATGGTGTGAATTGCATGTTCAATAACAAGTCATATCCATGAAGTTGGCTTGATATTTGGAAATAATATAAATACGTGATCCAAAAAAGAGTAGGTAGTTTTCAAGTGCATCCAGCCATCCGTGTGAAGTAACATGGCATAGTAAATATGTGGTGTGAAGTAGATTTTACATCTCGCATTAAACGACAATACACTGCAAAAGTTTTAAGTCCTAACCACTTGACTGTAACAAAGAGAACATTTTTTTCCAGAATATCAACATAAGTGTGAACATAATAGTGCAAAGAGATGTAAGAAAAATATCATATGTGCCTTTTAAAGTAGTGGTGAAGGAGTGTACTGCATGGTGCAATGGTAAAATCATCATACATGCAAAACAAGTAAAAGGGGCATTGTAAATTCCAAGCAAGACGTAGAAGTATTAAAGTATACAGAGATTTATGTGTTGCCAAATAGTGAGATGCCACGTGAACAAGAGATCGAAATGTGTTGACAAAGAAATTAAGTAGATGACCTTTTTTGAGTGCTTCAGGAACAAGAGATGGAATCGGGGGAAAAAATGGAATCATTAAAAAATAATGCTTAGTAATGAACTAACAAGTGTGAATTATGAGAATATGTCAAATACTAAGTAGCACTTAAAGCGGGGTGCTCATGAGGTAAGCCCATTTAAATTTGAAATGATCAAACAAGGCCAAATGAAGGCAATGTAATATAAAAAAATGCAAGTCCCGTGTTAACATATAAATTAGATAACAATGTAATATCGTCACAGGATACTCATACTAGCAACACCATTAAAATGGAAAGTTTTCAATGTCATTTGTGTCCCCGGCTCCCCTATACTCTGAGCTCCAATAATACCAACCGCAGCTCCAGCTTGAACCCTTTTAGAATGGTAATGGGAGATGCATGTGTCAAGAAAAGCCTACATAGAATGAAAAAAAAATCAATATTTGATTACTGCAACCAGTGGGGTACATTTTTGTAGATCCTATGGTAGTCTCAAGGATGATCTGGAAATTTGTTGCTTGAAAAACTCAAATCTCTCTCTAAAGGCAATGCCAAACGTGGACCAAATTCACATGATCATCAAGCAATATGGACCCACCATTTTCTTCCATTCAAAACATATCTATCTACCGTCATCCGTGGAACCGATCAAGAACACTTTCACTTTTAGATGAGAGAGAGACAGTTCTTTCTGTGGTTAATGGTTTAATATAATAATCAGAGACTAACTAAAAGAGCCTTTGTTATATATTTGTTTTATGGACACCAAGTAGGCTTTCAAAGCAAACTTGATAAATCAGGGCAAGTGGTACGCAACATTATTAATATAATATGAGCTGATCATTATTCAAAAGAGTGCACAAAGGGAAATAATAAGCCTTGTCTTTTTTGTCCATATAAGAGGGTTGTATGGATAATATACAACATTTTTTCCTTCCAAAGGAAGCTTCTCGAGACTCACGTATAGCTCTTCCAATGGAAGCATCTCAAGACCACATATTGCTTGTTTGGAACAATATCAAATAAAGATCTGCTATCTTGAAGAAATAATTACAAAAGAAAATTTCAAATGAATACCAGTGAATATAAAACAAACTATGGATGTTATATTCTGAAAGTGGTGCTTGTACAGACCATCATCAAAAAATAATTTTCTATTGAAATGATGGCCTTCCAGTAGAACTTGCTTCGTAGCAACTAGGCAAGACCTCGCATTCAATACAAATTCCAAAAAGGATGTGAGAAAAGAAAAGCTCTATGATTATTCAATGTAGTTGAAATCAAAAGAGATGAGAAAAAATCAAACTGAAAAACTTATTACGAAAACCAATCCTCAGTAAAGAGTGAATAAGATCATAAGATCTCAGACCATTTTGTGTAACCATCAGATGGACTACAACTTTGTTAAGGGTATTATCTGTGAAGACTTAAGAATTGATCTCAACATTAGGACTCTAAATTTGTTCTGTAGCATCCAAACATGTTAATTGGATAATGAATCAATTTCAAGATGAATTGGGAGAAATCATCAAGTTGATAAAATTTTAGGATTCTTCAGGAAGCAATTTACAAAAGAGATGGACAGTCACCTTGGGCTACTACTGTGGTGTATATAACAAATTAAAGGATCCTGAGGCAATAGAGTTAGAAGAGGAAGTCACCATGGAGGAATTAAAGAATGTCGTCTGAAGTGAGAACCGATGGTGCAGTTTCAGTTTTTTTCCATAAAATGTGTAGAATCTGAAAAAGACATTCTGTTGAGGGTGATGGGGGCTCATGTTGGGGAATCAGATCTGAGCCTTATTAACACTTAAAGAAATTACCAACACTTCGTCTCACTTATTCCATGGAGAAATGGAGAGGAAGATTTTAGGGTGAAAAGGTTACTTAAAGTTTTCTTCAAAATTTCAGTACAGGTTTAGCTTATCAGCTAAAGAAGTGACATCTAGGATAATCACTCCATGTCAATTTGTAACTTTCAGTGATAAATTTGTCTATGATATGGTCCGGGTGGCTCAAGTATGTGTGGCTAGAAATATATTAGGGAATTCGACAACTATGGTTAGAAAACATAAAGGCATAGAATTGATTAGGGTCGGCTGGATGAAATTATTAAGTAAATGACATTTAGGATACATAAAAATATTGGATTAACAATACATTGAAAACAACAAAGTTCTCAATTTCGATGAATGATAAATGAATCATTGCATGATAACTGATAAGAGAACCTGACCCAACAGCTAGCTTGTAGGTGGCAGAGCCTATAGAGTTATATCCCACATCAACTATCCCATACTACCAAATGTAGGGCTAAACCCACACATGACTCCTAACAAATTCACACCATGCTTTCGTTTCGACCTCCTTGGTGGATCTCCATATTGGTGGCTTTCACTCTAGTTGGCTTCACTCTACCTTTTGTGGGTAGCCCTTTTCTAGATATCTTTTTCCAATTCCTCTCCGAGACATGGAAAATGAGTCATGTTGACTGACTCTGATACCACTGATAGGAGAAGTCAACCTAAAAGATACTTGTAGGTGGGAGAGCCTATGTAGTTATACCCCACATCAAGCATCCCATACTGCCGATGTGAGACTAAACTCGCACAATGAATCCTAACAATAACTTTAAGGGTGAAAGAGGATTGAGACAAGAAGATCCTCTGTCAACTATTTATTTTCGTTGGGAACCCCTAAGCATCATGGTGAAGAGGATGAGGAATGCTAGCCTAGGAGATGGATTAAGATACTTTTACAATATATATAGATGATACGTTGCTATTCTCTGACAAGAAGAGAAACTCAAAGATCCTAGTTTTCGGGACTAAAAATAATCTCTGAAAGATCCTAATTAGTGATAATCAATTTGAGGCTTTGAGCATTGAAACCTCTTCTAGTCTAGTGTTGATTCATGGGTGCAAAAACAAATAATGTTTCAAAAAATTACCTAAGATTTTCTCCTACACCAAATAAGCCAATGGCAATGGATTGGGATTCTATCTCTAAGTGATAGGATTTAATATTTTACCTCGTGTTTTGACGAGGTAGAATCACATAAATAAAGAAACTTATATCTAATCAACTGATTTATCATTCCCTGCTCAGTACTCTTGTCAAATTCTCTTAATAACTTCTGAAAAAGGAAAATTACCGGAAAAGAAAGAACCAACCTTCAACTGCTCATAAGAAATCCCAGACAAACGCGCTGCAATAAGTTCTAAAACATCTGAATCTCTCTTTGCATCACTATCAAGTTTGAGGAGTTTTCTTGTTTTTTTTCTAACGATCTGGCAATATTTTCCACAAATTCCGATAGTGAATCTCTGAAGGCAGTAGA
Organism: Triglochin maritima; assembly: GCA_963682175.1. NCBI lineage: Eukaryota > Viridiplantae > Streptophyta > Magnoliopsida > Alismatales > Juncaginaceae > Triglochin > Triglochin maritima. The sequence continues at coordinate 1,905,057 of OY821774.1, forward strand.
ACAACCACCTTCTAGTGTCATATCAAACTTTGATACTCTTTCATCCTTAATTTTCCGGATCTCGGAAGGAAGCGAAGTGACTGAGTTGGATGGACATGTAGCCTGCAAGATTACCACGATCAACTCAGACTTTTTAAGGATCTTTCACATTTCCAACAAATGATAAGACAAACCATAACTCCCATGAATAACTGGCCCAGATTCAAGGGCTCCCCGCGGTTCCCCTCCATGGTAGCAGGATCCATGCCATCATCTCCGTAAAGGAATTGAACAATTTCTCCATTAGCACTCCGAACTGTTTCGTCGTAACAAGCCGCAAGATCTTCTAACCCTTTTATCAATCTTTGAGACATATAACCAGTCTCTGCAGTTTTTACCTAGATGGAATGATTTTGACAGAAATCTTTAAATCAGGGAGAGTATCAGTGGCATATAACAATATCTTGGCTGCTAGTTGTTAAAGGCTGTCATCCAATCTTGACGAATCTATTCTGTTTCAAACAGAACAGACAATAATTGCAGACTGGTTCCAATTGAATTGAAAACATGGTTAAATAATATCTCAAGAAAAATACTAAGCCCATATGAGAAGACAGTTGCCTAAACATAAATATATAGAACAGTGTGTAGTCTAACACACCAGATACCAACCTACGGCCAATTAGTAAACAGAAAGATTCAACATACCGCAGTATCCACCAGACCTTCACGTCCACCCATTGTGTGAAAGAAAAATTCAGTTGCAGTCAAACCAGAGTAAAAAGAATTTGCAACAAAGCCTTTAGCCTAAAAAAGGTTTTGAAGAAACATTATCATCTACCCATTATGGGGAAAAAAGTAATAAAGATATTGATATAATAACATGTTCCTCAGGCACCACAAACAGATACTTCAGAGTTCAACATTGTCATAATTCATAATTGTACTATAGACTTATGATTGGCTCATAATTGTAACAATTCATTAAAAATAAAAACGATCTTGCATTTAAAAGTTCATATGTTTGAAGCTGGAAAAGTTCAGATACTGATTTTAATGCCCAAACGAGACAACCATAAAATAAATAAAATTCAAACTAACAAAAACAAATAAAACTTAGAAGTCACATGTCATTTTTATATAAATATTAGATGTTCTAAACTGTAATTAAACTTTGAACAAGAATTTAACGCATCAACAATAAGTGGCTTAGTGCACTTGATTGCTGATAGAAAGGTGACTCATTCTAAAATTATAAAGAAAAAGCAGCATGTTATGACAAATTTACTGACAGCGAGCGAGGATGTATCAGATGGATCCAAGGCCACAATATAGGAAAGGCTTCCTTATAGAGAATTGAAGTTTTATAAATCATGATATGTGATTAAAATGCTTTATGATGCAAGAGACTCCTACGTTGTAACAAAAATCCAAATGAACAAAGATACACGCAAGTTGGAAAAACACAAAGACCAACAAAGGAAAATTACTGACCATGTAGGGCTAAAAAAGGATGTGACAACTACGTAAGCATTAAATAAAACATAGATGCTACAAGAGTCTAAATGCGTAACAAAGTCATTGACTCTAAGCAACTTAAGAATAATGTGGATTTTGCTCAACAAGTAATAATTACATCTTAGCTAACAAATAGAGAACCTTGATTCCATGGAAAATATCAAATAGGAATGGACACTCACTAACCAAACCAGTCATTGAGAATTCTCAACTTTGACTTCAGACAGTGCTCTTAAATGGCAATGAAGTTCCAATTCAATAAGCATTACTTCGTTTATGAATGCATAGCTAAACTTACTGCAGGAGTCTTTTCATTCATATTGAAATGAGGAAGTGTTCTGTTGATGAATCCATTGGGTGCTCGGCAACCTCCAACTGATTGTTGACCGACACAGGCAATCATTTGGCTGATATTGATAGGAGAACCTTTTGATCCACATTGTGACATGATCAACGGACTGTTCCTCCAATGAAGATTGTCCATGCAAATCTGAAAAATAGAGCAAAGGAAACTTCAGGTCTGAGCGTAGCAGTAAGAGAAATCAGTCAAAAAGAGTTTCTCCAATGGTATCTAAGACAGAGCAACAAATGGAACATTTCAGAAAGTCAAATCACAGGCATATACTATATATCAGTACATGTGAGGCATTAGCTGCATACAAGGATGATGTTGCACGGTCACACCTCTAATGCACCACATGTTTCTTATCTGATTTCATCCAAAGACAAGAAGATGGAAGATGGCCCAAGGCATTAAAAGCATAATTCAAGAGAAATGACGATCAATTTTCATACAAAATGTAGCTCCGCTCAAGTTCCTTATGTTTAAGGACTAAGCAGGCTCGACGGTGGATCTAAGAGGTCAAAGGAGTACAGAGCCACCATCAGATGCTAGAGCAGTTCACATGGCAAGGGATACAACATTAAATAAAATGCAAAAAGAAAATACTACAGATTCAAAGCTTATAAATGGTTCTGTAACAACAAGACATACAACTAAGGAGGAATTTTTTTTGCTTAGTTCAAGTTTAACTACAATGACGCCAACAAAAATTTAAAATAAAAACCTTTATAAAAAGAATTCACAAGAAAACAGATTAACTATAATACCAAAATCAGCGCATAAAAAACTAAAACATAAACTTTTACTAAGAAATGATTCCCAAGAAACCAAAGCCTAAGATACTTTGTGAAATAAATGGTGGCGTACCTCCCACTGCACCAAGAGAGACGTATCCTAGGAAGCACGGACACTTCTGAATGGTCGTCGTGTCCGAGTCGTGGCCGTGTCGGACACCGACACTCCTCGGACACGCCTTGGACACGTGTCGGACACGCCAGGTGGCGTGTCCTACAGTAGTTTTGACATTTCGCAGTGGTGGACACTCCTCGGACACTCCTTGGACACTCCTCGGACACTCCTTGGTCTTGATTTTGACTTTTGACTTTTTTTTTCCTTCCTCCTTTTCGGTACCAGAATGTTTATATAGAAGAGAATAAGAAGATAAACCATTGGGTCAAGGAAGTTTCAATACAACTCTTGAAGTATATTATTTTATTAGGTTTTAATCAGTTTGTTGTCCTTTAAGAATAGACATAATGACTACTTTTGTCATGGACAATGAGGAGGCAACCTGAAACAACGTATATTATTTTATTATGAACATTTAACATTTATGAGTAATTATTTTTTTACAAGTATATTATTTTTTATTTATATATATTATTATTTTTAATTATAATTTTAATGCCGTGTCCGTGTCCTACTTTTTAGAAAAATGCCGTATCCCCGTGTCCGTGTCCCGTGTCCGTCTCCGTGCTTCTTAGGACGTATCGTATATTTTTTATTTTTCAATCCAACAGAAAGCTATTGAATTTTGTTTCTTTTCTAAACATTCTTTTGAAGAATAATACATAATAAGGCAGCATTCTTTTACCACTTCAACAATTCAACTTCAGTAATTGAAACATTTGATCAAACACATGTATCCTCAAGACGTAAAACAAGTATTTATAGAATGTATCAGTAGGAAAAGTTAATTCATTAAGGAAGAATGCATGAAGCATAGGAAGCATAGAGACACAGATAAATTGGATATAAAGTATATGACTATAAAAATATTATTTCAATGATATATTTAAATTAATTAACATATGAACATAAAAAACATGTCTATTTCCAAGGAGTCAATGACAAGCTTTTTTGGCATTTGGATTATCATGGGGTAAATCAAAATGACGTTTAAAGCCTTTCTTGCTGGGATGTGCTTGGATTTGGGAAAATGGGAGAATTATTAAGGAGTAACTATTGACCCACCCAAAAGTGTTTGGAACGGGGGAAATCTATTAAGTGGGGAAATTCATTACCCCCATATATGGCAATCCATCACTGCTCAAAAATATATATAGGGAATTCATTGCAATCCTTCCCTGTGGATAATAATTATGTGATCTTACATTTTCTTTCCTTATGACACTGTTACTTCTAAGAGATTTGTCGTAGGTTGACTAAAATTGAAAACACATTTGATACCAATTGGTTGGGTTTCTGCAAGTTTGAAATTATTTCTCCATTACAAATTTCCCTAGTATACTAAAGGAAAAATTTTCAAAATAATCAAAAAAAATAAAAAAATTGTAAAAATATGCACTTCAGAAACTTATTTGGCAAAATATGCACATTGAAAAACGGCACCTGAGATACCGTTTTCATTAAGTAAAAACGGTATCTCGAATGCCGATTTTTAACCAAGTAAAAAACGGCACTACTAGTGCCGTTTTTTACCCGAGGTGAAAAACGGTACCAGTAGTGCCGTTTTTTACTTGCTTCGAAAACGGCACTACGGGTGCCGTTTTTACCCTATATAAAAACGGCATCCGAGATGCCGTTTTTAGCCTAGGGTTAAAAACGGCACCAAGGCCCCCTTTTCTCCAATCTTCCCAAAAATTTTGGTGTTTCTTCCTCTCCCTCTCTCCTGCGATTTCAGGTATTTTTACATCATTTTTTGTTAAGATTTTGCCTTATTAGTTTGTATTTATGTACATTCGATTGGTTTGGTTAGGATGTGTGTGGATTGTTTGATTTAAAATGGATTCGATTGATTGATATTTGGTTGATGAGTTTACCATACTTTGTTTAATTAATCTTGTGTGGATGATGTTATATTGTTATGATTAATAATCTTGTGCGGATTTGATGATTTGATTAATAGATCAATTAATCTCAAAAGTCCAAATATAATAAATTTACATTGTTTGGATTTGTGTTAAACAAATTAAATTGAATAATCAATGTTGTAGTTGTTGAAATTAGATTTATTGTGGATAATGTATTGAATCTGTTTAGATTGTATTATTTGAACTGAATAGTATGTAATATTATTTTTTGTTAATTATGTTTTACAATTTCCCAAATGTCGACTTCACATGATTGTCACGGTCCTGTTGACCCTTCAGTGTTAGTACTACAGAAAGATCATAGATCATCTTCGATTCTGGAAAATGTAAGTGTTATGAAATTTAAATTTAAATTTTTGTGTATCGGTATTGGTTTTTATTTGACGTAAAATAATTAAATTTAATTTCCAGGAGCCTTTGACGGATATTAAATGCGTCGAGCACGCCACTCAGTTCAACACGTGGAATGTGCAAGATGAAAGGATGTGGGATTTGGCACTGTGTCTCGATTGCAACGACTGCAACTGCATTGGAATCTGATTTGTGCTGTTGTGGAGAGGTGGAGGCCTGTGACACACACCTTCCATTTTAGACACGGGGAGATGACCATCACGTTACAAGACGTAGCTATGCTTAGTGGTCTTCGTGTTGACGGTTTGGCAGTGTGTGCAACATTAGATCACGATTGGACTCAGGTTTGCATGAATCTGTTGGGTGCTGAAGAAGAAGAAGCGACAACTGCAGTGAAAGGTGGATACATGTCATTGCAATGGTTGCAGCAAAATTTTCAGGTTGTTGAGCAAGATGCAACAGATGAGCAGGTTATGCAGCACACGAGAGCGTACATTTTGTTTCAGTTAGGATCCGGGATAGTGGGCGATAAGAGTGGAAACAAAGTCCACCTGAGATATTTATTGTTGCTGGAAAACATATTTGAATGTGGAAACTACAGTTGGGGAGTTGCATCCTTAGCTGTTTTGTATCAATATTTGGATCAGGCATGTCTGAAAAAAGGAAAACAATTAGCTGGTTTCCTTACATTGTTACAGATATGGTGTTGGAACATCTTCATGTCGGACGACCATCTAGAATTCCCGGTGTGCAACTTCCATTGTGTCCTTTAGGTTCACGATGGCGGACTCCTAGGTCGTGGGCGAACAATGTCAAGACGGCTCAGATTGAATTTTACAGAAATGAGTTTGACGTTCAAGATGAAAGTCAAGTTTGTTGGAACCCATACGAAGAAGTAGATCTGATGGCGTTACCTGTTGATTGCCGCCAAGGACATGAGGTTTGGATGAGCAGAACATGGATTGTTTGTTTCGGAGTTGCCGCAATGCACGTGCCAGACATGGTGATGCGTCAGTTTGGATTGCGGCAACATATTCCAGAAATAATGGAGATGTGCAAGATGAAGAAGGCTCAGGGGAAACCAAGAGTAAACTGGTTGCAAGAGCAACAGTTATACATTCAAGTCTGGTCACGTCGACGAGATTTTGTGCAGTTCGAGGCACCATCACTCTCAGAAGATTTTGCTGCTTGTAGACGAATTTACATGGAGTGGTACTGGCAGATTACGATTCGATGGTTGACCCGAAGAGTTGACGATGCTGAATTACCGAATTATAGGCCTCCAGCTGCTAGAGATCGATACTTGGTAAGAAATGATCAGAAAATTATAATATTGATTAAGGTTTTAATTTGCATTTTGTAATCGTAAATGTGTTTTTATGGCAGCTTCATGGGTTACACAGTTTACATGAAGATATTCATCATCTTGAAGGGATGCATGCTTCACATAGGCCCACTCAGTCATTAACGGCGAAATTAAAGAAAAAGATCAAGGAAATGATGGCATGCTTTAAGAGTGTAGATCCGTCATTGAAACTGTCAGAAGATGAAGATGTTTGCCATCAACCACATCGTACAGATTCTGAAGAAAATCTCCCAGAAATAGGTGTGTCACTTGACGAGGACAATTTCATTTTCACCGGAGTGTCTGCCAACGATGGAGGGATTCTAACTCAAGAATCGCGCGGTACTACGTTCTTTCAAGGCGAGGGTTCTTCATTTCACGTAGGCGAGGGTTCAGGATTGCAAGGTGTTGAAGTCGAAAGAGGTGGGGTTGTTGAAGACGATGCTGGTGTGATAACTCAAGTGTACCGTCGTCGCCCTTCGAAGGCCCCTCGACGAGGTGGACGAAATAAAATTCCTACTAAAGTTTTTTCTCCACCTTAGTTGTCATTACATTTTGGTTAAACTACATTTTCGTTAAACTACATTTTGGTTAAGAACAATTTCATTTGTTAAACAATATGTCATGTATTATGAACAAGTTTATTTGACGGTTTAGTTGTTTGAAATTTCATATTTCTTCGTGTTGATTTTTTCCCTTTAGGTGTAGAAGACTTGGATTTAAAATCCAAGAGAATGGAATGAGAAAACAGATTTTTCCTGTTTTCTGTCTGCTGAAAAACGGCACTGGTAGTGCCGTTTTTACTGGAACAAAAACGGCACTACCAGTGCCGTTTTTTGTTTATTAAAACGGCACTAGTAGTGCCGTTTTTAAAGCAGACAGAATTCCAGGACATTTGCTCAAGAAAAAACGGCACTAGTTGTGCCGTTTTTAAAGCAGATAGAATTCCAGGACATTTGCTTTCGTTTTTTTAGTTTTCGACCTGAGATTCACAACACAAAATTAATTTTTAACCTGAGATTCACAACAAACTAGTATTATGATAACATATTGTAGCGATGATTAACATTTAATATTGTTTCCCCTACATGGGGTACAAGGGAAATTAATGCTAAAATAAATAACACAAAATTAACATACTAAATTGTCTCTTTACATGTTTTCTTGTTGTGACCTAACTTGCGACAACGCCCACATCGTATTACTCGTCCACTTTGTTCATCCATGTTGTTTCTGATTCTTTTTGTTTTCGGTCGCCCACTTCGTCTTACCATAGAAGGTGCTATTAAAGCTATATGTCATTCTTCTATCCAAAACCTTTCGTCTAGTATTGGAGAGAAAATAGGTGCATATGCTTTCCTGTAAGCTTGAGTTGTTAGGTATTCTGAGACGATTCGCGAAGTATGAATGTTCGCGTGGCGGTTGCTGCATACGGCCAACACATGTGAGCAAGGAATATGGTGTGCATCTATGTACCCGCAGGAGCATATTGGACCTGACTCCGTCAAAGTAACCTGAAAGCTACGAGACTGGTTGCTTTCGACACTAAAGAGGTTATGACTATGTCTAGTGACACAAAGTTGTGTAGCCATCTGCCGTTGGTTTGTGATTTCATCGTTGATCTTTTTAGGATATGTCAATATCATATTCTCTCTTTCATCTCTTCTACTGACAAAATATTTATTCAGACGCAGATAAGTCATCATGATGAGAGGACAAAGTGGTAAGCCACGTACACGCTTTAACACATTGTTGAAGCTTTCTGACAAGTTTGTGGTCATTATACCGAAACGGCGTCCAAAAACATGACTTAATGCCCAATACGAAACGTCTTCTTGTTCTTTAATCCATTTGAAATCATGAGGTAATTAATCTCGATATCCTTCATATGCTCTTCAAATGTTTTTCTATCAGAAGCGACACCGGCATGCCAAAATTTATTTTGCAATTCGACATTCCTGCACCGAGCATTTCTTGACATATTTGCACTCATATGTCTCAGACAGAACCTGTGAACATGACCTCGCTCTGGGGGAAAAAATTCTTCACAATATTTGTAAGACCCAGAAACCGGTCACTAATAATACACAATCTATCTCGTGTGCATACTCTACTGGCCAAAATACTTAAGAACCACTGCCATGAGCTGCCTGATTCTTTTTCAACAACAGCAAACGCCAAAGGAAACAAACCAGAGTTCGCGTCCGTACCCATAGCAATTAAAAGAGTCCCCTCAAACTTCCGAAACAAATGAGTCCCATCAATGCTCAGCACAGGTCTACAGTACTGAAAACCTTCAATGGAGGCTGCGAATGACCAAAAAACTCTTTGAAACTGCTCAATGTTGTGACTTATCCTCTGTGTCTGAATCTCGACCACGGTGCCAGGATTGGTGGTGCAAATATTAGACATAAAACGTCTTAAGTTACGATAAGAAGCTTCATCAACTCCGTATACTTTTCCAATGCTTTCTTGCGGGCGTACCAAGCTTTGTCATACTTGATATCTATGAAGTAATGAGTCTTCACTAAAGCTTGAATTTCTGCAGGAGTAATGGTTATGTTTGTTCGAATGGTGGCAAGAATCATGTTAGAAATTAAACCGGCGTCACATTGCACGTGGTCATGCAAAAGTCCCTCGTTACTACAGGTGTGCTCAGACTTGTACTTCTTAACTTGAAAACATTCTTTGCTCTGACTATAAGAGGCATGTATCTTCCATTCACACTCTTTTTTCAAACAACCAGCTGAAATTTTTTTTGGCCCAGACGATAACACTTTGAATTGGGCACTTTTTCGCAAATGTCATTCCTTCAATTGATGCAGCAAATCTTTTTTTGTTGAGAAAATCTTATGCAACCAATAACTTTGTCCATCTTCCAAGTTATCGTATTCAGTGTACGCAGCAATACGCTCATCAACATTTCCAATCACTGAATCTTCAATCCAGTTCTCGTCAGGCTCTATGTCTGTCTGGCAAATGCCTCAAATCTGGTAGTACGGGTAATGGTGGCAATTCATTACTAACGATGGCTTCATGTACGTAGCTATCAGGTTCTCGATTCACAGTGTCTGCCATATGATGAAACATGTTCTGCAGCTCCGGAAGTGGGGTTGAATCTACATCAACAATGTCTATCTCATCACCATCCATCTGACCATCTGCCTCATCATCATCTGTCTCATCACTATCTGCATCTTCAACTTGTCTTCCTTGAGAATGTGATTGAACTACGTCTGCTTCATAATTACCAATATTCATTGGTGTGTGCTCATACGATCCAAAATAGGACTGAGGAACTGCCGAAGAAGGACCTGCTTCATATTGGCTATATGTTTGTGTCATTTGTTGATAATCCTCATTCAACTGACTGTGGTGGACAGTAGTATAGGGCTTGGGTTGTTTCTCAACAAACAATACAACTGTATTCATGTAGTTAAATAGAGATAGCATTGTAGCCGTGCTCTGATCATCAAAAACTTGAGCATATGTATACTTTTCATACGGTGGCCATTTGCATGTTAACTTTAGATCAAACTCTCCTTCTTGGAAACCACAAACTTGACAAACTGATTCACAGAGATCATCATATCGCATATGTGTGTTAACATTAAGCATTCGTCTGTTACCACCTTCATATTCTGGTACCTCATCTACGAATGTAAGAATTCCATCGAAAAAAACCATAACCAATCCGGTACCGGAGCTCATTACTTCGAGTGTAGAAAATCTACATTTCACACATACATGAACATAAAAACAAATACATTAACTAAACATGCATTGTATTTCATGTCAAAATCAAAAAAAACCAAAAACAAAATAAAAACCTAACCTCAACACTGTTGGTCGTCGGAGAGAGAGACTAATGGGGAGTGGGGGAATTTTGGAAGTGAAAGAATGAAGTTTAAGTGGTTGGCCAGGACTTAAACCCTAGTTTAAAAACGGCATCTCGGATGCCGTTTTTTATAGGATAAAAACGACACTAGTGATGTCGTTTTTAACCAAATTACTGGTGCCGTTTTTAACCAAGTAAAAAACGGCATCTGTAGTGCCGTTTTTTACTTGGCTAAAAAACGGCATCTGCCGGTTTTACTTAATAAAAACGGCATCTCATGTGCCGTTTTTAATGTGCATATTTTGCTAAATAAGTTTCTGAAGTGCATATTTTTACAATTTTTTTATTTTTTTTGATTATTTTGAAAAAATTTCCTATACTAAACCTATAACAGAGATACCATTATGCAGAAATTACAACAAGATATACAATTCATCATTTACCTTAGCAAGTAAAGGATGAATTAAGGTGTTATTATCTTTAGCTCACACCATATTATAAACTCAGAACATGCAATTAAAATCATCAAATATAATATTTGAATATGTAGGAATTACAACAAGAAATACACAATTCATCCTTACCTCGGCTGTGTTCTCTCGAATCTTATTTAGCACACAAGTTGATTCAACTTCCAAAGTTTGAGCAACATCAAGACCAGGGTGTGGATCAAGCACCCCGTTACGGTATTTGGATATAAGAACGCCGCATTTATTATAGCCATCTTTTATCTTTTTCTTCTTCTCTTTATTAAGATTTTCACCAGGTTGGACATCATCGATCCCTATAGAGAATCCATGGTTTCCAATCCACCTAGCACTGTGTAACAGGAAAACAATATTACTTCAGGTAGCTCCTGACAACTGGCAGCATGAGCGGTGAAGGGTACGAAAAGATAAAGACTACTATAAAGTAAATACTCTAGGAGCCTTTAGGGGCAAAACAATCTTCCAACGCTGTATAGGCCGAATATTCAAATAAAATCCAAATCAAAATATTTACTATCTTTAGGTTGCAAAAAATGTAAGATTTAGACTCGTAGTGATTAAGTACGAAAATATTATATAAAATTAATAACTTGGGAAAAAATAATTATTAAATGTTGTGCCAAGTATTGCCCAGGAAACTCCTCAGCAATGAGTCAATCACAAAACAATGTGCAGAGGACATGGGTTATCAACATTTGAACAAAGCATGTTGTTTAACATATAGTACTATTATAATCCTATTCAGAGGTAAATAGGTAGCCGTATTGGAAAGGAAAAGATAAGAAATAAAGAAAGAATTGTTATAATCCTGAAAAATAATTATTAAAAGGATGTATTGCATCTCTTTAGGAAAGGGGAAAATACTATTGCTAACTGGATTCTAGTGAACAGCTTTGGTCATTTCATCCACAACAAGGAAGCAATTCTAGGCCATCTTAATTATCATTAAAATGTCCGCATTGTTCTTTTGTATAGGTCAAATTATAGTAATATTATATGGGTGACTGAGGCAGATTAATATGCTCTAGGCTCCAACTCCTCATCCATTAGCTGTGAAGGGTGCATTTTCATGGGTCGTCTCTAATGTACTCAGCCAGACTCCAAATGGGGTCGTTCGCTGTCCACAACAACCAGGTAGATAAGATTTGTGGACTGAATTCAAGCAGCATGAATCCAAACATAATGGATGTTGCCTTTGAAACTAACTGGATCCACTGTACTTTATTATGGGCAATATAAGAATAGTCCTAAATCCTAACACATGATACATGGTTAAGGTGGGGACAGCATGCCTACAAAAACCTAGCTTATTGGGATGAATTCCCTTATAACGTATCAAATGATATTGGAGCTAGATCCCATGCCACTTAAGTAATTATACATTAGTAATGCAGTAACTAACTATAGTGATGCGAGGTTTGGAACCCCATCCTGATGTGATGATTCAACCTTAAACATTTATAATTATTAGCTCAAAAAAAACCTCAAAGGCATCCAAATTCAGAACTATTGTAGAATTTCACTTGAAGTAATTTATTAAGTGTGAATAGTAAAGCATGTAGGGCTGTGGTGGTGTTTTCAAATTGTCACCATGTTGGTAAGGTAGTGGGTAAGAGCATGACCTTTGATCCCAAGGCCAGACATAAAACTGGTCAAGGCACCAAAAATTTTAAAGTATTCTGAAACATATCTAATTATTTGGAAATTTCCAATTGGAAGTTCACAAAGATGCTAGCTTAATTTGAAAGTGCACGTCCATTTTATTCTCAAGAAGCTCACAAAGTTGGGTAGCTTGTGAGATAATTGGGTCAGATTGCTTCATTACTATCCAAGTTGCTCTTGAACGCAAATTTTATGTGAAAAAATAACAAACATATAAGAAATGGACAAGGCACCTCACCATCTAGATCTTTTCTTGTACATAAATTTGTATAAAGACATCAAACGATTTTATCTTTTAGATTCATTTTTATTGTTTTATGCAACATATGGCAGACCTTATAACGTTTAGTCATTTAATAATTGCCATGGTGGTTGTCTGTGCAACAATAGGTATGCTTTCTTACTATCACAAGTTCTACTAAATAATGGGTTAATATTATAGCCATCCTACCACAAAAGTCCCTCGTATCATCATTTACGACATTCCTACATAAACCTATATTTCTATTGAAACAAATCAACGACTTATAATTCATGAAAAGTTACCTCAACTTCGCAAGACGGTTCATACAAGAAGCAGCAGCATGTGTATTATAATCCCTAATAAGTACGGAAAAAAGTCCATTGCTGCTTCCATTACCTGAAGCAAGGAAAAATACTAATTGCTGCCATGGAAATATAGAATATAAAAATTGAACAAAATAATTCAGCATAGAAACTAGAATTTGCAATAAAATATAAAGACAACTAAAATAGCATTGTTAGAATAATCTCACATCAGATAAAACTGTGTAACATGGCTTGTAAGGCTAACAAACCTCCCCCTAACATGTCGACTTTTGGGTTGTAGAGCTCCTTGTGGGATATGTAATATGTTGTTGCATGGTACCAGAGCATGGTCTCCCCCACTCCCTCCCAACCCAACTCTCCCCAGTTCTTCTGTGTCGGATCCCACACTACCCTGATGTATTGGCACACACAAACCATGTGATGGTTTCACGTGAGGGAACATGTTAGAATAGTCCCACGGCACATTGCGTAAAACTGAGCGTGTTGTGTGAGTCCTAAGGCTCATAAGTCTCCATCTAATAAGTCATTTTTTGGGGTATGGAGCTCTTTGTGGAATCCATTCTAACAAACATCATATGGCAAGGCATGCCAGACATGACTTATAAAAGAAAGTTGCAGGTTGCAGTTTGAAAAAAAATGACATTTCTGTTGATCATTGGAATGATATATCCTTGTGCACATACTCTTTTGTCTAACCATCTGTCAAGACTCAACAACTTAAAAGAGTAAAAAAACATGTATATCTAGTACAGTATATCATCATATCACAAAACTAAGATGATATAAAAAGGTTCAAAAGATGATCATAAAAGAAATATATGAAAAAATGGTTTGACAGATATGGAAGTATTCATACCTAAAGTGGACTTCCCCGATTGGCCACAAATAAGTTCACTGTTTCTGAAATAGACATAGTGATCATTAGGAGTCATTGTTTCTCCAAATTTATAACATCTTTCCTTGACTATAAAATTCAAGAACACCTCTGTTTCAGAATTTGGCCGTACAACAACACTAAATAGTTGTTTTCCAGTCCAGAGCTCCATTGGCTTCAAAATGGCGTACATCAGCAAATAGTAGAATAATCAATTCCAACAATTTTCAAATCAAAATGCGATGACAGGATAAAGTACTTGAAGCGTAAGTAAATATATCACTAAGTTTCACTACATGTGAATGTCCTTTATCTAGATTATATATTACAATTTTCACAATCATAATATTGGCAGGGACTGAACCCACGGTAGTTGTTATTGAATATCCGATTTTTCTGTCAAGTATTTCTCATCAGAAACCAAATCGAGGGTGGAAAGTTTCCAAAGGATACCAACTAAAGCAAGCATATCTCACTCTGGATATGTCAGACCATGCAAAGAAAAAGGTACACAAAAATCAGATCATCCTCAATTACACATGTGCACTTGACAAAATCTTGACCGTAACCATTACATGACCATCAATCTACCAGACACAAACGATTAAGGAAAAGTCATAGCATATATTCCAGAATTTAACTGTAGAGATTTATCAATGCATTCTCAGACATTCTTTCACACTATGCTGAGTTATTTTCAGCAAATTACCTACACAAAACAGACTACGGAAGAGGGAACGGCATCAACGTAAAAGGCATGTCTGTTTAAGTATGTGCAAGAATATCATGGTCATATGTTCTTTGCTTGCCCCTTTTAACAGGACATATGGAGCAATTTGAGGTTGACATTCAAACGACTATGTCAAAAAGGTACTAAAGCTAAAATCACAAAATTGACAGATCTACACGACATTCAAACCAACTATGAAAAAAGGTTTTAAAGTTACCATCACAAGATTGACAATAAGCACAGTGGTACAAGCAATAAGGATGAAGAGAAATATGCATATGTTTAAAGAACATCCAAGAACACCAAAGGGTGACAACAAAGGTGATCGTGTTGAGGACAGGACAGCTGAAGACGTGAAAAAATTGACACTGCAGATATCGAGCACTCTTTGAAGAATGGGGATGCAAGTATATATAACAAATATGATGCCTTATTCGCAGTTGAAATGGTGATACTATGTATATAATGCATGTATATAGTAGCTCATAAGTCAGTGATATAACAGATTGTATCTTTTTTATCAGTATGTAACAAGTTGTATCACTATAGGGAATTCGTAACTCATCCTTTCAAGAATATATTTAAAGGATGTATCCTCCTCTAGTTGGGGACAAACTAAAAAAGTAAACCAGCATTGCTCAGGCTGACAACCTGTTGCCTTTGGATCCTCAAGATGATCTAGAATTGCTAGGTGTCCATCTTTCACAAACTCCAACATATGGCTTGACTATGGCGCTTCATTTGCTATCACTAGTTCTAAACTGGCTTTGACTTTGATAGGTGTTATACTTAAAATGGTTTGGGATAGTCTCCGTGCAGGTTAAAGCTACAGAGAGTTATCAACAATATAAGAGGATTTTTTCTGTGAATGCCAAATCCTCGACCTAGCACAAATTATCTCCAAAAAAAAAACCAAAGGCTTATTCATTTTTAATCACTTTTAGAGGGACGATTCTATGTCCATTTCCACTGTGTCAAAGATTAAATTGTTTTTTGACATTTGGAGCAGCATGGACTATATCAAATGGCTATTTAAACGATCTGCATTTCTTTTATTGTGGAATCGCAGATGGTCAGTTGCATTTGCATCATTTGGGTCAATTGGAAACAACCTCACTGTTTTACAGTGGTAGGATTGCGTACATCCGACCCCCCCCCCCCTACCTCGCTTAGGCGGGAGCCTCTTCTGAGGCATTGGGGTTATGTTGATGATATTTAGAGGGACGATTCCTCGTGATTAATTCTATTACAAAAATGACATTTAAAACGTTTTCTCCATTGTGTTGCAACCCTTTTTCCACTTCACATTATAATATATCAGACATTGATAGGGAGAACGAATGAAACTAGCAAATTTATAAATGTTTGTAGCTCATGGGGTACCAAATGCACCTTATTTTATGAGTAGAAAAGGTGGAGAAGATCAAAAAATTACAAATTGTAAATGAAAGTGTTTAATAAAACAAAGAGATGGTAAAGGACACCAATGACTAAAATGGAATTAGCAGTTTCGAGAAGAGTAACCGGGACAAGCTCTGTTGTTTTTTACCTTGATTATAGATGGTGTGGGTAAATCAATGTTATCTATTCCATCACCCATGTAGGAGCACATGAGACAAAAGGAAGCACGATCATAGAATGTATCCTTTCTAGTAATAAGAAATGAAGATGTCAAAAAGCTTGAGTGGAAGCCACCAGAATTTGTCCATTTTTCGGAGTGCACAAGTTGTTTTGTACCTACAATGATACAAACATTAAACATCAAATAAAACAAATATATATAGCAAACAACAATGCCAAGTCAAAGTTGGACAAATCACCCATTAAGGTACTATAAGCACCATTATAAAAGGACCCTCCAATACCCCTACAAGATCCGCTTCAGTACTATTAACCAAATTCCTTTGTAAGCCACATAACCTTGTGATTCCAACTATCCATTATTTTAGGAATACAACTTTTTAGACATCGTATGGTATTACATAATGAATGACATGCCAAAATATTATGTTTTCAAGACAAGCTAGGAAATCCAATGACTGAACTATCTCTTAATAATAATAATAATAATAATAATAGTAATAGTAATAGTAATAATGCCATTTTTATTTCAAGTAAAAACCCTACACCAAAAGTACCACCTAACCTAGTAAAGAGTCAAGATGGTCAAATTTAGATAAGAAAGTTCCATGCCGAACCACTGAGAGCCTAGGTTAATGGCTTCAAGAGATCCTCAGTTTGCTCAAAGTCTTAATAAGCAGTTAGAATAGGGATTAAATTCCAAATTTTAAAACAAAAATAATACATTGTGCTACGTCAAAATGGAAAATTAAACATTCAAAGATATCTTCAACAATAACAACAATGTTGATAATCATATATAGTAGTATGGTTTCCACTATTTTTTGGTCCCTAAAATCGATCTTAACCGTCCGTTTTTGGTCCCTCAAATTGATCTCAGTTGTCCGTTGTTTATTTTCTATTGCAAAAACACAAATTCAATCTTAATTGTCCACTATATAACATATTTAAGATACATATGATCAGAACCATTCACTCGTAAAACTAAGAAAATTCATCATGTTTTTTATTTAATAGATACCCCTTATATAAAAGGAATATAATGTTCATGGAGTTACATCTGAAAGATGGACCTGCCAAGTTATTCAGCTTCAAGGACAATCACGTTTGCAATAAATAAGCAGATAAATGTTTGGCAGTTTTTTTAAATCAGATCTGTCGGAAGCTTTACAAATGAATCTTTTGACGTGTAATAGATTTTTAACCTAAAGTAATAATATAATACAATTACATCCTCAATATCAAGCATGAAAAAAGACAGTAAATTTGGATATTCACCCCCATTAGCATAACAGCTTCTGTACGAGCTTCTTCTGTCTGAGGAACATGTAAATTCGTCTCATCACCATCAAAATCAGCATTATAGGGGTTACAAACAGATTCATTAAATCTTAATGTTCTCCATGGCATTATCTTTGCCTGCTTACGAAAAGGAAAAAGATCAATAAAAGAAAGAAAGTATAAGGCTAATAGAGTAATAGTACAAAATAAATGAATGCATGCTTACCCGATGGGACATGATAGACATGCGGTGCAAACTGGGTTGCCAGTTGAAAAGGACAATATCTCCATCTTGCAGATGTCTTTCAACTATATCCCCGTATTTCAGTTCATTTGCCACATTTGTAAACTTTAAGTATCTACAAAGAAAATGTTTCATGCCTTGTCTAGACCAAAATAAAACATACTTAAGTATACATACACAATTAATAGTAAAAGCAAAAGTTACCTCCTAGCACCACTACTATGTAAAACATGATTCGCCCCTGGGTATTTGAAAGGCCCGTTGCGGACACAGATCCGCAATTTATCAATATTTTGCTGAGAAACTCGTTCCGGATAAGTCAAAATCTTTGCCATTAGTATAGGGATCCCAACGTGCACTTTAGATTTTTTTTGTTAGAGAAAAAACAAGGGCAAACAGTAGAAACATCTTTAGGAATAACCACTGTGATTTTGAGATTTGGATCAGGGGAAATCACTGTTCATCCAGTATACTCAACACGCTTTCCTGATAAATTACCACGAAAGCGGCCCTGCTTCCCTTTGAGACACTGAATTAATCCACACGATGCCTGGACTCTTTGATGCAGGGAGCTTCACTATTTATATATTCTACTACTTGAATTTGAAGATGCTCCCAAAGTTCCTACAAGATACATCAAACAAAAGCTTGTATTGAACAAAATGTGATAAAGCTTTTAGAAATTAAATTTCAACAAACAATAGACATAAATAGTGAAATATTGATGAGGCATCTCCGAAAATAAAAAAATACATTGGTGATTTGCCACAAAAAACATTAGCATATGCCATTGGCACAAATATCAAAAACATAAATATTCTTAGTAAGGTGATAACATCTATGGTATTACGAGAGAACAAAACACTGCTAAATATCTAAAACTAGTAATCTTATCACTTCACGCAACCTTATGCAACAACTTAAAAAGAATTTAGTGTGAAATGAAGGATTATAACAACAAACCAAATGTAGCCTAAAGAACTGTCCGTCATGCTAGGAGAGCAAGGGAAATCAAATAAAAAGTTGCAAACCATCTCCTTTTTACAACTGCAGAGGATTATTGTAGAGAGCCATTGCCATGAAATAAGCTTTGTGAGTCCTCTTGATGGATGCCGCATTAAACACACAACATTTAGAGGGAAACTTGCCTCTCAAGATGAGTGTGGTGATGGTGAATCACAGCAAAACAAAGGTTGTCCGACACACAAACAACTGCAACCCATTCGTCACATCTTTGGATAATGGAGCTCATCTTGTAGTAGCTGAAGACAGTGACGAAGATCTGGCATATTCAATGACTGTGCCACTAACAACCAACTCCATGATGACCCCAACGGTTACAAAATTTTAAATCTTTTACTTAGCATTAGACAGCAAAGCTTATGCTAGGGTAGCATTTTGGAGTGCACTCTTATAAGTTGCTCTTTAACAGCTAAATAATAAAAAAGGCTGAATAAACCATCAATGACTGAGTTAATTGGTGAAACACCATAAAAGAGGAATAATTGTTTTCGCTGCGGCAACGGTAGAGAATACGCGAGTAATAAATCGAAATGACTGAATTTGAGGAGATGTCGGGTTTGAAATTAAATATAGAGAATAGTCAGATTTTTATGGGTGGCAATCGAGCCATCATGATCAGATTTGCTGGACCTTGTGGATGCAGCAAGCGGCATTCCCAGTGACCTACCTTGGACTCCCGTTATTCTCCTCGCCTAAGTAGGCGGCATTGTGTAAGCATCATCAACTGGGTCAGGGCTCGATTAGGGGAATGGCAAAAAACATACTTGTCGCTAGCAGGACTTATCGAGTTGGTTCGAAGTGTCTTGTCGACGTTTAGTGTGTATTGGACGTTAGCTTTTATGCTCCCTAGAAGCATACTCTACGACATGGAGAAGATTATGAAGCACTTTGTGTGGGGATCGGACAAGAAGTTGGCACTTGTATCTTGGAAAGACATTTGCCTCCCTAAGAGCGAAGGGGGACTAGGAATCCATCGCCTCCACGAATGGAATGATGCAGCTATGCTTCGACTCTTTTGGCTCATAGCATCAAAGGACCCCTCACTTTGGGTAAGGAGCGTTCGTAGTAAATATCTACGGAGCAAGTCTATCTAGATGGCGCGCCCCCCGTCGGCGTGTTCTTGGGCATAGCAGGGCATCTTACGCCTCCGACTACTCGCCTTGCGGAAATTCCACTTTGAGGTGGAAGATGGTCACTCTATCTGATTCTTCCAAGACTCGTGGCTAGGTCACCCCCTTATATGTGAGGATTATGGAGAGAGACTCCATTATGATCTGAGTGTGCCAATTGCCACGAGGGTATCTTCCTTCCTCCGTCATGGGCAATGGCGTTTACCACCATCAAGGTCGCCGGATATGGATAATCTATGGCCCCGGATCCGTACGATAATACCGAAAGGAGGAGAGGACACGCTTTGTTGGGAGGGGTCAGCAGGGAAACAATTTAAGACCAAAGTGGCATGGGAATGGCTAAGGAATAGACGACCGAGGACTGCTTGGGGGCTGGATGTGTGGCACAAGTTAGTGATCCCTAAGCACGCAGTCCACCTATGGAAAACCATACTTGGGAAGCTACCAACCCAAGGCTGGCTTAGACAAAGGAAAGTAGCGGAGATCGTCTCACGATGTGCCCTATGCCACAACGCTTATGAGGACATTCAACACTTGTACTGGGGTTGCGACTTCACAAGAGGAGTTTGGGAGAAAATACTCACCGTGATGGGAATCAGAGGGCATTGCAAGCAAGATATTGAGGAAGAACTCGTGCGCATTGTGAGGGCATATTACCATCAAAATCGGTTTGAGCTAGTAATGGCAAGACTTGCCTACGTGGCCACGACATATGTGATATGGGAAGAGCGGAATTTCAGAATTATGGAAGGAGTACACTGGTCGGGGGATGTAATTGTTGGCCTCATTAAAGACGTGGTTCGCGTAAAGGGAGGAATGTGCTGCGACCGAAGGGATGATCAATTGCATTTCAATAGTTTATTAGCAAAATGGGTTTAGTGTTTGCTAGCAATTTGTATCGTGTGTAGTTACTATTTGTATACGTTGTAGCGTATCCGAGTTGGGTAGTTAACCCAACTCCGAACTCTGTAAATTTTGTTCTAAATTAATAGAATCTCGGGGGCTCGTCCTCCCTTTTGCTTTGCAAAAAAAGGAATAATTGTTGTTAAAATGAGAACATTTCCAAAAGATTTTGGCTAAATTGAACTTTACTTCTATTTGGTTTGTATTGAGCTCTAGAAAATTAAATATTATTTATTATTCTCAATGTTTTTTCTTTACCTTGATGACATATATTGGCACTATTATTTAGCAAAAAGGAGAATAGCCAAATTAGAAGTTCAAATTGGCACTATTATTCTCAATGTTTTTTCTTTACCTTGATGACACATAATGGCACTATTATTTCGCAAAAATGAGAAAAGTCAAATTAGAAGTTCAAATCCATGTGGATATGTAATTGACCGCACCTGGACATCTATTGCATTTTTTGAAATATAATGCCAAAGATACAATTATCAAAGCATAGTATTTTCTGGAAACTTCTAACACACAGATAGTACCTATATCTTCTATATCACTGTTAATATAATTTAATCGTAAAAACTTAGCATAGTAAAAGAAACTCCCACAATACATGACATGAGAATCCATAGGTCACATTGTTCGCCATGATGTTTTTCAATAAAAACCTAAACTAAAATCACCATTATATGGTTAGGTACTTAGGTGATTTTGCTGAAGATGGTTGATAACTAACAAATGATTTAAAAATAAAAAACAACATGAGGAAATAATAGGAATTTAAAGTTCAAATAAGAGACAAAATAAATAATTAGAAAATACAGTTCCCTACCAAGCACTTTTCGGGACCAACTTTACCACCTTGAAGACATTCTCGAAGACTAGAGTTCAAGTTAATTATGTCCCTTAACATGCTACTGATGCAATCTTCTTGAATGCAAACAGGTGCACAAAACACTAATACTTGTATTAAGGCTAAAAATGATAAAACTTGTAGAAGCAATAATGATAAACCAGGAAGAATAAAAAAACATACCTTGTCCTACCAACTTCTACAACAACAGATGGGCGTATGGCAATTGGTGGTACTGGTATATCAGTTATCATGAGTTTTTCAGGTCGATCGCCTAGAAGAAGCAATTCACAATCCTACAGCAAAATTGCCAAACCACCAAAAGAATTGCATTCAAATTATGGATGGAGCTAAGTAGCACATATGGGATAGAAACATCTAAGTGAAGAGCTGCATGAAGTAGATTGCCTCATCAATCATTTGTTTAAAAAGCTCAAGAACTATGTCTGGGGTAAGAGCATGCACAACAGGACTAAAACTTTTATTCAAATGGTTTAGCACAGGTTTGCAATCTTCTAGATTTTCATCTCGAGCTTTGGTGAAATCTTCGGTAAGAGAGATTGAACCTCCTGTTTTTTTCACAACACCTAAACACATGCAAGAACAATCAATATAAGGGGGGAATGCACAATAACATCAGCTGTTTTGACAAGTATGTGAGAAAAAAGATACAACAGGATAACAGGTATAGCCATTGAGTTCTGTTGGAAGTAATTTCACTAAGAACAAACATGATCATAACATTCCTGGAAATTTAAGAATGTCATATAAAAGAAAGGTATAGTATATTAGATGGACTAGAAAGTACTGGAAAAACAAACAAAATGTAATTTCCCTTACAACCACCGCATTCGGTTTTCCGAGCACAGAACTAAATTTACTAAAAAGAAATGTTTGTGCTCATAAATAAAATTTTAACTTGTTTTCGTGTAAACTTAATATTGTAGACAATTGAAATATTAAGAGTGCATAACAATGTCAAATAAGAATGTGAAAGTATAGAGTGTTAGCGCTTACCAAAACAAATTAATTAAAACCTCTTTTTGCATCTAGCATAGTCAAGTACCAAAAATGAATATGTTTCAACTATGATTTTTATCAAATTTTATTTGTAAATATATACAATGTGTATGTCTGTGATCCTACAATAGTGTAATTATGTTTTTGAAAATACATTACAGGTGTGTATTGCACTAAAAAATACAAAACTGATGTAACATTAAGTACAGTTAGTTTTAAGACATGTGAAAGATGATGGATATGTTGGTTGTTAAAAAATAATAGAAAATAAACTTGAAGCATAAACATCAACTGAAAAAATTTACAGTGGTTTGTGTTCTTTAAAAGCAATAAAATTAGGAAAAAAATATAATAGTAATTTCTCTATGAAATTGTGGGAAAGTGTAATTGAACACCGTCTAAAGAAAAAGACATGTGTTAGAGATAATCAATTTAGTTTCATTTCTGGAAGGTCAACGATAGAGGTCATATTTCTTATTAAACAACTTATGGAGAAGTATAGAGAACAAAAGAAAGATCTACACATGGTTTTTATTGATTTAGAAAAGGTATATAATAGAGTTCCAAGAAATGTTATGTAGTGGGCCCTAAAGAAGAAGAATGTATCAACAAAATATGTGAATTTAATTAAAGATATGTACGAAGGAGTTGGAACTAGCATTAGAATTTGTGATGATGTGACTAAAACTTTTCCGATTAAGATTGGACTTCATCAAGGTTCAGTTTTAAGTCCATATCTTTTTACTTTAGTAATGGACGATATGACAAAAGACATACAATGTGAGGTTCCATGATGTATGTTTTTTGCAGATGATGTAGTATTAATTGACGAGAGTATGGTAGGTGTGGAGAGAAAACTAGAGTTGTAAAGAAATATTTTAGAAACAAAATATTTTAAACTAAGTAGATCTAAAACTGAATATATGTAGTGTTGTTTCAGTATTGTTAATACCGAGTAAGATGAGATTATATTAGATGGGCAAGTGTTGCGTAGAAAAGATATTTTTAGATATCTTGGATCTAGGGGTGGCAATGGGTATCCGGAACCGGTCAAACCGAACCGGATCCGGTAGTACCGAACCGGAACCGAACCAAGGTAAAACAGATATAGGTCGGATCTGGATATTCAATTTTAAAACCGACCCAGTTCCGGTTCGGATCCGACTCTAGCCACTAAAACCCGGAACCGGATCTGGAACCGAATTTTCTAAAACAAATCACTCATAGGATTTGAACCTGTGTTGAAAGTGGAATGTAGATGACATTTACCATTCTACCAACTCGTTGGACTTGTTAATTAATATTCTGCTGAATAGATATTGTTTTGTCAACGAGATTAAAGTGTCAAAAATTTAGTCCCACATCGGAAAAACAAAATTTTTTCCTCCCATTCCAACCTATATAAGCTCACCATAAGCAAGTGAGTTGAACAATCCTTGTAGTATGAATTTTCTTGAGGAAATAAGCAAAAATCCTTTGAAAATTACAGGTTTTGTACCGGATCCGGTTCCAACGGATCCGGTTCTGGATATCCATAATCTCATCGGATCCGGTTCTGGATACCCAAGTTGAGAACCGACCCAGATTTGGTTCGGTTCTGGATACCCAAATGAAAAACGGATCCGATTCCGATTCTCCCAATACTCGAACCGGAACCGATCCGTTGTCATCCCTACTTGGATCAATACTTCAAAAAGATGGGGAGATCGATGAAGATGTTAACCATAAGATTAGAGCAGGATGGATGAAATGGCGACAAGTCTCAGGTGTCTTATGTCACAAGAAAATTTCACTTAAGTTAAAAGGAAAATTTTATAGAACCGCAATAAGACTTGCAATGCTATATGGTGTGGAATGTTTGGTCACTAAAAGACAATATATACAAAAAAACGAGTGTATCTGAAATGAGAATGTTGAGGTGGATGTGTGGTCATATGCGAATGGATCATATTAGAAATGAAGACATTCGTGGGAGAGTTGGAGTTGCTCCAATGAAAGAGAAAGTTATTCAACACATACTGAGATGGTTTGGACATGTACAAAGAAGACCTACGAGGACACCTATAAGAAGAGGGGTATTGAATCGGATCGAAGACATGGAAAGAGGAAGATGTAGACCACGATTGACTTGGGAGGGAGCAGTCAAAAGAGATTTAAAAGATTAGAATGTTCCTCGGGAATTTGCATGGGAGAGAAACACGTGGAAGAAGGCAATTCATGTGTCTGAACTGTGACTCCTTAGAGTTTCATTTCTAGCCTACCCCAACTAGTTTGGGATAAAATGTTTTGTTGTTGTTGTCTGGTTAAGAGATTTGTTATACGAGGGAAAATGTCGAAGTTTAAAAAGTTACAAGTAAATATACTAAGATAATTACACTAGTAGCAAGATAGTTTTTAGATAAACGTTTGTTCTATTTGGTAATAATTGTTAGATAGAAGTTCCTTTATCATTTGAAGTTGATGTAATTTTATTTTATTTTTATAAAAACAATAATTTAATTAGAGGTTTTATATTAAAAGTGTTATATAGTAGATATTGTTATTAAGTTCTTATAATAGGTTAGACGTAAAAAAAATCCACACTTTTCAATGCTTTCCTAGGGAGGCAGATAAGATTTCATTTTCAGCATTTCTACACATCCAAGAGTTGGGAGTTGGGAGTGGAAAGAAAGTTTTGATTGCAACCCTTACCAAATTAATTGTGATCATAGTGGTGCAACGTGCAAACAATATGGATGGAGAGACAAGATGCGCCAGTCCAAAGGGAAGACCAATAATATCCAATGGTGGTAATTGAAGTGATTGACGCAAAAATGATTCAAATGTAAATGTTAAATTTACAAGAGAATGGTATTGCATGGGATCGTGAGTGTCACAACACGATGATGCAAATATAAAATTCAAAGATGATTGTGTCACAGTGATTAGGAAACAAAATTTCTAGTTGTTCACATGATTTGTTTGTAAATTGTAATGTTTATTAACTGATAAAGTTGTAACGTTTATTAACTGATAAACTTTGGAGGACAAGTCCTCCGAGCCCGAGTAAAAAAATGAAACAAAATGTTATTTTTGCACCTAAAAGAAGGATGTTTTGGTTAAAACTGAAAAATGGATACGCAGAAGTTAGAATCAATAAAAATGACAACAATAAAGCTCAGACCACCCACATAATACATCCACACAAGGATGTATTCATCCCTTTTATTTTAGTGGTTGAAGTTGAACCCAGGTTCATGTGAAAGCAAGCATTCTCAAAAGAGGGCAAAATGTAAGTATCAAAGTTCAGAACCAATACAAAACAATGCAAAGGAAAATCATGAAATGGATCCATACCGTTAATGTAACCACAACGTAAGCAACGTGAAGCTTTGCATTTGCCTCTTATTTGTTTGAAATAAGTATTCTTTGTTGACATCTCTGCTCTAGGATTTTTCATCTTCTTCTGAAAAAGCTTTCGATCCTCTTCGGGCAAAAGAATCCTTGCACAGGACTACAAAAGGGACAAAATGTACGAGTCCAAATGGAAGAAAAGTTACGGGCGGAGCATTTACACAATGAGAATAACAAATCGATAAAAAATTAGTTGGCAAACAAAAAAAGTAATATAACCAAAACGGAATATTTACAAGGAAAATACAAATACCTTGCATATGCACTTCAGTATATTCAATAATAAATTAAAATATCCAATATTGAACACAGGAAGCGTAAGCTTCAAATATCCAAAATGACCAGGGCAATCGGCAAAACGACCATGGCATGTTGCACAGATGCCGTTCTTGTTAGCAGGTCCTTAAGTCAAGAGTGAAAAGTTAATGAGACAGTAGCTTTCGTTTTCAATAGAAAACAAGGAATTTTGAACAATAAAATGGTCATTACATAATCCATACTAAAAGGGAGTCTCATAGCTCATGATTGAGTGGGTAGACACTAGACAATATAACTGATGAATGGATACGGAACTCGTTTGGTCATACTAAGACTGCATTTCCCCATTCCTTACAAAAAGTATATTTGATGGTATATTATTGCTTTAAGTGGTTGTGACGTAAAAGGTATAGCTCAAA
The DNA here is from genome assembly GCA_963682175.1 of Triglochin maritima. Taxonomy (NCBI): domain Eukaryota; kingdom Viridiplantae; phylum Streptophyta; class Magnoliopsida; order Alismatales; family Juncaginaceae; genus Triglochin; species Triglochin maritima. Next base: position 1,931,694 of record OY821774.1, read on the forward strand.
CATGGTAAGCTTCAGAATGTCAACTTTCGAGAATTATAAAAATTAAAACATTTTCTAACTAAACCAAACTTTTTTTTATCAAGAACTAAACAAAATTTTGAGTTTTCAACAATTACACAAATGTCTACACCAACCAGGTAACAGGTTTCTTTCCCTGACATTAAGAAATCCAATACCTGAACTCCTAATCTTCAATGGAAATAAATGAGTATGTATTTTATTGAATGAGAAATGCATACCATGTGTGGATCAAGTAGGCCATTTTCAACAGGAAAATGATCCAACGGATTGTAAAATTTGTTTTTCCACACTTGCACTTCTGCTGACTTGCAGATCTCATCACCAGATAGAGTACAAAACTTCATACTTTTTCTGCAAAGGAAAACAAAAACCTAAGTATCTAAAAAGCTCTTCATTTAATTAAATACGTGATGGAGTAAAGATCTTTAACATGGTCGCATGTGATTCTTTGACTGATGGAAGATTGTGATACGAACACTTAATCAGTTTGCAGGAGCCCACTTAATTTGTGGGAAATTGAAACATGCAATGCAGAGGTGAATTCAATTGTGTCAACACGTAATTCCTTTTTTTCTCAGGAATCTTTGACTGGCGGAATTTAGTTGAACAAGTTTTGTATCTACTCTACCCCACCCATTTTAAATCTCAAACATGCAAATGAGACTATTGAGATTCAATTATTGGTCTTGACTACATCAAAACAATAGATCTCCTACCTAAGCTGACCCTAGATGGTATTTCATAGGATTCTTTACCTAATACAACTTTTGTGAGCTATGTATCATTAGATTAGTTGTACTGTTGTACGAGCCTATTATTCCATTGAAAAATCCACCTAATTGGCCACTACATCTGTCTGAAAACTCCATTATGTCGTCAGACAAGTCGCTCAATGGGTGACATGAGTGATGCACCAATCCTCATGATCAACAAGCTAGTAACCCAACCCTTATTTGTCAAAGCCATTACATTATGTGATCTAAATTAACTGATCACCACCAAACAGACCGTCTATCCTAAAAATGATTCGTCTATTTCTACCCCCAACGAACCAGTCAAGTGCCAATTTACATGAATATCTAAATTGCTAGCAACCTAACTTTATTTGTCAGTCACGTTGTATCATCTAACCTAACTGGTCGACGCGAGCAGACCGCAATGACTTCCACCCCTCCGACAAATAGGCCAAGTAACAATATATACCTTAATATCTAAAGCGATAGTAAACCATTCCTTATTTGTCAGTTGCATTTGATCAAATTAAGTAGTGCTAGCATAATCCTTGTTTGCAATTCGCATTGCACACGAGTCGATCGAGCAAAATAAGTGTAACAGCAATTGGAAACTTACATCCTCTTTGCTCCGACACCCTCCATGTACGGCTCCTTCGTGCACCTCAGTGTCTTCTCCGCCATCGCCATTGAAGGCAATAACCGAGGATAATAGATCTCGGATACCAAAACCCTAGAGAGGGGAAGGATTTAGGTTGAATAACCCAATTACCGAGGATAATAGATCTCGAAGACCAAAACCCTGCTGAGGAGAAAGGTTTAGGGGCGACGGGAAGAATTCTAAATCTAAACTGGGAAAAGGACAAAATAGTAATCGCAGGATTTCAACCAGTATTTCCTTACTTGTATCTGTCTAAATATCGATATATAGCCGTCACAATATTGATCTACCGTACCTACTAGGTTAACCGGGTATAATTTATTAAAAATCTACTAAAAATATCATAAAAATTAAAACTCACGGAAACACCAAAAAAATGTTTTAACAATTTCATCTCCAATTGAAAAGAGAAAAATAAGATATGCAATTTCATAGAACATGTGCTTCAATCATTCCATTTTAATTAATGTATCGTGTCATGTAGGGCTAAGCATCGGTCCGGTCTGGACCGAGACCTGAATTTTCAGAATCTTTGGGCCAAAGACCAGATCGGACCTTGTTGGACCGAATTTCATGAGTTTGTCTCTTTTTTGTGGTCTGACACGTATTTTTTATTATCCATCAAATTACTTACTACTTCTATGCTAATTGCCTAATTCCATTTCCACCAACAAATTTCACAATCCACCGACAAACCAAAAACCACAAAACTCTCACCTAACAACCCAATTTCCCTCTACCAATCAAGAACCATGAATTAAAACCCCAAAAAAACCAACTATTTGGTGTTCGGTCCGGGTTCGGGTTTTCCGAGTTTTAGACCGGACATGATCCGATTTTTGGGTATTTGGCAGACCGAAGACTAGACTGAATAAAATCGGGTCGGTTTGATCCAAACCGATCAGTCCGGTTCGGTCCAAAAATTCGGGTCAGACCGAATTTTGCTCACCCATATTGTCGTGTATTCGTGTACAAGTTCTTATACTCATACACTAAATTATTGTGTCGTGTCTGATTTTGACAGGTCTACCATCAACTTTCTTAATCAATCTTGCATGTAACATTAGGTCTAGAATTAGAAATATATGTAACATTAGAAATATATATTTGCAAAACATGATTGGGGATCGGAAGAGCTTGTGGTTGGAGGGGTGGCTAGACTGGCGGAGTGAGCAGTTTGAGGGCCGCGGGAGTGGAGGTTGCAGCGAGGTTGGGGAGGTAAAAGAGGCGGTGTGGAGGTCACATCGAGGTTGAGAGGTCGGGGGAAGTGGAGGTCACGACGAGGTTGGGGAGGGAGGGAAGGATGTTTTAGGTAGGGAGTTGCGGAGGAGAGGTGGCAAGGAGGTGAGGTTGGCGGTGTATGGAAGAGGCGACGACAATAGGGGAGTTGGTTTGGGTTGAAAGAGACGACTGCAGTAGAATAGGGTTATGAGTGAAGAATTTTAGTTTTTGTATTTTGTTTATTAGGTATTTAATAATAATATAAATAATATATATATTAACAAGTATACGGGATGAGTATACGCATTACACGTACCCGACTCATTTATTGATTGGATAAACATGTACAGGTATACGGGTAAAAAAATTGAAACAGGGTATGATTTTTTGTACCCGTACCCATACGGAACTGGTACACGAGTATACAAGCATTATCATCCCCGTTTACAACCCTAGATGGAACATTGTGCGAGTGATACGAACACTTAATCAGTTTGCAGGAGCCGACTTAATTTGTGGGAAATTGAAACATGTAATGTTGAGGTGAATTTAATTGTGTCAACACATAATTCTTTTTTTTCTCATGAATCTTTTTCTCAATTTAAACTATTAAGGGGCAGTTGGGTTGGACTCCTTTAAGTTTTTCGTACTTTTTGTCAAACGACTAAAAGAAAAACTCAAACTACAACGATGGGGAACTAAATGTCAAGGTGTGTCTTAAAATTACTGGACTGTTAAACGTCGTCTGTAAATTAGTTAAATCGTCAGTGTCAATTACCGTTTTGTCATTCTCTCATTTTTACTTATTTCTGCTCCCAATAGACCTTCCTCTTTTCATACTACACCCAAAAAATAACCATGTAAAGCGAGCGAGCAGAAGGAGCACGTTTTGCGAGCGTTTTTTGTTTCGACACCCTGTTATTGTACTCCGGATATCGATTCGTTTACCTGTGTTTATTTACGTTTGTGTTTTTTTCTCATCCCGTCAACACCGAAATCTTACAACGGAACCTGAAATAACACACAATATAAAGTGAACCATGGTGCGGGCGTCATAGCCAAACGCCCTAATATATTTTTTATTTTTTACGGAACATAATGGGTATGTAGTGGATTGTGAATGACAAAAATGTAATTGGGATGAGCGATTTTAGTAAAACTCGTGCGACGTTTAACAATTCCCTAATTTTACGTAAGATTTGATTATATATACTTAGAGAAGCTTTCGAGATCTGCCGGTACCATCTCAATTTTGCTAATTTTACTTTTAACGTGAACCACAATATTCCGATTTGTGCTCATCAATTTTTAAAAAAATAACTGTATTTGTTGGAATAAGAAACAATCAAGTATGAAAAAAAAAATCCTGCAGATTCACTTCGTAGAGGAGAAACATGAGCGCACCAATCTAACACAGATTCACTTCTGACTTGAAACTCATTGAGATTTCCAGTACCATCAAATGCATCTTTCAAACAATCAGTTTCAAGTCAACACAAAACACTCACTGCAAAAAAAAAAAAGATTTTGTGTAGTAATTGGACTGCATTCCATATTTTTTATTGTCATAAATTATGATAACGTAGCAATCAAGTTTGTTCCTATTCTTCAAGAGTTTGTTAATCAACTTTTGCACTACAAGAGCCAAATACATTGCAATTGCCGTGAGGTGATATTAATCGTGTTTATTTTCAGTTTAAAACTTGTTTTTCTTCACATTTCATACATTTGTAATATGCCTTTAATCTTGCTTGTCGACATGAATTCAGAGAATGTTAAGAATCAAGTAGATGTATGCTTCATCTTAGTTGCAGTAGATGTAGATGTATGCTTTATTGTCGTATAGGACCAAGTCAACCGACAATTCACCGTGGGACTGCAGGATTAACATCTTGCAACTTCAAATCTTCTTCTCCTCCTCGACAGTTACTTCTTCAAGCTGCACAACAACAAAAAACTGGATAGCAAAACAAATAATTAACTACCTCCTCTCTTTTTGCATAAATGATTGCTAATTTTGTTGGGTTCAGCCAGCCTTTGTTTGAAACTTAACTTTCTGCATAATCCCAATGTTTTGCGCTTCCAATTATAGAAAACCCCACAAATTATTTGTATAGTTGCATACCAGGAAAAACATAATTTCGCCATGTTGCATATTGCAGAATCAACGAGGGCAACCAATATGCCTCCAATCTCTAAGTCAAAAACACGTACTTGGGATAAGACAACAAATCAAGAAACCATCAGTAACAAACTTGGTAAAGCTTGTCTCTTCCAATTTCTGAATGACATGTATATGTGAAATAATTAATATTCTAAGTGTTTCAATGTGTTAATACTTTTATATGCCTTTTTTAAATAAACATTATCACAAGTCTAACTTGGAACCGTTTTAGGTAGATTTTTAACCATTAGACTTCTTATCATATATTCAGGCTTCCTTTATTAATTTTTAACCAAAATAAGTCTGGGATGATTATTTACTGTTTGTTTTTTGAATATATAATAGAACTTTCTGTCCTTTCAGGCAATGATTCCAATAAATAATTTCTTAATTCTGCTCTATCTATTTTTACCTTTTACATTTGCTCACTTTGCTCCAATGATTTAAGGTATAATTTTGCTTGCCCGAGAAGTTCGTTTTACCTTTTATTTTTTGCATTCATGTGATGTGCTTCCAACTTCTGAGGTAAGGGGCCATAGATATGTTAACAAACGTTATAGATATGTTATTAAGATAAGGGGCAATCAATATACCTCCAATTTCTGAGTCAAAAGCACGTGCTCAGGACAAGACAACAAATCAAGAAACCATAAGTAACAAACGTGGTAAACTAATTTCAGAAAATAACTTGTGCTTGACTGCTAAATTACAATATTTTAAGTCATGTCCAAGTATTGAGAATTTGTGATCTTAAATTACAAAAGAATCAGAAACCACCATCACAAGTCACAACCAAATTTATAGAATATGTTCAGCAGTCAGACATGAACTTCAAGTTTACCAGGATCGTCAAACTATCTGAAAATCAATGTGTTTCACGATGACTAAGGCCTTTACGGAATTGCGTCATTTTCAAGCATCAACTATCACATATGTAATTATCAATATTTAATAAGCGACCAACGCATGGGTCGAATGCTAGTATCCCGTATGCAGCCTGTGGGAGGCCATCCCGCACTCTTCCCCAAACACACTGTCGGTAGTAGATAGATGTGAGATTGCGGGTGGGCATGCGATGCGAAAGAAAATGATAAAAAACGACTATGTTGGAACTGACGGGAGCAACAGAATCGACTTCAAACAAGTAGATCGACATTTCAATTGCTAAAATGGTTCAGTTACAACTGAAACAAAGTTTGGAATGCCATTGTACCATAGATCCAAACTTTCTAAAGCGGTTCCCAAACACAACTTAAGTTCTCTTTCAAAATACTTCGATCAGAATAAGCATGCACATTTACGTTTTCCTCATTCACAAGCTTCGAAAATGTTTACATTTTGGTTAGCAATGGGTAGCCTTATTGTAGTAGTTGCCGTTTAAGTCTGCTATTGTCACCTTTTGATTGCAATGCCGATTCTTCCAATATGAAGTCATTCACATGATAACTTTGGGTGTAAATTATTGTAAATGCAAATAAGATATTTGTCCCCTGAAATTCTACTTCAAATTATTGTACGGTCACCAGGATAACTTTGGGTGTAAATTACTGTGAATGCAAATATGATATTTGTCCCCTGAAATTCTACTTCAAATGAACTATTGGAAAGCTCCATATTTTACATTAAAATCTATTATAGCTCCTTCAGTTTGTTTCGCTCCGAAGCCCAGTGGTTTGCAGGGGCTCTTTTACGGTCACCAGTTGCTCAAAGTAAGTCTTCAGTTCCCCGACAGTTAATGAGACTCCTTTGGAAATCTGGAACAGTAAGGAATATTCAGTTGTGAATCAACATTGTGAGAGTTGAAAAGTACTGTATGTTGCGACGGATTATACACCGAGAAAATGAGACAAGTTGCTTTATCATGTACTCTGGGAAGCACAAAGATTACTTTGCTGAAACGACGAAGAGAAAACATCACACTCTACACATCACTTGCTTACTTAGTGATGTTTTTGGCAATTTTACAGGTCTACTCGCACCTAACAGACCAAACATATTTTTATTGAAAATTAACCCAAGATGATGTGGCAATAGGTACAGAACATTTATGCAACTGCAGGGAGACAATAGATGAACAAGGACAATTTAATTAATCAAAATTTTCTCACAGGTATCATGTCTCATGGACCATTCAATAACTTCTTACTAACTATGCTATGCAGATGTTCTTTGACATTTCAGCAACAAGAGCATCTGTTGACTGTTACCTTATCCTTCGTAAGTGATTCTGTAAAGCTCCGCTTGCTCTCGATGTCTGGTTTGATTTTCTCGTTGTGGGCATTGCTATTGATTGGTACTTCGCTTGTTTCACTCCAAAAGCTCGCTGGTACCGTCTCTGGATTGCCATCAAAGTGTTCGTCCCTCTGAACGTGATAATCATGAGGGGATCGCCTGCTAAACGTGGGGAAAATTAGTTGTAAATGTTGTACTTATCAGTTATTAATTCATGGTTGAAAAGTTAATATTATAAAGAAACATTCTCCATAGCTTGGTATTAAGCCAATATTGGAACAGGATCTCTCACTTATTACCTAAACACTTGGTTTTATAAGCTCAACCACGTTCCTAGTATGATTTATACATCTAGACAAACCAAAAAAATTGTGGCAATATCAGAACAAAATAAGGTAACTCTCCAATAAAAACAAAGCAATATGTGTATTTGGAGAGCATTTGTAGATGACTGACTGCAAGAAGCTGAACAGAACCAACTTCAGTCCCAAAAATCAAATGTTGATTTGCAAGTTGTCGATTTAGCTTTCTTGAAGTTCCCAATTGGCCATCCAATCACTTCAAGAAAAATATAATCACAAGTTTCTACACTTTTCATTGTACTGTGTTTTGAAATGTGTGCTATGTATAAAATTTGTTTTGTGGTTACAGGGTCCTGCGCTCTTTCTCTACTCTCCATAGATCTACAAGTTTGTCGGCAATGATGCAAAGTGAGCATTATTGAGAGTCAATTTGCATTTGGATAAACTTCACATATATCACTCTTCACCAAAGATAAGCCTTATAATTTACTAAGAAAAATTAAACTCTACATTGTAAAAGAACCAAAATTTGTGAAATAAAAACTACCTTGGGGAATCTAAGGCCAAGACACTATTATATCTGGAAAAAATCGTTGATTCACCATCGTTCTCTTGAACATTACCACTCTTGTTAACCGAATCAGCAGAGCCAGCTGAGCTCCAACTTGTTTCCTGGGTAGCAGATTGGTTAGTGGAATCAGCTGAAAAACAAGTATAGTCCAACCTCTCACGGCTCTTGTTTCTTTCTTCCTTTTTAGCAGTGGAATCCTGAGATTGGGAGCAGGACTTCTTTCTCTCGGTCATTTCAAGACATGGGTTGGAGCCCGATGACGAGTCTAGCTGGTTTTGAACTAAGATATCCTTTGAGATTTCGGAAAGACCGGGAAAATCAATCAAGTTTAGAGATTCCAGCTTCTTCAATGCATTCTTCAACCTCTTTTCGGCTTTGTTTCTGGCTTTTATCTCCGCAGCCATCATTCTCTCAAGCTCCGTGAGCTAAAAGAGCCAAGCAAACACGTTGACCAAGCATAATTCAGTAAGATATCAATGCACAAAAACATAAAATGCTAACAACGTCACGATTCGGATGTACATTGCATCCATTTACTAGAATAAAGCCATATTACGGGTCATAAGGTAACTAATAGACGCAAAGATGTATTCAAATACTAAGATTTCATCAGCTAATAGAATCTACGCAATTAACATAAGGGACACGTCTTGGCACACGGTGTTACATGATTCTACAGATTTATTCCCTAGTATCCATCTAGAAATTTTGATTGCTATGGTACAAAAACACAAAACAAACTTGGCAGTGAAGATTCATGGGCTTCTTTAACCTAGTTAATAATGAAATGTCACATTAAGCATTTTAATAATCACATAATCTACTAATTCCATGTTAAGATTGATAGGATGACTAAAAACGCAAAGAGGCAAAGCAGCATTAACATCATGCCAACAGGTATACATAGAAGTCATGTTACAATACAATGTCTGATGAGTTAGTGATTTATTCCCCCACAAAACAAAATAACACTTGAAACATTAAGATTCATATGGGCATTAGCATCAAACATGAGAAGAAGAACAAACCCTTTGGGCTAAGTTCTCAGAGTCCTCCTTGGCAGCCCTGGAAGCCACTCTCTCTGCTAGAAGTCTCCCTCTTAAGCACTCTACTGTTCTGAACCCTTGACCACCCTCTCCCCTGAACTCAAACAAATCACACATATCAAGACCCCACAAAAACACATAAAAAGACCAAAATCTCATAGGCAGAAAACCCACTATTTTCCTGAACCAGAAAGCCAAAAAAACTAAAACAATATCCAATCTTCCCACCTCCAACTAGTGTTGCAACTGTTTACCATCTTGCAGCCACCTTTATCCTCTCCTCCTGCATTGGGCTTTTGAGTTAGCATTTTAAACAGAAAATCACATACACATTGCAGTTCAGGATGGAGGAATGAGAAAAATCTCATACTCATTTGTGTGCTTTGCTGGTTTGTGTGGAGTTGCCCAGAAGCGGTTGATTGGAGTACTGCAGTGAAGAGGACAAGTTAAGAGTGTAGATTCTGTAGTATAGTGGGAGTGGCCTGTTTGGGCTTGGAGTCTCCAATGCATGTGAGCCTCTATTTCTTTACTTTATTTCTAACTACTTTGAGCTCTTTTTCTTTAAGTTAAGTTAGTACATGGTAGGTTGATTTTAACAAATTTGGTTGGTACTTGTGAGTAATGAGTCTAACCTCGTCTAGTTGGGATACACTTCGTGTATTTGAACTTGTTTATTTGGTTGTATTTGAAGGTCAGAAGACTGAAAAATACGATGCTTTATAGCATAGCTATAAATAATATTTTGTTACTTATAGTGTAAGAAAAACTAGTGGAGTGATTGTGATTCACCACCCTTTCCTTTTAAACCTTACATTGCTGAAACAGGGTCTTTTCTTCTACTTCAACCTCGGGATTTGCAGATTTTTCATCGGTCTCCCGTTCATCTCTAATTTAGAATATAAACTTTTCCAGATAGTATGAAGCGCCATCATTTGATGAGTCAGATCGAACGCATCTACTATGCTAAGTCACGCGAATTGAACTAGCGCCGCTTTATCCAAATAGTGCAAAGGTAAAGTATTCCAAGCCCGCTCGGTTGACTACTAAATCCATTATTGTATTGGGGGGGGGGGGGGGGGGGGGGGAGATCTCCTCTTTATCTTTTGAGGGGGTTTTTTCCTTCCAAGTGTTCAGCGATAGTGGCATTTGAGAAGATCAAAACCAATTCGTAGATCGATCCTTGTATCAAAACTTCAAGAAACAGTATCAACCTGAGAACATTCCACTGGAGGAGATAAGAGTTAGCACGCCAAAAACTATCCTAGGAATTACCCACGAGTAGTCCATGTCTGTATCAGGTGTACAAATAGCTTATTTGTACGACAAGGATAAAGTGATGAACCATAAACTAAAGCTTCTACACACTTAAAATACACATGACGCCGTGACACGTGCCAGGTCCAGCCACGTTAGCAACCATGTGTAGGTGGGGGGGATAAAAAAGGAAAACGTTTGTTTACAAATAAATTAAATTTCCAAAAAAAGAACACGATTTTTCGTATTACAAGTTTGGATATATTTATGTCCAAGGTTGTCCAACGATCGACAATAGTCTGGACAAAACTCATAGCGTGTCCAAGATTAAAACAAAAAATTATGACCATTCTAGACTACGTTGGGACAAATTGGATAATCATGTCCAATTCTTGTATAGAATCATGTGCAGTTCTGGATTGAGTCTGGATAACGTCTAGACAATCATGTCACAAACCGTGTCCAGTTTTAGACTGAGTCTGAACAAATTTGACAATTATGTCCAGAATTGTGTCCAATTCTGAATTGAGTCCGGACACAATATGGACAAATTGAACAATCATGTCAAAAATTAAACCATCATTTAGAAAGTAAACAGTATCATGCATCTAGAAAGTAAACGTTATAATGGAAAGTAAACATCGTCTAAATAGCGTTTCAAATTCAGAACCGATACTGCATCTCGAATCACACCGGCTGGTTGTCGTGTCTCCTTACGTGAAAAATAGTATTTCACGTCGGCTCCACGGTAGGACGTGCTCATGACCCGCGCATCTAACTATGGTTTTCCAGATAAGAGCATATTTGTACTATCCTTAAAGTTTACTTGGAAGTTAAAGTGACTTGGGAGGTGTGAACATTGGTTCTCGTCCAATTCACTCTTCAGATATTGTTATCACGTGATGTTGCATTGGAGCATTGGTTCAGTCGTCTTCCATTCCTCAACGTGGAGCCCTTTTTTTTTAGAATATCATGGAGCCCATTTTTGCAACCGACCTGAATCTGCATCCGAATAGTCCTTTCTATTTTGACGAGTGAAATGGATGCCTCTATTTCAAATGGGATTCCCACGTGTAGCACTTCATTCCTACCTTTCAAAGGCTCATCTAACACTGCCTCACTGTCGAATGATTTTAAGTTCCATAAGTTTCGAGTGGCCTCATTCAAGTCATGCATTTAACCATTCCTTGTTCAAAATTACAAAAATCAAAATAAGTTTCAAAGACAAGATGGATTGCATCTGTGGTGAAAGTCACACTAGTAAATAGTAATACGCAGATTGTGCAACTAACTAATCAAAGTACCGTAAGTAAAGGTGAGAGATAATTTGGATTCTTATTCTTATAACAATTGGTGAAAATCGGATATTCAACTTGACTTAATAAATATAATTATCTTCTACCAATTATAATAGAAATCTCATCGAGGTTATCGACTGTCGAATAAGTCTATAAGAACATACTTGGGATTCTGTTTGATGTGTAGGCTACTAGGTTGTAGTGACCTAAGTATTCATGTACAAAATCATTGCTATTCTTTTTTTGAAATTGACCATTGCTATTATTTTCTACCATTTTTCCTTCACCAGCAAAAGAATCGAGTGCTGCATCAAACATGTGCATATAATGCACTTATTCTTGTCCCTGCAGCATCTTTAAAAAAAATTTAACCTTTTGTCCTCACTGGTGCTTAGTCAAGTGCTGACAAAACATTGTGGAGTTTTGCTCAGCTGATCACGTGTAGTATGTATTTCAATACTTGTTAGTCGATCTATCGACAAAAAAGGTTGGATCTGCTATCAAACAAACCTACAAAGTATTATTATCAAAAAAATTAACTTAGTTGGTAAATTTTCATTATGCGAGTTATGACTTATGGGTATTGGGATTAACTAAAATTACGTAGTGCTTTGAAAAAAACAAACATCATGCATCTTTCGCATACCATTATTAGCTTTCTACTCGAGTAATTTTTGATCCACATTTGATTAGCGCTTCATGCTTCACCGTTCATATGTTAGACAAGACAATAACTATTTCGAAGAAAGATGGATGAAATGAAATGAAATGACGTAACTTACTAACAAGGTAGAGTCAAACAAGTTATGATTTAAAATTGTATCTACAAGGCACATCTGTCTAACTAAAGGACGTACACAACATGCATCCAATGCATGATATGAACTTGGATTTTTTTTAGTCATTTTCATGCACGTGATAAGTTAATAAGTTATTTTCAATTACACGTAACCTCGTGATCTCATTGGAACTTTAAATTTTCATCTCAGTGTAACTATTACGATCCCTTGTTATAAATATATGACAACACCAATTATTATAATGTGCATGCACTAATCAAACAATCTATCTCCTAACAACAACTACTTTTGCGCGATCATTTAATTAAAATGTTAACTTTATAGATTTGTGTTTAACAATTCTACGCACTTCCATTAATAATTTTAACAATTCTATAAGAAGAAAAAAATACCATTCATTTCAGTTGTCACGGACCTGCATTGATAAGTTACATATTATACTTTGTCAAATATTTTCACAATTCTCGTAAACTAATAATTTTTTAAATATCATTTCTAAAATAAAAATCTTATAAGAAATAATAAATTAAATCTTCATAATCCCCTCATTCCACGCTATTCTCTCGGCGCCAAAACCAATCATCACCCTCATCCCCAACGAATGGCCAGGATCCGTCCTCCCCCTCTCCCTCGAATCTTAACCGTCCATCACCCCGAGCACCTGACGACCAGGAGCCCATCAGCGACTCGCGCCCCTCCCGCCACGTCATCCCCATCCCACCCACCCCTCGAAATGGATGGTTCCGGCGACTCCACCCCCTCAAACCACAGATTCCACTTCCACCCCCCTTCCGATCGCCGCCGCTGGGGATTTCCGACGGGAGATGAGGAGGAGTTGATGGTGGCATCGATGAGGAGTGGCGATGATGCCGAGGAGCGTTGGCAGATGGAATGGCTGAGTCTGGTAGTCGCGGGAAGAGTCTTAATACCGAGAGAGTCTCCGACCAGGTTGAGTTTCTAATTTCCGAATGATTCATGGTTTGTTGAAGTTTTGGTGTGATTCAATACACAATGTCGATTTGAGAGGTCGCGTAAGCAGAGATTTAGGGTTGGTCCGTTTGGATGTGAGTGGTGGCAAGTGAGCAAAAGTATCCAAATAGTCTTTTGGATTTATGATTTCTCCGACCAGGTTGAGTTTCCAATTTCCGAATGACGATGGTTTGTTGAAGTGTTGGTGTGATTCGATACACAACGTCGGTTCAAGAGGCCGCGTAAACAGAAATTTGGGGTTGGTCCGTTTGTATATGAGTGGTGGCAAGTGAGCCAGACTATTCAAATAGTCTTTTGGATTTATGGTTTCTGAGTTGGGGATGGTTTTTAACGTTAAATTCGTGAGCAATGTAGGTTTGGGTGGTTGCGTAAATTCGGATGTCAGTGGTGGCAAGTGAGTCAAAATTTTGCCGGACGATGCCGAGGAGCATTCCCAGGTGGAATGGTGGAGTGTCTGGAGTTTGGTTGTCGCAGGAAGAGTCTCAATCCCGACAGAGTCTGTGACCATGTTAAGTTTCTAATTTCTGAATGATCGATGGTTTTTTGAAGTGTTGGTGTGATTCGAGATGCAGTATCGGTTCAACTGAGATTCAGGGTTGGTCCGTTTGGATGATAGTGGTGGCAAGTGAGCCAGAGTATCCAAATAGTATTTTGGATTTAAGGTTTCTGAGTTCTGGAAACTTAAATAGTAGAAGTTGAGGTGAGCATTTGGATTTATGGTTTGTTTGTTAGGAAGTTGTTGGTTAGAATAGTCACGTAAACTGAGATTTAAGGTCTGTTTTCATGTCGGTTATTGGTGGCAAGTGAGCTTGAGAATTAATTGGTGTATGGATTTATGGTTTCCAAGTTGGGTACATTTTTCAATGCTCGAATTTGTATTGTAGTAACTAAGGGGATGAGCATTTGGACCTGCAAATGCTGATTTTGGGGTTTCTTTTCGATTGATGGTCGTGTTGAAGAGTTGTGTGGTTCGAGATAGAATTTAGGTTTGGGTGGTTGCGTGAATTTGGATGTCAGTGGTGGCAAGTGACCCTCAACGTATCCAAAATAGTGTTTTGGATTTATGGTTTCTGAGTTCTAGAAACTGAAATAGTAGAAGTTGGTGAGCATTTGGATCTACAAAAACTGATTTTTGGGCTCAGTTCGAAAACTTGGGTTTTTGCAAAAAAACAAAATCAGTAACCGGGTATGCAAACAGATCTTTAGTTGTGGATGTCTCGCAATATTGTGATGTCGACTCACCTCAAAAATTGGTGTTTTTGCAGAAACCAAAACCAGAAGCTGGGTATCCAAACAGACTAGTTGTGGATGTTGCACAATATCGTGATGTACACAATCTCAATTGTGCATATCATGATATAACTGTCCGAGGAAGTTGCATCATTTCGAGTATTGTACAACTTAATCTCGGATTAATAAGACACTAGTTTCAGTATTTCAATAATGCTTGTGTGGTAGATCGGTTAGTTCGTAAACAATTTCATGTCATGTTTGGTGATCACGAGAAAACATATGATTTATCTTCTCTGAAGGTAAAAATGGGTTTTATAGCTTTGAACAACAAGTGTAATTTATTTGCATGTCCTTTGTTCTACAAAAAGTTTTGTAATTCAATGTTGATTGTTGTTCATGAGAAAATATAAGAGTTATATTCACTGGAGAGTATGTTTTGGGTCCATTCTAGATTTTGTAAGTAATTGGTTATGCTACAACATGTGTGATTTTATTTTGCTTGTCCTTGGCTTACCATTTGCCATACACTTGTTCTCGGCTTTCTTTCTTTTGAATTGTTTGTTCTGTTTTGAAGGCACTTATTGCATTGAAGAAAGGCACTTCCCTAATCAAGTATAGTCGAAAAGGGAAACCTAAATTTTGCCCATTTCGAATATCCCCGGTGAGTTTTAATTTTGAAGTAAATCATAAACCATGATTTGTGCTGACTCATGCTCATCTGATAGCTAGTTTCTTCACGATCTCTGTGTGAAATTTAGTTGGTTCACTACCTCAACAAAACTCAAGCACTTAAGTGAGGCGTAGTGGATCTAACTTTTTTATAGAGTGTTGCACATTCTTTGTGTTTAACAATGTGAGACTATTATTCCAACACTATGTTATGGTATAACAAATAATTAATAGATAAAGAAATCAATCTTTGCTCGAACCAACTATGTTTTCCTTTTACATGGACTGTGTATAGACAATACATTAACTATTTTTTCGTCAAAAAGAACCAGATTATGTAATTTTCCATTATATTTGATCTGTCCTGTATAGTGTATACAGCAATAGATGTAAATTTATTTTAATTAACATCTACAGACATCATCATCTGTTCCGTTTTTCTTAATGTGAACACATAATGTTTCAAAACTACCGATGAAGTTCCTTATATACTAATACTATACATGTGAATGCATGGACAATTAGATTTTTGCTGATTGATGATTTGTTTTCTGGTCAGTCAAACACATGTTAATATATTGGTTATTGTGGATTAGAGCTTGATGACCACGATAAGCATTTCAAAATTATCAGTATTCGTCGTTATATAAATACTGGTCCTACAAATGTCTAAATGAGTGAGACCAATGAAAACCAAGTTTCTTATTGTTATATATTTTTCCGTAAATCTACCTCATTCTAGAAATTCATACGTTTCTTGTTTCTGTTCTTTCAGTATCTATGCAAATATATCCTCTGCCTGTGATGTTTCTAGGTTCCTACTTATTATGTTCTTTAGCATTAATAATTTTTTCAGGTCTACTGCCGTACAGTCACACCTCACGAGTCACGACCTTAACATAATCTGAATCTATTGTCTTGCAGGATGAAACAACATTGGTATGGTATTCACATAAGGAAGAAAGAAATCTTAAGTTCGAATCTGTCTCCAAAATAATTCCTGGACAGAGAACTGTGAGTTCAAATTTGTTCGGAGTTCAGCAACATATTCACGTTCATCTGGTTGCTAAATTTGAATTATGGAACTGCGATTCACTTTAAAAATATCTTGGTTTTTGGACTGATTAAATGGGGGTTGCACCCTTTGCAGGCTGTTTTCAGGAGGTTCTCTTGTCCAGAGAAGGATTATTTGTCCTTTTCTCTTCTCTACAACAATGGCGAGCGTTCTCTTGATTTGGTAAATGACACCTTATGTTGCTTATTTGTTGTGCTTGTAAACCTGCAGCTGATAATGAAGTAGTAAATTTATTGCAGTTAAATTATATTATATGCTTTACAGATATGCAAAGACAAAGATGAAGCTGAAGCTTGGTTTGCAGGCCTTAAGGCCTTGATTTCCAAAAGCCAGCACAGAACTCCCAAGGCTGATCACAAGTATTCTGTCGATCTGGTGAGACTCCACCCAACAATTCTCTTTGTGGAAATCCTACAATTCAAGGAAAATACAATTGTTTGGGCAATCAAATACAAGGGCTGGGCACACACGATTTCCAAATACATGTATCTGTTTTTCTTAATTTGTTCTTTCTGGTCACTGGAATGAGTATGCTGTTTTCCTTTCGTTATGGTTCTTTTTGTAATCTATTGAGGTCATGAACTACACCACTGGATATCAAAATATAGATCTGTACATTTTCAAACGTATTATAGTATTTATAAGATAGCTGAGTGTATGTAAATAACTAATAAAGAAAATTTTCTGGCTTTCAGGATGGTGGCTCCATTCGAAATGGACGCCGTTTGAGAGCAATCATAGATGACACTTTGAGTATTTCTCATACTCTTGAAAGGAAGTCTTCAATTAAGTTAAGTTCCAGTGACCCTTTTGTGGATTCTCCAGGAACATCAGATGTGGGGTCAAATCGTGCAAATATGTATTTAAGAACGAGTAATGGAGAAGGTTTCAGGAGTAGCATCTCTAGTGCCCCTAGTTCTTCAAGTCAAGGCTCTGGGGCAGATGATTGTGAGTCTCTAGGTGATGTTTACATTTGGGGAGAGCTATGGATTGAAGGCAGTGACGGATCATTAAACTCTTCCTGTTCAAAGACTGATGTGCTTATTCCGAGACCTTTAGAAACCAATGTGGTTCTTGATGTCCGTCAGATATCATGTGGCGTCCAACATGCTGCTCTAGTAACAAGACAAGGTGAAATTTTTACATGGGGCGAGGACTCTGGTGGAAGACTTGGTCTTGCAACCGATAGACATGTCAGCAAGCCTCAGCTTGTGGAATTGTTGGATCCCTGTAACGTGGAAAGTGTTTCTTGCGGTGAATATCATACATGTGCTGTTTCTGTCTACGGTGAGTTATTTAGCTGGGGAGATGGCACTCTGAATGCTGGTCTTCTAGGCCAGGGAAATGACGTCAGTCACTGGATACCCAAAAGAGTTTGTGGCCCCCTGGAAGGGAAGCAAGTACTATCAGTTGCATGTGGTGCATGGCATTCTGCACTGATTACCTCTGATGGTAAATTGTTTACCTTTGGCGATGGCTCTTTTGGTGTCTTGGGCCATGGTGATCGAGAAAGTGCTCCCTACCCAAGAGAAGTTGAAACTTTAAATGGATTGAAAACTATCAGTGTTGCCTGCGGAGTATGGCATAGTGCAGCTATAGTTGAGGTTATAGCAACTGCAAATATAGATTCAAGAAAGCTTTTCACTTGGGGTGATGGGGACAAATACCGTCTAGGTCATGGGGACAAGAAAGCTAGGTTGATCCCGACTTGTATTGAGTCACTTGTTGATTACAACTTTCACCAGCTAGCCTGTGGACGCACTATGACAATTGCCTTGACAACGTCCGGACGTGTTTTTACCATGGGAAGTACAGCTTATGGTCAGCTTGGAAACCCACAATCTGAAGGTAAGCTACCTTCTCTGGTACATAGTAGACTGACAAATGAAGTTGTTGAAGATATTGCCTGCGGATCCTACCATGTTGTTGTATTGACCTCAAGAAGTGAAGTTTTTACATGGGGTAAAGGTGAAAACGGAAGACTTGGTCATGGAGACACCGAGGATCGCAAAATGCCTACTTTTGTTGAAAGTCTGAAAGATAGGCATGTGAAAAGCATATCATGTGGGTCAAATTTCACTGCAAGCGTTTGTATTCACAAGTGGGTGTCTGGTGCCGATCAGTCAGTCTGTTCGGGCTGTCGACAAGCATTTGGATTTACTAGGAAAAGACACAATTGCTACAACTGTGGTCTCGTACACTGCCATGCTTGCAGTTCCAAGAAGGTGTTGCGAGCTGCACTAGCACCGACACCGGGCAAACCACATCGGGTATGTGACTCTTGCTATTCAAAGCTCAGAGCAGCAGAATCAAGCCGGAACTTTTCTTTTAACAGGAGACCTGTTGTTGCTCATCAGCGCTCCGCAACTTTTAAGGATAAATCAACAAGAGGAGCAATAAATAAATCAAAGGCTCTGTTTTCTCCCGTAATAAGACCAGTTAGACATATAGAGATCAAGACAGCAAAGCCTGTGAAAAGATTTGATGCACAACCACAACTTAAAGAAATTTGTTTTCCTAGTCATGCTGTAGATGAAGTGCTAAAACCTATTGTTACATCAACTACTTCCCATGTCTCTAATTCAAGGCTTGCATCTGCATCATCAGGAAAATCAAGCCCAGCATTTTCTGCCACTCCAGTGGTTTCTAGATTTGCTACTGATAGTGTGAAGAAGACAAATGAGTTTCCAAACCAAGAAAATTTCAATTTGCAGGCAGAGGTAAATGGTCGATTTTATCTTAAATATTGTACACCACTTCAATCAATCAACTTATTTATTTATTGATGACTGAATTTTGGTTGTTGTAGGTCAGAAGCTTGAGGCAAAAATGTGAAATTTATGATGCAGAACTCATAAAATACCAAAAGAAATCCAAAGAATATGTTGTCATAGTTGGAAAAGAATCATCTAAGTGTGAGTATGCAGTTGAGATCATCAAATCTCTAGCACAACAGGTACTCAACATCCCCTTGTTACCTGCCATCTTTCTTTCAGGTTAATGGAACATCACCCTGTAAGGATTATATTATTGATTATAACTAATCTTCGCTGATATTCCTAATTTTCTAAAAGATGGGTATTTGCAAAATTATTACAGTAAGCAGATCTTTTGGACTTACAGATCTACTCTTAAAGACAAATGCGACAAAAGATCTACTCTTAAAGAGTTACTACCTCCTATTGCTTAAAAATAAAGTAAATTTGTGCTAAAAATCTAACTACTAATTATGCATGAGAAGGAAAAGGTCGGATATGATTAGTTAGACTTTCAACTTGAACTATAATTTGAAGCTATAAAATCGTCTTAGTTTCATCTTCTATGTACTGGATTTGTTATCTTTTCTGCTGGAAGAGTAGGTGTCATGTGTATTTAGGCTTTAACTTTTGTTTGGATTCAAGTTTACGATGGTTTGTCTTTTAGGTTTACACTGATACATCTTAAGCTGTGAGAAATTCGCTTACTTTGTCAAATGTTTGTATATTCCAGATGTTCATTTTAATGCATAATGTAACCTGACTTTATAACTTCAAACATGTTTTGTGTGATTTTTAGTACTGATGCTGATTTTATTTCGCATTCAGATGGCTGTATCGGAAAAACTGCCTCCTGAGTTAAGCAACAACATACAGGACATACTAGTACAAGCAGATATAATGCTGAAAAGTTGTGCAAAATTGAAGCCTTCAAAATCTGACCAACACTATCGACCTAAAGAAGGTTATTCTCTTGAAGATGAGCAGAAGTTAAGAAATTCTACGGATGGTAGCCGTCCACCATCGACTGTGACGTTGGACGATAGTAACCATGTCAATTCTCCCGTTTCTGACAAAAAAGATATGCCTGACCAGAATACAGAAAATATTTTGAGAACGCCTCGAAAGTCTAAAAAGAATAAAGATAATGATGGAGAAACAGAAATAATTGAGAATTTTGAGCATGGGATTTATGTTACTCTTGTGCAGCTCCAAGATGGCACCAGGACCTTTAAACGTATCAGATTCAGGTATGTCCCTGAAAATATTATTAGTGTAAAGAATCTGTTCCTCTTAGTGCTGTAAAATTGAAGCTCTTGACTCTATTTCTGAAATGCATGCTCTAAATTTTTCAACGTGCTACGATTTTTGGGTAGATCTAAGGACATGCCTTAATTTTTTTATTGTGCTTGACTAACAACGTTTTCACATTAGTGGTTTTAACATGACATTTTGTGAGTAAGGTCTCTTTGATTCATTGTTATCCCACATTATCTTGTCCTCGCTTTGTTCGATAACTGATTACTGATACTGTTCCGTCGAACTATGCGAAATGTGTTCGCAATCCAAAACCTGAAATGGTTCCATTTATCATTGAACCGATAAAACATCTATATTTATCGTCCAGGACTTCACTCAGTTTTTTTTTCAAGATAATAATATGAGAGGATGAATATTGCCCCCTTCGTTGAGGTGCATAGATCGATTATACCATTTCTTGATGCAAATGCTATATAATCTCTCTTACAACATAAAAAGTGCTACGATAAATTTACTATTATACATTTTGTTGTTATAAGTGTGTACATTTATTGGGGAAATGATGTCCCCTAAACTAGTGTTTGTGAAAGAGTCGTTATACACGGACGCGGGGCGTCTAGGACGCTCTACCTTTTTAAAGGTAGTGTTTGTCTTTTTTATATAGGGGGTTGTCTTTTTTAAACACAAGATTTGTCATCATTTTGCAGTGTATTTCATCACTTTTAGGGTGTCCTTTTTACGGGCATTTTTTACGCCCGTGTTGAGAAATCATTTTCCATATCGTGAAAGGCAAATTAACAAGCTGAATGTAATGAAGCCTGCTCAAACCTGTGCTTGTTTTCCTTTAGTGGTGGTTTGTGTTGCACTTTCCGTGAATGAGAAAGTTATCCCATTTTCCCCTTTTTAATCTGCAATTCTTCTCCAGCAAAAGAAGGTTCACAGAGCAGCAGGCGGAAGAGTGGTGGCAAGCTAATCAAGAAAGGGTGTTGACTAAGTACGGCCACCTGATTTCAGGCGTATCTTCTCCCACCAGCTAAAATGACGTCTCCATGGGAGCCTGTTGAGGTTTATCTTCATTTGGCCTTGGCTGATATCTGGTGAAGCATATAGTTCGTCTTTTGAGGGGAGAAGTTGGTCTTGATTTTATGACTTTAAAAAAAACTTTTTTCTAGGATCTTTTCATTTCTATTTAAATTTTTCCCCCGTTAGGAAATTGCTTGCTTCTTACAAATTTGAATCTTTCGCTGTGTAGATTCTTTTGCACGGGAAAAAAACTATTTTGGAATTGCCCCCTCTCTCTATACACTTACAGCCTTGCAGGTGAACAACAAATTCAGGATAATGTGAACTTAAATTAATAATAATTTAGAAGTACCTATCATCTCTTTGTTGCCGCAGAAAGTTGGTAATTGGACAGTATGGGCTCCTAGACCCTAGTGACAAACTGACGGCACGAGCAGGTTAGAGTTATCGTAAAATGCCAAAACTAACTTTATCATACCACAAATATAATCTTTTACATGCTTAACTATTACATTTTAACGATGAGCCGAGAAAATTAATGATATACAAATTCTCGAAGGATAAATACTTGATGATGATCACAGCATTTTATGTTTTAGATATTAAATTAACAAAGAATCGTGTTAGAAATACAATTCATGATCTGATGGAAAACCAGTTGGAATTTATTTTTCTATATCAACAAATAGATGATTAAGAAAATTTTCCAACCTCGTGTTTTCTACGATCTAGAGATCCCATATCATGTCAGGGACAATGACTGTCAACTTTGGCTCGACTCGATAGTTTGACTCGATCTCGACTTGAAAAACATTATACTCTACTTTAACTTGAAATAAAAGATATTGATGAAAAACAATAAAATATTCAAACTTGGTTCGATAAATGAGTCGTTCGAGCTCAATTTTTTTTGATACTTGGCTCGATAACTCGTTTAAATTTTTTATTACTCTATTTATAATTATTTTTTTGTATTTGATAATAACATAAGATAATACATATGACTTGAAATTTCGCTCAGCTCGACTCGGCTCGTTTACACTTGTGGCAATACTGGTAATGATATGTAGTCTATTGGGAGTCGACCGAAGTAAGCACAAATATTGAAGTTTCGGCCGAAAGTCAATCTACCATTAACAAAGAACTACACGAACAAGCACACAAAAACAAAATTTAACATCCACAATTCAGAATTACACATGAAACCAGCAAAAGCAATATAAATGATGGAACGACAAACATGCATAAATGCATCTCTCCACCTTAAATTCCACAAACATCAACTATTCAACAATTAAACATAATATACAAACTACAAAACGCAAGAAATACCTATTCCTCTAAACAAGAGGTCGGTATAAGAAAAGTTATTGTTCTTCCATGGGCAGCATTTAAGTGAGGTTCCTAGTCAGTTCCTTGCAGAGAAGCCATGTAATGTTGTGGTTGTGACTGCAATTTTCAAGGAAGCTTATTCATCAGAAAATAAAATTGGATGTTAAATTACTGCTAGGAATTTAGGATATAACGTAGAGAACAATACAGAGAAAACACTATATTGCATTCTTTGAACAACTATTCCAGTTGAACAAGTAAACATCGAACTAATGAAAGAAACTCTAATGAAGCCGTGATCGCCAACAAGCAACAGGAAATGCTCAAGAATCAAGCTAATAGGTTTTCATTCAATTCTACGATATATCGTTGTTGTTTTTATAGAAACAAAAAGGTTCTCTCCTTTTCATTCGGCAGTCAAACAACAGCACAGTTTAACATCAAAAGTATTTTTTACCATTTCTACGTCAAACCTTTTCTCTCATGAGTTTCTTTGAAAGGGACAGCAGCAAAGGAGTACAGCAAATCAAGACTATGAAAAGTAACATTACTAATAAGGCCACATAAAATAATAGATAATGAGTGACATATTTATCCAGCAAGAATCCCAACTTTCTGCTTCAAAATTCGAAGTTTCCATATAATGGTTTTTTTCCGGTAAAAAAGAATTTCTTATAAAACGGAAGATGTTTATTCCAAGGTCTTATCTACCGAATAAGAAATAGTTGATTTTTTTTCTACACAAGTAAATTTGTTTCAGATCATTCAAACACAATCAGCATAAAAAAGAACCCAATTGTTTGATTGGATATGTTACCTGAGAATGCATGTGGTGCATCCCTTGAGAAAAAGAGCCTTGTTGTGCATGCTGTCAAATCCAAATACAGAACAATAGTTAGAAGATGCTTGAAAACAATACATAAACATTGAGGTAAACAATGGCACCTAGGTGGAGGCTCAGAGCACCATAGCCTCTAAGTATTAATAAATATAAATAATGGCTGGTATTGAGAACATGGTATCTTGAATTCTTGATTGCCGAGTTCCCTGTAATGAACTCGGCATTAAATCAGCCGAGGTTAAATGGGACTCAAAACTGGAGTGCACACTTCTGGCTGTGCGGAAATTTTCCAAGTGTCGCGACGTGGTGGTAGACGTCGAATTTTGTAGAAATAAAGATTTTCAAAAGAACTCAATGTCTCAGACGTCGAGTTCTGTAATCAATAAAATTCAAGACCCGCCGCCGCCAAGTGTCGTGACGTGGTGGCAACAAGTTTAATTTGAGAAATATTTTTGAAGGAGGTTTAGAATGAAATTTTTTAAAAAATATATCTATTTTGAATAAAATTCCCAATTAAAATTTCAAATCCTAACAATACCCTCTCCTTGGAATCGACATTGTCCTCAAGGTCGCATTTGTGCCTAGACTCAACCTGAATCATCATGTCATCGGTAGTCTTGTCGGGGACAGACAAAGTGAGAAAGAGACTAACCGACCTTCCTCCAAACATACCACCGACATCCATCTTGTCGTGGTTGTGACCTTGCAATGAAACCACCATGTCAAGAAAGGAATAGGAAATTAAGGGACCATCACCATGTAATAGCCAATCCTCAAACTTGTTCTTCATTCTAAATTCAAACTCCACATTCATATCATTTTTCAGCACCCATGCCTTTGTTATTGGGTCAACAACCCTCGTAGGAGAATGTGGATGGTTTTCGGATGACTTTAAAATGGATGCATTACCATATGTAACTTCCACATGGTAAAGCAATAGAATGGATGTAAGCTTAGAAAGATTTCCTTGAGGTCATTTGTATCTACTTCACTTGAGTCATAAGGGAAAAATCCACCAATTTGTAGAGTAGCAACCCTGCGTGAATGCTCCATCACCACCAAGCAAAGATAAACGCCATTTGACCCGCCAATTCCCACACAAGCAATCTCTTGCAGCAACTTTTGTGTTTCTAACACATTCATGGCCTCTTTAGATACATAATATCCTCTGTTTGTGTTGAACGAAAGCAAACAAATTGCAATCATACCATTCATCAACAAGTTGTTGCTGTCACTTGAGTTGAAGACCAACATCAACATTCCCACAAGTAACTAGCTAGCATTGAGCACCATGTAGCAAGTTGCTTAGCAACCATTTCATCGAAGACCACCTCGCAATAAAACACTTCCAACCATTTCCCGTATAAATTGACAAGAGCATTGTCCACATCAACATTGAAATTGAGTCCACTTTTAACACAAAGCCCAAGCAAGCTCCTAGAGATTAGAAGTTCCCCTACACCACGCATCATAGGGCTTTTGTGTTGTATAAACTTTTGAAAAGCATGCAACCTTCTCAAAATATAGGTTAATACTTATTGGTTCTTTCAGTAAGTCCTTGGTTAGTGCAGCATAACAAGTGGAGTTGAACAATTACTTAACAATACTTCCAAACATTTTGTAAATGTTGCAACTTCATCCCACCCCTCTATACATCCATTTATAGGGTTTTCAGCGCAAAAGAAACATAAAGACTTAAATCTCACAATCACTTGTCCGTCGAGAGCAAGATCACAAACAATTTGAGACCTAGCCAAGCAAATGGAGTGACATGAAGCAATCCTATCATTAAGTCCTTTGTCCATCACACTCATAGCAGAACACTCATTCACTAAGTATGTGTGGCATTTCAACCAATAAGTCTTAAGGCATATCATTCTTTAGCAACTTGAGGTCATTGTGACCAGAGTTCAACACTAAAGTTGGTGATATGACTTGTTGATCCATGATAACTGACATAACATTATCAATTCGGATGGTCAATTTTCTTACAAGCATTTCCTCAACACCTCACATGTGTGATGTATTTTCTTCATTGCCCTAGAAAAGACATGATAGTGTTCCAAGAAATGTTATGTGGTGGACCCTAAAGAAGAATAATGTATCAACAAAATATGTGAATTTAATTAAATATATGTTTGAAGGAGTTGAAACTAACATTAGAATTTATGATGGTGTGACTAAAGTTTTTCTGATTAAGTTCATATCTTTTTGCTTTAGTAATGGACGAGGTGACAAAAGACATATAATGTAAGGTTCCATGGTGTATGCTTTTTGCGGATGATGTAGTATTAATTGACGAGAGTAGAGTAGGTGTGGAGAGAAAAAAATAGAGTTGTGGAGAAATACTTTAGAAACAAAAAGTTTTAAACTGAGTAGATCTAAAATTGAATATATGAAGTGTTGTTTTAGTACCGTAAATACCGAGGAAGATTATATTTTATATTAGATGGACAAATGGTGTGTAGAAAAAATATCTTTAAATATCTTGGATCAATACTTCAAAAATATAGGGAGAACGATGAAGATGTTAACCATAGGATTAGAGCAGGATGAATGAAATTGCGACAAGCCTCAGGTGTCTTATGTGACAAGAAAACTCCACTTAAGTTAAAAGATTTTTTTTATAGAACCGCGATAAGACTCTAGCTCAATCTTGCACAAGTGATGTGTTATATCAATCATGAAGGTCCGTAAGATCGTATTTTCTCCTCCCGTGAAGATCGGCAACCTGTCGATGTGCATCACGATTCCCACAGTTCGCCGGATTGGATCGGTTGGCTCTGGTCGTTTACACTTCTTGAACGGCTCAAGACGATCAAGATGAGCGGAAGTTGCACGAACTTTGCTTTCCAGATCTGAACCCAACGCATTGTTCGTCACCATGTTGTAACTGTTGCGACAATCCCTTCGTCGGAGTTCCCTCGGTAGCCACCCCATGGACGATTTGTCCTTGTGTTGGTAGGGAAACGCTGAATAGATCTGGATTTCTCCAATGCGTCAAGACGACCGGAAGCTGCTCGGATCTTACACCTTAGAACTGAGAATGTGTTATCGATGACTTATATTTGATGTGATCTCTTCAAAAACTTTCTTCAAATTCAACGTTGAGCACCTCCTAGATCCCGATTCAACAGAGGGGTTGTACACATGGAAACCAACGGAAAGGAAAATGAATTCCTTTTGACTACTTGGTTTCATTGTGTTTGTGTCATTTTAGGAAAATGAAACCATTTTCCTTTGGTTTCCCAATATGAATGGATTTTCTTGTTTCACTTTCTCTCCTTCCCCTTCATGAAACCAAGGGAAATCTCCACTCATGCACCCACCACCTCCCACTGCCACCACGACTTCGACGAACTACTCCGAGGAACTTTTCCGACACGCAACTCTGGCGCCAACGCACTCTGACGAGCTTCTTCAGTGACGCATTTCGACGAGTTTAAATGTTTGCTATTGTTGTTGTTTACATAAATTAAAGTGTAAACTATTGTTTTTAAATCTTCAGATTTTCATTTATAAATTAAATTGTAATGGTAAATTTTCTCCTAACGTTTAATGATAGACACAAACGACTGGAATATGTTTTCTGCCGTATTTCAGAAACAAACACAAACAACAGAATTCATCTAAAGGGAAATTACTTGTCATTTTATTTTATTTTTCTTCTGTTTTCCGTTCGATTGCTAAATTCATTTTCCATTGCTTTCCGCACCACTACCACCCCTAAAGGACGTTTATGTTAAACTTCAACTCAATTAATCTTAACAAAAACTCCTAATAGAATTTGAAATCGATAAAATTAAAATTCCAAATCCTAACACCAACCTGTGCACTTGAACCAGATTGCGGCACAACTGCATCCTTTTTTGCAGAACCTTTGCTATCACCCTAACAATAAACCACCACCCGTACCAACCATCAATATTACATTACAAAAAAAGGAAAACACGATTATCGTGATTAAATAGAAGAAAAAAACAAAGCATTTACCTCCATCTGCAGAATCATGTGTTCATCCACCAGCAGCATGAAAAGCCAAAACAATCAAACAATCAATTAACATGAATTCAACTTTTTTTACAATTGGAATGCAACAGTAGAACCTTAACACACACGCCCCCCCTAAAGCAAAAGCTAAAAGTCATGTTACTAAGAACACAACCTAATGAAAATATTAAAAAAAATGATTTTTTAGCAATGGAAGCCAAGCACAATGAAAAGCCAAAGCAACACAAAAAAGTTCAAAACTGATTAACATATAGTTTGAGCAACAAGAACAAAAGCAAGTTGGGGTAGGATAGAAATGGAACTCATAACGCGAATTGCATTCTTCTACACATCTCTGAATTCTTTCAAAAAACCTCTTTAGAAACTCAAAACGCAACAGAGAGAAAGGTAAAACATCACATTCCTCTAACAACATAAGCTAATAAAAATCACAATTTTGTAGTGATGGAAGCCCCGCCCAATTATTTCCAGACTCGAAGCTCTGCCGTTGTTGTATAACAATTAGAAGCCAGAATCCACCACTTCCGACCACCACTCCAATCCAACAGAAATTCAAAAACCACAACTCGAACACAATTCCAACAGCATAATAAGCCAAAATCTGCCACTTTTCCCTATTACCATAACAAGCTAATAATAACTCAAAGACCACAACTCCACGACGATCCCCACATCAATGCAACCATAGAAACTCAAAAACACAAAACCACCAAAACAGCTAAAACTAAGCCACTTTCCTCTAACACCACGAGCCAATGAAACGTTAAAACCGCAATTTTGACAGCAACAATTGAAACTAAAAAATATACAGAACCACCAAAACGAAGCCAGAATTCACCACTTCCCACCACCACCCCAATCCAATAAAAAACTCGAAAACCACAATTCCACTACAATTCCACCACAACCCCAAACCCCCACCCACCTCCCTGTACTTCTGCAAGTACAACTTCAACGGATCGATATAATCCTCGAACCCGAGAGTCGCCATAGCCCAGAGCAAATCATCCCCGTTAATCGTCTTCCTCTTCTCCCTCTGGCACTTATCACTCGCCTCGCTGGTGATGAAGCTAATAAACTCGGAAACACACTCCTGCACAGTCTCCTTCGCGTCCTTGGCGATCTTCCCGTTGGTGGGAAGCCCCTTCTTCATGATCCTGCTTATGTTCGCGATCGGGAGGAAGCGGTCCTGCTCCCGGACGTTCCCCGACCGCGGGCTCTGTTCGCCGCCGCTCTCGCCGCCCGGACTCGTCGGTGCTTCCGCCATCGGGACCCTGAAAACCTAACCCTAAATAAATCCATGAAAGATTTTTTTTTTAAATGGAGTTGTTTTTTGTTTTTACCTTTGGGGGAAGGAGGGATTGAGTGGGAGAGAGGGTAGAGGAGGGAAGGCGACGAGGGCTGGGATGAGAGGGAGGAGGAGAGGGCGGATCTCGGCCGTCCGTTTGGGGTTTGGGGTTTGGGTTTGGGTTTGGGGTTGGTTGGTGGGTGGGTTTGATTTATTTACCGGCTCCGGGAAGTGCGGTGGAGCGGTGACTGACCGGGTTTTGGTTTGCCGAATTTTTCTATTCTTGGGTTTTTAGGGTTATTTTTTGGTTTTGGAGATTTCACTTCGATTGCGGATTTGCGGTAGTCTAGGCACGGGTATGTACCAAAATTTGATGGTATACCGTATAAGTAAGTAAGTAACCCTTGACATGTGATACATAATAATATGAAAAAAAATTAGTTACTTTTAAAGTGATTATGAGCGTAAAATATGAGATATTGTATTTAATAAAAAATGTAGAAATAATAAAATTTGGGAAAACAACGGATCTCACAGGACTTCACAGTACCAGTATGGAACCTCACGATCTTAAAGTCATTCTAAGCATATATTTTAAATATTAAAACTTATAAATTAACAAAAATCTATCCAACATAACATACGTCTTCTCCAACGATCGTTAACACTTAAGACGATAAGCAGGAGTGTATCAAAATAATTAATCAAAATTATAAGCGTACCCGAACAATAAAAATTATACTTAGTCCAATAAAGTAATCGGTAAGTGCAGTAAGCAAAAATCTCAATTATGATTCCATCAAATCCACACGTCATACGTCGTAGGTTGTTATCACCAAATCCATCCATGTGCACTCACTTGTTTCTGAATGCAGCAAGGGTGTCAATGTAGTAAATACTAAATACAAATGTGATTGAATGGATATATGTATTCGGTTCTGCATAAAACATGGGTGTCTGGTTGTACGAAATGGTTTCGTAGGAATTTAAGATTGCATTTTTTTGCAATTTATCAAGAGTAAAGCACGATGATGTTATTGTGTAGTTAATATTCACTAAAGTGATGTGGAGGTTATTTGCAATTTACAGGGATACTACATGAGAAAGTCTAGGCATGACAATCATGGATCCACATTGACAGATTCCCTTCTATATACAAACACAAGGCTTCTCTGAGATTTCTATATTCGACGAAAAGGTCAAGCTCTAGTAAGCTCAGGGTTCATCAAATTTAGTTTAAACTCCCTACAATCTCATCATTGGATCTTATTTACAGTTAATCTCATCATTCATTAGCATAACCGTTTTTTCTTAATCTACCTTACAATTAGAAATGAGTGGTGGATATTGTGGGGGCTTAATTTAAAAGAATTAAACACCGAGCTTACTAAAGAATTTATGTTCGACGAAATATTAAGTCCAGTTAATTACTCGTCGATAGTTCATATACAGTATATGAGACATGTCTCGTCAGCGTTGTCGTACCAGGTTGATCCACCATGTCGAGGTCAGACGACGGGAGGAGGGACTCACGACCCGGTTGTTTACGCTCTCATGGTCTTATAAAGAAAATAATAATTTAACTTCCAAAAAGCACGCGACAGGGAGCAACCGACACGTTTCCAATGGCCGTTACCGTTACAACGAGTGACTTTATGGATCACATCAAAACATCATAGATTTTCTACACGTGACGTGCTAGCGTTTGGTGACTCATGATGTGAAATTATTAATGATCAACGTGTATGGGCTGGACTGGTTTGGTTTGGTTCTCCATGAATTTTATAATTTTAATATTTCACAAGCTTTACAAAAGGTTTCATGATTCATCAACTTTTTATAAGCGATGAGGATATTCGGTATCATAACTTACTTGGCCAATGCATTGAAATATTGATCGAGTTACACGTTCCCATACAATTTTTTTATAACTACTTCTTAATTCCTAATACTAACTCCATACTTTAGATGATTTCGTCAACTTTTTAATGATTTGGCGTGGTTTATTCTAGGAAAATGTTTAGTGGACGCGCGCGTCCGGGACGCGCGCTGATGTGGCCAGTCCACTCAGCAGACGCTGCTTAGTTGGCGCGATGGGATATGAAAAGTTTTTTGTTTTTTTATTCCTCTATATTTTCGTACCGTCATCATTTCCACCATCCTTCCCTCCATCCCTCATTAATGCGACTCAAATCACTCTCTTCCTTCATCATTTTGGCGCTCGGCGCTCCTACACGGCACAGAAGACTTGTTATCAATCTCAAGATGCCTCTTCCTTTTCCTTCCCTTCTCTTCTGTGGTCATTCCTCTGTACTCAAATGGAAATCGTTCCCGTGCCTTCCCTAGTGGAGCAGCCATCCAACGTTCCCCATGAGGGGATGTTTTTTCCCTCTTTCGAAGAAGCCAAAGCATTTTACGTGGCATATGCCGATCATTGTGGTTTTGGCGTTAAGACAAGACAATCTCATTACGATCGTGGTGTTGTTATACGGGCCACGCTGACTTGCTCCAAGGAGGGCACCGCACCAACGGACCAAGGGCAAGGAAAATTGAAGCCTAGGTTATCCAGCAGAGTACAATGCACTGCTCGGATAAGGGTATCCGGAAACACAGCAAGGGGTTACAACGTTAACTTTGTGGATCTTAACCATAACCATCCCATGCTTGACCCGGAGCAAATGCGATTTCTCAGGCAAAAACGAACCGTCCCTGAATCCGTCGTAGCACGGATATCGGTTAATGATGAAGCTGGGATATCGGCTGCTAAGACCATGCAATCTCTTGTGGTCGAGGCTGGAGGTTATGACAAATTGACTTTCAACGAAAGGGATTTAAGGTTTGTGTTCTTGCCGTCTAACATAATTGAAGTTGAACATTTTGCGCCTGGTCTTACTGGTTCCTGTTTGCAGGAATGTTGTAAACCAAGTCAGAAATTTGAAGATGGGACCTGGTGATGCACAAGCTCTTCAGGACTATTTCATTAGGATGCAGAAGATTGATTCCATGTTTTTTTATGTAATAGATATGGATGACGAAGGAAGACTACGCAACGTTTTTTGGGCTGACAGTCGTTCTAGAGCTGCATATTCATACTTTGGAGACGCAATATGTTTCGACACAACCTACATTACCAACAAATACGACATGCCATTCGCCCCATTTGTAGGAGTCAATCACTATTTCGAATCAGTTTTGCTCGGTTGCGCTTTGCTGTCCTATGAGACTACTGAAAATTACATATGGTTGTTCCAAACCTGGTTGTCGTGCATGAACGGTACGTTTTTTTCCTTCTTCCCTCTTCATATCTTCCTCTTTTTTGTTTGTCTGTTCGTAATAAAAAGTCTGTCTGTTCGGAATAAGAAGAGTGTATGTTCGGAATAAGAAGTCTGTCTGTTCGTATTAAGAAGTCTCTCTGTTCGGATTAAGTGTTGTGTCTGTTCGGAATAAGTGGTCGGACTGTTCCGATTAAGTGTTGTGTCTGTTCGGATTAAGTGTTGTGTCTGGTCGGAATAAGTTGTGAGTCTGTTCGGATTAAGTGTTGTGTCTGCTCGGAATAAGTGTTGTGTCTGTTCGGAATAAGAAGTCTGACTGTTCGGATTAAGTGTTGTGTCTGTTCGGAATAAGTGGTCTGACTGTTCGGATTAACTTGTTGTGTCTGTTCGGAATAAGTAGTCTGTCTGTTCGGAATAAGTAGTCTGTCTGTTCGGAATAAGAAGTCTGACTGTTCGGATTAAGTGTTGTGTCTGTTCGGAATAAGTGGCCTGACTGTTCGGATTAAGTGTTGTGTCTGTTCGGAATAAGAAGACTGTCTGTTTTGGATTAAGAAGTCTGTCTGTTCGGAATAATGTCTCACTCCTTTCTAATTGGGTCCCTTATGCAGATATACCCCCCCCCCAGCTATAATAACAGATCAATGTGGTGCCATTACTGCTGCTGTAAGGATTGTCTTCCCAGATTCAAGACACAGATTCTGTATATGGCACATAATGAACAAAGCACCCGTGAAGTTGCCGACGCAGTATCGGGATCACATATTATTTGATCTGAAATTGATTGTATATGATTCCAAAACCCCAGCAGAATTTGATCGTAATTGGCAGGGTTTCCTTCTTGATTTTGACCTGCAGAACCACAGCTGGCTCAAATCCATTTATGCAATCCGAGAGTCGTGGATCCCTGCATTTATTGGTGATTTTTTTTTCGCGGGAATGGCATCTACTCAGAGGAGCGAGAGTATGAACGCCTTCTTCGACAAGTATCTTACTTCGAAGACCACCCTTAAGCAGTTTGTTCAACAATACGAACTTGCGCTCCGCCACAAGTACGAGAAGGAAGCTCAATCAGAATTTGATTGTCTTCATAAAAAACCCCAGTTGGTTTCAATTTATCCATTCGAGAGTCAGTTGAGCGAGTTGTATACCGTAGGGGTCTTCAAAAAAGTGCAGTTACAAATTGGGAAGATGATATACTGCGATATAACGGAGGAGTTCAATACGAATGAAACATTCCAGTACAAGGTATCTGAACGTGTTTTGGCTGGTGAGCAGCTACTGTCGAAACGTTTCCTAGTACAAAACACATCCATGAATTTTACATGTGATTGCAGAATGTTTCAGCACGTTGGGCTTCTATGCTGCCACGTTTTTGTTGTACTTGCACGCTTGAATCTTAATGCATTGCTTCCAGACTCTTACATCCTTAATCGATGGCGGAAGGATATTCGAAGGAGCTATCGAGATAAGACGTACCCAGACGATGGTGTAATGGCGAAGGATGCGCTACGTCGTCACGACGACATCATGGGTCGTGCCGTTTGGATCGCACAGGAAGCCTTCATCTCCCACAAAAGGTATATTGAGGCCGTGCAGTGTATTGAAATGCTTAAGGCACGTATGCACACTACACAAAACTTGGTTCGACCTGATGAACCTGAGTCTTCGGGTACATCGGTCCTTAATCCGGAAAAGGTCAGACGTATAGGAAGACCGCCGACTAGACGTCGAGTGTCTTTAGCTGAGAAGATAATTAAAAAGAGCCATAAAAAACACGCCCAACAAGAGAAGGGAAAGTGGAAGATGAAGGTTACTTCGCCGCTTCACGAAGTAGCACCAAAACCCGCGGATCCTGATTTCTCCGATTGGGACATGAGTTTGTATTACGAGGAATTTCCTCCTTAATTTACATTTTTGTGTTTTTTCCCGTTCTTGTAAAACCAAGAAACTTGTAATTGTTGATACATTGTGATCTGTAAATGGTTGTTATACAAGTTCAGTTCAGATTTACTTGTGTCTGTTCGGAAATAGAAGACTGTGTTCGGAATAAGTTGTGAGCCTGTTCGGATTAAATGTTGCTGTTGTTCGGATTAAGTTTTGCGTTTGTTCGGATTAAGTGTTGGGTCTGTTCGGAATAAGAAGACTGTGTTCGGAATAACTAGTGAGCCTGTTCGGATTAAATGTTGCGTTTGTTCGGATTAAGTTGTGAGTATGTTCGGATTAAGTGTTGCGTCTGTTCGGATTAAGTGTTGGGTCTGTTCGGAATAAGTGGTGGGTCTGTTCGGAATAAGAAGACTGGGTTCGGAATAAGTTAGGAGTCTGTTCGGATTAAATGTTGCGGTTGTTCGGATTAAGTGTTGCGTCTGTTCGGATTAAGTGTTGCGTTTGTTCGGATTAAGTGTTGGGTCTGTTCGGAATAAGAAGTCTGTGTTCGGAATAAGTAGTGAGCATGTTCGGATTAAATGTTGCTTTTGTTCGGAATAAGTTGTGAGTCTGTTCGGATTAAGTGTTGCGTCTGTTCGGATTAAGTTGTGAGTCTGTTCGGATTAAGTGTTGGGTCTGTTCGGAATAAGAAGTCTGTGTTCGGAATAAGTAGTGAGCATGTTCGGATTAAATGTTGCTTTTGTTCGGAATAAGTTGTGAGTCTGTTCGGATTAAGTGTTGCGTCTGTTCGGATTAAGTGTTGCGTTTGTTCGGATTAAGTGTTGGGTCTGTTCGGAATAAGAAGACTGTGTTCGGAATAAGTAGTGAGCATGTTCGGATTAAATGTTGCTTTTGTTCGGAATAAGTTGTGAGTCTGTTCGGATTAAGTGTTGCGTCTGTTCGGATTAAGTGTTGCGTTTGTTCGGATTAAGTGTTGCGTTTGTTCGGATTAAGTGTTGGGTCTGTTCGGAATAAGAAGACTGTGTTCGGAATAAG
Organism: Triglochin maritima; assembly: GCA_963682175.1. NCBI lineage: Eukaryota > Viridiplantae > Streptophyta > Magnoliopsida > Alismatales > Juncaginaceae > Triglochin > Triglochin maritima. The sequence goes on from OY821774.1 coordinate 1,966,664, forward strand.
TAGTGAGCTTGTTCGGATTAAATGTTGCGTTTGTTCGGAATAAGTTGTGGGTCTGTTCGGATTAAGTGTTGGGTCTGTTCGGAATAAGAAGTCTGTCTGTTCGGAATAAAGTTAGCTTAAGAATGACATTGGTAATGTTTGTATTTTTACATGTAAATAGTTTGTGAACTGAATATGTAAACATTTTGTACATGTAAACCAAAAAATAAACAAAACTAAAAATATCTTTGTCTGTTTAGACCTGCACACACGACCGACGATCCCTAAGTAACATGACCGCCAATTCACCCCTGATAGAGTGGATGGTATTGGGGTCCTTCTCCTTCGTAGGGTCAACATTCAACATTAGGCACCTTATCCAGTATAAAACGAAGGCGCCGCAATCGTTGCTCCCCGGTGGTTGTTGTTGGCTGTCTTTCCTCAGGATTCTCAGGGGCCAGTCGACCTTGAGTAGATCCCTCCAGTATACAGCCGCATCCGCTGCTGCACATTCATGCTGGCCTACAGTCTGCTCCGGATCATCACCTTCGCCTAGCTCCCTAGAGAGACTGTTGAATGCCAAAATCTCTTTGGACGGGCCATAGACAACCACCAGTGTCCAATGACCTGAAGACCAGCATGGTTGTGCGATCACGGTCTGTGTTGGAGACGCACCTACGATTTTAGGGAGGATAAAATCATCAACTTCTCTGCCTTGCCCTGCAAGAATTCGCCCGGACTCGAATGTGGATATGCATATAACTTTTTCTGGGTGGCGTCTTTCTTCGAGCACCGATAGCATAGCGTCGATAGTTTCATCGCTAATATCCATCCTAGGCGTTATAAGCTCCTTCAGGTCGGAGCGTTTTAAACTGCACATATCGCCTCTCCAGATGACCTCCCTATTGTCCTTGTTGGGTTCGGTCAGGTTCAGTAGCATTTTGACCTCATCAAATGACAACGTGCCCAATGCACGCATGTCAACATCCGGCCTTTTTTTCTTCAGGCTCCTTTGAGCCGCTCTATCTTTTCTTTTTTGCTCTTCTTCCTTCTTATTCTTCTTGGCCAGATGTTCGCCTTCCTTCAGCTGCTGCTCAACGGTGGCCGTCGAGCGTTTTCTTTTCGCGACCCAGTTTGCTATCTGGGCCTTTCTTTCTTCTTCCTTCTCCTTCTTCTTCTTCTCTTCCTCCTTCTCCAGCATTTTCCTCTTTTCTCCCATCTTCCTCTCCTCCTCCCTCTTCTCCTCTTCTTCCTTCTTCCTTTCCTCCTCCTTTTTTCTCTCACATTCCTCCTCCTCCCTCTTCCTCTTTTCTCGTTCCTCCTCCTCCTTCCTCTTCTTCTTTTCTCGTTCCTCCTCCTCCTTCCTCTTCTTCTCTTCTTCTTCCTCCTCCCTCCTCTTTTCTTCTTCCTCCTCCTCCCTCCTCTTCTCCTCTTCTTCCTCCTCCCTCCTCTTTTCTTCTTCCTCCTCCTCCCTCCTCTTTTCTTCTTCCTCCTCCTTCCTCTTTTTTTTTTCTTCTTCTTCATCCTCCTTCCTCTTCCTATTCTCTTCTTCCTCCGCCTCCCTCTTCTTCCTATTCTCCTCCTCTTGCTCTCGCTCGTTCTCCCCACCAGGGACTCCAGTTGTCCCTGTCCCTCGAAGATATATAATATCTTTCCTGAGCCTCCCACACTCTTCCTGGGAAATCCTCAGTTCTTCCCTGAGGTCGTGTACCTGTTCTGTGGCCTTCTTAAGGGCAGCTTCGGCCCTCAGCCATTTTGTCTTCACCTCACTCAGCTCCAATTCTTGGAGCAGCGGGTCGCACGGAATGCTGCAGTCTGCCAGTTGGAGCCTTGGCAAACTGACGGTTGAAGTTGAGCTCTTTCGAACAGGACCAATAAGTTGCAGCTCCCTTTCACTCATTGATGGAGCCCCCATCAGGTCGAACGTGCCGTCGTAAATTCGATGTAAGGTAATTCCACGTTCCTCCCATTTCCTCAGGGTTAATCGTTTCCCAAACATCTCCGTCCATCTTTTCATCCGTGGGAAAACTCCAGTTCTGGGCTCCCCCAATTTAAATTTCTCACAAAGCCACACCTTCAAATGGAAAGGAAAAAAATGAGAACTACTATACCAACGTACCTTCATATTCGAAAGACAACTGAATCCGAACATACATTAAACGTAAACCGAACAGACACCCAACTTAATCCGAACAGACGGACTTCTTATTCCGAACAGACACACGTCTTATTCCGAACAGACCCACCACTTAATCCGAACAGACCCACCCCTTAATGCGAACAGACTCACCATGTATTTCGAACAGACTCACAATGTATTCCGAACTGACTCACAATGTATTCCGAACAGACCCAACACTTAATCCGAACAACCCCACCACATATTCCGAACAGCCCCACCACTTAAACCGAACAGACTCACAACATATTCCGAACAGACTCACAACGTATTCCGAACAGACCCACCACTTAATCCGAACAGACCCAACACTTAATCCGAACAACCCCACCACTTAATCCGAACAGACGCACCACTTAATCCGAACAGACGCATCACTTAATCCGAACACACGCACCACTTAATCCGAACAGACGCACCACTTAATCCGAACAGACACCCAACTTAATCCGAACAGACTCACCACTTAATCCGAACAAACGCAACACTTAATCCGAACAGACACCCAACTTAATCCGAACAGACACCCAACTTAATCCGAACAGACGCACCACTTATTCCGAACAGACTCACCACTTAATCCGAACAGACCCACCACTTAACCCGAACAGACCCACCACTTAATCCGAACAACCCCACCACTTAATCCGAACAGACGCACCACTTAATCCGAACAGACGCATCACTTAATCCGAACACACGCACCACTTATTCCGAACAGACTCACCACTTATTCCGAACAGACACCCAACTTAATCCGAACAGACTCACCACTTAATCCGAACAAACGCAACACTTAATCCGAACAGACACCCAACTTAATCCGAACAGACACCCAACTTAATCCGAACAGACGCACCACTTATTCCGAACAGACTCACCACTTAATCCGAACAGACCCACCACTTAACCCGAACAGACCCACCATTTAATCCGAACGGACCCACCACTTAATCCGAACAGACCCACCACTTAATCCGAACAGACTCACAACGTATTCCGAACAAACACACATCGTCTTCCGAAAAGAACAAAAACAAAAAAAGAGGAAGAGAGGAAGTGTGAAGCAGGAACAAAAACTTACGTGTAGTATGGCAACACAACCTTCGACGTTCCCCTGCCGCATTATGAAATTCCCTGCCTTTTTCCTCTCCTGCAGTTCTAAACTTGCTTTCTCGAGGCCTCCAACCAGGGTTTTGTGAACTGCACTTGCCCATGCGTAGCTGCTTAGGCGTTTGATGTTCCTCAGAGGGTGCATGAACCATTCCTTCGGTCGCAGCGTTCCATCATAGAACAAAAAATTGTTGAAGATGAAAGAAATCAGGAGACGAACGTACTCCTCCGTCTCGCCCATGGTACTGTTTGCCATGAGATGAACTAAAAGTTGGGTGTTGTCAAGGTTCACCCCGTCTCGCTTCTGGACGCGCAATGGTTCCATCACCACGGCCTTCCCATGCGTACTTAACCCCAAAATTAGGGCGATGTCTTCCGGTGTAAGGGGAACTACCCCTGATCCTATTCTCAGCCCCACCTCCTCCGTATCGTAGTGCTCGACGAACCAACCGACTATTTCGTTGTCCGTCGTAATGTTAGGAAGGTTTAGGAAGTGACCGAATGGGGTGCTACGGAAAGCCTCCTTCTCCACCTTATTCATCCGGTCAAACTGCTTTCGGATGGCCTTCCAGGAGCATCGTGATTCCCGGAAGTAGTACGTGGTTCCCTAAAACCAATAATTTAATAAACGGAAGTTCATCAAAAAAAATAACGACCCACGGAAAGAAAAAATTAGAGACCCACCGGTTCTGGGACGTGTTCGATATCGACGGCCGGAGTTGAAGATTCCATTATCGTTTACAAGGTGCGCTTCACAGGGAAAGAAAGTCGGGAATGCTTCACAGGTTCGCTTCCTACGTTCACAGGTAAGAAAGAAAGAAAGCGAGAGTCTCCCTTTTGTTCTGGATATGTTATCTTCCTCGGTATCCGAACCGTCGATCGTGGGGTGTCTGCCGCTGTCTAATCTGGAAACGAACCGTCCTTCTTCGAAAACCGTCAAAAAAAATTTAAAACAATTTGAGGCGCGTTCGGAAGGAAAGCGTGACATGGCAATCCGACTAGACACTGACTCATCCACTTTTTGAAGCCACGTAGGGCGCGTCCGTGACGCCCGCGTCCGTGTATAAGGACTCTTTATTCTAATATCAAAGTGTAACACCCTAGAAATTAGTTTTCACGTTGCCTAATATAAAAATATTGGAATGGATTATAATGACATTAATCAACTACTACAACACTTACAGATTTAAGTTTTATGACAATATTTAGATGTTGTATGTCAGTGAGCTCCTGAGTGACGGACCGGGACTCGAGCTCGAGGACAATATGTTACACATGATATCAGATCCTGAACCAGCCTGAATTATGAGAATTAAGTGTTACACCAAGAATGATCCACCTCTAGAATCTCACAACGCTTGATGACTAAACTGGCTTGACCCTGACGATAATGTCAGGTGTTCAAGTGGGTAGGTTAAAACACTCATAATATTAGTCTCATATTGCCTGACATAAAAATTGTTAGGGTGAGTTATAATAACGTGGATACACTATCACAACACTTAACAACGATACGAACTATCGATATTGATTATCAGTTTTCTGACTTGAACGCACCTAACAATATTGGTTGATTTATACTGCATTTCTTTTATTAATAAAAGTTGTAGAATGATATGTTTGTCACAAAATGCCCAAACAAAACAAATATAGCTCTATTTTATTAATTTTTTGACAATAGGAAAAGATACTTTACTGTTTCCAATTCCCCCCCCCCCCTCCGAATGCTGCTCTTAAAGATAAAACAAATTGGCAAATATTTTTGCCTCCACGTTTATTTCCCCATCGGGAAGAGATGTCTATATTACCGCTTTCAATTTTTTGGGAACTACTAAACATCGTCCTAAAATTACTTAAATTGTCCCTTGAAATTACTAAATATCGTCCTGTGTCTTTAAATAAGGTTTTTGACTCATCGTGGAGGCGTCTTAGCCAGACGTCCCGTTTTTTTTAAATTTTTTTGTCAAATTAAAATTATACGGTGTGTTATCTCTAATTATTTGACGTTTATTTGCAAGTTTTCGGTGGTAACCGGTCGGATTACAATGAGTTTTTTGCAAATGATGAAGGTTCAAAAAAATTCCAGATCCAACATTTTTTAAGATCCAAAATCCCCCGGCGGTAAAACATCCTGACTTACAAATATCACCTCGACATGTCGTTTTGGATTTTGAAATTGTTGGATCTGGAATTTTTTGAATTTTCGGTGTACCGAAGGGGTATCGGTCATCCGAATATAGTAATTATTAACTTATTAATTAATTAATTTAACAATTATCTAAATTTATAATCAATTATCTTTTAAAAAAAATAAAAAAATTACGGGCGTCCGACGGAGTCCCCCCGCGTAGGAGAGAGGCGTATGGCTAAGACGCCCGTCCCATGGGCGGGGCGTCTGGGTAAAACGCCTCCTCCATGGGCGGGGCGTCTGGGTAAGACGCCTCCTCCATGGGGGAGGCGTTTTACCCAGATGCCCCATCCTACGTGGGGGTGGTTCCGTCGGACGCCCGTAATTTATTATTATTATTTTTTATTTTTTTATTAAAAAGATGTTAGATATTTTACCAGGTTCGATTACACTGGGGCGTCCGTTGGCTCATTACTTACCTCCAAAACATTATTTTTTATGATTATAAGAGGAAGATGAAGAGAGATGTGTGATAGGAGGGTAAAATGTCGCGTTATAGCAGTAGAAATGAGAGAATGACAAAATGGTAATCTGTTGGGACGATTTAAGTAGTTTTAGGACGACGAATAACAATTCAGAATTTTTTTACGAGGTATTACCCCCTCCGTGTGATTAAACTAACTTCTTTCCAATTATTTTTGCTTCCACGTTTTTACGAGCCACACACTAGAAATTTACTTTCCAAAATCTACCTAGCTATCCATCCGTAGTGAAGGTATTATTGATGGTCCCACCAACATAATTATTCATCAGATGTTTGACTGATTTTAGTGGCACCAAACATTGTTAAAAATCTGTGTCACACTATTTCTATCGGAAACAAAAACAGGTTGAACCCTCACTTAAGGTGTGTCACTGATAACAATTTCGTGGGGTTAACGATACAATTAGAATTAGGTCATTAACTCTGCGATTTAATAAATAATACCGTTTTGAAATACCAAAGATCTTTCAAAAACCTTATCCCTCACAGCTGTTTAGAAATTCGGATAATCCAAAGGCCAGGGTCATACTCTTTTTTTGAATAGACTATGCAATACGTCAATGTCTGACATTCTTGCGAAGTTTCGATTTCAGAGAAGAAACACTTTGATTATAACTTGCTTGCTTACTAAAATACGTATCTCTTGAAATTGAAAACCTTCGATTTCGAAGAAGAAACACTTTATTATAAAGGGTTAATTACAGTTTGACCCCCTAAACTATGCTTTGGTATCACTTTACCCTCCTGAACTTTGAAAGTTAACAGTTACCTCCCCTGAACTTTAATTTTGTAACACTTTGCCCCCCTGAACTTTAAAAACTCATTATTTAACACACATTCGACATTTTTTTCCTAATTTTTTTGTTGTATTCCTAATACACTCCTAAACCTATATTTACGTGAAAGTTTGGATCGAAACGGATGTCGGATATGGTTGTAATTTGAGTCGAATTGAGTGTCAAACCGACCCAAATTCCAACCATATCCGACCACCGTTTCGATCCAAACTTTCACTTAAATATAGGTTTAAAAGTGTATTAGGTATACAACAAAAAAATTAGGAAAAAAAACGTCGAATATGTGTTAAATAATGAGTTTTTGAAGTTCAGGGGGACACAACGTTACAAAATTAAAGTTCAGGGGATGTAACCGTTAACTTTGGAAGTTCAGGGGGGCAAAGTGATATTAATGCATAGTTCAGGGGGTCAAACTGTAATTAACCCTATTATAAAATGCTTGTTTCGTAAAATACGTGCCCCGGGAAATTGAAAATCCGTAGTGTGCACCGGGAACTACGTTTACAGATAAGCGCGATTTTAATTAAAATCTTATCTTTCTGCAGTTTATGAAAAATACATAGTCAACATGTATGTGTATTTCATGGTGCTACACCTTCAAACATCGATATCAGATAAATAGTAAAAATACTAAGTACGAAAAATAGTCACAATATTAATATCTCTACACGTTTTTATTCCAAAGAAAAGTTTCATACGTGCATGTTATATATGATAAAATTGTCATAGAAGAGATGTTTTGGGAATCCTGAAAAAAAAATTGCAAGAATAAGCTAAAAATTATACTAATTATTTTGTTGAATGATGACGACCAAATAGTTAGGGTTGTTGACGGTATGTTGGAATGTAGGTTGGGAAACATCTACAACCCGACTGCTGGCTTGTAATGTAAGAGTTGTTTGACAATGATATTTTAGGAATACAAGGTTGAAATCCGTTAAAATCTGCAAAAGCAATAGAAATTGCATTAGCATGTAAATGTAATTCTTTTAAATAATTGGCGTTTGGTATTTGGGTTGTGACATTGTCTTGAAGACCTTTAATTTGAACGACACCAGGAGTGCTTTATTTTGTAAACTCGCATTTCCATTGACAACTCCACATTCCACAATGAATGTATACTTTAAAGTAGTTTGTTTTATAAAATAATAAATTAAAACCTTCAGCTGTTATTTTTGGCGTGTACGTCTCTGATTAAGGAAAACAAGATTTAGATATGCAGGTGGATCAAGTTGACTGTTGATCTGTTACTTTTCTAATTTATATCGTAGTCTATTTTTTCCTTTGCCATATCATTCTCAGACACGCATGCTGAATCAAGTTAAATTTTAATAACTAATTCCTGGCGAAACATTTGCCATGAAAAATCTTGACGATCGTTTTCAAGCAATATAGGAAAGTACGTTTGGCTTGTAATTTAGGGTCCGTTTGGTCACCCTTGCGTCTGAGTCGGGAGACTCAGACGTTGTGTCTTAGCGTATTTGTGGGATGTTAACGTTTCGAACCAAACGCACAAGTTTGTTTGGATAACGTGACAAAAAAAATTAGAGTACGGGTATCCTTTTTATTTATTTTTAAAAATATTTGTAATCTTTTTTTAAAATTATTATTATTTCAAAATATATTTTCTAATTGTTTTTATTTTTACCAACTTTTTAAATTTTTTTAATGAATTTTTAATTTTTTCAAGATCGACCCCTAAGATGTAGATGAGATAACGTATTGAAAAAGTTAAGTTATTTTATTCAATCATTTTATAAAAAACTCAAACAATTAGAAATTTTTTTAAAAAATGATTAAAAATGATTTTATATTGGTAATCAAACAATAGATTAACAAAGGTAATATCGGTAACTCAACAAAAATATTTGCGTATGGGTGAAAATCTCACTTCAGTCTGCTTCTCAAATGCGTGGATTTAATACATGAGCGTCTGATTTTGAGACGCATGAATCAAACCAAGATTTATTGTTTGATTGCGCAAACCAACGTTTGGACGTCTGACTTGACGTAGACGTTGATTCTCAGGTTACCAAACGAACCAAAATTATATATATTTTTGTAAACGTCTATGTATTTCCGAGTTATAAATGGGAAAAAATAGAGCTATTCAAATATACGGCAGCTCTCAACATATAACCTCCTAAGGATTGATATAACTCATAAAATAGCACACATGAATCTTGGGCTTTTATTTGCTGTGATCTCATGTCCGAACCTACCTATTATGGCGTGTTTGGATACAAAAGATAAGAGAAAATAAAATATTAGGAAAGAAGAGAAAAGAAAGTTAATTTGCTTTCTCTTGTTTGGATAAGCAGGAGAAGAAAAGAAATGAGCAACTATGAAATGATAAAACTAATATTCACTTATATTTTCAATGCATTTTATCAATTAACATATATACAAACTAGTACGTGATAAATTATTTCCAAAACTGTACGTCAATATCCTTATAATAACTTCGTCACATAATTTCAAAAAGGCAAATGTAAAAATACCCTACGAAAACAAAAAAAGACGGTTGCACCAGACAATCAAACAAAAAACAAAATATAAAAAAAAAAAACAACTACCTTGCATGATATTTACGCCATAATGTGATGAATAGTAAAAACAATCTAATAATAAACGAAACATAAAATATTGAATGCAAACAAGGATAATAACACATGGATGATCACTAAGAGAAAATATTGGTAAGTATTATGCTGAAACAGACATGATACTTTTGACATGAAATTTGTTTTTCCAACTTTCTCTTCAAAATTAGAAAGAAAGTTGAGAAACCAATATGTATAGGAGAGTTCTATTCATTTCTCTTCCTAAGACTATCCAAACAAAAGAAATCACACTTTATTCTCTCGTTTCTCTTCCTAAAACTAGTCAAACCATAATTTATCTTCGTTTCTCCTATTTTCTCACAAATCGAAACACGCCATCAGACATGAATCTTGCTACTAACTTTCGATAAACAACAAAATACAACGTTACTTGTTATTGATGGTTATTGACGTTATATACAATGATAACAGTGCATTTTCAAACAAAAAATAATAATAATAATCAATGTCACAGTTCCACCGGTCGACCGTCGCGTGCCTCTGGTCAACAGAAAATTTCCAAGCAATGTTGCAGAACTCCAATCGGTTGACTGGTTGAGAACTACCGGAAATTTCCAAGCACTTGTCCTGGACCTCCAAATGCAGACACGATCGACCGTCTAAAAACATCCAGATATGTCTAGACATCAAACCGGTCGACTGATTGAGAAAGACCGGTCGACTGAAAATAACCAGACACTTCGCCTTGGACGTAAAAGCTGTAATACTGGTTGACTGAACTTCTATCAGTCGCCCGTCTGTCTATTTTTCCACAAAAATACTTAATTCACATATTCAAAATAAACAACAAACATTATTAATTACCAACAACAATCATTGATTAATACAACTAGGGTTGTGCAACTTTCGGTCCGATCCGGGTTCGGTCCGGACCGAATCCGATCAGTCCGGACCCCGGGACAAATTCGGTTTTCGGTCCGGTCCGAACTCGGTCCAAAATCTATTTTTTCCCTTAAAAATCTGGTCCGGTCCGAGATTTTGTTTCGGTCCAAAATCTATTTTTCCCCTTAAAAATCCGGACCAGTCAAGTTCGGTCCAGACCTCGTGGAACATCCAGGTCCGGTCCGAGTCGGAATGGACGCTAACCCCTGAATACAACGATAAGAAAGGCCTACTATTCCGGTCAGAAGCATCCCAACGAAGCCGCGAAACCAATCAATAATCCCATCAGATCCAGATCCCAAGCGGTAACCACACCCCCGCACGTGATCCAAAGCCTCGCGCTGCATTCGACGTGCCGATGCGAGTGACCGTACTCCACTTGACTTCCCCTCAAACAAAAAACCATCACTTCTACTCCCGAAATCCACTTTCGCCGGAAAGCAACCGAACTCCACTTCCACTTCCGGAGAAAAATCCGGCGACGACTGATGATGAAGGCGAAGTCTCCGATGACGCCGAGTCTACCACTCATAACGTTCGAGCACAAGAGGTCCATGTGCCGTCCCACTCCCCCGATTTCTAGGGTTTTTCCCGGGTTTTTGCGGGTTTGGACGGTTTTTTAAGTTTTATTGCGTTCCGGTCCCTGTCTCCCCGGGTTTGCCCAATGCGGGTGCGGTTTTGACCATTTCCACTGGCGTCGCGATAAAAGCCCATAAAAAACGGGGGTTTTGATGATTCCGGGGATTATACGTCGTACTCGCGTGGATTTTGGGGCTCGTTTTTGGATTGGCTTGGTATTGATAGTGGTTCGAGTGTGGATCTCGCGCGATCGGGGGTGGGAGTGGTGGATTTGGTTCGTGTGGTCGATCTGGATTGGGATGTGAAGGGATTAGTCCGGTTTGGTGTGTTTCGGCTTTCGCATCTGACGTACCGATGATTGAATAGGTTTTTTGATGGAAATTGAGTTCAGGTAAGGGTGGAAGTTTGGTTTTCTAGGTCTGTTTGGAAACCTTTCGGTGGACATTGGTGTTGTCTCCGACGCACTTCCGGTTTCGAATTTTGGTTTCCGTGGACGTTAATAATGTTTCGATTCTCATTGTTGTCTTCGTCGTTTTTGGTTCATTTCGGAAGCGTCTAGTGTGAAAAAGGGGTAGAAAGTTTTCTCGGAGAAGTGAATTTGATGTTCACATTGAAAATTTTGTCTTGTTTTTCCCCCAAAGAAGAGTTTCTGATAAAAGCTATTGAAGAAGTGATTTTGATAAATTGCCTCTTATGGTGGGGGATTTGAATAGGGATGCATATGGATTTGCCGTGCGACCTCAACACCTGCAGAGATATAGAGAGTATGCAAACATCTACAAGGTATGTGTATTTCTTTGTTCTTTTTGTTTAGTTTTTTTTGGGGGCTGAAACAGTGCTGGGCTTAATTAGGAAGAGGAAGAGGAGAGGTCAGATAGATGGAGTGACTTCCTACAGAGGCAGGCTGATTCTGCTGAGGCTCCAAATGGGTTGTCAACCATGGAAGAGAAATTATCATCGGACGAAGTGGAAGATGGAGTTACGAAAGATCACGGTGGTGATGGTAATTGTGATGGGTCAGACACAAAAGAAACAAGACCTCACAAGATCCAAATATGGTCTGTTATACGTCCATCACTTGGAGCCATTGAGCTGTTGATGAGTAGTCGTGTTAAGAAGAAGAGTGAACTTGTAAAACATGAACGAGAAGCTGGAAGGAATCACACCAACCTTGGTCCCATTGAGGAGTTGAAATCCTTGAAGGGGGCTCCTGAGGATGACTCAGAGGAAGAGTTTTACGATGTAGAGAAATCAGAACCTAGCCAAGAAACATCTTCCACTGACAGTGTAAATCCTGATATGTTGACTACATCAGTTTCTCAAGTTGTGACTCCAGAACCATATTTTCCTTGGAAAGAGGAACTAGAAAGCCTTGTTCGAGGGGGATTGCCAATGGCACTCAGGGGAGAGGTGCAAGCCATACCAATAAGTGTTACAAATAATAATATTATTTCCATTTTTTGTTTACCAGTTAAGTTTGTGGTCCTATTCTCAGCTATGGCAAGCATTTGTGGGTGTGGATGCACGCAGAGTGGAAGGCTATTACCAGGAGTTACTTGCTAGAGAGACTGGTAATGTTAACAACAAAGATGCAGTTCTCGGTGTATCAAATGATTCTACCGAAGGGCCAAAAAAACCTCTCAAGTGTCAACCTGAGAAATGGAAAGGGCAAATTGAGAAGGTTTAGATGTTGCTTTGAAAATTTGACTGTCTCCAGTGACTGGTAGTTACAGTCCTCCTTGTCGTCTAATGATTACAAATTATTTAAAATATTATGGACTACTCTTCCAGGATTTGCCCAGAACTTTCCCTGGTCATCCTGCGCTAGATGAGGATGGAAGAAATGCTCTAAGACGTTTACTGACTGCTTATGCTCGGCATAATCCTTCTGTGGGATACTGCCAGGTACCTAGTCTTCACAAAGTGCAGTTTTTCATTTATTTGAAACCTACTTTCTGAAACTATTCTGCTTTGAATTTGTTCTTGAACTTGCACTGCATTGAACTTCAGCCATTTGCAGTAGTAACTATTAAGGAGCCACCAAGAAATCCATTTTCTCTGTTGGTTTCTTTCGAATTGTCAAATTTTTACATTGTGACTTAGGGTTTAATGGCTCCCTCATGTCATGACTTCCTGCCGAAGTTTTATAAATTGCATACATGCAGTTTCAAAATATTTTTTTATGGTCTGCATTTATATTTTGAACTGTCAAGTAACCCATGAAGTGGTGAAACCATACTAGACCACATTGGAAAGATTTCTTCTTCTTTTATTATATGTTGCAGTTGCCCTATGAAATCCATGCTTCAAGTCTTGAGCATATGCATGCCATGAATGTAAAAATGTCAGTACAATGGATCAAGGATTTTGGGCGGATTAATAAACCATTTCAAACTTTAGTACAATTTCCCTTTCAACCGATCAAAGATAAACAAATCATCTCTTATTGGTTCTACTGCTAAATGTTTGATGGCACCAGGAAAAAAGTTATGATGGTGATGATCCTTTGTTTTGGAAAAGAAAAACTTAAAACTAACTGGAGGCAGCTTTTCAAATTCCACAAGATTTTTTTGGTTTCAGAGAAAGTGTTAGGTCTTAGTTGAGAGTTACTATAACTTTTGCAAACCCCACAAACTGAGTGCAGACAAAAATATGCTAATATGAAATCTCATTTGGTGCATTTCAGGCGATGAATTTCTTTGCAGGTTTGCTATTGCTACTGATGCCAGAGGAAAATGCATTTTGGTAAGTTTCTATTTATTTTTCTTGGTTTGCCTTTCTGAAAATTTCTCCTTTGACGTACTCTTATACTTTTAAGGCATGCTGATAAGACAATGATGAAACTATCTAAGCTAGTTTTTTTTAAAGAATTAAATATTTGAGTTTTTATCCATGTGATAGTATTGACGACATTCTCTGTCTACATTTTTTTCTCTTTCATTTATATGATCTTCAAGTCCTATGGAAGAAATTGGAAACACTATGGTTTATATCTTTGAAGTTTAGGATTTTGTGTGAATGTGGAGAAAGTACGCTCTCCAGATTTTTTAATATTTCCTATATGACGTATAAGGTTTACGAATTTAGTTTTTGAATGATGTAAAGAAAGTATTTGATTAGCAAGACTTGCTACACTGCTCACCAAGATATAAACAGCTACACATTAGGTTTACTATTCTGCAGAAACTTACACTATTCTCTTTGATGTTATGATTTATTGAGTTTTTTTATTATCAGTGTTACTACTTTTATTGGTAATTGTAGTTATTCAATTTTTTTTGAACCTTAGAACCTATAATCACCTAGGGTTAATTTTTCAGGGCTTTAATGGGTATCATTGATGATTATTTTGATGGTTACTATTCAGAGGAAATGATTGAATCACAGGTAATACTAGTGTTTATTATTCTAGCGTAAGACACTTTTTTATGTGTTTCGGCCCATACTTTCTTTTTCTCTGATACAGGTTGACCAGCTTGTCTTCGAGGAATTAGTACGGGAGAGGTTCCCTAGATTGGGTTTGTTTTCCTAACAATCTATATTAATTAATTAAAATAAATGTATCGAAGTTCACTTTCTTATAGCATTTCAGCCAAACTATCCTTTCAATTCACTCTAATTTTTTAGCAAGTTGCATTACTCAACATATTCTGCTAATGCATTTCCGCTTGCAGTCAATCATCTGGATTACCTCGGAGTTCAGGTGGCATGGGTCACAGGACCTTGGTTTCTTTCCATTTTTGTGAATATGCTTCCATGGGAAACTGGTAACTAGATCCATGTTCTTTAAGCTTCTGTCACAAATTATAATAATCTAAACAATGAATAGTAAAAAACTTGCACCGTGCATTCTTATAGATTAATGGCCTTGTATTTTTCTACATAAAGTGATAATTAATCATATCTCCTTTCGGAACAAGCTAAGTGTGTATGATTCCCTTGAGGATGTCCAATTCACACATTGCCCCTTCGATTTAGTAGGCCTCGTTCATGTAGGCAGAATTTACTAGGTCCAGGGGTAGTTTGGACATTTTAGTTGTCTGGGAGGATATATTAGCAGGATTTTCTTGAGCAAGGGGTGTAATTTGAGTTACTTTGTGGACTTTACATGATTAGCTTGTTCTCCAGGGTTATAAATTTATTACCTGAAAATTTGATAGCTTTCCATGAGTTTTTACAATGTATTAATGTACTATATGGTAGTATCTTACACAATGGTGTTGTTGCAGTACTCCGTGTATGGGATGTCCTCCTATTTGATGGGAATCGTGTTACGCTCTTCCGAACAGCTCTTGCTCTAATGGAGTTATATGGTACTGGGTAATTCTCATACGGTTCACATTTATGTAATATATATGAATTTTGTTCTTAGAGATTATTATTATTTAATTGGTTGTTCTTAGAGAATCTCTAGAAGCTTCTTAGTAAATATTCTTTCGTGTGTTGGAATAACAAAAATTTAAAGCTATCAGTTGCCATAATTTGATGAAATCATAGGTCCGGCTCTTGTGACAACGAAGGATGCTGGAGATGCTGTGACACTTTTGCAGTCCCTTGCTGGCTCAACTTTCGACAGTAGTCAGCTCGTCTTGACAGCGTGCATGGGTTATCAGGCTGTAACTGAAGCAAGATTGCAAGAACTGAGAGAAAAACACCGTCCCTCAGTATTAGCCGCAATGGAGGAAAGATCGAAGGGTTTTCGTGCGTGGAAAGATTCCAAGGGGCTTGCCTCAAAGTTGTATAGCTTCAAGCATGACACTGGGTCCTTGCTGACAGAAGCAATCTCGAAAGAGGACTCATGTAAAGTTCACACAAATGGAGATGTGCACATCTCAGAGAACAATATAGATGAATTTCTTACTAGTGTAGGTGCAGATGTTGAAGCTGATTCAATACCTGACTTAAAGGATCAGGTGCTTTCAAATAATCATGACACTTGTTTGTCTCTTCATTTACATGGTTTCTCATTAAAAGAGTCCTGAAATGCAATGGTGAATAAAAATATTGAGATGAATAAATCATGAAAAAAAGAGCTTCGATGTTAAGCAATTGAGAAGTACCTTGGAATCAGGGTAAAATTGGGTTGAAGGTGGTACATGGCTCGATCATTTGTTTACTTCATCTCATCTCTTGTATATAAAAGAAAAATAGAAAATTCAATTTCAATGTAATAGATGCTTTAATGGAAACCAATAGAAACTTTTAATTGAAAACTTAGTAGAATTGTTGGGTTATTGAGAGAAAATTAGAAAATGAGATGACTTCATAGTGAATGCAAACATCTTGTCACGATTTCAATTTGCAATGAGATTAAAAATAATGTTGGCATCCAAGTTTAAGTTGTCTTGGTCAAAGAATAACATCTAACGGTGAAGCTAGATTCCTCTGTCAGACAGTTTTGGTTGATCTTTCCGTCTGAAGAAACACTTCAAAATTAAAGAGTTTATATCTACATTCCCCTTGTTCCTCTTGGTTGTTTTCCTCAGGTTCATTTTGCTGTTTGGTTTGACTTTTGTTTGCCCTGCAGACGTTATCCTATTTTAAACGTGTAATTCTGAAATATCAACCTTCAGACATCCTAAAATATACTATTTTACCCTCATCTGAACTAAAAAAATTACATTCAGGTCGGCTGGTTGAAGGTTGAGTTATGCAATCTGCTAGAGGAGAAAAGATCTGCAGTCCTCAGGTCTGTTTCATCATGTTGTCAAAGCATATGTTTCATTCAGGGTCAAAAAGCACCATTTCAAGATTTTCATATTATTTACAAATAATCAGTGCCGCCCATGAAATAACAAGCGTTGGTAGGTTAATTTTGCCTACTAGAGTGCTTCCCGAATGACCTCTAAGGCTCTAAGGTGTCTTTGATCTCTGATGAAGGAGTTGTACTTCACACCTGATTATCTTAAACTCTTGGTCGATATGCACAAGAGCCATGCCCTGAAGTTTTGTTTGGCTTCAGGCTCCAATATCAAGATCATATAGAGAAATTAATGAATTGATATTTTAATTGTTAATAGATGTTCTGAATCCTTTTGAAGTAGCACAAATACTTTCTGTGTCTTAAGTTCCGTTTACTCAATCACTTGCTTTCTCCTTAAAGGGCCGAAGAGTTAGAAACAGCTCTAATGGAGATGGTCAAGCAAGACAATAGGCGCCTTCTAAGTGCAAAGGTTTGTTCCAAGCACATTTAAGCTTCAAAAGTTTCCATCTTTTTAAAACCTTTTTGTGTATCTCACTTAAATTTAGTACCTCTATGGGATCCTTAAGAAAAGTTACATCCTTATTAGAGTTAAAAACATGGAGACGTTCTCTTCCTGAATCCTCGGTATTATTAACTACCATCCTTGCCCATCAAACTTCTTGAGCAGATATATATTCCCATCGTCCGACAGGAGTTTCAAATGGGGCATATGGGGGGGGGAGTTAATGTTTCTATCAAATCTTATCATGCACAAATTGTTGCATCCAAAATTGTAACAATACACCCCACTCTCCTAGTGTTCGACATCTGTTCATTAAATTTAGGTCCATTCATAGGTTGAGGAACTGGAGCAAGAAGTAACTGAGCTGCGGCAAGCTCTTTCGGACAAACAGGAACAAGAGCGTGCAATGATTCAGGTATTGCCTTTGTTCATTTCCTTCCCATTGACTTCTTCTCCGCCACTTTCATTTCCATCTTGTCTTTATCGGTACCTATGTGGCATTTCCCATTATAATACTTCATGGTTGCAATTTCCATGGTAGGTTTTGATGCGCATGGAGCAAGAACAAAAGGTAGCAGAGGATGCCCGCTTGTTTGCTGAACAAGATGCGGCTGCACAGAAATATGCTGCTCAAATGCTACAGGTTCTTTCCAATTTCAATATCATAGTTAATTTCAGTTGAACTTTTGACATTATTGGTAAGAGCGTGAAACAAACAGTGCTGTCAATAACTCATTGTAATCTTCATCAACTATATCCCGAAATTTGATCTACCATGTGAAACCTCATTAAGGACTGAAGTCTTTTCAATGTTTTATGTGAGCTAGGATCTGATGTTAACCTTCTTACATTGGTTTTATAAGATAGCAGGTGTGCAAGCCAATGTTGACATGCTATGCATGCAAAGCATGCGTGGAAGCCCTTTGTTTTATCTCATACCCACTCGTCTATTTTCTTTAATTCTGTTGTGTTATTTTACGTGTAGTATTAATTTTATAAGTGCATTTATCAGATGAATTCTAAGATGTTAGTTTATGATTCTCTCATAATTTTAAGGTTCATTGTGTAACAAGTTTTACACGTGAGCTTTTGATCCATGTTTAGTTTCTAACATTTAAATATTTAGTACTGACTTGCATGATTATGGACATCCAAGAAAACCCTGAAATGCACTTATGAAGTGTTCCATAACCATCAAGTGTTAGGAATATGTTGCTCATTTGGTATATTCCGTCGTCTCTTTCTGGACTGGGTCTGTGGGCATCAGATTTGGTTTAACAAGTTTATCAGTGGGGAACTGCTCAGTTCATAGGTTTACTGATTTGAATCCCGCAATCATCACAAATTTCAGAATGCTTATTACACCATCCAAGGTTTCATGGTTTGTAATTTGTGTGTAACTTTGAGAGATAAGGTACGAAACATGGAGTCTCACGTGTCAGCTCCACAGCATATTCTCTTAGTTTGACCTCTTGGACTAAGTAAGATATGTTGACCTATGTGAAATCTTTCTATGATGTAACCTTATGAATTTGTTTCTGGGCTTTTATTTGTGATTGTCCGTGGGGTGAGGGTGTACTCCCTGTTGTAGTGTTTGCTGATGTTTACATGAATGTCATGAAACCATAAGTGGAACTAGACAATTTTGATAAAAGTTTTTTCCTGGATTTTTGAAGAGTTGTGCACAACCTGACATTTTCTGAAATTCATGTAGTTTCTTGAATTACAATTTTCACCTTCCTTGAAATAAATTGTATACTGGATCATTTTTTCCTAGCCCCAATCGTCTAATGTACCTAGCCATGATTTGTTCGTAAAATTTGGATGTCAATACTTAGAATTAGGAAACATAATACAGGAAAAATACGAAGAAGCCATGAGTCGACTTGCAGAAATGGAGAAGAGAGCAGTGATGGCAGAAACTATGTTGGAGGCTACACTGCAGTATCAATCTAGCCAAGTTAAAGCACAACAGCCTCATTCTCCTTGCCCCAGTCCAAGGTACTGACTTCTTACTGTTTACTCAACATGCATGGATGCTTATTTTCCTTAAACATCAGAATCTAAAGTTTCAAAGATGATATAGTGTTAGTCCTGCTTCCAACTGGCATGTGTTTGCTACCAATAAAAAACTGTCATATGTTTGCTGCATATGTGTGGTAGCTAGATGCCTAGATGGATGTGAATATTTTCTTCAAACATGTATTATACATCCACAATTCCATACGGGTAAACGCTAAATACGAGTTCAAACTTGTTGAGTACAGTTACCTTTCCTTCTCTCTACGCAAATAAAAATGAATGGCTTGTAATCTGACTTAATTTGTAGACCTGTGCAATCAGCTGGCGATTCAACTGTCGAAATACCTCCCAGAAAAGTTGGGCTCTTGTCTAGACCTTTTGGACTGGGCTGGCGTGATAAAAACAAGGTATGCTTTTTGTGTGAGGGATTAGGTGACGATTCTACTAGCCATAAACCCCTCTAAAATCTTTGTATAATTTCTTTTACTTTCGTTTATGTTCTCATTTGTAGAATTTAATTGTTTTACCTAGGTTCACTCATAGGTTCCAGGTAGGTCTCGGAGAGACTCGTGACTCTAGGGAGACTCCAGCTATGTTGTTGTCCCCCACAAAATATGCTAAAAACTAATGCACGTGACAAGCTATAACCACTATCTCATTGACATAGGTCCCTGTTGCCGAGTTGTTATAAGTTGATGTTAGTTGTACATATTTTCAGAAAATCCTTTTGATGATACAGTATAATTTGCTTGCAACAAAAAACAAACCTTAATCCCACACTTGTTGGGAATTGGGATAGGTAAAAAATGGAACTCATCAGAGTCATGGTTCTAATCCCTGAATCATCTCCTTCCATGCGCTTCTATTCAAAGTCACTTCTATTCAAACTTCAAAGTCAAATCTGTAGATGTATTCAAATACTTCAGGTTTTTTGTATTGCTTCCTCTTCTAAAATGACTCAGCCATTTTTCCACTCTTACTAGAGCATTTGGTTACCTAACTAATTGCAAAACATACTTATCTGTTGTCTCATGGTATGCATGATTTGTGATTATAAACAGAAACATGCACTTGATACGTGCTCTTAGTTCTTTACTATAGTGTTGTTTGTATTACAAGGTTTTGGTGTGGTCATGCACTTCGAGAAAACATAGTTTATAATTATAGGGACTTGATTTCTAGATTTGGATGTCAATTAATATGAATTGCAATAACCTTCCAGGGCAAGCCAAATAACACAGAGAAGCCAAACGGCACTGAGGAGAAGCGAAACACAGAGGAGTCATCGGAAGTCAAGCCTGCAGGTAGTGTTGAGCAGTCACCAGATGGACCTCAGAAAGATGAAAATGCTAAACAAGGAGTGGAGTAGTGAATCTGTTGCGACGTTGTGTTTAAAAATTTCACTCTTCTGATCTCATCAGGGTAGACCCATATACTATGTGCAAATTATTTCATCCAGCTCAGGCGTCTTTGTAGGTCTGTCACTGTTGTAGTGATAGGGTTGCTAGCAAATGTGAGAAAAAATGAGCTGCTGTTAGAGTAGTCCATGTAAAGTTGGACAAATGAGATCGTCTTCTCAGGGCAATTTTATTGTAATTTATTTATATGTTGATCGTCATTCCTTTTGTCCTTGTAATAAACTGTAGGCTTGGGTAAAGAGTGTAATATAGAACGTACAGTATAGTCCGTTTGCATAATTTCAAATTTTAAATCCTTGTTTGGAATGGAATGTTCATTGTTTCATTTTCCTGTCAATTTGTAGTTTGCAGTTTCCGTGTTCTTAAAGCAAGCTTGTACAACACCTGCGTCAACTTCCGAATAATAGACCCCAAATCTCCATTTTCCAATTTGCATGTAACACCATTCATAAAACCGACTGTTGATAATAACAACTTTAAGCAAACGCTAGCTTTATTTGAGATCATCTCGGGGCTACAGATAAATTTTGAGAAAACAACACTATCCGGTATATTCTGCAATAATCATTTGTAAAATATCGCAACTCAGATTATGGGATGCAAGATTGAAAATCTACGGTTAAGATATCTAGGTTTTTTCTCATCGCATAGAAGACCTTCTGTGGGAGTCTTCTGGTATGGTATTTGTGACAACGTCGGCAAGACTGATTGTGAGGATGGATGTGTAAACACTTGATAAATGCAGTCCTATCTTAATCTCTTTCTTTGATATACCAAAGATAGCCTTATCCAAGATTGATAAAATTCGTCGTGATATTCCGTGGAACAACGCCGCTAGAAATCTTAGCTCCAACCACACTTCCTTCCGGAACCTTGTAAACTGGGACTCTGTCCAGCAACCAAAAATTTCAGGAGGATTGGGAGTAACTGACCTCAAAAACCAAAACCTGGCACTAAGATGTAAACCAAATTTGGGACCTCCTTTTAAGGCTTTCGTAGAGAGTAAATATGGAAAGAGACGACATGTTTTTGCCTTCATGTCGGCCAACAAGAATGATTACTCGTCGTTTTGGAAAAAAAAACTTACATGAAAGATTAGTTCTCACTAATCAACAGAAGTGGGTAATGGTGAGTCAGCCATACTTTGGTATAGACTCCTGGACATCAGATGGTTCCCTTGCAGACTCTGAAATGCTTCTCTTTAGAGAGACTATTATTATCATAGAGAGAGAGAAAATAAAATTCTTAATCTAAGAAAAACTCAAACGAATTTCATGGATTGATTACCAAATACTCCGATGTGATCCCCGGATCAGAATCATGTCAACAATTTACAACAACATCCCTGAATGATGTCACGAATTCAACAACAACCAACTATTTACAAAAAATGAAGAACTCAACCATAGTTGAACTGAACCTGTATTTCCGTTCCTTCTTTTGTTCAACAAATAATTATTAACATTAACAGAAATAGTAATGCTGATCCAAGTTATATCCTTCTTTCAGAAATCAAAATGATGTTGATGCCATCATGCTAGAAACTGATGGAACATCAAATAAGTTAAAATTGGGAGGCAAATGCAATTCTTGGAGTATCCCTCAGCCACTACAGAGCTGGAGCTGGTGCTACAAATATTCCTCCTTACAAGCATATTCAAGAATTAGCTGGAACTAAGGAGCTTGTTATGCCCATTCCTGCTTTCAACGTAATCAATGGTGGAAGTCATGCTGGGTATAAACTAACCACGCAGGAGTTCATGATTTTTCCAGTAGGTGCTTTGGAACAAGGCCACTTGTACACAACAACATTCAATAGAATCACTAAAGGTAATAAACTAATAACTGAATCCTAAGGTAGGATACACGGGCTCATGCAGAAAATCATGCTCATAGTCTTTTAACAACAAATCTTTCGTAGTTTGCTTTACGTCAACTTTCAATCTGCCTGTATTTTGAATCTTCACATACTACTACTGAATTGGCTCCCTAACCTGCAATAAGTTTCATCCTAGATAATAAGAAACCACTTCACATATAATCCAAAACAGTCAGTGCATGGCTGCATGCCGTGTGTCTTTGAGTTCACATACAATCAGATAACAAAATGTTATTCATGTAGTCTTTAAACATGCCTTCCAGGATAGAAATAATCAACCCCATTTTCTTTTACTTTGAATTGGAAGTTTTGGATTCTTCCTTTCCCGTGTGAGTAATCACTGCCATTTCCTTTTTTGATAACTGTCAACTGCAAAAGAAGATAGCAGCATTGCTAAGGCTGAGAATACGAGATAACATTTGATGGAGTTCAAAAACCCAAATGCTGAACTGAAGTACTTTCGGAAAACTATTTGTTTTCTTTGTAATTGTTGTGGACCGTGAAGACTCTTCTCAGCTGCTCACTGCTATCTTAAACGTGTATTATGTATCCTGTAGACACGCCAGTTCCTTGAAGATGTATTCTAATCTGATAATGTTGAATCTTGCCTAAATGTTTCATAACCTTCTTTAGAATCTGGTTTGATATGTTCCTCTTATGTCAAGAACAAAATGGAATTCCAAGTAGAGATACCGCTCTTTACACTATTATGCTACTTAGTTACACCAGGAAAATATGAGCTTAGGCATAGTCGATAAAAATTTACCCTATTTATGAAATACATATAGAGTTAAATTGCAGGGAACAGAAAAACCTACAGATGTTTCAGCTCTGTCATAGCATCTAATTGCTATTTCCAAATTTCGCCAATGTTAGACCATAAGAGTATAAGAGAAGATCATAAGACCATAAGAGTCAGACTACTGACTACCAAGTGACGACCTCACCAAAGGGTTCAAATAGTCGCCTTTAATTTTATACCTGATATTCCAATGAAGATATAACTACTACTACGAGCACATACCTGTCCATGCACATCAACTGCCACACCAGTGCTTAAAGGTTCTGCTCTTATTGTAACATCTGCAAGGTACTCAAGATGTGACAACATCCTCGGAGTCTCGTAAGGTGAATAAATGTCCACATGACTCAACACAACAACTGAGCAATCCTAGTAACAGGATATAACTGATGAACAACCTTGCCCAAATTAATGTCTTGTAAGTAAATTAAGGGGAATGATCAACCTCTTACCATGTCGGAGGTCAAGGTGGTACAGTAGTGCAGAAAATCCAAAATATGACTTGCAGAACCATGAACTGCTATCTCCAAAAGAGACAGGTCATCAATCATAATGGTCAAGCATTTTGAGTCGTGATCAGCTGAGCTACCAATATATTTCTGGATATCGTCGAAAAGCTTCATCAACCCATGCTCACCAGGACCTATAGCAGAAACAAAAACAAATTACGAAGTTGACTGAACATCTCATACACTAGACAGGTGTACAAGCAAAAAAAAAAAAAAAAAATCCTTGAGGTGCAAAGCAAAAGCTATTGGAAAAAAATTCACCAGTAACAGTTTCACACCTTGTTGCTTGAAGCTAACCATGTCAACAAAATGTAGGTTGTTGCTTTTCCTTTGCATGGATAAATTGAACCCCTGTTTCAAAATATGCTGACATGTCATGCACGTCTTCAATCCACGTTAAGTTACGAATTTATTATCAGAGAGCCCAAATCCATGACAATCGCAACTTATTGAAGAATAGCACTAAGTTCAGTCTTCCAAACATTTGCCATATCAGAGTGCAAGAAGTTGAGCTACAAGAATACAAATTCATGGTCCTAAAAAATCCCGTTTACTTTTTATTTTAGAACGAGAACAATATGCGCACTTCAGATGTTTTGCTAATCCGTGACCAAATAAAGGAGAGTGTTTTACGAGCTTCCTGAGAACACGGTCGTAGTGAGAGAAGGGTTGGGAGAGGGCGAGGAAGACGACGGGATGGGAGAGTGCGCGTTTGAGGAGGTGGTGGAGGACGAAGGCGCCGGACGTCTCGACGCAGTCCTCCACGAGGACGAAGCGGGACGAAACCCTAGAGTCTCCATTGCCGGATCCGGCAAGAGCCTCGTCGAGGAGATTCGACACGGCGCTCATGTCTTCTGTCGTCTGTCTTCGCCGTGTCTGTCGCGAAACCAGGATTAACGCCTTGTAGGGATTTTGACATGGGCCGTTGCAAACACCTAATTAGGATTTACGGTAACTTTTGTGGCTTATGGCTTGTTATGGGTCTTAACTCTAAACTCCATCGTGATTTACTTTCTAACTTGGGGATCATATTCACGGATCATCTACTCATAATCTTCTTATTCATGGTGGGTAGTAAATCATGTGTAGTTAGTTGTGTACGCCTCTCTATTTTTATAAAGGAAAAGCTTTAAACTGTCTTTCTATTATGCCTTAATTGAACATTATTTGGTAAATTTAATTGTAAGTTTTATCTTTGGAAAATGCCATTAAGTTTTGTGTAAGATTTGGTTACGTTCTTATGCACACTTCTACAAAAAATATTTGATGGCATCATTTGAAAATGCTAATAATGTAGATACACTTGATTGTGTTGATTATTTTCTTGAGATTTAATCACGAGACCACTTGATTTCTCTAATTTTCACCGTGGTTTTATGATTAATTTTCCTCTTTCTGACCGTTACGTCTGAAAAAACCATTACACACATATATATATATATATATATATATATATATATATATATATTAAAAGCAACGGGTGTTATAACAAGTGAAACCACATGGCTACAAATCTCAGCTTTCGGACTGCTAAATAGATTCGTCTCTCTCCATCCCGATCCAGATGTTGGGGATTAGCATCCAAAAATTGCATGTATGTATTCTGTGTTCATTCCAAGACAAGTGGACATGTATTTATTATAAATAAAAAAACCAAACTGGACAAAGAAGCACAAATACGAACACTCTATTTTAGCTCCACATGTTCCACTATTTGTCAACCTGCTTCGAGAAATGAACGACTGTACCTAACCCTCCACTTACTCGATCTTAAATAACTAATTCTGATGTTTTTTGCTGCTTCAAATGGAAAAACATGGGAGCAACACACGAGCACTCTCTCTAGTGGAAGTCAAACATGGCTGCTTTTGTAATGGTCTTGAACTTGAAGTGTAGCTTGCAAGTCATGTTTATCTTTTTTATTAAAAATATACTTATTATATTGTTCAAACATTGACAACTTTTACATATATATAGAACCTCTACAATGTGACCACCGACTTACCACCACTATTGGAATCCAGGCAGACCACAGTAGTACGTGCTTTGGCAAATCACAAATCTATATTGGCATTTGGTTTTAGTATTTTATTAATTTGTTTAAATTAAAAAATATACACAGTCCTTGAGAACTTACATGGAATGATGGAACCTCTAAAATAAAATGGGGTCACTTACTCAACATTGTTGCAGTCTACTCAGATCACACTAGCTTTAGCAAATGTATATTGGTACAGCTTTGAGTTTGAGTAATTACGTATAACTCTTAAAATTTGTAGAGTTGCTACAAATTCAGTTCGATCGAGATTTGCCAATGCGCCACTGATGGCCATAATGATATGAATAATTTTTCGGGGATCTCATGTAATTTTTCTATCTATGAACTTGATATAGATATTTCGGGAAGTACTATGTCAAAAATAATAGAGTGAATTCTTTTCACAATTCGACCTTTATCTGGGAAGAAAAAAGTTTGTTGAATTTTGTCCCTATCTTGACATCTTGTAGAGTAACAACTAACAAGTGTAAAAATAAACTTTGTAAAACTCTACATTACATACCATCTGAAAAAATATAATTTATATGATATTCGAATTCTGGCAAAACTTTCCTGGCAGTTCTCAAAAATAAAAATGCGCGCCAACCACCATCAACTGCTTTAATCATTTTTCCCGTGGCATGTAATGCAAGTAGATGAGGTCGTCATCCTACTTTTGATAAAATTCCACCTTCAATGAATTAAAATAAAACATCAATCGTCAATTTTCATGCCAAATACAGGGAACGCATCATGATCTCAATTTCTCCCAACTCAATATATTAATCCTAAATTTGACTAACCATATCCAAGAAGTTTGTTTAAATGCTAATTGAAATTTTGTGCTGCAGAAAAACGGAATTTCAACAAATCACAAATCACTTTCTCAATAGTTGTGCTCCTCGCCGCACGTTAATCAACTGAAGTTGGTGTGATTGTTCAGGTGAGTGGCGGAACCAAAAGAAAAATGAAAAGGGAGGGTACCATAATAAATAATTTCAACAAAACAATCATTATTTAAAAAAGTTTGTACTACTTCAAACTAAGCTTCTCGTGTACGAGGTTACATGTGTTATGAGGTTAAAATGAAATGAAATGAAAAGTGGACTTAAGCCTTAGTGCTAGTTCAGACTAGACTTCAAATTTGGGTCTTGTTTAACTTACACATAATTTTAGTTTAAAATGAATTCTATAAATCCATAGGTGATATACAATCTTTTTATGTGCACAAATGTATATTATTTAAAGGAAAAATCGTATCGACAAGTGGACACTTGTCTTCCGTGCTCCCATCTCCATCCCCTACTGACTTCAGGTTACAGATGTTGTTTCAATTTCAACCAAAAACTAACCGCTTGAAAGAAGTTGTAAGCATGCATGGTTGGGAAACCATTTTAACGTAATAAAGACAAGACAAAAGGAGTCTCTGGAGCGTGATTAAGAATTAAGAAACAAATGACGGGGAGTGACCTAACTTAAAATTTTATACTTGAGTTACTTGGTTTCTTCGTATGTGGTGTGGGTAATCAACATGTGAGCTTTTTAACATAGTGAACTATGATTCTCACCTCCAAATTAGTTAGTGCCAAACAAAAAATGTTAGGATCTCATGATTCATTTGAACGTCCACTCTCTCCATTGTTTGATCATTCTCAACAATACCATGATATTCCCATGATAAAACTTAGATGAGAATCAAGAGTCTTCTCAGTAACCCCTACAAGATAGATGATCACGATTCAAGTATTCTGGATAAGATTAACACAGCAGACCCAGTCACATCACAGGGAGGGACCTAATGATAATATCCAATAAATTTAGGATAGCTCATTAAAATCCTGTTGTTTTGTCTCATTCGACGACTATATATAAGTATAACGGGTGATTTTTTTCGGACCCGAAATGTCCTCCCTTGACGGGGCGGTTCCCGGGTGGAACGGGCGCCCGACTGGGGGTGTGCCCCCCGGATTGGTTAATTATTTTTATGTTTTGATTTTTTAGTTAAAAGAAAAATGTTTTGGTATATATTTAAATTAATGTATTGATTAGTTAAATTGTAATTTAATTAATTAGGTTTTGTAATATAATTGTAGTTAACGTATTGATGTTGTTTAAATTTTCTAATAATTGTACAATTATTTCATAATTAATTTAATTGGTTTTGATTTATTAAGATTCAGTTAAATTTAAAAATAAAACAAATCATATACGAAATTGAAATAAGTCACAAAACACGAGCTATCGTCTTATGCCATGTAGTCACGCGCACCGTTGTTTGATTTTTCTAGTTTTAGTATTGATGTTGTTTAAATTTTCTGGTTTTAGCCAATGTTCACGCACCGCCAAGGCGAGCCTAGGCGACCGGGTGCGTCCCGTCGCTTGGGCGATTGTGCGACCGACCAGCTCTGGGCGGTTATTTTTTTATATTTTTTAATCAATTAAATTTGACAAAATAGTTAAAAAAATCAGGAAAATATACAAATATTATCTAAAAATACCATACATGTTTAGGCTTCAAAAAGACACCGAGTTCCTCGATCAAGGTGTCACTAGGCACCCTCTCTACTCACTTAGGTATACAATTTATTACTTAGTAGTACAATCATAAAAGTAGTTAACTTTCCACCTAAAAGAGAAGTTAGAAAGAGTGCACTTGGTTTTGGCGGTTGAAGAATCAGATCAGAGACTTCACTTTCCAACTTCAAAACTAAACACCAGACCAGAGACTTAATCGCGAAAACTTGAAGATTAGGAAACTAGAAGATTAGAATAGAATGATGAAGAAGAAGAGAATGAGAGATGTGTGAAAAATAAAGAAGTTTGGAGGAGTTTATATAGGATTTGGGGTAGTGGTAATATTGTAATTTTTTTAAAAATAAAAAAATAAAAAAGGAGTCTCCAACGGCTATCGCCTAGGTGGTCGCCCAGGTGACCACCGCGAGTGGCGATCGCCTAGGCGGTCACCTACCTGAACATTGGTTTTAGTATTTAAATTTCGAGTTAATGTACTATACAAAGTGGTTTCCTAAATATAAAAAATATTTTCGTATTTATATATTAATTGTTAATTTAAATCGAATGAATTAATTAAATTGAGTGATTACAATAATGATTATTAATATATTTTGTTGATTGTTGTGAGAGTTTTAGAGAAGATAATAAAGATAATGACGTGACAACAAATACTGTAGCGTGACTGTGTGGATTTGATAATGGTTAATGAATTTGTAGAGGGGTTGATTTGTGTTGACCTGGTAGAAAGAGAAGTTGACTTGACTGAGAGATAAAGATGGTCAATCGGGTCGGTTGTGTTTTGGCCATCTTTTTCTCTTTGTTTAGATATTAAAATCCTGTTATTTAAACATTTAAAACTCCTCAATTTCTTCTCTCCCCCTCTCTCTTCCCTCTTCTTCGAGGGAGAGGGAAAGAGGAGGAAGAGTGGAACAATAACTAATCTTCTGCTTTGGGGATCGAAGATGGGGTTTTGCCCTTGCACTGGAAGAACACGAAATGACAAATCAAGAAGGAAAAAGATGCGCGAGAATGAGCAGATTACGCCTTCTCCAGGTATCGTTTAGTCGAACCTTGCAAAAAATGTTATTTTTTACTGTTTCATATGTCAAAATGTGATATTTTCGGTTTTATTTTGGTGGGGTTTGTGGAAAGTTACCAAGGGATATCTCTTTTAGGTGGGATCTTGTGGAGACGAGTTTTTCCCCTGTTTCATTCATCAAAATGTGATCTTGGTGGAGGAATCATTTTGGGTCATATGGAGTCGCCTGGAATAGCACATTGTTGTTACTTGCACTCTGAAGTGAATTTAATCTGGCTTTTTTTAGTGGGAAAATGGTTTTTTTGTCATCCGAAGTTGCCTGGAAGGCTAGAACCGCATATTATTGTTTTATTTTCCTTTTCATTTTTGAACCCTGAGGTGAAATCTCTTCTATGTGTATGTTTATGGAATCTTGTAAAATGGGTTTTATTTACCTGTTTCATTTATCAAAATGTGATATTGGTCCTGGTGTATTATTGCTCTCTGGACTCTGGACTTATTTATCTCCTACTTATTTTTCAGTGAGATCTTGTAAAATTGTGTTAATTTTCTGATTTCATTTGTCAAAGTGTATTCCTGACGAAAAATCATTCTGGATCTCACCTGGGACTAACACAATATAGCTTATTTATCAAAGTGAATTTTCCCTGTTTCATTGATATAAAAAGGGGATATTAGTGGGAAATTCGGTCATCTAGGAAATACGCAAAATGTCATATTTTTGTAATCCGAGTTCTAGTCTATATGTGGTTTCTATCCCAGGTACTCTTCAGTGAAATATGGCAAACTGGTGATTTTCTTGTTTTCTTGTTCAAAATGTGATTCTGAGGGAAAATGATGGTTTAGTTGTCCGGGTCCTATTATGACAACAAAATGATGTATTGTAACGATTAATATGGGTTATATGATTTAAAAAATGGTCTGTGAAATCATGTGTGCTCAAAAACATGGTAGCAACTTGTTATATACCACCAGATGTGCTTTCTGATGTGTAAGAAGATTTCCAAAGATGCATTGGTTTTGATTTTAGGAAAGAAAATTTCGGTTTTTTTAAAGTTTTGTGTTACTTCGCGCAACTTGCATTTGCTCAGTGATTTCTAAAGATACCCTTTTGGTTTTAACAGAGTTCTTTATCAACTCTACCTGCATTCAAGCTCAGCTGTGATTAATGATTTTCTGGGAAGAGATGGGCCTTTCTTTAATGTTTGGTCATGTTAGACAAAAGTCACTGGATTCATACATGTGTAACTTGTGCAGGAAACACAAATTGTTTTTATTACATTTATTTCATAAAAGCTCACTTACAACCAATTGTTTTATTTCTGGTACAGAGGTATCGAGACTAGGTTTGACGTCAAGTGCTAATATCTCCTTAACCGATGAAGACGGAGAGCATGATGCAGCCGGTGATACAGCCCGAACATTTACCTTTCAACAGTTGGCTTCTGCGACCAGCAATTTCAAAGCCAGTTATTTTTGGGAGAGGGTGGTTTTGGTCGAGTTTACGAAGGCCGATTGAAGGGTGTGGATGAGGTAGCTATGCAAATTCCAATGCCTTTTATGTCTATTTATTTCCACACCCTTCTTTCAGCTACATATGATATTTAAAAGTCATATTTTCAAATTTGACTAACTGAAATATAGACGCGATTTCTTCACATTAACCAGATTTTTTATTGCCACTGCCTACTTGATAAAATCGTGTAGGTCTTCTCTTCAGGATCATTGACGCAATGATTGAATAATATTTGTATGCTTTAATGTTGGAGCATTCTAATTTTCTAATGCTATGTGCATTTGACTTGATAAAAAAATGATATCTGCATCTGACTTTGTTGGGTGTTCATTTAGCATTTCTTATCGTGATGGTTATCATAATGGTATAAATGGTCTCAGTGAACACTTAAAACACATTTCTTTAGAGAGTGCCTTAGTATGTGTTCTGATAGTGATTTGTTTTGCTTTGCTTTAGGTTGTGTCCATAAAGCAGCTGGATCGCAATGGATTTCAAGGGAACAGGGAATTTCTCATGGAAGTGTTGATGATGGGTCTACTTCACCATGAAAATCTTGTTAAACTGATTGGCTATTGTGCAGAAGGAGATCAACGACTTTTAGTATACGAGTACATGCCTTTAGGATCACTGGAGGATCATCTTCATGGTAAATTTCCTGTTTCTAATAGAGATTTTATACCACGTTGCAATTTCCAGCTATGAAATAATGTGATCCAATAATTTTTCTTTGACAGATCTTTCTCCTGGCAAAATGCCCCTTAATTGGAACACAAGAATAAAGATTGCTGCTGGTGCAGCCAACGGTCTCGAGTATTTGCATGACACAGCCAATCCTTCTGTAATATTCCGTGACCTGAAATGCTCGAACATTCTACTACGGGAGGACTTCATCCCAAAGCTGTCGGATTTTGGGCTGGCAAAACTTGGTCCTGTCGGAGGCCAAAGCCACGTCTCTACAAGGGTGATGGGCACATGTGGTTATTGTGCACCAGAATATGCTATGACAGGGCAGCTCACGCTAAAATCGGATGTTTACAGCTTTGGAGTCGTGCTCTTGGAAATCATCACCGGAAGAAAAGCTTTCGACAAGACAAGAGGTTCTGGGGAGCTCGATTTAGTTTCATGGGTCAGTAACTTTCACTTCTTAACTTGGTTTTTACAAGTTATTTTTTATTGAAATCTAGAGTTTCTCTTTCTAATTTTCTCAAGAGAAACGCAAAATGGTTCAGCTACAAGATTCGCTTCACTTTCAATTGCATATTTGCGTCATCAGTAGCCCAATTTAGCTTCTCATGGCTACCCTTTCATGTTACATAAATATGGATCCATCCTTATATTTGCAGGCAAGACCGTTATTTAAAGATCGAAAAAAGTTCCACCACATGGCCGATCCTTTGCTTAAGGGCCAGTATCCGGTCCGAGGCCTCTACCAAGCACTTGCAGTGGCAGCGATGTGTGTACAGGAGCAGCCGGTGCTACGTCCAGTTATCGCTGATGTCGTCACGGCGCTCACTTATCTTGCTGCTCAAAAATACGAGCCTCAAGAAAACCCAACCCCAGCCCGCAGCTCCGCATCACCAAGAATCTCAGTTGGTGGGACACCTAAAAAGCCCTCCGAAGTGGCAACAGGTTGAACATCAATGGTGAAAATTCTAAGTTTCAGAACATTGTAGTTGCGATGGATTCCATATGTTATAGAATAAACGTTATATTTGATTTGATTTCTGTCTGATTTTGCATGATTTCTTCCAGGCTTCAAGGTGATGTTTTGGTCTGTGACCAATGATGATGCTAGAATTTGCTTGCATTAGATTTTTTGTCTTGCGTGGGAAATATCTTACATGCTATCACTGTATCAGGATAGGGGTTATTGCTTGGGTGTACTTTGTCGTTGCGTAATCGACACTTTACATCTGATTTTCGACTATTTGCTTGGGTGCACTTATATATCCATATTATTTGTTTGAGTGCACATCTCCCGTCAATTGGACTCACACTGTTATAACATCGTAAGTACATCGTTAAGATTTTTTCAATTTACTCTCTATAAGTTTAAAAATATTCTTAATTTTAAATAATAATAAAAACACCACCTCTCTCCAAATTTGTCTTTTTTCTTTTCTCTCTCTCTAGTCTCTCTTCACCGGAGAGAGAGAGAGAGGAGAAAAGTGAGGAGAAGAGAGACTAAAGTGAGAGTGGACTAAGGAGAGAGGAGATAAGTGGGGGAGCAGAGAGAGAACGAGAGAAAGAAGTTTTTTATTCTAACTTTTTATTTAACATTAAGGACATTTTTAATTTTATAAACGATAAATTAATTTTTTTCTAACGGTACAGTTTCGACATTATAACGGAGTGACCCCATTGACGACAGATGTGCACCCAAACAAATAACATCGACATGTCGGTGCACCCAAGTAAATAGTCGAAAACAGGGTGTAAAACCCCAATTAAGCAATGACATACGTGCTCCCAAGCAAATAGCCCATCAGATATCACGGCCGTCCTTCCCTACAAAGCTGTTGCATATTTATTTCGCTAAATCGTCCACCTCAAAGGTAAATCATGATTTTTTTCGTGCAAATAATGTACATGCTCGCTCTTGTATAAATAATGGAACTATAATGCAAAATTCGAAACTTTGTAATTATTCACGTCAAATCTATCCGAATTACCAAAGTATAGTTCAGGACACGTTAAAACACTCCAAGAACCTACACACTGTCCAAATAGGTTGATCCAGGGGTGAGCGGCTTTGGACCGGTGACCGGACCGATCCGGTTCGGTCCGGTCTAAAACCAGATTTTTTAATATAAAAAAAATTAGACCAGTCCGGACTGGACCATGCCAAAATTTCAAAAAGGTCCGGACCGAAACCCGGACCGACCGGTCCAGTCCAAAAAACCAGACCGGACCGGGTTATGCTCGCCCCTAGGTTGATCCAAGCATAAAAAACACCATTTCATTTACAATCTTCAGTCAACATTACAAAGTAAACCCCACCCTCCCTCCACTACCTAATGCATCAAAACTCACAATCTACACAAAGAACAAGAATCCTTACTAGAGTTGAAAAGTGTAAATAATGAGCTTGACAAGATGGTCTCAGACCCGAAAATATATATAATAAAAGGATGGGGTCGTTACAACTTACAACGACTCCAGCTCATCAGGCTTGAACCACAAGTTAGTTACACGCAAGGTTCAGAAATACAAGATGCGAATACGATGTGGCGAGAGTCCGAGACACCACATCCGACATATGCGAGATGCGGATGCGATGCGGCGAGTTACGGCGTTCGACATATGCGGGATGCAGATGCGATGTGAGTGCATATGCAGTTTGCGATTTAATAATTTAATATAGATATATTAACTTTAAATTATATACATGTAACTAAAAATTTAGGTAATTTTTTGAATAATTTCTAAGATTAATAATTCAATATTAAACAAATCATAGTAAAAATATAAAAAAAAACAAAAAAAGTGTTTTGAGATGCGACCGCATCTGACCGCATTCCCGAACAGAGGTTACACATACATGGGACCGTTACACGAGTCCATAACAACCCTAACAGACTTAATCAACTAAGAATCTCTACAAAGATTTATTATTATCAACACCTCCCAACAAACTAATGGGTTCAACAGAGAGAACATTAAGTCTGTCCCGGAGCACTCGAAAATGTTGTCGTGAGAGGCTTTTGGTGAAGATGTCGACAAGTTGATCTTGCGTTGTAAGATAACGAACATCAAGAGTCTTCTTAAAGACTTGATCCAGACAAAGTGCGTGAAAAACTGGATAAGCAGTCACGAATGTCGCACTTAGATTATCATAATAGAGAGTTAGAGTTTGAGAGAGAGTAATTCCGAGCTCACGAGGTAGAGAGGTGAGCCACATAAACTCAACAGTAGCGTTCACAAGCGCCACATATTCTGCCTCTGTTTAAGACTGAGAGATCATCTTCTGCTTCCAAGGACACCATGATACGAGATTCTCACCAAAGAAGATAGCGTACGTAGCTGCCCGTGAGAAACAATCATTTGGACATGTTGCCAAATCCGCATCGATGTAGCCACATAGGATTGACGATCGAGGCGTAGAGGAGTGTCATAAACGAATTTGATAATGTGTTGTGTTTTTGACATATATAAGTAATCGTTTCAACACACTCCAATGAGTGGTCGTCGGATTTTGCATGTGTTGACACACGCGATTTACAGATAAGGATATATCGGGACGCATGATGGTGAGATATTGTAGAGATCCACATATGTTTCAATATTCATGCAGATCTGAGAGTCGTTTCTCGTTAGTAATAGATAGTGGCTATGAGGATAAGAGAGTGGAGACAGGTTTCACCCCCATCAACTTTTAAATATCGGAGTAAGTCAGCCATGTAGCGTCGTTGCGACAAGAAGAAGCATTGCAGATGTGTTGTTGCTTCAATGCCCAAGAAAAAATGAAAATAACCGAGATCTTTAAGAGCAAAGTAGGACCCGAAAGTGGAAATCACAAGCCAATCAACACAGTCGTTTGTGCCACTAACTAGAATATCGTTGACTTAGACCAAGATAAACAATCAATCATTGCCTTGACAGTAAACAAAGAGAGATGTAATGGTTTTTGAGCCGACAAAGCCAAGAGAAAGTAGTTGTTGTGGGAGGCAATGAAACCACGCTCTTGTTGCCTGCTTGAGGATGTATAACGACTTGTGAAGCCGACAAATGTGATCGGGTAAAGAGGGGTTGGCGAAGCCAGACTGTTGTCTCATGTAAACGTCTTCACAGAGCGATCCTTGGAAAAAGGCATTTTGGACAAGAGAAAGAACACGAATGGTGGTTGGTTTGACGACATCCAAGAATGAATCTTATACCCTATACGTGTACCTATACTCACATCACATCCATCACACAAAGTTGAACTGACCCCATGCCAAGTCAAAGTTGACTCGTCCGAATGACGAATGGGTGTGGTTGTAGCTCATGTCGGCCATGAAGAAGCATGCAGAAGCCATCTACAGTGCACATCAAACCTGCGGGAAACAACTAAACTCCGCAGGCGACGACGACCCATCAACCGAAACGTAGCGATATGGCGACGCCCCACCTGCCGACATCAGCCCAATACCTAATGCGATAAAGCCGACTATCATTCCTACTTTGGACATCTCTAAGAGAGCTTATTTAAGGACCCACATTGCTACAATCACACCCAGAACTTTTGCACTAAAGGAGTACACCATCGTTTGACTTCCGAGAAAGATGAGAGAGACTTGAGTAGTGGACCCTACTTATATAATGCGTGGATATTTCCTCACATACATGGTTATTTCCCATTAAAAGTTTGTGAGTAGTCTTATGTGTTTTTGGCTTGGATGTCATTACAAAATGTTATAATTTTCAGAAGCCATCACTCTAATACTATTTGTATATGTGTCATCGACGAAAAAAATGACGTCATTGTCGGAATCAGTCAAAGCAGTGACACGCCTAAAAATTTAATGGCATTTGAGAATTGTCCATCTCCATCAATTTGTTGGTGAAGTTCATGAGCATCAGGGGCATAGTCATCATCTTGCATGAGATGAAATAACTAACAATAGAAAATCGAACTTTATTACCTTGTATAATCAATTATTTTTCAAACTTCTCCTCTCTCTTTTCCTTCTCTTTGTACTTTCTCCATCTCTTCTCTTTCACTCTCTACCCACTCTCAAACACAACCTCTCTCCCCCTCCATTAGTCAGGAGTCTCTCTCCTTTCCTACACAACACATTCTCAAGTCTCCCATCGGCCACCGCCACCACTACTCCTACCCCTCTCCGTTGCCACGATCATTTCTATGGGTCTGGCCTTGTCGTCGGCCGATCTTACGGCAGATGGGACGGTCCTTGTGCGTCCACTGCAAGCAACCTTCCCCCGAGGTCTGGGATCGGATTCCGTTTAAGTCTTTGGTTTTTGTGACGAGAATGTTGGTTTAGGGGGGAAGATCGAAATTTTATCTCGATTGGTGGATTTGTGGGAGAAAGATAAAGATTTTGTGATGAATGAAGTGACATGCTTGTTAATTTGGGGTTAAATGTTGGATTTTTATTTGAAGTAAACATAGAAATAATGTGTTGATTTTGCCATGGGTTGATCAACTTGCTTTTGAGATAGAGAGAGAAATGAGAGAGAGTGATATATCAAAGTGAGCTATGAGAGAGATAGAGAGAGATTAGAGAGAGCAAGAGGGATGAGAGAGATCAGAGAAAGAGAGGGATGATAAAGATAGTGAAGAGGTTTAGATTAATTTAGTTATAAAGTAATGCTAATATTAGTTAATAAAATCAAATTAAAAGATAAGAGAAAAGAAAGAGAAGGCTGAGAGAGATGAGAGTTTGAAAGAAAAAAATTAGATTGTACATGGTAGAATTTATAAATTTACAATTAAAATTTATTTTTTATTTCGTCGATAACATATCGACGAAAAGATAACGTCATCACCGGAATCCGTTAAAGGAATTGCATTCCCAAAAAAATAATGACATTTGAAATATTTGTTGTTGATTTTTGGATGATATATATACAAATAATGGTGGAGTGATGACATAAGGAAATTGTAACGTTTTGTAATGATTTCAAGCAAAAAACCCAGTTTTATTGGTCTTATTAAGTTTATTTGAATAATGCAGTTCTTTTCGGTGTAGGTTAAAGTTTTAATGTCATTGTGTTTTTTTTTTTTTGAAAAGTAGCTTTTATGTTATTGTTCCGTTAAGATTGTGAAGAGAAAGCAAATTCTTGGTAGGATAATGGAAAATCAGCTTGCCGCATTAAAACAAATTATTCCTAAATCCTTGATTTTCTAATAACTAAAGAAATGATGGTCATTTATCTTGTGAATCTTATAACCGTTTGAAATCCGTGGAGGCAATTCGCAGCAATGTGACTCCACGTGGCACATAATAAAACTAGTTAGGTAACTGACCGTCTCACAGTCAAAGTAGATTACATATGAATCCGAAGGCTAACTAGTTGTTTACATTTAATTAATTCTCGGTAGGTGCTTAGGTCATCCTCAACTGCGATCTTATTTTAAAGATCACAACTTACATCTTCTTCTCCACGTCAACACCATCTTTTTTTTCCACAATCTTTATACTATTCATTCATCAACTACGATCCTATCTTACTACTTTTTCTTTCCTCCACATCACTTTCTTCTATATTATTTTATATTCTCCCCCAACATCCAATGTATAACTTAATTCATTTACATAACTTAATTTAATTAATTAATAATTTAATTAATTAATAACTTAATTCAAAACAAAATATTATTAATAACATATTACAACAATTTAACCTACAAATAATTAAACATTATTAAATAAATTATATTCTCATTCATCATTTTGTCTAAGCGATCCCATATATTCTGTTGAGAGCAAATCTATGCAAATAATTATTCATTATGTATTGTTGTTTAAATGTATATTTTGTTCACGTATTTTTGAATTTAATTTTAGTTTCAGAAAAATTAGTTGAATAATAAATTAGATTAAATAATATTTAAATGATTTGAGAAAATTATTGAAAAATTTAACTGAATAAAATGATAATAATAATAACTAATAACATGTAATTAATAAAAACCAAAATTAATGGGATGGGACCCACTCAAGTGGGATCACCACCCCACTACACGACAAAACGTGTAGGAACAATACCTGCGCGCCCATGCCATGGGCTCGCGGGTATGGATCCCCAATTGAGGGGATCCAACCGGATTGTGCACCTGCACGATTCCCTTAGGCCATCCCTTAACGGGATAAAAGTATCGGTCTTGACTAGGTCGTGGCAGGGTCATGAATTAAAAAATATTTTTTTGGTTTGAAAACTTCGGTCGAAGATGACCGGGTCTCATCAAATATTTTATTATTTTTTGATTATTTTTTGTTTTTGTTTTGATTTTTTTAATTTTTTGTTTGAGTTTTTTTTTTAATTTTTTTCTTCCGAAAATACGTTTTATAATTGTTTTGAGTTTTTAGAATTTTTTTTATATTTTTTAATTTTTTATCAAAATGGACCCCGAAATGATGTGGAGGAGAGAGGTAGGTTGTTGTGGGTTGTGGTTAAGATGTGAATAGTACAGGAAAGAAAAGAAAGTGGGTTGAGGAAAGAGAAAGCTGATGTGAAAGAGAGAGAAAGCTGATTTTGAAGAGAGAGAGCTGATGACCGGGTCATGGTTAGTGATGGTCTTAGGGCCTCCTTAACGGAGGCCCTTTTCGGGTCGGGGCGAAATTCGCCCCGACCTGGCTCCCCTTAATGGGGAGCGGACCCGGGTCGGGTCGCGACCTGGGTCTGCGACCCGACCTGGGTCCCGACCCAGGTCTGGCCACGTGGCCAGACCTGGTTGGTTGATTTTTTTTTATTTTTTTTATTTATATTAGTTAAATAATATGTTAATAAATATATATAATTAAAATAAATTGTAAATAAATATAATAATTAATAAAATAAATCAATTGAATTAACTATAATAATACAAAATCAATATTGAATTTAATATCAAATTTGAAATTGTGTTTACCTTTCAGGGGGCGCTGCCCCCTGAAACCCCCGCCAGCTCACCGGCGAGCTGGACAACCGCTCGCTGACCGGTCAGCGAGATCCCCGCCAGCTCACCAGCGAGCTGGGCAGCCGTTCGTACGAGTTCAATATGTTTCAATCCAACTTTTATCTTTGAATTATTATAATATGTAATTGTCGAATTTTAATAAAATCTAATTATTATGTGTTGTTCGTAATTATTGTAAGTTAATTAGATTAAGTTATTATAAAAATAATAAATTTAATAGTTTGTGAATTATTATGTTGATATAGAAAAATGAGGTAAAAAGAAATGATGTGGAGGAGAGAGAGTGTTGAAAGTGGGGTTGGGGTTAAGAAGAGAAAAATGGGTTGGGTTGGGTTGTGGGTTGCATAGTGTTTTTTGCTGACGTGACAGAGAGAGAAAGCTGACGTGTCAAGATAAATGGGGTTGGGGTTAAAGATGACCTTAGCA
Organism: Triglochin maritima; assembly: GCA_963682175.1. NCBI lineage: Eukaryota > Viridiplantae > Streptophyta > Magnoliopsida > Alismatales > Juncaginaceae > Triglochin > Triglochin maritima. Next base: position 2,006,481 of record OY821774.1, read on the forward strand.
ACAACACGACATGTAAAATCTTGATAAAAAAAGTGGGCACATGTAGGTGTTTAGTCGGGTGCTACATGATAACACTTGGGTGCTTCATCAGTTTGCAAGGAACAAGCCAACAATGAACAACACATGAGAGCACTCTCATAGTTAAAAAATACAAGGAAGAGTGTAATACATGGAGTTGGGGTGGTTTGGGACCTGCAAGTCTTTAACACACTCGGGTGCTTCGTTGTCATCGAAGATTTTCATTTATGAATTTAATCCTCCATTACTTGATCCAATTTAAAGCAGAAGTATAAATTTCATTCTATTTCTAATCGAACCACTTCCTTAAAGTTTTATTGGGTCCCAGTCACACTTAAGGGTGACAACTAAACATAAGATTTCCTTAGACGTAGACTCATGAGTCATGACTAGGCTTGCTAATCATGTCGTGTTTTCGACGACCTTCTACCAAAACTCAACCTGATATCTTACAATGTCGGCCATCTAAATCCGAATAGTACTTGAAACCTAATAAAATCAAACCCGTATGGTCAATAGTCAATACCAGATATTATCTTTCTTTTTTTGTGGTGTAAAATTTGGATAGGCCTATTGACGAGACGACCATAAATTTTTTCCCTCGTTCACTTCTCTAGAAAAAAACTTACGTATCTAAATTAAAATAATACAAACTCATAAGAACAAAAATCATCAGCACATGACCAAGACAAGAGTGTCCAAAAGTTTAAGGTAAACATTCCTTTATTCCCCTTTTGTATTCTCCAATCACCATTTCCCTCCCTCTCAAGTCCTCCTTTCAATAATTAGTAATATCCTCTCCAATCCATCCCCTCTCCGCCAGCGATGGCGTCTTCCATCTGGAACCAAATTCAAGCCAAGCGCTCTCTCTTCCTCATCTTCCTCTCCTTCCTCCTCCTCCTCCTCCACCACCCGCCTCTTCTCATCCTACTCCCCCTCCCCTCCACCGCCCCCTCGCCCCGGATAAAGCCGCCCCGAGTCCGGCTGAGACCGTCGATTTCGATGCGAAATGGGAGATCTGCAGGGGCCGGAATGGGGTTCCGTCGGTGGACTACATCCCTTGCCTTGACAACGTCCCGGCGATCAAGGCGCTGAAGTCGAGACGGCACATGGAGCACCGGGAGAGGCATTGCCCCGTGCCGAGCCCTAGGTGTCTTGTTGCCTTGCAGAAGGGGTATAGGATTCCGGTACCGTGGCCGGAGAGCAGAGACAAGGTGAAGTTGCGGTACTGATTACTTCGATCTGGATTTAGTACCGTATGTTTGGTTTTAAACACATGTGGTTTATTGCTTCCATTAAGATTCATGGCCATATGTTTGGTTATATGTGTTACGATCGTATCCTTAATTATTAAATAACAGTAATATAAGCGCTTAAATTAATTATTAAAGAAAGAAGTCCACTGTGTTGATTACTTCTATTAGGATGTAGGAATATGTGTTAGGATTAAGGTATGAATGTTTATGCAGGTCTGTCGTGGTGATTAGTTTACATGGAACATTAGCTATGCAGTGTGTGTGTAAAAAATCATACCATTTATTTTCACAGTATCAGATTTAAAATTCTTCTGCATTTTGTTATGCAGATTTGGTTCAATAATGTTCCCCATCCAAGGCTTGTTGAATACAAGAAAGACCAGAATTGGGTTCAAATTTCAGGTGAATACCTCGTATTTCCTGGTGGTGGGACTCAATTTAAAGGTGTGGCAAACTACATAAATTTTATTGAAAAGGTAATTTCCTACTATTTTAATTTTTTTGTAATTCATCTTTGAATGCTCTATTGTTTGCATATTGCTGTCCTTGAAATTTGGTTGTTACTTTGTCAGTATGTCGGAGTGTTACTTTGAGTACTGTGCAAGATGTAGGGTTCATTGGGATGCAGATGGTAAGCATATTTCTAGGACATGTTGACTTCTATTGACTCTTGGCTTCTCTACTTGCGTATAGATTACCTGTACTCAAGTTCTCATGACCCTTATATCTAATTTGGAGACCAGTTTACTTTTCTTTTCTTTTTGGTCTACACTGGCATAGTGTATGTTATATTGGATGTATTCTATTTGCAGGTGGAAAGCCATTGATGGAGCTCAATCGAATTCTTAGGCTTGGTGGTTTTTTCATATGGTCTGCAACACCTGTCTATCGTGATGACGAAAGAGATCAGGGTGTTTGGAATGGTTAGCCTTCATATATTGCTCTTTATCATATGAGAGCATATCACCGACTTACATATTCTACAAATATTTTTTTAGCATTGCCATGAAAATTTCCACCCGAAGAGACTAGTTTTATTTACTTGTTTGTTTACTTAAAAGCTAGCGATTAGCTTTTGTTGAGGTCTAGAGGCTGCAGCAGCTGAGATTTGAAGGTATTGTTTTCAGTTAGGATTTTGCCAAAGGAATAAAAGAATTGTGCTAGAAGATCAAAGTGATACGTTCACATCAAATATATTATATTTTTTTAGGATATGATTTCTAGACACTGGCACGTCTGTTGAGTATCTGCCGACAGCCACAAACACAAGGTATGCCCTCAACAAATTGTACGTATAAGAACAAATCACTCAACCTTTTCTTATCTAGAGACCACAATCATGGTAACTAATCATTCTGGAATAAGACAAGCTCAAAACAGAATTGGTGTCTATCTGGTAAAAATAATTAGTCAATCCAAAATATGCGTGCTATTTTTTGTTATATCAAACATGTTAATGCGCATCTCCATGTTTTGGTAGTACACATACGTTGCTTAATTTGGTTTTTAGTTTTATTACTGCTTCATGATTCTGCATCTTATATGTTTAGATACTACACATACTAATTTATTTGTGGCACCAAATGGATTTATTGCCACACCTTCAAAGTTGTGTTTTTGATGTTCACTGAAGATCCTTGATTTTTTTGGCAGCCATGGTGAAATTAACTGAATCAATTTGTTGGAAGACTGTGAAGAAAGCAACTGATAAAGCTGGAATTGGTCTTGTGATATATCAAAAGCCATTCTCTAATTCTTGCTACTTGAAACGACCACAAAACATCCCTCCTTTATGTGATGGAATGAATCCGCCTAAAATATCGTGGTATGTATCAGGTTGCCAACGATCTTCTCTTGTCCTTGGACAGCGACCAATTTGGTTCCATTTTTTGGTTTTCAGCTAATTTGGTTAATTAATTATCTATCAATTTTGACGAAGGTAGGTATGTACCCCTTGATGGTTGCGTTCCGAAACTTCCAACACAACTCTGGTGGACAAGTCAAGTGGCCTAGCTCCTGGCCAGAGAGACTTTCAAGTGGTTTGCTAAGCCTATCAGGTGGACATGGGGGGCAGATTTCTGAAGAAGCTTTTCAGGATGATACAGAACATTGGAAAACACTTGTATCGAGCACTTACCTGAGTAGTTTGGGGATCACCTGGTCAAGCATTCGAAATGTGATGGACATGAATGCTGTTTATGGCGGGTAAGTTTCATAGAAGTCAATTGGACACATCATAAGTTTATAAATCAAGAATTTGAGCTTGCCTTTTGGTTTCTATTGAATAGTAGGAAATTCCTGTTAGTGAACAAGATTGTTTGCTGAAGACAGGGAATTTCAGATTCTTTATATTATTTATTTCTAGAACAATAGTTTGCATCGAACATACTACAACTGTAATTTCTCCTTGTTAATAAGAGATCTACAACTTGTGGCTTTAACAAAATCTAAGCAATTGATTGATGTAAAGTACAAACCAATTTTTAGTCCACCTGATCATCTAAATAGTTCATCATGTGCATCCTGCCATTGCCCATTTACAGTTTTTCCTGTATATATAGTTAAGTACCTTTTTTTCTTCCAAGTCTATTCTAGTCCAGTTTATTTTATTTTGCTGCTTATGATAGTGTGTTGTATATCAATGCATCAGCTTTGCAGCAGCCCTTATTAAGCAACCTCTCTGGGTAATGAATGCCGTTCCTATAAATGGGGAAGATACATTGCCAACTATCTTCAACAGAGGGTTGATGGGGATTTATCATGATTGGTGTGAGGCATTCAATACATATCCGCGTACCTATGATTTACTACACACCAGTTATCTTTTTGGAAATCTTTCAACAAGGTAATAACACAGTAATGATTGTGAAGTATTTTCTGTACTTGATATTGTGTCTAGACATACAATTTCCTTTTTGTTTCAGATGTGATATCGTGAATGTCATAGTAGAAATGGATCGAATATTGAGACCAGATGGGTGGGTTTTGGTCCAAGACACAATTGCTATGATAGGCAAAATTCATCCCATTCTGCGCTCACTTCACTGGAAAATCACTGTTCATAACCAGCAAATTCTTGTGGGCAGGAAAAGTTTTTGGAGACCTGCCAGTTGAACTAGGTGCTTTGTTCATGTCTATTCTCCAATTTGAATCTGTTGTTTATTTCACGGTTACTTTTTACCGAGGAAAGGGGGCTATTTTATTCTTTCTTTCTCTCTGGTTTAGTAAATATTTTCCATACATTTTATCTTGGTATATTATTTTGAGGTAACTTATTGTCTTGTAAGCACACCAACATAAAAGTACAACAGCAGCAGTGCCATGAGGTAATTTTTTTTTGAAAGACGAATCACATGGTTGCAGAAAATTCGCATTACCATTTTGAATTGTTATGTTTATTTTATCTAATCATTGTTAACTCGTTTGCAAATAATTGATTAAGAACTTTTGTCTATGTAATCACTTCGTAACTAACTTTACCTACGAAACCGAGCCCTCCATTAAGCTACCTTTAATCTGCATTTGGGCGTGGGGCTACTGTGATTTGATTTTAAACCGTAAGAACAAGCAATGCATCTCCTCGTATGCTTACTTCATTAGAACCTTGTCCGCATTTTTGGAGGAAGCATATTGTTTTCTCATGCAGTTCTCTCATTTATCTGCAGCTTGTGAGTTATTGAATCCAATATTCAGTAGCTATTTCTGTTTGTCTACTCAATCATTTACATATGTAGAGAATAGCCTTTTGTTGGACACTCAGAAGAATATCATTTGACTTAATTAATAAACAAGATATTCTTAATTCATGTAATGTAAATAAAATAATTTCTAATAGGTACCAGACTACCAGTGTCCACAATTATTGTGCTTTATTCTGGTTGCCATCTGAAATTTGAACCTGTTTATTGAATTTGGCATGGACGTTACAGCATTCACTTTTTAAATTTGTACGTGAATCTCCTTATCGTCTTGCAGTTACAAAAACCTTTTGCTCTGTTAATCGAATGCCTCTTTGTACCTTTCCACTCAATCAATAACCATATGCAACTTATATCTTCTTTTGTAGCTGTTTCAACTTGCTCAGGTTTCTATAAGAAGACCATATTTTTCTACATGGTTTACTCCAAGGTAACACTTGTCTTCCCCTTTCTTTAAATGGGAAAATGTAGGCGGGGACTAAAATTAAAGAAAATTGTTGTCATATATTTGAGGAAAACATAATCGTGGGCACAATCTGTGGTGGAGCTAAACAAAAAATTATTGATGTGCTGACCACACCCAAGGAATTATGAATTTGAAATGCAACTCCAAATTAATACACTGTCGATTATTATAACAAATAATTTTCTGCTGGTACATTTTCTTCCTAATGGTATCTAGTATAAAAAAAGGTTTTGGATATTGGAAAAACCATTTTTTTGTCTAACATTTTCCTTGTTAATGATAAAAAAACATTTTCTTTGCAATTTCGGAAGTCTTGGGTGGGCTTCGTCCGTCCTCAAACCAAATCTGCATTCAAAGTTTATGGATCAAGTCGTAGATTCCCAGATTACGCAGTACTTGATGATGACGTCCTTCCCACTTCTACTTCTGCCGGAAATGCTACGGGCCTTTTGTGGACCCAAGCTTAGTGAGCAAAGCTATTATTGTTAGAAAGCGAATGAAGTGACTCATTCGTCTTCGCATAGCTACGACTCATTTAGGATAACTATGACTCATCCTGTGGACTCATCTTACCATGACTCACCCCTCCACCTAGGAATAAGATTCAGTATCATATTTTGATTTCACACCACTATACCTCTCATTGTTTTTTGTTTATTATTATTGCCCTTTTTCATACATAGTATTTTTAGCTAGGAGTTTTATATTTTATGAGCTTGTAGATTCTCATGCTCTTTCAACATGTGAAAGAAATAGGTATTGATGTGTTCTTAATTAAATAACAAAACTTCTAAACAAAGAAGGATAACATTTCTATGTTTTTTGGTGTTAAACTAAAAATGTGTATCATGTTTTGGAAGTATCAATTAGTCTACACATGTTTTGAAAGCATCTAGAATATCAAGTATACAAATCTTTTTCTTGGTCTTCCATTATGCTCAGGAATTATGGATCCACATGATAGAGCTTTCTGTCGCCCATGTTCAAATAAGCAATGGTTTCTTTCTCTTGTATTTATTTTTTTATAAGTTCCCTGATGTGGGTTTGTGAAGTTGTGAGTGCCCTGGAAGGTTGGTATAGAAGTCACCAAATCAAGGAATTACCTATTCATCACATCAAGAGAAATTTCTGTCAAACATGTCCAACTTTGTACATTCTTAAACTTCATCAGCTGAAATATCCTGCCTGATTTCGTTACTTCATATGGGCGCTCGGAAAGCTGCACTGCAGTCTAATTGACTACGTTGATGTAGAGCTGAAAATCTCATCAAAGAGGCCTCACATCAATTAATTTAGAGATTTTCTCCTGATTATAAATTATAAAGTCATTTTACTCATCGCGAATTGATTTTGAATTAGATACTCACATTTTAATAAATAATAATATAAGATGACATATCCCTTCACTCTATATTAATTGGTTTTAAAAATGAATGCTGAAGCTCAGTAGAGTTAAAGATCACGTTACATCTTCCTTGATGAAACTAACTGGTGCATTTTATTGATGACTCCTTGAATTGTACAATTTATAATTCCGGAGAAATTTCATAAATTAACTGATATTAAACTATTCTTTAACATTATTAATTAGAAAAAAATTAATTTTAAATTGTCTCATATAAAATTCTCCCAACAATATTAAAATCATGTCAAATCACTTCAATCAGTCGCTTATATAAAGTGGAGGTTATAGGATTGAGTCGTGAAAATTATTTGCCATCAGACTTTTCTTCGTTCCTATCACTTTTGTAGTGCGATACAAAACTGTCTTCACTTATTTAGGGAAGAGCACTCACTATATGATCTCAATGATCAAATGTTGTTTGTACTATCAATGGTTTTTATTTGCCAGGGAGTATATTCCCTTCCCCCCACACAAGCTATAAGACATGAGTAGAAGCAGGCCCGTGCGGTAATATAGCCCCGAGCCCCGGCCAGTCCAAAGCATGAAATTAAGTCCTCAGGTCTCTTGTGTCGGCGACTATGTAGCCACACAGTCAAAAAAAACGTGTACCACCAAATCCTGACCGCACGATGCCAATTCTTCCTTCTGCTATTATTGCGCCTGTTTGGGATACGTGGTTCTCTCATGCTTTGGATTCCATTCCTCCATTATTGTTTCTTGTTTTATATATCATTTTCTAGTCGTTTTAGGTGAGTAGCTGCCGGTTGGAGCTTAGGTTTTTAAATTTTATTTTGGGTTTCATTGGATTGAAAAGGCAAATGTAATGTAGGTACACAGATGATATATTGGTAGAGTTACACTTATTGTATACAGTATACTCCAGCCGGTCAAACTACGAACAGGGTGAGAGTGAATCGTATATATGTTGATTCCAACTGTTATAACAACTTCTAGTTGGGTGGAACGTGGATTTGTGACCTTCTACTCCTTGTCAAGACAGACATATATATTAGTGGGATGAGGATTTCGAACGTAGTGTATAACAGGGATCTTCACTTCTGCTTCCTTGACCATAAAAAAACGTATGTGGGGTGCGTTAGGTTAAAACTTTACCGATGCATTAATCAATATGGATCTTTAATTTCTCTTTTAAAACCCACCTTATTCAAAGCAGTAGGAGATTTAGCGTTCTATTATTAGAGCAATCTTCACTGTCTTTTGCTTTTAACACTAGTTTTTAAAGAGGTTTGATTGATGAAAATGTATTTAGTATTGCTTCAAAATCCAGTGCTTCCTCATAAGTATTTTGATTGCTTTAAAAGAAGTACTTAGATTAGAACACGTGGTCGGTCATCCAATATTTTCACGAATTCCATGAAATTGGTTTTTATATATTTGAGCATCTATATACTAAGAAATTGATTGTATGGCCACATGTATTTTTTAACACTTGCATTTGCATTTGCATTTGATACACACTCATTACATATTTACATGCGTGTGATTTTGAATTTTAAAATGTGCATTGTCTTAACATTCTCGTTTCGGTAGAGAATACGCGTGATTCTTCTTAAGAGTTACAAAAGAATTTCCACACGTTGGTTTCAAGTTTCAAAACTGGTTAGGCTATAGTTCGTAAAATCAAGACATAAAGAAAGGAAACCATAATCTCAAATAATCTTGATATCTCCGCAGATTTGTCCTTGGTCTTTGGTGAGTTGCAAACTGACGTACGTTGTCTATTCTAAACAAAACAAAAGCCACAGTGCAAAGTCATGTGAGCTTACCAAAGCCGAAAGGATCCCTAAGCTTTATGTCGGCAGACAGGTGAGAATGGCACCAGAGTTGAAATTTATCTCGACGTATGGTGGTTGAGCTTGACTCTCTTCATTAAGTGATATTACCTACACAATATATTTATTTCCTAATGTTCAACGACTAGTTAAGTGGTATCGGATACGGGTTCATCAAACTCTTGTAGTAACTTAATCGGTAGGATGTGATTACAGAATCTACTTGAATAATTAAAATCAACCTTACCACTTAAAAAAAGTTATAGAACCTAACAGAAAGTTTTGTAATGTTATTTACTACAATTTTTTTCTTGAAATTCTCCATCGGAAATATTCCAAGCGGTAATATAAAGGAGCCAAGAACCCCTTACAAATATAATCACTGTTTAATGACACAATAATGTTTACTACCATTGGTTAAATTTAAAATTTTCTCAATATAATTTGTTGACAACATATTATGTATGCTGTTATAACCTTTGCGAGAAAATTGGCATTTTTCTAACTTATATATTTTTTCCTCAATACACCATACCAGTATGACAACATACCACTACCAGTCCATTGAAATCTCGGGTAATATTGAAATTGAGTTTTGCTTGCTTGACACAATTAGTGTATCTCCAAGTGAAATGTTTAATACAAAATGTGTATCCCAATTAGTCCAATAACTAGTTGGGTGGAATTGGGATCCTGTGAGAGATAATCCCACATCGGAAGAATGCGGACTTCTCCTGAGTTTATAAGTCATTGGGTCCCTTCCCTCTTCACCAATTGGGTTTGAGGTGGAAACATGGTTCTAACATGGTATCAGAGCTTCCGCTGCGCACTCTACCCGGTTGGGACCTTTTCTCCACTCGTGTACACGGATAAAAAAAATGCCGCTACACGCGTGCGGGGGAGTGTGAGAGATAATCCCACATCGGAAGAATGCAGACTTCTCCTTAGCTTATAAGTCCTTGGATCCCTTCCCTCTTCACCAATTGATTTTGAGGTGGAAACGAACTTCTAACAGATCCAAGTTCAATCTTCAATCCCATAATAATATGTAGTCGGTAAGATACAATTACGTAATCCGCTTAATTAAAATTAACCGTACCAATTATTAAATGAAATTGAGTCTTTCTTAAAGATGATTTTGTTTATTTGAGTGGCAATGATTACACTTTCAGGAAAATTTGTCGCATATCCTTTTTGTCTTCAGCTTCAAACTAAAGTCCGATTCCATTAAATTTATTCAATGGTAGGTTCAACATTGTCAACTTTGTTTAATTGGAAGTAAAAAACACCTCTTTGTATTGGAATGTTTCTTTTAGTTTTCAACTAAGACATATGCTTACCGTAAGGAAAAAGCTTAAGATGCAATCTACCACTTACAAATGATGTGATTTATCTTTTGACATTTTTTATATCTAAAGTTGTGTTCCTGCTTTCTTCTTTTAACACGTCAATGACCTTGTACAAGGACACTTAATTTCATATTATATAATTTGAATGATCGAGTAAATATATTATTATTTTTAGTTTTCACCCATATCTTTACATGTCATCTAAGCTATTTCTCCGGCAGGCGGTTGATCATGCTTTTATAATGAAATGATACCTCGGAATAACCTAAAGTAATGTTGTATGGTTATTAGGAGTTGAGTAATAGATTAGGGTTTTTAACGCTTGCTTGTGTAGTGATTATCTTTATATTTTGGAATTTAACATGGTTATAGATCGAGCATTATATCATGTAATTTTTTTCGGTTTACACTCATGTTGATCTATTTTTTTTTTCAAAGCTCAAATTAATACATTTTGAGATCATTGTTAATAATACATTGACCATTGTACGCATGTGTAGCATTGTACGCATGAGAACAATGCTTTGCTTCACGTACATGATTCCCATCAATATTGTACATATTTATTTTGTGCGCTATATAAGTAGAGCAGATCTATCTATAGCTGAATGCAATAAAAATCACACCACAGCTGGGAAAAAACAATTAATTTAAATTAAGTCGTAATGGTGAGTTGCTTTATAATTACAAGTTCAAAAGTAATTGAGTAGAGAACAATATTAAACGCAAACAATTTGTTAAATGAGAATGTGTTATATCCCTAAACTAGGTTAGAGTGCTAATGGTGTTTAAGGAGGTGTTTTGCTTGGGGAAGTGGGGAGGTACAATGGTTGCATGGGAATAGAGGAGAATAAGTGGTGTAGGGTGATGGAGTGGAGGCCGGTTACTGTTGACGCGAGGAGAGGCTTGAGTTTAAGTGTTGGTTTTGTTTTTTCTCTCTCTTTTTGGATCTCTCTCTCTCACTTTCATTCCTTCTTTTTCTTCCGGCGAACCAGAGAACGTGGAAGTTTCGGCGTGAGGCGTGCGAAGGCCGTTGCGAGGAGGCGATCACGCGAGGAGGATAACCGGAGACGACGTGCGTGTGCGAGGCTCCGACGGGTTTTCGTCGTCTTGAGAGGTATGCCGCTCCTTAGTGTGTTTTTGTGGTTAACCCTCGTGGAAGGGTTGTGTTGGTCGATCGGGGGAGGTCGGAGACCTCTCCGACGAAGAGTTGTGGTGAAAAACCTTGGCTGGCGCGAGGTTGAAGACGACGAACGGTCGACCGGGCCCTTCGGACGGTCGACTGAATGTAGTGTATTTTGTCTGTCTGTTGTGTTTCGGTCGACCGATTCCTTGTGTTCAGTTGACCGGAACTTAAGTGTACTGGTTATTATGCATGTTTGCGGTCGACCGTTATATGACGTAAAAAAATAGGATGCCCTGTTAGTTTTCGGTCGAGCGACGGCTCCGTTGGTGTGGTTTCGACCACGAAGTTACAGATCTGTTTCTTATGGTGCGGACCTGGCGGATGCTCCCTGCCGAACCCCATGATTAGTGTAGCTGCGTGTGGGGGGTGTCGCGTCTTGTTCCGTTAGACCGTAAGTGTCTACGGTAGGTCTCCTCGGGAGACCCGATGATGATTGTCGGACGGATGTCCAATGTTACCCTTCGGGGGAACTGTTTTCCTTACTGTTGATGACATGACATGCTACTAGTATGATAGGTTTATTTGTACTACTGCATGCATATAGGTGAGCTTGGCATACGAGGTTTCCTTATGGAAACTCAGGCATTGTTGTTGCATCTTTTTCAGGACCATAATAGGTCCAGTTGGGTGGTGATCAGCGGACACGCGCATCTTGGGATCGGATCCTTTATTCGGACCACTGAGGTCTACATGATTACGTTTATCTTCATTTTGTTGTTCTGTTGTAATCATGTATCGTTTGATAAACTCTGTTGTAATATGGTGCATCGCTTATATGTTTTATGAGAAGTAACAGTCACGTCTTTGATTATTGAGTTCTATTGCCTTGATTATAAATTTTTAAATTTCCACTGTTTCGGGATGTTACAGAATGAGATAACAACTACCATTGATAACTAGTAGAGAAAGAAGGCAATATAGTATTCTTACAGTATAAATACAAGAGTTCTTCTCTATTTTAAATACATTGCATTGGATATGACATCGACAACTATATGCTAATAGTAGTGTAATATCCTTAACCCTTACTTACGACTAATCTTGTTTTGGCCTTGATTAGGTGCTTAATGGAGTGGATTATGATGGAGGGCAGAGATTGTTTTGGATGAGATGGGATGGATGGTGGAGATGAGAGGATGGGTTTATATGTGGTGAGTGATTCTCTCTCTCCCTATCTCTCTCGCGTTTTCTCTCCCTCACTCGCTCAAACTCTCTCCCTCTCTCTGATCAGAGCTTTGGCGTGCGGAGAAGCTCGAGCCGTGGTCCTCGGAAGGCAAGGTGAGGCTCGGACGTTCACCGGAGAGGAGTAGATCGTCGTTCGGTTGGTTTTCACCGGAGGAGGTGTTTTGCGAGGAAAAGCTCGCCGTTGAGTCTTCGAGGGCTTCTTCAATTCTTCAAGGTATGTCAAGCTTTACTTTGATGCTCACTTATGCTTTGGTGGGTGTTGGGGTGGTCGACGGTAGGCCGGAGGGCTCGTCGGACCCGTGCAGCTGCGTTCTGCACTATAATCGGTCGACCGGTGGCATGGTTCGGTCGACCGGTTGTAGAGTAATTTAGGCGGAAACCCTTGCACCGGTCGAACGATACTCTTTGAGTGGTCGACCGGTGGTACGTTTTATCAAGGGGAGAACGCTCTGCGTGTTTTCGGTCGAACGAGACCCCTTTGCCGGTCGACCGAAAGCACTGTTGTAAGTCGGTTGGGGGCGTTGACCATCCAAACGGTCGACCACCTTGTTGACCCGTTCGACCGACGAATTAAAATGACTTAAGTTGGTTCGACCGTGTGAGGTTTCGGTCGACCGGTGCACTACGCTTGAGTTTGGAGTTTTACTGGTCGTTTTCGGTCGACTGGTGAGTTTGGGTCGTTCGACCGTTGGTGCATATTACTGTGGCACGAGTTTTTACTGGTCGATTTCGGTCGAACGGGACCCCTTTGCCGTTCGACCGATTGACAGTTTTGTTGGTTGGGTCAGTCCTGCTGAGAGGATTCGGTCGACCGGTTGGGTGTTTTCGTTCGACCGTTTGGTACGGTTTTTGTGTGTTCTTGTGTTGTGAAGCCAACTCGAGATGGCAACGGATCTCCGGCCCTAGTGGGGTGACCGGTGCTGGCCTGAGAGTGGTTCATTCGTGTTGTCGGGCCAGCCCAAGAAGGCAACGGATCTCCGGCCCTAGTGGGGTGACCGGTGCCGGCCTGAGGGTGGTTCGCGTGTGGGGCCAGCCCAAGAAGGCAACGGATCTCTGGCCCTTGAGGGGTGACGGTGCCGGCCTGAGAGTGGTCTTCTGGACAGCTCAAGATGACAGCGGTACAGAGGATACCGACCTGAGAGTAATCCAGCGGTGCCTGGGGCACGTGTGCGTGTGCCCGAGGATATTTCCGGCTGAGGTGGTTGGGGCACGTGTGTGAGGGTTGGGCTAGAGGACCCACGAGACCCGTCACGGTTTGGTGTCTACTGTGGTAGGGAGAGAGTTCCCGGGGACCCAGTGAGACGTTGATTGTCTATTGCACTTCATATCATACATGCCTTAGATGTCTAGTCATTTATTGTTTTAGAGGTTTGGCATACGGGATTTCCTCTCGGGAAACTCAGGTATGTTCATGTTTTATGTCAGGTCATAGGCAGCATTAGGAGGTGGTGACCGCGGAGGAGCGCCTTCGGGACCAGATCCTGCTTTCCTTATTTTGAGGTCTGAGTGATTACATGTATATTTTCCTTAGCTTTTGTTGTAATCATACTTTTGTAAAACTCTCAGATATATATATTGTATATATGTTGGTGCATCAGTTGTCCTTTTTTTTCGGTAATATCCTCGTGTTGTGTTTTATTAAAAATTTAAATTTTTTCCGCTTTCGAGGATGTTACAAGTAGTTTTCAACGGTGAAAGATATACCACAATGAAAAACATGACATATAGTGATACGTGAGATGGAGGGCACCACCTGATTCCAAAGGTGATGGATGGAGAATGGTAAGCTGTAAATTCCTTATTGCTTTAAAATAAAATAGAAAATGAATTACATCTTAATTTAGGCTCAGAGAATCAACTTAGAGTGTGTTTTTTAACTCCTTCAATTTGGATCTTAAAAAATCTTGGCGGTCATAGTTCTTACTTCATGTCTTAAACTTATTCCATTGTTTAATGCAAAAGGATTACGAGTGGAGTCATGATTTATTTCCATCCACAGATGATTCCTAGTTAAGTGGAAATGTAAAACAAAAAAGAGAGTTTTGAGACGACTGATTATGAAGTTTATAAAGATTAAATCTATCTAGTGTGATGAGTCCATAATATTCACGGGTTTCTTCACATATAAACACAAACAAATCTCATGGATGCATAGTACTACTTGGCAAAGAAAAAGATTGGCAGTAGCCATCAAAGCAACATGCAGCAAAGAGGACCCATCACCCATCTTCAATTCATTGGTGACATTGTCGGCTTCAGGATAGAAAGGGTTCTATGTGAAGGATGATCTCTCAATATTGATTTCTTTTTTTTTAGTGTTATCATGGTCATTTTTCATGGACAACCACATCCTACTCGATATAGTAGAGAAATATTGAAGTAGGATAGCACTAACTTATTCTTTCAGAGTAGCCAAGTTCTCACCTAATCACGATTCGATCGTTGAGCTTGGATTCTACATTAATCGAATTCTAGACTAACCGTAGCTAGTTATTGAGGACTTGGTCTGTCACATGAAGATTTGTACTTTTATTTGTTATTACAGTGTTGCAAAATTTGTTTGAAGAATTGAAGTTGGATTGAATGAGTAACTTTGCGCCAAAATATAGCCAAGTTTTGAGAATGAATTTGAACGAGTGACTTTGTAACTTAATATATAAATATTATTTTAAGAAATTTCGTTAATGACTAAATGATGCCCACATGATTAGCTCGCAAATTTTTGTTACTCTTGGTTATAAAGAGATTGGATAGTGTATTTACCATACACAGCATATGGAGCAACTCTAAACTTATTTTCTTTAATTAATACAACTTTTTTACCAGATATATCGCGAAAGGATTTAAAAAGGGGGGGAAAACTTGTAACAACTAGTTGGTTTAATAGTCTTTTATTATATATGCTTTGCTACTACCTTAATACCTCTAAATATTCAAGTTTAGATTTTAGAATATACCATTTACCGAAAATGTACTAGATGATTTATTCTTAACCCCACAAATATGCAAATATAGTTTGGTGTGGTTCCAACTCATGTTTGACTAGTTCTAATTTGCATATAATGGAGCACCTCCTATCCTATTTATGACTTAATTCTCATTTTAATAATGACAACTTGTTAAACATAATAATATGTCATAATGAAGTATTAACAAAGTAGGTTCTGAACGCATACTAACAAGGAGATCTACCTAGATTCAAATCATATTCGACTAATTTTGACTTGCATGTGAGCACTATCATTTGATTAATTTATGCTTTACTCATTCATCTCTTAGAAAATATTTACTTGCATGTTACACGTGATAACATGTTATCCAGTAAATGAAAATGAAACGTTAGCCTAAACTGAATTGAAATCATACTTGTAAATCTTACCGGCCGGTGAACAACTCGATATGAATCTTTCAAAAATTATTGAAATAGTAGATACAACAGTCAAGTTACATGGAATGATGGTAATATACAGATCAATGCCAAATGCATCCATTTATACCAGTGCGGGTTAGATTTCTTTTAGTAGATGTAATTTCTGCCATTTCTGGCTTGTCGGCCATATACAACATATAAACTGTGTCCCACAACAACAGTCTAATTTTCTTTTTGTAAAAAAACAAAACTATAAGAAACATAAACAAAAGGGAAACCACTTCCATTTGCTTTCTAGCTATCTTGGCCCCAAACAAAGCAAACGCAAGTGCCAACAAGAAACAACAAAGGGAAAGCAGAAGCGAAGGCAGGAGAAGGACATGTACTATTTGCCGCAATGACACCTAGAAAATAAATCATAAATGGGAGTGGACAAAATCCAATTCCAAGTTAGCGACCAAAAGAGAGAAGATGCGAATTCTTCTCCCTTTCACAGTTGAACCAACAAAAAAAAAAGGAAAAAAAAAGGGAATGAAGTGATGTTTTTATATATATATGATCCCCCGTATTTCTGTCCTACTTTTGAGGCGATCTTTAATTCAAAATTGGAGGTGACGCAATACCGGATACACAAGGTATATTTTTTGTGGAGTTTCAATCTCAAGACTCGAGGGTAAATTGTCATAAAAAAGAGAAGACTCATAAGAGAAGAAGATTCCCATTTCCCACCCACAAGATGTAATATGTGTGTGTTGGTTTGGTGAGTTAATGGGGTTGAAAGAGATATATTCCTATGATTGGCAGACAACACATTGTACCGCTATTATTCACAAGCAATAAATGGAAAGAGAGACGAAAGGAATGGTGGGTTAAGACGTCCCTCTCACCACCTTGGAGTTTTCTGTTTTTTTTTCTATAAAAAAAATATTGTTATTATTTTTAAAGAAAAGAAAGTGGTGGTACTGTAGAGAGAGAAAGAAGGAAGGTTTTTAATTGTTTTTGTGTGTGAACTTCAGTCTAGGCTGAAAGTCTGCAAGGAAAGAAGCAGATTGCAGGGAATAAAAGACTGTATCATGCACATCTAGTCGGACCTTCAAGTGTAACAAACACCAAGTACACGTGTGGGGGATCCAAATCCAATCTTTCTTTGATTTTGGACCTCAATCTACGAGTAGTCGCATGTTGATTCATCTTAATTCGTCCCCGCGGGGACCAGATATTTCGCTGTACAACTACTACATATGCACAGCACATTTTTTTTGTTTTTTTTTTTTGAAAAAAAGAAAGCTACTACTAAAACCAATACTATATATGTGCTTATGTGGGAACAAAGGAGTGGTTTTTCTCTCTATTGAAATCATCAGTGATCAAGTGTTCACATTGGTTAGTTAGTTCATGTGTCAGGAGAAGCCCATTTGCACACAAAAAAATGTTGGTTTTTTATTTTGGATTTGGTGTTAAGATTGTTGAAACATGGAGAGGAGAATTCACCAGCAAAATCTTTTTGGGTTTGCGTGTGGGAAATAGAGGAATCAAAACTAGTCTATTTAAAGAAACTTTGTGGTTGCAACTAAACATCTTAATTATATAAAAAAATCTACACCAACACTCCTCTCTACCAATCCACCTATATTTATTGATCAACTGTAGTCGGAAGAGACCAGAACATGAACAATTGACCTACGTGTTAATCAATCAATCTAGTGTATCATGAACCTAATCTAACTAGAATCAGACCTAAGAAATTAGAAAAACTCACAAAAAACAAAATGAAGGATGGTGAACAAATTAACTACAAAAGTAGCATTGCTACAGTGCATGTGTTCTTCCCTCTCCAAAATTCTCAAAATCAAAGAGAAGAAAGTGGAGAGTAACCAATCTTACTTGATCACTCCACCAACCTCACCACAATCATACAAAACCATCAATTCATTATACAATCCTCCACCTAATTAATCTCAAAAAGAAGAAGTAACCAATTCATAATTTACCTCAAAATTAAGAGAAAGAGTAAGACGAGAAGAAAATTTAATTAACTCTACCCTTCTTCATGATCACCACCAGCACCAGAAGTCTCACCGGCAGCTTCCGGTTGCGGAGCGGCGGAAGAAGAACTCGCACCGGCCGTAGTAATAGTAGTAGTAGTAGTAGTCGACCTCTTTCGCTTCTTCTTCTCGTAAGGAATCCCCCTGGCTTTCGCCTGCGATTCCCGGACCTCTCTAAGGTAAATTCTCACGGCCCTGGCACCGAAAGGGTTCGATTCGGGCCGGCCTCCATTCTCCTCATAGGCGGCCCGAAGGCGGCCAATAAGGGCATCAAGGGATCCCCAAGCCTGGCGAAGAGGGCAAGCGCAAGGCGAAGGAGGGCTGGGTTGGCCGAAGAAGGTGCAAGTGGAGGAGTGGACTTTGGTCTTGCCGAATTGGTCCAAGTACTTGAGGAACTCTATAACATGAGCGCCGCTACACCGGGAGAGGGTTAGAGGGGGCTTGTGGTTTCTTAGGTATTGTTGGAAGGTGTTCCAATCTCTTCTCTTTTGGGACTCGTACCTACTTAGTGGTTGTTGGGCTTGTTGGGGTGGTGGTGGTGGGGGTTGGGGTTGGGGTGGTGGAGAGGAAGAAGTTGTGGTGGTGGTTGTGGTGGAAGGAGGGGGAGGAGGAGAGGAGGAAGAAGGGTCCATATAATTAAGACCACTATAAGCTTGGTTTGGTTTGGTTTGTGTTGTGTTTATGTCGGGAGATGGTTTAGGGTTTTGAGTGGGAGTTGGAAGTGGTGTGTTTGTGAAAGTATGGTAGTGTTGGGATGTGTTTAGTTTGTGGGGGAGGAATAAGGGTGTTGCGTTGTGTTTGTTGGGATTTTTGGTTTATTATATTATTAAAATTAAGGGTTATGTGCTTGGGTGCAGTACAAAACGATTGTTATTGGATTTTTACATTTGATTTTTTGAATTTTACTTAGATACACTTGATTTCTTCCAAAATTAGTTTGGTACATTTGCTAAGGGGTGTGGGTGTGACCCAATTTAGTAATATAATATGTTATATTATATATTAAAAAAATGAATATTTTGCATAGTAATCCAAGATAATTTAGGAAATTCATTTTTTGGGCAATTTGCGAACTACTCCAAGTCATTTTAAGAAATTCTTATCCTAATCCTTGAATTCTTTTTTTTTCAAAAATATGTATTTAATGTAGAGGAGGTTACATATTTTTGTTTAGATTATAAACTTTATTTTTTCCCTTTTATATACTTAGCAAACACCACTTAATCAAAACACAAATTTATACAAAAAATGGATTTTAATAACATATTATGATTTGTCTTGTGATGCTCTACATTCTACAATATGTCTAACATTATGGATCTGGCTAAAATTTTATGAATTTTGTTGTACTAAAAATCGTCCAAAAATAAGTTTTGACTAGGTGGTTTGTTGGGTACACAAACGAAAAGTCAAAAATTCAATCTAGTTTATGTAACCAATCATAATATTAAATAAAAAGTTTTGAAAAACAATAAAATTCATTGACTCGAAATGAATTTCATGTATTTTCTTGGGTTACTCTGCAAAATATCAAATTTTAAATATAAATTTAACAAATTAAGTAAGTCTACTACTCTTTAAGTGTACTAAAATAATTTGAGAAGAAATCAAGTATACACAAGTAAAAAAAAGTCAAATACAAACATCTAATATGGATTTTTTGAAATGCAGCCAATCAAATAACACTAAAATTAACGTGGGCTTTTTGGTTTTGGTTGTTGAGAGGGGGATTGGAGAGTGGTACGGATGATTGGGGGATGGAGGGTTGGATGGGACGTGAGAAGGAAAATAAGATGTGGAAGGTAGTAGTGAATACGATGGAAGGAGGGTAAAGTGAGATGTGCGGTAATCTAGATTCTACAGTGTGTGAGAGTGTGGGGGCCTCATTCTATACCTCCATCCAACCCATTGGATGATGTACATAGATGGAATTCACATTCGTCTCCTGAATGGAAATGATTCTTCTGTGTAACTTTTAAGTATATGTAAGTGTAGAAAAATCAAAATGAGTTCCGAATTAATTTTCTTTTATTTAATCGAAGTTGGTTACTGTATAGCAATCTCGAGTCTCGACTAAAAGTTGTATGTTTGGATCCTAACAGTAGTTTTGTTACTAGGATTTTCATGTTTTCCTACATGTCCATATGTTGTTCGGGGTTCATGTACATGTTTTCACACATGTTAATATGTATAATGCTATAATTTACTTTAAAAAAGATTCTTTCCTTAACCTACCATTTCTATGTATAGACAGGGTGTATATTTGGATAAAAAAGTTAGAAATATTGTGCTCACATTCATTTCATTAGCATATATGCTAACACTTTAATGATTTATAAAATATCACTTCTTCGCCCTACTATGCAAGATAAGGTCTACTTTTAGATATTAAAAAAACAAAAAATGTTGGTGTTTTTTATAATAATGTTATACGCAATCTAGATCAAATATAGAGTCCACAATTCATTTGTTTTCATGATATGATATAGAATTATAGTGTTACAACGATGTATTATCGAGGCCTATTACCAACTCATCTATAGGATAGTTTAGAATCTTATTTACCAATGATATAGACTTGAACTAAACAAAAAGAATGAGACGAGGGCTTGTTAATTTGAAATAGGCACTACACATCAATATATTAATGGAACCACAAAAGTAAAATAAAAAATAAAAAAATACATTCTTTACGATAGTTGAGTACAAGGATATGATGACATTTTTATCTTTTTTTTTATCATAGATGAAAGTCATGGCATCCATAAATGTCACTACAAACTATTTTAGATAAAACCCGGAAATCATAAGAATTGAACTGTAAATTTACGACAAATATTATTTCCTTTGTAACACTCCAGCTTCGGGTGCGACGGTGCGAGAACGTGGATAATAATTCTTTTGTATTAGCATGATCGAATTGTAAATAATCCATTATTTGAACAGTTATAAATTTATAATGCATTCCTTCAAAATCCCTAAATACACACTTGGTCCTTGATCTCTCGTTAAGGCAAAAGAGATACATAAATTGGTCACATTGGATTCGAGCTGAGTCAATTTTTAAACAAAAAATAACCGAATTAACAAACATACTTTCCTGGACTCACAAAAAGTAAAAAAAATAATCGCAAAACTGTGAAATCACAACCGCGGATAAACTTCAATCCCTTTCAATCTAGTCGATTTCAATCAAAAGCATTTGAATAAGACCCAAATAATTTAATTTACAACTCTACACCAAGGAGACGAAGCAGTATCCATAAACTTCCAGAACTATAACATGATAATTCCAACCAAAAGTTATATGTAACATGAGATGTGAGTACTTGAACCAAGGTCATCAATAATCATGTCACCCCTAGTGAATCATGGTTTCTCTCTCTCACGTTGTAAATCCCTCCATACACCTAACATTTTCTTTCCTCCACGTCGTCTTTTTTTTTTCTATTTTAATTCTTTCACAACAATCAACAAATTACATTAAATAATTACTATTGCAATTACTATATTTAATTAATTAACTCAAAAATAATTATTAATTAATATTAAATTACGAAAATGTTATTTAAAATTAAGGAACCACACTACATATTACATTAATTAAATATTAAATTAAAAAATACAAGAAGACATTGTCAATCTGCATTTCTTCCATAGTGTTGTCATATATTCTCGATTAAATCGGATTTGAGACTCAAATGTTTATGTTTGTCACGCACTCGATCTCTATTGGCCAAAAAAGTAGAGATCGGTTATGCATGTCCTTAAAAATAGGAGTCGGTTATGGAACGGGTCCATAACCGAACGGAGGTGGCATGAGTGGGCTGACCGGGTCAAGCCCCACTAATGCATGCTTCTCCATCATGTGCATTCTGTTTTGGGGAAAAAACTGAATCAGTCAACATGCTCCCCATGTTCTGGTCAAGGATGACCAAGTCTATAACCGTTTGGTTCGGTTATAGCCCATGCATGATTAATATAAGGCACTAAAGAGTGACCTTAGTGGGGAGAGTGGGCATTCGGTTTTGCCCCACTCCTCCACAACCAAAGGAAAGTTAGAGGTGTAGTGAGGATCATGGATTCCCACAAAATGCATGTAGTGGAGGCTCACAACATGTATAAATAGGGGTGCACCTCCAACTTGTGGAAATGGGCGTCACCATTAGGATAGAGTTTCTATTGATCCTTGTGTTTGTTTCCTTCCTTCCTCCACCCATTTAGGGATTGTAATTCTATTGTTTATGGGAATAAAAGAGTCCAATTCCGACAACGTTGTTATTGTGTGCGTTTTCGTTTGTGCTTGTTTACTCTACGTGAAACCGAGGGAGTTGTACGGTTGTGTTAGTGTTTTCGGTGTTTTCTTGCGGGGATAGAGCGTTTGGCCGGGTCAAAGCTCGAAAAAGTCGAAATTTCAGAGTCTCTAAAGGACTCCTAACACGACCGGTGACAGTTACTCCATATCTAATCCTAGTATACGGGGAAAGCTTCCGAATTATACTACTCTCAGGTTTTGTTTAATTTTAATTAATTTCTGGAAGTTTTCTAATTTTCTAGCTTTAATGATATGGAAATTTAAAAATGACAAGCGTCTTTTCTTTTATCTGTTATTTCACATAAATCTGTGTAACCATTATACGGCAAGATGAGAAATTTACCAAAAAATAGGATAACCGTCATGAATAACAAGGTAAATCGCTTAATTAGAGGTATCTTTTGCAATAGTACAAAAATAAAAGTATTGCTGGTATTTATAAATCAATATACTTTTTTCGAAGGCAACGTATTATTCGTAAATAACACACATGTAAAAAAAATTCTTTTTCCGAATTCTTCTTATTCCATTCCCCCAACAAAAGAAAAGGCTGTAGCATGATAAAGTTTCATATTAATATGCATACAACGTTATAACAACATATCTTATACAATAATATATGTTATAACTTAACTTTGAAACTAGGCTGTATCCTTAATTTCCACACGTCTTCTAGATTTATAGTAGAGTACCAGTAGAAGATGACATCATGAGATGGGTGCCTTTTGTCGTCATTTTAATGAATTGATAATCTTTTAATTATTATATTTTAACAAAAGGGTCAAATCTAACATTAGATTTCGGTTTGGATCGTGGAATCAATTGAAGGTTGATTGTACGGCCCACTATTGCTAAATATCGTAATTTTCTATTAATCTGGACCTAACTTTCATATTGATATGTATTACATCATTTGCAGGCCCGATAAGAAGGGCACATCGCATTCAACTTGTTATTGGAGAGAGAAGGTACATAGTTGATGCTTGCAAGCTATGTACTCTACAGATATATATAATTTCCTATTTAAAACATAATGATATATTAATTAATATTAAGGTAAGGATTTAGCTACGTAAGAAATCATCAAAGTTCTAGATGAGAACTCGTTGTCTGCAGCGTAGATATATGACGACACGTACGTCCATGGTAAAAGGGAAGCTGACACGTAGAGTTGTTCATATATATGATTTTACAGAATAATTAATTTAATTACTGATATGACCCGCTTTATGTGTCTATACTAATGAATTAGAACAATGAAAGGTGATGCCAACGAGTGATCAAGGCTTGTATACGCCAAAGAAAATGATTTCTTTACCTTTTTTGATTCTAGCTAGTGAAAGAGGTTATGAAAAAAAAAAAAATAAAGAAAAAATTGTTTTAGTATAAAAAAAAACAAAATTTGTTTTAATGTCAATAACAAAAATGAAAAAAGGAAAACTCAATCCTCTCTCTCACCTTGTTCTATCTCCTCTCCGGCTCTCTTTCAAGTTCTCTCCAAATCAAAGAAGAGAGAGATGTGAAAGAGAAATGAGAGAGGAGAGAGAAGTAAAAGAGAAAACGGGAGAGAACTAGAGAGAGAAGCTAGGAGAAAAGAGAGGAGGGAGAACTGAGGAGAAGATAGAAGTGAGAAAGAAGAGTTGAGTTTTTTTTCATTTTTAATTTGTGTTATTAATACTAATGACGTTTTATTTTAGGAGAGTTTTTTGTAAATTTTTTAGCAGAAAAGATGACGGAGTGAGGGTGCACTCAAGTAAAAAAAGGAAACATGTATATGTGCACATGTGATCATGTCAAATTCTTTTAAGAGCCTAGCATTACGAGGAACCATATATAATATCTCATAAATATTTCCCTTCACAACCGAACATCCACCAATAAATCATGAAATCCTTTTGGCTAAAGAAAGGCATGATCGTTAAAAGAAAATAAAAATACAAGAAAGCGCATGGCATGCATAATAACATATGATGGCATTGGATTCTCTTTACACTTGTTTTATATTAATAATAAAGCTGATCAGATAGTGACCCTATATGCTTCATGTCTTTACGATAATGCAACATTGAATGCATTCATCTTTCTTAAACATAATCAATAGACACCATTATTGCATGAGTACCTTGAAGAATAGGAGTCCAGCCTAATATCAGTTTTATGATATCATTTTGTTTTGTTACTCTTAAGATCCTACCTATATCGCCTTGCCTTACTCGAACTTCATAGCAATTGGTCATCATTGTTGTTTTCTTGTTACGATTGTACTCAAATAATGAAATATTTTATGAAAATGTATTACTTTGTTTAATTTCATAGCCTCACCAACAATCTTTGACTTACTTCTTTTTTCTTGATCTTGATGAGGATTGCCAATTTTAAGAGGATAACAGAAAAAATATGTTACAGTAGAAGTTAAGTTTTTGTTTAAATGTAACAATTAAAGTCTTTATCAGATTGCTCAAAACAATATAAGAATAACCATTGCATTTGGGAATATGTGCCTTTTCAAGGGGTATGCAAGTAAAATACTAAACATGAAGAAATTATATACAAAGGAAACTAATACATATTCTTACGTGGTTAATTATATATTTTTAGAAGAATCATCGATATTCAAATTTCCTTAAATGTAGTATTTTAAAACCGAAATCTAAACCTCATTTGTTCACCATCACCATGACCATCACCATGACATAGAAGACACAAGATCACACAATAAACTCTAATTATGTACTCCACAGTAGAGCAGGATTTCCATATAAAAGACCGAAACATAACATCCAAAGCATAGGTTTCCATATCATCATGATTATGTTATCGTTTGATTATTAAGATTTTGTCCTTAATGATGTTGGTAATGTGAACTTGTTAATGGTTGGCCCACCACTTATGATGGGTCCCAAATCCCAACTGGATTAGATCCGAATGACATAAGCGAATAGGTCTAACACGTGAAGAGGCCGGACCCCCAAGTAAATGTAGGTGTTAGTGTTACGGTGGTTGGTAGGTTCCACACTTCCACTTCCATCACGAGAATAATAGCTAATTAAAAGTGAGTTTGTAGAATAAAGATTGAGACATCGCAACTGTTTCTTTTCTTGTAGTCTGCACTTGACGTGAAGAAATTGGTTTTGGTGTTTAATTGTTGTTTCACGTTAATTGGAATTTTGATAATAAAAAAAAGAACTACTGAACGTCGCCCCAAAACTACTTAAATCGCCATTAACATTATATTTAATACTCATATCGTCACGTGTCTTTAAACAAGATTTTTGACTCAGTTTTACTAACATTCCTAGTACCAACACCACGAAAATGTCTGACGAAGCACCTAGATCAGGCGAAGTAACGGAGGTGAATTTTTTTTTCCGACTCGGGCGTCTGGCTAAGACGCTTGTACCATCGTGGAGGCGTCTGGCTGAGACGCCTCCACCATGGTTGAGGCGTCTTAGCCAGACGCCTCCACGATGGTACATGCGTCTTAGCCAGACACCTATACCATGCACTACTACAGAAAAGATCATATACGTCAGATGTTAAGGCATATACACGTCGGATATCAGCACCCTCACATCCGACGTGTATTCGCACGGCGTCTATTCTTAGACGTCGGACGTCTATTGTCCAGTCCAAGGAATAGACGTCGGATATTCAAGACATCCGACGTCTATTGTCCAGTCCAAGGAATAGACGTCGGATGTTCAAGACATCCGACGTCTATTGTCCAGTCCAAGGAATAGACGTCGGATGTTCAAGACATCCGACGTCTATTGTCCAGTCCAAGGAATAGACGTCGGATGTTCAAGACATCCGACGTCTATTCCTAAACATTGACAAAAAAAATAAATAGCATCCTGCACAAACACAAACATACAAGCATATATAGACAATCATTCATTCATTCATTACAAAGAAATGTACAACACAAGTCTTCAGTTGCCACGTCGAGAATTTCCTCCATGTATCTCATCACGTAGTGTGGGCTGAAAGGAAAGGAAAAGGAAAAAGTTGTTAGTTAGTGTATTAATTAGGATTTTAGCTAGGTAAGGAGGAGACACCTTGAAGAGTTTGTTGACAATTTTGCAGACCAAGGTCTTGGGAAAACCAAGCGGACGCATGGCGTCGACGACGATGTTAATCCACTTTAAATCTACCTGCAGACAGAGGAAGGTAGGTTTAAAGATGATTAACGCCACCGTCGACGCCATACAATTACTTGTACATCATTGTTCGGTCATATCGATGTAAATAAAATGCTGAGCAGACCGTATCGCCTTCACATACGCCGTGTGAATATTTTTATCTATCTAATTATTCAAACATAATTAGAAAAGTGAACACATCATTGTTAGAGGAAATAAACTACAAATGAACAAAAATAAAGCTTTACTTACATGGAATCTGACGTCCCCATAGTGGAACTGTAGTGGCGGAGGAGATCGCGGGATGGATCGGAGAAATCAGACGGGATGGATCGGAGGAATCAGACGGGATGGATCGAGGAATCGGATCGCGGCGGCTAGGGTTTCGTATTTTCTGTCTGGAAAGAGTGAAAGAAAACACAACTGTCTGATTTCTTTTAAAGACATATAGACGTCGGAAATTGCATATCTCCGACGTCTATTCCCTGACGTCACCAATAGACGTCGGCTTCTGTGAAGTCTGACGTCTATTCCCTGACGTCTATTGAATATAGACGTCGTATTATAACAGACGACGTCTATTGGGTATAGATATCGGAGTTATATGAGGCCGACGTCTATTCGATCTTCTCTATATTAGACGTCGGCCTTTGTAACAGCTGATGTCTATTAGGCGACGAGTATTCCCAATTCTGCAGTAGTGATGGTCTAGGCGTCTGGCTAAGACGCCTCAACCATGGTTGAAGCGTCTTAGCCAGACGCCTCCACGATGGTATAGGCGTCTTAGTCAGACGCCTCCACGATGGTACATGCGTCTTAGCCAGACGTCCCGTTTTTTTAATTTTTTTGTCAAATTAAAATTATACGGTGTGTTATCTCAAATTATTTGACGTTTCTTTGCAAGTTTTCGGTGGTAACCGGTCGGATTACAATAAGTTTTTTGCAAGTGATGAAGATTCAAAAAACTTCCAGATCCAACATTTTTTAAGATCCAAAATCCCCCGACGGTAAAACATCATTACTTACAAATACCACCTCGACAGGTCGTTCGGGGGTCTCGCTAGAGCGGGGTTCGTTCGGGGGTCTCGACAAATCCCCCAGAGCGGGGCGTCTGGGTAAAACGCCTCCCCCATGGGCAGGGCGTCTGGGTAAAACGCCTCCCCCATGGGGGAGGCGTCTTACCCAGACGCCCCCTCCTACGTGGGGCGACTCCGTCGGACGCCCGTAATTTTTTATTATTTTTTATTATTTTTTATTAAAAAGATGTTAGATATTTTACCTGATTCGAGTACACTAGGGCGTCCGTTGGCTCATTGCTGACCTCCAAAACATTATTTTTTATGATTATAAGAGGAAGATGAAGAGAGATGTGTGATAGGAGGGTAAAATGTGGCGTTATAGCAGTAGAAATGAGAGAATGACAAAATAGTAATTTCAATGGGCAATTTAAGTAATTTTGAGACGATGTTTAGCAATTTAGTAAAATAATACTTGAACTTTTCACCCTAAACGTTTTTAAATTTGTACAAACTGGTTCCGTTAATTATTGCAAAGGTCTTCTACAATCAATTCGAAATTGAGAAGACACCACGTTGGTTTCACATCGTTTGGATTTATCAAGCTGGATATAACTTTTGTTTTCTTCGCAAAATTCAAATAATTGGGAAATGACAACGCAAACACCACCAATTCGACTAAAGATGGCTCAACGGCAGATATTGTCTCATGAAATTAAAACCGAAAAAGACATGAGGTTGACAAAATTCTACCGACGTTTCAAATTAAGTGTTCAAACCCGTCAACAGATGAACGGATAGGGTTCTTCAAAGTACTTACAATCTTCTAAGGTTCCTTTCTCGAATTCAAAGATATTGGGATGCCCGGCCGCGAGATGGATTCCGAAATTTGGAAAAATTATTAGTTCAGACCATAAGAAATACGCTAAACAAAACAACAGCAACATGTATCTAAATGGGGCCGTCGAGATCTTCTATTCGAATGGGTCACACCCTTTTCAAATCCCTCACGTCAACCTCACAGTGATGGAATGGCTGGAGACAATGTTTAATGCCCTAGGCTACTAATAATAAAGGAAGATGAGGCATTCCTGTTCACCTGGTGCATGCATGCAAATGAACGACTTTCGTCTTTATTATATTTATAAAACGGATATAAATATAATTATTTTTTAATTTTTATATTACATAAAACTTGCTTTCGATGTATCAAGTCTACTCATCTGGCCTTGAACTAAAACTTCTCATACTTTAGCAATGGTCCGATAGGTTAAACAACTTTTAATTCCGCAATTTTTAACTGAACTGCTAAACATCGCCCCAAAATTACTTAAATCGCCCTTTGAAATTACCAAATTGCCCTTCCTCCTATTTTTGCTTATATATCTCACAATTTCACTCTTTTTTCAAAACTTTCTCTTCCTATACCTACTACACAAGATTACGAATGTCTCGGAGGCCAGGGAAGCAGCCAGCAGTTCCCCCGGTGTACCCGTATGAGGTAACATTACGTTATTTATTTGTTTTTTAAAAAAAAAAAAAAAAAAAAGTCGTCGGCGTCCGAGGGAGACGCCCCCCGCATGGGGCGGGCGTTCGAGGAAGCCGCTCCCCCTATGGAGGGAGAAAGCATGATCTTCCTACTCGGCTCTATCATACTCGGCTTCTGAAGTAGAAAGCATGATCTTCCTCCATCTTCCACGCCTCAAAGTCTCTGCCATCTCCTTATTCTTGCCGAATACGTGGTATGCGTAATTCAATACGTCTTTGTTGATGTGCCATGTGCAGAGTAAATGAGCAGAGTCAGGAAAAACCTCTCTCACTGGTCGCATAAGGCCTAACTCCCGGTCTGTTATTATTGCAGTCGGGCTGACAGTCCCCAATAACAGATCTCTCAACTTCTCAATCACCCACAAATAACTGGAGTAAGATTCATCCATCAAAATCGCATATCCAATAAGGAAATTCATGTTTGCTGGTGTGACCCCAATCATTTCGAACAAAGGCATCTTATACTTGTTCGTCTTGTAAGTCGAATCCATGCAGATAACGAAAGGATATGTCCGCAACAACTGGACTGACGTCGGATGTGCCAAAAAAGCGTGAGTTACGACATCAGTTTTTGGATCCGCCATAATCCAATGTAAGTACTCACACTGCACTGCTTGGTAGAGAAACTGCTGGACGGGATTCCGATCTTCAGATTTTGTCCTCCTCATGTAATCTCTGAAATTATAAATATGCCTTTGATTTGGATTGTCCTCCGGGAATTTTTCTTTTACTGCCTTCAAGATGTTCCGTGGTTTTGCTTGCGCCTCTGTCATATCACGAACAATCTTCTTCGCCCCAGAACTTAGACCACTAATTTGACGATGACCCTCTGGATAAACTGCCAGTCTGTGGTTGTGATGTCCGTGAGCACTATTATAAACCACAACCCATCCATCACGATCTCGTCGCTCCACCACTTTTATTAAGAAACGGCAACCGCAACCCTTTCTTTTGGTGTTTCTTCGAAGTGCAGTATCCATATCCCGAGACTCCATTTGATTTCGCCGGTCGCATCTCAAATAACAATCCATCCGACTATCTGATCTTGTTTTGTACGACGACACGACCAAAAAAAACTCAGCTCCGATAGCTACTTGTTTGACCCATTTACATGCTTCATCGATTGTTTCAAAGATTTGTGTAGTTTGAAATAACTCACTGTAATCCACTCCATCACCACCGAAATCTGGAACCTACAAAAATAAAATCGAAATTAAAAAAATAAAAAAATAAAATCGAAATTAAAAAATTTAAAAAATAAGGTCGAAATTAAAAAACAAAATCAAAATCAAAAAAAAAAACAGGCGTCTGTATTAGACGCCTGCCCCATGGCTGGGGCGTATGTGTTAAACGCCTTCCCCAACGGTAAGGCGTCTGCGTAGGACGCCTTGCCGTAGGGAAGGGCGTCTAATACAGACGCCTTACCCATGGGGAGGACGTCTACATAAGACGCCTCTCCCATTGTGTAGGCGTCTGCGTTAGACGCCTCGGCCATGGGGAGGGCGTCCTACGCAGACGTCCTCACCATGGGGGAGGCGTCTAATGCAGACGCTCGGCCCAAAAATTTCCCCGCGCCAGGCTTACCTCACCCGATGCATCACCCTCGCCAGACATTTTCGTGGTGTTTTTACTGATAAATTATGAATATACAAGACCATAGGCCTTATTTATAGACACGGGACGATTTGGGTATTAAATATATTGTTAAGGGCAATTTGGTAATTTCAAGGGGCGATTTAAGTAGTTTTGGGGCGACGTTTAGTAGTTCCCATTTTTAATTAGGAAGAATACGTCTAACGTCTAACGTTTGAGCGGGCAAAAATTAGAATGGATCAAGGCTTTTTAATAAATAAATAAATTCGCATAGTCAATGTTGACCGGTTTATTCGGCAGGAGAAGTACGACTGGGTTACTTGGTCAAGCCTATTTTCCATAATAATAGAAGATATGAATAATATGATTATCCAGTCCGCCTGTCGTCGTTCATTTGCTGTATAAAAAGCTATATACTTCTGGGGTCCGATTGCCAACAACATTTTGGGTTGATTTGTGGAAAATCCATGTAGATTTTGAAAAATAATTGACAAACGGGAAAAAAAATAGATGGAGAATTTTTTGAAACTTTAAATTCCTATGAAAAGGTTGCACGATATTCTTTTCCGATTCGAATTCACGTCTCATGTTGAGATGAAGTTCCTTTCTCTAGAGCATTTCCATTTCCTTGTTATCGTCGTCCTCCTCCTCCTCGACATAGGTTATTTTTCCTTTATCGTTCATGTTCCTTTTATTTTCTTTTCTTTTAGAGAACACATCAAGTGGGTGGGTTATTAAGGAGGACTCATCAAAGTGTGGTTGAATAGGGGAAAGTAATATGATTATATTCTTTTGAAATGAATTCCCAGTTGATTCATGCGCATATTTTGTTCATATACTTTCGTCATCACATGCTTCTACTAATCTAAGAGACATAAATGCATTCACCAGGAAAACTTAGTGCGGTTGAGATTCATAAATGCATTCACCAGGAAAACTTAGTTGCCGAACAAAACCAATCCTAAAATACGTAGTGGAACGAAAATAACAAATCCAATGAATAAAGAAATCAATAATTTAAATTCATAAACAATTCATCACGCAAAATACGCAAAAACACAAGATTTAACGTGGAAATCTAATGCGGGAAAAACCACGGACGACACAATTTCAATCTATTATAGAGAAACGTATTACAATGGAGGCTTATAGAACACACAACCAACCAACGAGAATTCTCAGCTGAATTTGATCCAACCGAATCTAAAATGATGATCTCTTTCTCTCTTCTCTCAAGAATGCAAAATAGACAATAATAATTAGGTAGTTATAAAGGGGGATGAAATTGTCTTTATATAGTAGAACAAAACAAGTATTAATTGCTTCAGAATAGGGTGGAGAAAAGTACATAACGTGAGAAAAATAATCCAGAACGGTCGACCAGAACTTAAGTTGTAGCACGATCTTGAACTGCATCGGTCGACTGGAACTTTTCAAGTACTTTTCCTGGATCTCCAACTGCGCAACCAGTCGACCGAATAGGTCCTATCGGTCGACTGGAAACTTCTAGGTACTTTTCCTGGATGAACAAAACGCATACACGGTCGACCGATTGAGAGAACCTGGTTGACCAGAAACTTCCAGACACTTTTTCTAGATGACAGACTACGCTACCGGTCGACCAAACTTATGGCCCGCTCGACCGTTTTTACTGTTTCCCGCGGAAATACTTGATTTACATATTCAAGGTAAAAAACAGTTACATGTGTGGACCGTATGGTTAATAAAGGTCTTTAAAAGAACTTTTGACATATATCATGACAAATACGTTGTTTGGTATCTTTTGATTCAAAACACGAATCCTGACGTGATTGAAAAGAAGAATGTTGTAAGCAGATTGCTAGGGCTCGGCAACATCGAGGTTGAGTTTTGCTGATATGATTCGTTTCAATCGATTTGAAATGAGTTAATTACATTATAATGTAACTTAATTATGATTACAACATTCAGTTACTTCAACTAAGTAAAGGAATGGATGCGTGGATATATTGTTAATTATACGGTTGTGTTGCACCTTGTACGTTTCTTAAGTTTAGGTTTGTTGTTTGGTTGGTCGTAGGGAGTTTGAGTTTGGTTTCTCTAGTTAATTCTTCCACTGTGATTTGTTTGGTTGTTTGTATCGCTTGTAACCAAACCGCAAGGCTATGAAATTGGGTCTTTGCTTGGGTACAATTACGCAAAATAAGGCGCTTACAAGTGTACCATGAGCAATTACCAAACCAAGGAAGCAATATTATTGTTGGTCAATTTCAAAGCTTCGCAGGTTTGTCCAAGCGAAAAAAAACCAACAAGTTATCAGTTCCTATTTCGACATGTAATATTAGACAATTAGAAATCAACCAACTACAGGATCAAAATCGGTTACAAGAACTCTGTGTACGTACTCGTATAGCCTTACAGGTTTCTTAGCATTTGTTGCACTAAGCTAATTAATAATAAGTAAGATTTTCGGCAGGACCGTCTCGGAAATTTTTGAGGTCCTGTGTGAAAATAAACAACGAGACTCCTAAATTTTAAAAAAATTGTCCTCCTAGTTTAAATAATAAAAATTTCACTAACTTAATGCAATACTAATTGAATTTTTTTTGTCTTCTTAGCAATATTTGAGACAAATTTATCAATGTTTATGTGTTATTTATGTGTTAACACTAATTTTATTCGCAACCCAATAAGTTCATGTACAAGTTTTTTTTGAAGCCCCTTCAAAATGAGGCCCGGATTGAGGCCCGAGCAGGAGCTCACCCTGCTCCTGCTATTGGGCCGGGCCTGATTTTCGGTAGTTTTAAGTTCTAATTGTGCCATGAAAGAGTAATTTATATAGGGAAATATATAATCTATGAGCAAACAACTGAGTACAAAATAAAAATGCTGCGTGACTTGAATATATAAAATAAAATCAACTAAAAAAACTTCTTGAATTCTACTGATGTCTGAGGTTAACTACTAGTATAACTAGTTTTATAAATTTGTAATAGCCAACTACTTATTTCCTATTAGTGTTAATCTATGCATTGATTGGGAGTCATTGGACTGTCATCGTTAGTCTTTTTTTTTCAAATTAAATTGTCATGCACTTCATGGTTCATTTAGTTTCGGTAAAATTTCCAAAATAAAGTAAGCATCTTACAAAATGCACATCAATCTCAAATTAAGAGAGGTAAATCATAAGATTATTAGCTATAAACTATCACTAGTGCAAAATGTTCAATAGCCGTCACCGAATAGACGTCGGATGTTTGGACATCCGAGGTCTACAAGTTTGTATAAACGTCGATTTTTAGTATAACCGACGTCTATACCTCCTCAAAGAAGAAAATATTTTTTGTTTATTTTTTTGGATTTATTTCATATAAGAATTATGTGCATTTAATTTGTATCAGAAATAACGTAATTTTTTGGGATTTATTTTGTGTAAGAATTAACTCATTTTTTTGGGATTTGTTTTTTATAAGAAATAACGCAATTTTTTGGGATTTATTTCGTGTGAGAATTTATGTGGATTATTTTGTATAAGAATAATGTGGATTTAAAAATAATTACATCATTGTAACTATCACATGTGTGTTGTAAACATGTGTGTGTATGGTAACATGTTTAGTCTCACATTGGAGAAATTTTTTTATTGGTGGAGTTAAAGTACTCCACCACTCATTTACTTCTAAATGAGAGTTTGGTACCACACTACAAAATGCAAGTGAGATACATATAAATATTTAATGGTCAAAAGATTGACAGTTAAAATGGTTGCAATGGTTACAAGATATGGTAGCCGACGTCTATAGGGCGTATTTTTTATTAATTATTGTTATTGCAATGTATAGACGTCGGATGTATAACATGACTGACGTCTATAGGTCTTGTTGTAGGTATAGACGTCGGTCAATCTATATACCCGACGTCTATATGGCGTAATAGTTTAGTCGCACATCGGAGAATTTATTTTTGTTGGTGTGATTGATGTACTCCACCACTCATTTACTACTGTACGCGAACAACTTGGGCACCTAGGCATGTTGGGCTTGATATTCGTGATTATTTGTCAAAAGATTGGCACTTGGGGCACTTGGGCTTGATTAATGTGAGTGCAGAATGCCCGATATAGGTTGCAATGTATTTTTTTGGTTAATTAACATATAATAGGCGTCGATCGTATATCGTTGTCGTCTATACACTGTAGACGTCAGTCTTATATAGCTGACGTCTGTACAACAAAAAATAGACGACAAGAAAATATACGTCGGGTACTTAGACCGTCGAAATCCGACGTCTATACCCCTGTATATCCGACGTATATGAATTTTATTACACTAGTGTATTATTCCAACAACTTAATTAGACGGAGATCAACCAACGACATGAAATGTGTAAAATAGAAGTTGAGGGAAAAACACACTCATTGCAAATTCGAACAACTCAAAGAAACTCACCAATTTCATCATTCACTAGTTATCACATACAATCTCTATATATGACGAAATCACCCCATAATACCACAACTCTACTTTATTTAACTTTTCGTGCATGTATCCATCGTAAATATTGTGATATATACGTTGCATGAGAGAGAGAAAAACTGAACAAAAGAATATTAAACCAAGATTCTGAAAACCCTAGGACGAAGCTAGACAAGATGATCACATTTGATCAACTCATCTTTAACGACGTACTTCTTCGATGTTGAGTTGAACTTCCTAAACCTCTTCCTTCCCCTTCCCTTCATACATCTTCTTGTTGCTCAACTTGTAGGTCTCCTTTTTCTTTTTGTTGTTCATCCAATCATTCACAAGTGGCGTAACATCATTGCGGTTCACTCGCAGAATGGACTTCACTTTGGTCGAAACAAAGGTGATACCACTTCGGAAATCCAAACATCTCCAGATTCTCCATTGAAAGAACGTCGGTCCCGACGATTGAGGTTGGTCAAGGAGGCGGTCGGAGGAAGAAGGAGTCGAACTTCGGGACGACGATGGAGTGGCTTCGGAGTCATCACTGCCGGAAAGGCAACAACAGTAGAGACAGACGAGAATCAAAACCACCACTAAAGCGTCCCGGATGGCCGAAGACTCACCTACTCCTTCCATTGCCACAAGTCGACTCTTAGAAGATGTGAGAGAATTGATTTGTGAAGAATGAAGGAAAGATCGAGGTGAGTGTAATAATTAAGCATATGAATTAGTCGTTGGTTCATTTAATGTACACATGTATAGAATCTATAGGCCCATCAAGATTAGACAGACTTAAGCCCATCAAGTCCAGAAGCAAAAGAAACGATAAAAGAAGGCAGTCAAATACGATTTTATTGGAGGACATTGAAGCAAAAAAGCACAAGAATTTGTGGGACATCGACACGACAGTGTTGCTTTTCTCAGTCCGTGCGTCCGTACAATTCAGTCTGTGAGGTTTATTAATCACTACGCATCCCAATAACTGTTTTACAGGCAACCATTTCCTTTGCCATCTGGATCTGAAATGGCAGACCTGCCATACAGGTCATCACTAACCATAGACGATCCGGTTATCAGCTCTCTCTCTTCAAAATCAGTTTTCTCTCTCTTCTACATCAGCTTTCTCTTTCCTCAACCTACCTTCTTCTCTTTCCTACACTATTCATCTCTTAACCACAACCTAACACAACCCACAACAACCTACCTCTCTCCTCCACATCATCTTTTATTTTCACTCACTTTTATTATATTCCAAAATCAATTATATTTACTCAAAACATTAATAATTCAAACAAATATTTATTAATAAGCAAATAATTATTTTTATCAATAAAAAACAAAATACATATTTATTTAAACCATTATACGTAGCGTAATACAATAAAATATTACATTACCTTAATTTCATTAAAATGAAAATGCATACTACTAAAAAAATTAATTTGAGGTTCCCCCGAATCGTTGCCATATGTGCTCGATCAAGTCATATCTTAGGGCGAGATGCCTGTTTTTTTCACGAGTGCGTTCTCTGGTGTCCATATACGTATCAAGATTGACAACACGACCGGTGGAGAACTGATTCGAACCCAGAGTTGATGTGCCCCCTAAGTTGGGCGGGAGGTCCTCATCAAACTCCGTTGTATCATAAAGAGTGGAATATGAGTCTCGTTCGTCCTCTACTATCATGTTGTGCATTATGATGCACGCAGTGATGATCTTGCTCAGCAGGTCAACGTTCCACGCAAGAGCAGGAGCTTTTATGATTGCCCACCGCGCCTGCAGCACTCCAAATGCATGTTCGACGTCTTTACGCACTCCTTCTTGACATTGTGCAAATAATCTGTCCTTAGGAGTTTGGGGGTAAAGGGATAGACTTCACGAAAGCTGCCCACTGCGGATAAATACCATCTGTAAGGTAATATCCCATATTATAAGGATGACCGTTGACAGAGTATTGGACAGTAGGCGCACGTCCTTCTAAGACATTATTAAACACAGGAGACCGCTGAAGGACGTTTAGGTCGTTACAAGACCATGGAACACCGAAGAAGGAATGCCATATCCAGAGGTCATACGACGTTACAGCCTCTAGAATAACATTGGGTTTTCCACTACGTCCTTGGAATTGTCCTTTCCAAGCAGATGGACAATTCTTCCATTGCCAGTGCATACAGTCGATGCTCCCCAACATTCCCGGAAAGCCTCGTTGCTCAGCAACGTGTAACAGCCTTGTCAAGTCCTCTGATGTGGGACTTCGCAGATATTCTTCCTGAAAGTTGAGTATGACCCCTTCCACAAATTTTTGGAGAGACTTTCTTGCCGTTTCCTGGCTCATCCGCAGGTACTCGTCCACGTTATCAGCCGATACACCATAAGCTAACATTCGGAGAGCTGCAGTTATTTTTTGCAGTCCTGATATTGCAAGTCGCCCTGTAGCGTCTGACCTTCGTTGGAAGAACACCTCGGAGGCCTCAACTGCATTTGATATTCGGAGGAATACATGCTTCCTCATTCTAAACCTTCTTCTGAAAATACTAGGACCATACACAGGATCGTCAGCAAAATAATCAGAATATAGATTGGCGTAACCTGTTTCTCTACGTCTATCGGGACCGGTTTTCCTTCTAGCTCGAACTTGCCTTCTTACAGGTGGACGAGAGGTATGCTGCGAAAGGTAGTCTATTACTTCCTCAGTTACTTCGTTTCCCTCATCGTCAGAGGAATTACTTGTTGAGGACGGAACACTACTAGCAGAAGACATATTTCTGCCACACGTTGATAGTGAATGTGATTGTGGATATGCCTTAATCCCCTATTTATGGAGAAAGTGTGCAAGGTTGTGAAAAAGTGGGTGAGGTTGTGGTTAAGAGTTTGAGGTTGTCATTGGGGTCGTGAGGTTGAGAAAAAGTGGGTGCGGTTGTGGTTAAGTGTTTGAGGTTGTCATTGGGGTCGTGAGGTTGAGAAAAAGTGGGTGCGGTTGTGGTTAAGAGTGTGAGGTTGAGAAAAAGTGGGTAAGGTTGTGGTTAAGAAAATGAGATTGTGCTTGGGGTCGTGAGGTTGAGAAAAAGAGTGCAAGGTTGAGAAAAAGTGGGTAAGGTTGTGGTTAAGAGTTTGAGGTTGTGAAAAAGTTGGTAAGGTTGTGGTTAAGAGTTTGAGGTTGTGGTTGGGGTTGTGAAAAAGTTGTGAGAAAGTGGTACGGTTGTGACAAAGTGTTGCGGTTGTGGTTAAGATAGAGGTGTGGTTGTGAGAAAGTGGTGCGGTTGTGACAAAGTGTTGCGGTTGTGGTTAAGAAAGTGAGACAGTGGTGCGGTTGTGAGATAGTGTATAAATGCCACACAAGTCCTTCGAAGTCATCACACCATCTAAACACTGAAACATCCATTTCAAAACTTCACTGACAATGTCGTCACCTGAGAGTAGTGATTCTCACGAAACGTCTCTCCCAAGTCGCCCTCCCTTCAGTGGATTCGGTTTCTCCCAATTCACCGACCCATCTTCCTACTACAACCCAAACTTCGCAAGTGGTTCCCAACCTCCACCACCTCAAAACCTTTACTACCCCAGTGGGTCCCAAAATCCACCGACGCACAACCCTTACTACCATAGTGGGTCCCAACCCTTCTACCAGTACCAAAATTCTCAACATCCACCGCCGCAAAACACGTTCTACCCGTACCAAAATCCACCACCGCAAAACCCGTTCTACCCGTACCAAAATCCTCAACATCCACCGCAGCCAAATGTACTTCAGATGTATTCTGACATCCTGAGTAATGAGTCGACTGAGTTCCAACCTCATGAAAATGTAGACCATTGTCCAGCAAACCTATCTCAACAGTCACCAAAAACAAACACGGTAAGCAAATGTGGTTGGTCTTGTATGGAAGACGAGGCTCTCGTTTCTGCTTACATCTCCGTTACCACGGACACGGTAGTGGGAACGAACCAGAAAAATAACCAATTTTGGGCGAAAGTAAAAATTATATACGACGACGCCGCCCTTACTAATTACCAACTCTCACCTAGAAACCAAGAGGCAATCAAAGGTCGTTGGAGGAGAATAAATCACG
Source organism: Triglochin maritima (assembly GCA_963682175.1). NCBI lineage: Eukaryota > Viridiplantae > Streptophyta > Magnoliopsida > Alismatales > Juncaginaceae > Triglochin > Triglochin maritima. Next base: position 2,045,381 of record OY821774.1, read on the forward strand.
CAACAAGCAAATGGGCGGGCATCTATGACGAAGCAACAAGACGGATGACAAGTGTACAAAACGAGGATGACGTGATGAAAGAAGCTCATCAAATTTACCAGAGTGAGACCAACACCGGCTTTCAATACTCACACGCCTGGAGAGTTTTGAAACAATACCCAAAGTGGAGATCCTTGGGCTCTATACGCAATTTTTCGAGCAGACAATCTTCCGGGTCTTCCAATAAACGAAGTTGTACTGACCCGTCTGGCTCCGAGTCCTCCACTAAACGAAGTCGGACAGAGCCATTCGAAGAGGAAGGCCATGAAAGCTCGCCTCCTAATTTTCCTACGATGATCCCTGAAAATTTCGCACATCCTCAACCTCGTCCTACCGGTATCAAAAAAACCAAAAAGAAAGGTAAAGCGGTAGCCGATGATGAAGAAGTGCATGTTACAAACCTGGTTGCTCGTCTTGCTGAACACACTACCGTAAAAGACAAAGAACTGGCATTCAGAGAACGCAAGTTGGAGTTTCAAAGAAAGAAAGAGAACCGACGTGCTAAGGAAAAACTCTATGATATATACGTACAACTACTGAAGCTTAAAGAGCTGGGTTTAATGACTGAGGAGGACGAAATCCAGCTAGCAAATGTACGTAAGGAGTTGATGTCATTTTCCGTTTAAGCGTTGTAAATCTGTTTTAATTTCAATTAAGCGGTGTATTGTAGCTTTGTTCCGATCTAAGTGTGCTAATATAGTTTTAATATAAAATTATTTACGAAATAATATCCCCACGTATTTAAACCAAATACAAATTAAATACAACATCTTCAACAAATAAATAATACCCCAACATATTTAAACCAAACAAAAATTAAACCCAATATCTCCAAAAAATAAATCAACCTAACATCTAAAACAAATATTTAACCAATAAATATTTAACAAAAAAAATAAAACTAAAAACTAAAAAAAAAATTACAAAAAAAAACCCGGACACGCCACGTGGCGCGTCCGGGTTGGCTGACCTGGGACGACCGGGTCGTCGACCCGGGCGAAGATGACCTGGGTCATCTTCGACCCAGGTCCCAGTCATCTTCGCCCGGGTCGACGACCGGGGAAAAACCCCCGTTAAGGGATGGCCTAACTACATCTCAATTTGTTCACCACAATCACATCATCCCCCAGATTGATGCACAATTCCAATGGCTCGATTTTCAAGCCTTAAAATTGCTCGACACAAGTGAATGGCATGCTTGCATGAGCCTCAATCATATGTTTCGAACTGCGGTTGGATTATATTTTCAATGGTTATCATATGTAGTTATGCACTTCACCTCACCTTGAATAGTTAAAAGACTTGCAACTTATCAAAATTGTAAATCTAATAGGAAAAAAGTTTCGGGTACTGAATTTATTATTAAAAAAAATTAACATCTAAATCTGACTTTTCACATAACAAATTTATCCCAAAAATGTAAATCTGAATTCTTTTATATATATCCAAAAACTTATGGGCATGACTCTTCTCGTTCAAACAACAAATCGATTCCAAAGTCTCACTATCACGATTTTATTCATTGATATCGATCGATAAACTTTTGGACGAGTCCCTAAAATTTCTACACCCAACCGAAAGCTCGTCTGTTTGATGTGACTTAGACAAGCTGAATTCAAAATCCGCAAGCCTAACATTCAAACGATCCTAGTAAATCAAATATACCAGATGCACTAGTCACAATTTTGTCGGATCATTCCATGATTTGAACCGACCAGTTCAGCTTTGGTTTATGGTAGGATTCAGTGCAGTGGCTTGGTCTAATTATATCTAAATAAGTGGCCCATCTTAAGGAATGATAAGTTTGTGGCATAATTATTGGGGGCAAATGTCACCAATTAAAGCCATCACAATATCACATGAGATAACATGGGTGTCAGAAATTAAATATCACAGAGAGAGAGAGAAATGATCGGTCCGTTATTAATGGTGAGGCATGCGCCGGGTAGAATGGAGAAGCCACCATTATGGAGACATGGTGGAATAATATCTTGCTTTGCTTTACTTCAATATGCAAACAACTCTAAACACCAAAACTAGTACAGCTGATTATGCCTATGAATGGGGACATTTCTCATATTCTGTTTATCTCCTATTTTTAACCCAAAAAAAATGCAAACTTCCAAGATTTGTCTTTCGGAAAATGGACGCAATTTTTTTTTGAGAACACCACAATTATTAGATGGCTGAGGTTCTGATGTTCAAATAAATAAGTCTTCTTGTATAAATAAAATAAAATAAAATAATCTTGTAATCAACTATAGGCATAAAATGAACTCGATAAATGATCCGTTGTGAAAAAAACAATATTTAAGAGCATATTTAACAGCGCCCGGGCTACCCCCGGGCGCCCTGCACTCTCTCTCTGCCACGTCAGCTCACCCAACCCACCCAAAAAAAATCATTACCCATGCCCAGGCTACCCCTACCCACCCTACACTCTCTTTCATCCACATCATTTCTTAATTTTAATTACTTACAAAAAATTATTACCCCACATTTATAACAAATACTCAATCCATTAATAACAAAACCCAAACTAAAAAAAATTCAAAAAAAAAAATTAATAACCAATAGGAGGGGGACACGTGTCCCCCTCCCATGGGCGCCCGGGCGTCTGCCTGGGACGCCCACCGCCCGGGCGGGTGGCCCGGGCGGGCGCCCCACGGGCGCCCCGCCCGTTAACGGGGGTGCGCCCGGGCGCCCTACCAGGGCGCCCGGGCGGGGCACCCCCGTTAAGGGTGCCCTAAGCGTTGAGTCTTATGTTGTGGCGAAAGGTGTCAACCTATTTGGTCGCCAAGTCTCCACCTACGAAATTGATATTCTCAATTTCAAGTTAAGTGGATCAGTGGACCACTACCATTCTGGTGAAGACAAAAGAAAAAGAAAAGTAAAACGAAGCAAGCAGAACAAAGGGGGAAAAAATCCTCGTGATATGAGCAAGACAGATAGTTGGGTTGATTTGACGAAATAAGTCATTTCATCAATTGTTTTATATTAAATAAACGAACAAGATAACAATGAGTATATTGCATAAGTGCTTGTGCAAAAGAATTGTGCTTCAATTATATGAAAATTATGTCAACGTCTCATAAAACTGGAAAATTATCGATCAATTAATCATGCATCAAAATTACAAAGGGCGTTAAATTTGACGTCAATGTTAACAAATGCAAAAACCTACATTACTAAACAGGCAATCGACCTAGAGCACCAACATAGAAACATGTCCTAAGGTCGTTTGTGTTGATGGACAACCTTCACATTTTCATCATTTATTTGAGAACCACTCAATTTCAATATTCAACTAGAACTTAGAATTCCTACTCTTTTACACATTGATCAAACGGCCAAATCCATGCGCATAATTCTTAAATCAAATTAGACTAAAGGGCAGCAACAAAAATACAATAAAAACAAAGAGTATAAATGCAAATCCCCAATTAAAAAGCTCTAAACAAGGATTAGGGTAGATGAAAAAAACAGAAAACCCAGAATGTCTTTTTTTTTTAAATTTCCGTCACAAAAGGGGAAATAATAGAAACATTACTTCTTTTCTGAAATATTACATTTCGTTTTCGTCCATTTAGTATCATCGTATAATGGGTAGTGATATTGACGTTAATGTTGATGCTTTCAAAAACAGAAGAAAATACAAAAGTCCCAGAATTTCCCTTTCTTATTTATTTTCCTTGCAAAAAGGAAAAGAAAAATGAAACATTTCCTTTTTTTATAACATAATTAGAAACATTTCCTTTTCATCCGCCAACTTAATATCATCGTATCATGGGTAGTGATGTTAACATTAATGGGCCCGCTGGGTACCCTGTAGTACTTGGGGTGGTTGACTTGAGAAGCAACTTCTCGTTCTGGACTTAAGTTCCTAACTCTTTGCTATTATCGCCCCATGTTTAGTTTTGCTATTATCGGAGTATGATATTAATTTATCATGCTTTGTGATTACAGTTGATCCCAATAAAATGCAGTTCTACAAAACCTGAGAACGTACATGTTGTGCGGGTTTAAATTTTAAAACTTTAAATACAGTTATTTGAGTGTTGAGAATTTCTAGTTTTTTTTATTATAAAAAGTTGTTTTATTTAGTAAATCGTGGCCAATCCGAGCCTGTAAATTCTTGATATCCGCCTATCTTGCTTTATCACGAAAATAACATTTCTAAAATTTTAGATCATCCGAAAATAATAATAAAAAGTTGCTGAAAAAATAAATAAATAAAAATATGTCAACCTCTGCACTTGGGCAGGCAGAGGCAGAGCCCTGTCTGTCTTCCCTCTCTAACATGCAAACCCATTAACTCCCTCACCACCACCACCACCTTCTTCCTCCTTCTCCCTCACCATGTCCGGCGCCCTCGAGTGCTGGTCGGGCCGCCCGAGCACGGACGAGGACACGTCGGAGCACGTGCTGATGTCAACCGAATACCGCTCCGAGGCCTTCCGGTGCGCCGCCTCGGCCCCGAGCTCGCCGTCCTCCAAGTACGGGAGCGTCCCCCCCAAGAGGTGGCAGAGGCTCGGGAGGAACTTCTCCGGGGCCATAAGTGCCCTAAAGAACTCCCTCAATCTGGAATCTTTCAAAGATCAGAAGTCGTCGGATCGGCTCGTTTGGGGTGGCGTTGTAAGGAATCTTACCAGGTTGTACCCTGGAAGTCAGCTCCCGGAGAAGCTCATTGCTAATATCAGACGCCACTTCGATTCCCTTCCTAATAGGTTAGTTGGTAAGAGAAGTTCTTTTTCTTCTTCTCGAGTCTCTAGCAAATATCGCTAAATATTTTATCTTTCATGAAACCTATTTGGAAAATTTGGGTTGCAAGAATTTGTAGTTAAGCTAAAGGTTGCACCTTTCAAGGTTTTGGTTAAGACTTAAGACCCATTTGGAAAAGTTTGGTGTCTAGTCACTTCAAATTGTAGCTAAGCTAAAGGTTTCATCTTTCTGGTTCAGACTTAAGACCCATTTGGAAATATTTGGTTTTGGGGTCACTACAAATTGTAGCTAAGCTCAAGATTTCATCTTTCAAGGATTTGTTTAAGACCCATTTGGAAAAGTTTGGTTTTTAAGTCACTAGAAATTGTAGCTAAGCTAAAGGTTTCATCTTTCCAGGTTTTGGTTAAGACCCATTTGAAAAAAAAAATTGGTTTTTAGTTTCTCGAAATTGTAGTTAAGCTAAATGTTTCATCTGTCAACGTTTTGGTTAAGACCATCTGGAAAAGTTTGATTTTGTGAGTTTGGTACGAAATCCATTTTAAGTCATTAGTGAAGGCAGCTAAAGATTTGATGTTCAAGGTTTCGGTGAAAATCCAAAAGATACGTTTGCAAAACTGACAGTTATTTATTTCTGTTTTTCATTGGAAACCGTTTAGAATTAGTAACAGATGTAGCTGACAATCTGTAACAATTGCCTATTCAAACTGACACTCTTTACAGAAGATGGGATCTTTGGAACTTCCTCCTAGAACCCATTTCGAATTACTAACAAATAGCACAAATATTTGCAACTGTAATCCACCTGGACTGAAAGATTCCAATCTATGCATGTTTCATCCAAATAACCAGAAAGTTTTGATCTTTGACCATTTCAAAGTTTTCACCTTTTAACTGTTGTTGGTTCTATTAACATGGAACAGCTATGCCCAAGTTGGTCTTGGTGTGAAGGATGTACTCCTCCACATCCATCTCATCGAGCAAGCCACGGCTGAGGATTATCCTGCCATCCACATTCACGAAGTCCCAGAATTCGCAGGCGCTGATGGAGTCCTCTTTCGCCTCACGTTTGCGTCCATATCACCCATATCATGGCCGTCCATGTCGGGCGCGCTGGACACTTCATCCATAAGCTGTAAAAAGATACAAATTTTCGAAAAGAAAGGCCTTACACTTGGCATTGTGACCCTACTTGTGTACTCTGGTAGCGAGAAGCTGTTCAAGGCCAGAGTCGAATCGGCTGTGAGGTCTTCAGTCAAGAAACCAAAGAACGGCAGCGTGACACTCCACTTCGGTTTCTGCGGCTGCCAAGAGGAGAATGGCAGAACTCGTGACAATGAAGAGGAGATTGGTGGCGAAGACAATGTATGTGAAAATGGGGTGACCCCCGAGTCCAAACTGCCCAATCCAATCCCCGAATCCTCGCTTGTCATTTTGGTGGATGAATGGCAGACAATCAAATCCGGTGGGGACGAGATCAGGAAGTGGCTCCTAAGCTGTGATCAGGTTGAGTTGCTCGACCGGACGGGACCCAATTCCTTCAAAGGGGTTTTCAGAGGAAGGAAGGTCTGTGTGAAGAAATTAGGGGGTTGCGAGCGCGGTAACGCTTATGAGATCGAGGTGAAGATGGATTTGATGGAGCTAATGAGCTGTGGGCACAAGAACATCCTTCAGCTCCACGGCATTTGCATGGAAGAGAACCATGGGATGTGCCTTGTAACAAAATTAATGCGAGGTGGGTCTGTTCATGATGCTCTGCAGAAGAACAAGAGAATACCCTTTAAGGATGTTGTCAGGATCGCAATGGACGTCGCAGAGGGGCTAATGTTTATGAACGATCACGGAGTGCCGTATAGAGACCTTAATACACAGCGGATCCTGTTAGATAAGCAGGGCAATGCTTGCCTCGGTGATATGGGCGTAGTCAATGCTTGCAAGAGCTCTGGAGAGGTTATGGAATATCAGACTGCCGGTTATCGGTGGTTGGCTCCCGAGGTAAGTCGAATAATATTTCCTCTTTCCCCACCGTTGCATTGTATTCATGCTTTACAGTAGACACTAGAGGTTATTATTTGATCCTTATTGTTTATCATAATTATTAGATTCAATTAATAGAAATTTAATTTTATTATCAATTCCAATGATTAATAGAAGTTGATAAAGTACCTATGCCTTTTTGTTGTTGTCGTTGGGGTTTTACTTGTGTGTAAATAGCTATTGATAGCTATGCTGCATATTTGGTGTTTGTACACTTTGAGAAGTTAGATGAATAAAAGTTCTACGGTTTTACCTTAGCAATCCTGTAGAATCTTTATTCTGACTAGAGCTATGAACTAGTAATTAATCATGCTGCCGCTATCACATGTTCTGTTTTCATTCAAAACATTTGCTGAAGGAAGAATAACATTAACAATTGTTGCTTTTCCTTGATGTTTTCAATCAGATTATAGCTGGGGATCCTGAAACTGTTTCGGAGAATTGGATGAGCAATGTGTATAGCTTTGGCATGGTGATCTGGGAGATGGTCACAGGGGAGGCAGCATACTGTTCCTACTCTCCGGTCCAGGCAGCAGTAGAAATAGCAGCCTGTGGACTAAGACCAGAGATTCCAAATGACTGACCGCAATTCCTCAAGTCTCTGATGTCGAAATGCTGGCACAACAACCCCATTGAGCGGCCTAAATTCTCTGAAATTATTACGACGCTTTCTCGGCAGAATACTAGGTAATGCGCCTCTTCTCTTGTTCCGTCTCTTTGCCTTTGAAACGATGGCATTTTGTCTGTCCATTAACTGTCTGGGACATGTCAAAGAGACGCTAAAACCATAAAGGAAGATCGCAATGAGGAGGTAAGTCATGTTGTTTTTCAAAGAGATTTTTCGCCCTGTAAAATTGGACCGTAATTGTACCCTTTTTTTCTTCTTCTCTGAAATTTAAATGAGATCCACATCTTGTGTAGTTTTGACGTGTTACTTTCAGTTATCCATGGCAAGGTTGAGTCCAATACTCGGTAGTTTTGCTACTGCAAATGTTGACCATTAATGGGGCCTTACCCATGTGATATGAGCACATATGTTGACCATTTACTGCCATATTTTCTCTGATGTACACTTAATTAAAATCTTGATGTAATTTTGCCATTGTGTAACACTTCAAACCACCATTCAATTATGTTAAGTTTGTGATTTCTGACAAAAAATACTACAGCTCTATGGATTCTTTGGCTGCGTGGGGGGATCGGAATTAGTAATTTTTGTTCTAGTTACTAGTGAGATTGCTCACTAGTGGCCATCACATGTCACACATGATTCTTCTGTTATGTTCTCTCCCTTTTGACTGCTGAACCTTTTATATTTGTCATGCATGTCAGAGTAAATAGTTTATTATGGAATTGAACATTTTTACCAGCAGACAGCAGGAATAATCATGTGCATATTCTGGATTTTTAATAACGACTCGGGAACGTAAGTGTTCTTTTTTGTAATCTGCTTTATTTGATGTACCAACCGATTATGTATTCTAGTCGTCGGAATCTGGTTCCAATAAAACTTGAAACTTATTTGATCGATGATCCATTTCTTGCTTCAGTTGGTCGAATCCTTATTGATCAAACTCGATTTTGTTGACCAAGAGTAGTTCGGATGTCTCGTGCTTCTATTCAGTCGTTCGAATACTAGAACTAAACTTAGACGTCCTCAACAGCCAATGTTGTGGGTCGGCTGTGCTTAATTTTAATGAAATGTACTCGTGAAGCCCATTAGGCTCAAAATAGTTTCATCCCATTGGGCTTGTGGTGAGTTATCCATATCGTTTTCGATCTGCTATTGTAAAGTAAAATCGCTATTATTTCGAGTTTCTTTTCTCGATTTTTTATTTTTTGATCGTGATAGTGTGTTTCTAAAATCTAGTATAATTAAGTTCAATACTAACGGTTTCATTTCATTTACCCTTTTAAGAAACGGATCATAGGCCGAAACACAGGTGAAACACAACGTCATTGCCGGCACGTCTACATTTCGATTAAAAAGTGTATACATGGGATCTAGATTTCGATCAAAAGGTGTATATATGGGATCGGGGCAGTGCGATATGTGCACATAAAATCCAAGGAGATAACAAAACAAAAAATCCCTCATCCTCGTGGTCTAGTCTTCCCAAAAAGATGTGACCGATCAGGAATGTACTCGTGAGACCATCACTTACTATGACTTGGACGATCTGGTCATTAGTTCTATCTCTCTTCAAAATTAACTTTCTCTCTCTTCCACATCATCTTTCTCTTTCCCCAACTCACTCTTTTCTCTTTCCTACACTATTCACCTTTTAACCCCAACCCAACACAACCCACAACAACCTATCTCTCTCCTCCACATCATTTCGGGGTCCATCTTGGTAAAAATAAAAAAATAAAATAAAAAACTCAAAACATTTATAAAACGTATTTTCAAAAAAAAAACTCAAACAAAAAATTCAAAAAATCAAAACAAAAACAAAACCAAAAAAAATCAAAAATTATTAAAATAATGGACGACCCGGTCATCCACGACCGAAGAAAACCCGCGTTAAGAAAATGACGACCTCTCACGACCCGGTCGTGTGGTCGTCAGGTCGTTCACGACCTTAAAAAACGTGTTAAGGGATGCTCTAAAGCCCATGACTGGCTTTATGAATATATTTTTACATTTTTAACGGACGAAAGTACATATATAAGTCTTCGTCAAGAGGCGAGAAGAAACTTCGTGGCACTTTAAGATTGGTTGAGAAAACTCAAGATCTATGATAACTACTTATCTCGTCTGGGTTGACTAAGACTATCGTTAACAGTGCCAAGGTACTTCTGGACGTCCTGTTTTTTCTCACAGTCACATCATATTTTCTCTCTTCCACGTCAGCACAAACTAACTCCGAAAATTTTCTTACACACACCCAGAAACAACACAAACGACCTACGTTATCTCCTATCCACGTCATTTGGGGATCAATTTTAAGTTAAACACACAAAAAATCACAATTTTAAAAGAATTATAAACAAATAAAAACATATTTTCATTTTTTTTGAAAAAACGATTTAAAATAATTTTTAAAACATTTTAAACATATTTTATATATATATAAAAAACCAATCCGGAGACCACGTCCCCCCACCCACCCGATCCACCGCTCAAGTGGAAACCACCCGATTTTCCAACCGGTTGGTGGACGTAGCTTGAATTTCTACTGATAGTTGATTTTTATTTTTCTCTCATGTTATACAAATTGACAATCTCACGAACATGGTCTATAATTCCTCATTATGACTTGATAAGTGGTTGTAACCTACACACACATACATACATACAAAAATGAATTTGGGGATCAATTTTAAGTTAAACACAAAAAAATATTACAATTTTTTTTAAAATATAAACAAAAAACATATTTTCATTTTTTTTCGAAAAAAACGATTTAAAATAATTTTTAAAACATTTTAAACATATTTTAAAACATTTTATATATAAAAAAACCAATAAGGGGGACATGTGCCCCCACCCACCTGATATCCACCACCCGGGTGGAGAATCTGGCGGTTTCCCGTCAGATTTTCCAACCGGTTGGTGGACGAACCTTGAATTTCTAGTGATGTGTTTGTGCGCTTGGTAATTTGCCCTCGTTTTTTGTCTGATTTTTGTCCATTAAGAATGGTCTAATAGTCGTTTCACGCCCGATTTTCCAACTGGTTGGTGGACATAGCTTGAAATTCTAGTGATGTGTTTGTGCGCTTGGTAATATGCCCTCGTTATTTGTCCCATTAAGAATTATCTAATAGCTCCAAACAGACTTGTCTATCGAGTACAAACCAATTATTATCCCACAAATTTCAAAACCCATGTGAACAAGTCCCACCTTCACAACCATGATTGTCCATTCTCTCTCTCTCATAGTTCTCTTTCTTGGACTTTATATGTGTTTAAATTCGCTCGTTGATTCTAATATAAATGTATCCAAAACCTTGAAAAGTATATCACGACGTGGAGAGAAACACGAATCGTGATAGGATTTGGAAGCAGTAAGTGTACCAAAACCCAGACTTCCAGAAATTTTGCATGGCCTGCATAGTGACAAGAGGCTTGATAGGACCAAAAAAACGAAGAGATTAGGGATATAATTTTTGCCCACATCCTCTAATTGTATTTTTTCCCCTTCAGTTATGGTCATTATATGCTCTCTTATTCTAAGAATTTGAATGGGATATTGTTTCTTTAATTTCCCATTTTTCATATTAATTGTGTATCACATAAATATACGTGGTTGGTTTATATTAATGAGTGTTTATTTTCCCCGTGAAAGTGTGAATCACTACGATTTGGTTTTCTTCGTGAGTGAGAAACTTCTGGATTAACTAATTGGATATAAATAGCAATCACACGAGCACTTATTTGTCTCTCTTTTACGTCGTGGGGAAACTAGCTAGGTTTCTTCCTCGAACTTGTTGAAGTCGGAGTCCTTGCGTTTCCCAATCTATCGATCTCGTAAATGTGCATGATTCCCATCTTCTTCTTTCTTTACTCCTTTTTGTAGGGAAAATGTTCTTCCTGTGCACCCATACTCGATGGATATATGAGTTTTTTGTTCCGATATTTATTCGCTATCTTGTGATACCGAGAAATGTAATGTTTGAGTAAAGTAGTGGTCCGATACTCTGCGTATTTACTATAATAGTATTACAGGTACAGCTTGCATAGTTACATAAGAGATTTTGATTCCGATCCGTTTCTCTTCTCCATGATTTGTTACGTATAGTTGATTTTTATTTTTCTCCCATATGATACAAATTGACGGTCTCACGAACATGGTTTATAATTCCTCTTTGTGACCTGATAAGTGGTTGTAACCTACGTACATACAAAAATGAATTTGGGGATCAATTTTAGGTTAAACACAAAAAAATATTATAATTTTAAAAAAATATAAACAAAAAATCATATTTTCATTTTTTTGAAAAAAACGATTTAAGATAATTTTAAAACATTTTAAACATATTTTAAAACATTTTATATAAAAAAATATAAAAAACCAATAAGGGGGACATGTGCCCCCACCCACCCGATATACACCGCCCGGGTGGAAAATCGGGTGGTTTCCCGTCAGATTTTCCAACCGGTTGGTGGACGAAGCTTGAATTTCTAGTGATGCGTTTGTGCGCTTCGTAATTTGTCCTCCTTTTTGTTTGATTTTTGTCCCATTAAGAATGGTCTAATAGTCGGTTTCACGCCCGATTTTCCAACTGGTTGGTGGACATAACTTGAATTTCTAGTGATGTGTTTGTGCCTTGGTAATCTGCCCTCGTTATTTGTCCAGTTAAGAATTATCTAATAGCTCCAAACCGACTTGTCTATCGAGTACAAACCAGTTATTATCCCACAAATTTCAAAACCCATGTGAACAAGTCCCATCTTCACAAGGCAATAACATCAACCACAAACAAAACAATGAAAAAAGAAGATTATTTACTGTCCATGAATTCTAATTTGATATCACTCTTCCCACCTAAACTTTTGACTGGTTGGTCGTCGTTTTGATGCACGTTTGTGTTCCATTAAGGTTAATATTTTACGTTTAATTTGTTGTTGATTTAAGTGATGATGCAAATTTAAGTAGTGGTCCAATACTTTGGGTATTGTACTATAATAGTCTTACAGGTACAGCTTGCATAGTTACATAAGAGATTTTGATTTTTCCGATCTGTTTTTCTTCTCCATGATTTGTTACGTATAGTTGATTTTTATTTTTCTCCTTTGTGATACAAATTGAAAGTCTCACGAACATGGTTTATAATTCCTCTTTGTGACTTGATCGGTGGTTGTAGCCTACATACACACATACATACACACAAAAATGAATTTCTTTCTGTTTTGTCCTTGATAGAAGACATTTATTAGAAGATTTATGATTCCTTGAGATTGAAGACCAAATTATATGTTTTGGAGCTCGAGTAGCATACTTACATAGCTTATGAATTACTTTTATTCAGAAGGAAAATCGATCATGGCGATAGGGTTGTCGCACTTTGTGAGACCTTTTCAGGCATTATGGCGGCCTGAATTTCCAACTCCAACCCGGAGAATTCCATTAAGAGAGAAGGTCATGTACAATACCATATCGCTTTTCATCTTCCTTGTATGTAGAGAACTTCCTCTTTACAGCGTTCGCTCTACAACCGGTTAGGACCCCTTTCGCTGGATCCGTCTGATCCTCGCATCCAACCGTGGGACTGTGATGGACTTGGGACTAACTCCCATTTTTTGTTTCTAGATTGGTCATGGGTCTACTGTCTAACAACTTACGGTAAGTAGCTTCTAATTTATTTTGTACAACTTTTTGTTGGGTTAATTTTCAAAATGTTAGGGTATCTGTAACCATGATTAGGGTCAACTAGGTCATGAGTTTTATTTCTCTTCTGTCTCTTTCACATCAGATTTCTTTCTCGTTCACATCAATTTTTTCTCACCTCAACCAACTTTCTTCTTTTTCCAACATTATATACCACTTAATCACAACCCACTACAATCAATCTCTCTTCTCCATGTCATCTTTTATTTCCACTAATTTTTATTCTATTCCAAAATCAATTATATTTACCCAAAACATTAATAATTCAAACAAAATATAAATTAATTACCATATAATAATTATTATTAATAAAACAAAATATATATTTATTTAAACGATTGTATGTAGCACAATACAACAAAATATTACATTACATAAATTTCATTTAAATGAAAATGCACACTAATAAAAACACAATTAATTTTCGTTTCCTCCGAGTCGTTGCCATATGTGGTCGATCAAGTCGGATCTGAGGGCAACATGCGTGCTTCTTTCACGAATGTGGTCTCTAGTGTCCATGTACATACTAATGTCCACAACAAGATCGGTGGAGAACCGATTCGAACTTGGAGTTAATGTGTTAATGTAGTTTAATTACAATTTAAGCGTTTTAATGTACTTTTATTTCAATTTAAGGGTTGTGTCTTCCTGTTTTCAATATAAATAACTAACTATTTACAAAATAATAAATATCTAACTATTTACAAAATAATACCCCCAAATCATTTAAACAAAATATATACACAACCACGGAGGACCCAGTCGTCGACCAGGTAGACCGCAATCGGCTCGTCAAGCCCTCGGTGAGGGGCCGACGACCCGGTTGGGACGGGGATGTCCTTAGGAGTGTTGACCGTCCTTAGTACATATACATTTTTAATGGGACGAATGTACATGTATAAGTCGTTGACAAGAGGAGGAGAGAAGAAACTTCATGGCACTTCACAATTGGTTGGGAAAACTCAAGATGATGTGAAAAGTACTTATCACACCATGGCACCCCATGTGAAAACTTCATGTCACAATCCTAACCCAACTCATTTTTCACTCCTTAACTCCAACCCCACTTTCAACACTCTCTCTCATCCGGATCATTTTTTTAACCTCATTTTCTATTTCATCACAAATATACACAAACTACTAAATAAATTATTTATACAGTAACTTAATCTAATTACATTATGTTAATTGTCAAAAAAAATCGAAAAACTAGATTTAATGCCTACCCAAATTAGTCGGTCGGGAGCAACACCCGCTGAAGATTTTTTTAGATTAAAAAACTAATTTTTAATCTTTATTTAAAAAAAAAGACAACTCGAGGTAGAACCCAAGCCGGTCCCCGACCTGGGCCAGACCCCCGTCAAGAGACTTGGGGTCATGTCGACCCCTGATCTGACCCCAAAAGACAATCTGTTAGAGCACCCTTAACGGGTGCTCTTCGCTCGGGCACCCCGGAGGGCGCCCTGGGCGGGGGGCCACGTGCCCCCCCCCCCCCCCCCAAATTCGTCCGAATTTTATTTTTTTATTTTAAAGATAAAAATTATTTATATATAATTAGGATAATATATTAATTAGGTAAATTGAATTAAATTAATTAGGTATTGAAAAAATATTTTGTGATTAATTAACTTTTTTTTACTTATTTAGATAAAAATAAAATTAAAAAAATCATAAACAAATTAAGAAATAGTAGTACAATACTCATACATTTCGGAAACAAAATACAATACAAATACAGAATAGGAAATACAACAGAAATAAGGAAAGGAAAGACACTCATCCCACAGATACGGAATTTAAACTACCAGAATACTGATAAACTACCACAGACATATTGAAAACATAAGCACCTACAGATATCTTTGTGCTTTAGCCCACTCCTTGAGTTCAGTAAGTGTTTCTTTATCGAATTCGTCCTTGTTTTCCTTTTTTATTAGAGCGAAGAGGACATCAAGTTTCTTGCTATTCAGTTCCCTTTGGAAATTCGCCTCAACTTCGATGTGTTTCCTCTCCATCCGTTTTTCGTGAAGCAAATATTTTTCCTCTTTCACTTTTGCGTTATATTCAATTTGTTTCCCTGTTCTAACATATCAGGACAAGTTGTGCCTGAAATGGTTGTTTCCCGTTCTTTTTTTTTAACTTTTTTGAGTCACGCGCATACTGTAGGTCCTAAATTTTAAATTTATTAATTTGTGGTTTTCTAAATTTTAATAATATTTTCGTATTTATTAATTAAATGTTAATTAAAAACGAATGAATTATTGATATTAAATAATTACGATAATGATTATTAATATATTTTGTTGATTGTTGAAAGAGTTTTGGAGAGAAGAATAAAAATAACGACGTGACAACAAATACTGTAGCGTCACTGAGTGGATTTGGTAATGGTTAATTATTTTGTAGGGGAGTTGGTTTGTGCTGACGTGGCAGAAGGAGAAGCTGACGTGGCTGAGAGAGAAAACAGGGTGCCCAGGAACTGTTGGGGCACTGTTAAAGATGCTCTTAAGTAGGGGTGTAATCGATCTCTAAACGAGCGATCCGAGTCTGCTCAAGATCGGCTCGTTAAGGGTTTCGAGCGGAAAATTCTGCTCGTGCTCGGTTCGATCTGCTCGCGAGCGGCTCACGAGCAGCTCGTTAACCTAAACCTTTTTTTTGGTATTGAATTCCTAATAATGTTGTCCTAATAAGTACATTATAAAATTATTTAAGACAAATATAATAATAGTTACTAACACAATCTTAAAATTAACACCTAAAATAAAACACAATCTTATAAATTATACGACAACATTAACATCTTATAAATAATATTATACACTTGGATCAAACAAAATCAACACAATATTAAAATCAAACACAATCTTCTAAATTGTAGGACAACTCACAATGATGCATTGCATACATTCCATCATATGTCTTTCATTTAGATTGCTTTTATATCAATAAATGCTACTAAGGTATGTGTTTAGTCTTATTTACAGAATACAGGGACCTGAATACAAATTACCCACATCCCGAGCATAAACGCGTGCAAAAGACTCATTTCTATCATAAAGACCAAGCTCAAGATTATCGGGTTACGAATGGAAATGTATCCAAGCATAAAAGCATTCAAGTCCTAATTGCAAAAAGAACAAGGACTTAAGTACAAAAGTAGCCGGGGACTTAATTGCAAAAAGTCAAGGACCTAATTGCAATTCACGAGTTATTATGGAGAAAACCTAAAGAAAAATCAATGTAAATCTCCAAATACATAAAGGAATTAATCCGGAGCTCAAAAGAATGGAAAGAATCAATCCAGACGCGCAAAGAAGGATCAAATCATACCATAAACATTCAACCAAAATCCGGACAAAATCAGATCAGATTGTGCGGCATTTCCGCCGCACCACACACACAATGTCCGGCATTTCCGCCGCCCAAGCATCGATCCGCGTCTCCCAATTTCGTCCAGTCGTGTCTAGACACGTGTACTTTCCAATATTATACCTAGATCCCTTGTAGCAACTATAAATAGACCCGAGAACGATGTTAGAAGAGTCCTTAGTCTTTGGTTGTAGTTTTTATTCTTAATTTTAGTTTTGTATTCTTCTTTTCATTAATAAAATTCTGTCTTTTATTTCTTACTTTTAGTTTTCTTTTGTAATGTCTCAAGGACCCATTCTTCCTCCCTCTATGAGTTTCTAACTCCTTCCAAAGGGTGGAGGTGACGGATTTAAGGTGAAGAGAAGATGAATGAATGTTATTATTTTAAGTTCGTGATTAGTATATTTTGATTACTTGAGTTTATGTTAAATCATTTATCATGTAATGCTTCATAACTAACATGATTTATTATAAGTTTCTGAATTCTCTAATCTAAACCCTAAATCTAAACCTCCACCCAACGGAATTCACTTCTTTGTTCTTGTTTTAGTTTTAATTGTTCTTGTTTCTTGCTTTAGATAATTAAAAATCAAAAATCCCAAAACCAACTTATTTCTTCTCTCCTTCTTTCCCCCAATCGAAATCACACTAATAACAAATCTCTCCCTCCTTGTGTTCGACCCGTATTTGCCACGTCTTCATTGACGTCGTGCACTTGTGGTATAAATTTAATTCTCATCACACAACATCAACATCTTATAAATAAGATCATCTACCTGACCAAAACCTTAATTTATTTGAACTTTTTGTGTAGAAAAGAATGAGAAAAAAATAATAATATAAAAAATGAAAAGTTTAGTACTAATATGGTTTTGATTCTAATGAGTATTTTGGTTTGGTTTGTTAAATGGATTGTTGGGTTTGGTAAATTAGTTTATTTAATGAGTTTAACACTATACTGATTGGGTAATTGGATAGAATATTCAGGTTAATCAAATAATTGGATATAGTAATCAGGTTTCGAGCGATAATTGAGCGAGCATCGAGCGAGTATCGAGCGAGCGGGGTCTGCTCGTGCTCGGCTCGTTACTAACCGATCCGAGCAATTTCGAGCAAAATCATAGCAAAATCGAGCGAACATCGAGCGATCTATCGATCCCGAGCAGAACTTGACAGCCCTACTCTTAAGCCTGATAGGTCCAAACTTACGTGCCTATCGTACAAACCGATTATTATACCACAAATTTCAAAGAATTATTTTCAAAATAATCAAAAAAATATAAAAAAATTGGAAAAATATGCACTTCAGAAACTTAATTGGCAAAATATGCACATTGAAAAACGGCACCACAGGTACCGTTTTCATTAAGTAAAAACGGCACTGTAGATGTCGTTTTTACCCTTAATGAAAACGGCATCAGTGATGCCGTTTTTACTTGGGCAAATTTTTTCTTGGTTTCGAGATGTCGTTTTTATTTAATACATGTTGAACTAGAAACGGGTCGGTCGGGGGTCTCGCTCCCCGGTGAGCGAGCGGCGTTCCACCTCGCCGGTGAGGTGGCGGGGGTTGCAAAGGGACAGCGCCCCCTGGAAATTTTTTGGATCTTCAAATTGGTTGATCTGGAAATTTTTGAATCTTCGTCACTTATCAAAAAACTCATTGTTTCTAGTTCAACATGTATTAAATAAAAACGACATCTCGAAACCAAGAAAAAATTTGCCCAAGTAAAAACGGTATCATTGATGCCGTTTTCATTAAGGGTAAAAACGACATCTACAGTGCCGTTTTTACTTAATGAAAACGGCACCTGTGGTGCCGTTTTTCAATGTGCATATTTTGCCAATTAAGTTTCTGAAGTGCATATTTTTCCAATTTTTTATTTTTTTTGATTATTTTGAAAAATTAATTTCAAACCTATTTTTGTAATAATTTACATTTTGAACTTTAAAACCCTATTTTTGAAATACATATTGTTATTTTTTTACAATGTTTTCATTGTATTCATAATACACTCGTAAACTTATATTTACGTGAATGTTTAGATCAAAACTAAAGTTGGAATTAGTTGAAATTTGTGTCAAATTTAGTGCCAATTTGACTACGAATCTAACAATATCTAACATCTGTTTTAATCCAAATTATCACGTAAATATAAGTATAAGAGTATATTACAGATACAATAATAAAATACAAAAAATATATTTAAATAATAATATTTTAAATTTGAAAAGTCAAAATGTGAAAATTCGAGAAAACTGATTGTCAACTTTGACAATTTATAATACAAAATGATATTAAACCATAATTCAAGAAGCAAACATTAATTAACCCAAAATAACTCCATCAGTTGCCTACATAACACAAGTTCTGGAAGTAACAAACCAAACAACCAACCTACCAATCGAAATGGAAGTAATACTCCTCTCTCTCATCTTCCTTCTCACCGTATTCTTCCTCCTCTCCAAATCCACCATCTTCTCCACCACCACCAATCTCCCACCAAGCCCACCATCCCTCCCACTCCTAGGCCACCTCCACCTCCTCCGAAAGCCGCTCCACCGCACCCTCGCCCGCCTCTCAACCCTCCACGGCCCAATTATATTCCTCCGTTTCGGCTCCCGTCCGGTCCTCGTTGTCTCCTCTCCTACCATAGCCCGTGAGTGCTTCACAACTAATGACGTTGCCTTCGCCGACCGGCCGCGTTTCATCGCCGGAAAGCACCTTGGATATGACTACTCCAACCTCGCTTCGGCTCCTTATGGCCCAAGGTGGCGCGATCACAGGCGAATTGCCAGTCTAGAGATCTTCTCGTCCCACCGGCTTAACAGCTTTGCCGGTGTGCGTTCGGATGAAGTCAAGGGGCTCATTCTCCAACTCTATGAAGATTGCAAGGTTTGTCATGCTTTCCAATTTCAATAGTTTTGAACATACATATATGTATAAGCCTTAGCGTAAGTTTATGAGATTCAAACTCAAAATCAATTGATGTTTGATGGGATATCTAGAAGATCAATTTACAAGAATAGTCTAAATGGTTCAACATAAAACTAGCTACATAACCAAACCAACGCTTTCTGCAAATATGTTCTCATACGGTGTATTGGGCCAACTTGTTATACTAATATTCATTAGAAATTTGCCTAATTCAGTGTCTTTTTTTAGAATTCAAGTGCATGGAAGGACATAGTTGATACTAATTTCATTTAGTACTACAAATTTGCAACTAAGAAAAACGAGACTAACAATTCCATGTTAATTATGCGACAAGTTGTCGTTAAGCTCTCAAAATACTACAACTTATATCTTAAACTAGCAAGGATAAGTAGGGATCGAATCCACAAGGAAGAAGTTAAGTAAATCTTAATCCACTGAAACTATATCGAAAGAAGAACAGAATTGATGTAGTTTTTTAGTTTAACTATACTAACATAAAACAGAAACAAGACTTATCTAGATGAAATTCTATATAAAACGAGTTCTAGGGTTCGGAATCCACAAGTAATTTGTGTTGATGATTTACTCAATACCAATGATCATACAATTACCTTAGTAAATTAGAAAGATGTGTTTGAAGTAGATAGTGATGGCGCCAGCAACTTGCACTATCCTAAAATTTTAAATACGAGCGCAAGCAACTTATACGATACAAATAACATAGATGACTAATTCATGTAATACACAAGTTATAAATCCCTACACTTAATAAATCCTCACAACAACGATTTTGACTTGTTAAAAGAATTCATCTATTATGTCTAATTATATGCACCGCGCAATACAACCACAAAGTCAAGTTCAGGATTTTTAACATGAGATAAATGAAATAGATGAAAAATTACTAGAATAATTGCAAATAACATTGAAGTAGCAAATTACATCAACACATCATACATGCTTCATCTTCACCCTAGAGAATTATTTAGTTGCTCATTGTACAAAAAAATAACAACAAAATATTGAAATTCGATTCATAAATGAGAAATTAGGATTTAAAGGAGTAGAAAAGTGCTTAGAAATTGGAAGAGATGATGGAGAAGCACGGACAACAACTCCTTCCGGTTCCAGCAATCCTGACATCAATTTCTTCCCTTCTAAACAGCCCGAACAACCCAAATAACACTCCAACTTGATCCTTTTGACGGTGGTTGGGTAAGGAAAGAAGTTGGGAGACTAGGGTTGGCTTTTTATGCTTCTTTGATGGGTTTTCTTTTGGTATTTTGTGAAGTGACGAATTTTTAGGATTATTTTCCCTCTTTCTTTCGATATGAAATGTTGAAATAATCTCGGAAGATTTTGTGATGTCACGAGGATCTTAATTGGTAACTTTTCCTTCAATCAAAATCTTTCATTTATTTTTGTAAAGATTTCCGAACATCTACAAAAAAAACAAAAGAGTAATATTTAAAGTAGATAATATCCAAAATATTTCATAATTCCTGATAATTTCCAAAAATATGTTTATGATTATAGTAACAATTATACACTAAATGTGATATTATCGTTACACAATGATCTAACAATGTCTAAATCAATTTTCCATACAAGTATAAATAAGGAGTGTGTCTTATATAGAACATGTGTTCCTATACAGGGTCAGTCTTTCAACTCCGACAACTCGATTGCAAAAGTGGAATTGAAGTCGAGAGTCTTCTGGTTGTCTTTCAATATCATAACAACAATGGTGTCTGGAAAGAGGTACTATGGGGAGGGAGATGGGGAAGAGACCAAGAGATTCCAAAAGATTTTTGAAGAATCATTTGCTCTTGCTGGTGCAACCAACTTGGGGGACTACTTGGGAATTGTGAGGTGGATGGCACTTGATGGGCTTGAGAAGAAATTGATGGCTTTGAGAAAAGAGATAGACGAGTTCTTGCAAGTCTTGATCGACGACGAGAGGAAGAAAAGAAAGAGTAGTGGAGAGGAGAAGAGGAAGACGATCGTGAACGTTATGTTGTCGCTGCAAGAGGGGAATCCAGAGTACTACACTGACGACATTATCAAGGGTTTGATTCTGGTAATTTAATGGTTACACATGATTCTTGCAACTCCATCGTTACCTAGTTATCTCAAATAGAACTAATTGGTAGCATTACTTGTTTTTAACTTCTTAGAAATGAAGTTAGACTTGTTCATTGTCGTGACTTTTGATATTGAGATGTCACATAAGCCGCCTTTGCTTTTCGGTTTACTGATTAATGTCCTCCCCAGTTTTTTCAGAACTAGTTCTGTACTTCTGTGGAGAAAATGAACTTACCTACTTATCTATACCTGAGAAACAGAGCAGAAGGTCTTGAGGAAGATTCCCTGTCGTTGGTGCTATTTTTTCCTGCCTAATATTCCAATACTTTTGTGTTAATGGTTGCTAACTTAGAACATCCAAGTAGGTGACTATGGATTGTACAGTCTAATTCTCAATAGATATTAGCTGCCATGTGATCATTTCACTTTCATCCATAAGTTACAGAAAATATTCCGTTCATTTGAATGTTGTAGTAAATTCAAGAGCATTGAAAATTTGCCCATGTTTTATTTGAAGATCTACGTACATACATCTATTTACAAGAGTGAAGCCTACAGCATTGTGACAATGAAAATTTGTTATTATCATGCATGACACATGATTCTGTTCAATTTCAACCGAGTGTAGCTAATAAAGTATACTAAGGCTTGAATAACCATTGACTCTTGTAAGGGTATCTATTTGTGTGCTAACCTAATTATTTGCTACTTTCAGTCTTTAATATCAGCTGGAACAGAAACATCTGCAGTAACAATAGAATGGGCCATGGCACTGCTACTGAACCACCCAGAGTCACTGAAAGCGGCAAAAACAGAGATAGACAAACAAGTAAAACCAGACAAACTAGTGCAAGAACATGATCTTCCCAATCTCCCATACCTCCACGCAATCGTCTCCGAAACTCTACGTCTCTACCCTTCCGGCCCTCTCCTCGTACCCCACGAGTCATCCGAAAAAACCGTAATCGCGGGCTTCGACATACCACAAGGGACAATGCTCATAGTAAATGCATGGGCAATACATAGAGACGAGACGCATTGGGGGGAGGACGCCGCAAAGTTCAAGCCAGAGAGGTTTCTCAAGGAGAACAGTGGTGGTTACAAACAGGAAGGGTACAAGATGATGCCTTTTGGGCATGGAAGGAGAAGTTGTCCAGGGGAGGGGTTGGCAATGAGGACTGTCAGCTTGACTTTGGCTTGTTTGATACAATGTTTTGAGTGGGAGAGAGTTGGAGGTGTGGATGTGGACATGGAAGAAGGGTCAGGACTCACTATACCAAGAGTAGTACCACTGGAAGCCTTGTGTAGGGTTAGGGAACCAATGGCTTCTGCCCTCTCTCAACTTCGAAGGAGTTTCTAGATAATACTTGTATTTTTATTTTATTTTTACTTGTATTGAATGCAGGAATATTCGAGCTTGTATTCGTGTAAGAACCGACCGTGGGATGTTGTTATCACTATTGTAGTTGATAAATTAATACATGCAAGCTGAGTTAGCTCAGTTAGTTACTAATTAGAATGACCTCAAGTAATGGTCGCAGGTTTGAATCGCAGCAATAGTTTCACAACCATGATTGTCCTTTTTCTCTCTCATAGCTCTCCTTCTTGGAGTTTAAATTCGCTCGTTGATTCTAATATAAATGTATCCAAAACCTTGAAAAGTATATCACGACGTGGAGAGAAACACGAATCGTGATAGGATTTGGAAGCAGTAAGTGTACCAAAACCCAGACTTCCAGAAAATTTGCATGGCCTGCATAGTGACAAGAGGCTTGATAGGACCAAAAAAACGAAGAGATTAGGGATATAATTTTTGCCCACATCCTCTAATTGTATTTTTTCCCCCTTCAGTTATTGTTATGTCCCTAAACCGGATTAGGATTGGATTAGGGTTAATTTGGGTTAGAAGAGGGGTTTGCATAGGGATGGAGGAAGGAGTGGTGGATGTGATGGGAAGTATGGGTTGGGGTGTAGGGTGATGGTGTAGGGTGAGGGAGAGGTGTTGGGGTGTAGGGTTATTTAAGTGTTTCTCTCTCTCTCTCTCTCTCTCTCTCTCTCTCTCTCTTTTCCTTCTTGCACTCTCTCACTCCCTCTCCATTTTT
The DNA here is from genome assembly GCA_963682175.1 of Triglochin maritima. Taxonomy (NCBI): domain Eukaryota; kingdom Viridiplantae; phylum Streptophyta; class Magnoliopsida; order Alismatales; family Juncaginaceae; genus Triglochin; species Triglochin maritima. The sequence continues at coordinate 2,068,999 of OY821774.1, forward strand.
CTATCCGGCGACCAGAGGAGGAAGAAGGCTCGGAGGTTCCGGCGTGAGGAGGTCGTCGCGGGGAGGAGGACGCGCGTGAGGAGGACGGAGGCGTGAGCTTGCTCCGGCGTTTCGTCGTCTTCATTTGAGGTATGCCGCTCATTAGTGTGATTTTGTTGCCCACCCTTGTGGAGGGGTGTTGTTGGTCGGTCGGGGGAGGTCGAGGACCTCTCCGGCGACGCGTTTCTTCGTAAATCCTCGGCTGGCGCGAGGTTGAAGACGACCAACGGTCGACCGGATCCTTCTGGCGGTCGACCGTTTTAGCACTGTTTGCCCGACTTTAACCTTCACCGGTCGAACGATGCCTTGGGGCGGTCGACCGGTAGTGCATTATTGCTGGTGAGTTGGGATTTTCTACCTGTTATCGGTCGACCGGTCCTTGTTGTGTTCGACCGGAACTTAAGTGTACCTGTTAGTTTTGCATGATTGTTCGACAGATTTATATTGCGTTCGACCGATTGCATGTTTGTTCGACCGGTAGTATGTTTACGTTCGACCGTTTGATGACGTAGAATACTAGGTTGACCCTGTCTGTTTTCGGTCGACCGAGACCCCTAAGTCGGTCGACCGATAGAGTGGAATTTAATGTTGACCAGACTCCGGATTTTGACCTCGTTCGGTCGACCGGTTTTAGACCCTTGTTCGACCGTTGGGGGTTCTGTATTGAGCGCAGCGGTAGACCGTTTTAGGAGTACGGTCGACCGATTCCTTCCTGGAACCGGTCGACCGAATCACCTCTTCCGGTCGACCGTTTGGGCCCAGGACAGAATTCCTGGTTCCCCTTTTGAACACCAACTTTGTCCACGGAAACCCGTGTCCTCGCCTTGTGCGTGAGCCGGGAGGTGACGGTGGGCGCGTGACGCGTGCCTGCCCAGGGACCGCCGTTGGGAAGAGTGTGGGTGTTCGGGACGCGTCACCTCCATGTATGGACCGTGACTTTTGAGATGATTGTTGGCACTTTGTAGTATAGCAGGCCTGAGGGATCGCGGATCCCAGTGTTGATGTTGTGCGGGCACGCAACTGGCGTTGGGTGAGGTGACTACCGGCCCTTGGGGCTACGGAGGTCGCTGCCCTGCTTTTATAGCGGCGCGGTTGGTGTTCGCGGCTCGAGGAGCCCGATGACCTGGCAGACTTCGGTCTGGATCTGTCCGATGCTGTGCCGGACTGTTGTGATGGACCACCGATGCTGTGCCGGTGATGCCGCCGAGGTTGTGCCGGCGATGATGATTGTTGGGCCGAGGCTGTGCCGGCTTGTTGTTTTCCTCGGCTGGGCACCTACCGAGATGATGTTGTTATACCTTCCGGGCGACGGCCCCGTTGGTCCCTGTGGCCCCGACCACTGAGATTTACAGATCTGTTTCTATCGGCGCGTAGACGTGACAGAGGCTCCCTGCCGAACCCTTGAGTAGTGTAGCTGCGTGTGGGGGGTGCGATGTCGCGGGCTACTAGACTGCATGTGCCTGCAGTAGGTCTCTTCGGGAGACCCGATGATTGATTGTCGGACTGATGTCCTGTTTTACCCTTCGGGGGAACTGCTTTCCATTTCTGTTGATGCCATGACATGCTACTAGTATGATAGGTTCATTATGTGATGCATGCATATAGGTGGGTTGGCATACGGGGTTTCCTTCTGGAAACTCAGGCATTGTTGTTGCATCTTTTTCAGGATCGCAGTAGGTCCGGTGGGTGGTGACCGAGGACGGAGCGCTTTGGAGTCGGATCCTCTTCGGCATTTGCGAGATCGTACGACTACTTGTATTTTCATTTCTTTCATCTGGATTGTAGTTGTACACCTTTTGTAAACTCCATGTATTTTGGGTGCACCCGGATTCATATATTTATATATTTGTGACGTTCCCGCCTTGAGTTGTCAGTTTTATTCGTTATTTCGAAATTTTAAATCTTCCGCTGTTTCGGGACGTTACAACTTGGTATCAGAGCGGTCGATTCCTGTGTCTTCGTCTAAAGAACCACCCTTAGGAGTAGTGCTAGAGGCATGCATAAATTTCGTAGCTCATGCATGCATTGTTGCTTATCTGTTGATTGTTGTGGTGACAGATGGCACATAGGCGCGTGAGGAGTTCTCCACGCGATCGTGATCCCAGTGACGACACTTCAGGTGCTCAGTGGGACAGGCTGGGCGAGTTTCTGGAGCGTCAGGCTGCTCAGAGCGCTCAGGGCAGAGTGGGAGCTGAGCACGATCGGTTCATGCGTCAGCACCCGCCGACTTTTGATGGCAGGAGGGCCCCAGAGGTTGCGGAGGACTGGATCTTCCGGATGGAGAAGATCTTCCGCGCTATTGGAGTAGCACCAGGGAGGATGGTGGAGCTGGCCACCTATGTGTTCGATGGCGAGGCCGCCAACTGGTGGAGGTCCACGTCCACAGTATTGTTTGATGATCGTCTGGATGTGAGCTGGGAGGAGTTTTTGGAGGTGTTCCACGAGCAGTACTTCCCCCAGCATGTCAGGGATCAGAAGAGGGAGGAGTTCATGTCGCTGGAGCAGAAGGACATGACACTGACGAGCTACATCAGCAGGTTCAACGCTTTGGAGCGTTACTGCCCTGAGATTTGTGTGACCCAGAGCAGCGGGCGAGGAAGTTCGTGAAGGGACTGAGACAGCCGCTTCGATCTCGGGTGATCAACAGCATGCCGCGAACCCTTGCAGATGCGGTGAAGCATGCTACGATCATCGAGCAGGACCAGAGGGAGTGTATTCAGGAGGCGCGGAAGGCGCCAGTGAGCACCGGCAGCAGAGTAGCTGGTCGTGGTGCAGGGAACTCGGGCAAGAGGCCCAGGTTCGATGGTGGAGGAGCACGTCAGTCAGGAGCGTGCACTTACTGCGGGAGGTTCCATCCGGGGCAGGAGTGTCCCCGTCGGACTGGAGCGTGCATGGGTTGTGGTCAGATGGGGCATTTTGTCCGTGATTGTCCTCAGAGGCAGGGTGAGCCGAGCAGGAGGCCGGGACCACCAGCAGTAGGCAGAGGCGGAGGTAGCCGATCAGTTGTTGCACCGGGGCAGAGCAGGAGGACTGGGCGAGTCTTCACTATCCAGGCTGAGGAGGCGAGGGACTCCAACACCGTCGTGGAAGGTACGCTTTCAGTTTCTGGTTCAGTAGCGCGTGTGTTGTTTGATTGCGGCGCCACTCACTCCTTCATTTCGGAGAAGTTTGCTGGCGAGTTGGGTCGGACCCCTGTGCTGCTGACTGATGTTTTGGAGGTCAGCACGCCCATGGGTGAGGTGGGCACTGTGGGGAGCTTTTTCCCCGGCACCACAGTTGCTTCGGGAGACCACGATTTTCCGGCAGATCTGGTCTTGTTACCGATGGTGGACTTCGACGTCATACTGGGGATGGACTGGCTGTCCCGGTACGACGTGCGGGTCTTTTGCCGTGAGAAGAAGATCCTGATTCCGATGGAGGGTTTGCCAGATGTTCTGATCAGAGGTGCGAGGAGCAGAGGGGGTCGTCTGATTGTGTCTGCAGTTAGGGCACAGAGACTGATACAGCAGGGATGCAGAGCGTTTGTGGCCACGCTGGTAGTTCCTGATCGTGAGACGAGGAGACTGGAGGACATAGAGATTGTGCAGGAGTTTCCGGATGTGTTTCCAGCGGAGATTCCAGCGTTACCGCCGCACCGAGAGATCGAGTTCGGCATCGAGCTGGTAGCGGGTACGACACCTCAGTCGAAGGCACCGTATCGTATGGCACCTGCAGAGTTGACAGAGCTGAAGAAGCAATTGCAGGAGTTGATGGAGTCCGGGTTCATTCGACCGAGTGTTTCTCCATGGGGAGCGCCTGTGCTCTTCGTGAAGAAGAAGGATGGGTCGTTGCGGATGTGCATCGACTACAGGATGCTGAATAAGGTTACCGTTCGGAATCGGTATCCTTTGCCCAGGATTGATGATTTGTTTGATCAGTTGCAGACGGCGAGAGTGTTCTCGAAGATCGATCTGCGTTCGGGTTATCATCAGTTGCGGATCAGGGAGGCAGATGTTCAGAAGACAGCCTTCAGGACGCGGTACGGCCACTACGAGTTCTTGGTGATGCCATTTGGACTGACGAATACGCCTGCAGCATTCATGGATCTGATGAATAGGACCTTCCAGCCGTACCTCGACAGATTTGTCGTTGTATTCGTAGACGACATTTTGATATACTCGCCTGACAGGGAGCAGCATCGAGAGCACCTGAGGATTGTGCTTGGCATCTTGAGGGATCAGCAGCTATATGCCAAGTACACGAAGTGCGAGTTTTGGTTGGATCAGGTGGCTTTTCTGGGGCATATTGTGTCAGCAGATGGGATTTCAGTGGATCCGGCGAAGGTCGAGGCAGTGACTCAGTGGAGAGCCCCGACGAGCGTGACGGAGATCAGGAGTTTCGTAGGTCTGGCAGGGTATTACAGATGGTTTATCCAGGATTTCTCCAGACTTGCATCGCCGCTGACAGCATTGACGCAGAAAGGCGTCAAGTTCGTTTGGTCCCAGAAGTGCGAGGACAGCTTTCAGGAGCTGAAGAGGCGATTGACGACAGCACCTATTCTGACGCTACCGAGTGGCAGTGGAGGCTACGTGATTTACAGCGATGCATCCGGGATAGGCTTGGGTTGTGTCCTGATGCAGCATGGGAAGGTGGTCGCGTACGCTTCGAGGCAGCTGAAGGTGCACGAGAAGAACTACCCGACTCACGATCTGGAGTTAGCAGCAGTAGTTCATGCGTTGAAGACCTGGCGGCACTATCTGTATGGCGAGCAGTTCGAGGTCTTCACCGATCATCAGAGTCTGAAGTACTTGTTCTTGCAGAAGGAGCTGAATATGAGGCAGCGCAGATGGCTCGAGTTCATTAAGGACTACGACTTCACCATTTCCTATCATCCGGGGAAGGCGAATTCGGTTGCAGATGCGCTGAGCAGGAAGGTGGAGGTTTCAGTTGCGAGTCTGTGCATCCAGGAGTGGAGGCTACTCGAGGCCTTGTCAGAGTGGAGACCGTTCACAGAGGGTACAGAGGGAGCAGTGATTGCTGGGCTTCGGGTGGAGCCGCAGACTGTCTCACGGTTAGTTCAGGCTCAGCAGGGGGATGAGGAGTTAGCTGGTCTGCTACAGTTGGCTTCCAGAGATGGATCAGATTTCAGTGTGGGGGTTGATGGTGGTCTGAGGTTCAGGAGTCGGATTTGGGTGCCGAAGGTTGATGGGCTGAGAGATGACATCATGGAGGAGGCACACAGAGCCAGATACACCATTCACCCGGGGAGCACGAAGATGTATAAGGACCTGCAGCGGAACTTCTGGTGGAAGGGCATGAAGAAGGATATTGCAGAGTTTGTGGAGCGATGCTTGGTCTGCCAGCAGGTGAAGATTGAGCATCAGAGGCCAGCAGGACCGATGCAGTGTATTGAGCTTCCTGAGTGGAAGTGGGAGCATGTGACGATGGATTTTGTCACGGGATTGCCGAAGACGAGGAGATTCCACGACGCGATTTCGGTGATAGTCGATCGACTGACCAAGTCGGCGCATTTCTTAGCGATCAGGACCACGTTGCCTTTGGAGGGTCTGGCTAAGTTGTACGTGGAGGAGATAGTCAGGTTACATGGAGTGCCAGTGAGCATCATCTCCGATCGAGATCCTCGTTTCACTTCCAGATTTTGGGGGAGTCTGCAGCAGGCTTTGGGGACGCGTCTGAGATTCAGTACAGCGTTTCATCCGCAGACCGATGGTCAGTCAGAGAGGACGATACAGACCCTGGAGGATATGCTGAGAGCATGCACATTGGATTGGGCAGGGCACTGGGATGAGCACCTGCCACTGATAGAGTTCGCCTACAACAACAGCTACCACTCGAGTATTGGGATGGCACCGTACGAGGCTTTGTACGGGAGGCCTTGCAGATCACCGGTATGCTGGAGTGATGTGGGCGAGAGGCAGTTAGTTGGGCCAGAGATCGTGCAGATGTATGCAGAGAAGGTGGATGTGATCAGGAGGAGACTGGCCACGGCACAGAGCAGGCAGAAGAGTTATGCAGATCGACGCAGACGAGCGCTGAGTTTCGAGGTGGGCGACCATGTGTTTCTGAAGATTTCCCCTGCCCGAGGTGTGATGAGGTTTGGGAAGAAGGGGAAGCTGAGTCCGAGGTATGTTGGGCCGTTCGAGATCTTGGACCGAGTTGGAGAGGTTGCCTACCGGATTGCTTTGCCGCCGCAGTTTTCGGGTCTTCACAACGTCTTCCATGTATCGATGCTGAGGAAGTACGTTGCAGATCCGTCGCACGTTATTGAGATAGCAGTGCCAGAGATTCAGCAGGACTTGTCGCTCGAGGAGAGGCCGGTCGAGATTGTTGATCGCATGGATCACCAGCTCAGGAGGAGGACCATTCCGATGGTGAAGGTCAGGTGGCAGCATCACAGCGAGCGCGAGGCCACTTGGGAGATTGAGGAGGATGTCAGAAGGCAGTATCCAGAGCTTTTCGGTGAGTAGTTGCTTGATTTCGGGACGAAATCCTTTTGAGTTGGGTGGATTGTTATGTCCCTAAACCGGATTAGGATTGGATTAGGGTTAATTTGGGTTAGAAGAGGGGTTTGCATAGGGATGGAGGAAGGAGTGGTGGATGTGATGGGAAGTATGGGTTGGGGTGTAGGGTGATGGTGTAGGGTGAGGGAGAGGTGTTGGGGTGTAGGGTTATTTAAGTGTTTCTCTCTCTCTCTCTCTCTCTCTCTCTCTCTCTTTTCCTTCTTGCACTCTCTCACTCCCTCTCCATTTTTCTATCCGGCGACCAGAGGAGGAAGAAGGCTCGGAGGTTCCGGCGTGAGGAGGTCGTCGCGGGGAGGAGGACGCGCGTGAGGAGGACGGAGGCGTGAGCTTGCTCCGGCGTTTCGTCGTCTTCATTTGAGGTATGCCGCTCATTAGTGTGATTTTGTTGCCCACCCTTGTGGAGGGGTGTTGTTGGTCGGTCGGGGGAGGTCGAGGACCTCTCCGGCGACGCGTTTCTTCGTAAATCCTCGGCTGGCGCGAGGTTGAAGACGACCAACGGTCGACCGGATCCTTCTGGCGGTCGACCGTTTTAGCACTGTTTGCCCGACTTTAACCTTCACCGGTCGAACGATGCCTTGGGGCGGTCGACCGGTAGTGCATTATTGCTGGTGAGTTGGGATTTTCTACCTGTTATCGGTCGACCGGTCCTTGTTGTGTTCGACCGGAACTTAAGTGTACCTGTTAGTTTTGCATGATTGTTCGACCGATTTATATTGCGTTCGACCGATTGCATGTTTGTTCGACCGGTAGTATGTTTACGTTCGACCGTTTGATGACGTAGAATACTAGGTTGACCCTGTCTGTTTTCGGTCGACCGAGACCCCTAAGTCGGTCGACTGATAGAGTGGAATTTAATGTTGACCAGACTCCGGATTTTGACCTCGTTCGGTCGACCGGTTTTAGACCCTTGTTCGACCGTTGGGGGTTCTGTGTTGAGCGCAGCGGTAGACCGTTTTAGGAGTACGGTCGACCGATTCCTTCCTGGAACCGGTCGACCGAATCACCTCTTCCGGTCGACCGTTTGGGCCCAGGACAGAATTCCTGGTTCCCCTTTTGAACACCAACTTTGTCCACGGAAACCCGTGTCCTCGCCTTGTGCGTGAGCCGGGAGGTGACGGTGGGCGCGTGACGCGTGCCTGCCCAGGGACCGCCGTTGGGAAGAGTGTGGGTGTTCGGGACGCGTCACCTCCATGTATGGACCGTGACTTTTGAGATGATTGTTGGCACTTTGTAGTATAGCAGGCCTGAGGGATCGCGGATCCCAGTGTTGATGTTGTGCGGGCACGCAACTGGCGTTGGGTGAGGTGACTACCGGCCCTTGGGGCTACGGAGGTCGCTGCCCTGCTTTTATAGCGGCGCGGTTGGTGTTCGCGGCTCGAGGAGCCCGATGACCTGGCAGACTTCGGTCTGGATCTGTCCGATGCTGTGCCGGACTGTTGTGATGGACCACCGATGCTGTGCCGGTGATGCCGCCGAGGTTGTGCCGGCGATGATGATTGTTGGGCCGAGGCTGTGCCGGCTTGTTGTTTTCCTCGGCTGGGCACCTACCGAGATGATGTTGTTATACCTTCCGGGCGACGGCCCCGTTGGTCCCTGTGGCCCCGACCACTGAGATTTACAGATCTGTTTCTATCGGCGCGTAGACGTGACAGAGGCTCCCTGCCGAACCCTTGAGTAGTGTAGCTGCGTGTGGGGGGTGCGATGTCGCGGGCTACTAGACTGCATGTGCCTGCAGTAGGTCTCTTCGGGAGACCCGATGATTGATTGTCGGACTGATGTCCTGTTTTACCCTTCGGGGGAACTGCTTTCCATTTCTGTTGATGTCATGACATGCTACTAGTATGATAGGTTCATTATGTGATGCATGCATATAGGTGGGTTGGCATACGGGGTTTCCTTCTGGAAACTCAGGCATTGTTGTTGCATCTTTTTCAGGATCGCAGTAGGTCCGGTGGGTGGTGACCGAGGACGGAGCGCTTTGGAGTCGGATCCTCTTCGGCATTTGCGAGATCGTACGACTACTTGTATTTTCATTTCTTTCATCTGGATTGTAGTTGTACACCTTTTGTAAACTCCATGTATTTTGGGTGCACCCGGATTCATATATTTATATATTTGTGACGTTCCCGCCTTGAGTTGTCAGTTTTATTCGTTATTTCGAAATTTTAAATCTTCCGCTGTTTCGGGACGTTACAGTTATGGTCATTATATGCTCTCTTATTCTAAGAATTTGAATGGGATATTGTTTCTTTAATTTCCCATTTTTCATATTAATTGTGTATCACATAAATATACGTGGTTGGTTTATATTAATGAGTGTTTATTTTCTCCGTGAAAGTGTGAATCACTACGATTTGGTTTTCTTCGTGAGTGAGAAACTTCTGGATTAACTAATTGGATATAAATAGCAATCACACGAGCACTTATTTGTCTCTCTTTTACGTCGTGGGGAAACTAGCTAGGTTTCTTCCTCGAACTTGTTGAAGTCGGAGTCCTTGCGTTTCCCAATCTATCGATCTCGTAAATGTGCATGATTCCCATCTTCTTCTTTCTTTACTCCTTTTTGTAGGGAAAATGTTCTTCCTGTGCACCCATACTCGATGGATATATGAGTTTTTTGTTCCGATCTTTATTCGCTATCTTGTGATACCGAGAAATGTAATGTTTGACGGGTTGGTCGTCGTTTTGATGCACGTTTGTGTAAATATTTTCCGTTTAATTTGTTGTTGATTTAAGTGATGATGCAAATTTAAGTAGTGGTCCAATACTTTGCGTATTTACTATAATAATCTTACAGGTACAACTTGCATAGTTACATAAGAGATTTTGATTCCGATCCGTTTTTCTTCTCCATGATTTGTTACGTATAGTTGTTTTTTATTTTTCTCCCATGTGATACAAATTGACAGTCTCACGAACATGATTTATAATTCCTCTTTATGACTTGATAAGTGGTTGTAACCTACACATACATACATACAAAAATGAATTTGGGGATGAATTTTAGGTTAAACACAAAAAATATTACAATTTAAAAAAAAATATAATGTCGTTACTCTACCACTGAGTTAAAAGGACCCATTTTATTCAATTCATAAATTAGCTATTTTTCATTATGAAGTTTACTTTATTTATGTATTTAATTTACATATATTTATCTATGCGATATATATTATGCAGTATATATAGATATATTAATAAAACTCATTCAAGGACAATAAATTGGATTTGTTTTAAGATGATGGAGTTAGGTAAAATGATTCTTCTTATTTTTTGAAAAAAAAAATAATTTTCATTTTTTTTGAAAAAACAATTTAAAATAATTTTTAAAACATTTTAAACATATTTTAAAACATTTTATATATAAAAAATATAAAAAGCCAATAAGGGGGCATGTGCCCCCACCCACCCGATATCCACCGCCTGGTGGAAAATCGGGCGGTTTCCCGTTAGATTTTCCAACCAGTTGGTAGACGAAGCTTGAATTTTTACTGACGTGTTTGTGTGCTTGGCAATTTGCCCTCGTTTTTTGTCTGATTTTTGTCCCATTAAGAATGGTCTAATAGTCTTTTTCACACCCGATTTTCCAACTGGTTGGTGGACATAACTTGAATTTCTAGTGATGTGTTTGTGCGCTTGGTAATCTGCCCTCGTTATTTGTCCCATTAAGAATTATCTAATAGCTCCAAACCGACTTGTCTATCGAGTACAAACCAGTTATTATCCCACAAATTTCAAAACCCATGTGAACAAGTCCCATCTTCACAAGGCAATAACATCAACCACAAACAAAACAATGAAAAAAGAAGATTATTTACTGTCCACGAATTCTAATTTGATATCACTCTTCCCACCTAAACTTTTGACTGGTTGGTCGTCGTTTTGATGCACGTTTGTGTTCCATTGAGGTTGATATTTTACGTTTAATTTGTTGTTGATTTAAGTGATGGTGCAAATTTAAGTAGTGGTCCAATACTTTGTGTATTGTACTATAATAGTCTTACAGGTACAGCTTGCATAGTTACATAAGAGATTTTGATTTTTCCGATCTGTTTTTCTTCTCCATGATTTGTTACGTATAGTTGATTTTTATTTTTCTCCTTTGTGATACAAATTGAAAGTCTCACGAACATGGTTTATAATTCCTCTTTGTGACTTGATCGGTGGTTGTAACCTACATACTCACGTACGTACATACATACAAAAATGAATTTCTTTCTGTTTTGTCCTTGATAGAAGACATTTATTAGAAGATTTATGATTCCTTGAGATTGAAGACCAAATTATATGTTTTGGAGCTCGAGTAACATACTTACATAGCTTATGAATTACTTTTATTCAGAAGGAAAATCGATCATGGCGATAGGGTTGTCGCACTTTGTGTGACCTTTTCAGGCATTATGGCGGCCTGAATTTCCAACTCCAACCTTGAGAATTCCATTAAGAGAGAAGGTCATGTACAATACCATATCGCTTTTCATCTTCCTTGTATGTAGAGAACTTCCTCTTCACGGCGTTCGCTCTACAACCGGTTCGAACCCCTTTCGCTGGATCCGTCTGATCCTCGCATCCAACCGTGGGACAGAGAAGTTGTTACATTCATGGTATTTAAGCTGTTACTTTTCTCACTTCCGTTCATGGTATTTAAGCTGTTACATTCATGCTAAAAGTAACCACAACGGCTTTAATTTGAAATGGCACAGTGGTTAGCTAATAGGACAAGCATGGATAATGATGAGAGTGTGTAGAGATTCTACTTTGTCCCACTTGGTTTTATTCATGTACATGTGGGCTGCTGGACTTGATTGGTCTTCGTGAGGTTTCCCACCAAAGCATGCATGTCTACGTGTCTGCTTAATGCTTTGCATGATCAAGGGCCTCCAAGTATTGGAGCGCCATCTCGTCGGGGTCAGCGTGACTCCCTACTTGATGAAGCTATTCTACAAACGTAATTTGCCCGTAATGTTGTTGTGTGCTCTTGCTGCTACCATTTGCTCTGTCTCCCAAGTGAGTACAACTTCACGCAGATTTTCCTAAATGGTATTGCTTCTGTAACATCTTCGATTTTTAACACAATTTGGAAGCAAATTTCTTAAAAAGAAAACGAATACAATATTACAATTTTCTTATATTGCACCATCATTTACATGTAATGAGCTGCTTTTCGGTTTCATGCAGCTCTTGCACGGGAAGGCTACGCACACTTCTGCTTAGAACGGCCTCGGCTTCCAGACGTGCACTTTTGGATGTTTTGGGCTTATTCGGATTGATGGTTGTTATGTGCGCGCACGCGCGTGTTTTTCTTTTCTGAATCTCCTGCTGCTCTATTTTTGTTTGGACTTATTTTTCGTTTTTAGTTTGTTTCGAACCCTTTGTATGACTCTCAATGTTGTGGTTACTCAGCTATGCGCTTCTAAAAGAGAGAAAAATTGCGGCATACGTAGATTTTTCGAATTGGGTATTCTAATTCGAAATTATAAATAAATAAAAAAGTTAGTAACATCTACAGTTGAAAAACTAGCATCTAAGTGTCAAAAAAATAATACCAAAACATGAAAGTTTTAGAATTTACATCAAATTACTACGACATAATTAGGCTTTTGCAATGGTACACAAGTAACACCAGCTTTGGAAAACTTCAAAACTCCAGACGTCCTGAAATTGAATCCTAGAATCATTTGGTGTGAGATTTTTTGGGCCGGATACAGTCTTGTGATTTATACCTTTCTCGTATTCATACGGCTAGAAAGTAGTATATTTTAAGTTGGGGTTAAATGATGTAAGTGATATTTTCAGGACATTCTTCGCCGTAGTTGCAAAGAATGTAGATAATACACAGCCTAATTGCATTTGATATTCACATCTTTCTAAAAAAAATTGGGAATGCATTTGCAAACCTCTTGTACATAGTGGATCCGCCACTAATGTCGGAAGCAATCCATAGGCTTAATGCTAAAACACGTACAAAATTACAACAAGAAGAGTTAACTAGATTCTAGAATCTAAGTGATCTCCATGTCACGACTACGCTTTTCTCACATCATGCAAATGGTTAAATAAGTCTAAAGTTGGGTGTGGCGCCAATTAAATGGATTTTGATTCACAATTACACTATCACAGATTCTGTCATCATACTATCTGCCCCCAAGAAGGTGCTTCATACTCCATGCATGCTCCCATAATAGTTGATATACCCAAACAACCGTTTCCGTCACCTTCCATCTTGTTCAGACTGTAGGCACGTTTTGGGAGCTTAAATTGATCTTGGTAATTTTGTTGCACTTCAGGAAACATTGGCGCTGCAAATCTGTATGTCCACCCTCTTATTTAGTAAGCCAGGCGAAGGGTACGAACCGGAATCATGCAATCTCAAGGAAAAGGAGAATACGTAACTTCATAACAGTCTCACTTGCGCATAATTTTGATAAATGATGATAAAAAACATTTAGGATTTTCGACTTTCATCAGCACCTTCATCAAAATTCCCGGAGAATCCAACACGGAAATCCAGTTGCTTCTGATGTTTTAGTTGCCGGCGCTCATCAAATTCTTCCCATCCTTCTAGCTGAAATAAAAGGCACTTTAGAAGTAGGATACTACACACCAGGAGACTTGAGTGGGTAAAATTGTAAACAAAAGACTTTAAATCGAGGAGAGATAGAGAACAATACAGAACATATACATAGCCAACACATCTAAATCTTCAACAGTGACAAAGGCATAGTGAGCAAAGGCAAGAACAGAGAATATAGATGTGATACCTGGCGGAGCACGTCATTTGTAATTTCTGTGCAATGTAGATTTAGTGTAGAGAGTTGAGAACACATTTTAAACAATGTCTTAGGAAGATATTTTATACCATTGTGACTTATCTGCAGAACCTGCACCCAATATGTTTGAAGACATTACGCTACTAGACCAGTTTATACTACATGAACATACTATAAAGATAAGAGGCTGCACAGAGCACACAAAATTAGAATTTATTACTTTTCCAATGTATATAATAAAGTATGCATCGAAAGCATAACATTATATTGGTCTAAGCAGTACCTGATGATCGATCGAGTTTTGGAGTCATTTTTAAAGTATATCATTTGAGGGCTAATGTGGGAAAACTTCAAGACTTAATTACTAGATAAAGCAATTGTTCACTCCAAAATTGGTCTGTTGTAGCAGAAAATTGCCTTCTTAAATCTTTCGTCATGAGTTGAGGGTCCATGTGTATGTATTTGTTTAATCTCAATTCATCGAGTTCAATAAAGTTCACTGTTTGACAGTGTGGTTGTGGAAGCAATGTACACTGCACTTTGCAGCTCTTATTGTCATTTACTCATATGTTAGAATAATTGATATTAGGAAATAATTATATTTAGATATTCTAGTTGATAGGAATTTCCTTATTTGATGTTTCCTTATCAATGTTTCTGAATTGTTGTTTCCTTATTTCATCCTTTGAACCTCTATATATAGAATACCTATCTAAGCAATAATATTATATCCCTATTATAATTTCTTCTTCAACAACTATGAGATCATTGTTTCCCTCTAATTCATTGTCGAACTTTTAACTTGGAAAAAATTTGAAAGTAAGAGAACCAACAATTTCAAAACATGTTTCTCTTTTTTCAACTATCAATAACAAACAAGGAAAAGTTCTATCAAGACGTCAGAAGTCTAATTATGTTGAAGCTGTAACTGTTAACTGAATGCAAAAGATGATCGAAAATTCGAAACAGCTTGCTTGTCAAGGTGCATACATATGCTTGAGGTTAACACTGACACTTATACTTGGATTAATTACACCTTACTGTCTTTGGGATTGGCCAAAAAATGCTTTTGAGGCTTAAAACTGGAAAGGTCATTCAGAATGTGAAAGAGAATGAATGCCTCAAAGCAACAATTAAAAGGGATATTTCTGAAATAATTAAAGAGCTTAGTATCGTTAAAAGCTTTGCTCAAGAAAATTAGATTGATGCAGTATGACTCTGTAATTGTCAAATTACTGATGACACAATAGCAAACAACAGTGCATTAAATATGGTTCAGACCAGAAACAATATCTATGTATTGGGATTGGCTATGAAAAGTCAAGCTAACACAAACAAAATAAAAAGGCCAGGAGTACATTCACGAGTACTGAACAGCCACCCACCCGTGATTGCAGAACTTATATTCCATACAAAAGAAATACAAATATCAAAAAAAAAACCTAATTGGCTATTTGCGGTTCAGTTACTGTTACAGTTTACACGGATCAGCCACACATTCACTCTCAGGTTTTCAGTGTGCACTCACGTTGGGAAATAAGGAGAATTAAAAACCATGTGCTTATAATGTAAGTAAAAATAATGGGTTCTAAACTTAACGCATTCATAACCCAGCTTCTGACTGAAACGTTGAAAATATTGATCTTGCTTAAGGAATTATTGATGGTATACGTGATATTGAGTTGATTGCTAACATGAAAACAATTTTTACCATCTAACAGACCATCTGATCTCCTTTCTTATGTACAACTAACTATTGGGCGAGTAATATGCACGCCAATGCCACCACATATATGGCTCGTTTGTGTTAATATCATGTCTCGGAATTCACTGATATTTGTGTTGTCATATAAGCTAACTGCAGAAAAAAGCTTTTTATTTTGGAAAGGTCAAAAGGCATCCCCAGATCTTCGAATGTACTGTATCATGACTGACACTAACATAGGAAGGCTAATCATGTACGATCTTTTTTATCGAAACCATCTACAAAAATAAAAAGTAAAGCAGATTATCAGTACCATCCAACTGATGGCAATTGCATTAACGACGTGCTAACTGTGCCTAAAAAGAAAAATCCTAACTGCAAGATTTCATCCTTTTGATAATAATTGCATTCAATAACCTCTCTTGTAGTTGCAGGTTAGCCGATGAAAATGCCATTTGAACACCAAGAGCAAGTTCTGAAGCTTCTAAAGTTGTATTAAATCAATATAAGCAAATAAAAGGAAATCAAAAAGGTATTGGGTAGAAGATAGGAGATGCAAGAAGGCCCTCAATGCAGCAAATAAGATCATTCAAGTGAAAAGATACCTATTATTCCCTGCTTCCAAGATTTGCAGATGAGTTAGAGATCGTAATTCCTCAGGCAAATGTGCTAGTTTATTGTTTGCAACATGAAGTTGTGTAAGAGAAGTCAATGTCCCAATCACGGAAGGTAGAGAAGATAGACTGTGCAAGTAATGAAACAAATAATTAGTCCACATTCGTTTTCCTTGTTGACTTAGTATTACGGAGAAAGTTTCAAGAATACACATTTTAAGGCAATTTATGGGGGTAAAAAATATATTGAAAGTTTTGCAGGTATTTCCTCCTGTAAAATAGAAAATCATAGCTTGATATACATAAGCTTGTAAATAGAAGGCCCAAAGGAACCATCCTAAAAGATGAAACAATGATTTGGGCCCTTTGCAAATCCAAATAACGATCTTGTGAGAAGTATAATGAAAGTGGAGTTGTCACACGTCATGTTCATGCAAGAATCATTGTGTTTGGTTTGTCATTAATCAACTTTTCACAACTATTATTACTATTTTACATAATGCAATCACAGATGTGTTCTATTGAAACGTTTTTAAACCTCTGCAGTTTGCAATACTAGTTTACTTCATGATATAGTTGGTTGATAAATTATCTATAATATAGTTGTCATGTCGTGTCAAACTGAAACAAATCAGCCATGGTTGTGTGTAATGTTTTTCCCTGGGATAAATGACGGACTACCTCCCTGAATTATGGTTTCGTTTCACTTTGAGCCCCAAAACTTAACAGTTAAAACCTACCTCCCTCGACTATGGGTTCTTAACGGACAACCCCTTCCATTATGTCACCAGTTCTGTAAAATACGCATTAAGTTGTCGGTCGTTTGATCTTTTTTATTTAATGTAAATACCAAAAATATACTTGAAGATTAAAGAATCAAACCCAAAATCCCCCAATTATTCTCCTCTTATATTGAACACTAATTTATACTAAAACTTGAAGCAAAATCCTGCAGCAGTTTCACAGAGAACGTATGCATCAAATCGATCAAAAATATTTAACATCAAATACATTTGCAGACAAATCGGAAGCACAATTAGGCAGCAATTCCCAATCAAAAGAAGACAATAATTCGACCTAAAACTTCAATGAACATTTTGCATCACCTTTCACCCAAAAATTCTGCATCAAATCCACCAAAACTTAGATTGCAATCTGACATAAAATTTGGAAACAAATTTGGCAGCAAATACTTTCATGTACAACTTTTTTCTAATTAAAATGATCTTAACTTCAATCACAATTTTGAAGCAGTTTCCAACAAAATACTTGCATCAAATACGCAAAAGTTGATCACAAACTGACATAACGTCTGCAGCAATTTGAAACCAAATTTTGGAAGCATATATATGGCCGCCTTGGGAGGACAAGAGATTCTTACTGTTGAAAGACGTGTGACACTGCTGAAGGACTAAGACCAACAGGAGGAACTGATGGAGGAGGCGCACGACCGGAGAAGAAGAGCAAGGCAGAGTTAATTTGTTTAGAAATCAGGAGAGGTGAATAACTTAAGTGTTTTAAATTTAGGTTTGGGTGTCTAAGGAGGAAATGTGGACGAAGGTATGGGTCTTTTAGAAGAAATAAAAGTGTTGGATAATTTTAGTTTCAATTAGGTAGTTTTAAGAAGGAAAGAATGAAATGCATATATTATGTATTACGAGCATTGGAATGTAAGGACAACTTATGAAGAAAGGTTCTACAGAAATCCAAATGTATAAAAATTTAAAAATAAGATCAATATGAACCATAGAAAAATGGAATTGAAGTTCTATGTATAAAATTAATGAACATGAAAGAAGCAACTACAAATATAAAGACAAAGAACACCAAGTCACTCACTGGTTTTGGTTTAGAGATAACACTTTAAGAGATTTCAACAAAGATATCCCCTCCCAGTTAATATTATCTTCCAACAAATCATTTGCATTCAGAAGCAGCTTCTGCACAAGATAACAGTAAAGGCGAATAAGTATCAAATTATGCAACTGTCTGACTATAAATTTTAGGAAATCAAAATTACATGAGACTGTTATTAATCGGAGAAGAATACCAGGTTATTGAGATACTAGGAGTTAAAAAAAGGGAATGAAAGATTGTTTTTTATAAGAAAATTGTCCTTTTAAGTCGACGTGGATTGGCTGAAAACCATTTGTTAAAACCGAGGGATGAGGAAAGAACTTACTGTCATAGACTTAAGGCAGTTGATTGTACCCGGTATCTCCTTAATGTAGTTGTTGGTGACATCCAACACCCGAATGGAATGACCACAAGCCCAGACTTCCTCAGGAACAACCTTGCCATATACCAACGATAATTCAATAGACAAGCCTTATGCCTTTGTAATAAGCCAATAAGCAAAACGTATTATGCATTACAACTTACGTAAGATGAACATAACAAAGAATCTATGACATTAATTTCATGTATTGCTTTTACAAAAATGTGATTTAAATGGGGATTCAAATACAAGTATAAATAGCTGAAACTACAACGAGTTCATTTTAAACTAAAAGGAATGATTACATTAGCCATTTTTATGGCAAAACATGAATATCATACATTTCACATTTACATGGATCTATTGTAGCCGATAAGATTTAAAAAAGAATACCGTCAAATGTGATTCAGATAAGGCCACAACACCAGTCACCTTCCAACGATCCAACCTCGTCTTATTAGTAGATGTTGAATTCTTGTGACACTGATTCGTACTTACATCAACTGCCTTCCTCGTTATCGGTCGTGCATCATTGGTAATCGGACCATCCTGGTTCAAGAAAATGCAGTCATAATGCCATTGCAACTCTCATTATAGGACAAACCCAACCAAAAAAATGGAAAACATGTCTCTTTAAGGAAATTAACCAATATAAGTAAAAATATAAACGTATGAACCCCAAACAAGGCAATGTGAACTCTTTTTGTTTCATTATGCTTTGTCTAAGCTTCTACATATATCATTTAAAGCATATATCCACTCATGGATACATTAATTACAAACGCTAGTTTGTCGATATCATAAAGCTTCAATATATGATTCGACAAATTATTCAATTAAAGATCCAACATTTTGATAAAGTCATGGGAATGCTACCAACTAATGACAGAGTTATCAATAAAAGTTATAGAATCAATTTAAAAGACTAAGATTGAACACATCCTGAGTGGAAGGTTGCAATACCCTACCCCCTGATGCAAACCCTGAGAAGCTACAAGCATGATCCTGGAACCATCTAAAATTTGCAACTGCTCCAAAGTCAAAGCATCAGCTAGAACTTTACCTGATACATGATTTAAGTAAGTTTTGCTATCAAGCTAAAAGAAAAGGGTCACTAAATCAGGTCAAAAAGGCAAAAGATCTAAAAGAATGAAGTATACCAAAAAAATCAATACGTTAAAATAACCAACTTTACACAAAGGTGCTCTAAAATAATTTATGCAACCTGATCCCATCCAACGCAAAACAATAATTTGACGACCAACTAGTAATGATGCTGCAAGCAGATGAAGTAGCTCAATATCTTATACGACCCTATCATACCAATAGAGAGTGACCACTGACCAATGATTCCAGCATGATTTTATTCTTGTAAAACAAGGGATGTCGACCGTGGCATTACAATGCTGCGAGATTCTTGCTAACTGTAGATCAAAAACCACTTTCTTATAGTCTAAATGTGTAATCTTCATAATCTGCACACATATAATAAATGCACTTTATGTTTTTTTTCCCTTACAATGGGTTAATCCTATCTCAATTATTTGAATAATTGATTTCTTAGAAATTAATTTGCTTCAAAAATCACAAACGTGAATTGTGATTTTACCTTTTTAGGAATAGAATTATGTGCTTAGCAATTGATCTCACAAGTATATTTGTTTTCCGCAAATTTGAGGGAGCAGATGGTTTTCATCTGTTAGGAGCTTACAAGATATTTGTTGAAGAAGCAGAGGGATTTTGCCTCGTCAATAAAGGTCTGTTCGCATTTCGACCTCCTGAATATTTGATACTTTTGGTTTCCGATCCCTTGGTTTTTTATCCCTTTGGAATTAGAGTACTTGGATTTTCCGATAATCAATAATTATTTAGGTCATTGGAATTTTTCCCCTTTGAACTTCCTTTACGAATTCCAACCCTCACCTATGTTTCCGGCACCCCTCCTACTTCCTTCTCACTGCATTAGAGATTCCAAATCCCAACCCGTCGCGAAAATCTCCATCACACTCTCCATGAACAATTTAGTCATAAATCGATCGTATCCAAATTCCAAACCAATTCAATTTCAATCCGACTACATCAAGATCAAGTAATAAATCACAAAACATGTACAGACCAATTTTGAGGGTAAAACCCCCGAATAAATTGCCAAAATCCGCAGAATCCAACGGAAAAGGAAACGAACAGGAGAAATCAGTAAACACCTTTGTATATGAGCTTCTGGCCTCGGATGAGGACGTTGGTGAGAGGTTGGAGGAGAGATTTGAGGGATCCGACGGTGGAATCTGGCGAGACCGAGAGGGGGATCGTGCGGCCGCTGAACTTGATTTGGACTTTGATTTGGGATGGAGATGGAACGGAGGAACTTCCGGTTTCTTCTCTCGACGCCATCGCCGTCGTCGTCGAGCGAGTGCTCCGGCTTTTACTGGGGGTCTGTAGAAGGGATGATGGATTGATGGGAGTTCGGCCGTATTCGGGTCGGGTAACGGGTACGCGGGTGGCTTCATGGATCCGTGTTGTGGATCCCCCACCTTTGACTTTTTAGATATTTGCACGACGTCCTTTGTTTTGATCGGATTTCAACTTGCAGAATTAATATCCTCGAATTTGAATTATGTTACCAAGTATAACCCAACCCGTATTCTATTTTGACCCTGACTGTTTAATCTAATGGTATGGATTGAAAGTGCTGTGCACATATGCGCCACCGGGGGTAGGACTTTGCCTAGTAAACGTATACCAACTGTGATTTTGCTCTCCCTGGATTTTGAATTTTCAGGTAGTTAATGTCTTCTGGAGTTTGGATTTTTCGTAGTTAAGTATACTCGTATTAGATTTTTGAACCCTTTAGACTCAAATTGTGCTCCCTTATTTGAAATATTAGGGCCGCTCTTGATTGAAAGCATAATTTATTATTTTTAGATTATGTGAGTTAGTTGTACC
The DNA here is from genome assembly GCA_963682175.1 of Triglochin maritima. Classification (NCBI taxonomy): domain Eukaryota; kingdom Viridiplantae; phylum Streptophyta; class Magnoliopsida; order Alismatales; family Juncaginaceae; genus Triglochin; species Triglochin maritima. The sequence goes on from OY821774.1 coordinate 2,089,809, forward strand.
CGTCATTTTTATTCAGTAATCCATCTTCTCAAAATAGCTACTTGTAACTTATGGTAACTTGCCAGCTAATGAGTGAAGTGGTGATAGATATGATTTAAAACCACAGTAACTGGTCATATAGAAGGAAATTCAAGAAACAATTACTTCCAATTAAAATAACCACGAGTGCATGAGACGTGTTAGCAAAAGGAAGGCATCAGATTGATTGTTGACCCCAACGAATATCCCCCTAAAAAATGCAATTTATACTTGATAGCATATGCTGATCCCAGTTGCTGTTGCACGCAAGGAACATCGTAAAAAAGTGAAAGTAAACCTCTTCAATGTCTTCATGTGGAAATCCCATCTCAACCATTAAGAATTTAAGATACAAACTTTGTGTTTTGGTCGCATCTATTTTGGATATGCCCACAGCTGGATGAAGCAGCAGGAGACATTCTTCTTCAAGTGCGAGCTGGACTTGAGGACTTCTCTAAACTTGCCAACTGCCAAGGGAGGAATACGAGAAACAGAGGAAGATGAGAAGGGATTAAGATCGCGGCTTCATGCATGCAACACGTGCATAATGACATGTCGTTGCTCAACAACGTGCTGTGTTCTGTCTGCATTGGTTCTGTTCACGGTGACCTCGTGATCACCTGTTGGAAATAGAGGTGCCCAGTCAAACGGGTTTAACTTCGTTAATCTTATTTATAGTTCAGTTTCAACTTCAAAAGGTTGAAACCGTTCAATGATGTTGGAAATGCTCGACTTTAGCTCGTTGCACTTGACCAAACTGTTGTGTGTTGTTGAACGTGGTGTAATGGAATAACATGAACTTTTATACCCATCCATATATGATTCTTCGTATTCCGGAGAAGCCACAAAGATATATTTTTCTTGTAAAACTAAAACGAATTAGGTAGTTGATATTTATGGTTTGATCAGGGTGCATTGGTTAATCGATTTTTCTCACTTCAGAAAGTAAATTAATTGATCATTTGATCATGTTACTATGTTAGTCGCCGTAACTGGCCAATTTAATTCAATTTTCAAAACCAGGAGATCTTATCTTCCCCTGACGCAGTGGACACAAATAGAAGGCAGCATATTCTCACGAATCTCACCTACCTCTCTGGCTACTGTGCTACTGTGCTAGTCCAAGCAAGACATTAAACAAATTGGGTGTAAAATGGCCAAACTTTATCTTCCGTTCATCACTCATCACGTGACGTTCGATTTTTCCGTGGACCTATTTATTATGTATATCCAAATTCGCAAATAAACAGTTTCTTATATAAAAATCTGTTTTCTGCTTTGATGATATTAGAAGTTAAATCAACGTATTATATTAAGTCAAATCCATTGCTAATTGGAAAATGAATGATGACCGCTTTTTAGGACGCTCTTTGAGTGACGCGGCTTATATGGTAATTTTCATGTCAGCAAAGAAAAGAGTTTCTTTTTTTATTTTATCCCTCAATTCTTTTGTTATCCGTACAAATGTCTCCATCTCTCCATCCCTTCCTTCATCCCTCATTAATGCGTCTCAAATCACTCCATTCCTTCATCATTTTGACTCTCCTACACAGCAGAAGACTTGTTATTCATCTCAAGATGCGTCTTCCTTCTTTTTTCTTCCCTTCTCTTCTGTGGTCCTTCCTCTGTACTCCAATGGAAATCGTTCATGTGTCTTCCCAAGTGGAGCAGACGGCAAACGTTCCTAAGGAGGAGATGTTTTTTCCTTCTTTCGAAGAAGCCAAAACATTTTACGTGGCATATGCCGATTCTTGTGGTTTTGGTGTTAAGACAAGACAATCTCATTACGATCGTGATGTTGTTATACGGGTCACGCTGACTTGCTCCAAGGAGGGCACGACACCACTGATGAGAATTAAATTTATACCGCAAGTGCACGGCGTCAATGAAGACGTGGCAAATACGGGTCGAACACAAGGAGGGAGAGATCTTGTTATTTGTGTGATTTTCAATTAAGGGGAAGAAGGAGAGAAGAAATAAATTGGGTTTTGAGATTTTTTTGATTTTTAATTTCCTAAAGCATGAAACATGAACAAATAAAACTAAAGCAAGAACAAAGATGGTGAATTCCGTTAGGTGGAGGTTTAGGTATTGTGTTTAGATTAGAGAATTCAGAAACTTATAATAAATCATATTAGTTATAAAGCATTACATGATAAATGATTTAACATAAACTCAAGTAATCAAAATATACTAACACGAAATTAAAATAATAACTTTTATTCTTCTTCTCTTCACCCTAAATCCGTCACCTCCACCCTTTGGAAAGAGTTAGAAACTCATGGATGGAAAGGAGGAGAAGGGGTCCTAGAGGAATTACAAAAGAAAACTAAAAACAAGAAATAAAACAACAGAAATTTATTAAACTAAGGAATAAAAACTAGAACATAAGCTAAGGACTCTCACAACATCGTTTCAGGGCTATTTATAGCAGATACTAGGGACTTAGGTATAAAATAGGAAAGTGCACGCGTCAACACGCAACCGGTAAAAAATTTAGAGCATGAATCTAATTTGGTGCAGCGGATTCGCCGCATTTTGTACATAAGGTGCGGCGGATTCGCCACCTTTTTAGCTCCGATTTAATCCGGATTTTTCCTGTGTGTTTATGGTATGATTTCAATATCCTTTGCGCATCTGGATTGATTCTTTCCTTTCTTTTGAGCTCCGACTTTATTTCTTTATATATTTGGAGATCCACATTGATTTTCTTTAGATTTTCTCCATAATAATAAAAGCTACTCGTAATTTGCAATTAGGTCATTGGCTTTTTGCAATTAAGTCATTGTCTACTTTTGTGCTTAAGTCCTTATCCTTTTTGTAATTAGGTCTTGAATGCTTTTATGCTTGGATGCATTTCCATTTGAAACCCGATAATCTTGAACTTGGTCTTTATGCCAGGAATGAGTCTCTTGCACGCATTTATGCTCGGGATATGGGTAATTTGCATTCAGGTCCCTGTATTCTGTAAATAAGACTAAACACATACCTTAGTAGCATTTATTGATATAAAATTAATCTAAATGAAAGACATATGATGCAATGTATGCAATGCATCAAATACCCCCACACCTAGATTTTGCTAGTCCCTAGCAAAACAGAATATAAGAAAAATAAAAACAGGGAAATCCTAACTCACTTTCGTAGGAATCACGGTTGCACTTAGCATGTGCAACAAGCCTTTAAACCTCTTTGTTGCCAATGAGGAGGAGTGTTGTCTCCTGAGGGTTTTCAGCGGATATACCCACAAAATCCTAAATCAACATTTCATTATGTTCGGTTTAAGTTGTGTGTATGTTCGGAATACGTTGACTGTCTGTTCGGAATAAGTTCTGTGTCTGTTCGGAATATGTTGTGTGTCTGTTCGGATTAAGTTGTGTGTCTGTTCGGTTTAAGTTGTGTGTCTGTTCGGAATAGGATGTGTGTCCGTTCGGTTTAAGTTGTGTGTCTGTTCGGAATACGTTGAGTGTCTGTTCGGAATAAGTTGTGTGTCTGTTCGGAATAAGTTGTGTGTCTGTTCGGAATAGGATGTGTGTCTGTTCGGTTTAAGTTGTGTGTCTGTTCGGAATAGGATGTGTGTCCGTTCGGTTTAAGTTGTGTGTCTGTTCGGAATACGTTGAGTGTCTGTTCGGAATAAGTTGTGTGTCTGTTCGGAACATGTTGTGTGTCTGTTCGGAATATGTTGTGTGTCTCTTCGGAATACGATGTGTGTCCGTTCGGTTTAAGTTGTGTGTCTGTTCAGTTTAAGTTGTGTGTCTCTTCGGTTTAAGTTGTGTGTCTGTTCGGAATATGGTGTATGTCTGTTCGGAATACGATGTGTGTCCGTTCGGTTTAAGTTGTGTGTCTGTTCGGAATACGATGTGTGTCCGTTCGAAATATGATGTCTGTCTGTTCGGAATATGTTGTGTGTCTGTTCGGAATAGGTTGAGTGTCTGTTTGGAATAAGTTGTGTGTATGTTCGGAATATGTTGTGTGTCTGTTCGGAATAAGTTGTGTGTCTGTTCGGAATATGTTGTGTGTCTGTTCGGATTAAGTTGTGTGTCTGTTCGGTTTAAGTTGTGTGTCTGTTCGGAATATGATGTGTGTCCGTTCGGAATATGAAGTGTGTCCGTTCGGATTACGTTGTATGTCTGTCCGGTTTATGTAAAATAACAAATAGTCTATGTAATTTGAACAAGTATAAGTTTTGTAAAACAATGGTTTATGTAACAATTTAGCAATGATGTAAAGTAAAACAATTAAAAGGCCGATTATTGTTGACCGCACACCTCAGAGTCTTCAAGTAACCAGTTAGCCAATTCGCCCCTCACACGGTGGATAATCTTGGTCTGCTTCGGCTTCGTCGGATCAGCATTCACCATCAAACACTTGATCCAGTACAAAACGTATGTCCCGCAGTCGTTACTCCCGGCTAGCTGTCGTTGGCTAGCCTTCCTCTCAACTATCAGCGGTCAATCGACCTTCAACAATCGTCGTCAAAATTCCATCAACTGAAATGCTGTGCATTCATGAATTCCGAGAGACTTGGAAGGATCTTCACCTTTTCCCAGCGAACGGGACATACTGTTGTACTGAATGAACTTTGATCTCGGTCCGTGGGCAACGAACAGAGTCCAGTGGCCAGACTTCCAGCATGGTTGTGCGATTATGGTCTCCGCCACATTTAGTCCTAGAATTTTGGGGAGTAGTCAGTCTTCCATTATATCTCCTCCCTGTCCCTCCACAATCCTTCCCGATTCGAAGGTTGATATGCAAACAACCTTTTGTGACCCTCCTCTTCTGACCAGTACCTCGATTAGGGTGTCAATGGTTTCGTTGCTGAATTCCGATTTTGGCGTTATTATTTCTTTGAGATCTTCACGGCTTATATTACAGAGTTGCCCCCTCCAGATCACCTCTTTTGCGTCACGTTCGGGAGCCGTGAGATTCAATAAACGTTGTACCTCATCAGGTTTCAACGATCTCAAAGCGGTCGCATCCAGATTAGGTCTCGTCGAGGAAACATGGGCGGCCAGAACATCTTTGGCGGCTTCTTCGGTCTCCTCTATCTCTTTGTTGGCTTCTGCGGCCTTCTTCTCTACCCTCTCTTCGCCAGATTTCCTGTACGCTTCGTCTCTATCTTCTGTGCGCAAGCGTGGTCTTTTGGTCCGCAATTTTGTTGGGTGCATTTCCCTCTTGCTCTTCCTCTCTTCCTCCTTCATCTGTCGTTCCTCCTCCTTCCTCGTCTTCTCTTCCTCATTCCTCTTCCTCTCTTCCTCCTCCCTCTTCAAGTTAATCCCCTTTTCATCTTCCTCCTTCCTCTTCCGTTCCTCCTCCTCCTTCCTCTCTTCCTCCTCTCTCTTCTTCTTAATCCTTTCTTCCTCTTCCTCCATCTCCCGTTCCTCCTCCTTCCTCAGCCTCTCATCCTCATTCCTCTTCCTCTCTTCCTCCTCCCTCATCTTCCTCATCCTCTCTTCCTCTCCCTCTTCCTCTTCCTCATCCTCTCTTCCTCTTCCTCCTTCCTCTTCCTCTTCCTCTTCTGTTCCTCCTCCTCATTCCTCTTCCTCATTCCTCTTCCTCTCTTCCTCCTCCCTCCTATTCCTTTCTTCCTCCTCCATCTTCTTCCTCTCTTCCTCCTCTCTCCTATTCCTCTCTTCCTCCTTCCCACGGAGTCCTTCAAGACCGATTTTGTGTCTCAGCCTCCGACACTCCTCTTGAGAGATCCTCAGTTCTTCCTCCAGTCTGTTAATTTTTTCGGTCGCATGCTTAAGGGTTGCTTCGGCTTGCAGCCAATTCGTCTTAACCTCACTCAGTTCCAACTCTTGTAGCAGTGGGTCACATGGAATGCTGCATTCACTAAGTTGTACCCTTGGTAGAGTGGATGTTGAAGGTGTATCCTTCGAGGCGACCTTTTGTGCGGTAGTTGCTTCTGGAGGAGGAATTTGATCCTCTATCATCAGTTCATGCTCCCTTTCACTGAGTGTCAGAGTGCCCTTTAACTCAAATTTGGCCCAGTAAATCCCATGCAAGTTGATGCCGCGTTCCTCCCATTTCCTCAGGATTAGACATCCCCCAAACAATTCCGTTCAACATTTGAACCTTGGAAATGCTGGACTGGGATCCCCCAATTTGAACTTCTCGCAAAGCCACACCTGAGAATAAGAATGAGTGAGGAGACAGACACATAACTTTTCCCGGACAGCCTCATAACGTAAACCGGACAGAAATAATAAATTACGGACAGACACATGACTTATTCCGGACAGACACAACACGTATTCTGGACAGACATAACACGTATTCCGGACAGACATAACACTTATTCCGGATAGTCACAACACGTATCCCGGACAGACACAACACTTATTCCGGACAGACACATGACTTATTCCGGACAGTCACAACACGTATCCCGGACAGACACAACACTTATTCCGGGCAGACACAACACGTATTCCTGACAGACACAACACGTATCCCGGACCGACACAACACGTATCCCGGACAGACACAACACTTATTCCGGACAGACACAACACATATTCCTGACAGACACAACACGTATCCCGGACCGACCCAACACGTATCCCGGATCGACACAACACTTATTCCGGACAGTCACAACACTTATTCCGGACAGCCTCATAACGTAAACCAGACAGAAATAATAAATTACGGACAGACACATGACTTATTCCGGACAGACACAACACGTATTCCGGACAGACATAACACTTATTCCGAACAAACACATGACTTATTCCGGACAGTCACAACACGTATCCCGGACAGACACAACACTTATTCCGGACATACACATGACTTATTCCGGACAGTCACAACACATATCCCGGACAGACACAACACTTATTCCGGACAGACACAACACCAATCAAATAAGTTGCTTACTTGTAATATGGCAACGCATCCAGACACGCAGCCCTGCTTCAGAGTGAAGTTCCCAGTCAATCTCCTCCTCGACAGGTCCATTTTGGCTTCCTCCAGACCCCTAACCAAACAAGCGTGAACTGCATTTGCCCACACATATCTCTTGAGGCGCTTGAGGTTCTTCAGGTGTCTCGTGTACCACGCTTTAGTTCGCAGGGTTCCATCGAAGAACAAAAAATGATTGAAGATCATACAAATAAGGAGACGGACGTGCTCCTCCTCGTCGCCCATCGCACTCGTGGCAGTAAGATGACCCAGTAGCTGAGTGTTGTCGAGGTTAACCCCGTCTCGCTTCTCTACGTACATGGGTTCCATATCAACTCTCAGCCCATGCACTCTTAGCCCCAATAGCAGGGCGACGTCTTCTACCGTAAATGTGACGACCCCAGTTGATATTCTCAACCCAACCTCATTGGCGTCGAAGTGTTCGACGAACCAACCCAGGATCTCATTATCAGTTGTCATGTGAGGAAAAGTAAGGAAGTGACTGAAAGACGTCCCTTTGAAAACCTTCTTCTCCTCCCCCTTCATCCGACTGAACTGCCGGTGAATGGCCGTCAAACCGCACTTAGTTTCGCGGAAGTAGTACGTGCTTCCCTGAAACCACAAAAAAAAATTTAAAAGTCGATGTTGAACCCTTAAATCAACACAAAACACATCCGGGTTGAGGAGAGACCTGCGCGGCTAGAATTTCAGGAGCGATGGAGGTTTCAGGGACAGAAGAATCCATTTTCGTCTTGTCTGGGTTTTTCTTCGACTCAAAATGGGACGACGGTTTTTGGATGGGAAGAGGAAATGACGAAGAACTTTTTAGGAAACTGCACAGACAGATACTCGAATGCTCTACAGACCTAATGATGTACGTGAAGTCTAACCGTCTAATCGTGATTTAGGGAAATGAACCGTCCCACCCAACCAACCGTCTTTTTAAAAAAAAAATAAAGCCCGCGCAGAAGAAATAGCTGACTGGACGCTGACTCATCAAATCGAAACTCGTCCACGTAAGGCGCGTCCGGGTATCACGACCCTTGCTAATTTGCTACGTAAGGTTGGTTCATGCCTGCTGTTCAGCTGTTGCACAACAAATGAACAGAAAAAATACCGATGAGTTGCACTTTCGCAAATTCAACTGAAACGGTACCGGGAAGAAATTTCCACACCCCCATGTGAGACTTCAATTTCAGTATTTAATGGTCACATCAATGTTGCGACTTATTGGACTCAACATCGCGTAGATGGAGGCATTTAATCATAAATACAATTTATGAAGATAGCGACACAAATACTTGATAAGGACATGATTGTAAGTTGCAACCGCTTATGACTTCCAAAAAACACTTCTAAAGTTGGATTAACAACATATTGTTTTCTAAAATTCTAGTAATAAAATAATGTTGGAGGCGCACGCACCCATAATCCATTTGACGCGCTAAAGGAAAGAAAGACAGGCGTACAAAATACAAAAAAATAATGAATAATACAATAACCTATTTAGAAGAAATAATTAATGAGATTCAAATACAATACTTCTGAACAGAATACCACATACTAAATCCATTTTTTATATAAATATCAACATTGGGTATTAATATACTAGAAAAATATTAGCGTATTAAAAAGTGCTCAATGTTCTAAAGACACATTATCGAACTAGAAATATGAACACAATGAATATCCATTTACTTTAATTTCAGAGAAAAAACATGTACAAAAAACGTGGTGTCGTTATCCAAATCAACAAGCTAACCAACGTTTATTTAAAAACATAAAGCGTCAACCAAAGACACTGACAAGAAAACCGATAAAATCAACCGTTCGAACACAAATGAAGCAACTAAATAACCCAAATAGTTACCTAATCAGCCCAGTAATAAATAATCAACCATAAACCAACCCAAACCCCAAAGTTATCCCCAAATAATCCGATTTACACGTACCCAAACCCAAACCCAAAGTTATCAAGACGCACATAAAACGGGGCGAAACAAAACCAAAGGAAAAAGCTTTCCAAAAAGCTTCTGCTTCCGCTCACCCTTCCCATCCACCCACCCTTCGTCACCCCAAACAACCCCTCCCTCTCTCCTCCCCACACCACCCTGTTCCCGTCACCCCCCGTTACGGTCACCGTCTCCCCATGTGGCCATCCTGGGCCCGCCGTAGCTCCCGTCGGGAAAACCCTCCGGCGTTGGGGTCTCCGGCGCACCCTTCATTTACCTTCTCCTCCTTCAAGGACGCCCACTCCCTCTTCTCCGACTCCCCTTCCAAACCCTCCTCCGTCTTCCATCGCGTCCGGATCGCGTCCTCCGCCCTCCGTTCCTGGCGCTCCCTCCCCGCCCTCCTCAACTCCGATCCCGCCACCGACAAGAAGATCGTCCTCTACTTCACCAGCCTCCGCGTCATCCGGAAGACCTTCGAGGATTGCCGCGCCGTCCGATCCATTCTCCGGGGGTTCCGTGTCGCCGTCGACGAGCGAGATCTGGCGATGGACTCCCGGTTTTTGAACGAGCTGAAAGGGATTCTCGGGAAGAGGGAGCTGAGTTTGCCTAGGGTTTTCATCGGCGGGAGGTACATGGGCGGCGCCGACGAGATCCGGCAGCTGCACGAGTCCGGGGAGCTTAAGAAGTTTGTCGAAGGCGTGCCGCCCGCGTCTAACGGCGTGTGCGAGTGCTGCGGCGGGATAAGGTTCGTGCTGTGTCTGGCCTGCAATGGGAGTCATAAGTGTTATAGTGAGAAAGGTGGGTTCCGGAGTTGTGGGTCGTGTAACGAGAATGGAATTGTTAGGTGCCCTGAGTGCTGGCGGGCCGAGTGAATTCCATTGGGATTGGGACGAGATCGCCTGTCGAACTGGATCGAATTGGATTGGATTAGACCGAAGGTAAGGTAAGGTTTCGCGCAATAATGTAAGGCTATCCGGTTCGAAGATTGTGTCTGTGTTCTCGTGAGGATAGGGATAGAGGAGGGATCGGATAATTTGGATGTTGGTAGATAAAAGAGGGCGCTTGCATTAACAGGTTATTTAGAGGGATCAGGCAATGCTCTTGTTTTTTTAATCTATGTGATGTGATCAAAGCTCTAGCTGAGAAGCTTTGTTGTGTTTTTGGTTCACTGATACCATGTATATTCCAATCTCATGATAACTTGGGTGTTTGACATAGTAGGATTTATGTTGAATCTTACATTTGCTAGAATTGGTGTTGAACTTGGTGTACAATTTATGTCGCGATATCATATTGAGAATAGTCTTACATTTGACAATTCAGACTTATTCATGTGACTTATCAGATATTACAAATTAGTTTTGAGTTGGACATCGGCATTTCTATAAAATTCATCCAATGAGAAGATTAAGTGCTTTAAGTTTTAACCCACCAAATGGGTACCTTTTTTCAGCTTTATAAACTCCAAAATCTTATAAGAAGAGTGCAATGCTTCCAACATCAAGAGAGAAGTAGACAATTATCATTACTTCATTAGGCAAGTAATGTGCCACACCATCCTGTATAACAGCTTTTTTATTGCGAAAAATGTGAGGGACATACCGTTATGATGGGTTGTGGAGAAAGTTTTGTTGTTATTGAAGTTCTGGGTGTGTTACATCATGGGAAGCACATGTTTGTGGAGGCAATGGTTGGTGGATTGTGTTGACAGCATCCCAAGCTTGCTGTCTCTAGCTCCTTTTCTATCAGAACCAGGACACTTTTGGCAGGAGATATGGTGTGTAGGGCCCTACTAACATTTAATCTGTAAACCTCCATCTTTCCTGTGTCTTTTCTCTTCATGATGCCATACACTAGATCATTAGAAGAACTAGTTTATGGGAGGACAACCAGAATTTTGTTTCGTCCAACTATTTGCTTGTACTTACGTTTGGGACATGCCATTTAGATGTTTGTTTTTTGAAATGGCTTTGTGCAAATGTATATTTTCATTGCTGTATTGCATTATTGATGGAAAAGTTTAGCCTGATCAATGTATTGGAATATCTTCTGTTGGAAGGTTATGAGTACAATTACAAAAAGATGAATGGAGACAATTCAGTCTAGGAGAAATGCAAAACGTGAAATCTTATGAGAATGATAGGTATAATGCAAGTCTTACATGCATGTGTGTGACATTGAGCAGTGTAATTTGAAGTAATTTTTTATATGTAATTTTATATTTATGTGCTGTAATTTTGAGGGTTAAGAATGATCACAGGCAGAAAGACTTTGCTTTCTGTAATTGCTCTGTTTGTGTTCTGTCTGCTCAGTCGGCCCATTCCATTGGTGGATACCTCATACCTTCATGTGAGAACACTGTATGCCTATGTTTCTTTGTTCTTCCTTTCCAAGCACTTCCATGTGAATATCTTCCAATTTACTCTACTTCCAAATTTGAGATTTGTTATTATACTAAAATGTGGAATGCTGATCGGAAACTATCAACTTACAATACGATTGGCAGAGAGTTACTACAGATGTTATTATTCTTTTCTGTGGTATAGGCCTTATTAAGTGTTTGTAATGACAATAGTGCCAAAGCTTTCAGCTGGCTTGTAGGATACATTGTTCTCAACCTCCAGCAAGCAAAGTTTCTGAGACATTAATTAGAGTTATAGAAACATTCATTTTTGTTGGGTTAGAATGGTGGTGATTAGGATTTGTGAAGATGATGATTTCCATCACCACCACCTTCTGTCGATCGCAGGCTGAGGTCCATTCTTGTATTTCCTTTATCTTGTCCTCTTACTACGTGCTTCATGTCCTAACATCGTTGAAGAAGTGCGTTTGTCGACAATTTCCTTTGCTAGATCCCCGATTCCATCGAATTCTTCCATGCAATCTCCGTTCATCTGATTCAAACAAAACTCGCATCTCGTGACAAAGAGTAATTTCGAGTCTCGACTGGTTTTCTTTATCCGAGTCCGAAAGAGAAATTTTTCGTAACAGCATAGCTTGAGGCGCTTTGAATTAGTCCAATCCGATTATCTCTTGCGTAAGCAACATGTCTACAAAGACTTGCATTGATCGATGATCGATAAAGCCACGACAATTTCCTCAGCTAGTTTGGTATAGCACCCAAGCAGAATCCTATGAGAAATGCATGTAGTTCAAGTTATTCCTGCTGCCTTTTCTTGTCTGTGGTTTTGTTTTGGTTATACTGGTGGTTAAATTTTGTTATTTCCAGTGTGACTGAACAAAGCACCCGATCGACAAATTAAATTGTATGCCACCATTCACAAATATTATTCAATTAAGGACAAAGAAGGGTTTTTTTCTTCTTCTCTTGTGAATGAAACCCACGTCTTTCAATATGTTTGAAAAGTCCTTTACCATTACAGTTGTCTTTGGATTCAAGTTACTTGGGTTTAACTAATGGTATACCATATTTTTCCTTTACGAATATTGAATTTCAAGATTTTACGTATAAGATTGTGGATATTGATTTAAATAATAGAAATAGTACGTGAATTAAAATGAGTATGGAAAATGAAGATGCATTTTTTGTGATTCTACGAGTTTGATTCTTCCTTCTGGAATCAATTCTAGTCAAAAATCTCAAGAATCCGAATTTTCATATGTTGTGTTTGATTAATTTGATTATCTTATTTGTCAAAATGACTTACATACCTTTTTTTGTTTGTTGAGGAAATGGAATAATTCAATAAAGTTCATAATCTTTGTAAATTGCAAAAAAAAATTGTAAGTTCAAATTTGCACGTTATGTTATACTTTGAAGCTTATCATAGGTTTTGGTTGTTGGGTAGTTAACACATCAAGCATTAACTTATCATTGTTACCAATTTTGAGTTATGTACTTGATATATACGAAATAACATCAAAATAAAATAATTTCTAATTAATTTTTGTATTAAGGTAGTAGCAAACTTGTAGTTTTTGTATTAAGGTAGTGACAACCAATGAAGGCAACATGGTAATAAGATATCAAGGATCCATGAAGAATTTGTAGAGGTAGCAAACAAATGAATTTTCTGAGATGAGAGAGATGTGAAAGCATCAATCAATGGTGTAGAATTGGTTCTGGAAAATCAACTGTTGTTTGAAAATATTTGGATGTCAAAATCTGATTCTTTTGATTTTTCTGACATATTCTCTACAATCAACTGATAGACTCATAGAAGCCAATCCAAATGATACTTTTGTTAATCAATTTATTATTGTCCTTTTATAAGATAAACCCATTATTTTTTCCAGATAATGTCTATATTTGTTTTTTCTCCAAAACTGGAAATGTTTTTTTTTCTCCGTGAACACCGGGAATACACGTTTATTGTGTATGACATGAAAAGAAAACTTGGTTACATGCGTCTTAGAAGACTTACTTGATAACTTTGCTAATGAAACAATTATGAACCTTTTTTTCTGGATAAGAAGAAAAAAAGGAAGACAAACCTCCAATGCAATCTTGATTATTTAAAATATGAAAATAATAGAAAATAACTGTAATTTTCAATAAAAAAATATTTTCAATAAAGTTAAATTGATTTCCACCTATTATAACTATGTATCTTCCTAATTTGCTCGCTAGTTTGTTGAGTAATTATTTTCACAGTCATTCATGTCTTGACTTTTTTAAATTATAATTTAATATAATATAATTTAATACTTTGATGAATATATTTGATTGTTGGACATACAAAAAAGTGCAGTGGATTTCTCGCATATTTGACATCTCTTGTTTTCGCATGTATGATGTATCTTGTAAAATGTAGACACTAAATACAAACAAACATTATATTTATATATTTGTTGATTCGTATAGATACTCTGGTGCCGTAATTTTTTTATATAATAAAAAATAAATTCAAATTTCGAAATTTAGGGATTTTTTTGTTTTTTCAAAAAGTAGTCGGATCGCGGTTCACACCTGCGATCCGTCCCCAAATTTATTTATTTTGAAATGATTTAAAAACAATTACAAAACATATTTCGAAAAGAAATATAATAAAAAAACTTAGTTAAAATGATTTAAAAAAATTCAAATCATTTTAATTGCAGTGTTTTATGTTTTGAATTTTTTTAAATCATTTCAACTAAGTTTTTTTATTATATTTCTTTTCAAAATATGTTTTGTAATTGTTATTATTTTTTTTAAAAAATAATTGTGTTTTTTATTTTTTGTTGTATCGGCCTCCAAAATTGTTTGTAATGTGTGTACACCCTACGAATTTTCGACAACGTTACCCATTTTTTGTTTTAATTAGTTTTAATGTTTGTTTAAAATTTAGTTGTAAATAATTTCTTATTCTGGTTAAGAAATTTTATTTTTTTATTGTATAAAATACCATAACATTTCAATACGCCCAGTTATCAACGTGATTTGGAGGTCGATTTTTGGAAAAATTAAAAACAAATTTTAAGTTTTTTAAAAATTAATATAAATTAGAAAACATATTTTGAAAAAAAAAATTAAAAAAGATTACAAATAATTACAATAAAAAAGAAAAACAGAAAAGAATAAAACTAAAACAGAAAAAAAATCCCAAGGATTTAAAAAAAAAATTAAAAAAAACAGAAATTTTCTTGAATTTTTTTTTTAAAACAAATTTGACGGATAACGGTTCAGACCAACGTTCCGTAAAAAAAAATTGGGGATGGATCGCGGGTCATATATTCCCAACACGCGATCCGAATACTTTTCGGAATTTTTTTTCTTAAATTTCGAAATTTGTATTTATTTTTTAGTATATTAAAAAATTACTGCCGTCAGCCTCACTAATTTGGTAAGAAAAAACCGAATTTTATTATTTAAGTCCAGAGCTTCTTGCGTAATTTCTTTATACAACATTACAACAGTATACAAATGCAAATATCCCAACACGAATTCATATATTCTGTCATTCTGAGGTGGACTTCCATGTCGTCCTCAAAAAAACCGAAACGCCTTGACAAGAACAAGAACTGGCCTTTGGCAAACCGTTACAAATCACATTCCATTCCAATCCCACGACCATCGTCGAACACTTCGATGGACCTTTCCACGCTGCCGTCTCCGACCATCTTCCTCCTCTCTCTGCTTCTCCTCGTCCACCTCTGCTCTTCTCTCAACGACGAAGGTTGGGAGCAACAAAGTCTTGTTTGGTCATCCTCTGTTTTTCGAAGTTAAAAGGTTGTGTTTTTAAATAAAAAAATTATTTTAAAGGGAGGGCTTTGCTGAGAGTCAAGGAGATGGTGGAGGTTGACCCTTATGGTTCTCTTTCTGGCTGGGTTGATAGAGGAAAGGAGGAGGAGAACGATTGCTGCTCATGGTTCGGAGTCCAGTGCGAGGACGGAAGGGTTGTTTCTTTGTAAGCGTGAATTGAATTAATTTTTTTCCTTCTCCTTTTCTTTCAGTTTGCTTTATTTTCTAATGATGTTTCCAGACGTAATATTGGATGGGAAAAGATTTTGGAGATCAATTGAGTTGGAACTTAATAGGCATGATTCATTTGAAATGATGTTTTGGGTAATTGATATTTTTTAAATGTTGTTTGACTTTGTTAAAAGTTGATTTCTGGGACAGTAGTGTTCTAGCAATTGCAACGGGTGTTTCAGATGGTATAGTTGTAAAATAATTAAAGGAGGCGGGCGAAGGATTTCAAAGTCAAACCTTCTATCATGGAGAACTTGAATGAAGAAAATACCAGGTCAACTGGTTTTATGTGGGTTGACTTTAATCATTGTTAGTGTCAGCCTGGGTAAGCTCGTTAGATAATTCTAAAATCACCGAATTTAGTTAAGGATAAGAGACTGATTTGTTAGATAATGGTACTTCAACGGTATTCGACAAGTCAATTGCTCGGAAACCCGATCCCATTGAAAGATGAGAATACTGAAACATGTCGTTCGCATTGCATTTCATGCATATTTACCCCCGTTGGATTGCGGAGGAATAAAAAAATCAGACTGTGTTGCTTTTTTAAATGGATTATCCTGTTAATTCCCAAGTGAAGGCAATCAGGAAAACAATGTATCATTAGTTTGCTTTGTCAAGCTTTATATGAGTAATATGTTGGCTCATGTTGTCATCCTAATCTTATATTTGTAGTTGCCATCTATCTATCTACTTCTTTGTGTTAATTGCAGTAACTTGTTCATTTGGTCCCTTAAACGGTGCACTTAATGAATTTATGACATGTAATGGAGTTGGTGTCTTTGTGCATTTTTGCGGCATTGCAAAGGCTATATGTTATAATTTGTTGTTATTTACGTTGTATGACCATTTTCTTTGAAATGTTCTTTGATCTTGCGGATTTCTTTGATTCTTTAGGAACTTGGCGGATCTTTGTCTTAAAGGGAAACTAAGCGCAGAAATCGGGAAACTTATTCACCTAAGATATCTGTAAGATTTTGCTGTCACGATGAAAAGGCATCTGACTGATTCTATATATCCCATTCACTTCTTCACAATGGTCAAGGTTTGCTAGATGTGGCTTAACTGAAGCAGGAGATGCTCTAATTATTGGAAAGGCTATATGTACTTATTGCTGTTCTATTTTTTATTGCATATTTGTAACAAATATATCATCCTTCACTAGTACAACTCGAGCGAAGTAGAAGACCTTCATATTTTTATCGAGTTTGCATATCAAGCTATTACAGTTCTGGAGACATGTTAATTTTTCATTATCAGCATTCAAAAATCTGTTCAGTTATCTTGGGGGCTGATTGCTTTTCATAAGAACAGAATTTGGATTTAAGCATAGTTAAGAAAAGTCATTTCCTTGCAAATCCGTACTTAGCACCTGATAGACAATCAAAGCATCTTAATTTCATTTTGCACATGCTTGGTTGGATGGAGGTTTTAATACTCGTCACGGTAACAACAGTCTACCAATGTCGTGCTGGTAGTAGAAAAATAATTGTGACGTAAAAGTTTGGTACTATTTTCCTCTTGAATTGTTAACTTAATATATTGAATTCAAGGTTCGTCCAACTGAAACAAACTATATTCTTTTGCACATTTGAAAGACAAAAAACCATATATCTGCTTAATGATGTTCCACTTGACGAGAAATTGAAAAGGTCAGTCCAGAGCCATCTATTCATTTTCAATATGCTTGATTTGTTATCTGCATGCGTGTCATAATCATTTTGACGCCTTTGATGATTTATTTCACCCCATCCATTTTCTTTGGTACTCTTACCTCATGTTACTTCATGACTGATGTCTGGTTGCAGCATTTTACACAACAATTCCTTTTACGGCGTCGTTCCAAGAGAGATAGAAGAACTGCAGAAGTTGGAAACTTTGGATCTGGAATACAATAATTTCGAAGGTTCATTTCCATCTGACATTAGCCAGCATTTAACCTCAGCGAATGTGTGAGTTTTGATGTGTATAAGTCAAATATTAGCTCTGTTATTGTATCATATTCAACATCATATTTTCCTCTGCAATTCTATTCTTTCAGTGTGCTCAACCACGACAAGCTTCTTGGTGCCCTACCAGGTAAACATAGTGGAATAGGTACAATTTCCAGACGGCAAGCTGATGAAAATACTATCACCTCCGACAAAAAATCTACTTTAAGGTATTCTGACTTACAGCACCCTTCTCCTATATATATATATATATATATATATATATATATATATATGAGAAGCTGGCTTGCTAATTTAGAAGATTTTTTATCACTTCGAGGCACTATGGTAAGATCTAATAGCACCACCATGACCACCACAGATGTTGCTGTTTGAATAGAAATATTTTTGTTACAGACATTTTCACCAGATCATGATATTCTGGTTACATATATCCACCAGACCACCACGATTACTGTGATCATTAACACCAGCACTGTTAAAGATCCAACATCAACCCAAGCTCAATAAATTATTACTTAAGTTAATTATAAGTCCAACCCACTAAGCCCAATTTCTAGAGAATTCATACTCTAGATGTTTCTTCTTTATCCATCACTATGAAACTTCCTAGAAGATTCAAAGTGAAGAAATCTCAACTATTCTACAAGCTTCCATTCACACCTATAAATAGGGGTATAATCTCTCATTTCAATCCATCCAAGAGAAGAGTTCTCCACCACACAAAGAGTGAGTCTTGTGTAGTAGTGTGAGTAAGTAGTGTAGTCCTTTGTAGTAGAGTGTGAGTAAGAGTCTTGTAGTGAGGAGAAAAGTCTTGTAGTGAGCTGTATTGTTGTAACAACTTTAGTTGTGCAATATAAGTCTCATTATCATTTCCTTTTACTACTTCTTTACTCAACAATTGGTATCAGAGTCAGGTTTGTGGTGATCGTCCGTCGAAAACCACAAAGTCGAAGCCCTGTTGGAAGAGTTGAAGATCACGCTGAAGGAGTTGGTTCGATTTGTTCGAAACCAAAAGGTGATGGCGGATTTATCAAACCCATGCGGCGGAATCGAGAAGCTCAATGACGAAAACTACAGGTATTGGAGTCTTTACATAGAACCATATTTGCAAGGGCAGGATCTATGAGAAGTTGTTGCTGGGAATGAAACCACATCACCTCCTGTAGAGAATACTGATGCAAATAGGAAGTGGAAGATAAAGGCTGGGAAAGCCATGTACGTGCTCAGGACAACCATTGAGAAGGATTTACTTGAACATGTACGTGAGGCTACTACGCCTAAGGAGGTATGGAACACACTTAAGTCGCTCTTCACGCAAAAGCATGATGTCCGACTTCAACTTTTGGAAAATGAGTTGATGTCTGTTAAGCAAGGAGGTATGTCTGTTAACCAATACTTTACAAAGGTGAAAGTGCTTTGTCGTGACATATCTCAATTAGATTCGGAGTCTAGAATTAGTGAGTCCAGGATGAGAAAGATTATTATCCATGGGCTAAGGCCAGAATATAGTGCCTTTATCACAGCAGTACAAGGGTGGCTGACTCCTCCTTCCATCTCAGAGCTAGAAAGTCTACTTGTCAATCAAGAAACTCTCACCAAGCAGATGACAGGAGTTTTTACAAAGAGTGGAGAAGAAGCTCTCTTTAGTGGAAGAAAGATTGGTGGCCCTAAGAAACAAGAGCGGAGGAGTTCACAACAAGTGGGAGCACTTAAAATGGAGCAAATGAAGAAGAACCTCAAATGCTACAACTGTGGCAAGAGAGGTCACTTTGCGAGGGAATGCTGGTCGAAGAAGAAGATTGCAGAAGGAAATGCTGCAACACAGAGTCACAAGGAGTGTGACAGCGAAGAAGAATGGGACGTAGAGGCATCTATGACAATGATAGAGGAGCATGCTCTTGCAGTCAGCACAAGTTCAGTGCGAATTGACTATGATAATGATTGGATCGTGGACTCCGGTTGCGCCAACCATATGACAGGAGATAAGAAGAAATTACAAAAATTGTCTGAGTATAAAGGTGGTAGAGTTGTAGTGACAGCAGATAGCTCAAAACTACCAATCACCCACATCGGGAAGACAATGGTGGTGCCTCGATTTAACCCAAATCAAGTGCAACTGCAGAATGTCTACCATGTGCCAGGTATGAAGAAGAATCTCATGTATGTGTCCCAACTAACATCAACCGGGAAGTATGTTTTGTTTGGACCAGAAGATGTGAGGGTGTACCAAACTCTCAAGATAATTGGTTCACCAATCATGGAGGGACAAAAGCTGGAGTCTGTGTATGTGATGTCTGCAGAATCAGCATATGCAGACAAAACAAGAAAGAACGAGACTGTTGATCTGTGGCACGCTAGACTTGGACATGTGGGCTATCACAAACTAAAGGCAATGATGAAGAAGTCGATGATAAAGGGTCTACCGCAACTTGAGATTGTTGGAGATATAGTATGTGCTGGATGCCAATATGGGAAGGCTCATCAACCCCCTTATGAAGAATCAAGCTTTCAAGCAAGAGAGCCACTGGAGTTAATTCACTCAGATGTCTTTGGACCGGCAAAACATTCATCCATTAGCGGGACTAAGTACATGGTGACGTTCATCGATGATTACTCAATGTATGTTTGGGTAGACTTTCTTCAAGAAAAATCAGAAGTCGTTTTAAAATTCAAAGAGTATCGAGAGAAGGCTGAAAAAGAACTTGGAAGGCGTAAATAGTGCTTGCGCACTGATAATGGAGGTGAATACACATCCAAGGAGTTTGCAGCATACCTAAAGGAGCACAATATCAGACGTCAATTAACATGCCCCAACACTCCTCAGCAAAATGGTGTGGCTGAGAGAAAGAATCGACATCTAGCAGATACTTGCAGAAGCATGATGCACGCAATGAATATTCCTGCAAGATTTTGGGCAGAATGCATGAGAACAGCGGCACATATAATCAACAGACTACCACAAGCAAGGTTGGAGTTCGTCTCACCATATGAGAAGCTATGGAAAACAAAGCCCGTTGTAAGTCACTTCCGCGTGTTCGGTCGTGTATGTTACGTATTTGTACCAGACAATCAACGAAGTAAATTTGACAAGAAGGCAATTCGGTGCATCTTTGTTGGGTACGACAATGAGAGAAAAGGATGGAGGTGCTGCGACCCAACAACCGATCGATGTCATACTTCAAGGAATGTGATCTTTGATGAAACTTCATCTTGGTGGTCCTCAGATAAGGTAGTGCTTCCAGATTCTGGAGAATTGGAAAGCATGGTACAAGAGAAGTTCGGTGAGCAAGATTCAAGCGATGAAGGAGTAAAATCCGAAGAATGCTCATCAAAACCATCAAAATACTCTAAAGATCCTTGGAAGAGTGGAGTATATGGGAAGAGTTCAGAGGAGACTCGGCCATCTCAGATGGAGGTCGAAGAAGAATCTGGAAGCAAGATACGACGATCCAACAGAGAAAGGAAGCCAAATCCAAGGTACGCAAATGCAGCTCTAGCAGGAGAAGAAGAAATCAAGGAGCCTGTTAAATATGAAGAAGCTTCGAGAAGTAAACAATGGATGAGTGTCATGAAGGAAGAATACAAAGCTTTAAAAGAGAATGAGACATGGGAGTTGGTCCCAAGACCTGCAGATATTAAACCTATCTCTTGCAAGTGGGTCTACAAGTTGAAGACACGCCCTGATGGATCCTTAGAAAGGTACAAAGCTCGTCTCGTTGCTCGAGGATTTTCACAACAATATGGTATGGATTATGATGAGACCTTCAGCCCAGTAGCCAAGATTACCACAGTTAGAGTCTTAATTGCTGTAGCAGCAATTAAGTCATGGAAGTTGTGGCAAATGGATGTGAAGAATGCATTTCTTCATGGAGAGTTTGATCGATCAATATACACGGAACAACCACAGGGATTTGAGAGCACTGATCATCCAAACTACGTATGCAAGTTAAAGAAGGCACTATACGGGTTGAAACAAGCTCCAAGGGCATGGTATGGGAAGATAGCAGAGTTCTTACTTGGGTGTGGCTACAACATTGCTCCTGCAGACTCGAGTCTTTTCGTAAAGAATAGAGAAGAACAAATATCTGCAGTTCTCGTGTACGTGGATGATTTGATCGTCACAGGAGATGATGAGGAGGAAAATCAAAGGACCAAAAGAAATCTATCAGTTAGATTCCAAATGAAGGAGCTTGGAGAGCTTAAGCATTTCTTGGGGCTTGAAGTAGACCGAAGCAAACAAGGTATATTTCTCTGCCAGCAAAAGTATGCTAAGAATCTTCTGCACAAGGTTGGTATGCTTGACTGCAAGTCAATATCTACCCCAATGGAGGAAATTTAAAATTTAAAACATACAAACAACGGAGGACATTACCAAGAAAATACACCAGGTGCACCAACGTATATATATACAGATCTGAGTTTACAACAAGAGGTGATTACATCAAAAGCTATAAGATAAAATGTACAACGTAATCACAACAACCTCAAAAGGAGGGGAAAGCAGGATCTGTCCCAGAAGCTCTCCTCCGCAGTCACCACCCCCCCTAACGCTGCTCACGGCCTGAAAGCAGACAATAAATGCCTGAGTTTCCAGAAGGAAACTCAGTATGCCAAACCCTAACACATATATGAACAATAATGAAATATGTAATGAATAATGAATAGAACAACAGACACAATCCGGTCTCAGGGGTCCTCTCACCCCAACCCACCAACACACGTGCACACACGACACTGCCGGTACAGTCACGGCCACACAACCGGGTCTCAAGGGTCCTCTCACCCCAACCCCACAACACACACGTGCACACAAGGCACCGTCGGAAAATCCTCGGCCACGGGTCTCAAGGGTCCTCTCACCCCAACCCCACAACACACACGTGCACACAAGGCACCGTCGGAAAATCCTCGGCCACGGGTCTCAAGGGTCCTCTCACCCCAACCCCACAACACACACGTGCACACAAGGCACCGCCGGAAAATCCTCGGCCACGGGTCTCAAGGGTCCTCTCACCCCAACCCCACCACACACAACTGGGTCTCAAGGGTCCTCTCACCCCAACCCCACAACGCATGCTACTCATACCACTATCGGGCGACAGTCCGTGCCGTTGCCCAAAATGCCGGAGAGACGAGCCGCTTTCAAGCGTACGAGCACCCAACCATCGGGCGCCAGTCCGTGTCGTTGCCCCCCGTGAGGCCGGAGAGACGAGGCGCCGTCAAGTGTACTCATAAAACCACGAATCCGCCAAAAACAGCAGAAACGGTCGAACGAAAACTGTTAATCGGTCGACCGATTCTCACCTAGAGAACTGGCCCAACCGAAAAACCCGCCAATCGGTCGACCGGCAAAGGGGGCCCGGTCGACCGAAAAGCCCCAGAAGAAAACGTTTTCGTAAACCAAACACCAACGGTCGACCGACCCAACACTCACGGTCGACCGAAAACCACCAGTAAGATTTACCAACAGTCCACACTTCACGGTCGACCGAAACCACACGTCCGGTCGACCGGCCATTAAGTTAACTTAAACGTCGGTCGGACGAAGTCAACGAGCGGTCGACCGTTTAGATGGTCAACGCCCCCAACCGACCTTCAACAGTACTTTCGGTCGACCGGCAAAGGGGTCCCGTTCGACCGAAAATACCAAGGACGTCTTCTCTCTCTAAAATTGCACAACCGGTCGACCGCCCAAAAGGGCATCGTTCGACCGGTGCGAGGGATTTTGCCCCAAATACACTATAACCGGTCGACCGAACCAAAACACCGGTCGACCGTTAATAGTTCAGATGCTGCTGTGCAGGTCCGACGAGCCGAAACGGCCTACCGTCGACCGCTCCCACTCCCACGCTAACAATAGGTGAGCTTGAAAGCAAGTTTGACATACCTTAAGGCTTGAAGAAGCCATGGAAGAAACCACGGCGAGCGCTCCCTCGCGAAACCTCCCGCAATCGACGATCTTCGCTCCTCCGGCGACTCCAACGACAACTCCCGTGCTCCCCAATCACCACACCACGGCGACCCTTCCTTTGCTGCCGAGAGAGACGGGTTTAGAGAGAGAGAGAGAGAGATGCGATCGTGAGAGAAAGAGAGAGTTAACAAAACCCAAACCTTATATACCTCCTCCCACTCGATCTCGGCCGTCGATCTCGATCCATCACTAATCCTCCCCTAAATACAATTAGCACCATAAGCAATGTTAGGATATTACAGTTGGAGTTGTAAGTCGATACATGCAGACACCGAAGAAGCCTCACTTAGAAGCAGTAAGAAGAATACTGAGGTACGTGAAATGTACTATTGATCTTGGTCTTTTATACAAAAATAGAAAAGATCAAAAGCTAGTTGGGTATTGCGATGCTGACTATGTGGGAGACCACGACACACGAAGGTCGACTACTGGATATGCATTCAGTCTTGGTTCTGCACCAATCTCTTGGTGTAGTAAGAGACAATCAACTGTCTCATTATCAACCACAGAAGCAGAGTATAGAGCGGGAGCGATGGCCGCTCAAGAGAGTACGTGGTTGAAGCAGTTACTAGAAGATCTTCATCAGCAAGTAGATTATCCAGTGTTGCTGCACTGTGATAATGAATCTGCCATACGTCTGGCAGAAAATCCAGTCTTTCATGCAAGGACGAAACATGTGGAGGTTCATCACCATTTTCTAAGGGAGAAGATTCTGAAAGACGAAGTTCTTATGAAGTCTATTGGTACGAAGGAGCAAGTGGCAGATATCTTCACTAAAGGACTACACCAAGTAAAGTTTGAAGAACTTCGTCAACGACTTGGGATGGTAAGAAGAATAGTTGGTGTTGAGGGGGAGTGTTAAAGATCCAACACCAACCCAAACCCAATAAATTATTACTTAAGCTAATTATAAGTCCAAACCACTAAGCCCAATTTCTAGAGAATTCATACTCTAGATGTTTCTTCCTTATCCATCACTATGAAACTTCCTAGAAGATTCAAAGTGAAGAAATCTCAACTATTCTACAAGCTTCCATTCACACATATAAATAGGAGTATGATCTCCCATTTCAATCCATCCAAGAGAAGAGTTCTCCACCACACAAAGAGTGAGTCTTGTGTAGTAGTGTTAGTAAGTAGTGTAGTCCTTTGTAGTAGAGTGTGAGTAAGAGTCTTGTAGTGAGAAGAAAAGTCTTGTAGTGAGCTGTATTGTTGTAACAACTTTAGTTGTGCAATATAAGTATCATTATCATTTACTTTTACTACTTCTTTACTCAACAAGCACCACCACGACCACCATCACCAGAGGATGTAAAAATAAGAGGAAATGTATTTAGTAATGCTTTAGGGATAAGTTGTGCAAATATCCCTCGAGAGTCGAGCGTCACATGCACGAGGTCATTGCTACATACCACATGGCACAGCACACCATACTGATCGGCGCGAAGAAAGTTTGATAAGGACCAAGATTCTCTGCATTTACATGAGAGTCAAGTAATTTTAATAGCCTTTTGATTTTTAATCTAATTAAAATTCTAAACCATACATTTCCACATAGGACGTGAGATATCCACATATAATTAAAAACAAAAAGTTAGAGAATCATTTCATATTTGATCAAGATACCGAAAATATAATCCGTTCATTTTTATTTATGTCTTAATCATATAACAAAAGTATCTCAAAATTTATTATTTTTAAGTTATAAGGATGATTCATGTTCTGCATACGGTTCAATTTTTCAATCATATTAAAATACGAAAGTGCATGTAGGAACTTGACCATAAAGTAAATGGAGGGCGGTCCGTTTAGTAATATATCAATGGAGACTTACACTATTTGTGTAGTCCTGATCACGTTGCCCAGTGAACTTGCTGTGCATTTTATTCAAACTGATATTCTTCTTCAATCTTGCTATAATTAGACTACGAGTGCTTGCTTCAAAAATTGTAACTCATATCCAACATTGCGACTAACAAGTTCAAATTTGTTCATAGGAACGGTGGGAATGCAATTGGTAAAGTACCAGGTGACCCCCCACTAACTAGACAATCTGGAAGACCTGATAGCCCTACTGATCCTGGATCTAAACTCCCTCCTGGAATAACTGATCCACCTTCACCAAGTTCAGCTACATCACCACCACCTTCACCAAGTCCAGCTACACCACCACCACCTTCACTAAGTCCAGCTACACCACCACCACCTTCACCAAGTCCAGCTACACCACCACCAAGCCAACCGACGACTCCATCCTTATCCAGTAATCCACCTCCAGAGAGATCAAGTCAAATGAATATTATTGTGTTGGTTGCACCGATAAGTTCCGGTGCTGCTGTCTTCCTCGTAATCGTAATCATTTCTGTTCTCTATTGCCGATCCAAGAAACGCGTGGTAAGAGGTTTTCTAAGCAGGGAATTACAGCCCAAAGCATTAGCAACAGGTTGGCCTTTCTTGGCTTGCTAACATGATCATATATATCATCATTTTATGGGGAAACAACTAATTAACTCTGCGATATATCTTGATTCGTTTAAATCATAGGTCTGCAAGTATTTCAGCGGTCAGAACTTGGGAGGGCTTGTGAAGATTTCAGCAATGTAATTGGTTCCTTGGTAGGTTGCACCATGTACAAGGGGACATTGTCTAATGGAGCTGAAATCGCAGTAGCATCTGCTACAGCTGAGAGTGTCAATGCCTGGCCGAAGGATTCTGAAACTCTATTTAAGAAGAAGGTAAAAACATATCTGCATTGTTTTTGTTTTTGTTTCAGTTTCTTTACTTAGTTGTTTGTGATATATATTTGGTATTTTTCATTGTGTAGGTTACTGCACTGTCTAAATTAAAGCACAAACACTTTGTCAACCTTCTTGGGTATTGTATGGAAGATAAGCCTCTTTTTGCCAGAATGATGGTTTTTGAGTACACGCCTAATGGAACGTTGTATGATCGTCTACACGGTTAGTTTTATTTGGTTTTTTATCTCGATGTATTGTTGTTTGTTTGTTCACCTGCAGTTAGAAATGTCTGTTGCTTATGAACTATTTTTAGTGAATTTATTTGGTACCTTCCAATATATAACACTGTTCTGAAAGTCAAAACGTTTCACTTATAGTTCTTCTGTAAAAGATGCAACATTATACTTCTCTAGTAATTTTCAATTTGTTCAATCACTTTGGAAGCTCATTTAATTTTGACTTACATATCCGTTCAACAAATTATGTCCTGCTAATGTCTTGCATTAGTAGCAAGAATCCTAGAGTCATTTCAACCCTTACAACATTTTTGGTAGATCCACTCATCCTGAGTAGTACGATTCAAGACTTCAAGTTGTAAGGTAACCTCAATATTTCTCATACTGCATTAATGGAAGTCAAATATTAGCAAAATAGCATTAGAAATTAGAAATTAAAATTTATGCTGCAAAGTGTTTGCAACATATCATCATCCCCTGTTAACTTTCATTGCATGTAAATACTTGTTGAGGTTACAGATGAAGAGGTTAAAGCAGTAGAAGACCTGGACTGGAGGGACCGGTTAAAAATTGCAATGGGAATAGCATTTTTTCTGGAGGACATGCTCAAGCTTGAGCCACCTATCTTTTTCAAAAACCTCAATTCAAGGTCGATATACTTAACAGATCGTTACGAAGCCAAAATCGCTGACTTCGAATTACGCGGCGAAACGATAACCGGTGATATAGGTTCTGGAATAATGGAGGCTTCAGTTGATTTCACGAAGGACCGGCGACTCATCGTCTACAAGTATGGATTGTTATTGCTGGAAATCATATCCGGAGAGCTTCCATACGACGAAGACAGTGGCCAACTTGCAAATTGGGCTTCTGGTTACGTAAGAGAAAACAAACCTGCTACGGATATTATGGATGTGGGGCTAAAAAGTTGCCCGGTTGAAGATGTCATTGCTATATGTGAGTTGGCCAAATCTTGCTTAGCTGCTTATCCAAACCAGACGCTGAAAATTAAAGACGTGGTCGCGCGAATCAAACAAATTGTGAATCCACATGGTACGATTCTGAAGGTGTCGCCGTGGTGGTCGGACTTGGAGACCGCCAGTTCAACCAATTCGCGCTAGATGTGTCGTTGCAATTCATATGCCAAATTGCCAAGTGTGTAAGTGTTTTGTGTCTGTGTGCTTAAACATGAAATTTCCTCTTTTTTGTTTATATTTTTACATTATATGCAAGCAATATTGGATATTTCTGCTAGCAGATGGGATTGTCTTCCCAACGTGAAGGCGCAGAGATGTTTTCAGAATTAATGGTCGTATGGCTTTGGTTCAGTTGGTTTCTGATCTTCTAAGAAATAAGTGTGTCCGTTATTTATCTATTAACTAGAACATCAAATAAAAGCCAATCTCTATTTTGTTTTGTATTATATATTTGCTTTTGATTTGGTGTTATATATGTAAAGGATGTTTTGATTGCAAAACGTGAGGAAAATAAAGAAATGATTCCATGAAAACTCCAAACTCAACTGCAACAGTTAGTGTGCATGTTTGCTTGCATAAGTACATGTAGATTGTAATTGTAATGCCAGTGTAGAAAGAAAAATATTTGAATGTTTCAAAGCCTCATTCTATTCTCTCTTTTTCCCAAATTACATTACAACTTTATTTATCAGTGTTCTTGCTTGTTCATTGAAATGAGCTCATGCTCTCTAAAGGCCTGAACAATGCAGGTACTTCATCGTTGAATTTCTTCAACAACTTCTGCCGTCATTTTTTACGAAGGTCTTTGTCATTTTTATTATTCTTTAATTTTCATAATTTTAAAATGTTTTCTTTTCTTTTTTCTAGACTATTCTTGGTCCTTGTGAATGCATTTGTTTAGGGAAATAATTATTTTGTTGCATCACGTAGTTGAGTAGAGTTGTAGACAAAACCCAAGTATACCGGTCGACATGTTACATTAACATATATTGATATTACACATACATATTCAGATTTATATTTTGATTAGTTAAGGATGATTTAAACAAGCCGATGGTAGCCAGAGTGCTTAACTGAAGTCACTATGGCTTGGAGAATAAGTGGCCTTAACGAAGCTTAGAGTACCATTCGAATTACATAAAATTACTCGAGTTGGATTTATTCATTTAGAAATTTGAAGAAGTTAAGGATTGTGTGCAGTACTGGGATATACGTTTCTACAATGTCATTCAGCTTTGTAACAAAGTAAACTAAGGCATGTATGAATTTTAACTTGATTTCTTTCGTTGAGACCATTCGCAGCAACACAATAGCATATGGTTGGATTCGATCCACTTCATCATCTCACAATAGCATATGAACTAAGAGCATCCCTGACGGTGGTTGTGCCCCCCCCTTTTTTGAAAAAAAAAAATTGTTTTGATGTTTTTTTGTTTTGATTTTTTTAATTTTAGTTTTAATGTTTTTTTAAACATGTTTTCTAATATTTTTGTTTTTTGAAAAAATATTATTTTTTAATTTTTTTCAGAAGATTAGAGATGATGTAGAGGAAAGAGACGAATTGTAGTTAAGAGGTGAATAGTATAGAAAAGAGAGAAAAATGAGTTATGGTGAGAAAAAAATGATTTGAAAGAGAGAGAAAGATAATAACTAGGTTGTCAGGATCATGATTACGGATGATCTACGAAGATGTTAGAATTTCAGATTTGGAAAATATTTTTCGAAACTGTGTATTAATTTATAGATCGAAAAGTTGTAAAACAGGCTTACATGACAACCACACACGACGACCATTTGACCACGAAGCCACCTCACCACAATCCTCATGTCATCCCTGATATCAAATATTCAAACGCCATACGCTATAATTAATTAAACAATAATGAGCAGAATGGCCTTCACGTCCACAATATAATAATATCACACCATATTAAAAATAAAAAAATTCAGTGTTTTCTTCCACAAAATGCAAAATAAATAATTTCCATTAAACCCTCCAAAGCTCCAAATATTTGAAAATATCATTGATACCCTTCAATATTCTATAATATCCTCGATACCCTCTAACTTGACTGCACAAGCATGAATTTACCATCGCGGCAATATATATGAGACCAAGAGAAGTGTCATATTCTAAATATTTTTCTTCATGAACACATAATTGAAAATTTGTTTCAAATCAAAGAATATTATATTTATTATGAAATACTTCTAATATTTAGGGGGTTATTTGCAAAAATAAGCTCATAGAAAAGGAGAAAAACATTCAAACGCCGGACTTTACCCCAATTCTAACATGGTGGCAGCCACGTCGTCCATGCATATGGAAACTATATATTCCCCTCAGCCCTCCATTCCCTAAACTACAATCTCAAGTCAAACAAGCACCTCAACATGGCCACCACTCTCCACCTCTCCCTCCTCCTCCTCCTCTCCTCCACTCTAATCCTATCCGTAACCTCCAATTCCGACTCGACCGAGCCGGAGGTGGTGGTCCAAGGCATGGTCTACTGCCAACGTTGCTCCCTAGCAGGCTCCTGGTCCTTAACCGGTGCAAGACCACTACAAGATGCAAAGGTTGGGATAACATGTCGCGACCAGAAACACCGAGCCATGTTCTACAGGTCGGCTGAGACGAACGAAACCGGCTACTTCTACTCCACCCTTAGAGGTCTGGACCTCAAGAAAGGTCACATTGACTCACCAATCCATTCTTGCACTGTCCATCTCATCTCTTCTCACAACCACAAGTGCAACTTGCTCACAAACACCAACTTCGGCATCATTGGCTCGCCGCTCCGGTACGAGGACAAGATTTACGAGAACACCAGTTATGTGGCTGATCTCTACTCTACCGGGCCTTTTGCTTTCCGGCCTTCACACTGCAGGTTCCACCACCAGAGCCACTACTAATTAAGCAAGGATTTGATCAATATGATACTTGCTTATATATAGTTATATACATGTGAATTGTGAGATGTGTTGTTATGGTTTCTGATCGTTTATCCTTTGTACGATTGTCAGGCTCAATTTTCTTAGTGTGTTGTATGCATGACTGCATGAGTTTCGTGTAAATGGAATATCACAAATATTGCATGGTTTGGGAATAAAATCATCTATGCCTCTCGTACATAAGAAATTAAAATTGACATAAAAGGCTCCACGGTTTCTCGAAATTACCTTCTCATCATCAATCTCTCAGAATTAATAACATTAATATACCCAGTCCCAAACACTCATAAGTAATAACATAACATTATCCCTGAGAAGTGCTTACCCAGACCAAAGATGTGATTGTAACAACCAACAAACTCGTATCATATCAAGGTTATACTTTGTTGAATATTTAGACTCTTTTTCCGTTGTTTGAAACCTCACAATATTCACAGTCCTAATTGCCTCTACTTAGTTTACTCTGGAAATAGCTCTGGCTTGCGTCAACCGACGATGTACTGCTGACTCGATGTTTAGAGTTGCTTTATTCTTAATATTGTGTTATTTATTAGTTGAACTAGAGGCCGAGACATACTCATGCATCTGTGAAAGGTTAGGTGAAAATCCACCAAATACATGAATTAGAAGCTAAAGATTATAAAAAAACTACTTTGCTTTAATTAAACGATCGTATCAAATGATACATGAATATTATTGACACGGCCCGAAATCTTTGTTTTTCCCGCAAAATTTCTTATGCTAAAATTTTGGCTTGGTTTATGGTTGAGTCTCGCTGATTTCTCCAAAATTCTTATATCTTCTTTGCATCATTTTTCCATTTTTTAGATAGATCCTCGAGAGGGGAAATTTCTGGTGGCTAAATCGTAGATCAAAGTGTCACAAGTTATAATTGAAATCTAACAAAAGAAAATATCACCAACTATAAACTTAAAATTTAGAGTTTTTTTATATTAAACTGTGAGAATATAACTCAATCAATTGACATTTAGTGAATGGACCCTACAACTTATGATATAGGACAATATTCTCGTTTAGACGATGTAAAATTGTTCTTTAACACTCTCCTGCACCCGTAAGTTGATATGTCTTTTGTGTCTACACGTTTACAACAAATAGTAGATGTGTCAAGCTATCAGTAGGTATAACTAGCTATAATAACATATTAAAACGTGAGTATTCAACTCAAAACTAACTGACATTGAGTGAAGGGATCTTGTAACCTTGACCCAGAAGAATGTCCACATTTAAACGATGTGAGACTATTCTCTAACAACTATTGATCTTGCCTGAGTTGGTATTTGACTCCTGGTCTTCAAAGCAATGGAAAGCCAAGACTCGGATGGCGGGCTCATTGGTGGCAAACTCCACACTTTCTCCCCACAAGGCTTCAAATTCTTATCCTCGACCTCTACCCTCTTCGTTCCTCTCTTCTCCAACCCACACACCTCCAGAAACCGCAGTCCCCATCCAGGTCCCAGCAATGACCCTTGCATTACACCCTTGGACTGGGCTCGAACCCTCCTTCGCTTCAAACTCCGTGGGAAGAAAACAGCAAGTCCACAACCTTCTCCGCTCGATGTCGGTCGGGTTGTTGGTCTTTTTGGAGAGACATGAATTGGTGGTGTTATTGTACTTGTGGGTTGTAGTTTTGGTTGAGTGTCGACGTTTGCGGTGGAGAAATTGGCCAACGCTTGCGCGGCCGAAAGAAAACGGTCGATCATGAAGCTTGGAGTTGGGCTTTGATCGGAACGACTGCATAACTCGAAAGGAGGCAATCCGACAAGTAATCCATCTGAATTTTGACATCGTGTGTTGGCAACGATGTCGTCGAAAGAGAGCAACATCTTCCTTGAGGGCATGAGTGGTGAGACAAAGCTTATGTTGTCATGGAATTTACCATAATCGTCCATCCTACAATAATCGAACTGTTAACGTCTGTACCTTTTAGTCTGGTGATATATATGATCGTGATGTTTAGACTTACATATATAGCTGCAATTTTTTTAGAAAGTGTTACTGAACACGTATGTTTCGCGTGAGGATTTGTTGGGGTTGGAGTGGAGAAAGGGGTTGAGGTTTGATAAGCATCTCGTGAGGTATTACGTGACATGGTTGAAATGTAGGTTTGCAATTTGATGAAACCAGCGTGCATGGTAAGTTTTCTTTAATTTCTGTTTCGTTGTCTAGAAATAGCTGAAGGTGCGTGCTTATTTTTGGATTTTTTTTATAATCTTGGGAGGCATATTTAGTTTGATTTTTTCAATAGAATACCGGACCTAGCTAGCTTGATTAAGTGGGCTCATAGCAATTGGTTAGTTTGACTAATTAATGGTGTTAACTCTTCTTGTTCGTGAGCGTTATATAGATATCGCCCTTAACTACCATTTTATCAATATTTCGGAGCCTTTTCGTGTAAACCTAGATAGTATTTTCGTAAAATATTTTTAACAACATTTTCATGGAAATTTTATGGACCCATGTTTTAGTAAATGCTATTTGGGAATTCACTAGAGAAAATTATAAAAGGTCGGGGGAGAGCGCGAGGTCTTCTGTAGATCTCTAGAACAACTTTCCAACTAGTTAACCACGCATTTCTCTGTAAAGTATGACATGATTAAAATCTAGTTGAAAAAACAACTACAAAAATTTCGTGGAGGAAAAGTAATTAAAATCGATCGCGTCTAATCCAAGTCTTATTATAAAACGCACCACAAATAATGTTGTGCGGCTGACATTTTAATGGAAAAACAGCTCATTTAGTTGATCATCATTCACCAAGAATATCACCAAGAAATCAATGGCAGTGCCTTTGATTTCTTTCTAAATGACCTTCCTTTGTAAGAAGAACAAAGAAATGGGCAAAATGATGGACTATTTCACTAAATTAACACTCCTGTACACTTCGACTTCATCAATTTTGAAAGAGATATTTGCTTGAGTGTCACCAAGAAACAACAAAATTAGCTTTATGTCACTTGATTTTGACTATTTAGCCTAATGTCATAGAAAAATCAAATTATTTATCTTAATGACATAGGAAAACAAAATATTTACTTTAATGTCATTTCGTCAGTAAACCGTTACATTTTCCGTTAACGTCCGTTAAGTATATTAATATTTAATGGATTTTTTGCAGAATCACTATGATTAACAAAAAAATCAAAAAAACCGTTATATGTGTTGTAAAAATTACAAAAAACATTAAATTTTTATCTATACACTCTCTCATCTCTATCTTTCAACTTTCATTTCTTCTTTTCTCTCATTAAACTTAATGACTCGGTTACTAAACTAATGAAATTCGATAATTTTTTTCTTCTAAAAATTATTTATTTTTATTTATTTTATTTCAGATTCATGATTTTAATATTTTAGTACAAGAATCTGATAATTGATAAAATAATTTTTATACAAAAAATGAATATTTTTGGAAAAAACACATTTTATATAAAAATATTTTTTAATAAAAAATAATTAATTATTTTGTATTTTTAAAATTAAAAAATTATCGAATTTCATTAGTTTAGTAATCGGGTCATTAAGTTTAGTGAGAGATAAAGAAGAAATGAAAGTTGAAAGATAGATATGAGAGAGTATAGATAAATTATTTGAGTAATTTTTACAATACATAAAATGAATTTTATGAATTTTAAATTTATTCAGGTTGATTCTACAAAAATTCTATTAAATATTAATATACCTGACGGACGTTAACGGAAAAGTTAACGGTTTACTGACGGAACGACATACGTAAATATTTTGTTTTCCTATGATATTAAGATAAATAGTTTGATTTTTCTAGAACATTACGCTAATTAGTCAAAACCATGTAGCATAAAACCAATTTAATTGTTTGTTGGTAGCACTGAAGCAAATAACCCCATTTTTAAATGAATTAACAATTTAAGAGCACCATTAACGGCACCCAGACAGTTTTCGGGCGCCATGGTTTCTCTCTCAGTCACGTCAGCTTCTCTTTCTGTCACATCAGCTCAAACCACCCCCCCTAAATTTTTCTTAGCCACACCCATAAACAACTCAACCGCCCTACATTCTCTCCCCTACACGTTATTTCGGGATCAATTCTAGGCAAAACACGAAAAATTATCAAAAAATTCTAGAAAATATAAACAAATACAAAACTTATTTTC
Organism: Triglochin maritima; assembly: GCA_963682175.1. Lineage (NCBI taxonomy): Eukaryota > Viridiplantae > Streptophyta > Magnoliopsida > Alismatales > Juncaginaceae > Triglochin > Triglochin maritima. The sequence continues at coordinate 2,124,089 of OY821774.1, forward strand.
ATAAAAATATATTTGAAAAAATAATTTTAAATGATTGTTAAAACATTTTCTAAACACAAAAACACAAAATAAAAAAAATAAAAAAGAAAGTGACCAATAGTGGGGGGACACGTGCCCCCCACCCACCACCAAGCCCGTCCGCCCGGGCGGAAATTCGGGCCGATGGGCGCCCGAATTTTCACCCGGACGAAGGCTTCCCAATTTTTTTAATGATTTTATTGCTGATGTGTCCTGGCGCCTGCTTCTTTTATACGTGGTTAAGGATGGCCTAACATTCGGTTCAATGTCTCTTGTTACTTAACATTTTTGCTGTCATGTAATGTTTTTCTTGTGTTGTTTACGGGTCGGTGCCAAGATTTTGAGTTAGGAGGAGTATAATTTATATGACATACAATATAAAATGTAAGGTGTTCCAAATCCAATATGATTTATACTTAACTGGAAAAAATCTAAAACTTAGAAGAGTAAAATCTAATTATTGCAAACTTCACCGTATAAAACCCAAAATCCAAGTTGGTATACATTTTATATGCAAAACTCCAAACCTAGCAGACGAGCTCCCCGTGGTCCCTAGGTAGCACTGCCGGGGTTGTTTCCAAAATATTTTCTTAAAACTTAATTTTATGAAAAAACAAATTTTAACTCACAGGTGTACTTAAGTGAATCAGAACCATAATTTCAAGTACAATAAGTAATTTACCGAAAAGAATAAAATGGCGTCATTCTGGGCCGAGTCTGGGCTCGCAAAGGCCCAATTCCGCGCACAAAATATCCCGCAGTAACCATCAACCAACCAACTACCTCAACTCAAACTCCACGCGTCACACCAAAATGCCACCACCAACTCCTCTCCACGAACACGAAGATGACGAACCAGAATTCGACGATTTCGAACAAGATTTTTTCGAAGATTTCGAAGAAGAAGAAGAAGAAGAAGAAGAAGACGATGACGAGAGATGGATCAGAACCATTTCATCTCCCAACCAACATCTCCAAACCCTCATCCGCCTCATCTCCACCAGCACCGCCCCCCTTCGCGTCCACGAAGTCCTCGTCACCGGAAACGAAAAGACCAAAACCTCCCTGATCGAGGCGATCGTAGAGGACTCCTTCCGATCCGCGTCCACGGTGAGGGAACTCGTTCGCGCCGCCGAGATCGCCAACGTGAGGCTTAAGGAGCTCGAGATCTTCGAGTCCGTCGCCATCACGCTCGATTCCGTACCTCCGGAGATGCCTGGCTCTGCTAATGTTGTCGTCAGGGTTACGGAGTCGAGGGTGCCGGTTGGAGGTGCTCTCAAAGTGTACTCAAGTCCGTGGGTGAGATCTCGTTTCGTTTCTTTGTGTATTTTAGTTTGGGATTTGATGGATGATTACGAAACAGATGCTTGTTTTAGGCTCAATTTCATGGTTGGAAGGTCTAATTTTTTCCCAGTTAAAATGACCTTGAAATTGGGAATGAAATAGTTGAAAGCTATTTTACTTGTGATTTGTTTTATTTAAGTTGCTGTACCGCAATTTTGCAACAAGTAATAGTTACATTGCTCTAGAATAAAAGAAATTAGTGGACAAATGAAGGAGGTGAGTAACACTAAGTCTATCTGAATTTCTGAAGGTCTAGCTTATATGCAGTTTGCTAGAGGCATATGTGAATAAATTATCTGCTATGAGATTAATGTCACCCTAGACGCCACTAAGGGTGTCACAATTACCATTTTCTTATAATTAATAATCTACTATGCTTTACTAGGAATTAATTTTAAACTTTAATCAATAATAGTTCCAAAATGATATTCATGGAGGAAATTTCTGTAATAAAAAGTTGGTGCCAGAATTAAATTTGAGTAATTGAGTATGTTTTCAAGAGAGCAGGTTTATATTTAATCTGACCATAGTTCAAATTTGAAATTTTGACCTAATTCTTTGAGGTGGTGATCTAATATTATATCTAGGTCGTAAGTATATCAAAAGTGATGTAAAACAAAACATGAAGGAAAACTATTTGTAGACCGTTAATTTCAAAAGCTATATCGAGCTTATATTCATGTAACATTAGTTTGTTATTTATATGGCAAGAAATAAAATGTGTCATCACTCTGAAGCCTTACTTTGCACCAAAATGGAATTTTCCAAGCCCTACCAAATATAAAACAATTATCCCATATATACATTACTGGTATAATTCCGTTTAACTAGGTGGATTTCCTTTATCTTCATGGTTGAGAGCATTCAACCGTGCTACCAAATTAAGAAGTTATTGCAGTGTGCAGAGCAATACGTCCATGTTTATTTTGTGTATGCAGACTTTTGTTTTTCATGTGCTAAGTTTCTTTACCTGATTTTTTTCTTCTGTAGGCCAGTAGTAGACTGTGGTTGCTTGGGTTGTCCCTTAAGTTGAAAAACATGTTTGGACTTGGTGATATTTGGGATGCTTCTGGGATCTGCAGTTGGAATCAAGTAGCTGAGATAAGTGCAGGTGTTTCTTTACCTCGAGTCAGAGCAATAGCAACCCCCCTTACTTTTCGAGCTTCCTTACCACTGCGGGGGTTGTCATGCTCTGCTTCACACAAAGGTCTATGTCGTTTATCTGCCGGTTTGGTTTCAACGGAACACCATAACCTGTCTTACAGTCTAATGTGGCGTATCCTGGATCCTTCAATCGTGTCAATCAAGAGGCAGTTGGGACATAACCTGTTTTCTTCACTGAAACACACATTTAAGCTAGATAGAAGAGATTCACATCTTACACCAACACGGGGATATGCCCTTTTATCCACTACAAAAGTGGATGGCCTCGGAGATGGTAATATTTTGCAATCCATTCGGCAGGTATTATTTCCAGTTGTATAATGATAAAATAATGACTTCTGCTGTTTTATATCTTTCTATTGGTGGTGATCAGTTGCGGGATCAGACAAAAGTGATCTTATATTTTTGTGTCATCTATCTGTAGCTTTTAAGGACCTCAAATCTTGGTGGGGACTTGACCCCACCGATCCTGATATCATGGTCTTCTACTTGAAAATTCTGCATATTGGAGTTTTAATGCTTTGCTTAGGATCTTCTGAGATTCGGTCATTCAGAGCTGTGATGGTACATAGGCCCTAGGTCCAATATCAATAATGCCTACAGTATTATTAGCCTGAACATTGACATTACAATTTTAAAAATGTCTTGCACATTAACATCAACTCTTGCTTTTATTTATATTTTCTTGTGTGGATTGGTATGAAGAGTCTCAACACAGACAAAACCTTAACACATCTTTCTATTCGTGTAGTATTATTTCCTTTAGCTGTTGTCCATATAACTTGTTCTTTGATGCCAAGGATATTTGACTCCATGATGGCTTAATCGAAAGAGATGTATTCATAGTTAAATACTGTCCATGCATTGAGCAAGTTACTGGTACAACCCTCTATGTTGTCAAAATTTAGATTTATCGGTTGGACTCCTAGAAATACCTTGGTATTTTCATGCAATGGTGAATCTTGCAAAAATCTTCAAGCATTTGAGGTAGGTTCATCTTATATCACCAATTTTAAGGGGCAGTTCGAGGTAGAATGGTGTTGTATTGCAATGAATTAAACTTGCCAAAGCTTCAAGCTCTCAAGGTAGGTTAGACTAGTTTGAGCACCAAAATTGAAAAATATGGCTTACTATACGATGAGGTTGTATTGCATTTGGATTGGAGACTGAAATGTAATTCACTAAATCTAAAGTAAGAAGGAAGCTTGGTATTTGTCTATTTGATATGAATCCAATTGTTTCATAAGTTTGTGAGTAGATTTTCCTGCTGAAATCTCGTCTCCATCATGTACCAGTACAAACAACTTTCTGAAATGGCTGTTTTCTTTATCCTTGGGCAGAGATCCATGAGTAATCTTCGTTTTGATCTGCTGCTTAATTATTATTTTTCAATTTCAATGTTAATAAGCATCTATTCTTGCCTCTTTTATATTCATTTAAACTTACTAAACCTGTGAATTCTTCAGAAATTTGGCTTTGATTAATTGTGGCCCCCTTTTTGCATTTATACTGTTTTTTATATTCTTGTGTTGCCTGAAAATGAACAGGAACTTGATCTCCAAGCTGCTCTTCCCCTGGGCTTCTGTAATGCAGCATTGAACTTTGGAGTTTCTGCTGGTATCATTTTGCCACTAAGAAGAGGATTTCTGAACCTACCATTGCCCGCATCTGACAGATTCTTCATGGATGAGCGGTCTTCTCTCATTGGTGGTTTGAGGGGGCCAAATCCATGCATGGGATTCAAATCGCAAGGCTTCAGTCTAATGGAGTATGACAGATTTTTCACGCGCAAATCTGGAAAAGATGATTCCAATTCTTCGGAAGACAGAGATGTTCACACGGGGGACCTTGCTATCAACACTTTTGCTGATCTATCATTTGATCTACCATCTGAGCTGTTGAGAGAGTCAGGGATACGTGGCCATACTTTTGTGTGTGCTGGTAATGTTACCAAGTTAGCAGATAGCAAGTATCACAACTTCTCCTTCAGGGATTTCCTATCATCATTTCGGAGCTCGGCTGGAATCGGTGTTGTCATTCCCACTAACATCATCCGGATGGAGGTCCGTTTACTCTCACTGATTGCTAGGTTATGCCTTAGACATTCAACCTTCATCATGTTTGCTCTTTCTTTCCAGATAAACTACTGTTTCATACTGAAACAACTACAACATGATCGCTTTAAGACAGGCTTCCTGTTCAGTTTCGCTTGCCCTTCATGAGGACCTCTAATGTTCTTTGTATCTGTTGATAACATAACCAATTCATAACATCACAGATTCTTGAAACTGTTTTCAATTCTCGTGTTTATGCTGTATCATCATTCACAGAAGAGATAAGAAAACGCGTGCCTGGTGTAAATTTTCCGGCAACTGCATCCCCTGTGCGGCAAGTAACTGGTGGACTAGTTTGTATCTTCAAATACTCGTTTTAAGCAGATGGGGGAGAACTGCCATATATCATGCTGATCAAGGTAACTTAAGGTATCAAATACAATTTCCTTTTTCGCTACTTCGTTCATGTTCCTATCCATCTATCTACATACACCAGTTACTAGTTAGACAATCTATTCACTTTATAGATACCTTCATCCTTCGGACAGAGACAAAATTTCCCGTGATGTATGATCTCCCTTGGTAACTTGTAGAAATCATAGGTCAACAAAAAAATTTAACTATGAAGTTATTGTGTTTCAATTCATCCGTGATCATGTCTCTAGAGATGGTAAAAACCAATAAATAGTGTCAACAAATCAAAAGAATCGAATCGAATGAAATCTGAGCAGCGCAAGGTAGCTCACACATATCTAATCTAATTAACCTCTGTTACACGGATAATCTTGTTACTCCAAATTCTTTTGAAGAGGTGAAGGTTGACGTGGTTGGTGGTAGGCGAAGATGTCACATCCTCTTCTGATTGATTAGCATTTGGATAGCTGCCTCACTTAGATGGAGACCGTCCCAGAACAAGTACTTGGAAGGGTCAGAGCAAACCTTTACTCCATCCTTGCACAGCGGACCCACCGCCACCCCGTTCATTCCGCAGCATCCATCTTTCACGTTTTCAAATCCTGAGACGCGTCCAAACACAACTCGTTCAATTAGAAGTGTAACAAGAGTCAGTATCAAAAAAAAAAAATTTGGATAAAACTTCCAATTGCATCCTTTTGTTACTTTTTTTTTACCTCGTTTGGTTTTATTGACCATATATGTAAGAGAAGGCCATCTACGAAAACATAAAATGGAATCTATTGATGATAATTTTGAGTTATTCTGAAGGAATTTTATGGATTATCCGTCATAAATAATAATAATAATAATAATAATAAACAGATGCAGTGCATATTTCATTTCATTCAAGGGTGAGTTGTAGAAAGTCAACGTCATTCAAGGCCGAGTTGTAGACTGTAGCATAAGTCTGTAAAACGAGCGAGCAATGTGGTGATAGTTCAAATGAAACATCGGCGCTAATTTTTTTTATAGCATTTAAATTTGTTTAGTTAAATCCTACTATGTAAGTTGATGTAACTGACATAATTGGTCTGAAATTTAACTTTTGGTCCAAATAATTCAAAATTAGAAATCTTCTAATTAAACTGAGAATAGTGTTAATTGACATACGGAAACGAAAGATAGAATGTGTGTTTTGATGTTACCGTAATGGGTGGCGTTGTTGATCAGCATCATGATGGACTCTTGATGCAGATAGTCTACGAACGTTGCATCCCTGAACATGTTTTCCTTGGCTTGGACGAAGGCCGCCACCTGAGCATTGAAAGCTGCGGATGCATCGTTTTTACATTTGTCGCACTCGTTCGAGGGTATAATTTGAGTCGACCTTGCAAAAGGAAGGCATCCGATCGGAGGCACCCCAAATATGACGAAGTACCTTCCTCCCATGTCATAAATTTCCTGCACAAACGCATCAAAACATGTTGTAATTCCACGTCATTATGCTAAATGCATTGTCGGATCTAATTAGATTTTGGTTTTGATAGTTTTTGAGATTGTACGTGAAGGGGAGCTTTTTTACCATAAAATTACAAAAGCATCAAAATTTTCGTTTTGGCATTATTAAAGCAGAATGTATTTAAAGAAACGTTGATGGATGAGCAAATTAAGCATGGAAATATTTATAAAAAAACCGATATTTATATATTTCTAAAATAATCAAACAATATTATTAAATTATCACGTTAATATTGTTAGATAATAGTCCAACATCATAGAAACGAGAACATTCTATACGGTCCATCCACTTGTAATCAATTGATTTTTAATTGAATACCTACACTTCTTCAATAAATGTGTATATATATATATACACACTCGTAACACAAGACGAAAGGGGCAACAGAGAAATTTACATACATACCGTAACAAGCGAGTCGAGATTCTGCAGAAGAAAGCCGATGTACTGCGGCAATGTGTAAGTCTTGGATCGGGTAGTTTGAATGTAAAAATTCAACAACAAGTCGTTGGTTCCTCCAGAGATTGCATAGAGAGATTTCCGAATCGTCTCATTCGCCTTCGCCTCCCCGACAGAGCTCGCCAACTTGGTTCTATATTCCTTGAAGTTCTCCAATTGCTTCCCGATCGATATCGAGTTAGCAAGAGTCGAGGTCAAGTCGTCAAACCCCGCCCCGGCCGACGCGAAGCTAACCCCAGTAGCCATGTCATTGGCCTTGAGGTTATTGTCGGAGTAGGCAGAGAGTGCGGGCTTCAGGTTCATTCGGTCGACCAACATGTCGGATATGAGCTTGCCATTGGAGAAGCGACCGGTCGGGAGGTGGTTGGGGAAGTCTTGGCCGTAGGGAGGGTGGTCGGCTCGGTTGAGGCTGAGGTGGTTGCCGTTGTTGTTGCCCGAATCGAAGAGGTCGTCACCAAAGGCGAAGAAGCCATCTATTTTGCTGTTCCAAACGACGACGGCCGAAGAGGACGATGGTAGGAAGTGGAGGGTAATGAGGAGGAGAATAAATATGGTGGTGGTGGAAGTCCCCATTTTGATATGAGATTAGTGATTAGTGATGTGGCTTCAAGAAAAAATAATTGAGATTAGTGATGTTCATATAACTGATCATCTACAGTCTTTAATTATAATGTTTTAGGGTAGGTTTTGTGGTTTGAACCACCTTTTTTGTAGGAAGAAGAGCACGTTGATGGTCCGTGCAAGCTGAGAGATACATGGATCTTTCTATGAAAGCATATTTTTCTATGAATATTAATCAGAGAAAAAATTAATCTAATAATCGTAATCTTGCCTTGTGATCATCGAGTTAGCACATTATAGGCAGATATTTTTGCTAAACACAACGGTCACACTACAAAAATAGAAGGCACCGTTTTGAACGCGATATATCCACGCCAAATTGATTTTAAATCGTCTGAAAATTACTGACCAAAACGCGTATAAGTTTTAGTCAAATTTTAAGTTGTTGACTATTTTATTTTGGAACGTTGTCGACGATATTTTAAATCATTAGAACATTATTTATTAATTTATCCTAGATTACCTATCTTTCAAAATCAAACACCAAAAATTACCTAGATTTCCAATGCGACTCCCAAAAAGACAATATGAAAATCTTATCATTAGTTATAATTTAAGAAATAATTCAGTAGGATTGTTCTTAGAATGTATTCTCTAATTTGTACCTGATCAGTTAACGTGTATGGGGTTTACTGGTATAGGGTGTATAGTTGAGATATATTAAGCAGCCTTTAGAGACACAATCGATCATCGCTGATAGCATCTTTGTATTAGCATGTGTAATTTGGGAGATGATATCATGCCAGTAACTAAACTGGAACATGAATCACATGATTCAAACTCCGAACATTATCTTGACGGGATATTTACATCATTATTTTATAAGTTTTGAAATTTAGGACGATTTAGATCTGATATATGTCGTAACAAACATACCATTCAAAAGATAACAATCAATTAGTTCACCAAATATTAAACATTCAAGTTAGTATGCTAATATTACGTCAATTTATAAGGATCGGATTATTGACTCTTCAACGTAGATGTCTAGTTATATAATTCCAACATGAGAAAACTAAAGTCTTAAGTACCATACGAAATAGTTGTCAACGTACTGTTTCGAAAGATGATCTAATTAATTACTATCTCACACCCAGGGACTTGCAAATAAAAGAGGAGATGTGAATAAATCAAATCCAACACATACAATCATCCCAGTCTACCACATAAGCCACAAATGAGACGATTAATCCCATAATCAAATCCGCATTGTGTTATCTCAATATTTTTGCAATTTATTATATAAAAGTAGAATCAATTAATAATAGTGTCGAATTTCCCTACATTAATAAACTCAGCCACATGAGTTTGATGGATATGTCAAAATTCATAAGATCTGAACCGATCTTATTTTCAACCAAATCAATCAAGTACTACAAACGACCTGGCGAACCCCCCAAAAAAAACACTACCTAAACCTAAACCCTAACAATTAAATTAATTAACCATCCAGCTCAATATTTAGTATTTAGAGCGGCTAATTGGGTGGTGATGGTGGGCATGATGGTTCTCATCATGCCTTGGTAAGCTGACTGGGAGGGATGAACGGCGTCCCAGAAGAGGTACTTGGTGGGGTCATCACATATTGGAACCGCATCGTTGCAAAGTGGGCCCATCACCACCCCACTACCAGATCCACAACATCCTTCTTTCACGTTCTCAAACCCTAACAAAACACAAACACAAGCCAAACAAAGTGATCAAGACTTCATTAATTATATATAGTAGTTACATATATACTGAGTGATATGTGCATGTCATATAAGCCCATGCATGTTGCTCATTATCTACGTACGTGACTACTGGTTTCTTTAAGTTAAACATACGTTAAATATGATGTTTAACAAATGTAAAAGCACTCCCAAATCATGCAAATTGATATAATGATATACAAAGGTCAAATCCGACTGACAATATTTTCTATTATCGTAGGAGAACCTTAATTTGATTGCGACCTTTCTATGACATTTATTGAGTTTAAAAACAACAGAAAATATGTCAACCGACCCAAACCTACTGGACCCATATATATATATATATATATATATATATATATATATATATATATATATATATATATATATTCATGACTCATCTGATTTAGTTTAAACTCTTACGATTTCATTATTGGATCTTATTTACGATTAATTTCACTTTTCATTAGCATAACCGTTTTTTCTTAATCTACCTTACAATTTGAAATGAGTGGTGGATATTGTGGGGTTTAATTTAAAAAAATTAATTTCTAGACTTACTAGAAAATTTATATATATATATATATATATATATATATATATATATATATGGTCAAGCTCTAGTGAGCCCAGGGCTCATCAAATTTAGTTTAAGCCTCATACAATCTCACCATTGGATCTTATTTACAGTTAATCTCACAATTCATTAGCATAACCGTTTTTTTCTTAATCTACCTTACATTTTAAAATGAGTGGTGGATATTGTGGGGGCTTAATTTAGTTTGATTAAGCTCTGAGCTCACTTGAGAATTCCTATAAATATATATATATATATATAATTGCTTACCGTATTTGGTTGAGTTGTTGATCATGTCCATGAGAGTGGTGTAGGAGTCAACATTCAGAACAAAACTGTCGTTGAGGAGAGAAGTCTTCATGTCGGAGATGAGGGTCGTGAGCTTCGTGTTGTACTTGACGGCGTCCTCGTTTTGCTGAGTGACGCATCCGCTGCCGGCGCTGCCGTCTACGAGGTTATGTGCGCTGATCGTGAACGGAAGGCATCCGATCGGAGGCATGCCGGAGATCAAAAACATCCTCGCGCCCAATTGGTGCAGTTGCTACATCAAAATTATAAACGTTTTAGTAATTATCACGGACATAATTTAGTGTAAAGGCTTTTAAAAGATTTAAAGTTGAATCAAGAATGTATCCCCCCTCTGCCTTTTGCATGTGTCGCTAAAATCCATAATTCTTAACGGGGCAGGAAGTGATAACGGGTAATTACAATGCTATATTTAAAGAGTTTTGGAAGAAGAAGAAAAATATTAATTAATTATTTATGTACACGAAAAAGTATGCATAGTTATCTAGATTAACTATGCAAAGGAAAATACCACATAATTAATTAACACTATGGCTTGTTATTGGTTAAACGATAACAAATATATCATCATATGACTAGGTTTCATAAAGTTAACGTAGAATCATTAGCTTTAATTAATCGATGGGAAAACTGTAACGTACCCGAAAACAGCGGAAAATTTAAACAATAATACAGACCGTCAACGGTCAACACGGGCACGTCACTGGAAATCAAACCAACATATATATATAATATATAAGGTACAGACCCACGTGGAAGTCAAACTATACATAAGAGTCAACTGTGATTACAACAAAATGAATGTACATGTAATCACTACCTCAACAAAAGAAGATAAAAGAGGACACAGGATCTGATCTCGGGGGCACCGTCCTCAGTCACCACCTCAAACCCTAACCCTGCTCGCTACCTGAAATGCAAACAAACAAACATGCCTGAGTTCCCTACAGGAACCCCGTATACCAAACCTCCTAAAATATAAAAAGGAATTAAAGACAATGCAATGCTATGCACATGATCATCCGCCTCGGGCCCACAATAATGCCCTCACCGCCTCCGCGGCACTGAACCACTCCTGCCACTAGGGTCAAGTCAGTCCACCGCTGCCTCACAAGGGTCAGTCGACACCACTGCTCCCCAAAAAGTGCAGGAAGGAACCCCTGGTACACGCCGCACCCAAGGAGCGAGTCAGCCCGCCGAATACACAACTCGGGTCAGACGACAGCCACTGCTCCCCCAAGAGTCGCCTAGCGCGCACCCTGCCGGAACATCCTCGGCCTACCGCTAAACCCTCGCAAACTGCCCAAGGTTTACGGTACACATCCCTCACACCCCGCTCGGTAAGAGAGGAAAAAGGTACAACAATAATACGCCTTCGTCGAAGGTGAAATCCGTAGCTCTCAAAGCCGGTAATCGACCGTCGCCTCGGAGCCGGTAGTCGACCTGACATCGACGGATCGCGTGTGGATAAATCCACCAACCTGCGGTAGATCGGTCGACCGCTACAAGCACACCGGTCGACCGGTCCCCCACACAGTACACAGTACTGTACAAACAAATCTACCGGTCGAACCACGCCAACCGAATTACCGACCAATCGGTCGAACAAAAGTCATCTAGCGGTCGACCGTTTGGAAGGTCTACGCTATACAATTTTATATAATATATATATCCGACCGGTCGAACCAAGGGGCCGTTCGACCGATAACAGGACTTTCAATATTTTGCCCAAGTCTCGTTCGGTCGACCGGAACTGAAATACAGTTCGACCGAATCAACACAAGCACTCTACCGCTTAATTAAATGCTCAGTCGGTCGACCGAGAGTTAAAGAGCGGTCGACCGTTTTGATGGTCAAAGCTCCCAACCGACTTAGCATCGAATGGATCGGTCGAACAAGGTAAGGACGTTCGACCGTTTAATAAGTCAAAATCCCCAACCGACCCATTCTCATCGTTATTCGGTCGACCGGCTAAGTGGTCCCGTTCGACCGATAACAGTATAATCCCCTTTTTCCCGCACAATCTGGCATAACGGTCGACCGTCTAACGACATCGTTCGACCGTTCGCGGGTAAACAACAATATAATAATAGGATCGGTCGACTGCCCACAGGCACCGGTCGACCGATCGTCGTCTTCAACCTCTGAATTGGTTGAATTCCGACGGGGAATTCGACACCAACGTCGATCCCCAACACTCACAAGGCACAAGTGAGTTATATTGAAGATTTGGCATACCTTTTTGACGGTTGAAGAAGCCTCCCAAGCTTGAGTCACTTCACTCCTCTTCTTCTTCCTTCTTCTCCTTCTTCTCCTCTTCTTCTACTTCACCTCCTTCTTCTTCTCCGACGTTCACCTCCTCTCACTCTCTGATAACAAGCAATGATGAAAGAAACGACCAAACCCTTATCTCTTAACAACATCACCTTAAATAGCCAAATCCACCTACACCTCATCCAATCACACTTAACCTAAAACTCAACCAACCAAAGCCATCCACCTCAACCTTCATATGTCCAACACCTCCACCTCTCCATGCAGGATTAATTAGGGTTAATTAGGTTTAGGTTTAGTTAATTAAGATGTTTAGTTTAGGTTATTACAATCTACCCTCCTTAAAAGAATTTCGCCCGCGAAATTCGAAATAACTGACTTACCGGAATAACTCTGGATACTGCTTCCTGACATCCTCCTCGATCTCCCAGGTAGCCTCTCTAACACTGTGATGCTGCCACCTGACCTTCACCATAGGAATCGCTCTCCTCCTGAGCTGATGTACCATCTGATCCACGATCTCAACTGGTCTCTCATCTAATGACAAATCCTGCTGGATCTCCGGTACTGATATCTCTATCACATGAGCTGGATCGGCCACGTACTTCCTCAACATAGAAACATGGAAGACGTTGTGAAGTCCTGCGAACTGTGGTGGTAGTGCAATCCTATATGCCACCTCACCGACCCGATCCAATATCTCAAAAGGTCCGACATACCTCGGACTCAGCTTCCCCTTCTTCCCGAATCTCATCACCCCTCTGGAAGGCGAGATCTTCAGGAAGACATGATCTCCTACATCAAAAGTCAGCTCACGTCTCCGCGTATCAGCATAACTCTTCTGCCTGCTCTGCGCCGTAGCTAGTCGTCTCCGAATCACGTCGACCTTCTCTGAATACAACTGGATAATGTCAGGTCCAACTAGCTGTCTCTCGCCCACATCACTCCAGCATACCGGCGATCTACACGGTCTCCCGTATAATGCCTCATAGGGTGCCATCCCAATACTCGAGTGGTAGCTGTTGTTGTAGGCGAACTCGATCAACGGCAAATGCTCATCCCAATGTCCTGCCCAGTCAAGTGTACACGCTCTCAGCATGTCCTCCAATGTCTGTATCGTCCGCTCTGACTGGCCATCTGTCTGTGGGTGGAAAGCTGTGCTAAACTTCAGACGTGTCCCCAGTGCTCTGTGTAGACTCTCCCAAAATCTCGAAGTGAATCTGGGATCTCTGTCTGAAATAATACTGACTGGTACGCCATGAAGTCTGACAATCTCCTCAATATATAACTTAGCTAGACCCTCCAGAGCAAGAGTGGTCTTAATAGCTAAGAAATGCGCCGACTTGGTCAGTCGATCGACTATAACCCAAATCGCATCGTGGAATCTCCGTGTCTTCGGTAGCCCCGTAACAAAATCCATCGTCACGTGCTCCCATTTCCACTCGGGCAACTCAATCCTCTGCATCTGTCCTGCTGGTCTCTGGTGCTCGATCTTCACCTGCTGACAGACCAAACACCTCGACACGAAGTCTGCAACGTCCTCCTTCATACCTCGCCACCAGAAGTTCCGCTGCAGGTCTTTGTACATCTTGGTGCTCCCTGGATGAATGGAATATCTCGATCTGTGTGCCTCCTCCATGATATCATGTCTCAGGTCCTCTGTCTTCGGCACCCAGATACGGTCTCTGAATCTCAGACCTCCATCCACTCCAACTCTGAAATCTGACCCATCTCTGGCAGCTAACTGTAACAAACTGCTCAACTCCTCATCTGTAGTCTGAGCATGAATCACTGCTGATACTGTCTGAGGCTCTACTCTCAATCCGGCAATCACTGCGCCCTCAGAGCTATCAGCAAATGGCCTCCACTCTGCCAAGGACTCTAGCAGTCTCCACTCCTGAATGCATAGGCCTGCTACTGATACCTCCACCTTCCGGCTCAAAGCGTCTGCAACCGTGTTCGCCTTCCCCGGATGGTAAGAGATAGTGAAGTCATAGTCCTTAATGAACTCAAGCCATCTGCGCTGCCTCATGTTCAGCTCCTTCTGCGAGAACAGGTACTTCAGACTCTGATGATCTGTAAACACCTCGAACCGCTCGCCATAAAGATAGTGTCTCCAGGTCTTCAGTGCATGAACCACTGCTGCTAACTCCAAATCATGTGTCGGGTAATTCCTCTCATGGACCTTCAGCTGTCTGGATGCGTATGCGATCACCCTCCCGTGCTGCATAAGTACACATCCTAAGCCAACACCTGAAGCGTCGCTATAAATCACGAATCCACCCGTGCCACTCGGCAATGATAAAACTGGTGCTGTGGTCAACAGTCTCTTCAGCTCCTGAAAGCTGTCCTCGCACTTCTGCGACCAAACAAAAGTGACTCCCTTCTGCGTCAGAGCTGTCAGTGGTGCTGCCAATCTCGAGAAGTCTTTGATGAAGCGACGGTAATAACCCGCCAGTCCAACAAAGCTCCTAATCTCTGTCACGCTCGTAGGGGTCCTCCACTGTGTCACCGCCTCTACCTTCGCCGGATCCACTGATATCCCCTCTGCCGATACAATGTGTCCGAGGAATGCCACTCTGTCCAACCAAAACTCGCACTTTGAGAACTTAGCATATAACTGCTGAGTCCTCAAGATGCTGAGTACAATCCTCAGATGCTCTCTGTGCTGCTCCACATCTGGTGAATAGATCAAGATGTCATCCACGAAGACAATCACAAATATATCAATATACTGCCTGAACGTCCGGTGCATCAGATCCATGAATGCTGCCGGAGCATTCGTCAATCCAAATGGCATCACCAAGAACTCATAGTGTCCATATCTCGTCCTGAAGGCTGTCTTCTGGATGTCCTCATCTCGGATCCTCAACTGGTGATATCCTGAACGCAGGTCAATCTTCGAGAAAACCTTCGCTGACTGCAGCTGGTCAAAGAGGTCCTCGATCCTAGGTAAGGGATACCTATTCTTCACCGTCACCTGGTTCAGCATCCTGTAGTCTATGCACATCCTCAAGGATCCGTCCTTCTTCTTCACAAACAGAACTGGTGCACCCCAAGGCGAGACGCTCGGTCTGATAAATCCAGAGTCCATCAACTCCTGCAACTGCTTCTTCAACTCTGTCAACTCAGCAGGTGCCATCCGGTATGGAGCCTTCGACTGTGGTGTAGTGCCAGCTACCAACTCAATGCCGAACTCCAACTCCCGGTGTGGTGGTAAACCTGGAATCTCCGCTGGAAAAACATCCGCGAACTCCTGCACCACCTCAATGTCCTCTAGCCTCTGGGACTCTGCCTCCGCAACCACAAGCGTCGCCAGAAATGCTGCACATCCCTGCTGTAACAGTCTCTGAGCTCTAACAGCAGATACAATAATGCGACCCCCTCTGCTTCTGATCCCTCTAATCAGAATATCAGGCAAACCCTTCCTCGGGATCAAAATCTTCTTCTCACGGCACAAGACTCGAACATCATATTGGGACAGCCAATCCATCCCAAGTATGACATCAAAGTCCTCCATCGGTAGCAAGACCAGGTCTGCCGGAAACTCCTGATCTCCCGAAACAACCGTGGCGCCGGGGATAAATCTCCCCACAGTGCCCACCAGACCCAGGGGTGTGCTGACCTCCAAAGTGGCAGTCAACATCGCAAGGGTACAGCCCAACACTCCCGCAAATCGCTCTGAGATGAACGAGTGTGTCGCGCCACAATCAAATAACACCCTAGCTACTGAACCTGCGACAAGAAGTGTACCTTCCACCACAGCGCCTCCATCACGAGCCTCCTCTGCCTGGATGGTGTAAACTCTGCCAGTGCGCTGCCCCTGCTGTGGTCGGAAAGGTGGTCTTCCTCCGCCTCCTCCTCTGCCTGGTGCGGGTAAACCCGGTGGTCTGCTCGGCCCAGCTCCTCGGCTCGGACAGCTCCTGATAAAGTGACCTATCTGGCCACAACCATGACATGCTCCGGGGGTGAAGCACGGCCCGGAGTGAAACCTCCCACAAGTACCACAAGGCTCAGGTCGTGGTACCGCAACTCCTGCTCCCTCGTATCTGGGCCTCTTGCCCGGATTCCCTCCAGTCTGACCTCCTGGCCTCCCTGAGAACCTACCCGATGGCCTCCTCTCATCCTGGTAGTTCTCCCTGTAGTCACGATCAAGAACAGTAGCACTCTTCACCGCATCAGCTAATGTGCGTGGCATATGTGTCAGCACCTTCGTCCTCAACTGCTTCCGGAGCCCTCGGACGAACTTCCCTGCCCTCTGCTCCTGTGTAACATACATCTCGGGACAGTAACGCTCAAGGGCGTTGAACTTCCCGATGTAGCCTGCCAGGGTCATGTCTCCCTGCTGAAGACTCAGAAACTCCTCCCTCTTCTGATCCTGGACATGCTGTGGAAAATACTGCTCGTTGAACTCGCCAACGAACTCCTCCCATGCTATATCATCTCTGTCAGCAAACACCACTGCAGATGTAGACCTCCACCAGTTGGACGCAGCACCGCCCAAAACATAAGTAGCCAGGCCCACTCTCGCCTCTGGAGGACAACCAATAGCACTGAAGATCTTCTGCATCGTGAAGATCCACTCCTCCGCAGCCTCCGCGTCGTACTGCCCCAGAAAGGTAGGCGGATGCTGGCGCATAAACCGGTCATGCATAGCGCCAGTTCCCGTCTGCCCAGTCTGTGCCGTCTGCTGCTGTAGCATCTCTGTCAGACGTCCGACCGTATCGAACAACGTCCGACGCTCATCCTCCCAAGCCTCATCCCTCGCAGTCTCACTCTCACCGCGAGTATGGGCAACCGCCTTCCCCCGTCTAGGAGGCATCTGCCAAAGGAAACAAGACAATATCAATATAATCTGTGCATGCATGATCCTCTAGACCTAACTCCTAACTCAAAGGTGGTTTCTTTGGACAAGTACGCCGAGATCAACGCTCTGATACCAAATTGTAACGTACCCGAAAACAGCGGAAAATTTAAACAATAATACAGACCGTCAACGGTCAACACGGGCACGTCACTGGAAATCAAACCAACATATATATATAATATATAAGGTACAGACCCACGTGGAAGTCAAACTATACATAAGAGTCAACTGTGATTACAACAAAATGAATGTACATGTAATCACTACCTCAACAAAAGAAGATAAAAGAGGACACAGGATCTGATCTCGGGGGCACCGTCCTCAGTCACCACCTCAAACCCTAACCCTGCTCGCTACCTGAAATGCAAACAAACAAACATGCCTGAGTTCCCTACAGGAACCCCGTATACCAAACCTCCTAAAATATAAAAAGGAATTAAAGACAATGCAATGCTATGCACATGATCATCCGCCTCGGGCCCACAATAATGCCCTCACCGCCTCCGCGGCACTGAACCACTCCTGCCACTAGGGTCAAGTCAGTCCACCGCTGCCTCACAAGGGTCAGTCGACACCACTGCTCCCCAAAAAGTGCAGGAAGGAACCCCTGGTACACGCCGCACCCAAGGAGCGAGTCAGCCCGCCGAATACACAACTCGGGTCAGACGACAGCCACTGCTCCCCCAAGAGTCGCCTAGCGCGCACCCTGCCGGAACATCCTCGGCCTACCGCTAAACCCTCGCAAACTGCCCAAGGTTTACGGTACACATCCCTCACACCCCGCTCGGTAAGAGAGGAAAAAGGTACAACAATAATACGCCTTCGTCGAAGGTGAAATCCGTAGCTCTCAAAGCCGGTAATCGACCGTCGCCTCGGAGCCGGTAGTCGACCTGACATCGACGGATCGCGTGTGGATAAATCCACCAACCTGCGGTAGATCGGTCGACCGCTACAAGCACACCGGTCGACCGGTCCCCCACACAGTACACAGTACTGTACAAACAAATCTACCGGTCGAACCACGCCAACCGAATTACCGACCAATCGGTCGAACAAAAGTCATCTAGCGGTCGACCGTTTGGAAGGTCTACGCTATACAATTTTATATAATATATATATCCGACCGGTCGAACCAAGGGGCCGTTCGACCGATAACAGGACTTTCAATATTTTGCCCAAGTCTCGTTCGGTCGACCGGAACTGAAATACAGTTCGACCGAATCAACACAAGCACTCTACCGCTTAATTAAATGCTCAGTCGGTCGACCGAGAGTTAAAGAGCGGTCGACCGTTTTGATGGTCAAAGCTCCCAACCGACTTAGCATCGAATGGATCGGTCGAACAAGGTAAGGACGTTCGACCGTTTAATAAGTCAAAATCCCCAACCGACCCATTCTCATCGTTATTCGGTCGACCGGCTAAGTGGTCCCGTTCGACCGATAACAGTATAATCCCCTTTTTCCCGCACAATCTGGCATAACGGTCGACCGTCTAACGACATCGTTCGACCGTTCGCGGGTAAACAACAATATAATAATAGGATCGGTCGACTGCCCACAGGCACCGGTCGACCGATCGTCGTCTTCAACCTCTGAATTGGTTGAATTCCGACGGGGAATTCGACACCAACGTCGATCCCCAACACTCACAAGGCACAAGTGAGTTATATTGAAGATTTGGCATACCTTTTTGACGGTTGAAGAAGCCTCCCAAGCTTGAGTCACTTCACTCCTCTTCTTCTTCCTTCTTCTCCTTCTTCTCCTCTTCTTCTACTTCACCTCCTTCTTCTTCTCCGACGTTCACCTCCTCTCACTCTCTGATAACAAGCAATGATGAAAGAAACGACCAAACCCTTATCTCTTAACAACATCACCTTAAATAGCCAAATCCACCTACACCTCATCCAATCACACTTAACCTAAAACTCAACCAACCAAAGCCATCCACCTCAACCTTCATATGTCCAACACCTCCACCTCTCCATGCAGGATTAATTAGGGTTAATTAGGTTTAGGTTTAGTTAATTAAGATGTTTAGTTTAGGTTATTACAAAAACAAAATTATTTAAATAAACATATATATTACGAAGGACGACCCAATCAATAAAACCAAATCTAATTGAAGAGTGTTTCATATTTAGCATGCATAATGAATTAAAAAACAAAATCAAACATCACATAAAAACAAGGACAAGAAGAACGTACAAAAACAGATTAGATAATAATTATCACAAACCTGAACAAACGAATGAAGTTTGCCGAGAAGAAAGTCATGGTACTGAGTCAAACTATAAGCCGAATGCGTCTCTGGGTTCAAATAATAGTTCATCATCATATCATTACTTCCGGCTCCGATTGCGAACATCGCCGATCCGACGATGTTTGTAGCATTATCTTTTCCCACCACACGCTCCAGCCTCCCCATGTATTCCTTAAAGTACCCCAACTGCTTTCCCATCGGAATCACGTTCACCATCACAGCCGTGACATCGTCAAGACCCGACCCAGCTGAGGCAAAACTGACTCCGGTGGGCAAATCAGAGTCTTTGAGGTTGGGGTCCAAGTAAGCCGGAAGTCTGTCTTTCGACCCGAGGATCGTTAGCAAAGAGTCGGTAATAAGCTTACCATCGGTGAACCGCCCGGTCGGACGGCTACCGGGGAAGTCACGCCCATAGGGAGGGTGGTCGGCACGGAGGAGGGTGAGGGGGTTGGCGTTGTTGTTGCCGGAATCCAACGTGGAGTCGCCAAAGGCGAAGAGGGTCGTGACTTGACTAGAGGCGAAGGGAAGGTAGAAAAGGGAGATGAGGAGGAGGAGGAAGAAGAGGGTGGTGGAGGTTGTCATGGTTGTAGGGTTTAAGGTTGTCGATATTTTGTTGTGTGGTTTTGTTTTTGTTCGTTATGTTTGCTGTGACATATCTATATATATATATATACATATATACATATATATATATATATATTAATTCTCTAGTGAGTTCAGGATTTAATTTTTCTAAATTAAGTTCCCACAGTATCCAATTTGTAAGGTAGATTTAAAAAAAACGGTTGTGCTAATTAATGGTGAAATTAACTGTAAATAAGATCCAATGGTGAGATAGTAGGGGGTTTAAACTAAATCTGATAAGCCCTGAGCTCATTAGAACTTGATCATATATATATAAGTATATATATAGGTATATATATATATACAGGTAAGGGTTGGTGAGAATAAATAATAATATTCGGTTGTAACAATATGCATGGAGTTGGGGCTATGGGTCGTACGTTAGATCCGATAAAAGAGTGTTTTTCCGTTAGAATCGTATCATTATGTGATAGGGGTTATTTTAAAATATTAATTTTATTTAATATATAACAAATTTCGAAATATAATGGAATAAATAAGTTCAATTTAACGTTGTAGAGGTATATTCAGATTGTTCGAAGTAAAAATTATCCGGATATTAAAGTGGTTGAATAGATATATATCGAACATGGCATGGCAAGAGTAGAGGTCATGGAATGAATTGAAATTAATTCTAGAAAATGTAATTTTGTTAAACGGATATAGGATGTTTACTTATTGTAGTCCCAATTCACGTTTAGTATATAAATTTGTTTTAGAAAAAGTTGGAACCGATTTTTTGTGCAAGTCGAAAAGGCAAGGCATTATCAGCGGGTTCAGGATGGGCACAATTGGCTTAATGTCATTTGATAACAAAAGTAATATATAAAAAAACACTAACAAAGTGATCAAGACTTCATTAATTATATATAGTAGTTACATATATACTGAGTGATATGTGCATGTCATATAAGCCCATGCATGTTGCTCATTATCTACGTACGTGACTACTGGTTTCTTTAAGTTAAACATACGTTAAATATGATGTTTAACAAATGTAAAAGCACTCCCAAATCATGCAAATTGATATAATGATATACAAAGGTCAAATCCGACTGACAATATTTTCTATTATCGTAGGAGAACCTTAATTTGATTGCGACCTTTCTATGACATTTATTGAGTTTAAAAACAACAGAAAATATGTCAACCGACCCAAACCTACTGGACCCATATATATATATATATATATATATATATATATTCATGACTCATCTGATTTAGTTTAAACTCTTACGATTTCATTATTGGATCTTATTTACGATTAATTTCACTTTTCATTAGCATAACCGTTTTTTCTTAATCTACCTTACAATTTGAAATGAGTGGTGGATATTGTGGGGTTTAATTTAAAAAAATTAATTTCTAGACTTACTAGAAAATTTATATATATATATATATATATATATATATATATATATATATGGTCAAGCTCTAGTGAGCCCAGGGCTCATCAAATTTAGTTTAAGCCTCATACAATCTCACCATTGGATCTTATTTACAGTTAATCTCACAATTCATTAGCATAACCGTTTTTTTCTTAATCTACCTTACATTTTAAAATGAGTGGTGGATATTGTGGGGGCTTAATTTAGTTTGATTAAGCTCTGAGCTCACTTGAGAATTCCTATAAATATATATATATATATATAATTGCTTACCGTATTTGGTTGAGTTGTTGATCATGTCCATGAGAGTGGTGTAGGAGTCAACATTCAGAACAAAACTGTCGTTGAGGAGAGAAGTCTTCATGTCGGAGATGAGGGTCGTGAGCTTCGTGTTGTACTTGACGGCGTCCTCGTTTTGCTGAGTGACGCATCCGCTGCCGGCGCTGCCGTCTACGAGGTTATGTGCGCTGATCGTGAACGGAAGGCATCCGATCGGAGGCATGCCGGAGATCAAAAACATCCTCGCGCCCAATTGGTGCAGTTGCTACATCAAAATTATAAACGTTTTAGTAATTATCACGGACATAATTTAGTGTAAAGGCTTTTAAAAGATTTAAAGTTGAATCAAGAATGTATCCCCCCTCTGCCTTTTGCATGTGTCGCTAAAATCCATAATTCTTAACGGGGCAGGAAGTGATAACGGGTAATTACAATGCTATATTTAAAGAGTTTTGGAAGAAGAAAAAAAATATTAATTAATTATTTATGTACACGAAAAAGTATGCATAGTTATCTAGATTAACTATGCAAAGGAAAATACCACATAATTAATTAACACTATGGCTTGTTATTGGTTAAACGATAACAAATATATTATCATATGACTAGGTTTCATAAAGTTAACGTAGAATCATTAGCTTTAATTAATCGATGGGAAAACAAAATTATTTAAATAAACATATATATTACGAAGGACGACCCAATCAATAAAACCAAATCTAATTGAAGAGTGTTTCATATTTAGCATGCATAATGAATTAAAAAACAAAATCAAACATCACATAAAAACAAGGACAAGAAGAACGTACAAAAACAGATTAGATAATAATTATCACAAACCTGAACAAACGAATGAAGTTTGCCGAGAAGAAAGTCATGGTACTGAGTCAAACTATAAGCCGAATGCGTCTCTGGGTTCAAATAATAGTTCATCATCATATCATTACTTCCGGCTCCGATTGCGAACATCGCCGATCCGACGATGTTTGTAGCATTATCTTTTCCCACCACACGCTCCAGCCTCCCCATGTATTCCTTAAAGTACCCCAACTGCTTTCCCATCGGAATCACGTTCACCATCACAGCCGTGACATCGTCAAGACCCGACCCAGCTGAGGCAAAACTGACTCCGGTGGGCAAATCAGAGTCTTTGAGGTTGGGGTCCAAGTAAGCCGGAAGTCTGTCTTTCGACCCGAGGATCGTTAGCAAAGAGTCGGTAATAAGCTTACCATCGGTGAACCGCCCGGTCGGACGGCTACCGGGGAAGTCACGCCCATAGGGAGGGTGGTCGGCACGGAGGAGGGTGAGGGGGTTGGCGTTGTTGTTGCCGGAATCCAACGTGGAGTCGCCAAAGGCGAAGAGGGTCGTGACTTGACTAGAGGCGAAGGGAAGGTAGAAAAGGGAGATGAGGAGGAGGAGGAAGAAGAGGGTGGTGGAGGTTGTCATGGTTGTAGGGTTTAAGGTTGTCGATATTTTGTTGTGTGGTTTTGTTTTTGTTCGTTATGTTTGCTGTGACATATCTATATATATATATATACATATATACATATATATATATATATATATTAATTCTCTAGTGAGTTCAGGATTTAATTTTTCTAAATTAAGTTCCCACAGTATCCAATTTGTAAGGTAGATTTAAAAAAAACGGTTGTGCTAATTAATGGTGAAATTAACTGTAAATAAGATCCAATGGTGAGATAGTAGGGGGTTTAAACTAAATCTGATAAGCCCTGAGCTCATTAGAACTTGATCATATATATATAAGTATATATATAGGTATATATATATATACAGGTAAGGGTTGGTGAGAATAAATAATAATATTCGGTTGTAACAATATGCATGGAGTTGGGGCTATGGGTCGTACGTTAGATCCGATAAAAGAGTGTTTTTCCGTTAGAATCGTATCATTATGTGATAGGGGTTATTTTAAAATATTAATTTTATTTAATATATAACAAATTTCGAAATATAATGGAATAAATAAGTTCAATTTAACGTTGTAGAGGTATATTCAGATTGTTCGAAGTAAAAATTATCCGGATATTAAAGTGGTTGAATAGATATATATCGAACATGGCATGGCAAGAGTAGAGGTCATGGAATGAATTGAAATTAATTCTAGAAAATGTAATTTTGTTAAACGGATATAGGATGTTTACTTATTGTAGTCCCAATTCACGTTTAGTATATAAATTTGTTTTAGAAAAAGTTGGAACCGATTTTTTGTGCAAGTCGAAAAGGCAAGGCATTATCAGCGGGTTCAGGATGGGCACAATTGGCTTAATGTCATTTGATAACAAAAGTAATATATAAAAAAACACTAACAAAGTGATCAAGACTTCATTAATTATATATAGTAGTTACATATATACTGAGTGATATGTGCATGTCATATAAGCCCATGCATGTTGCTCATTATCTACGTACGTGACTACTGGTTTCTTTAAGTTAAACATACGTTAAATATGATGTTTAACAAATGTAAAAGCACTCCCAAATCATGCAAATTGATATAATGATATACAAAGGTCAAATCCGACTGACAATATTTTCTATTATCGTAGGAGAACCTTAATTTGATTGCGACCTTTCTATGACATTTATTGAGTTTAAAAACAACAGAAAATATGTCAACCGACCCAAACCTACTGGACCCATATATATATATATATATATATTCATGACTCATCTGATTTAGTTTAAACTCTTACGATTTCATTATTGGATCTTATTTACGATTAATTTCACTTTTCATTAGCATAACCGTTTTTTCTTAATCTACCTTACAATTTGAAATGAGTGGTGGATATTGTGGGGTTTAATTTAAAAAAATTAATTTCTAGACTTACTAGAAAATTTATATATATATATATATATATATATATATATATATATATATATGGTCAAGCTCTAGTGAGCCCAGGGCTCATCAAATTTAGTTTAAGCCTCATACAATCTCACCATTGGATCTTATTTACAGTTAATCTCACAATTCATTAGCATAACCGTTTTTTTCTTAATCTACCTTACATTTTAAAATGAGTGGTGGATATTGTGGGGGCTTAATTTAGTTTGATTAAGCTCTGAGCTCACTTGAGAATTCCTATAAATATATATATATATATATAATTGCTTACCGTATTTGGTTGAGTTGTTGATCATGTCCATGAGAGTGGTGTAGGAGTCAACATTCAGAACAAAACTGTCGTTGAGGAGAGAAGTCTTCATGTCGGAGATGAGGGTCGTGAGCTTCGTGTTGTACTTGACGGCGTCCTCGTTTTGCTGAGTGACGCATCCGCTGCCGGCGCTGCCGTCTACGAGGTTATGTGCGCTGATCGTGAACGGAAGGCATCCGATCGGAGGCATGCCGGAGATCAAAAACATCCTCGCGCCCAATTGGTGCAGTTGCTACATCAAAATTATAAACGTTTTAGTAATTATCACGGACATAATTTAGTGTAAAGGCTTTTAAAAGATTTAAAGTTGAATCAAGAATGTATCCCCCCTCTGCCTTTTGCATGTGTCGCTAAAATCCATAATTCTTAACGGGGCAGGAAGTGATAACGGGTAATTACAATGCTATATTTAAAGAGTTTTGGAAGAAGAAAAAAAATATTAATTAATTATTTATGTACACGAAAAAGTATGCATAGTTATCTAGATTAACTATGCAAAGGAAAATACCACATAATTAATTAACACTATGGCTTGTTATTGGTTAAACGATAACAAATATATTATCATATGACTAGGTTTCATAAAGTTAACGTAGAATCATTAGCTTTAATTAATCGATGGGAAAACAAAATTATTTAAATAAACATATATATTACGAAGGACGACCCAATCAATAAAACCAAATCTAATTGAAGAGTGTTTCATATTTAGCATGCATAATGAATTAAAAAACAAAATCAAACATCACATAAAAACAAGGACAAGAAGAACGTACAAAAACAGATTAGATAATAATTATCACAAACCTGAACAAACGAATGAAGTTTGCCGAGAAGAAAGTCATGGTACTGAGTCAAACTATAAGCCGAATGCGTCTCTGGGTTCAAATAATAGTTCATCATCATATCATTACTTCCGGCTCCGATTGCGAACATCGCCGATCCGACGATGTTTGTAGCATTATCTTTTCCCACCACACGCTCCAGCCTCCCCATGTATTCCTTAAAGTACCCCAACTGCTTTCCCATCGGAATCACGTTCACCATCACAGCCGTGACATCGTCAAGACCCGACCCAGCTGAGGCAAAACTGACTCCGGTGGGCAAATCAGAGTCTTTGAGGTTGGGGTCCAAGTAAGCCGGAAGTCTGTCTTTCGACCCGAGGATCGTTAGCAAAGAGTCGGTAATAAGCTTACCATCGGTGAACCGCCCGGTCGGACGGCTACCGGGGAAGTCACGCCCATAGGGAGGGTGGTCGGCACGGAGGAGGGTGAGGGGGTTGGCGTTGTTGTTGCCGGAATCCAACGTGGAGTCGCCAAAGGCGAAGAGGGTCGTGACTTGACTAGAGGCGAAGGGAAGGTAGAAAAGGGAGATGAGGAGGAGGAGGAAGAAGAGGGTGGTGGAGGTTGTCATGGTTGTAGGGTTTAAGGTTGTCGATATTTTGTTGTGTGGTTTTGTTTTTGTTCGTTATGTTTGCTGTGACATATCTATATATATATATATACATATATACATATATATATATATATATATTAATTCTCTAGTGAGTTCAGGATTTAATTTTTCTAAATTAAGTTCCCACAGTATCCAATTTGTAAGGTAGATTTAAAAAAAACGGTTGTGCTAATTAATGGTGAGATTAACTGTAAATAAGATCCAATGATGAGATAGTAGGGGGTTTAAACTAAATCTGATAAGCCCTGAGCTCATTAGAACTTGATCATATATATATATATATAAGTATATATATAGGTATATATATATATACAGGTAAGGGTTGGTGAGAATAAATAATAATATTCGGTTGTAACAATATGCATGGAGTTGGGGCTACGTGGGTCGTACGTTAGATCCGATAAAAGAGTGTTTTTCCGTTAGAATCGTATCATTATGTGATAGGGGTTATTTTAAAATATTAATTTTATTTAATATATAACAAATTTCGAAATATAATGGAATAAATAAGTTCAATTTAACGTTGTAGAGGTATATTCAGATTGTTCGAAGTAAAAATTATCCGGATATTAAAGTGGTTGAATAGATATATATCGAACATGGCATGGCAAGAGTAGAGGTCATGGAATGAATTGAAATTAATTCTAGAAAATGTAATTTTGTTAAACGGATATAGGATGTTTACTTATTGTAGTCCCAATTCACGTTTAGTATATAAATTTGTTTTAGAAAAAGTTGGAACCGATTTTTTGTGCAAGTCGAAAAGGCAAGGCATTATCAGCGGGTTCAGGATGGGCACAATTGGCTTAATGTCATTTGATAACAAAAGTAATATATAAAAAAACACTAATTAAGTTAAAATCAACTGTGAGTCGTTTAATTTGTTTCTTTATATTATTTGTACTAAACGAACTTTCATAATTTAACTTCTAATAGAAAAATCAAATTATTAGGTCCAACATCAAATAAAAACAATGATAAGGAAACAAATTATATTTATAGTCACAAGACATGCAAGCAAAAGATATTACTTTAGTTAAATACCTAAGTTGTAATTAAACTCCTATTCTTTATATTAGGGCTTGGATTTGATTTATTGTTGTTGACATTTTTAATTGCATTTCCAGTGGAAAAAAATGTCTTGTGGCAATTGAATTATGATGCGAATGCACACAAGAACTTAATGTGAATGTGCACAAAAACTTAAAAGCCACGATCACTGATTGATGCCAACACACCGTGTCAACTTTAAAATTCAAAAAATATTACATTAAATGCAAAATAAAAAATAAGTTAAATAAGTGGGAATTGTAACTTGTTTCAAATGTCACAACATAAAAACTTATGCATACCATTACACCAAAACCCATCCAATATTATCATTTGAAGTACATAATTTTTATTTTTATTTTATAGATCCAATTTACATGGGCACAAACCTATCAATTTAAAGGAAATATTACGACAGCTGGGCATGTGCCTACCGGGCACTATTGATTCAAGGGTTATTTGCTTGGGTGTACCTTTGTGGATGCGTAATTGGAGTTGTACACCCGAGTTTCGACTATATACTTGGGTGCACCTAGATGTCAATGTTATTTGTTTGAATGCACTTCTACTGTTAATGGAGCATACTCTGTTATAACACCGTAACTGCACAGTTAGAAATTTTGCATTGTACACATCATAAATTTTAAAAACTTGTTAATGTTAAATTAAAAAGAACAAAATAAAAAACGAAAAATACCTCCCCCTTCCTCTCTTCTCCCCCACTTCGCATCTCCATCCCCGACCTTGATCTTCACCACACGAGCAACTTCGGGCTTCATAC
Source organism: Triglochin maritima (assembly GCA_963682175.1). Lineage (NCBI taxonomy): Eukaryota > Viridiplantae > Streptophyta > Magnoliopsida > Alismatales > Juncaginaceae > Triglochin > Triglochin maritima. Next base: position 2,152,400 of record OY821774.1, read on the forward strand.
TCGTGGATCAAGTTCAGGACACCTCACCCCACCTTTCCAGGCCACTCACGCCCCCAGCAACACGTCGGAGAATCATCGCGGGCTTCTAAGCTTCGACGTCGCATCTGCGCGTTTTTGGATCTAAGGCGCGACACCTCGCGTCCCAGCCCCAAATACCACTCCATTCCACTTCCACATCACCCCAGCAAGGTCGTCGACGCACCAATTTGGCCCGAGGTTCAACAGATCCGCCGATTGCAATCGTGATTTCGGACGGTTCGGTCGACCGGTTCTATCAGACAGGATGTGCTGTTTCACCACTAAAGAGCGTTCGGTTGTCTGAACTCACATTTGGTCGACCGAACGCAACTTTGTGCCAGCATCTTCCAGAATTCGGTCGACTGGTCACCCGATCGGTCGACCGAATCACTAGTTTTCACCAGTCGACTGCATCACATTTTTCGTTTTTTTTAATTTAACATTAACAAGTTTTTTTTAATTTATGAGGTGTACAATGTAAAATTTCTAAATGTGCAGTTATAGTGTTATAACAGAGTGAGTCATATTAACGGTAGAGGTGCATCCAAGCAAATAACATTGACATCTAGGTGCACTCAAGTAAATAGTTGAAACTCGGGTGCAAAACCCCAATTACGCATCCGCAGAGGTGCACCCAAGCAAATAACCCTTGATTCAATTGTTCTAGAATTTCGGGTTTTGTGAATTTGGAAAAGAATCACGAAATTTTATTGTCAAAGAATAATATTGAATGGATGGGATCTATAAATTGGAACATGACCGCATAGTAAATTATTGTCAAAATGAATAATATTTGACAAATTCACACAATCCAAAGGATTTGAAAAAAGAACTTTAAACTAAGAGTAAAATATTAAAATACCACGCACCATGACACTAAGAGTAAATATGTAAAATACAAAATGATTATATTCATGATATATTCGTAATGTAGGTTTTAAGTTGTAAAATGTCCCTAAAATATGTTCAAAAAAGACGCACGTCACGCGTGACGCCCAAAGCACAGATCCTTGCTTTTACTTGTGTCCCAAGTCGGTTTCCTTCGGCGGAGAGACTTCCATTGGCGCTTCTCGAAGGTTTGGCTTTCCCCCGATCTTCTCCTACTGTTAGATTTTTCCCCTCCGTTTGCTTTCCGAGTTCGTTGGATAGATCATGTTTCGTTTACGTTCCATCTTGAAACTGTTCGGTTATTGGTTCATTAGTTACTTTCGGATTCTTTTTTTCTTTCTCTTTTGAGTTCGGGAAGATATTCTGCGGAACACAAGATATGGGATTTTCGTTTTCTTTTCGCAACTCTATGGAATACAAGAAATTTGAGGAATATGGTTGGTTGGGTAATTTTTGTTCCTCTCTGGAATTTTAAGCAGATCAACATGAAATTGAATGGAAGAAATTTAAGTAGTAGTAGGTAGTTTTGTAGGGTATAAATCTTAGGGTTCTGCGAATTTGAGCGAATCAGTTTGATCATTAATGTTTCTCAAGCAACTAATCAGGCATAACCTAAATTTCCATCTTACGTTTTGGCTTTTGTTTACGATGTTTCCTTCAAAATCAAGTGGCCATATGGTCATAATTAGAAAGTTTAGCAGTCTTTCTATAACATTTTTGTGATATTATGGAACAAGCAAGATTTTAGAAGTAGAAATAAATGAGTCTTGAAAGTGATTATTTTACAAGGCTAGGTACAACCTAGTGTATCACCTCTAAATCTAGTGGAAGTTTCAGTTGATGAATTAGTTTCTTGGTTAGCTCTATTTACTTTATCAGAACTTTTTGTTTAGTCCTCGTAGCAACTTTTACAGATAATCTATATGTGGAGTGTGTTTAATCACCATAAAGATAGTTTTATTTCAATGGTTACATGAACATAATCTTCCAAGTTTCAAGGTGATGTTTCCACACAGGGCCCTGGATTGAAATTATTTTTCCATCTTTCCTGGTGCCTTACCATTGTAGAGTTAAAATCTGTTATACTTTCCTGTCTGACTGAGGGTTATGTGCTCATCCTTTTCTTCTGCCCCTTTTGTTCTAAAAATGTTAAAGTAAAGCTCAACATTCTTGCTATGGTGCCACCTGAGTCTAATTGGTATATTTTCTTACTGGCTCCATCACGAAACACTTTCTTTAATGATTCTTCTGATAAACTCAGCCATGAAAAATTGGCACTTATGGTAATAGATTGCAATGGCGAACATGAACATGCTACTTATGAAAAAATTGTCAACGTGCCATGTGAGTGTTTCTCCTGACATTATTCTTGGTGCATGTTTATGTGCATGAGCTTACATACTTTGCGGCTTCTCAGTATCTTATTCTGGGTCATGGGTTAGTTGATGCCTTGAGACTTTAATGGAAGGTTTTTCCAAGCATGCGTGACACACTACATTGTTCTTTTCATTTTCAGATGATACTGTTCGAAATAACTATTGACATTTATAAGGTAATTTGGTCCACGTGCTTAAATATGTGTGTGTGTGGTGTGTGTAGACATGTATGTTTAGTTAATTGATGCTTAGCATCAAGTCAAATAATTTGAGAAATGTAGTCCCTTTCTTTTTACTCAGCCACATCCTACATTCTGTGATGTTCTTCTTAATCCCTAAAATTGAATAGATGACTCACTTGAAAGACCTCTTATATATGTTAAACATCACCATGGAGCTACTTCAGATAGTGAACGTCTATTTCATTGTAAATCCGAGGTTTTTGTCCTGTTTTTACTTCCTAATTTGATCCTCAAGACTCACTATACTTACGAGTTAAGGCATGATGGCATATGTGGACTTTTAAGTAACAATATGCCTGAAGCTGCTCCATGAGAAATCATTTGTAGCTTTATCACTGTGTAGTGACATACTGCTATCTAAGGTGTTAAACTAGATTCTGGATGTCAGGAACTATTTTAAAGAAACTGCACCGGAACTGCATTTAATCTAGAAACTAGATTTTAGATGTCTTTTCTAGTTTTGTCTTATTTGCAGTTGAATGCTGTTTTACATGGAGGATCTGAGGTCCACCTTGATTTGAATACAATTCCCCACCTTGTTAATTTGATCTGAAGTTTCTTTTATTTATTTTGCACCTTATTTGTTTTAGTTTGCTGCTAGACTTATAGAGAAACATGGTAGTTAAAGAACATGTGATGGACAAACTTGTCCCTTTTTTATTGGTCATGCATTTGGAGATGAACGATGGCTCAAGGAAATATTATTTTGCAGAACAATTGGTGTCTATTCAGTGATTAGCTATTCCAATGGGCTCTCCTGTTTCAAGTCTGTCATCACAGAGCACATCCAGCACTACTGTCGTACCTCAGACAGAGACTGTTAGCCAAGTTAAGATAATGGCAACAGATGCAGCAGAACCAAAGCCAAAGAAGAAGATCTGTTGTGCTTGTCCAGAGACGAAAAGGCTGCGAGACGAGTGCATTGTCGAGCATGGTGAAGCTGCCTGCACAAAATGGATAGAAGCACATCGAATGTGCCTTCGAGCTGAAGGATTCAAAGTCTAAAACAACTGAATTGATGTGATATTACATGAGGCGTTGATGCTATATGGCTTAGGTGACCTTGGTGAAGTAGTTTACTATTCATGCACACATTGATTTTGCTTTGTTGACAGGAAGTTCATACACAGTGAGAGAATTGCCTAGATTGCAATGAGTAAAAGATGCCACATGTAGCTTTTAGGAGTCATTTTCATCCTAGGAAAAAAGCTGGTGTTACATAATCGAAGATTTTGATAGTAATATACCAGTAATTTGTAATGTTGCTGGAGCTGTCCATGTGCTTATTAAAATAAGAAATATTTATATGCTGTGGTACGAAATTTTGGTGAAGTTGTTACCTCATTGTATGTTTGATAATTCAGGCTTATTTGCTTGTGCCCAGTCAATATGGTTGTTCTTGTTGTTAGTATCCTTGGAAGTTTTACTTACGTCCACCTTACAATGTGGAAATGTTTCCTTCTAGATGGAATTCGTATGGTTTCCGTACTCACTGGTTGTGGTAGTCTGATGATTGCGGGTCTATACCTACTCGAACATGGAAGTGAGGGTCTGAGTGTGGTGTTTACAAATGGAAGGGACTCAATGAACGTGAGGTGATGATTCATGCTTATTAGGAAATTTTTTGTTAAAGACCAACGATTGTAATGATCCATCCTCCTCACGAAGTGAGGATTTCCTGTGATGATGCCGGGGAATAAGTTAGATATGAGTATGATTGGTTGGATCTTATGATTCTGAATCAAATATATGGTCTTGCTGAACAATTGATAAGAAGCTGCATTTTTAAATCATATGTTGTGTTTGGTTCCAACACTTCAAACTAATTCTTGAGTTCCCCAAGTCAATACTAAAGGAATAAGCATTCTTCCAAGTAAAATCTACAAACTTTCTCATCTTAATTGGATTACCCTCATCGAATGATCCGTTTGCCCTTTCAAAATCTTCTCTTTAAGATCAAGTGCCATGTAGCTCAGGTGGTTGAGAAATGATCTCCCGACTTTAAGATCAAGGGTTCAAGAAAGAGGTATAGCTCCATATAATATAATCTAATAACGGCATTTCTTCCAATCAATTAAATTGTAGTAAAAACAACAAAATTATACACGATGGGACTTCAAAAGCATGTTCTCCTATCGTATCAGAGTAGGTATTATGGAATAATATAGTAGACACGAGTCCAGTAGATGTTATTTGACTATCTACAAATTTCATTATAAATCTCACGTTATTACATGAATACATAGATTGTAAACAAAAACTCCGAAAAGAATACAGAACAATACAAGAAAAATCAAGTTTACCTAAATATGACTATTTAGAAGGGTATTAGTGCAAACCCCCTTTCCCACGTCATACATATTGCGAAAATTGGGCAGAACCAGAAACAGAAAGGTTCTGGAATTCGAAGGTCACACCGGCGATCGCAACCACCACCGGATCCGACAGGTGAATCCAAGTTCAGTTTTGGTGTTTGCAGGTCTGTGTGAGTTGGAAGTCTAGGGTTTCGGTATGGGTCGCACCGATGATTACGAGGTGAAATTCTCCTCTTCTCTGTTTCTTGTATGCCGTTATTAGATTATATTATGTTAGATTAGATTAGTGGTTTTGGTTGTTTATCGAAAAAATATGTCTGTTTAGCTCTCGACTCTGAAGGTGAGCTTGTACGCCAAGCCGTCTGAAGTTCAAGGAGGAATTTTGGAGCTGTAATGCAATTCAAGGACTGAAACCCTACTATTTAGATGTTACCATGGAATTAGACTGAGTGGAGACCAATTTAGGGTGGAACCGGTACCGATTGGGGCTAGCTCAGTTGGGATATTCCTTGAATCGAATCCCAGGTCTCATTCACATGTTTGAGATGTTTGGTAGTAAAAATAGGGGTGGGGCCAGAGTATATTAAATTAAAAAGGGCAGAATAGATTTAGTTTAGGCTAGTAGACTGCATGAGCTTAACGACAATAACCTGGTGTCTCTTGCATGCCATCCCGATTTTGACCTTTAAAAATGATGGAAACCCATTACGAAACGACAATTTAACCCCCTTACAGAATTTAATGACAATGTTTTGGTATGCATTGTCCAATAACTTGCTCTAATATTCTAGTGAATGTGGTCATTAAAAGCATTTTATAAATGGTTGATCTACTTAATAATTTATTGTTTCCTGTCTATGTTGCTCTGGATTTGAATATATCTAGTTTCTTATACTGAAACAGTTATCCTTATCGTGGAATCAAACCTCAATTGCAGATTGAAGAGAAAAGGCAAGCGGCTGCAGATGTTTTGTACAATTATTCCCAATTTGTGATGGTTTGTGTAGGGAAGGGAGTTCGTCCTAGTGACCTGAGGTTGCATTTGATGAAGGTGATAATTGATCATACTTTTAATAAATTTAGTATGTTATACTTGTGATTATCTGTATCCACAGGAATCATAGTCACCCAGATAATGTTGAAGGTTTTTGATTCTTACAAGCCAATTTTTAAAATCATGCTACATATAACGTATTTCATCCAAAAATGTTGAACCTTTTCATTGATAACACAAATTAGTAGACTTTTGGATGCATCATTAGTAAAATGAACTCTGAATTTACAAAACGATATGCTTTTTATTTTGTTTTATTTTGATAAACATTTTATTTTTGAGTCCCAATAATGGTATTGTAAGTAGCAGGAAATATAAATTTATATGAACCCTGAACACATAGGAATGTTCCCGCGGTAATAATCGAAGCATATCATTACGATTCTTCATTAGTTTGGAATGATTGAATTTAAACTGAGCGGTGTTGGTGGATTGGTAGTAGGGATGTCAACTTTGGCTCGGCTCGATAGCTCGACTCGAAAAACGTTTGACTCTAGTTTAACTTGAAAATGAAGGATCTTGATAAAAAACCAAAAAATCTTCAAACTTGGTTCGGTAAACGAGCAGTTCGAACTCGAAAAAAATTGATCCTCGGCTCGATAGCTCGCTCGAATTTTTTATTGCTTAATTCATAATTATTTTTGTGTATTTGTTAATAACATAAGATAATACTTATGACTCGAAATTTCGCTCGACTCAGCTCGTTTACACTTCTAATCGGTAGTCAGCTAGGACTTTGTTTTTAAGATTGTTGAATTGATAAGTTTTATCAACCAAACATTTTTTTAACCTTGTAATATGAAACAAAGTTAGTCACAATTTTTCTTTCTTCATATTTTAGAAATGTTTCATAAGTGTTATTGCCGGTAGTGCTATGTCAGTTCCCTAGATATATCCTTTCTCCCGCTATACATGAGCTGATCATACCTAATGCATTTGTTTCATTGAAAGATCATATGAATTAGTAAGAAAGATTAAGATCACAAACATTTAGAAAAGAATATGTTCTCTAGCATATCAGATTATTATGTCTTAGAAATGTGAATTTATATTCATCAATTGGTGATCCGCTGATCCCTTATGGTATTAGGTTGTTTTTAAATTTGATTTATTGGGTTGGAGGAGTTTTTTGCTATAACTAATTTATAAAATGATGTGTGGTTTTGTGGTGGGAGGTAATGGTGACTGGTGAGCCGTGAGCGAGTTATTTTGAAAAAGTTATGAGATATTTATGGGTAACTATTTATTTTGAATGATTTTTAGTTGACCAGGCGTATCAAACTATCAATAATGTCCAATCTTAGTCTGATGGTGGTGGGAAAATGCCAATAAGTTCAGTATTTTGATTCAGGATTGATATCTTTCTTATATAAGGTTTCGCAAACAGAATCTTTCTTTTTTTAACAAAATACGTGGGACTGAAATGGCATACCATATGTTGTCTTTTTGCAATTCTTCAAAGACTCGTGAAAACAAATCGTTTACAAATGACATACACTTAATTATTAGTTAGACTTTTCCAAGTTAGACTTCTTTGTTGTGTAATGCACACAAGTAACTATTCATTTTATTCAGGAGATCTCTGGAATGCCAACCTCATTGAAGCGGGATGGTTTGACAAGACCCGTTTCACCTAATTTAATGGGTAAACCATCATCATCCGGTGTTCTGTGATCTGAACTTGTCCAATGATCTGAATGGTAATGTCTTTTGGTTGTAAATGGTAGACAACGTCACAACGGTGTTGAGTTGTATCACCACTAACCTCTGCTCCTACATACCTTCTATAAATGTGACCTGGCAAGACTGTCCATCTCTTGCATTCTTTGTAGGTTCATGAATGAGGTGATACCGTTCCAAAACGTTTTATTTAGTTAACTCTTAATATTGTGTTTGGTTGTGATATTTGCATGTTATGTAGGATTTTTAAATGGTGGAATCTACAATCCTAAGATTTGAGTAATTTGATTTGAAAGGTTTGTGTTCTATTTATATGAATACTAACACTTCAAATATCCCAACACCTCCCCGATATGATGGGTTATACTTGCTAGTCCTCCAACCCAATATATTCTCTCCTTGAGACCACGATATATTTGCTAACTCACTGTTTCAGTTTTTCTTTTTGTTATACTATACTCTAGATACTCCAGAATGCCAGGTAGAATTTCAAGGGAAGAAATCATACGTGACCGATGAGCTTGCTGGAATCGTACTTTTTAGTGTCACCTTGCGTATTAACTATATTAATTCATGTTAGCCGTTGATGGTAGCAATTATCATATAATTGTAGTGTCAGTTTAAATATATTTTAAACATAAACCAACAGATCCTGCGGCATCAAATGAATTAAGTTCTAATAAGTAGAGTTCAGACCATAAATAACAACTTCCTCTCCGTCACGTCAGTTCACCCTACCTACTCAAAAAAAAACTTTAACCACCCAGACTACTTTCACCCACCCTACACTCTAATAACAAATTACTTCTATAAACAAATCCTCTACTAAAAAAAATCAAAAAAAGACCAATGGGGGGCAACACGTGCCCCCCGCACCCGAGGGCACCTCGGGCGTCCAATCGAGACGCCCACCGCCCGAACGGACACCCACAGGCCGCCCGGCCCATTAACAGGAGAGCGCCCGGGTCGGACAGGTGGGTGTGCCCGACCCATTAAGAATGCCCTTAAACCTTTTGTTGTAGTCTTGGAGGTTGCATTTTTGTGTATAACCCAACGCGCCTAGAACACGCAGAACACGCATGGAACTTAAAGTGCCAAGATCATCGTCTATCTTTTGTGTCTGAACGGATCGGTGAGTAGCTAGAAATAACAGAAACGTATTTCGGAGAACATGAAATCCCGTTTTTTTGGAAAATATTTTATAAATTTCTTTTATAAACTTTACCTAAATAGAAACATATTAAGTTGTCTACTGCATCAGTCAAAAAGAACGCCTGGATGCTCAACACAATCTGCACCATTGGTTCTTCAATATCGATCCACAAGGAATGAATTCTAGCTGAATCTTCTCCACCCACGAGTTGTTGGGCTAGGATCTTTTACCTGAAATGTTTTTAGTATGAAATTCACTATAAATGGGTAAATGAATACACATGGAAGCAACAATGCACAATATCAGTCAAAAAATTGCACATAAGGAAGATAACAACAATCATAAACGTTCCATTATCATTAAATGTTTATCATCTCACATACAATAAATCAAATCAAGGGTTACCATGACCATTCCTAGTCTTTTATCTCTGCCGCAGCAAAAACAACTGTTTAATTATGTTCTTTCGGTGCACAAATCTAACCCTTGCACGAGGATGAAATTTGTTCCCATTTAATTAATTAGGGCAGCGAGCAAAGAAACTACAAGGTGAAACAATTCTAAAATCTAGATAAGCCCTTGTTTGGGAAAACACAATCACTCTTACGGAAAGCATGATAAAATTATTGAGTTTTAGCCTATCTTTCCACTAGCAAAATTCTTCACTTCATTCTGTCACAACATATGTCACCACAGATTAACATTTATGTACTTTTTAGCAGCACCTTTCAAAAGAAACCAATCTCTATGCAGCAACTTTTAAAAGAAACCAATCTCTATGCAGCAAGAACAATGACTATGACAGACACCTGATAAAATGAATTTATAGAGAAAAATTCTAATAATCAGAGAAGTTTGAGAGAATTTTAAGAAAGAGAAGTAGGAAAGCAGCGTAAGCCAGTCGTGCTAAGGTATCACAACATAATCAAATGTTCAATATTTCCTCCTGACAAAATGGGCCGCTCTATGTAATGTGCCAAAAAATAACTGCTTATTTATATTCCAATATAGGTTTTGAAATAGAAAGTTAGATGCCATGCTTTTGCCAATTGTGCACATGCCATCCTTACAATGATTGAACACAATAATGTCCATTAGGACAGAAGCAAAGATAAGTTAAAATAAAGCTCTCGAAATGATGGGCAAGGGACTATAGTAAAATACAACCCAATTATAAATAGACTAAAAGAAATACAACCGAATTATAATAGATTAAAACAATAAAATGCAACGCGAAAGTATCATCAATTTTCATTGAGACAATTTTGCTTGTAGTTGTAGTTGGTCTGGCACTATATATAAGTGTGTGTGCATTTTCATGGAATTTTAGTTTCGAGTTTTTTTTTGAAAGGTGGATATTGAGCTTCTTCAAAATAATAATAACTAATGCAGTGTCAGGGTACCAATGTGTTCGCATTTCCATCTCAAAAGAAAGAAAACATTATTAGGTGCAACTACCAGATTGTATATCTAGTCTGAAGCAATAAGAAGAGAAGCTACAATTTTGCACCTGTTTTTTTGTGCATCATAAGACAACACAGCCAATAGACTGGAAATATATGGCACTTGCGCATTAAGAAGTTTAATCATCAAAGCAGCCATTCAATTGGAAATCCAACCAAGAGCATAAAACCAACCAACCAAACAAACAAACAAATAAATGCAAATAAAGAGCTCATACCATTAGAAGAGTACTTTGGCCGTTTCATCTTTTCAAGCTCAAGTTGCGCCTCCATGAACATCTGCATCCTCTCGAACTCGAGCTCCTTTGCAAACTCCATCCTCTGCCTCTCCAAGTCCATCGTCTGCTCCTGCTTCGCACTCTCGACTCTCTCGTAAATCGCCCCGAATTTCCCAATTGCTCTCGCAAGCTCTCCGAACACATCCCCCGTCCCACCACCGTCACCAAACCCGTCCAACCTCCGCTTCCTCGGCACCGAAAACGCCAAATTGCTCCTCATTCCCCTCACCTCATCCTCCCTCTCCTCCTCCTCGTCTCCAACCTCACCATTCGCTCTCGAGCCCTCCGACGACTCCCCCACCGAGTTCATCCTCGACGACGACCCTCCGGAATAAACCCCGAACCTAGGGCTCCCCTTATTCGGCGGCGGGGAGGGCGACCGGTGCTTCCGGAGTGCACTCGCCGGCGCCGGAGGCTGTCCGACGAGCTCATCGAGGCGGGAGAAGAATCTCCACTGGGATTCCCCGCGCTTGGACTTCTCTACCTTGTACTTCTTCTTGAGAGTATCGATTCGGTTCTTACACTGGACGTCGGTTCTCCTCGGCCGGCCGAGGGCGTCCTGGTGCTCGTTGACGGCGTCGGCGACGTCCTGCCAGTCCTTCTGCCGGAGGTTCCCGCGGTTGAGGTGGAGGTATCGGTCGCCCCAGGCTTCGACTAAGGCGTCCGTGGCGTCTTCGCTCCAGCAGTCCTCCCGGACGGCCGGGGGAGGAGGGGGAGGACGTTGCCGGAGCCGGGACGAGACGTTCATGGTTAGGGTTTATGGGGGGAGGAGAGAGAGTGGGGTCCACCGCCGGGGGGAGGTTTGATTGACGGAACGGTCGCCGGCGGAGAGGGTTAATGACCTAATCCGGTGGGAACTCTTTCCTCCGGTACGCTGCACCGCTTGGATTACTCTGGGTTAACGTGTGGGCTGATGAATCACGTGGGACCCACCTTTTATTTTTGTTGCGCTGATACCGTGATTAATATCTATTTGATTTTTTTTGTCACTCGTGGATGCTTATCTTGTTAGGAAAAATTGGGATTAAGGAGGCTTATTTTGGTCACAAAATCTTTTTATTGTAGTTTGCTATCTTTTTTAATATGTTATTTGTCATCAAAATTATTATTTGTACAAGTGTTTTATATAGTCATGTGCGACCAGCATAACCCAAAAATAAGATTGTAATCTTGTAATTTTTGTATACACAAAGATAAGACTACTAATATGATTGCAGTTTCGAAAGAAAAATCAAGGATAATTTGACACACTCATGTTTTAGGAGTAAACGTGAATTATTGCACCATTGACCATTCTATTCTAAGACAGTATGTCATTTCGCCCTTGAATTTCGTTCTAAAATTAATTTAGATTTCATGTTTTTTGGGGTAAAAAAAATCCGAGAGTATAATCAGAGCTTAGAGAGCTATTAGTTACGCCCTTGATAAATTTTCCACCAATATCATGTGAAACACAACTTAAACTAAAAACAGCAAAAGCTGAAACAGTTGACTCGATCATCACTAGCCTCCAATCATGCAAACTCAAAAAGGCAAACACTTGCATTTAGACCCAACTCCAATTAAACCAAACTAAAGTTTCAGTAATAATAAAGTTGTGTAAATTCTAAAACTTGTTTGTGTACCAGTCTACCAGAACACTGAAACATACCTTTGTTGGTCCGGATTAAACGTGAGAAGAGTCTGGGCTAATTGGCCGGAGACGGCAGAGGCAGAGAAGTAGGAGAGACAACAACAACAACAGAAAGAGAAACAATAGAGTGAAGGTCATGATCTCTCCATGTAACGCATAAGCAATAGTGCCGGGCACCAACGACAGCCCGCCGTCGTCCGGTGAAGCAAGAGGAACCGTTGTTGTCATGTTCTTGTCACTCCACATCCGCAAGAGGTGTGGAGGGAGATCGATGTTGATGTGAAGACATACACGAAAGGTTAATAATGTTCATTTCTCCAATAATTCGGTGTTATATTCGGCTGGTAGATGATATATGGGGTTGCCAATTCCCGTTTTGATTCTCTTATTATGCTTGTGCTCGTGGATCTGAGTGATGTTCATATAATTAGATTCCTCGTTAATGTAGATGGCCATGGTGGAGCCATTCTATCCTATGGGAACTGTGGTGCAGTTCCAATTCATGTATGCTGCTATCACTCTTATATTGTTAGCCGGGTCGGTGCTCGGAAGGATGAATATCAGGGCGTGGATGGCTTTGTTGGAATATTGAGTTTGGGCTAGGCCCATGAATAGCTCAATTGAAGAAATCCAATGTTGAGATGAAGATGAGAACTATTGCCCCATATGCCATGTGCTCACCTCTACTTTTTAGTCCCACATTGGTAAAGCTAACAAGTTGAAGGATGCTGATAAACATACTATTCACTTGTCACTTTGTAGGTGGAAAGAGAGGAGGAGAGAATTCTCCACACACGCGCGCGTGCGCCCGTCCCGTCCCGGTCGTGGCGTGGCGTGGCGAGGCGAGGCGTGGCGTGGCGTGGCGGGGCGTGGCGTGGAAATTAGAGGCTTTCGAGGTCCGTCGACTCCGGTGTGCGCCTGTTCGACGGTGAGACCGTTCTATCCTGGGAGAAAACCGGCAGACCATCAAACGCACTGGTATGTGGGCCGATATTTTCTCTGAGGCAAGTCGCCTTCCGACGGCTCGGTCTATGAGGTCGCTTCTGATTCAAAAGGCTTTTCGTACACCGTTGGGGCGTTTAGTCTTTGGGGTGGTGGCTTTCTTTACCATTGGGGTGTTATTGATTATTCTGGCGGCTATGTAATACACGTTTCCTCTGGTACTGCTGGCTTTGTTGCTGCCTATTGGGTATGTTAATTCGTTTTGTTAGTTTTACATATTATTCTGTAATTAATATGCGTCCTGCGTCATTAAGACATCTTCTTTTATATTTAAGTATTTATGTTTGTTGCATGTTCCTTAATTAGTATGTATCTATATAGGGTCAAACTCTAATGAACTCATGTCTCATCAAATTTAGTTTAAGTCCCCTACAATCTTACCATCGGATTTATTTACAGTTAATCTCACCATTCATTAGCATAACCGTTTTTATATTGATTTACCTTACCATTTGAAATGAGTGGTGGATATTGTGGGAGCTTAATTTTCTAAATTAAGTTCTAAGCTCACTACAGAATTCATATATATATATATATATACATAATGTTCTTTCTTAATTTTGACCTGGGCACTAATGGAAACACATTCTTAAATTTCTCAAAAATGGATATATATGTTAGCATGTGCACATACCTCACCATACCATAATCAAGCTATGAGATTGTGGATCAAAGTTAATTAATGTTGAATGGTCTTTGATGAATTAAGTTAAGTTAAGTTAATTAATGTGTTGAATGGTCGACTTTGATATATATATTGACCAGGTTGGGCCGAGGTTAAAGAGCGACAGGGATAGATTCTCTCCGAACAACATCTTGCTCATGCTTGCCGGAGCAGGCCTTCTATGGATGGGATGGGCCGGTTTCAACGGTGGGGCACCCTACGCTGCCAACGTTATCGCTCCGATCGCTGTCCTCAACACTAATATCATCGCCGCGACTAGTCTTCTGGTATGGACATCTTTGGATGTCTTCTTCTTTGGGAAACCTTCTGTCATCGGAGCCGTTCAGGGCATGATCACAGGTCTTGTCTGTATCACTCCTGGTGCAGGTATATATTAAGTTTTCTTTTGCATTCCAAACTTTCCAATCTTAGTTTATGCTTCAAGTCATGACCAATTCAAAATCTAAGTTGCTAATCACCACAACATCGTGTGCACCATGTTCTTGTTTTTAAAATTGCTGTCATTAATCAATGCCCAAAGTTCTGGGTACAACACGAAACAGTTAATTTGCATCCTGGGATTAGTTGGGATGTCGAGTAGATAAAGCTTTCCGGGAGAAAATTTGCCCATTATTCTCTAGTTTCAACATGTTCATACTGGGATTATCATCTTTCTCCAATATATGTATATAATTTTCAAATACTTCCAACATTTTTTTCATATATAATATGTACTTCCATTGGTATCTATAGGTCCAAAATAAATCTAAACCGGGATTAACAAGGACAAACACTAATATTTCCACAATGACAAATTTCTCTTATAATCTGGAAATGTTGTGCAGGACTTGTACAAGGGTGGGCAGCCATTGTAATGGGCACATTCGCTGGCAGCATTCCATGGATCACCATGATGGTCCTCCATAAAAAGTCCTCCATATTACAACAGGTATCAATAACAAATACCAACCCAAGTTATAAAAAAAACCCCCAAGATCATTAATTAAATCAAGCATGTGGTGAAATAAAATTAAAGGTGAAACGAGCTAAATGAATCTTAGCTGAAAGACTTTAGTCAAACTCATAGGTATTTAGATTTGAAAATTAAAGGAATAATTTCAAATTTTCCATTAGAGCTCACATAGTATCTGTTCAATACTCCAAAACATCTTAGATATCTCCTCAGTAGACCAAAAATATTATTTCACCATTTCAGATTTTTTAGTCTTAATTATGGAATGGAATAAACTCAATGTTGTTTGACAGTCATTTTAAAAGCGTTTAAATCATCATTATGTCATGATACGAAAGATATTATGATTATTTATGGTTGTAAATACAGATTAACATTAGGATACCATTAAACTTTATACCAAATATGAATACTGTGAGAATTTTAAGCGTGTCAGTGACATTTTGTATTATTTTAAATACATTTGTAAAACCATCTCCAAATTAAACTTTTTGCGTAAGAAGGTTATGTTTCAATCACGAAGTTTAAGGAGATATGTGAGACTATATATATATATTTCCAAAAATCCAACCTAAATGGCATTCATCTATTCAGGTCGACGACACGCTAGCGGTGTTCCACACTCACACAGTGGCTGGCGTTCTAGGCGGGATCCTGACTGGCTTCTTCGCGGAGCCGGAGCTCTGTCGGATGATGCTTCCCAAGCCAGACACACGAGGACTTGTCTATGGCGGAGGCATAATGCAGCTCGTCAAGCAAATAGTTGGAGCCATGTTTGTGATAGTTTGGAACATAATCATGACAACCATCATACTCTTCGTCATCAAATCCTTCGTATCCTTACGTATGACCGATGAGCAGCTGATGATCGGCGATGATGCGGCTCACGGGGAAGAAGCTTATGCGTTATGGGGTGATGGGGACAAGTATGATGCCACCAGACAAGCAACCATAAACCCTGAGGAGCTGATGCAGTCTAGGATTGCTAATAATGGCGCCAGAGGTGTTACAATCCAGTTGTAGATAGATGAACATGCATGGTTGGGTAGTGAATTAATTGATGGTGGGATTGTGTATGGATTTGGGTGGTCTTGGGATGTGTTTTTGTGGGTATAATAATAATAAAATTAATGTGTAATGGTATGTTGAATTGATATTTTGTGAGGAAAGGGATCGATTAGGTTACGGGGATATGGCCTTGGTGTCACCGGTTATGTTAGGAGTCCTTTAGACACTCTCAAATTTCAACTTTTTCGAACTTTAGTCCAGTCAAACGCTCTATCCTCGCAAGGAATAGCCGAAAGCACCAACACAACCGCACAACTCTTCGGTTACCCTCAGAGTAGGGAACTAGCGGAATAGTCCCCAAAGCAAGCACACGCGGAAACTAAGGTTGCACAACCCTCACAAATTGCCAAGCCCCCAAACGTCTCAAATTCCCCACACAAGAACACAGAAAGATGTTGGCGGAACAATCTCTTTTATTAAATAGAAGAAACGTCCCAAAGTGATTACAAAGATTTCACGCTCACAAGTCTCTCTCACAGAAACTCTCTCACGCCCAAATCTAAACTCAAACTCTAGAGGGAATCATATCTGATCTTGATTCGATGCTGATTCGATTCAATGGGATTTGCACTTATGGGAGGCATCCCCTTTTATAATGCTTCAAAGTCATACTTTGTAGCACGGTTGGATGTCACCCAACCCACCTTCCTTCGGTTGCAAGAGAATAGCTCTCTATTCTCCCCCATAATAGTCGTGGCTGAATTAGTCCCTAGGAATCGTTCCCAACTCTTCCTTTCTCACGGATTAATTCCCACAAATAGTGTCCATAGTCATAACCGAACCCTTCGGTTTAGGCTGGTTAGAAACGTAGGAGACATGTTGTATTTGCTGGAATATGTCTTCAAAACCGTCCCTCAAAATAGGAAGTTGTGCACGTGGGTTTGACCCGTTCAAATCCTTTGCATTCCTCCCGTTCGGTTATGGACCCGTTCCTTAACCGAATCCTATTTTTAAGGATGTGCATCTTCGGTTCCTATTTTCAAGGAATGCATGCACTTCGACTTTTACTCATTCCAAACCGAATACTACATGTGAGGAAGTTGTGCGCGTATTGGGGCTGACCCATTCAGCCCACGCTTCCCTCTCCCTCCGGTTGGTGGACCAAGTCCATAACCGTTTCCACGAATGTAGCCTCCTCCTTTGACTTGGTCTCCACGCCTTTGTTGGGCTGCCCACGCCTTGCCTGGTCACCAATCTCGGTCCTTGCTTCGCCCATGGGTAGTCCTCGTCGGCCCGCACCATCCTCCACCAGTTGACCGGTGATGACTCGTGTTGACTACGATCCTCACTTGGTCTCCTTGTGTTGACATGGTGTTGACTCCTGGTCTTTAGCCTCCCAAGCTCCTGCGCCTCCTTCCTAAGCATTGCCCGCTCATGCCCGCCTCCATGGCGCGCCTAAGTGCTGCCCGGGCATGCTCTCGCACTTCCCAAGTGCTATACATTCGCCTCACTTGCTGATGCCTTCTGACCTTTGCTTGGCTGTCCCCGGACTCCAAGCCTTGGTACTTTTCCACGTGCCTCGCGTTCCAAGCTACCAATCGTGCTATAGGCTTTCGAACATCCGCGCCTTTGCCTCGCTTGCTCATGCTCGCGCCCCGCGCGCGCACATGTTATCTAAGCATAGCCTCCTCGCGCCCGTGCCACGCGCACATCCTTGGACTTGGTTTTTCGCTCCATGTTCGTAGCCTTGGCTACTTGCCTTCTTGCACGCACTTTGCCGCTGCCTGCCACTCGATTCCTCCTTCACGCTTCGCCTTGCGTGTGCGCATGCCTGCGCATCTCGAACCTCCTTGGCGCTTGCCTTGCAAAACCCACGGGGGGTACTTGAGCTACCCCCGTTGCTCACCTCACGCCTCGCGTTTGGTTTGTCTTGTGTGCTTCGTAGTTCCTTGTGATGCTCCAAGCTCACGAACCCAGCCCGGTATGGCGCACCCTCGGGCATCCTCGAACTCAAGGTGGTGACACTTGGCATGCTATTGTGGATAGAACTGAACGCTACGTACATTTATACTTGGTAGGGAACTCACTACCATGCATGCGAACACATATACTGATCGATGATAACTCAAGGAAAGTGTGACTTTGACCTCTTACATATAGTTGTACACCAATTAATTTGGACAATTTCCCCCTTGAGTTAGGAAAATGATCCTACTTAGAACCACAAGAATTTGAGGATAATATACATAAAAAATTCCAGTTTATATAGCAACACCAAATACAATAATGAAATCAGAATATGCAATTTTAAAAATCTGTGTCATACACAAACACAATAAATATAATTTAATACAAATACAGTATAAGTTTAGACAAACCAATTGCAAAAAAGAAGAAGAATGAACACAATTAATAACAGACTTACACCGAATGCAATAGTGAAATCAAAATATGAAACTTTAAATTTTTTAACGACATACACATAAAATGCAACTTAATACCAAAATTACAATAGCCAACTACAGGAAGAAAAAAAAAATCTTCCCCTTTGGTTTTTTAGGAAGAGACAATGGGATGTGGATGTTAAAAAATGTTTCATATTTGCGGTATTTCATTCATTCTTTTTTATTACGGAATTTTTAAGTGCCTACAATCTTGCCTATAATGTTTATTGTGTTTTGTGTTGAATTGTATCAAGTAGCTAATGAGTTTTTTGTTTGGGTGCACTTCCAAAATAATAATATTGAATCTTTTGCTCCAGTGTGGATCCTACCTTTGTTAGTTTTATAACAAAATAATAAAAAATTTGCATCAAAACTCAAACAAAAACATTAATATATTCAATGTATATGTTATATTAATGATAAAAAGGACAAAAAAGTTATAATTGAAATTATAAACGTAAACTTAATCTAAGGAAATATTTAAACATAGAAGTAATGTAAAAATGGAAATTAAAAAAGAAGTAATGCAAAACAGTAAGAGTAAATCACATTTTATAGTATATTTTGATACAAATCTAACCTAATTATTATATACATGTTTATACATTTATTCACGTAGTAATATGATAGTTAGAATCCAACCAATCCTTGTCTAAATGCTCCAGCATGCACCATTCTGAAGAAAAGAAAGAAAGAATACCCTATTGCCATGCATCAGGCCATTATTTATCCTCCTTGGCATGCGCAATGAGATTATTGGGCACCACTCTCTGTTGTTGACACTTTATTATTTCTCTATTTCGATCACGAATACGTGTGCATGTAAAAATGAACAAACGACAATGAGTTGACTTTCCTAAGTTTCGCCGCACAATGGTTGATCTTCGTTTTGTGCTCATCCTAAGAAATATTCTTCTTGTTTCCGATGGATGTATACTGTGATGTCTGAAATCTTACCATGCATCGTTGATTTCCCACGATTTATGAGTAACGTATCGTTTGTTTTGTTTTTTACTTGTATTTTGTCGTTGATGACCATTGTTGGGCTCTTGCTGTTATTGTGTGTGTTAGGCTTAAATTTAGCTTGTAGTTAGACCCACAATTTTTGGTGTTTAAGTGTGAGAACCTAAACCTAATTAGGAAGAGCTAATTATGTTTTAGGGTTGATTTGGATTTGAGGAGATATTTTGGTGAGGTGGCGATTGGTGATTGGATGGTGGTTGGGTTTAAGAGAGCAAACCTTCTCTTTCTTTTTCTTTTCTTTTCTTCACTCTCGTTTCAACTCTCTCTCTCTCCCAAGACCTTGAAGGTTCCGACGAGTGGTGTTTTGGCGAGAGGAGGAGATCCAGTAAGAATTGGTTGGAGGTGGGTGATCACAGTTCGTGAGAAGAAGTCGCCGGAGAAAGCTCATTTGGGTGGAGGTGGTCATTGTTCTTCTTCAGAAGTTTTACAAGCTTTCAAGGTATGCCAAGTTCATTATTGGTGCACACTCGAGGAGTCTGAGGTGTTGGATTGTGCGTTGGTGACCGGAGGTCGCGACGATGATCATTGTGCAGCAAGGTTGCTGCAGGTGATCGGTCGATCAGGGCGTGTTTTGGTCGACCGTTCGCAGTATAATCACAGGAGTTTTGCTCTTAATTGGTCGAACGATGCCTTTGGCGGTCGACCGGTTGTGTGATTTGAGCAAGCTATGTTGTTTTCGGTCGAACATGTCCGATTTTCCGTTCAACATGTTACATAGTTGGCAAGTCAGTTGGGGGTGTAGACATTCAAAACGGTTGACCGCCTTTTTCTTTTGTTCGGCATATTGTACCTTTAGCTAAGTTGTTTGGGGCCTAGACCACTAAATGGTCGACCACCTTTTAATATGTTCGACCGATGTTTGCTGGACTGGTCTGGATAGAGCGTGGATCATCCAAATGGTCGACCGCTTTTGACTCTTGTTCGACCGGTCACTTAAGTTAACTTAGTTGTTGTGCGACTGTTATGTGTTGGATCGACTGTTGTCTTGTGATCCAAACGATCGACCAGTAGAAGTTGATTTTGAGACTCGAAGCCCTTGATGCATTCCGGTCGACCGGGACCCCTTTACCATTTGACCGGTAGGGATGATTTGTTTAATTATATGTGTGACGTTGACATTCTAAACGGTCGACCGCCTATGACCTTTTGTTCGACCGTTATGTCGTTTTGTTAGTTGGAACTGGGCATATACCTTCTAAACGGTCGACCGTCTGCGATCTTGGTTGGATCGATTGTTTGGTGTTGGGTTCAACTGATTGAGTGTAGTTGAAACAATTACCGGTATTAACGACAGTTTGGTTGACCGCTTGTCTTTTTCGGTCGACCGTTTGTGCACTGGACTGTATTGTTTGTGTTTGTTTATAAACGCATTGACGCGTGGATTTATTTTATGTTTGCATGATATATGCATTGAGACCTTTGTAGTGGGATGGTAGATCCCTATATTTTGCATGGCGTGACACTCGGCTCGGTGGAGCGGGAAGCCCGCCTTGGCGTTGACCGGCAGAGGGGGTATTACAGATTGTGTGAACAGCCACTGTCTTCAACATCGAGAGCGCAAGCAGTAGTACAGCTTGTGTGAGCAGTTGTTTTCTCTTAAGTAAATATCGGTATTATAGCTTGTGCGAGTAACTGATGTTTACAGGTGGTGTTTGTGGACCGTGCGGCCTGTGTGGCGGTGGAGATGCTTCATTGCACTTTTGCATGTCATGAGATACTAGTATGATAAGATCATTCATTGTACGTAGTATGCATGTAGGTGAACTTGATATACTAAGTTTTCTGTATGAAAACTCAGACATTGTTGTTGTGTTGCTTTTCAGGACCATCGTGGGTTCTAGTTGGGTGGTGACCGATGACGAACACATTTTGGGACCGGATCCTCCAGTCTTATGTTGTATTTTGATGTAATCGTACGTTTGACAACTCTTGTATTCGATGCACATTTTGTATATATTTGGTAGTGTTCCCCGTGTTCGGTTGTTGATATCTTTTGTTTATTCCTTTTAAAAAAATCATTTTTTTTTGTTTTCGGCACGTTACATTAAGTATGTTTAATAAATCAGTCCAGCAAACTTCAGCTAATTCTACGAGTCTTTCTTTTTGTTTTTCTTTTCACCAAGTATTGAACCTGAGCGTGAGCTGAGGGTTTCCACTTGGTCTGATAATAAAACTTGTTTCTTGAGTCTTGCCATTGTTCATTGGGCACATACTGAGATGAGTCCTTTCAGTCCAAAATGAGTGACTACGACTACTAACGGATTGTTAAGAAATCCCACCAAAGATAGCTAATCGGAATGGCCCATTATAGCTAGGTTGAAGAATTGAAGAAATGTCTTTGTGGGCCTAAATGGTATAGGCATCTAATTCATTTTTTTATATAATCTAATACAACCTTATTTTGGATTAACAATGAGAAGGAAGCCTAACAAAGCCCGCTATAACGATTTAAATGCCTCATATGGCGAGTCTTCAATTAATTTTGTCGTGTTGTTCTCGCATGCGATAGTTGTCTATTTGCAAAATCGTGTCAGCATGTTATATTATTTATTTTTTAGTTTTTTTCATGTTGTAAAACATATTCAACAACCTCCTTCGGCAAAAAATATATCTTCAACAACCATTAAGAAAAAAACAGTGCGTTCATTTACGTAAGATGTTAAATGTATCGTGTACAAATTCGGAAGATCATGTACGATCGAGTATTATTATTATTATTATTTTGTTTATTCTTCATAAATCATAACAAGTAGGCTAATGAACCACAAAAAACTATCACTTTTAGTTGTATTTACGACGGGTCGCTACCTCATCTCATAATATCTTACCTCGTTGAATGAAAGAATAAACGACTTTGGAGGCGAAATGATGCCACCGCTCATCGACAGGATCAATTAAATATGACACCAAACCATGTACTAAAATCCCACCTTTTAATATTGTTGTGGACTCCCCATTCCATTATTCCAAGTCTCCAGTGAGCACAGACCGTGTGCTTCAACTGTGAAGTTTTAGAAAATTATGTATCTTGACTGGATTACGAATTAAGATCGATTCCTTATCGTGATTTATTAGTAACAGTTGTCCGTCACTATTTATAAGAGTAACATAGGTCATTTCAATAGAAGGCGGGAGAGAATAAATACATTTGGACTTATTTGGATAAACTATTCGAGTCAATTGTCCCGGTTTAAATCAAGGGGACCCACCTACAATGGCAAGTTCTACCTAATAATAGGACTATACTCGACGTCTCGATGTCTACATTATGTGTACATCTAAAAAAACTCTCTGTACACATAAATAGATAGGCAAATGATCCCATGCATTTGGACGTTTCTTTCTTTTTCTTTGAGTACTCTGAATACAATTCGGTTATTTGTAATTTAACGATTAACGTTCAAACAACTTAAACAGTTACATAGCTGGAAAATTACTCTTAGAAGTTTGGACCACAACAAGAGAAGAAGTGGTATCGTGGAAACTTCTCAACTATTTGATCCGTTAAGCCGAATAGGTCCCCGTTACTCTCTAACATATTTTAGTAGTCCGAATATAAAGGTAACGTGAGTACATACACAGTATAGTATATGATCACAAATTTTTTTGAGATCTTTTTTTAATACATTTTTTATTGATTTTGTAACATCCCGAAACAGCGGAAAATTTAAAAATTCATAAACAAGATCAATAGCACAATAATCAAGGCGGGACTGTTACTTTTCATAAATAAATAGGCGGTGCACCATAATACATCAGAGTTTGCCAAAATGAATACATGATTACAACAAAACGACAAGGGAAGATAAACGTAATCATGTGGACCTCAGTGGTCTGACTAGAGGATCCGACTCCAAACGCGCGCGCCCGCTGATCACCACCCCACTGGACCTACTGCGGTCCTGAAAATATATAACAACAATGCCTGAGTTTCCAGAAGGAAACCCCGTATGTCAACTCACCTATATATGCATGCATTACACAATGAACCTATCATACTAGTAGCATGTCATGGCATCAACAGAAAGTAAAACAGTTCCCCCGAAGGGTAAAACAGGACATCAGTCCGACAATCAACAACGAGTCTCCCGAGGAGACCTACTACAGGCACATGCAGTCTTACAGCACGCGACATCGCACCCCCCACACGCAGCTACACTACTCAAGGGTTCGGCAGGGAGCCTCTGTCACGCCTGCGGGCCGATAGAATACAGATCTGCAAATCTCAGTGGTCGGAGCCACAGGGACCAACGGGGCCGTCGCCCGGAAGGTATAACAACAACATCTCGGTAGGTGCCCAGCCGAGGAAAACAACATAGCCGGAACAGCCTCGGCTCAACAATCACCATCGCCGGCACAACCTCGGCGGCATCACCGGCACAGCATCGGTGGTCCATCACAACAGTCCGGCACAACATCGGACAAAACCAGACCGAAGTCTGCCAGGTCATCAGGCTCCTCGAGCCGCGAACACCAACAGCGCCGCTATAAAAGCAGGGCAGCGACCTCCGTAGCCCGTGGGCCGGTAGTCACCTCACCCAACGCCAGTTGCGTGCCCGCACAACATCAACACTGGGATCCGCGATCCCTCAGGCCTGCTATACTACAAAGTGCCCACAATCATCTCAAAAGTCACGGTCCATACATGGAGGTGACGCGTCCCGAACACCCACACTTTTCCCAACGGCGGTCCCTGGGCAGGCACGCATCACGCGCCCACCGTCACCTCCCGGCTCACGCACAAGGCGAGGACACGGGTTTCCGTGGCAAAGTTGGTGTCCAAAAAAAGGGAACCAGGAATTCTGTCCTGGGCCCAAACGGTCGACCGGAAGAGGTGATTCGGTCGACCGGTTCCAGGAAGGAATCGGTCGACCGTACTCCTAAAACGGTCTACCGCTGCGCTCAAAACAGAACCCCCAACGGTCGAACAAGGGTCTAAAACCGGTCGACCGAACGAGGTCAAAATCCGGAGTCTGGTCAACACTAAATTCCACTCTATCGGTCGACCGACTCAGGGGTCTCGGTCGACCGAAAACAGACAGGGTCAACCTATTATTCTAAGTCATATAATCGGTCGAACAACAATCGATCGGTCGAACGAAACATGCAACTAACAGGTACACTTAAGTTCCGGTCGAACACAACAAGGACCGGTCGACCGACAACAGGTAGAAAATCCCAACTCACCAGCAATAATGCACTACCGGTCGACCGCCCCAAGGAATCGTTCGACCGGTGAAGGTTAAAGTCGGGCAAACAGTGCTAAAACGGTCGACCGCCCGAAGGGTCCGGTCGACCGTTGGTCGTCTTCAACCTCGCGCCAGCCGAGGATTTTAGAAGAAACGCGTCGCCGGAGAGGTCTCCGACCTCCCCCGACTCGACCAACGCCTCCCTCACATGAGGGTAATAAACAAACCACACTAAGGAGCGGCATACCTCAACCACGACGACGAAACGCCGGAGCTCCGCTCACGCACGCCGCCTCCGGTGATCTCCCCGCGCGCTCGACTCCGCACGCCTCACGCCGCGCGATCTCCGGTCTCCTCCTCCGCTGCTTGCCACCACACGCACCAGCAAGGAAGGGAAGGAAGAAATGAGGAAGGAGAAATGAGAGAGAAGATGAAAGAAGGAGAAGAAGAGAGAGAGAGCCTTATTTAAAACTCGTGCTACAGTGACCCCAACCCTTCACCTTCCCATGCAAACTCCTGCACACTCACTTCCCCATGCAAACCATACCTTAACCATCATTAGTCCACTAACCCTAGGTTAGGGATCTAACAGATTTAATGGAATGAACAAGTAGTAGGAAGAGGGAGAACCACTTTAAAAAAAATTAGTGTGATTTGAACTTACAACCTTTCGTCAAAGAGACTTCCAAACCGATCAGGAATGTATATGCCAATAAGAAATAGACTCCAAACGACTTGTGGAAGTCGAGTCAATTCCAACCAGTAGCATCACTTCCACATAACCACATTAGTTCCACATTCAAACCGTCCTTTCCTTCCAAGGTTCAACCCATCCCAACTTCGCTCCTCATCCCTTCCAAGTTCTAACGTTCTCCCCCACCCACCCCGGCCGTTACTCCCAACCAAAAACTAAAACACAAAAAATAAAAAGGTGAACTTACCGGTCCGATGGCGTCCCGTTGCGGCCTCACCGATGTGGGCCGGGCAGCCCAGTGTCGCAACACCGCGGCGGCGGAGCACCAGAAGCTAATCGCTTTACTCACCATCTTCCTCACGAGTATCCTCGGGATCTCCTCCCCCGTCTTCCTCGCCCGCCTCTTCAACGGCAAGCCGGCCTATGCCGTCGCGCTACTCGTCATCAAGTGCTTCGCCGCTGGCGTCATCCTCTCCACCTCCCTCGTCCATGTCCTCCCCGATGCCTTCGAGGCGCTCTCCGACTGCCAGGTCGCCACCCGCCATCCCTGGCGCGACTTCCCCTTCTCCGGCCTCGTTTGCCTCTTCGGCGCCCTCCTCGCGCTCCTCGTCGACCTCGTCGCCACCTCCCACGCCGACAAACACCAGCACGAGCAGTACGAGAAGATAGACCGGGCGAAGGAGGAAGGCGAGGTGGAAGCGGAGGTGGAAGAGAGAGTGGCGAAGGAGAAGCAGAGGATGGTGTCGAAGGTTCTGGAAGTTGGGATTATATTCCATTCGGTTATAATCGGGGTGACGATGGGGATGTCGCAGAACGTGTGTACGATTCGGCCGTTGGTGGCGGCGCTGTCTTTCCACCAGGTTTTCGAGGGAATGGGACTCGGAGGATGCATCGCGCAGGTAACTAACTTCACCGCGCAAGTAACTGTATCTCGTGTGATTGTTTTTGGTTTGGTTGATCTCATATTTCTTGATAATTGGTAGGGTTGATTTCGATTATGGGTTGTTACGGGGTGAGAATCGATCTGATATTGCTATTTTGACTTGATTAGTGGTCTGTATAGAATGTCTCAAATTCCTTTGTTGAATATTAAAAAAAATCCAATTATAGTAAAGGACATGGATTGGAGCAAACAGAAAATTAGTATCTCGTTTTGGCACGTCGTTTTCTTTTTGTTTGGTTTCTAGCGGTCTGCTGACCGATCTTCTGCGTTTTCTTCTCGTTGTTAGGAGATGCTCTGTTTGTTTCATTGCTTCTTGACTAGGCTGAGCGTGGTTTGGATAGGATGTGTCAAAATTGTTTGGACGAAATACGACTGTTCAGTATAGAATTTGTGCAATTATAGTAAAGGATAGGGTTTTGGCAAAGACTAATAGTCGGATCTGATTTAGCAATTTTGAACATTTACCATGAAGTTACGAGAAGATAATATCTTATCTATACATGTTCTTGATTGTTATCCGCATTCATTAATCTCAAATAAGATATGGTATATACTGAAAACACAGAGAGATATTGATCTCCGTTTCGTATATTTTTATGTAAATATGATATATACAAATATATAAAAACCTATATCCATTCCACAATGCTCTGTTTTTGCCTTACTACTATTATTTATATGTGAAAGCGAAACAGATCCATATCTATAAAAAAAGTGATGCAGATCATTGTTCTGTGGTACTTCCTTTCACTTTAATATTTTAATAAGCATATTTGTTTAAGTGTCTAGATGTGTTTAGAATTTAGTACTCCGGACATATGATCATTACAAAGCGGTGGAAGTAGAGATACCGATGTTGAGAGTGTCTAAATTTTCAACATCTAAGGTTAATCATTTCTACTTTCTACTTTTTCTAAGAAAGTGACTAGAGCTAAAGACAGTTCAGCTGTGTACAAGAAAGTAAATCCTCTCACATTCCTATTTCAATTTGATGCCACCTCTGTAAAATGAATGAACCGTCGAACTACATTCTTAACCATCTGTTGGTGGATAATTCAGGTATTCACTGGCCAGGTTTAGTGTTTGTTCTGCCTCTCGCCTTGGGAATATTTTAGGATATCTACATGCTTCTAGATTCTAGAATGTTCCAGATTATACTGTAAATAAACTAGCCCTTGTTAGATTGGTTGTCACTTGCTGCACAAAACAATAGTGACGTTCTTGCTCTGATGCATTTTTAAAGGGAATATACATTAGATTAGTTTGATCATGGAGGTGGCATGTGGGCTGACCCACATTATGTGCTCCTTTTGTAAAACTACTTGCTTGGAGAAGAAATGGACCATCCAGACCAGAACCTAGTTAAGCGAAGGGTTGTCTTGGCTCATTGCTGAAGGCTCTCTAAGTTCTCTAACATTAAGTCTATTTACCATGAGTTGCTCTTGTGTAGAATATCTCCCATGTAATATTCTTCACTGAAATGGTAAATTTGCCGTGCCTTGCAACTTTGCAATTGATCAGAGTTCATCTGTTTCAACTTTCAACTTCTTGAATGTGGAGATTCTGCAAGAATGTTAATATTACGTCATTACTCTTCAGTTCCAGTACAATATTTCTGGAGAATCCACATTTTCCTTCACTTCCCCAAAATCTAGATTTGTTATAGAAATAATTGCTAACAAAAAGGCACGAGGGAAATCTGTGATGTGATTGACATGTTTTCGACTTAATGCTAGAATCTTCAAAGGCCCAAGCATAAACCTTCTCAAATTCTTAGTAGGTTTAGCTACATGCTATCAATCTTCCCAATTGCAGTAGTTATTATAAGAATTCTATGCTAATCCTCATTGCGGCTAAATATCTTAGTAAAAATCAAACAATTCCCTTGTTTTTCACAGCTTCCTTTATGTCATTAGCACATATTTTCTAGTGATCATATTTCACCCATTCATCTCATCAGTGGCAAACTCCCATATAGGAATATATAAGTATAATCTTTACTGCAACCACACTCCCAACGTTACACGCCTTGATATAACTTATTTATAAATGAAATTTGGTTGGTATCATGGTGATCATACCAATTTTTTGTCCTAGCAAAGCAGTGGCATTCTCCTTTCTTGGTTCTGTGATCTGAAGCTTTCTATAACCTATTAGTCTTCCATAAGTCGGATAAAATGGAGACACCTTACGTAAAACCTTTGAAACATTAGAGGACAGTATTGTTAGATCTAAACTTCCTCAATGTTTTGTTTGTAACGAGTTTTGTGGTTTGCCTTGGAATCATGCTGTATCTTAAAACAGGATTTTGTTATGGAAGTCTGTATTCTGATTGTAGTTCTGAATTTCTGCAGGCTGGATTTGGGTTAGCAACAACTGCCTACATGAGCAGTTTGTTTGCTGTGACAACGCCGGTGGGCATTTTGTTAGGAATGCTGATCTTCCATTTAACTGGTTACGACGACAGCAGTCCTAATGCTCTCATATCGGAAGGACTCTTGGGATCACTGTCTTCAGGAATCCTCGTATACATGGCATTAGTAGACCTCATAGCTGCAGATTTCTTCCACAACAAAACTATGTCTTCCAGTGTGCTACTGAAAAGGTTCTGTTATCTTGCTCTAGTTCTTGGATCAGCTTCAATGTCTATACTTGCCATTTGGGCTTAGAACTCTCCCATATAACTCTACAAAACTAATAAACAACACTGTTTCTCGCGATTCCTAAACACCTTATCTATACTGTGACAAATTGCGCTTCTTACTCTTAAGCTGGACATTATCTTGCTCATGTTCTACTTTGCTATACTCATCATGTTACAAGTTTAAAAACAATTTCTGGTTTGTTATTTAAGTTTTTAGTGTTATTTTTACCTTATGACAATTCAAATACCGATCAATTATGTTACTAGTTATATTACAAAGGTGAACATGAATCATCATTCTCAGAGGCCAGAGCAGTGGAATAAATTTTATTGCTCACTGCTCAGCATGGATGCAGTAACGTAGATACTGGCCGATCCAGAAAAAAAAATCTGGGTGGGACAAACTTTCTATAAATTGATTATTATTATTTTTCAAAGACCTACAACTTTAAATTGATACTTTAAATTAATTAATTAATTAAAAAAATTGAAAATATCATTTCTATTTTTAACATTTTTCCAAACCTGAATACATTAAAATTCAAACATTCAAAATAAATTTTTACAACCACGACACATCAGTTAAACAACTAATTAACTAAATAATTTAACATAAAAATCACAAATAAAAGTCATTACAATATCATTCGTCTAGACTTCATGTCTTGAAAATATTTCATGATTACTTCATCATCAATGGAATCAAATATATCATGTTTTATGTAAGTGACGAGATAATCATTCATCCAATCGTCATTCATCGTAACACGAAGCCTGGTCTTGACAATCTTCAAATCTAAGAATGCTCTATCAACTGTTGCAGTTGCTACCAGCAAAGTTAAGGCTAACTTGATAAGCAAAAAACCCCAAAGGATATGCCATATCTATTCCCTTCTCAATCATCTTCCTCGCAAGATCAGCAATGCCCATCAAATTTGAAAAGTCTCGACTGCTTCTCACATGAGCAATGTAGACGTGAAGTTGAACTTCAAGCATTAGAAGTTCATTCTCATTGAACTCCACAGGATAAAAGGTAGTGAATTCACATAATCTATTTACATCGAATTCGAAGAAGTTCTTACGTGGATCCAAACACGTCATACAGAGGAGTAACTCATTATTAACATCGGTAAACCGATCATTAAACTCCTGAAGTTGGGTGTTAATCACAACATGGAAAATGTCATTCTTGAGGTAATGGAGATGCGTAATTGCGCGATCTCCACGTTTTTTCCTTCCTTGAACTGCAAGTATACATTCCATATCAGGGACATCTATATGTTGCTTCACACAAAACTCACAAATTTTCTTAAACAAATTATCCCACCAATTCTCTCAACTGTTGCAATAGATCCTTTGACAGTTTAACAAGTTTGATGCTATTGACCAAATCTTGATCTCTACTCCGGAGTGCCTGTGACAAGTCATTTGTTAATCCCAACACTCTGACCATTAGGTTCAAGAGCAACACAAATTCAAATGTCTGCATCTGTTTCAAGAGACCAATCGCTTCCATCTTTTCCTGCCTATTTGTACCATCATCTGCTACAACCTGCAAGACATCGATTACAAGGTTGAACAAAGTCAACAAACTCACAACAGAATGATAAAGGGAATTCCAGCGTGTGGCACCTCGTCGTGCCAAACACAATTCTTGATTCAAACCTTGACCTGTTTCGAGGTCTCCACTACTCACACCATCAATTACTTGTTGTATCTGTTTGATTCTCAATATATATTTTCTATTGCAAGAAGCATCGACCACATTACAAATCAAGGAAACATAATCGAAAAAGTCTGAAAGGGATTTAATGTTGCTAGCGGTTGCTACCATTGTCAACTGAAGCTGACGAGCAAAGCAATGCACATAAAAAGTAGACTTGTTTTCTGCCAAAATTAAGTTTTTCAGACCGTTGAACTAACCAGACATGTTACTTGCACCATCATACCCCTGACCTCGAACATTGGACAAGCTCAGACCATGTTTACTGATAATCAAATCAATGGCAACTTTAAGTGACTTAGCCGTGGTATCCATAACATGAACACCAAGAAATCGCTCCACAATGCAACCATGTTTTCCCACATATCACAAAACAACTGTCATTTGAGCTTGAGTACTGGACCAATAAATAATTCCGTCTTTCAGGTGCATTCTTTAATGTCACTATTTGTATCTCCCCATTCAATTTTCCCGAGTACTTTAGGATTGAGAGGAATTTACCTGGCCTAGATGAGGTCTCTGACTCATCATGTCCTCGAAAAGAACATCCGTCTACTAGAAGCCATCGAATACATCCAACAGTTGCCTTCAAATGAGTGTGGTAATCCCGTTTGGCTTTATCAGATACATCAGACATGATGATATCAATATGTTGAGATCGATTCATCAAATCTTCAGCGGCCATAAAACAGAAATTGTGGGTGCTTCCAACATCTCTTGTATGGTTTGTCAACTTTTTTTTCTTTCCAATACTTGAAACCTTCCTTAACAAATGCTTCATGATCACCATGTCTAAGTTCACCACTAAATAAATAGCAATAAAGACAAAATGTTGCATCCTTTGATACATTGTACTCCAACCAACTGTACTCTTTATACCAATTAGGATTGAATTTACAATTTATTCCGCAAATTTTTGTTTTTAGAAAGTTGTCAAGTATTGGTTTATGAGGACCTTTGATGATGTACGCCTTCCGAATATTCTCTAATTCAACAAAGTTCTTTGCAAGCTCAGAAATAGGACGTCTTATACCCGGGTCCGCAACAATATCATCACACATGGGATTAACTTCATTTGAGGATCGACATTTATTACGTGACTCTTGAGTGAGTTCAACAGTCGAATGTTCAGATCTAGAATGTTTACTTCCGCTTGAACTTGTAAAGAAAGTTCTAATAAATTTTTCCATCCCAATTAAAATATTTCTCCAACTTGTTCACGGATCAACAAGTGTCCTTTGTGATTTATACTGCACATTATTAAAATCACATAGTTATCATCAACTTCGATCGTGTGATGCCATAAGTTTTGCATAATGGAAGTTTTTTTGCCTTAATCAAATGATACTTTAAGATGGCATGTTATGTTTAAAATGTACCAACACAAAAAGTATTACTATATGTGGGCGAGAACTAAAAAGTGAAAGCAAACCTTTGCTTTATCAACGGTCCGTAATTGGGACGTTCCTTCTGCAATTGTGCACTCTTCCTATCTTGTTCTGAACTGAACCAGAAACACGTTTCAAAATTTGTGAAGATTACCAATCCTGCAGGTAACATATATTTCATAAGTTTAAGAAAATTGAGATGAACTATATCAAACAAATAATATAGAAGTTGCATTCAGATGGGATTCAAAGCATCAAAAATATTTAATTCCAAAGTCAAAACAAAAATAAACAAATGCAAACACCATCATCAAACACCATAAGTCCATAACAGAGGAACCGAACCCAACTACGAAAGCATGAACTTTTCAATTTCAGCAACAAAAATCAAAATATAAAATCACATTTTTATAAACCACATCAACAACCAGAGGCTAAGATCTCTAAAATCCATTTATTAACAAAGTGACGATGCTAAGGTCTCTAAAATAAGCTATAGCTCAGGTCATGCTGAGATATCACAAAAGTCAAATTAAAGCAATAACAATAATAACAATAACCATCTTTCATGCTAAGGTCCGCCCCTGATGTAGAAGTCTGTAAGCTGCAACTGCTTTAGAGAACCATCTTTCAGTTTTTTTCTTGGGGAAGCATAGAAGCATCTTTTTTGAGTTCTAGCTTTTGAATAAACAAGCTTAGCTCCTTTTCTATCTCATTCTAACTCGGTATTGGTTTGGGTATTCTTTAGTTAATTTCAAATTACGTTCTTTCCTAAACAACATTTTTGGTCGGTTAACAACTTAACAAACTCCCCTTTTGATCGATCCATTAAGTACTTACGAGATCGATTGTTGGGTTCAACAGGCCACGACAACCTGATGAAAACAGTGTTGAGTTACCTCTAGTTTAGATCCACATGTCAGTTGTCCCAAGTGAGAGTAAGTGTTGAGAAATTATTCATCATAATTTTTTTTTTTGATGAGTCTCAAGAACACCACCTGCAGTTAAAAATGATTACCACGCAAAACTCAAGTCTCCATAATAATGTTTCTATCGCTTTCCATACATTAAATCCATTGATGAGCACACTGCGTATCTACGTGTTCAACACAAATATTGAGGTTATAAACTAAACGACACAATTTGAGCTTGAGTACTGGACCAATAAATAATTCCGCATCAAACAACCACCACGTCCTTTTTCCAATCCCAGCAAAGTGATAATCCATTGTACTGTCGTACTTTTTACAATATATTTAAGTTACGTAATCCAAGTAAAGCCGACTTTTTTCTCTAAAAGTAAAGTAACTAGAAAAGTACTAGCAACTAGCATGTGGTTGGTTTTGCACACATATCCTCCATTTCAACTTTTTGTTAACATCCACAAAATCAACCTATCACTTTGTACTACAGTTTAAGATCATTGGAGTGTAAGGTAAATTTATTATAGTTACCCTGTACTATGATCAATGGCATTTTGATATCATAAATTACAAAAATGAAACATACTTTGCTACTTCGAAGCATAAAGCTCATCATTTGTTGAAAATCAGTTTTTTGCATGGCCAAACCCATCAGTTAAATAGCTCGATATTTTAAATTGTATTTGTACTTACAATATCAAAATGCTTTGAAAAATGATGCATCTGTAATATTTTGAACGTAAAAAATAAGCTTTTCAAAAATATAATATATCTATCATAAGTTATTTGACATGCACTAGAGACATTCTACAACAGTGTCCGCAATAGCTTTTCCACAAGAAGCAGAAGCCCAACTATACATAGAGTACAAAAGAATATATTATAGTATTCAACCATCAAAGACCAAGAAGTCTATGCTATTGCTACCAACCCAAGCCAGAGATCGGAAAAGAAGCCGAACCATAGGATGCATATCTGGGTTGGGAAGGACGTAGGCAATCCGCTTAGTGTTCCCTGAAAAAAAAAATCAAAACAGAATGCTGTGTGAGGGTAGAATCTATTCTGTTCCCTCACCTCATCGTGCAATATATCTATTTAATAACACAGTCACCTCCCAACTGGCAGATACAGCTACTCCATGTGTTTGTAATTGTTTCTTAAATATACTACTATCCCTAGGGGTGTGCAGAACCCAGTTTGGTTTTTTTTTTGGACCGGATCGGACATTTTGAAAATCCGGTTCAGTCCGCTACGGACCGGTCCGGTTTTTATTTATTTATTAAAATTTAAGGTTAAAAACTGATCCTGCACCGGACCGAATCCAACTGGTCTGGTCCAGTTTCCGGTCCAGACCAGTTCAGTCTGGTCTGGTCTGCGGTCCAGACGTCGGATAAAAATCCGGTCCGGACTGGATTCACGGGCCTAACTACCACTAACTTTACTTACCCTAGCTACCCTGTGTATCTTGCATTTCATGTAATGTGAATATGTGATCACCAGGCAAGATGTGAGAATTTATTTGGTAGATTAATGAATTTTTGAGAAGGTGATCATAAATTAGTTGAAGAAGTAAGCTTTCAAGTATTAATGAGTATTTGTTTCCGACTAAAACGTTGAAAACATAGATATTTGCTTAATGAATTATTGATGATATATGTGTATATAAGTGTGAGTATCAAATTCAAAATAAATTGATAATGAGTGGAAGAATCTTACAACTTATAGTCAAGAAGAAAACCATCATTTTAACCGATGTAAGACTATTATCTAACACTCTCTTACGATCAGAATTTATTTTTTCTCCGTGTCTACACGTGGATAACAACAAAATCTATGTGTTAAACTGACTATTGGACATTTTTTACTCTGATAACACATTGAAGTATGAGTATCAAACTTAAAATCAATTGGTAATAAGTAGTAAATTCCTACAACTTATAATTTAAGAGAAAATTCTCATTTTAACTTATGTAAAACCATTCTCTCGCAACAACTTGATATTGACTTGTTTGTTAACATGAACATTGACTCATGGCAAAAAAAAAAAAAACTATGACCTGTAGACACTTATGATACACTAGTAGATTATTAAATTTTGTTGGTGATCGAACTAGCAGTTTAAGTCCTCCACTGATGTATGCGAAGAAAATTTCTAGAGCATTGATTGAGATCTAAGCTATACATCAATAGAGGATTGATGAACTTTTGATGTTATCAACATGCAACAGCAACTTCCTTAAATTTTCGTGACCATTATCAAAACATTAAAAGTCAACCTCTAGTCCTATATAGATAAGTTCTTCCAAAAAGATGATGCTTCTTTTGAATGGGAAAATTGACGAAGCGTAATCAAAACATAATTAATATAAAGACAGTGAAGTTCGTTTGCTTCGCATGTATTTTAGATCAAAGCATTTCATATCCAGGTAAATGAATTTTTTTGAAAGTTACGCAGGTAAACGATTTCGATCATCTCGCTTATTTCTATGCATTAAAAACCCTAAGCGTGTCCGTCCTGTCATGTTTGAATAATAACCTATAACTAACAAATGACATCACGAAACCGAAGTTGATCCATCAAGTCAAAAGAAAGTCATCCATGAAAAGAAATGATGAGCAAGACAACAAATTCCACTCCAAAGAAGAAGAATGGTGGGTGTATTGTTCTTTTCAGATCGAGTAATGATAGATGACGATAGGTCTAACATTTTCTTCTTTTTATTTATTTATAGTAATGAAATGATAGACGATTGATAGGTGCTAATTAACAATATTTTAAACAATTTATAAACAAGTAGTACCAAAGATAAAAGAGATAGGATATGCATCCGCAACACAAACAAATATAGTATCCTAACAACCCTAATAAACTTTAAATATATATATTACAGCCTAGACGTAGTGTTTGGACAGGAATAGCAACAACCGACATTGCTATGGCTTCATAGGGAATGGTTTGGAGAACCGTATAGGTGACTGTACCATTACTTTGTGGATCGAGTAATAGTATTTATTGTCTTGCGGGGCTCGTGTGGGGTGAGACGTGACTGATGGTTTAGGAGAGTGGATGGATGTATACGACAAGTGTCTGTCTCGCCTCAACGAGCAAGAATTATAATTAACCAAGGGCTGGGATTGAATTTTCCCAACTAAACACTTGGACCTTGACCAGTGGAGGGTGGAGATTTGTCTTTCACCTGCTCTCCTTTTTTTTTTGGTTTGTCCAACGGTACATTATTTTGGCCGGTCCGATGTGTTCCTCCTGTAGTGATTTAATTTTTTAAAGCTAGCTTGAATTAATAATGAAACCAAAAGCCATGAACCACAGCTTCTAGTATCAATTCCTCCTGTAGTGATTGCATGTATGTTTTTGTGTTGCTCTTGTTCGTAACATGTAAGGTAAGTTGGATTTGAAAAGGTTGTGCTATGGACTCAGGAATCTGTTCATGGATGTGGAGGATGACATAGCGCTGGGAAAATATGTATGCTTCAAATAGTTGGTTTTGTTGTATACATGCATGCATATCACTATCAACATACAAAGTCTTTAATGTCTATATTCTTTACCAAATAAATATGATGGTGATCATGATGCAATATGCATGCAACTGATGCAAGCCTTAGATTTGTTATAAAAACAAGCAACTCCGATCCATTTACAGAAAACACTTAAATCGTATAACTTATGAGCTTTGCATTTCCATTATTTTTTACAAACTGAAGAGTGAACCTACTCTTGGGTTTTTCTGCATCAATACTGTCATAATAAACATCCGTTTTTTCACATTATTGTTTCAATGTCTTTGACTGCCACAAAAAATTCTCATTCCCATCAGGGTTTCCTTGGAGAGAGAGGAGAGAGAGCGAGAGTAATGACTATGCCATTGAAAGAATATTCTATTATCCTCGGACCTCTTAATTAAGGAGTTTAGGTTACAATTTGCAAGGTAGTTTATAGTTTATTTTCTCTCTCTTTCTATCTTCTCTATATTTTCTCAGCTGGCACTCCTGGCAGTGCATGTGTAGTCAAGTAGAGCTAGTGTAGGTTTTTTTTAATCAAGTCAACGGCTGTGGGCCTGTATCAAAATTTATATTCCATTGTCAATCTAAATACTCCAAATACATACGAGTGAAATGATTACCACTTAATAAATGCTAATATAAAATTTAATTTACAAATTATTCATTCTTAACAATTATCCTAACACGAAGTATATCCTAGATTCAGGGTTGGCTCTTCAGCTCATTCGCAAGATACCATATGGAATGCCACTTGGGATCCACATTGACACAACACTTAGAGCATCGTTAACGGCGCCCGGGCAGTTTTCGGGCGTCCTGATTTCTCTCTCAGTCACGCCAACTTCTCTCTTCGCCACGCCAGCACAAACCACCCCCTACAAAATCCTTAACCATTAGAGCAGCATTAATGGCGCCCAAGCAGTTCCCTGACGCCCTGGTTTCTCTCTCAGTCACGTCAGCTTCTCTCTCCGCCACGCCAGCTCAAACCAATCCCCTAAATTTTTCTTAACCACACCCAGAAACAACTCAAGCGCCCTACATTCTCTCCCCTACACGTCATTTCGGGATCAATTTTAGGAAAAACACAAAAAAATCTAGAAAATATAAACAAATAAAAAACTTATTTTCATAAAACAATATTTGAAAAAATGATTTTAAATGATTTTAAAAACATTTTCTAAACACAAAATAAAAAAACCAAAAAAGTGACCAATGGTGGGGGGACACGTGCCCCCCCACACTAACTACATTTCCCAGGCGTCTGGGGCGGAATTTCAGGCAGATGGGCGTCCGAATTTCCGCCCGGGTGGTTGGTTTGGCATTTTTTTATTAATAAAAGACTGATGTTTCGGGTGGAATTTTTGGGCGCCTGGTTTTTTTGGGATTGTTAAGGATGTTCTTACCCAATCCACCCAGTCACGCTACAGTATTTGTTGTCACATCATTATTTTTATTCTTCTCTCTAAAACTCTTTCATCAATCAACAAAATATATTAATAATCATTATCGTAATTATTTAATATCAACAATTCATTCATTTTTAATTAATATTTAATTATTAAATACGAAAATATTATTAAAATTTAGGAAACCACGTTACATAGTACATTAACTGGAAATTTAAAACTAAAACTAAAAATACATCATTAAATAATAAACTTAAAATACATCAAGATGCATTTCCTCCAAAGCGTTGCCATATATTGTCGACCAAATGGGCTTGAAGGTTCAAATGTGTGGTGCGATCACGCAATTGATCTCTCTTTCTCAGGTACCTGGTAATATACACTACACGGTCAGTGGAATACCGAACCGCGTCGTTCACGGAATTTCCAGGTTGATCCTCAACAAATTCGTTCTAATCTCCAAAATTACCGAATGAATCACGTTCATCATCCACTATCATATTATGCATTACAATGCAAGCTGTCATTATTTTGTTAAGTACAGTCTTACTCCATGCAAGAGATGACTTCTTCACTATCGCGAACTGCGCTTGCAAGACTCCAAATGCACATTCTACATCTTTGCGTGCTGCTTCTTGTCGTTCAGCAAATAACTTGTCCTTCGGTGTTTGTGGATGAACGATGGACGGAATGAATGCTGCCCATTTTGGATAAATATCATCAGTAAGATAATATCCCATATTATATCGAGAACCGTTTACCTCAAAATTCACAGGTGGAGCTCGTCCTTCCATTACGTCGTCAAAAACCGGAGATCGTTGCAGGACATTTAAGTCATTGCATGAACCTGGTGTGCCAAAAAATGAGTGTCATATCCACAAGTCAGTCGACGCCATTGCCTCGAGGACAAGAGTGACATCACCACTACGCCCTTGATATTGGCCCCTTCAAGCAACCGAGCAATTTTTCCACACCCTGTGCATGCAATCAATACTTCACATCATGTCTGGAACCCACGCTGCTCACTAACGTGAAGTAGTCGTGCTTGGTCATTTGCGTTATGAAGAACGGGTGGAGAGGAAACACATCGAAGTTGAGGCGAATTTCCAAAGGGAACTCAACATCAAAAACTTGATGTCCTATTTGCTCTCATGAAGAAGGAAAACGAGGACAAATTCGATAAAGAAACACTTGCTGAACTCAAGGAGTGGGCTAAAGCACAAGGATATCTGTAGGTGCTCATGTTTTCATTTGTAATATCAATATGTCTGTTGTAGTTTATCAGTATTCTGGTAGTTTAAATTTCGTATCCGTAGGAGTACTGTCTTTCCTTTCCTTATTTCTGTTGTATTTCGTATTCTGTATTTGTATTGTATTTTGTTTCCGAAGTGTATGAGTATTGTACTACTATTTCTTATTTTGTTTATGATTTTTTTAATTTTATCTAAATAAATCGAAAAAAAGATAATTAATCATTAAATATTTTTTCAATTATTTTTCAATACCTAATTAATTTAATTCAATTTACCTCATTAATACATTATCCTAATTATATATAAATAATCTTTATCTTTAAAACAAAAAAAAATCGGAACCAATGGGGGGCACGTGCC
The DNA here is from genome assembly GCA_963682175.1 of Triglochin maritima. Lineage (NCBI taxonomy): Eukaryota > Viridiplantae > Streptophyta > Magnoliopsida > Alismatales > Juncaginaceae > Triglochin > Triglochin maritima. Next base: position 2,191,659 of record OY821774.1, read on the forward strand.
CACCCACCCGGGCGCCCAGGGCGCGCCCTCCCGTTAAGGGAGGGCTGCTAGGGCGCCCTTCCCGGGCTCCCGAGAAAAGAGCACCCGTTAAGGGTGCTCTTATTACGACATGTGGTTTCTAAATAAATGAGAGTGTAAGTTACGTTTGCCTATTTTTATAAAATATAAAATTATAGACACCTAAAAAAATATTCTTGTTCGAGGTGCATTTTAGAAAATATATATCCCCCTTGCATATTAGTTTGTTTGATGTTTTTTATCTTAACTTTTATTTTGCTCTTGAATATTTTCACAAATATCTTAAATTATCAGTTTTCAAGTGTATATATCTAACATCACTTGTATCTTCACGAGTCTTACTCTTCCGGACCAATAAAGTCCAAATGTTTTTGAAGTTTGAATAGAAAACTTGGCAAAACTGTGCAATACTCAGGAGCTGAAACACACTAGCACTAGAAAGTATGTTCCAATGAATATGACTATCTAAGACTCTAAGAGGGTATCAATTAGAAGTTTAGAACGTACTCCAATTAATCTTTAATGATCAAATGGGCCATATCGTATTGATTTGTGAGGTCAGCAGGTATTGCTTAAACTACGTCATGGTTTGTCCAAGAATAATATAACTTAAGTTTATTACTAACCAAAACATGTAGTGGAGTGAAGAATTCATCGATCGACTTTAATTGAAATACAAATGTCAGAATAACGCAGGAAATGGATAGATGTTGATGAGAAGTTGATTTATATAGGGAACCTCCGGACCATTAAAAAAACCTTGTAACATCACCGTCTAATTCTAAGGAGGATGCAGGGTTTATGCAGTGGTGGTACCTTGGCAGGTGTTTCGGTTAGACAACATTACCGATTTGGCTTCATCATCTTCTGCACTTCACTGAGAATACTACGTGTGATCAACAGTACAAATAGGATTTGCTGATTATAATATGTGTGTTTAAGGATGACTATTAAACGAGGATTCAACTCCAACCTTGTTTCCCAAGAGCACCGTTAACAGCTCCCGCGCAATTTTCGAGCGTTTGGTTTTTTCTCTAAGACACGTCAGCTTCTCTTTCTACCACGTCATCTCAAACCAATTCCCCTAAAAATTTTTTAACCACACCTACAAATAACTAAAACATCCTACATTCTCTTCCCTGCACATCATTTTGGGATCAATTCTAGGTAAAACACACAAAAAATTCAAAAAATATAAACAAATAAAAACATATTTTCATTTTTTTTGTTTTGAAGAAAACGATTTTAAATATTTTTAAAAACAATAAATCAAAAACAAAAAATAAATATTTTTTTTTAACCAATCCGACGGGTCACGTGACCTCTTAGATTGGACGTCTAGTCGTTTATACCCGGGAACCGCCACGAAGGGTTAAGGGTGGTCTAAGTACGCACTTCAAATAGATGTTAATTTTAGGTGTGGATGGGATGCAAGTTTTTTATTTTATTTTTTTGTTTCGAAAAATCCCAAACAAGCAAATGTTACTGTTGAGACCTATATGATAGGATCGATGCGAGTTCGATATGCAACCTGCCATTAGCCCGTTAACAATTCATTCTTACAAAACCTGTTATTTGATATCAAAATTGATTCGTATCACTTGTAAAAGAAAAAAACATAATGTCTTGTGTCAAGAGACTTGCCATGGCTGACAAAACTGTTCAATGCGGCTATTTTCTATGTTTAAGTTCAAGTTACAAAATCATATGGATTTGTGCAAAAATGGTACTCTAAATTATAAAAGGTACGTAGACGCAAGGACAGGAGGGTTCAGGCATGCACGCGCATCACAATTCACAAAGAAACAATAATGGAGAATCCACCCCCTCCCCCCCCCCCCCCCCAAGATTGATACTAATTAAATAGTAGAACCAAACTATGAGCTTTTGGTGCACGCATTTTTAATATAACAGTTCATATCAAATATGATGATTATGGTAAGATCTTTTTCTACCGGTGATGTCAAAGGTTTGGACTTTGGAACGTAACAAAGTGGAGATATCTTTGATTTAAGTATTTTTTTCTTAGGTGCAACTTGTACGTATCTTAATTAACAATATGCACTCGAATTTTTTCTATTGTTAGATGTGTATTTGTAAGTTGAACATATTTGTACATATGTACATCTATATATTTGATCTCGTGCAAAATATTTTTTTTAAATAAAAATATTCTTAACAATAAAAAATAAAAATTTGGAAACATAAAAACCAAAAAACCGTCCTTCTTCCCCCATCGCTTCTCCTTCTTCCCCAACAGTTGGCTATAATGAAAACAGTTGTAGTATCTTACAAAATCTTACATGAAATATATTATCTTTGACTCTCAACACCTTGTATATTCGAGTTGTTTTTCGAATACGTTGTATATTCCAGTTTTGTGTGTGTGCGCGCGTGTGTGTGGGGGTACTTAAGACATATCATGAGGAGACCAAGATGGGTACTCCAAGTCAAGTGATTTCAAAACTTACGTACCACTTTCTACTCATGTCTTAGCACATGTTCTTCTCATTCGACTTATCTACAACAAAAATAAGCATTTTAAATGTATAATAATTAAGTACTCCATATTGCTTATCTGGAACCATCCTCTAATACATGTTCCCACGTTAAATATCCATGCTTGGGTAGTTTAAAGGTCCGGAAAGATGTTAGGAACACATAAATCTGTGGTTGATATTCATTACAAAAAAACCACCGAAGAGTTTTTATGGTAACGGAAGGTTAGGGTTTTCTCCACTTGTTGATCATTAGAGCTCTCGAAGAAAACATTTTTACCTTAATTTGATTCTATCATTCTATATATATTGCATATCATAAAGCCATCATATAACATGCACTTTTTTGACCATGAAGATCATAGCTGATATTCAAACCATTGGCTTAGGTCGTTTTGGCGGAACGGCATGATACCCTTTTTTACTCTTTTGAGATGGTTTGTATTTCCTTCCTGAAACCTCCTTATTTCTAGTTTGTATGCTCGCAGTGTATCAACTTCAAAACATAATTAATTAAGAACTTATGGAAAGTGATTAGGAGACTAGTGAAGTGAAGTAGTGGTGATCGATGGAGCATCGATTGATCAGGCTGAATTAAGGAGAAGTCGACAGGTATGAAGGAAGGGACTGCTCCTGCTGCTTCAGAACAGTAACATTAGGGTTCTCAGAGGAAGAGAGAGGGAAAGATGAACTTGCGTTTGATACAAGGTTTTGTGGTGGCAACATATGTAGCCCAGGCAGTCTCGGGTACCAAACCCCTTCAGGTCCAAGTTTGGTGGTACCATCCAAACATGTCCACTCTTTCCACTCTTCTTTCCATCACGTCTCATCTTTCCTACGTATTTAATTTCACACCTTGATGTGTTTTCTTTGTTTTTTTTCTTTTCTTGTTTGTTTATTGTTCTATTCGGTGGTGAACCTTTTTCATTGACGTGTGACTATTTTGTCATTACCCATGGTTGGTTCATAAAATTGAGTGCAGGTTATTGAATGTCATATCTTCTTTTTTCTTTAGAAATCTCTTACATTCTTACCACGGACAACCTGGTCATCAACTCTCTCTCTTTAAAATCAGTTTCTTTTTTCTCTTCCACATCACATTTCTCTTTCTTCAACTTACTTTCTTCTCTTTTCTACATTATTCACCTCTTAACCACAACCCACAACAACATACTTCTCTACTCCACATCATTTTGGGGTCCATCTTAGTAAAATTTAAAAAAAAAATCTAAAAAATTATAAAATGTATTTTCAAAACAAATTTTAAAAAAACTCAAACAAAAAATTCAAAAAATAAAAATAAAAAAAAATTAAAAAATGGACGATCGGGTCGTCCACGACCGAGGCATCTCCCCCGTTAAGAGGGAGATGACCTGGTCATCCCAGGTCGTGGACGACCTGACTGTGTTTTTCATCCCGTCAAGGGATGCTCTTAGGAATGAATCCAGGTCGGATTGACATTTATTAATCTAGTAGGTTTTCTTGGGTCAAAATCTTCAAAAAAGCAGAAATAAGCAGAGATGAGATATTCAAAAACCTAAGAATCACATATTATATTTGGATTTTATTGTTTGGAGATATGTACAATTTAAAACGTGAAAAAGTCTTCCATATTCATCTAGTTTTTATAATTTGAAATTTTGAATAGTAGTTGTTGAATTTTCTTCTAATAATAATAAGTTGTTTGAAAAGACAATTCATATAAGATGAGATAATAAATATGCATCCATCTAATGTGTATTGTATTTTGTATCCACCAATTAAGTACTTTTGTGTAAGAGAATCAATAATCTGGCCGTTTCAACCGCTGTCAAACATCTGATGAGAAAGGCAAAAAACCCTAAACTCTTCCTAACCAAATCATGTGGTTGGGCTCTCTTTGGAAGTCCCAATTTCCCATACAAAAAGCTTCAAAAAAAGCAAAAAAGACAGTCTCTCTCATGAGTAGATAGAGAGTTAAGAGAGCCCAAGAAACGAAAAATCAGAGAAAACCTAAGACCTCTTCCACCCCTGTTGCTTCTGCTCCAGCCTCCGCAGCTGTTACTATAGCTCTGCAGGGATGTGGATGACTCATCTGTACAAAATCTTGAAAACACGACAGGAAAAGAGAGAAAACAACCCATGGTTGTGGTGGTAGTAATCAATCCCCACCTCTCTACGTCTACGAAACCTAAACAATTCTCTCTAACTTATCACATTCCTTTTTTTTTAATTTTTTTTTTTTGCATTCTCTCTGAACCCTAGAAACCCTCCCAAGACACAAGGATTTCACCTATGCTTCACACCAGATATCTACTGACTCACATGACCACTCGCACTTTAAATGACGTACTCTCTCTCTCTCTACGTTGGTGTATTGATGAGTGTGGAATGAGAGAACCACTTACGATGTGTATCTAAATACGTTTTGTAATAACTAGTGATTGGTCAGATATCGTTTTGACGTTAATAATTACAATCTAACACTTGCCACTTATAAAAAAAGATTACTATATTTTTCTTCGCAAACTAAACTAGTTAAGGCTAACTTTGGACAATATATGCAAGAAACAACTACATAACGTACTTAGAGACCGCAGGTTAATACATCAATGAAATGTTAAATGAATATGAAAAGATGAGTTGACGATCGACGAATGATCGAGATGTATGTTACCGGGACTAAACACTAGCAAGTGAGCTCAAATTTAAGGTAGAAATGGATACTTATAAGTTATATATAATCGATGCATAAGGGTAATCTAAACACACTTGAAATTGCAACTTGAAGTCTTCGTTACTTTTTCGTTCTTCTCATGAACAAATATCGAGAGTGCTTCCCACTCTCTAACAACTAGATTATTGTTTGAACACATCCATGATCTGAAGTGAAGAATTGTGATTTCTGACTAAGTACTAAATGATTTGGTTAGTTAAAATGCCACAATTATTGTCTTGTAACAAAAGTTGAACACGGATATAGCTTGTACACTATACTAATAGATTTTTCCCCCCCATATCATCAACAAAGCAACAATCACTCGGTTAGCTGGGGGTAAAATTAAATTTAAATTGGCACCACTTGTGTTTATGTTTTTGAAGCTTTTATCTACTCTACCGCAAAATAGATCTACTAAATCGTAAATGCAACTCGTTTAAACGGTCATTCAGTTTTACTGTGCGCACGACTCTGCTAACATGACCTAAATACTAATCTTATACAGTTAGGTTCAAGCAGATGCAAAGATAAAGCCAACATCAGCTATCGCACTCACTCAGTACTGCATTGTACATTGCTCCATGTGTATATATAGACATGAACACAAAGAGTAGGAAACCGAAGCCCAAACCACAAAACCCCTCTAAACAGAAACCCTAATAACCACAACACCACCAAACCATGGACTACACCATCCCATACCTCTCCACCCCAACTTCCCTCCCAATCTCAATTCCAACCCAAACCTCCTCCTACGAAGAAGACCTCCGAAATGAGGAGAGGAAGCACAACCGCCGAAGAGGCTCGAACGTGAAGCTCTCGACCGACCCACAGAGCGTTGCAGCGAGGGAGCGCCGGCACCGGATAAGCGACAGGTTCAAGATACTGCAGAGCCTCGTACCGGGCGGAAGCAAGATGGACACTGTGTCCATGCTGGAGGAGGCCATCCACTACGTGAAGTTCCTAAAGGCGCAGATTTGGATGCACCAGACGATGATGGGTGGCGGAGTCGGTGTCGGAATGCTTAATAACAGTAACACCTTTTCTGGTGGGTCGGTTCCGGTCGGGTCGGTTCCGGATTCGAGTGGTTCTTGTTCTTGTTTTGAAGGTGGTGGACTTGCCGGGGACCAACAGCAGTACTACAACTGTGGTTTTAATGAGGTGGAAAATCAACCATGTTGGGGGAATTATTGTTTTCAGGGTAGTGATCAAGAACAGATGTTGCTTTCTCAGGTTCCATCTCTGGACCATTATCTTCCTTGAAGTAGTACTTGTCCTCGAACCTCTCTTTCTCTCACATATGGTAATGCCATCTTGTGTTTTAATATTATTTGGTGCAAGATTGGAAGTGGCGTACGTGTAGAGTTGTAATACTAATGTGGCAAGAAAGATCGATGGTGTTTGTAGTGGATTTAGTTTTTTGAGAATGTAGTAGACAACTTTGCATGGGAACGTGTTTATTTTGCCATTAGCTTAGAACAATGTCATGTTGCTGTTTTTGGTTTGTTTTTGTCTTGTGTGTGTTTTTCACGAACTTGAATTGATTCTTAAGAACATCTACGTTTTTTGTGTATAAAAAATTAAGTGAGGTGTTGGCTTTGTTTGTTGCTTTGAACTTGTTCATCTTGAGGTTGAAACACTCGAATTTTCTCAGCCTTTTTTATATGTCATGCATAATGCATTCGAGTTGTCAATGCATGTAGCTCCATGATCATGATCATTATCAAAGAAGTTTTATATTAACATCCGTGCAAATAGTTAAAGAAGAACGAGTTTGTTCGTTCCGTTTCATAATAGTTTTTTTGGGTCGCATAACTTGAGTGGATATGGCAGAAATGTCATGGTGATGGATTGAGCAAATGGGTCTGGAAAATGGACTTCAAAGCTTGGTATGATGATAAAAAAGAAATGACCGAAAGCAAGGTTGAAGAGAATTGAGTCTGTTCGTTCATGAAGCTTCTTTTGCTTGGCTAACATGTACTGGAGATAGAGCATATATTGTATCTTAGTACCTCCATTAAATTAAGGGTTCATGATGATAAATCTAGTAAGTGGCAAAACGGGTCTCTTAGATGAACCTAAAAGCTAGTTATGATGAACACCAAAATGGCACTAGTGGAGGTAGATCGATCAAGGTGCTACGTTTATTTTTCTAAAGTAAAATCAATGTACCATGTTAGAAGTGCTCCACACCATGATTGTGTGCACGTCATATGTCATATATAAGCAATACTGACAGGTAAATGTTAGTATCACGTCACGGTCGAGCCATGAAAACGAAGCATTCCCAAGGAAAAATGTCTCGTTTGCTGTGGCATATTTATGAGGAAAACTAGAAATTTGGTAATATCCAATGCGGTCAAGTCCAGCCCATAAGAACTGCGGCCATTTTGATCTGACTTGCTCAAGCGGGAGGAAACGACCAGGCCAGCACGTCATATATTCAATGTTGGCCCGTCTAGCCCATAAGAAGATTAATGCCAAAATTCCTCTTTTTTTTGTGGATAACATCGCTGTCTTCATATCTGGAACTACACATGTAAGATGGAAACAAAAGGATGGTCAAAAGTATATTTCCGTATAGGCTTATGTAAAATATTTTCAATCCATATATATAATATTCAAATTTAATAGATTGAAATGAAATGTACGACCCAAAAGTCTTGGCATGGCTTGCACAATGCAACTGCAAAATATCGAGCGGGATTTTAGTGGATAATTTGAACCATCACAAGTAGTAGCATTTTATTTTCAATTAAGTTTTTCAGTTAAGTTTTACAGTAGATAAGATAGTTAATTACACCAATGAACTTATGTTCCATCCTGTTATTTTTCGAGAAAAATAAATAACAGTAACATCTAAAAGTATAGTTTCACATCACCTTAACATCGTCTCCACAAAATTGTTCCAAGAATCCGAAAGCCGGAGATAATTCTAAATCTTTAGTGCATCCTGAGTTTCCCTAATTACTTTCGCACTCTATAAGCCGTAAGCCATCAATGAACGAAGAGGAATATTTCAACATGATATTTTATGCAATGATGTCCATAAACCTATCTATTTAGCTTTTCTTGTTGGCAAGCCTCACAACGTAACCGTGACACTAACATAAAATGAGAAATTATTCTTATATAATATAAGGTCGACCCACTAACTTAGTTGTTCTTGAAGTTCAAACATTCACCTTGTAATGACATGGTCATAAAATGTTCTGCCGACCTTTCCAATATATTATTCTACCAACTCCACTACGCGCTTTGACTAGTAGTATTACCGTCTCTACATTCCAAGAATATTAGACTAATTACAACATCATTAGACATAATTAAAGTGAAGCACGTGCTTGTTTACAAGTTTTGTCCATCCTAGCCCTGGGTGTAACTAGCTAGACACGTAATTACACTACAATTCTATGACATAATTCTAGTATAGATGAAGACATGACGTACCCAACATTAATATTTAGATAATTCAGCTAGTCATTATAGAATTATTTCAACCAAATGTTGTAAATTGAAATCATATTAAGATTTTTCTAACTCTTCTACAAATTTTGTGTGTGTTTACGTTGTCTTCATTAAGTGCCAATGTCATCCCTAAATAACCCCACACGAACATATTAATAGATAAATAAATTAACTTCATCTACAAAGATAATTTTGACAATATTTTTCCAGTTTCAGTGTGGAATAAAATACTTATATGCTCTAAAAAACCAAGGACGGGAAAGCATGAGCTAAAAGGGAATGGTGATTCGGTTAGTGGCAGGAAGAACACCAGAAGAACAGAAAGATAAGAAGAATTAGCTCAGAGCAAAAGGGACATGTTATATGTGGTCTTTTGTTGGTGCTTTGAAAATATGGAGGCAAAGATTGGAACATTTTTTAAAGCAAAGAGCAAACACATGGAAGGACAACAAATCTTCAATGTTAATTTATGTAACATGTTAGATTCTAGAACATTTAGAGTTATAGCTGCCCTCAGTTGATATACACCGTAAAAATATATTACAGATCTTCTAATAAAAGTGGCATTATTGTAATTCGTGTAATGACGAGGTAAGTGCTTTAGGTTGGACCGACAAGCTTAATAGTGTCTCCTTTCTAAAAATTAGTATAGTAAAAAAAATGGTATTATTACCCACAAAATAAAATATAGTTGAAGGTTTGATGTGACTGCAACTCAAACGGATTCGCAGTTCCCACGATTGTATTTTGAATGAGCATTGAACTGAAACATCTATAGATGCCGAATCAACAATTTGATTAATCGAGATATATATGAATGGTGAAAGTTCTAATTTGTAACTGAAACAAAGTATAAAATTGCATAAACAAAAAATAAAAAAACCAAAACCATGGGTAGCACTGAGTCTAGTGCCTCTTACGTAACGGGATTATTGCCAATAACTACAAAACAACATATTACGTCGTAATCCAACTTGCCAGCACGCATTCATCCAAATTGCAGTAAGCAAAATAAGGATGGAAAGCAAGATCAGTGCGAGACGTTTGTTTTCTTTCTTCAATTGTTATTGCAGGGCAATACATATCGACCAAACATGTGTCCATGATTATTGAGATTTTTAAGCACTTGTTAACAAACAAGTAGACCCCATACTTTGGGGTCTCCAACAATTAATTGACTTCTTCTTCAGTTCTTCCTTGTTTCCCATGCTTATCAAGAAAGTATTGGTTCTAACAAATTTATAAATAATCCATTTTCATCTCACCACGTGGTCACCTGTTACATGGTCTGCTCTCTGCTGAGATCCAAGCACCATTTGACAACCAAAAATATCTCAAACTCTGTATATTTATATTTTGAAAATATGACAACAGCAACAAGCAACAGGCAACAGGCAACAGCTCCTGAAAATGACTTAAGCGTTGTAATAACGTGCTGTTTGAAGACACTTCGACTGTTTGAAGTGCTTATCCTTAATTTGCTTGGGTAGACTTCAAAAGGTGCACAATTGACGAAATACATTTGGATTTTTACTATTCACTTGGGTACACCTCGTTGCACTGCATATTGCTTGCATGCCCTCGGACCGTTCATGGGTCCCACCCCGTTAAATTTTCTGTTGATTTATTTACGAAACACACCCTCTAAAATTTAAATATCCTTAATATTAAATATAAAAACACAAAACACAAATATTTTCTTTACAAACACACCCTTATTCTCATTCTCTCTCTTTTCTTCTCTCTCTACTCTCTCTCTCTCTCCACCCTCTCTCTTGTTTTCTCTCTCGCTACTCTCTCTCTTGTTCTCTCTCTCTACTCTCTCTCCTCTCTCTACTCTCTCTCCCCTCTCTTTCTCTCTTTTGTTCTCTCTCTACTCTCCACTCTCTCTCTTGTTTTCTCTCTTCTCTCTCTCACTACTCTCTCTCTTGTTCTCTCTCTTCTCTCTCTCTTGTTCTCTCTCCTCTCTCTCGCTACTCTCTCTTGTTCTCTCTCTACTCTCTCTCTCTCTTTCTTCGGTTCTCTCTTCTCATTCTCTCTTTCTCTCTCTCCTATTCTCTCTCCTCTCTCTCTCCCATGTTCTCTCTTCTCCCTCTTTCTCTCTCGAATTCTCTCTCTTCTCTCTCGAATTCTCTGTCCTCTTTCTCTCATCTCCCTCTCGAATTCTCTCTCCTCTCTCTCTCATCTCCCTCTCTGCGGTTCTCTCTTCTCCTTCTCTCTCTACTCTCTCTCTCTCCTCTCTTTCTCTCTTTTGTTCTCTCTACTCTCCACTCTCTCTTGTTTTCTCTCTCCTCTCTCTCTCTCATGTTCTCTCTTCTCCCTCTTTCTCTCTCTCTCTCTCTCTCCTCTCTCACTCTTCTCTCTCGAATTCTCTCTCCTCTCTCTCATCTCCCTCTCTTCGGTTCTCTCTTTCTCTCTCTCCTCTTCTCTCTCGAATTCTTGAGGGACCTATATATTTAGATTACTGATTACAACAATATTCACTACGTACGTCTCATTCTCTTGAGATTGGACTTGGTCCATCTTAGATTCTTTTGAGAGGGAGAATTCAAGAGGGAGAAAAGAGAGAGAGGAGAGAGAATTTGAGAGGGAGAAAAGTGAGAGGATAGAGAATTCGAGAGGGAGATGAGAGAGAGAGGACAGAGAATTCGAGAGAGAGAGGACAAAGAATTCGAGAGAGAAGAGAGAGAAGAGAGAGAGAGAGAGAGAGAGAGAGAGAGAACATGAGAGAGAGAGGAGAGAGAATAGGAGAGAGAGAAAGAGAGAATGAGAAGAGAGAACCGAAGAGAGAGAGAGAGAGTAGAGAGAGAACAAGAGAGAGAGTAGCGAGAGAGAGGAAAGAGAGTAGAGAGAGAGAGAGAACAAGAGAGAGAGTGAAGAGAGAGAGTAGCGAGAGAGAGAAGAGAGAAAACAAGAGAGAGAGTGGAGAGTAGAGAGTGAACAAAAGAGAGAAAGAGAGGGGAGAGAGAGTAGAGAGAGAGAATAAGAGAGAGAGAGTAGTGAGAGAGAGAACAAGAGAGAGAGAGAAGAGAGAGAGAACAAGAGAGAGAGTAGCGAGAGAGAGAAGAGAGAAAACAAGAGAGAGAGTGGAGAGTAGAGAGAGAACAAAAGAGAGAAAGAGAGAGTAGAGAGAGAGGAGAGAGAGAACAAGAGAGAGAGTAGCGAGAGAGAGGAGAGAGAGAACAAGAGAGAGAGTAGCGAGAGAGAGGAGAGAGAAAACAAGAGAGAGGGTGGAGAGAGAGAGAGAGAGTAGAGAGAGAAGAAAAGAGAGAGAATGAGAATAAGGGTGTGTTTGTAAAGAAAATATTTGTTTTGTGTTTTTATATTTAATATTAAGGATATTTGAATTTTAGAGGGTGTGTTTTGTAAATAAACCAACAGAAAATTTAACGGAGTGAGACCCATAAACGGTCCGAGGGTATGCAAGCAATATGCAGTGCAACGAGGTGTACCCAAGTGAATAGTAAAAATTCAAGTGTATTTCGCCAATTGTACACCTTTTGAGGTCTACCCAAGCAAATGACACTTAATTTTATCATATTGTGATTTTTCTAACTGCTCAATTAATGCTTATCCATTTTCCTGCAAAATTTGTTTCAGTGCATGTAATATATATGTAGGTGTAGCCATTTGATCAAGGTGAGTGGATAAGTGAACAACATTTACACCATTAATACATCAAACATCTCACATTATTTATAACTACCTCGGTCTCAATTTTTATATCTATATACACTTGACGATTATTTATATGTAGGATATTTATTTGGAGGAAACGTCCAAGGAGTTTGAGGTCCTTTTCTCACAAGAGGAGAGGAGGAAACGAGGGATACGACCAGAGCTTAAGATGGATACTTGAGAAGGACCTTTTGGTTCAGCTCATCCACACAATAATTATTACCTCCGACAATCACACACACCATGACACCATTTGAGACTACTCTACAAGATTGTAAACAATTATGATATTTGTTCCTTATATATACATAGCACAAAGGCTAAAATTCTAAAACTGTCAAATTCATATATTTCATGAATTTAACATTTTCTTAGAAAAAACAACAAATGTGGGGGTATATAAAAATTTATAATCACCACAATAACTACATAACTAACCATCTAGCTTGGAACGTCCAAAAAGTAGAACATCATCCTACATGGCAGACACCTTGTCTCTATGGACAGATATTTTTGACAACAAGACAACCCTCACCTACCGATCCATGGCTGTTGGCACGTAACATCTCTCTTTTGTTCCTACTTCCTACTGTCCATCAGCGCCACCAAATATCTCAAACTCATAACCATAATCATAATTATTATTTAGAGCATCCTAACAGGTCGTCGACCTGGCCGTCCGAATTTTTTAATATTTTTCTTTCGTTTTGATTTTTTTAGTTTTTGTTTGATTTTTTTTGAAAATATGTCTTATAATTGTTGTGATTTTTTAGATTTTTTTTATTTTTTTGCAAAATGTATCCCAAAATGATGTGGAAGGGAGATATAGGTTGTGGTGAGGTGTGGTTAGGATGTGCATAGTGTAGGAAAGAAAAAAAATTAGGTTGAGGAAAGAGAAAAATGACGTGAAAGAGAGACAAAATTGATTTAGAAGAAATAGAGTTGGTCGTCCAAACATGGTTAGTAATGACCTTAATACTTTGTGATCTTCTCTTAATTGTACTCTCCTTACTGTCATTTATACTTTTTGGTAGTCGGTCTTGGTATGGAGGAAGGATTAAGCCGACGTTTCAGTTTTGTCATAATACTCTTCGTGTTGTTTATATATGCATTACTAGGTTCCATTTACAAATCACAACAACTTACTTTTGCAGCAAAAGTAGATTATTTACACTCGAAACAATAAAAGTAAGAAAATTGTATAATTAAATGATTCAAAAAAATGCTAACAAAGTTAATATTCGACGCAAAGAAAACAAACCAAAGGTGCGATTGACAACAATCCAAGATAAAAAAAAATGATGCAAAGACAAGAAAGGTAGAGGGTAGAAATGCAAAACGGATCTAAAATATTTTTTAAAGCGAGAGAAACAACCACTCCACGCCACCATCCATTTCTGTTAAAACTCCACTCCCTTCTCTTCTCTTTACCTGCTGCCATCTCCTCCTCCCCCCTCGTGTTGTACTCCCTTTCTTTCCTCTTTACGCCACTATTTTAGTAGGTGTCGACCGTGTGCCAACAACCAAAGCAATCTCCAACAACAAATCCATCAAAACACCCCAACACGTCCACAAACCAGACCAAACCAAACCAAACCAAACCAAAACAAAACAAAACAAAACAAAACATACGTGCGTGTGAGGTAATTAATTAAAACTACAACATATCCATTCCAAACACATTCATCGCACGTACGCACTCACGACTATGGCCCAAACACCGATGGCACTTCTTCCGTCCCGCACCACGACGCAGCCGTTCCACTGGCACTACGACGAAGTCGACGACAACAACTTCCACCTCCACCTCCACACTCACGGTCTCCTCCCCGTCATCCTCGTTTTCGCCTTTATCCTCTTCTTTGCGATGGTTTGCATCTACGCTAGGTGGGCTTGTCGATATCGGAGGATGGTCATCACGGTTAGCTCCGTCGGGCATGGTCCGGGTCCGGTTGGGCTTGATAAGGTGGCCATTGAGAGTGTGCCGGTGAGGATCCATGTGGGGTCTGGGACGGGCGAGGAGAAGCAATGCCCGATATGCTTGAGTGGGCTGGTGGAGGGAGAGAAGGTGAAGGTCATGCCGGAGTGCGACCACAAGTTTCACCCGGAGTGCGTCGACCAGTGGTTGAGGGCTCACCCTACTTGTCCTCTGTGTCGCAATCTAATTTGCATCAAGACATCTCAGGTGGCGGTCGATGTGGTGTAACAAAGAATTCCACAAGTAGTACATACCATACCAATTCAGTCAGAATATATGGATTCTTCAATTTTTTCGTTGGTGCTCATGTTTTTGTTTTGCAAGAACTTTCAGAAATTAATCCAAAGCCGCCTGATGGAATTGATCCGTGGGGTTAGGGAGAAATTAATGAGGCATTAAAGGCGTAGCCGCATAGGTAGGTGATGATTTATACTTGTAAATATGTATTCGTTTGCTACTACTATTATTATTATTATTATTATAAGGAAGCAGTAACGAATGAATATGTATCTCTAATTCTCAATGGGTTTGAGTCTGATTTTCCCTCATGGGAGGGTATTTTGTGTATTATGTTGCTTTTTTATAGATTATATATTATAACTGCTTCCTATTCATACCATAACAATATAGAATATATGTACATTTTAAGCAGCTCACATGTGAATAACTGTTACAGTGCTCAATAGAAGAGGGTAAACAGACTGCGTAAAATAAAACTTCAGTGATGACGTAACTTCACTTCATCTTGTGAAGCTGATAAGGAAATAAATGCAACCACATAACTGCCTCCTTTTTCTGGTTTATAGTTTTGCCACAAGAATGAACCACTCTGTTATACTCCTCACTCCTGAGTAATAGCTTTTATTTCAGATCTAGACAGGTATTCTATATTGTTTGATTGATAAACCAGAAGTGCTATGGTTTTAGGGTGTCACTGGTTTACATCAACAATATATGGTCTTGAGACGAGAAATTTTAGTTTGCAGGAAACTCTGAAATTTGAACTTCTGACTTTTAAAAATTGACTTAACAAGCATCTAGATGATGGACAAGATGGCTTCCTAGTTCCGCTTGAAATTGATGCCCTAACCAAAAAAGGAGAAGACATTCTGTGACTTTCAGCTATTCGACAATAATAGCGTATCTTGAATATAAACAGCAGCAGCAAAGTAGATGCGCACAAGAAAAGATTAATTGGAAAATACTTGCAATATAGACTTTATAGTATTAACAATTGAACATTCAATGGGGTGTTAAAAAAGGATAACTATACAACTAAAAATAAGGGGTTAGATATCTTACTAGCTCCCAGATCTGCTCAGGAGCCTGGCACTTTGTAGTCTCCATTTCCTCAATTAACTTACAAAGGCAAGGAAGTGAGGAACCACCTTAAGTTAAAAGAATGCCCATCTCCCCCACAAGATCTCAGAAATTGTCCATTGCATTTTATTGAAAGCTTGGCAGCCATAATACGCCTCCAAATCATCCATATGTTTTCTTTGTCCATCAATGCAATTATGCAACAGCAGAAGCAAGGGAGAACAAAACTTACAACAACAAAGCTGATCCCAAACTAGTTGGTTGTGGTAGACTAGAAATTAAACCCAATAAGAATCGCACTCAAAAGATTTGGAGAAAAAAACAAACAATACCCAAAATTGAAAACGAATCAGATACTTCATACTTGAGCTCAAGCTGTAAACTACCACTCATGGAGATTATCAGAACAAGTTTAAGAGGCAGATGACAGGAAAACAGAAAAAAGAAAAGTTGTTTACAGCAGAAATATGGTAACTACACAGTCAACCTTTTGTAAGGCATTCGTCAAATAACGATGAAATATTTCTGCTATATTTCTATCAAGAAATCCACATTCAAAGGTGGACCATTGAACAGGTAATAGAAACTTTAATAAACGTTCAAGTAAGCAAGTATTTAGGTTAAGCATACGTTTTACCGAAATCAGACAACTGCTTCTAGAAATGCAGAAATGTGGGCATTATGGAAACAGATCTCCATTTAAATTTATTAACATCATCGATCCATATACTGAAATGTATCGTTCTTGAACAAAATTCAACAAAGTACAAAATGCATTGCATAGATGCCTTTCCACAGACACTTTTTAAAGATTTTTGTTCGTCACTTCGTCAGACCTACATCTTCAGCCTTCTTGTCTCTATGACAAAATATGGATTTTTATAAAAAAAACAGAGAATTTCCCAAGCATTTGATCAGCATATCTATGGGAAAATTCCACCCTTCTATGCTTAACACAGAAGGCCATAAAAAGACCAACACTAATCCCAAGGAAACCCAATTCCACAAAGCAAATCAGCAATTTAACAACGATTTTCCAGAAAAATTCAAACTGCTCAATCTAATCCAGAGCGTTGCGTTGTTAAATGAATGGATACCCAAAAAAGTATTGTATTTCCAAATTTAGAGAAGTTTCACAGAGGGATACATTCAACAAGTTACTTGTATGATAGGTGGAGGAAAAAATAATTAAGTTAGCTCAAAGGGAACCTCCTCAGATTGCTAGTTTAAAGAAAAATCCGATGACACCAAATAGATGTAGTAATGCTCCTTCAGTGTTTCTTGACAGGTTGAACACCTAGAACGTGTATATCCCCCAAAAGTTCGGAAGAATGGGTTCCATAATATTTATAAAAGAGATCCACACAATTGAAAATTGTCTAGAACTTTTATGAGCTTCACGTCTATAATATAGCTGGTAAGCATGACTTTGTCCCACGAGTAACGTTGACTCAGACCCAAGAATATGTCTAGTATCATTAATTTTCAATTTTTAAGACATTGTCATGGCAAATTTCTAACATACTCTCTACGGGCCCCATCATCAGTCTTTGAAGGGCACACTAGATTTTTTTGAATCTCCGTACAAGTACACCTACTTCACGAACATTCCCAAACATAATGAAATTCCACTAATCTGATTGTTGAACAAGGTCATTGACCACAAGCCGGCTAATTTACTTCCGTTTATATGTTTGTATAAGCGTCGATTTTTATAGTATGACTGACATTTATACTTCCGTAATCATATAAATAAGAAAATTATAATATTCTTTGTTCATATAATCTACCATTACATCATATTAAGTTCCTATCATACACTAAGAGACAACAAAGAGAGGAAAGAAATTACAATGTTGGGGAATACATTGACAAGCAATTACAATCGAATTGATGGTAGACGTTTAGTCCCACATTTGAGATTTTTGTTGTTGTTGTGGGGTTGATGTACTTCACCACTTATTTACTTTTAAAGTTCTAAATGAGAGTTTGGTACCATACCCCAATATATATATATATATATATAATATAATATATATATATATATATATATATATTTAATGGTCAAAAGATTGACACTTGGGGCTTAAGATGGTTGGGGATGTACATAGAAATATTCAGTGTATTTTTTGGATTATTTAAAGGTAGAGACGTCGGTTTTGAAGGGTACGTGACGTCTATATGTCGTAATATATTTTATTATTATTATTATTTAAAGGTATAGACGTCGGTTTTATAGGGTAGCTGACGTCTATAGGCTGTAATGTATTTTTTACATTATGAGAAGGTTTAGAGGTAGGTCACCCTATATAGCTGACGTTTATTGTAGGTGTTGTAGTTTAGTTTCACATCGGAAAAAATATTTTTATTGGTATAGTTGATGTACTCTACCACTTTTTTACTACTGAATGAGAACGAGTTTAAGCACTTGGGCATCTTGGGCTTGATGTACTTAGTTAAATGTCAAAAGATTGACATTTGGGGCAACTTGGACTTGATTATTGTACATGTTGAATGTCTGCTTATAGGCTGTAATGTATTTTTTATTTTATTCAAAAGTATAATAGACGTCAGTCGAATATAACCGACGTCTATACACGAGGGCATAGGCGTTGAGGAAATATAAGACGGTCGTTGGACCGCCAAATCCGTCGTATATACTCTTGTGTATCCAACATATATGGATTTTTCTGCACTAGTGTATAAGTTTGGAGTTGACACCTACATGAAATCGTCAGGTGACATTTTGAAATTCCACCTCTCAACATGGAATTTTGTTTTGACAATTTTGTATAGTGGTGGAATATCAAAATATTACGAAGAATTTGTAAATTTTAACACAATGTCAACCAAATATGAAATTTCAAATGTGACACTAAGGACATGCAAACTTAATGTAAGATCAATAATGCATCCATGAAACCGAAGTCCGAAGTATTTTTTCTATTGCCAAAATACATTCCAAAATAGTTGTTGGGATTGACTCATATTCTTTATGCCCACTCCGACGGGTCGACGGGGGGTCTCGCAGAAGCCAAGATACATTCCAAAATAGTCTGAAGCCAAGCACAATGTATAGTTTGGGCTTGGAGATTTATTAGTAATTTTGTACCGATTTTAGGTTACTAATGTTTTTTGGGTCTGATTTGTTGTAAACTCATGATTGCAATTAGGGTTCTCTTATGTTTGTATAAATTGTTTTTGTATGGATGGTTATAGAACTATACAAGAAAAGAGAAGAAAAGGCAGGACGTGGGTGAACATGAATAAATCTGTGTGTTTTTGGTTTGTAAATTTGTAGTTCATATAATTTGTGGTTTCGTGTGTTTGGATATTGAAATGTAACAATAGTATATCATTATATCGATCATTGTACATTCTTACGTTACTTAACAAATTATTTTAATTGATAAAAAACACTCAATATATCATCATAGTTTTGCCAATCACTCCATACTCATCGAGCTAGTCTGACAACCCACACATCTTAAACAAAACAAGTTCCCATCTGCACCAAACTAAACAAATTCCAGAAATTTTGCTTATCAACAACATCTACAATTCGTAAAAAAATCACTCCGAGATTTTCGGCATATTTTGTTACCATAAAACACAAATACAACAAATTAACATCAGTAACACCTCGTTTCCAACTACCCCAACAACCACCATACCAAATACTAAAATACACATCCAACTTCCGCCAAACAAGAGACAGCCACGATTTCTCAGAACTTATAATAGTTAATCACCCGCTTTACGTTGTTATACTTTCAAAAAGGGGATAATCACGTTGGCCGCCTTTTAAAATTTAAAAATTACCGTGAATTTCCTCTAATTTTCTTACTATTGTAGATACTTCCTACTTGATCAAAAACGTTCAATTTCACTTTCTCTTTGGACCTTAAATATTTTGAGAATAGACTAAAGATAAAAACCCTAACATAACTCAAGTTGATAAGCCGAGACCATTAATTCAATTCACCACCAAATAACTTTGATATTGAAGTAAATTCTAGTCCCCAGTCTCTTGATCATCGAATCATCCTTAGATGAGCTTCAAAATACATCAATTGCCTATAAAATAAGTCAAGTTATAGTGATAAAAGAGCTACAATTAAATTGATGGAAGTTGCTTACTGTAATATGATGAAACGTGAAGAGTACAAATGCAAAATTTATTTACTTGAGAAATAATTGTTTAATTAGAAATATTTCCCAATCCACATGTGTGATTGTTACTCATGAAAACAAGCGTGGCATATCTAAAATTAGAAGAAGAAAAAAAGTGTAGCTGTAAGATTTGTCTTCACCGATGTTATGTTGGTGCAACGCAAACTTGTTGTAGCTTAAATAGAAAACTAATGTCGTTTTTCGGTTACAAAAGAGTGGCAGACATGTATTACCTCCTAACACTTTCGATATATATATACTTATAAATAATCATCCCACCATCACCTCCACAACTCACCGCAATAACCCTTCCTCCCACCCGAGCCCTTCCTCCTTCGCCGGAAGGAGAGAAGAAGGGAGGAGGAAGAAAGAAAAGAAGATGGATCCAACAAGCAAGAATGAGGCTTCAATAGTTCCAGAGGAACGTCGGACGGCATGCAAGAAGAGGTTGTCGAAGCAAATGTCGTTGCAGGATCGGACGAGGGAGGCGGAGTGGGAGAGGAGGAGGAGGGAGGTGTGGAGGAGGAGGAGCATGCTGGGGACGGAAGGCGGGGAGGACATGAAGACCGACGTGCCGTGCTCGGTGGACGGAGAAGGAGTAAGGAGCATAACGGATAGGGATTTGGAGGAGTTGAAGGGGTTCATGGACTTAGGGTTTAGGTTTAGCGAGGAGGAATGTGGGCATGTGTTGTGTGGAACTTTGCCTGCTTTGGATCTCTATTTCGCTGTTAATCGACAATTCTCAATGAGTCCGGTTTCATCTCCGACCACCGCCACTGCTGCCGGAGCTTCATTGTTGTCCGTAGGGACCGGATCCCCGAGCCCCAGGAGCCCTTGCCAGATTGCTGGGTCGGATGCATGGAATCAGCTGGTTCAACCCGGTAGGTTCACGTATATATGATTGGTTCCAAAAGCTTTTCCATGCACGTACTTTGGAAAATGCAATTTTTACGACTTGTGTAATCATCATCGTGTTCTACAATTCCATCTATTCGTTTTTTGTAATAACTATAACTCACATTTCTATAGATTGACCTTCCCAAATTCAAGGATCTACAATCAACCAAGTTAACCTCATATATATAGTATAAAAAAACTGCAGCTTGCGAGAAGGATTAAGAATGTATAATTTTAGGAATCTGTTCTAATTAGATTTTTTATTATAGAATTTTGAGTTAAAAAATAAAGTACATTAATTGGTGTTTCTTGTTTCAAGGTTTACTAAACGTATTTGTTAAGAAGTTAAAACATGAATTTTTCAACATCGATTTTTTGGGATTTTCAAATTGATTGGAGAGCCATATTCACCAACATAGAATTTCACTATACAATTTAACTATACTAGCTAGAAATTACAATCACTAAAGGCTTCTACATTTGATCTTCACTTCAATATTAATCGCATTATGATAATGCACTTTAATTTTGACAGAAAAAACCCCCATTCATAATGGACTTTACGTCTAGCTTTATACAATAATTGTAACGTACCCGAAAACAGCGGAAAATTTAAACAATAACAAAGACCGTCAACGGTCAACACTGGGCACGTCACGGGAATAAACCAACATATATATATATATAAACTATATCAGGTACAGACCCACGTGGAAGTCAACTATACATACTATGCCGACTGACTGAGATTACAACAACAACTATACAACATGTAATCACCTCAAAAAAAAGAAGACAACTACAGGATCTGATCTCGGGGGCACCGTCCTCGGTCACCACCTCAAACTCTAACCCTGCTCGCTACCTGAAATGCAAACAACAAACATGCCTGAGTTCCCTGCAGGAACCCCGTATACCAAACCTCCTAAAATATAAAAAGGAATTAAAGACAATGCAATGCTATGCACATGATCATCCGCCTCGGGCCCACAATAATGCCCTCACCGCCTCCGCGGCACTGAACCACTCCTGCCACTAGGGTCAAGTCAGTCCACCGCTGCCTCACAAGGGTCAGTCGACACCACTGCTCCCCAAAAAGTGCAGGAAGGAACCCCTGGTACACGCCGCACCCAAGGAGCGAGTCAGCCCGCCGAATACACAACTCGGGTCAGACGACAGCCACTGCTCCCCCAAGAGTCGCCTAGCGCGCACCCTGCCGGAACATCCTCGGCCTACCGCTAAACCCTCGCAAACTGCCCAAGGTTTACGGTACACATCCCTCACACCCCGCTCGGTAAGAGAGGAAAAAGGTACAACAATAATACGCCTTCGTCGAAGGTGAAATCCGTAGCTCTCAAAGCCGGTAATCGACCGTCGCCTCGGAGCCGGTAGTCGACCTGACATCGACGGATCGCGTGTGGATAAATCCACCAACCTGTGGCAGATCGGTCGACCGCTACAAGCACACCGGTCGACCGGTCCCCCACACAGTACACAGTACTGTGCAAACAATTCTACCGGTCGAACCACGCCAACCGAATTACCGACCAATCGGTCGAACAAAAGTCATCTAGCGGTCGACCGTTTGGAAGGTCTACGCTATACCATTTTATATAATATATATATCCGACCGGTCGAACCAAGGGGCCGTTCGACCGATAACAGGACTTTCAATATTTTGCCCAAGTCTCGTTCGGTCGACCGGAACTGAAATACAGTTCGACCGAATCAACACAAGCACTCTACCGCTTAATTAAATGCTCAGTCGGTCGACCGAGAGTTAAAGAGCGGTCGACCGTTTTGATGGTCAAAGCTCCCAACCGACTTAGCATCGAATGGATCGGTCGAACAAGGTAAGGACGTTCGACCGTTTAATAAGTCAAAATCCCCAACCGACCCATTCTCATCGTTATTCGGTCGACCGGCTAAGTGGTCCCGTTCGACCGATAACAGTATAATCCCCTTTTTCCCGCACAATCTGGCATAACGGTCGACCGTCTAACGACATCGTTCGACCGTTCGCGGGTAAATAACAATATAATAATAGGATCGGTCGACTGCCCACAGGCACCGGTCGACCGATCGTCGTCTTCAACCTCTGAATTGGTTGAATTCCGACGGGGAATTCGACACCAACGTCGATCCCCAACACTCACAAGGCACAAGTGAGTTATATTGAAGATTTGGCATACCTTTTTGACGGTTGAAGAAGCCTCCCAAGCTTGAGTCACTTCACTCCTCTTCTTCTTCCTTCTTCTCCTTCTTCTCCTCTTCTTCTACTTCACCTCCTTCTTCTTCTCCGACGTTCACCTCCTCTCACTCTCTGATAACAAGCAATGATGAAAGAAACGACCAAACCCTTATCTCTTAACAACATCACCTTAAATAGCCAAATCCACCTACACCTCATCCAATCACACTTAACCTAAAACTCAACCAACCAAAGCCATCCACCTCAACCTCCACATGTCCAACACCTCCACCTCTCCATGCAGGATTAATTAGGGTTAATTAGGTTTAGGTTTAGTTAATTAAGATGTTTAGTTTAGGTTATTACAATCTACCCTCCTTAAAAGAATTTCGCCCGCGAAATTCGAAATAACTGACTTACCGGAATAACTCTGGATACTGCTTCCTGACATCCTCCTCGATCTCCCAGGTAGCCTCTCTAACACTGTGATGCTGCCACCTGACCTTCACCATAGGAATCGCTCTCCTCCTGAGCTGATGTACCATCTGATCCACGATCTCAACTGGTCTCTCCTCTAATGACAAATCCTGCTGGATCTCCGGTACTGATATCTCTATCACATGAGCTGGATCGGCCACGTACTTCCTCAACATAGAAACATGGAAGACGTTGTGAAGTCCTGCGAACTGTGGTGGTAGTGCAATCCTATATGCCACCTCACCGACCCGATCCAATATCTCAAAAGGTCCGACATACCTCGGACTCAGCTTCCCCTTCTTCCCGAATCTCATCACCCCTCTGGAAGGCGAGATCTTCAGGAAGACATGATCTCCTACATCAAAAGTCAGCTCACGTCTCCGCGTATCAGCATAACTCTTCTGCCTGCTCTGCGCCGTAGCTAGTCGTCTCCGAATCACGTCGACCTTCTCTGAATACAACTGGATAATGTCAGGTCCAACTAGCTGTCTCTCGCCCACATCACTCCAGCATACCGGCGATCTACACGGTCTCCCGTATAATGCCTCATAGGGTGCCATCCGGTATGGAGCCTTCGACTGTGGTGTAGTGCCAGCTACCAACTCAATGCCGAACTCCAACTCTCGGTGTGGTGGTAAACCTGGAATCTCCGCTGGAAAAACATCCGCGAACTCCTGCACCACCTCAATGTCCTCTAGCCTCTGGGACTCTGCCTCCGCAACCACAAGCGTCGCCAGAAAAGCTGCACATCCCTGCTGTAACAGTCTCTGAGCTCTCACAGCAGATACAATAATGCGACCCCCTCTGCTTCTGATCCCTCTAATCAGAATATCAGGCAAACCCTTCCTCGGGATCAAAATCTTCTTCTCACGGCACAAGACTCGAACATCATATTGGGACAGCCAATCCATCCCAAGTATGACATCAAAGTCCTCCATCGGTAGCAAGACCAGGTCTGCCGGAAACTCCTGATCTCCCGAAACAACCGTGGCGCCGGGGATAAATCTCCCCACAGTGCCCACCAGACCCAGGGGTGTGCTGACCTCCAAAGTGGCAGTCAACATCGCAAGGGTACAGCCCAACACTCCCGCAAATCGCTCTGAGATGAACGAGTGTGTCGCGCCACAATCAAATAACACCCTAGCTACTGAACCTGCGACAAGAAGTGTACCTTCCACCACAGCGCCTCCATCACGAGCCTCCTCTGCCTGGATGGTGTAAACTCTGCCAGTGCGCTGCCCCTGCTGTGGTCGGAAAGGTGGTCTACCTCCGCCTCCTCCTCTGCCTGGTGCGGGTAAACCCGGTGGTCTGCTCGGCCCAGCTCCTCGGCTCGGACAGCTCCTGATAAAATGACCCATCTGGCCACAACCATGACACGCTCCGGGAGTGAAGCATGGCCCGGAGTGAAACCTCCCACAAGTACCACAAGGCTCAGGTCGTGGTACTGCAACTCCTGCTCCCTCGTATCTGGGCCTCTTGCCCGGATTCCCTCCAGTCTGACCTCCCGGCCGCCCAGAGAATCTACCCGATGGCCTCCTCTCATCCTGGTAGTTCTCTCTGTAGTCACGATCAAGAACAGTAGCACTCTTCACCGCATCAGCTAATGTGCGTGGCATATGTGTCAGCACCTTCGTCCTCAACTGCTTCCGGAGCCCTCGGACGAACTTCCCTGCTCTCTGCTCCTGTGTAACGTACATCTCGGGACAGTAACGCTCAAGGGCGTTGAACTTCCCGATGTAGCCTGCCAGGGTCATGTCTCCCTGCTGAAGACTCAGAAACTCCTCCCTCTTCTCGTCCTGAACATGCTGCGGAAAATACTGCTCGTTGAACTCGCCAACGAACTCCTCCCAGGCTATATCATCTCTGTCCGCAAACACCACTGCAGATGTGGACCTCCACCAGTTGGACGCAGCACCGCCCAAAACATAAGTAGCCAGGCCCACTCTCGCCTCTGGAGGACAACCAATAGCACTGAAGATCTTCTGCATCGTGAAGATCCACTCCTCCGCAGCCTCTGCGTCGTACTGCCCCAGAAAGGTAGGCGGATGCTGGCGCATAAACCGGTCATGCATAGCACCAGTCCCCGTCTGCCCAGTCTGTGCTGTCTGCTGCTGTAGCATCTCTGTCAGACGTCCGACCGTATCGAACAACGTCCGACGCTCATCCTCCCAAGCCTCATCCCTCGCAGTCTCACTCTCACCGCGAGTATGGGCAACCGCCTTCCCCCGTCTAGGAGGCATCTGCCAAAGGAAACAAGACAATATCAATATAATCTGTGCATGCATGATCCTCTAGACCTAACTCCTAACTCAAAGGTGGTTTCTTTGGACAAGTACGCCGAGATCAACGCTCTGATACCAAATTGTAACGTACCCGAAAACAGCGGAAAATTTAAACAATAACAAAGACCGTCAACGGTCAACACTGGGCACGTCACGGGAATAAACCAACATATATATATATATATAAACTATATCAGGTACAGACCCACGTGGAAGTCAACTATACATACTATGCCGACTGACTGAGATTACAACAACAACTATACAACATGTAATCACCTCAAAAAAAAGAAGACAACTACAGGATCTGATCTCGGGGGCACCGTCATCGGTCACCACCTCAAACTCTAACCCTGCTCGCTACCTGAAATGCAAACAACAAACATGCCTGAGTTCCCTGCAGGAACCCCGTATACCAAACCTCCTAAAATATAAAAAGGAATTAAAGACAATGCAATGCTATGCACATGATCATCCGCCTCGGGCCCACAATAATGCCCTCACCGCCTCCGCGGCACTGAACCACTCCTGCCACTAGGGTCAAGTCAGTCCACCGCTGCCTCACAAGGGTCAGTCGACACCACTGCTCCCCAAAAAGTGCAGGAAGGAACCCCTGGTACACGCCGCACCCAAGGAGCGAGTCAGCCCGCCGAATACACAACTCGGGTCAGACGACAGCCACTGCTCCCCCAAGAGTCGCCTAGCGCGCACCCTGCCGGAACATCCTCGGCCTACCGCTAAACCCTCGCAAACTGCCCAAGGTTTACGGTACACATCCCTCACACCCCGCTCGGTAAGAGAGGAAAAAGGTACAACAATAATACGCCTTCGTCGAAGGTGAAATCCGTAGCTCTCAAAGCCGGTAATCGACCGTCGCCTCGGAGCCGGTAGTCGACCTGACATCGACGGATCGCGTGTGGATAAATCCACCAACCTGTGGCAGATCGGTCGACCGCTACAAGCACACCGGTCGACCGGTCCCCCACACAGTACACAGTACTGTGCAAACAATTCTACCGGTCGAACCACGCCAACCGAATTACCGACCAATCGGTCGAACAAAAGTCATCTAGCGGTCGACCGTTTGGAAGGTCTACGCTATACCATTTTATATAATATATATATCCGACCGGTCGAACCAAGGGGCCGTTCGACCGATAACAGGACTTTCAATATTTTGCCCAAGTCTCGTTCGGTCGACCGGAACTGAAATACAGTTCGACCGAATCAACACAAGCACTCTACCGCTTAATTAAATGCTCAGTCGGTCGACCGAGAGTTAAAGAGCGGTCGACCGTTTTGATGGTCAAAGCTCCCAACCGACTTAGCATCGAATGGATCGGTCGAACAAGGTAAGGACGTTCGACCGTTTAATAAGTCAAAATCCCCAACCGACCCATTCTCATCGTTATTCGGTCGACCGGCTAAGTGGTCCCGTTCGACCGATAACAGTATAATCCCCTTTTTCCCGCACAATCTGGCATAACGGTCGACCGTCTAACGACATCGTTCGACCGTTCGCGGGTAAATAACAATATAATAATAGGATCGGTCGACTGCCCACAGGCACCGGTCGACCGATCGTCGTCTTCAACCTCTGAATTGGTTGAATTCCGACGGGGAATTCGACACCAACGTCGATCCCCAACACTCACAAGGCACAAGTGAGTTATATTGAAGATTTGGCATACCTTTTTGACGGTTGAAGAAGCCTCCCAAGCTTGAGTCACTTCACTCCTCTTCTTCTTCCTTCTTCTCCTTCTTCTCCTCTTCTTCTACTTCACCTCCTTCTTCTTCTCCGACGTTCACCTCCTCTCACTCTCTGATAACAAGCAATGATGAAAGAAACGACCAAACCCTTATCTCTTAACAACATCACCTTAAATAGCCAAATCCACCTACACCTCATCCAATCACACTTAACCTAAAACTCAACCAACCAAAGCCATCCACCTCAACCTCCACATGTCCAACACCTCCACCTCTCCATGCAGGATTAATTAGGGTTAATTAGGTTTAGGTTTAGTTAATTAAGATGTTTAGTTTAGGTTATTACAATAACTGTAGGATCGAGTTGCATTTGTTGTAGTCTCTTTGGAGCTTAAATCCTAACGTATGTTTGTCATTGTCGTTAATTGTCGCAGGAGACAGTCCAGAGCACGTGAAGACTAAGCTCAAGCTTTGGGCACAAGCCGTGGCAATGTGTGTTAAGAGTGGCTCCTAAAAGCAAAGTCAAAAACTAGAATCAAAGCATATCTGCAAACAGGGATTCACATCCACATCATTCTCTCGTTCTTCCACTTTGAAGTTACCAAAGGCCGGCCTTGAGGAGGAGACACCATGATCCCACAATTGCGTTCTACTTGGTTCAGATAGAGAGATTTAGAGTGGTTAATTAGTTTCCACTTAAACAACACTAATAGTCAGAAGTAGCAAGCAGTGGCCAAGTAATGTTGATTGTATGTTTGGTGGTCGTCTCCCCCTCCACCTTTTGTGGGAACTTATTGAAATACAATCATCTTCTACATTTTCATTTGCATCTTACTCTTGATTAATTAACTTGGTACTTGATTTTGGCTACTTGTAAGTCAAAATCAATATTATTTGATTTGTTTGAGTAATTAGTTTTTAAGGAACACGTAATAGGTGACGTCATGGTGATTAGGGGTTTATGTGAATGATAATTTTAGGACAAAAGATCGTTAAAAAACTCGGCAGGTGTCCATCTAAACAACAAAAGGTTCTCTAATTTAGAAAATTCCAGATTTAAGAAGCTCATACATAATTGAGTTTTCTCTCTCTTTGTTTTTGTTTTTTGTTTTCTGAAGAATCCATAATGATTGATAATCATGATTATTTATAGAATTTACTAAATAATTTTTTCATGCAACTCAAAATTTAGGAACTTCAAGATCTTCCTACAAATTATTGACCGGCTAATGTGCAACCCTCATCTCCTCTTCATGGTGACAACCCGAAGCTTGAGGCCAAGCTCCAATCAAGAAGGGGTTTGATGTAGATCTACCAACAACAACAATCTGAACCAACATCACCAGAAACAAGACCAGTACTTCACGTTATTTGCCATAGATCTGTTATTTGTTATTTCTAGTCTTTAGTTTACGTCAAAACATAATGTGCTTTGTATGTTTAATACTAATAGTGTGTTTATTAGAGTAGAAGTGGGCCCATGTCACTCACAGGCCCATCATTCATGTGGTGTATAGAAGCATGTTGTAAACCAATCATGGTAGTGATCCAAGTTAATTTTCTTTTGATCCAAGTGTATAGAACATATCTTGTTCTTTTCTCCTATTGTGTGTGTATGGATTTGTGATTGACAATTTCCTAGTCCATTAAATGTAGGAAGGAAATTGTATCACTTGATGTCAAAATCCTAGTGACAAAAACTAACAAAGGAAAAAGTACATGACATACGCTATCAAGCATTGTACAGATTGTCTCGTTAAAAAAAATTGGTCTAAAAACTCATTGGATAAAAAAAACTTGACAAAGAAAAAATAGTACAATCATAAACACTTAGTTTTATCCTTCTAGATTAACCATCATTTAAGGATGAAAATTATTTCTTTCCCCTTGATGAATGTAGTTGTCGAAGTCTACGCATACCGATTCCATATGCAGACTTTTCAAATGTAGAAATCAGTAGAGATTTAGTGAACAAATTTGCAAGATTGTCACTAGAGCAAACTTGATGAATATTTATTTCTCTTTTCTTTGGACTTCATGTGGATAAAAGAACTTAAGACAAATATGTTTAGTCCTATCATTTTTTATATATCCATCGTTTATTTGTGCAATGCAAGTTGCATTGTCCTCAAATAGTGTCCATATTTATAACAAAATGTACCATAATTTACAGTTGAAGCTTGTAAAGTTGACTTCATATGAAATTTAGGGTCGATTGAATTTCAGAAAAAATAGTTGAAAGTTAATGTGTTAAATTTGACGATATTTTAAGATATTATGAATTAGCGAAGGGTATTTTAAGTATTTTTCGATGGTATATATTTGACTATTTGTGAAAACATTTTTTCTTTTTTTGCGAAGGACACATGGGATGTTCAAAGCTTTCATAAAAGAAAAGATGACGATATTTTACTAACGGTCAAAATAATGAGATTTATTACTATCTCAGTAGTATAAAGCTTCAAATTTGAGTATAGGTTGTCCGATCTTGAACCCTACAATGTACAAATGCTTTTATATTTTTTATAGGAGTTTTTTATTAGGTACACTTCTGAAAATTCTTTATTGTGCATATGCTTCCGTATCTTATTATTATTATTATTCCAGTACACTCACATACAACCATATTTGCTCTACATGGAACTCACATTGAAACGGTTTCGTTACAAGGAATGACGTGTCGTTCCAAAACTGTTAGGTAGTTTGTAATTAACGTAAAAATAATGATTAATTTGGGTTATTAA
This sequence comes from Triglochin maritima, assembly GCA_963682175.1. Lineage (NCBI taxonomy): Eukaryota > Viridiplantae > Streptophyta > Magnoliopsida > Alismatales > Juncaginaceae > Triglochin > Triglochin maritima. The sequence goes on from OY821774.1 coordinate 2,221,791, forward strand.
GTCTTACCTAGATCATGGTTGCTAATGACACAATAAGTTAGATTATCTATTGACTTTTATATGTTATGAGTCAACAATCCCTAACTTCATCCCGCCCCCAAACCGGCTGCCGCTGGCGCACCCCACGTCCCCAAGGCCGATTCACTCTCCCACTCGTCCAGTCCTCCAAGCCGGCGCGTAGTTAATACAATTTCCTTGGTGTTGCATTTGATTTCCAAGAACAATCTCCTTTCAATTTTGGGCGAAATATGGGATTTCGAGTTTCTTTGATTTCGGACGATATTGGAGTTTTGAAGTTTTTGTTTCTTCGATTTGTGGCGAAATTGAGTTTTTTAGGTTTCGAATTTATTCGACTAATTTGAGTTTTTAAGGATTCAATTTTTTTTCAATTTGAGGTGAAATTTGGTTTTTGATGTTCCAAGTTGCTTCGATTTAGGGCAAATTTTGATTTTTGAGGTTGCGAGTTTATTCAATTTTGTTCGAAATTGGGTTTTCGAGGAACTGAGGTTATTCGATTTGGGTAGAAATTGGGTTTTGGAAGTTCTGACTTCATCTGGTTTGTTTCGAAATTGCATGGGTGGTGGAGGTTCTGTTACTTCGTATTTTTTGGTTTTTATTTTGGTTTTTTCGGTCGAATCTCCCTATAGGGTTGTTAACTTGCGATCTCGAACTTAGGATCGCAAGAGATTGGTCGGTTGGATGTTTGGATTTTTGTTGGGAGTCGACATTTGCAAACTGGTGTCTCGGAGAGGGGGATCCACGGGATGAGAGGTGAAGTGGTCTGGAGGGGTGAGTCTTGGATTTTGGTGGTCGAGGATAAATGGTCTGGAGGTCGATCAGAAATCATGTCGTTTCATATGGGCGAAAACGAGACCAAAACCATGTCGTTGTACAATATACATTACTTTATTTGGTTAATTGTGATAAATATGTCCACCTTCCAATATAATTATTTAACTTTGCATTACAATTCTAGAAGCACTCTAGTGCGGTTTGCATATAGACGGTAAAAACAAACATATGAATTTTTTAGTGAAATCAAACCAAACGAATAACTAATACTCTTATAAAATACGAGGGTTAATTAATTCATAATAAATTTACTGGATATTGATTTGAAATTCATTAACATGCTCTTTTTTGGAAAGCATTAAATTTTTATTAATTCATTGACAAATGTCAACACATAAAACATTGTTACATAGGAGAGACATTATACATGTAAGACTTGTACATATGCGAAATTCCCAAATCATTGCTCATGTAAAAATTGTGAAATTCATTGAGTTCACCCATGATCGTGGCGAATCGGGTTGTAACATAAACTCGACCCAAGCACAGGCGGGGGTGTCTACGCCACCACAACTTTAAAATCCAATTAGGTACTAAATTTTTCAATAAAGTGCTAATATTTTTTTAGAAAATATTGAGCGCACTTACATATTCTTAGAATTTTTAAAAAATAAATAGAATAATATTTTCAATATCCAACAAAGTCTTCCTTGATGAGAAAAAAGGAGGAACAAGGATTGATTTCAAATGAAGAAAGAAAAAAACTGTACAAGCTAACACAATTCCATCACAACACTCAAACCACAACTTTGAATTAAAACAAGTGAAGAAGAGCAAAGCTGAAATCACCCCTACACCAACCAACCTCACTACTTCTAGCACCGTATGGGCCTACAAACGCCGGCAAGTCCTCTCTCATCCCACCAACCCGTCCCTCGACCGCCTCACCGGATCCCCCATCGAACGGGACCGGCGTCCGGCATATCGGGCAGGCCCGACAAGCCTTAATCCACGGCTCAATGCAGCCCACGTGGAATGCATGCCCGCACTCGACCAAAACCCTCCTGGTCACGTCTTCTACCTTAACATCGCTTAAACAAACCATGCAACATTGTCTATCCTCCCCGCCTTCGCTACCTGAGTCCGACAATGCACAATTGGATGTTGTTGGGCAATCACCATCATCAGGGATTGTTATGGCGTGGTAGTACGGCTCGTTGGGGACGAGACCGGTTTGGTCTTGGATCGGCTTGGGGGCGATGCACCATTGCAGGAGGAGGTGGAGGAGGAGGAGGAGGGCGAGGCCGGAGAAGTAGAAGACCAGGAAAGGGAGCATATGGTATAGGAGAAAGAGGGTAGTGGGAGGCATGGATGGGCCGGTGGGATAGTGGAGAAGTGTGGTGATGGATAAGTAATTAACGACTTTATGGATTGCTTCTTAGAAGGGTTTAGAATTTGTAAGCTACCTATTAGGTGTATTGTTTAATACGATTGCTTTGGAACAAGATGACAGAGGAGAATGAGGAGTGCAAACAATAAGTCAGAGTAGGGTAGTCTACTTTTCTTTTCTTTTTTTGAAAATTCATTTTATTAAAAGATGGTATTGGTAATCTTTTTTTTTAATTCGTTATTATCCTAGAAGTTGTGTACTTAGCTAAGTACTTATGTACATGTCTATCAATTTATTCCATCAGTTGACTATTTGTGAGCTTTAAACTGTCAAATTTGATTACATTTCCTAATCACGTTACTGTAGAAAATAGAATATATGTCGGATATACGGAAGTATATACGTCGGGTATAAGTCTCCCCAAACCCGACGTCTATATATACGTCGTATGTACATAGATGTCGGTCGCTTAACAGCCGATGTCTATACCTAATGAATAGACGTCAGTTGACCATCCTACCCGACGTATATTCATTAGGTATAAACGTCGGTCGTATATAACGGCTGACGTTTATACCTTTTTTCAAAGAATAGACGTCACGTAATACAAACAACCGACGTCTATTCTTAAACCTCGACAAAAATAAATAAATAGCAATCATCCTGCACCAAAAACACTGCATAGAAAACTCATTCATCCTACACCAAATTCGTTCACAAACACAAATACATACACACTTTCATCCACAAATACATACAAGCATACATACACAAACACAGACATACAAGCATACACATAATCATTCAATACACTTGGCATTCATTCTAAAAGTGAGGCGATTATATTAAGGCATAACATTGTATTTTTGTAATACAAGTGAACTTGTTAAATAAATTACAAAAAAGCTAGTGACATGAGAAACTCTTAGTTCATCAACATGTTTCTGATAAAATTGTCAGTTCATTGGTCGCGAGTATCATTGAGCTCTTGTTACGAGTATGGATCGTTATTCTTTTGAAAGACCTATAAAAATACAAGTTAAAAATATTAAATCTAGATAATGAAACTACAATTATACAACTGAATAACGATCTATATTACATTGGATAGACATACATCTCGAGTTGCAAATTCGAGAATTTCCTCCATGTATCTCATCACGTAGTAACCACATTCCGTATTTCCAGTCTGCTTGCGGTACTACAAACATATAAATTCGCTAAATATATGTTTCACTACTTAAACTTAATTAACAAAAATGGGAGAAAGAACTTACTCTCATTTCATGTCATGTTACTCCAGCTTTTGGGGTTGTTCTCCTGTCACCTAACGCTCTATAAATCTTCATTGTCCTGAGTAGCACACGTTATGGAATATGAATTCAATAATACTAATAAAAATCCACGAATTACAAATACGATGACTAAAACGAACTTACAGATTTACAAGTTTCTTTATGGAGTCCATTTGTTTATTCGACCCCAACGGATCAAACCAATATGTTGAATTAATCGCAGGGTATGCCGAAACGGTCTTAAACATCGAGGATCACTAGTCTGTAGGAAATTAAGAACCTGGAGGTTCCTAAAATCTCAAGGAGACTAGATGGGCAACGATGTTTAGGTCATAACGGTCTTAAACGGTTTGCTCTCAATGCGTCTGAAAATCCTAAGGGACAACGTCTGATTGATTTTATTAAGGCTCTTTTATTAAGTGGTTTTTGGGCTAAGGAAATGGTGAAATCCCCCGCCTCATCTCCTATAGGTGACTGCCCCTAAGTGTTTTTCATACATTAATTGAACAAACAACACACCAAACAAACACTCACATCACTCTACGATGAATGTGTATTTTCTAATGAATGATGAGTGAAATAGATTACGTACCTTACGCCATCAATCTACGATAGAAATCGTAAAATAAGTAATAAATACGATGAATGAAAATTCTATATGATGAATGACTTAACAAATATTGTCTAATCTTTTGCTTTAGGTTATTAAATGTCAAGTTGTTTAAGGAGGTCAATGAGTTAAATTTTATAATATTTCTAAATAAAAGAATTTCTAAAGTATAAATAAACATTTAACTAAATAAAATAAATCGAAAAAATGCTCTTAAACTAAAAAAACATGTTATAATTAAAGTTAAAACTAATATACTTATCCAAAAATCAGCAGGACATACAATAAATTTGTGAGGGATCTAATCAATAACATGAGCTTTGGTCATCAACACTACTTTAGATCTACATTAATTTCGGTTAAATAATTTTACCCCTTGAATTTAATCATGAAGCTCTCTTCTCTTGGTTTAAACTCAGATTTCTTTGTAGAAAAAACAAAACAAAACAAAAAAACTTTCTCGGTTTATTTTACCAACAAATTCAATTCAGTTGTACTAATGAGTTCGAAGTTGAAGAAAATTGAAGAAACTCATGGATCGAATTTCAGAAAGAAGTATTGTTGCATTTCAAAAAACTTGTTGACAAACAACACATGGTTAATCATCAAATATTACTTAATCCACACTTGCTTACACCACTTTAACAAACATTGAACTGAAACTAGCAGATAAAAAATCACACTATACATTTATACATGTTTATACTCGAATTTCACAAAAAAAACCCAGCACGAACCAGCACGACGTGCACCCTCCTTCTTCTTCAACCTAATTGTCGTCAAACCAAGCTGAAACACAATCAAAATCCACCTCACACCAACCAATACTAACTCAAAACCTTTAATGAACTAAAACGAACAACCTCTTACATGTGGGGGGTCGGTGGTCATCGTGGAGGAGGAGGGGGTGCGTTGACGGTGGTTGGGGAAGTGGAGGAAGATGGTCAATGTTGCGGAGGCAAGGGTTTTGGTCGGAGTGGTCGATGGGGAGGAAGACGGGTAGGGTTTTCGTTAGGTTTCGGTGGCTAACAGAAAAGATAAAAACTGAATGGATATTTGGCCTTATTAGACGTATAGACGTCAGATTCTACTCTTACCCGACGTTTATACCCCGACGTCTATACGGGATGGGAAATAGACGTCGGATATAACACATATCCGACGTCTATAGGTCGACGTCTGAGGGATATAGACGTCGGATGCCAATGCATGTTCCTACACCCGATGTCTATAGTAAACAATAGACATCGGCTGTGAATACGTCTAACGTCTATACCTATAAACGTCGTCCTGTAATACATCTGACGTCTATTAGCCGACGAGTATGCACTGTTTTGCACTAGTGTCAATCGTTTAATTTCAACCAAGAAAATAATAAGTGACCTATAATTAAATTTGATATTTTTTGGATAAAATATCAAATGAGAAGATTTTGATATTTAGCAATTAATTTAACTATAATAGTTTTGAGAATAGCAGATGTAAACGTGCTTGAAAGGATAATCATTGTGAAAAGACAACTGACACATCTATTTAGCGTACTTACATAATTGAAGCAAGTTACAAATAAAAAACCCATAGTAAAAATGTAAATTATGAGCAACATTTAACGAGACTAATCTCAATAAACGTATCCATGTATCTAAGGCCAGTCTGGTTGTGCCGCGACCTGGGTCGGCCTGCAGAAGGTTGCGACCCGGGTGAGGCCATGTGGCACCCTCCGTCTGTTTTTTTTGTTTTTAATTTTTTTATTAATTTATATTTGCTAAATAATATTTTATTGATATGCATATATATTTATATAATTAGAATTAATTTTGAAATTTTAAATAAATGTCAATAATTAATGAAAATTAGTAAAACAAATCAACTTTTGCGTGTTATTAGTAATAATCGTAATTTAATTAGATGAAGTCATTATAAAAATAAATTATTTAATAGTTTGTGAATTATTGTGATGAAATAGAAAATGAGGTAAAATGAGAGGTGAAGAGAGGGTTGAAAATGAGATTAGGGTTAATGAGTGAAAAATTAGCTAGATTGAGTTGTAAGTTGCATAATATTTTTTGCTGACGTGACAAAAAGAGAAACTAAGGTCAAGGATAACCTAAAAGTCAAAATGATGTAAAGTAAAATAGACTAAATAAAATGTAACTAAAAATATGAGTAACATCAAACATGAGAACTCCAATCGTCTGGCCAATCGTAGATGGTAGCATGAGCTGCCAGCAACGGACTCGGAGGGAAGATTGTCCTCTTCCCACGTTGTCATTTCTCCTTAAAAACAAGATCATGATCGGAAAAGTCAAAGTAATAATGCAATAGCCTATGGGATCCGTGGTGATTTGCGTGGAAGCACATGTTAATAGTAATAAGATATTAATACGAACAATAGAAGAACTGTGTTGCTGACAAAGATCACATAGGGACGTCAGATCGTTCCAAGATTGTTTGGACATTGGTGGAGTTGGCATGTGAACGCGCCCCACCCGGATGAATGTTGTATAGGAGCACAATTAACAGCACCCGGGCAGTTTCCAGGCGTCATGTTTTCTCTCTCAAGTCACGTCAGCTTCTCTCTCTGCCACGTCAGCACAAACCAACCCCCTACAAAATCCTTAACCACACCCAAAAACAACTCAAACACCCTACATTCTCTCCCCTACATGTCGTTTCGGGATCAATTATAGGCAAAACACAAAAAATTGTCAAAAAATATAAACAAATAAAAAACATATTTTCATATAAAAAATTATAAAAACAATTTTAAATAATTTTTAAAACATTTTCTAAAACCAAAAGTCAAAAAATAAAAAAGAGCATCCAATGGTGGGCGGCCACGTGTCCCCACCCACTTGCAATTCCCACCTGCCCGGGTGGAAATCGAGAAATTTTGTGGACGTGGAGGGAGTTGCTTCATCCGCCCGGGCGGATTTCTACCGTTAAGGATGGCCTAAGGATGTAGTATTGATACATGTGTATCTTATGTGGATCATTGTGAATACAAAATAAACAATATTCATATTTTTACAAAATGGATACATACTCATCTGGATACAAAACATTAAGAAACGGACGAATACAAACGCAGATCAGATATAAAAATATATATTCATATCTATATAATATCTTATAAAACAACACATTATTTATTTGAAAAAAATATAACATATTAAAAAATAAAATATAGATCATGTATTAGAAGCAAATGTTGTAAAAATAACTTAAGTTTGACAATAATGGAGAAACTAATACAAAGTTTGTTTGGAGAGGTTTTAGGTTGGTGGAGTTAGAAGCAATGAGAAAAGATAAGAAGGTTAAATTTTACTTTTGAAAGCAGTTTTTAGAATATTTTAAGTTTTAGAGTTGTTACGATTTATATAGACCTGGTTTTCGTGGCGGCTGATCATTACTCATTGCTTCTAACTCCGGCACGACACTCCCCAGGGCGGCCCGGCTTGCCTTACCTGGCTGAACCGGCCTTGCGTGTCGTGCTGGGTTGTGTCGTCCAGCATGTTACCTAGGTCTAGATTTATATGGTAGAGAAAAAGAAGCTTACACATTAATTTTAGTGATTTTAGCTTTATGGTCTTATAAATTAATTAAAACATACTAATGTAATACTTTACGAGTAATTATTAACCATAAGAAACAAAAAATATTGTATAATTAGGTTTATGATTAATATATATTGTAGTTTTTTAACCCAGAATATTTGAATTTCTATCCAAGAAAAAAAATTGTATCGGTATCCTCTTAAATAACATTAAGTAATTTTCCTGGTGATTTGCTTAGGGAATTCTAAAACTTGAGTCTAGTGAATCAACGAAAACATCAAAATCAACGAAAGTTTAGGGAATGCGACAATTTACATATAGCGTTTTACTTCGTGGACATCTACAACATGTTCAGTAAAGGTCAAATCGAGGGGGATAAAAGGTCAAATCGATAGTTGCCAATGAATTTTTAAGTCTCTATCTAAGTATACAGGGAGTGCCAAAAATAAGATTAATTTGCAGAAACATTTTTTTATCATTTAGAAAATCTATTAATAAAATAACATTAACATATATAGAAAAGGTAAAACATTTAATAAGTAAAAAAGTAAATTTCAACATAAGTTTAAATTAACATCCAATTCCACAACATATATTTACTATTTTATTAAGATGGATAACCAGGCCAGCCTGTCTCGTTTATTAATTGATAAATTGACGTGCATCTGCCGCGCTTAAGAGCATGGCTGGTTTGTTACTTTTAAATTGGTTAGATTTGATCATTTGAATTGAATATGACCAACTTAAACGATACGCTTGTCCATTCCCGGATAAAACCAATCTGATAATGCTCCAACCATTCACAGAAAAGAACAATTCATACACCGCAGAGGTTTTGGATTGGGATGTGTAGTATGAAGTATGAACTATGAAATCAGGTCGCATTTAATATGCACTCTAAGATAATTTGATTCGCACCAAGTGAGCAATTTTTTGGAAGGGATTTCAGACGACAAAACAAAACAACCCAATCATTTTAATTAACTGGCCAACTTGATCTATGGAATCAAGTCATCTGATGATTTTGGGTGGTTGTGTTACAACTTACATATTAATCAGGCCTTTAAAGCAGTCTTCCCTTTTCTTTTAGGCGTCTACCAACTGTTTTATTAAGCTATCTTCTGATTTATCGTACAAACAATTGGATTTCTTAATCAATAGTTTACTTCTTCTGATAATCAGTTTACTTGAATGGATAATTACCGAAACAATCCTTCAAAATGATCAAGGTTATTTTTTCACTGTAGAATACCAATACTAGACCTGCTCAAATCCCATACCTTAACTCATGAGCCTATATATGTATTCTATGCATTAGATATCTATCAAGTATCAACGCTTGTTACAACCCGTGCCCGTAGTGTAGCTCAATTGGTTGAGAGAGTAGATTCACACCATCGGGTCTTAGATTGAATTTCCAATGTAGCTTACTTCACAAAGTAGAGGCAGGTGTCGGAAAATTCTAGGACACTAGAAGAAAAGAAAAAAACACTTGGCACAACCCAATATTCCAATATATATAATAACCTCCAATTCATCTACAAATTCAGTCTTTTATTAGAAGTCTACAAGTGAAGGTCCCCAGTCGCTTGTGATATGAGAGGAATTCATTAATGCTGCGCGCACGCCGAATCGATCGCCTTTGTATTCAAAAGATTGATGTTTTGTCTTGTGGTGTAAGAAAAATGACAAGTTCCTCTCGCTTAAAATGTTAATACATTACCTTGAGTGAACATACATACCCATGATTATTCATAAAATCCCATTATTTGAAATGAAAACATGACCCTGATAATAACCTAAAGGTAATGGTTTCCTAAAGTTCCCACATTCTGATAAGTGATAACAAAAATACAAAATCCTTGTGATGTTATACATAATATCTCGTCTTATTTCTCATCCTACTTTATCCAAAATTCGCATCTACAAGGTCCTGTTTTGCACTCGATGTGCAGTATGTAACCATCTGAAAATTTTAAAACAGGTTGGAATGGTTCCATTATTACTTTGCATTAATTTGTTTACCATTCACGAGCTTCCTGGTGACAAATACTTGCCGCCTTCTTTAGATCTTGGAAAGCAAGCCTACTCTCCGAATCAAGGCCTCCAACAAACTAGTGAAGCAATTTGTCATGATTAGTACTTAATACTGATATGGTTGTTTTGTAAAAATAAAATAAAAATCCTTCCAAAGTAATCCAAGTGGAGTTTGAAAGATACCTGATGCACACGAAATGTGAACCGAACACCGTGAACAATGAGATGGTCTTCCTCTAGGTTAACTTGTGATTGCAATCCTACCGAAATCCGCTTCAGATAACATTTTACGAGTTTTGTTGACCCTGCTTTAAGCTTCAAGCGAAGAAACATTAATGTCACTATGATCATTTGGCCTTCAGCTTTATAAAGAGCCATAGTTCAATTAGCTACTCATGAAGCCTAGTAGCCTACTGACCTGGGGCTGCCCCGCAAATAATTTGTTCTATAGAATTCTTAAGCTTAATGTTTCTATGCCTACCACATATAGGGGTTTGATGCATTGCATACATTGCATCATATATCTTTCATTTAGATTACTTTTATATCAATAAATGCTACTAAGGTATGTGTTTAGTCTTATTTACAGAATACAGGGACCTGAATGCAAATTACCCACATTCCGAGCATAAACGCGTGCAAAAGACTCATTTCTATCATAAAGACCAAGTTCAAGCTTATCGGGTTTTAAATGGAAATGTATCCAAACATAAAAGCATTCAAGACCTAATCACAAAAAGAACAAGGACTTGAGCACAAAAGTAGTTGGGGACTTAATTGCAAAAAGTCAAGGACCTAATTGCAAATCACGAATAGCTTTTATTATTATGGAGAAAATCTAAAGAAAAATCAATGTGAATCTCCATATATATAAAGGAATTAATCCGGAGCTCAAAAGAATGGAAAGAATCAATCCAGACGCGCAAAGGATGATCAAATCATACCATAAACACACAGGAAAAATCTGGATCGAATCCGAGCAAAAAAGGTGGCGATTCCGCCGCACCTCATGTACAAATTGCGGCGATTTAGCCGCACAAAAGTCGATCCGTGTGCTCAAATTTTTACCAATGCTGTATTGACGCGTGTACGTTCCATTTATATATTGGGATCCCTTGTATCGGCTATAAATAGCCCCGAGAATGATGTTAGAAGAGTCATTGGCCTTAGACCTAGTTTTTAATTGTTGTTTTTATTTGTAGTCTTTTCTTTGAGTAATAAAATTCTGTCTTTTGTTTCTTGTTTTTACTTTTCTTTTGTAATGCCTCTAGGACCCTTTCTTCCTCCCTCTATGAGTTTCTAACTCTTTCCAAAGGGTGGAGGTGACGGATTAGGGTGAAGAGAAGATGAATGAATATTATTATTTTAAGTTCGTGATTAGTATATTTTGATTACTTGAGTTTATGTTAAATCATTTATCATGTAATGCTTCGTAACTAACATGATTTATTATAAGTTTCTGAATTCTCTAATCTAAACCCTAAATCTAAACCTTCACCCAACGGAATTCACTTCTTTGTTCTTGTTTTAATTTTAAGTGTTCTTGTTTCTTGCTTTAGATAATTAAAACCCAAAAATCTCAAAACTCAATCTATTCTTCTCTCATTCTTTCCCCCAATCGAAATCACACTAATAACAAATCTCTCCCTCCTTGTGTTCGACCCGTATTTGTCACGTCTTCATTGACGCCGTGCACTTGCGGTATAAATTTTAATTTACATCAGGGTTTCTGTAGTACTAACTCATCCATAAAACTCCCAATAGTTTTTTTTTCTTATTTGGGCAATAAGATACCGGTTTATTTAGGGCCGTAGGGTTGCCAATAATGTGTATATCTTGTTCACTTGCAATGTATAGTGGTAATATACAACTTGTGGGCAAAAAAAAAAAACAACACTTACATGTCTATGTTGGATCGGTTGTGTTCGATCTAAACGATGTTGGGCACCTCAGGTTACTCTGGGAAATTTTCCGAGAATTAGATAACCTAGTTACCGAGGTGACTTTGGTCTGGATTCTTCTTTTGTATTTTGGCACAGGAACATATCACTCATTTGTGTCTCCATTTACATTAACACAAAACATAACGAATCTTATCAACTTCCTATACACGTGAAAATTTTAAAACACGAAATTATATTATATGAATTTTTTTCATGTCATGGTATTCATCATGTCAACATTTAACTGCCCCTATTACAATCAGTAAAGTATTCTCCGTGACAAGAGTAGGACCAGCCATATGTGTATTAACACTAATTTCAACATACCTTAGCTATCATTCCATTATCGAGCATCCATTCACAGGGAATCTGAAAGTCCTTATACCTCCTGCCGGTACTGTCCCTTACCCTCTCGAGACCATGAACACTTCGTTCTATTCTGTATATATATGATGACAAACAACACAATACAATTACAAAATGCACATTAATTATACTCCCAAAAGCTTTGAATTAATTCGCTTACTTGTCTTGCAAAATTTGAATCTGTTTCAGCGCGCAGGATGTTGGTTGGCACAGATCATCGCGAAATGATGAGACCTCGGATTCAAGATTTCTTAGATCCCTGTATCCAAAAGCAGCTTCTCGCATTGCATCTGCCTTCTTTTCCGGCCAATTTGGGAAGTGTCTCAAAACTGCCCTTTCGTCAACCAAGTAAGAAAGTTCCTCGTCGAGCCACTTTACAAAAGCTTCTACATCATTGATATCACCATATGCACCATTCTCAACTTCTTTCGCTAACATGTTGATGAACTCACCTTGAGTTTCTACGTCAGATTTTATCTGCCACAATCAATTCAAGTGAATCATAAGCTAAGAGTATAATAATTAGTATGTTTTCATGATGGTATTTAAAGGCATATTGTCAACTTACGGCCAAGAGATAACTCGATCGGTTCTCAATCTCGCCAATCATCTCACGGGTGTTTACAACAGCCATAGCTCCTGAAAGGGTTGTTTTACTGAACCTTGTATCCCTTTTTGTAAGTGTTTGGTATAATTCTACAACTTCCGGTGCTCTTCGAACCATATTGCTCCTAGAGCTCTGCATTAATTTTCGTGGTGGTGGGGGTGGTGGTGGCGGTGGAGACACTTTATTTCCATTTGAAGATGGTACGGTTTCTGGAAGATTAGTGATTGGCCTTGGAGGTGGCTTTGGAATTCGTGGAGCCCTTTGCTTAGCCAAGATATTGTTGGAGAAAAATCCTTTAGAGAGAGAGGTGTTGTTGTTCACTGCTTCCACTGAAAAATCCTTTAGAGTTGCTTGCTTATCCCCGGACGTAATGTTGCTGACAATTGATGGCTGAAACTTCTTTTGTGCTGATGCCGCCGACTTCTTTCCCGGAAATTGTGCTCTTAGCGATGCAACCTGTCCATTCATAACAGCAAGCTCTTGTTTCAGCCTTCTGTTTTCCTTGTCTAGGTATTGGTTCCTCTGGAGACAAGCCTCGAGCTTGTTTCTGAGGACTGCAATACATTCATCTTCCATTGGCATCATAACTACACAACGTTTTAATCTGCTCAAGTATGTATGCTCTAATTCCTACTGCAAAGTAAATTTGATCTACAAATGGTATAGATAGATTAAAAAGCAAGCTTTTTGCTTGTTGCTTACTCTCTTCTAGCTCTTCCTTTTATGGTGGATTGAAGTCAAAAATTATGGTGGACAAGTACTTTGTACCCTCAGTTATAAAATTCATCACTTCAATACCATTTATTGAGGTTAAATATTACATTTATAATTTAATTTAACCTATAACTAAAGTATCGAATTAGTGGTTTTTATAATTTAGAGTATGAATCTGTTTTTTTACCATCAGCTGAGACTACCAACAAGTTAATTTGATCTTATTTTTTAATTGACAATGGTTAAAGTAACACATAAGAATTAACCTTGATTTTACCATTTGTAGATTTGATGATGAAACTTCAGTGAGGACACACTTGAAATATTAAGGAAACAATGACATTTTGCTATAACCCGTCACATCACGTGATTAAATACTTCCCCCGTAGTTAGGTGAAATTATCGCATGATTAATTACTTTCCCAGTAGTTAAGTGAAATTTGACACAAAGCTTGATTTGTTGAAGTTGCTCTCTCAACTAGTAATGCTATTAACACCTCAACAGAAGGGCTAGTCAAACGACCAGAGATGCTTACCTTTACCTTTTCCCTGTCACTCACCTTCTATCTATAACCCTTTAACTTACTCTACCTTTTCATTATATGTTTAATGTAGATTTTATTTTTTATCTGAAATATGGCACATATACTTTATGATTTTCTATTTGCTCCATGTCAAGATGTTTCACAAAATATTACCACTTCCGACAATTATTTCAATGTTGCAGCGAGAATACAAAAATGGGGATGCAAAAATGATATGTTTGTAACGAAAAACTTTTCACAGATGCTTCAGTGAGAAAAATACATGAGGGATGCAATAATGGCCAGATAGGGAGAGAATTAATTAACTATGGATGCTCCTTCTTCTAAGGCAACCCAGATGATTCTTTATATAAAAAGTAGATTGATGAAAGTGATGCTTGATTTCGTAGTCGATTCTGTGTAAGTGACATTTTGCCATAACACTAAAGTTCTGAAGATTGTCAGTTTATCCTCTCATTTTTAGGTTACTTCCTTTGGTAATTGTTGGTGGTGTCCACAAATGTAAGTTGGTTAATCCATCCTCATTGCAACAACCAGGAAGCAAATTGAGCATAGGTGGAAAGCACTAATTTCTGAATAGATTTTTTACTTCTTTTTTCTCAGCATTTGAGTCATATTCACATTAACGCTATTTAAGTTGAAATATTGTAATAATTCTTGCTTTTGATATTTGCCATTAAAATTATCACGCTTTCGCAATTTTAGGGCAGTTAAAAACAAATTGTTGAAGCTAACAAATACGCCTAACGATGAAATTGGAAAGGGGCACTAGCAAAAATTAACGCAAGAACAAACGTAAGTCAAGACTTAGTAAGAACATATTAGTGGTTAGAACATGAAATTGGAAAGGGGCAGTAGCACAAACGCAAGAAGAAACGTAAGTCAAGACTTGAGATTTTTTTAATTAAGCCAACCTTACTAATACGGACGATTAGGTACGAGTAGAAATAAACTGTAGTCTTGACTTGTCGATGCGAACTCACGTAAACACTTTTAAGGTCACCTAGTTGGAAAGTCAAAAGATAAATTTGGAGTTAGAACATGAAACTAGATAGCGGATGCACTTGCGTAAGAGTTGGATTGAACTTGAGAAGAGATTGCAGTACACACTTTTTGTTTTTACAAAATTAGGACAGCTACAGGAGTCATGAATGTTGGGCACGAATGTAACAGAAATTCTAGTCATGATTTCTCGAAGCCTGTATACATGAACTCTACTAAAGTCTCTAACTGGAAGTTTGAAACGTTGGAAAATAAAATTGGAACAAGAAAATGGAAAGGGAATAATACACTCCAGCATAAGTGTTGAA
Organism: Triglochin maritima; assembly: GCA_963682175.1. Lineage (NCBI taxonomy): Eukaryota > Viridiplantae > Streptophyta > Magnoliopsida > Alismatales > Juncaginaceae > Triglochin > Triglochin maritima. The sequence continues at coordinate 2,236,957 of OY821774.1, forward strand.
CTGGATTTCAGACATATGGGAGTCAACACGTTATTTTAAAAAGTTTAGAACCCCCAAGAAAGTCATGATTGCATGTTAGGCACACCACACAAGTAGAACAAAAATCTCAGCTATGATGTGTCGGGACTCCGGGTGAATTGACAAAAACTCCACTAAAGTAACCCAATAAGAAAGAATAGACGTGTAATAGAATATGTGAACCCTAGAATATGGATAATGGAACGTTAGAGAATCGCAGACACATGTGAGTCAAGGCTGAATACGGATGACTTTCAAAATTTTAAGAACGTGACCTGGAAAGGAACACACACTAGCGTAAGTTTGACTGCTTAGTGATTTAATATAAAACAGTAGTTTTTGTAGTAGTTTGTATAATGTAATGGGCTTAATGGGTCATACTAGAAAAGACCCACGTATGTTGTAACTGGACTCATGAATATGGATGAAAAATACATCTACTCATTCTCTATCAACCAACAAAAGAAAGAATTAGAGTTTATTGCAATAGTCTCCGATCTCTCTTGGTTTTTTCATTTAATTCTATTGTTAATGCATTCAATTGAATGTTTTTTTTCCCACCGAAAACGTAACCACGTAAGAGTCAAACCAGTCAAACTATGACCTCCAAATTTATGATGCCACGGATGACGCAATGCCGCTAGTCTCCCTCCAACATTGCATCACGCTATGGTTTTTGACACTAAAATATTTGATACTAATCAATATTAAACACGCTTAAAAATAGTTATATTGCATTCTACAGAGATCAAAACGTGTTGAACGTCTTAGGTAAAACACATGGACTATGGACGGACGACCCATAATACTCCTCCTGTAGTCCATGACTCCACGGACCATACTATTGTTGGAATTTGGTTTATAATTGTTAATACAGGAAAACAGGGAGAAACGGTCGACCGGAACTTAAGTCACGGTCGAGCGATTTACTCCAGGAGCCTGGAGGCTCGGAACAGATCGAGGAACGGTCGACCGGTTCGGGGAATTCGGTCGACCGAAAACGGCCAGTAGATTTGAAGCTCGGATCTTTTGAAGATCCGGTCGACCGGTGCTGGGCACGCGGTCGACCGAAACGTGACAGTAGATACAAGACGAATTTCAAGCACAACAATCGGTCGACCGGTGTTGGACACGCGGTCGACTGAATTCGTCCAGTAGCTTTTCAGCAGTGCAGAACGGTCGACCGGTGTTGGACACGCGGTCGACCGAAATTGTCCAGGAGCTTCGAGCGTTGTTCAGCAGCGCGGAACGGTCGACCAGATATGGGCGAGCGTTCGACCGAACGATGGCAGTTACGCGAACTAACCGAAGTTCGATCGACCGATGGGACATTCCGGTCGACCGTTTTCAGTCAGTTATGCACGATCTGAATTATTCTTTGTACGATTTTAGCCTATTATAAATAGGATTTTCGCCCTAATCTTGTAAAAAACACACAATCTTTATTTCCTTGAGAGAGATTAGGCTAGAGAGAGATCTAGAGTGCTTTGGGAGACGCATTGCTTCCAAATTGTGTAATCTCGGAGACTTCTCTTGTTGGAGAAGAGCTTCAAGGAAAGGAAATCCACTGGAGACCCCCCCCAAGGACGTAGGCATCTTGCCGAACCTTGTAAAATCGCGTGTGTCGTGGTTTGCTTCAGGTGTGTTGATTGATTGCTTGTTATTTCCATCTTAATCGTGTTTACTTGTTGCATTGAGTTTGGGAGAGGGTCAGAAGTTATAGTTTCCGTATTCAATATTTGATTTTCGTGGTGCGTGTAATCCGTGTCGAGTTAGTGCATCGTAGATCCCCCTCCCAACAGCTGGTATCAGAGCTTTGGTTGCACTTTCGATGGCGGAAGAAGCGCGGAATTTTCGGGTGGAGAAATTCACCGAAAAAGGGAACTTCTCAACATGGCAACGGAGGGTTCGTGCGTTGATGTCTCAGACGGACGGGCTATTGCTGACGTTGGATCGGATTGAGAAGAAGCCGTCGAAGATGATCGACGAAAAGTGGGAGAGTCTGAATCTCCGGGCTATAGGAATCATCGAGTTGTGCCTCTCGGATGATTTGCTTTTCGAGGAATCGGCGAAGACCGCAGCAGAATATTGGAAACTTCTGGAGGAGAGGTTCATGAAGAAGAACCTTAGCAACAAGTTGAATCTGAAGCGTCAGCTGTACATGCTTCGGATGAAGGAGAACACACCGTTCATTGAGCATCTCTCGGTGTTCAATAAGTTGATAGCTGATATGACTCAGCTTGAGGACAAGATGGAGGATGTAGACAAGGCAATGTTGTTATTGACGTCGCTGCCGGACTCGTATGAGAACTTGGTGAATACGATCATATATGGCAAGGATTCGTTGGTGTTGGAGGAGGTCAATGGCACGCTAATCTCCTACGATGCAAGGAGGAATTCTGGTAGTAACTCTTTCGAGAAGGGTGAAGGATTGATCGCAGCACCGGAAAGGGGCAGGACGGGTAACAAAGGAAGAAGCAACGGAAGGGGCCGGTCCAAATCAAAGGGGAGATCCTTTGAATGTTTTTTCTATAAGAAGGTTGGTCACATGAAGCGTGACTGCAGAGCCTTCAAGAAGTTGCTGCAGAAAGGGAAAGACGGGTACAATTCCGCCAGTGTGGTGGAGGAGAAGAACGAAGTCGACATTCTAACGGTATGCGCTGCAGGTAGTGACAAATCATCATCTGGATGGATTTTGGATACAGGAGCATCATTTCACATGTGCCCGGATAAGGAGTGGTTCACATCCTATGAGCCACTGAAAGAAGGGATCGTTGTTATGGGCAACGATGCGCCGTGCACTACCGTCGGTATTGGTTCCGTACAGTTTAAGATGTTCGATGGGTGCATTCGAACGCTGACGGGTGTGCGTCACGTACCGGAGTTGAAGAAGAATCTGATTTCTCTAGGAGAGCTTGATACTCTCGGGTGGAGATGGTCCGGCGAAAGATTAAGGTCACTCATGGGGCGATGACAGTGATAAAGGGAACCAAGGTGGGCAACTTGTATTGGATGCTCGGGAATGCAGTAGCAGGAAAAGGTGCAGCAAATGTTGCACAAGACGAAGACAGCACCGTACTTTGGCATATGAGGCTTGGTCATATGTCGGAAAAGGGTTTGTGTGAGCTACACAAACAGGGACTGCTGAAGGGTGTTAAGAGCTGCAAATTGGATTTTTGCAAGTATTGTGTCTTCGGTAAACAGCACAGGATTCGATTCAAGACGGCTATCCACAAGACGAAGGAAATTCTGGAGTATGTGCACTCAGACGTCTGCGGACCGGCTCAGGTTCGGTCAAAAGGTGGAGCCGAATATTTCGTCACATTCATAGACGACTTCTTGAGGAAGGTATGGGTTTATTTTCTGAAAAATAAATTTGAAGTCCTTGATAAGTTTAAAGCATGGAAGGCCCAAGTAGAGAAAAGTACAGGAAAATTTGTTAAGTACTTATAGACAGATAATGGAGGTGAGTACACCTCAAGGGAGTTTGCAAGTTTCTGTGAGAAAGAAGGCGTCACGAGGCATTTCACTACACCGCGGAGTCCGGAACAAAACGGCGTAGCTGAAAGGATGAACAAGACACTATGTGAACGGGCAAGGAGCATGAGGCTTCATGCAAATCTGTCGAAGGATTTTTGGGCGGAAGCTTTAGATCTTGCATGTTACTTAGTAAATATCTCACCGTCATCGGCACTTGAATTAAAGATGCCTCAGGAAGTGTGGACGGGTGAGCTATTTGATTACTCGAGGGTTAGGATATTTGGATGCAAAGCCTATGCGTTGGTCGATGAGACACAACGGTCGAAGCTGGATTCGAAATCAAAGGAGTGTATATTCCTTGGTTACGATAGGGCAGTGAAAGGATATAAGCTTTGGGATCCGGTGAGCAAGAAGGTACTCCTACGGAGTAATGTGGTCTTTGATGAGACAAGTTTGCTCAAGGGCCTTGAGGAGAAAGAGCAGCAAGAGGTTCTCATGCAGGATGACGAAACTGAAGTTGGGGTCACGACTTCAAGGGAAGAATCGAATCAAGAAGTTCAGCAGGAAACAATTGACTCACAAGTAGAGGAGGAAGCTAAGCAAGAGAGTATTGCTCAAGGAAGACAGAGGAGGATCACAAAGGCACCGGTGAGGTATGGTCACGATGATGCTAGTATTGCGTTTGCACTTGTTACCAAATGTGGGGACCCTTGCACATTCGAAGAAGCTATTGAGCAGGAGGACAGGAAAAAGTGGATGGTGGCCATGACCGAAGAGATGAAATCTCTTCATAAGAATCAAACTTGGGAGTTAACGGAGCTTCCCAAGGGAAAGCGCGCGATTGGGTGCAAGTGGATCTTCAGGAAGAAGGTGTAGGATTTCATGTTTAATTATACATATATATTTTCGAATTTTTTTATGTACAATAAGGATCAATTACAATTTTCTTTGATTTATTTCATGCATGCATCGGTTTGTTTTAACATCTAGTTTCAAAACTCTATTAAAACAAACAAGGGCTCCGAAATTCATACCTAGAAGTTCTTAAAAACTTCTTGAAGATTCGGAGACGTTGGGGATGCTTCTCGCCGCGCCGGATGCCTCCGAGTGTTCACTGAAACCCTAAACAAGGTTGGAGAGAAAGGAGCTAGCCAATCGATCTCCAAACAAGCTTAGAATCTAGCTACAAACCCCTTCCTTAGCCTCTGAGATTTCTCCTTCCAAAGGCTTAGAAAACTAAGAGAATTTTCGTGGGTTTTAGTAGTGAATTAGGAGAGAAAATAATTTCTGAATTGTGTAACACAATTATGGAGAATAAGGACCTATTTATAGGTTCCAATCTTACTCTTAATCATGGCTATTCTTAAGCCACAGTTTTATGACAATTTCTCTCACAAACTAATTCCATAATGCATTATATGCACCCACAAAACATTTGACCAAATTTAGAGCTAATCCAACCATCGATCAAATTAATCTCTTAATAATCAAAGGCAGAAAATCGACCGTTGTTCGGTTTACCGAGTCCCACTCGGTTAACCGAATTTGTCACGATCGTTTAACCGAGTACGTGACGGATGACCGAATCTTAAGGAGAAAAATTCTCCTTAACCGATCAGACTAATTCTCGTCCAAGACCGAGTGATATTCGGTTAACCGAAAATATCGGAACTTGACATTGTTTGGTCGACCGTTTCTGGTTCGGTACACCGTACCAAAGTTTCAGGCACTTTGGTCAAGTTCGGTCAATCAATTACGATTATCCGTTCCACGTTCAGTTGACCGATCCATAGATCCTTCGGTCGACCGAACCATAACGGATTACCGAACTTCTACCCGATTTTGCCTATTTCAAATTTTGGATTTATTTCCAACAAAATTTGAACTTAAGGGGGTTTTAGCAAATTCACAACTTATGCAATGTATTATCCTATGCAACAATAAATTATTGCACCCCATAATATATGCATCTCATATGAATTTATCATGACTCTAATTATGTTTATATACAACATAATTGATTTTACTTGTTCACCACATGTGTCATATTTTCTATGAGAAACCCGACACATCATATGAACCAAAAATCAAGCTTCTTGTTTCACGGTTTTTGCGGTGTGACCTATGGGAGGATCTAAACTAAGTTGGCAGTGATATTAAGAGCTTAATATCACAAGCTATAAGCGGTATCTAGCTACACATTATAGCTCCCAATTAGTTAGATGTCTTAATTCCACTCTAACCAAAACCCGATCCATTTAGTGATGGAGTGCACCACTTGTGTCCGTCCCTTGCCTCATGATATTAAGAATACACACAAAGTAGTATTGTGTCATCTTTGTATTAGTATTCATTTCTTGATCTCTTTAAGCTAGTTATAAATATGTGACTTAACTCAAATCACATTGTGCACATTATAACTTTGCTTTATCAAGGGGCCCACTAATATCATCACTCAATTAAGAGGGGCAATGATAATCTTTTGACTAACTATCTTCTTCAACGAAAGTTATACTTAACCAACCAATGTCTTTACACTACACTGATCGATAGTTCAAGACACTGATCTAATTAAGTATTCCTTAAGTGATCAGATATAAGTCTCATATCAAAGGACCAAAGACACAGTAAAATATTAATGACACAGAAACACATTTCTATAATATTTTACTTATTAGGTCTATTCAGTATACAAAAGTAATATTTTCCTCTTTTGCATACCCGTGTTGTCACTCACTTGTAGAGCTACAATGATCTATGACCAACACGACAATCTTAACTCGGTAATTAATGTTCCATGTTAATTACCATGATTGCGAATATCTTTTGTTTTATGTAAACCAATATCTTTTAGAGCTCTACGGTTAAGGACCAAGAACCTCTTCCTTAACACTTCTAAAAGACGAATAACATAAACAAGGAACAAAATGATTTCTCATTCAATTCATAATAATTGACATTTAAAAGTAAAACTTTTAGAACACATTCCCTTCAGAAGGAAGGGTCATCTCCTATGGAGGAGATAAAGTATAAAGCAAGGTTGGTGGCAAAAGGATATGCTCAGAAGGAAGGGGTCGATTACAACGAGATATTCTCACCCGTTGTAAAGCATACCTCTATTAGAGTGTTGCTAGCTATGGTAGCTATGGACAACATGGAGTTAGAGCAAATGGACGTGAAGACAGCTTTTCTTCACGGGCACATAGAGGAAGCGATCTATATGAAGCAGCCGGATGGGTTCATCGCACGAGGCAAGGAAGGACAAGTATGCAAGCTGAAGAAGTCCCTCTATGGACTTAAGCAATCGCCAAGGTAGTGGTACAAAAGGTTCGATTTATTTATGATTAATAATGGTTTTGTACGTTGCGATTATGATAGTTGTGTATACTTGCGGAGTCTTGGAGACGGTACACACGTGTTCTTGCTTTTGTATGTGGATGACATGTTGATCGCGGCTAAGGAGATGAAGCATATAGATGATCTCAAACTGAAGCTTCACGAGGAGTTTGAGATGAAAGACCTCGGGAGTGCAAAGAAGATACTCGGTATGGAGATCTCCAGGGATACCGAGAGAGGTGAAATTCTGCTCACTCAAAGGAGTTATATCCGGAAGATACTCGAGAGGTACAATCTCGAGAATGCCAAGCAGGTGGCCACACCTATTAGTGCTCACTTCAAGCTCTCGTTGAAGTGCAGCCCCTCAACTGAAAAAGAAAGGAGAGATATGGAGAGAGTTCCATATGTTAGTGCAGTCGGATCCGTTATGTATGCTATGATCTGCACTAGGCCAGACATTTCACACGCAGTTAGCCTCGTGAGTCGTTATATGGCTAACCCAGGAAAAGAGCATTGGGAAGCGTTGAAGTGGCTGTTGAGGTACCTGAAGGGAACCATAGATGTTAGCTTGAAGTTCACCAAAGATGGAGCACAAAGGCAGGTGGAGGGGTACGTTGATTCAGATTATGCTGGAGATTTGGATAAGCGGAGGTCCACAACAGGGTACGTGTTCACTTTGGGTGGAGGTCCAATGAGTTGGAGATCGGTTCTTCAACATACCACCGCATTGTCTACGACGGAAGCGGAGTACATGGCTGTTGTCGATGCCGGGAAAGAAGCTATATGGTTGAAGAGTTTGGTTAGCTCTTTGGGGATGGAACAAGAAGTGACCAAATTGCATTGCGATAGTCAAAGTGCAATTTATCTAGCCAAAGATCAGACGTTCCATTCAAGGACCAAACATATTGAAGTAAGGTACCACAGGATCCGGGAGTGGATCGAAGAAGGGCAGGTTGTTCTCCAGAAAATCGACACAAGTGAGAATCCTGCAGATATGATGACTAAGGTCGTCAATCGGGAGAAGTTCGAGTTGTGCTCGAAGCTTCTCAATGTCCTCAGAAATTGAGAAGGAGAAGCGCTCCGGGGGGTAGCGCTAAAGGTGCTTCTAGGAAGCACAAAGGATGCGGAGGCAAAGAAGGCTAAGGTAACAATTCTAAACCAAGGTGGAGATTGTTGGAATTTGGTTTATAATTGTTAATACAGGAAAACAGGGAGAAACGGTCGACCGGAACTTAAGTCACGGTCGACCGATTTACTCCAGGAGCCTAGACGCTCGGAACAGATCGAGGAACGGTCGACCGGTTCGGGGAATTCGGTCGACCGAAAACGGCCAGTAGATTTGAAGCTCGGATCTTTTGAAGATCCGGTCGACCGGTGCTGGGCACGCGGTCGACCGAAACGTGACAGTAGATACGAGACGAAATTCAAGCACAACAATCGGTCGACCGGTGTTGGACACGCGGTCGACCGAATTCGTCCAGTAGCTTTTCAGCAGTGCAGAACGGTCGACCGGTGTTGGACACGCGGTCGACCGAAATTGTCCAGGAGCTTCGAGCGTTGTTCAGCAGCGCGGAACGGTCGACCGGATATGGGCGAGCGGTCGACCGAACGATGGCAGTTACGCGAACTAACCGAAGTTCGGTCGACCGATGGGACATTCCGGTCGACCGTTTTCAGTCAGTTATGCACGATCTGAATTATTCTTTGTACGATTTTAGCCTATTATAAATAGGATTTTCGTCATAATCTTGTAAAAAAAACACAATCTTTATTTCCTTGAGAGAGATTAGGCTAGAGAGAGATGTAGAGTGCTTTGGGAGACGCATTGCTTCCAAATTGTGTAATCTCGGAGACTTCTCTTGTTGGAGAAGAGCTTCAAGGAAAGGAAATCCGCAGGAGACCCCCCCAAGGTCGTAGGCATCTTGCCGAACCTTGTAAAATCGCGTGTGTCGTGGTTTGCTTCAGGTGTGTTGATTGATTGCTTGTTATTTCCATCTTAATCGTGTTTACTTGTTGCATTGAGTTTGGGAGAGGGTCAGAAGATATAGTTTCCACATTCAATATTTGTTTTTCGTGGTACGTGTAATCCGTGTCGAGTTAGTACATCGTAGATCCCCTCCCAACAACTATTTGCAAGCAAGTGATGCACTCAGTTTCAAAAGTTAGTTAAATATATACAAATGTAAATACTCTCGTGTATTATTAACAACTTACTTACAAAAGTTACTTGATTGGACGACCAATTTCTCGTGTTTGACTTTTAAATTGAGTTGAAAAATGACTAACCAACATTAAATATGATAGTTAAGTGGCGAATCCGCTTAACGGCAAGGGTAAGAAATTACTTATCTCTTAATAAGAAATTTCTCTAACCAGCATAAGATTTATGCCCTGTAATTATATATTTGTATATACATTTGCGCTTACGTCTACTATTTGTCTGTTGGCAGAAAATGCATGTCATCCTTAAATTTAAAAGGTATATATGTTGTATCAACTAGACTCACCTTAAGTTCTTGTAACTTAGAAAACGTCATTATTAATATATTTCGCTTTTAAGTTGACAATATAATTATTTTCTCCCACCCATCATCACATTGGTCTTGGGATTCACCAGAAGCCATAATCCTTAAATTTAGTGGGTTTGACCTATACTGTATTGACTAAACATAGTTATATATGGTTTTTACATTAGATGTGTTAAAAGTTATATCATGTATTATTCATATACTATATTGCGACTTTGTGTGCGCCAATCATGTTCCGGAATTGTAGCGGAACGTTAGATCCAATCCCACCCACCGTGTTCGAGGAAGATGCGCATTTACTTGTTTAGGTTCAAATTAATCCTTGTGAGATACAAATGGCGGCAGCAGTAGTATATATGATCGTTCTAAAACTGTGTAATATCGCATCTTGGGAGATATGCAGTTTGTTTAGACTTGAGAGTTTGCAGTCCGAACCTGGACACTTTCCCCATTCACATGTGTTCTTGTATATTTTTATACAAGTGTGTTTTGTTTGGAGATTAAAGTTGCACATTTGCGGAATATTCTTGTACGGATTCCTGTCGAAACTAAGAGGTCCCATCTCAACTTGTTCTTATCACCGTTCCCCACACCAGTCCAAACAAAGAGGTCCGATCGAGTATTATAAAGTTACGATATCTCTTTTGGTACGTTAAATATGGCACATGGATCTGAAAAGATTCCTCTAGCTCGGCCTGGTGGACTGTGTAGTCTAATACCGTCGCCTCGCTTTTGGACACTTGGACTTGTGTCGCAGACAAATACAACTTGGCCACTACTTTGATTTTAATTTTTTACTCCGGGTGGCTTTGTTCCACTTGTGCCTAACAATTAAGTTTGTTTGCTGTGTTAAGAGGACACGTCTAGTAAACTCTTTTTAAGTTTTATTTCATAGTTTTTTACAACCCGTGCTAATTAAGTTCGATTTCCATATCAGAATGACACGTCTCGTAAACTCTTTTTGTCTGGCTTCCACTTTCGATTTCAAACTTCTAATAGCATTTTTTGTGGAGCATGATAAAATAAGTTCTTGATTTACGCAAAAATATATTGGGGAACGAGGATGTTTAAAATTGAGGTATCGTATTGGACAAATTAATAATCACGTATATTTCATGTAGGGTTCCAAAACTGAAGATTAAATACGACATTGTTACACCCTCATCTTTCTGTCAAATTAATTTATTAGAGGTAACTTAGATCTGAACGATGAAATTTAATTCTTGCTTGAAGATGTTATCAGCAAAGGTACATTATATCAGATCGAACAATGTATGTGAGATCGACCAAGTTAAAAGATGTTAACTTAATTTGTCAAAATTAGAAGGTATAGAATCTAAAACCAAAGCCTTATAAAATTGAAGTTGAAACGCATCCTATGGTTTGGAAATGTGTTAAGAGGAAAACTCAAGTCATGATGTCTCAATTCTCACATGCATGCAGTGACTCTCAGGTCGACCATATAATATATTTCAACGAAATCTAAATTCAAATCATATCTCTCACATAGGTGGGTGTTTGTGTGTTATTTCGTGAAGTTTAAACTCTCATTCTTTCATCGCAACTGTTACAATTTAATACAAAAGTAAATTGATGAGTACTATAACGAAAAAACTAAAGTCATGACATGTCAGATAAGATATTGATTAGTGTTTGTTAGAATCGTTCCCATTCATTAACTATAGCCAGGTCTTCACATGCTTTGCTAAAAAATCACATGAAGTTTCTAAGCTCACACTTGAGAAGTGACGGAATACCCATTTACTACTGTTGATTGTGCCCAATCAATAACACAGCCCTTTCCCAAGCCAACCGTTTTCATTCTAACCAATACCGCAAAAGCAGTTTTCTTGCCGACAGCTTCAATGGAGCAAGAGACATCTACGGGCGTGCTTACATTTGGATGCCTAATCGCTGCAAAAAATACCATTACATTTTAATTTACATAAATTTATCACTATTTAATAAGTTTATCAAGAGTTTGTTTAATTGGATAACTCATACCATGTGTTTTTTGTTGTTGTTGAAGAAAATCGTATTATCTAGGAAATTCTCTTTTCAATTTTATGAGGATGTTTGGAACTTTGGATTAACTTAAATATTGCATTATGAATCTTTTATTTATTTTTTACTGAAAATGTGTTTTTCAAAGAAAAGTCTCTTTTTTTTCTTCACAAGTGTGCCTTATACAGTTATACCTTCTACGAAAAGTACGTATTTTAGTCAAGCATATAAATACATATGATAATCATTTAGATTCGATGTCAACTTAAAAAACGCATTTTCGAAACTAAAATTTCAAAATATTTAATTTACCCAAACAAGACCTAAGACTAAGATGGAAACCATGATGTCCATTTGGAATCATATGAAACATTTTCACAGGAATACCAAAAATAGAAAGACCCACAATTAAAACCCAAGACCGGTCCGCCGTGGTTTCATGCAACCAAACCCAGACACGTCCACAAACTCCAATCCCACCTCCATCTCCTCCCTCCACCTATATAAACCACCCTTCACACCGTCTCACCTCAAACACTCTCCACCACCACCAATGGACACCCAACTAGGCTCGATCGAAACCACCAAACCCGCCCCAAACGGGGTCGGAACCCTCCCCAACCACCTCTGCACGGCCCTCACCCCCTCCGCCTCCATCGCCTCCTGCGACGCAACCCTCGGCCGCCACCTCGCCCGCCGCCTCGTCCAGGTCGGCGTCAACGACGTCTTCACCGTCCCTGGAGACTTCAACCTCACTCTCCTCGACCACCTCATCGCCGAGCCCGGGCTCACCAACGTCGGCTGCTGCAACGAGCTCAACGCCGGCTACGCCGCCGACGGCTACGCGAGGTCCCGCGGCGTGGGGGCGTGTGTTGTCACGTTTACGGTTGGCGGGTTGAGTGTGCTTAATGCGATTGCTGGGGCGTATAGTGAGAACTTGCCGGTTATTTGTATTGTTGGAGGGCCCAACTCAAATGATCATGGGACTAATAGGATTCTTCATCATACTATTGGCTTGCCTGATTTCAGTCAGGAGCTTAGGTGCTTCCAGACTGTCACTTGTTATCAGGTATGTCTTTGATTTCATTTGATTTGGTTTGGTTTGGTTTTCAGACCCAACTTCAGAATTTGGCATTTCAAATGTGTTCTTTATTATTATTATTATTATTATTATTATTATGTGTTGAAAGATTGAAATCCGATTCCATTTATTTCAGATCATCGTTTTATAACTCAACAAATTATATGCATCGTAAGCGTCTTATGTCTGTCTACTGAAGGTGTGAAGACATAGAAGTTTGATTCGTTACATATTCCTATTGTTGGTTGTTTTCTAGTCGAGTAACGAAGAAAGAAAGACATTCATCAAATAAAAATGGAAATTAAATTGGTTTGTTTTGTTTTGTTTGATTTGTTATTTTGCGAATTAGTTCGATTTGGGCTATAAAAATCCCTTGATCTTTACTTAATCGATGCACTTCGGACCGTGATTTTGAGTTTAAATCAGTTGAGGCTTATATGGTTGATCTGTTTTGGTTCAGGCTGTTGTGAACAACTTGGAGGACGCACATGAACAGATCGACACCGCGATCTCTACCGCCATAAGGGAGAGCAAACCGGTGTACATAAGTGTAGGATGCAATCTCCCCGCCATTCCCCATCCCACCTTCAGCAGAGAGCCCGTTCCATTCTTCCTTTCTCCCAAGTAATTATCAAACACTAATCGTTTTCACAAATCCGTTTGCTACCCATTTAAGAACTCATTGTTTGGAACATGTTCCATTCAAAATTTATTTTAAATTCTATGCACTTAAAAGTCTTATTGGAAACGTGTTTTATACAATTTCAGGCTAAGCAACAAGATGGGTCTTGAAGCGGCAGTGGAGGCCACAGCCGAATTCCTCAACAAAGCTGTGAAGCCCGTTATGGTGGGCGGTCCCAAGATCCGAGTGGCCAAGGCAGGAAACGCCTTTGTGGAGCTCGCGGAAGCAAGTGGTTATGCTGTGGCAGTGATGCCATCCAGCAAAGGGCTAGTCCCTGAACACCTCGACCGCTTCATAGGCACCTACTGGGGTGCCGTGAGCACTTCATTCTGTGCCGAAATCGTTGAGTCAGCTGATGCCTACATATTTGCAGGGCCCATCTTTAACGACTACAGCTCCGTTGGGTACTCTCTTTTACTCAAGAAGGAGAAGGCCATTATTCTCCAGCCGGATCGGGTTGTCATTGGTAATGGCCCGGCATTCGGGTGTATTCTCATGAAGGATTTCCTACGGGCTTTGGCTAAAAGACTTAAGAAGAATACTACTGCTTATGAGAACTATAGGAGGATCTTTGTGCCTGATGGTCTTCCATTGGAGTGCAAGTCACAGGAGCCACTTAGAGTGAATGTTCTGTTTAAGCACATCCAGAATATGTTGTCGGGTGATACTGCTGTTATTGCTGAGACTGGTGACTCGTGGTTCAATTGCCAGAAGCTCAAGTTGCCTAGAGGGTGTGGGTAAGTTCAGAATTTCAAACAACAAGTCTCCATAGCTTCATTAGCTTTCTTGTTATTATCTGTATTCACATGGCTCATGTGAATTTTTATGTGATTTTCTGGTGATGCAGTTATGAGTTTCAGATGCAGTATGGCTCCATTGGGTGGTCTGTTGGCGCAACACTTGGTTACGCCCAGGCCGCCAAGGACAAGCGTGTGATCGCCTGCATTGGCGATGGAAGCTTCCAGGTTTGATACTACCACTACCACTTATTCTGTCATGTCGTCTTTAGTTCTCCATAGGTTGTTCAATTCTGTCACAGAAATTCTGATGTATCGTTCCACGGTTCATAATTGTTTTTCATAATTGACATGATTATGGGTACACATGTGAAGCCGCATCTTATTTAACTTAGCACTTGATTTACAATTTTAAACTTCTGTTCGGCTCTGCCCTACCGGAGTTGGACTCGAAATACAGTAAACAATGGTCTGGTCCATGGAATTGGGACAATTTATACTTACAATTATTACTTTAAATGGTAGTTGACTAGTTTTATATTCAATATAAGCTATATCCGTTGCCTGCTCATCTCACTTTTAAGAATCATTAGTTATAGCATATCATGATACGCAGGGGCGGTGTCAGGATTAAAAAGTCTTTTAAGGGGTTCGAGAACCTAGTATGATTTTACTAAATTACTTAATCTAGGTGGTATATACTAAATTACTTGAAATTCAAAATCCAAGGAGGTATTATCATAATTTACGAGACAAATCTAATTAATATTCATGGAAAGCTGTCACCCATGTGGCACCGTCACTGATGGATGATATGTCGACGAAGTGTCAGTGAAGCATAAATTGAAACAATGTTAGCGGCGGCACTTATCTCGATCAATACAAATTACAAGTGGCAGTGGCACGCTAAGCATTTCGACGTTTTCTCCTTCAGGTGACAGCTCAAGATGTGTCGACAATGTTACGATTCGGGCAAAACACCATAATCTTCCTCATCAACAACGGTGGATACACCATTGAAGTCGAGATCCACGATGGCCCCTACAACGTGATAAAGAACTGGAACTACACCGGGTTTGTTGACGCCATCCACAACGGGGAAGGCAAGTGCTGGACCACCAAAGTGATGTACGAGGAAGAGCTGAAGGAAGCCATCAAGAAAGCCACCGAAGAGAAGAAGGATTGCTTCTGCTTCATAGAGGTCATTTGCCACAAGGATGACACCAGCAAAGAGCTGTTGGAGTGGGGATCGAGAGTGTCCGCCGCCAACGGCCGACCCCCGAATCCACAGTAGAATCTTCACAATCGTGAATCGTCCGTCCGTTCATCTCTGTTTTGGTTTGCTATTGTAGTGTAGTCTCTTCTAAAATGTGTTACGTCTCGATTAGCGTCTGTACTTTCGTTTAATTAAGGTTGGTTGTAACAGTTAATGTTTGCTTTCGGCGATTAAAAAATGACTACCAAGTTTTAGTGATACCTTCTTATGTAATGTAAAATAAGTTGGAGGTTTACCAATGATTCCTGCGCTTTACAGTAAAGTACAAAATCGAATCTTTGTCGCCGACATCATACATTCATACGCAAGTCATTTGGATGGTTTTCAATGTATTAGACATTTTAAAAGGCCAATGCTGTAGAGTTTTCCCTCTGAAAAAAGATATAAATGGTAGATCTATGTGTCGGTCCAATACCAAATTGGACCGGGCCGAACATGACAGAAGACCGGACCTCGACCACCCCAATGACCCCATGACCGAAGACCGGATCGATTCAATCCGATTCTCTGTCAGCAGCAGTTCTATTTCTTCTGGAATTTAATTTGGATCCAGGACCTGTATTATCCAGCCCGAGTTGAATATAATAATACACACAAAAATGCTGGGCAATACGTCAATAACATGCGAAAATATCCTTCGAAATGTCATCCGACTAATTTAATTCCACCCATGTTTGTAATGAAGTTGAATTAAGTAAGTGCAGACATGTTTAAAATAGATAGCAAGTCAATAACATTGAAATATTGTTTAATTTAAAAGTATTCACAGAATTATAAAAAAAAATCAAGGTAGTTGTGATATTTTGAATCATTTAGAGTCTGTTCAAGAAATTATCCCAATTTTTGTCATAGGAAGTGGAACGCTCCCTCAAGCCACACCATTTTCCTGCTGAGGTAGTTTGTCTAACTGTCTATCACTACTGAACTACCAACAAATTATGCACCCTCAAATTATGAAGCTACACACTTTCATAAATGCATAAAATGACCAATTATGCAGGCTCAAATTTATTGTTATCACAAACTATTGAACTACCAACAACCATGTTTTGCTCTTTAAGATCAAGCATTAAGTATTGTCAGCTAAATCTTCAATAGAAAATTTATTTCTATAGTGGCAGTCTGGCATGTCGATCTATATACTAAACTAATTCAAAATGCTCAAAACAGACTCAAGAATTTCAAAACATGGGTAAGCATATAGTCTAATAGTCCACAGGATTCGAGTCAAACTTTGACAGAAAGTAGTTTGTTGGGTTGCATAATCGCTTAGTATATTTTAAAATTGTTGGAGAAAAGAGAACCGATTCCACGTTGAAAACGTAACATTCAATAAATTAATAAAAAGAGTTGGTCTGAAAAATACAAGCCTATCGTTCTTTATTGAAAGCTACAACCTATCATTCTCAACTAATGTTAGTTCCCGCACTTGCTTCGTCATTATCAACTAACTCCATCACAGCTAATAAGCATGTCCATCAATATATATAACTTTGTAATTTCTGGTATACATAAATTATTATAGAGTAAAGAAGAAAAGTTATGTCAGACTTTTGGATATGCATGTATAAATATTGTCTTTCAAACTTAGGGATATAATTAATCAACCAAAAATTCAAGCCGTACGTGAAAAAATCACATACCTTATAACTTCACGACACTTCTGTGAATCATACACTATTCTTTCAATAAAATGGTGACGGCAAATACATCTATAGGAAATACAAACATACGACACCCCTTATGCATTTTTTCCCATTTAAATAATAAATATGACATGTTAAATATTTGATATGATTCAGACATCCCACATAAAATCTAATTGCTAGATCGTACCGCCCAACATTTTTCTCGACTCTTCAACAACTACAGGAAGTGTGCAGGACAAAATAACCACAGACAAGCTCATAAAAATAGATCATATCACTGGAAAGAAAATAAAAAACCCTCCGAACTGAAGAAGGGAAAAAAACACGAAGCTGCCCACCGGTAGTGGAGTTGGTCTGGGCTTGGGAACCCCCATGTCCCGAGATCGAATCCCAACCCGACCTTGTACGGCATCCCCTATTGTGGGTGGGTGTATAGGCGTCTTGAGTTTTCTTCTTCCTCTCTTGTCACAAAGTGACACAGGAGCGAGGAGTTTCTCGATTACAGAGAAAGAAAACACGACTACTTGTACCTACTAACGTACCGTTACATAATTATACCAAATGGAGTTGTTTTTTGTCATCCAACTCGGTTAGTTGCCCGTCAAACTCCAGCAACAAACAAACCTTGCTGGCAAGCCACGTCTTTTTCTCCAACCCCGTTTATTCGAAAGCGACACGTCATCCGTCCATCTCCGCCGTTGGCGGTCCGTGAGACGTCCTCATCCAACGGCTGTTGCTCGGGCGTCCCATGATGTTGATCAACGGCCAGGAATAAAGTATGCCTTCTGGATCCATCACCACAGGTCCACAGCCGTCACCATATATCCAACGGCCATGATTTCTTAAACGGCCAACTAAATTCCGACTCAAATGTCCTTGACCGCTCATACTCGTACTTGTAGAATGTTTCAATAATGCCCTCTGTTTTAGTTATATTCACAAAAATACTCTCCAAGTATACATTTTTTAGGTATTTTGTTATATCAAAAATAGATTTTGCTAACCCTTTTTCAATGATTATTCATTGTTGATGTTTTAGATGATGTTTTTTAATTTAAGATAATACTTTTTTATTCTAAGATACTTGGAACGATATTAGAATTTAGTGTCATTAATTACAAGTTAAATTGATGATGCATTAAGTATAATGGCACCAAGTTGGACGTAACAAGAAGTCCAAATTAAGGCAGGTGGAAGATTGCCGACAGATGAAACTAGACCCGCACGAATGTAGACAAGCTTGACATGTTTAGTGATGTGGGCTAGGCTTAGATGGAGCAGTTAAGTTTCGCTAATTAATGTTAGGACAATTTCAACATTTTATTATTAATATACATGAATTCTCAAGTGAGTCCAGGGCTTAATCAAACTAAATTAAACTCCCACAATATCCACCACTCATTTCAAAATGTAAGGTAGATTAAGAAAAAACGGTTATGCTAATAAATGGTGAGATTAACTGTAAATAAGATCCAATGGTGAGATTGTATGAGGTTTAAACTATATTTGATGAACTCTGAGCTCACTAGAGCTTAACCATATTAATATATACATAAACAAGAAACATCAAAAAAAGTAACATATTTAATACCCAGGACAAATGCAATAAAATAAACAACCAAACAGACCCAACAAATAAGAACTAATAAGTTCCCACGAACGAAACCAACAACCGTCGTGGATAAATTTCCGTTACGCCAAGGCGACGTGCGATTGCACGATAGCACGTCAACTTTGGGCGTTACATCCGAACGTGGTCTTTCAACTTATCCAAATAGGTCCAAAAACACCAATTAACACACACGACGCAACAAACTCACGCGGTTTGCGAGACAGAAAATAAACAAAACAAAAAGGGGTTCGAATTAATTAATAAGTTACCACTTTATTGGTGAGCAGTTAACGGCTCGTGTTAACTAACCCTCGCAACCAAAACCGTCACATTCAATCCACACCCACGCCATTCAAACTTATAGTTATAACGAAACCTCTCCTTAACCATCCAAACAACTAATAATATAAATATCCTCACACATGTACACATTAATGTGTTAGAGGAGTTTTTAAACTTTTGATTCGGAGATGGTGTTGTTAGAGGAAGGGAGAGGAGAGGTGAGGGGCTCGTGGTCGCCGGACGAGGACATGGAGCTCCGGATGCTTGTCGAGCTCCACGGCCCGCGGAATTGGACAGCGATAAGCGAAGGCATTCCCGGTCGGTCGGGTAAGTCTTGCCGCCTCCGGTGGCACAACCAACTCAATCCTAACGTCCACCACCGGGCGTTTACGGCCGAGGAGGACGCGATAATCGTGGCCGAGCACGCCAAGCACGGTAACAAGTGGTCATTGATCGCGAAGCTTCTCCCCTGTCGGACCGACAACGCGATCAAAAACCACTGGAACTCGACTCTCCGGAGGCGGAGGACACACAAGGGTGAGTATTCCACTACCACGTCGACTCAGTCTTCTTTGAACACGTCGGAGCACGAGGAGCCGGAGTCGGTTGACGCGAGGAAGAGGCTGAAGGCGGCCGGGGAGGACGATCCCATGACATCGCTTTCGTTGGGACCCGTGAGGGTTTCCGGTTCGATGTCGGTGGAGGGAAGGCGGGTCGGGGACGAGGAGAGGGTTGCCGTTGTGGATGAGATGATGGTGAAGTTGCTGCCGGCAATTAGGGGGATCGTCGCGGCCGAGGTGGAAGCCTTCATGGGGACAAGACAGGAGTGTTAAGTGTTGGGGAAAACCGGAGGTTGAGGATTAATGATGTGTACGTGTTTTGTTGGAACTTTGGTTATTAGATTCGATCGATGTTTTAAAGTTAGGCTCGGATTTTATACGTAGTTAAATGTAGGTGAACGTTGCTGTTCATTTGTTGGCTGTTAAGATTTTTGGATACACATTTCTCTGTTTAGGCTTCGATATGGAAGTCCAAAATCTGCTACATTATATATGATACCCTTGGAAAAAAATACTTCTTTGTTTGTTTGTATTGCTTATTGGGAACTTACAAACATCTTGAGAAACTGTTACAAACATGCTTACAACCGCTCTTGTGGACTTGTTGATACTTCAACTACTGCTATTGGGCGGTTAGGAGAAACTTACAGAAACGGTTTGCTTTATAATGATATGACAATAATGACATTCCTCTCAATTGCAAAATTATATGAAATTTGTTAATAGTGCAGATCGATTCGTCTATGATGTATCATAATTTTCTTTATGATCAACATTTTTGCCTACATATCGACCTTCAAGAGTAAAAATATTGCATATTGTGGAATATTGTTATGGTATTTTTCCTTGAATTGTAACATGAGAGCATGTAAGACCCTATCAACTCAATCTGGAAAGGAACCGTGATTTTGTCATGAAAATAAAGTAGACTGATGATATTTGAGAGCTTCAAATATCCAATTCCATGTTGATTTCTCATTCCGATGACAAGTAAATAGTTCTTATTTAATGGCGATTGAGATGTTCTTCAATGGGGAATAGAGAGTCAATTGATTTATTAGATGTGTATGGTAAGAACAATAATGTGAGTTGAAACCCAACCAATACCAACTAGTCTAGTTGAAACTTTGATGCCCACTTAACAACAACATGGCACCAACCACGTCGGTTGGTTGCAAATTTGGCACCATCGTGGAGACTAATCTCCTTCCTTAAGTAACTAGAATCGACGGAGAAAGGACAACGACGGGTTAGTTGAAGTTCCGTTAAGGATAAGTTAAGACATGAAACGGGTAGAGATTAGGACGGTCATGTGCTTTACTTCTTGTTGGTTTGTTCAAACTGTTGCAGCTTTGGTCCCAAAACAAGAAGTTGTTGGAAGTTACTTTTCTTGTTTATTTTCTAACTAATGCGACAAAAATCTTTTTCTTATTTGACCATTTGCCCAACCTGTAATCAAAAACAGTGTTTTTGAAACGTAACTACCTTGTTCTATTTTATTTTATTTTTAAAAAAAATCGTTTAACAAAAAGAAATTAAGAATACAACATCTATATAGGGGTGGCATTATGCCAAACTGACACTAGCTTGTTGCAGCCTTCTAAGGTTCTAATAGTTAGGTTTGAGATATGGGTCTGGACCCATATTAGCCCATTGTTTCGTCAGAAACGAGTCCCGGTTCCATAATGTTTTTGAGGCCCAGTTGTTATAAAAAACAATATAGGCCTGGGCTTCGTCTACGACTAATCGATGGGCTAACAATGGACTCCGCCCATGAAGTGCTTTGAGTCTGTGAGATGGCAAATGGGTATTGGGGTGTTGTTTCAAAATTAAAATAAGTGTGTTATTTCAAACTAAAATAAGATATTTGCAAATTTAAGTAGAAAAAAAATGATACACACAACTTATTGGAAAATTACTCAATTTGAACTTCAAAGTTAAAGTACAATTCTAATTTCTAAATCAACTCACGTCAGCCATTGGAACCTTATCCAATTAATCTGCCCGGCTTCTCAATAAAAAAGACATCCAACGGAATTGGGAGCCTAAGAATTTCTTTCGTAGCTTATTATTTGGGGTTGGGGACTACTGTACTCCTGTACTGTTACAAAGACATGATGTTAATAATTTCACATCTTACTCTGAAACTGAAAGTCTTAATTTATCCTAATAAAATAAATCTTGAGATTTCGCCGCTAAAACATAATAATTTGTCCTTACTACTTTAGATTTGACTATGAACTTTTTGGCCGTCTTTTCTTCCATTGAAGTGAAAACATTCGAGGATGATTGGAAATAGGCAGATACGGATTTCTACGTCAGTATAACCAATTCAAAATGCAGATTGAAAGAACAACGCGAATTGAAAGATATCAGATGACAAAAGCAGATTAATAAAGTATTTCATTGATTGGGCCAAAAGTTGTGCATAATGTTTTCCAGATGGTGTAACCGAGTATTCTTGCACACAAGGTACTCGGGGAATCAAAAATTGAGTTGATGATTGGTATAAAGTATTAACATCTCCTCGTTCTAGATTAAATCGGTTAAAGAATACCAGATTAGAATGATATCTGATGTTAAGAAAGTCAACATTTCATGGTGGTGCGGAATCTTTTAATACATACAAATTACAAAGTCATGCTAACGTAATTATTACCGTGTCATCACCTCCTATAGTTGACCGTCAATTCCTTCCGACTCTTCTTCCACACAAAGTCGATGATTATATATTCTCATAACCTTCCTTCGAACTTGGTCTTTCTTCTACCGACTTGAAATCTTCTATATATCCATCACACGAAAATCCTTAGAAACTTCTAAGATCCATCCTACAAATCACCAAATAATTTTGGCCATGCATCTACATATACGTATCCTTTCATGACATTTCCAATACGAGACGAAGTCGAGACAGATTTGCGTAGATATGTATGACAGAATTCAACATTGATATTTGATTTTCAGGCTCTCAATCAGGATTTTCCCACTATTTAATTAATTTGCACCAACTTTGCCCATTTAGTTAATCCTCTTGAAAGTCATACATATCTACGATGGTTTTCGGCAAGAAGGAGTTGGTAGTGGCATTTCACCAGTTCGATGTAGATGGCGATGGCATGATCTCCCCCACAGAGCTCTGCATGTGCATGAGGACCGTCGGTCACGACCTCCCTCTAGAGGACGTCGAGGAATTAGTCGTGGCAATTGACTCTGACGGGGACGGGCTCCTCGGGTTCGAGGATTTTGTGAGTCTTGTGGAGGAGGAAGGAGGAGATCAGGAAGGCGATGTCGAGCTGAGGCAAGCCTTTGACTTGTATAAGATGGAAGGCGTAGGGTGCATCACTGCCTCCAGCCTTAGATATGCACTTGGGATGTTGGGGAAGGTTAGAGATATGGAGGAGTGTCAGGTTATGATTCGGAAGTTTGATGTTGATGGGGACGGAATGATCAGCTTTGATGAGTTCAGGGTTATGATGTTTGGTTGAGCACGTTGATCAATATTTATAATGTGTGTTGATGTGTTTATTCATTTGTAAGTTGTGTTGGAAATAAAGTTATTCATTTGTTCTTTTAGTAATTATTATATGGATTTTTTTTCAAAATAATAATAAAATAATAATAATAATAATAATAAATATGTATATTAGAAAATTACTTAGTAAAATATGCACATAGGTGTATGAAAATTACTTGGTAAATTACTTAGACAATTCCAGAATCATTTTTCTATTATGTGTATGAAAATTACAGCAGCTGCTTACCAAAACGACATAGGTGGAGACGTGCGGTTCTGTATTGATTGGGGCTCGGGGAGCTCAGCTGGTGCGTATATTATTCTTCGCATCAAAGTTTTTCCTATAATTGGTTTGATTTATTTTATTTTCTTAACTGTAGACAATTAGTTGAACAACAAGATACGAATTCACACTTAAGCCGGGATACACCGTGTGTAAATTTTACGTTATAACATCTAATGACATTTGCATGAAATTCACTAATTACATTATATTTTGTAGAGTAATATGTATACTAGACAAAATTAAATCACGAAAACCTAAGGTGCAATAATCGCTACTAATCATAATTACTTGTAAAAGGCCAAAGGCTCCTTCGAAGAGGGAAACACACACTAACAGGTAGGAGCAGAAGAAATGAATCCATGCAATCAGCAATCATAGTTCTGAAAGACAGACAGGAAAATTTGAAATAAAAAATGATCGATATAAATAAATAAATAACTTGGCTAGCAGACATTTTTTACAATGGTTATGGAGAAACAGATACTTATAGAGCTCTATTCTGATCAGAACATCTGTTCAAATTACTCTTCGTCTCGCAGAATTGGCAAATTATAATGAAAATAGAACACCACCCAGCGAAGCCTTTGTTCCATTTTTTGATTGAACAAAATATGATGCGCCATGGAAAATTCTGAGGTCAAGCTCAAGTTTTGATTCTTCCGATCGATAAAGATAAACTGCAGATCTATGGCAGGTTTTAAGGATTCAAGCTTTGACCCGTCCAAGTAAACTCCGAGCCTACAAGGCTACAAGCAAGGGATGAGATCACAGAACTCAGTCGACCTCCTTCGATATTAGTCCACCTAGTAACAGCCATGTCCCAGACAGAAATCGCTATTTGCCGTTTTTTGTTGTCAGGTTCGGACTTTCAGACTTGGTAGACCATACCAACCTCCAACAGTGAAGAGTAAGGCACATTCATTATAACTTCTGGTCCTCTGCAATTTTTACTAAGAAACGCATAGATGATGTCGATCGCAAACTTCTTGATGAGAGGCGATGTATCCTTTGCCTTGGCATGTGACCGACCCACTATATAAGCTACACCGGATTCTTTGGCTTTCAAAATCTCCAAAGTCTCCTCATGCCAGAACATGCTCTTGATGTCACCAGTTGGAGAAGTTGCAACTCTTTTGCCTGTTCTGACCAGTAATCTCGAATCCTTATCTATATTATGCTTTGGTGAAAATGGAAGACAAGATAATTCAGCACCAGAAATCACAATCCCATTATCTGGCCTTTCAACTGACACCGTTGTACAATCTTCTGCTTCTGTCTCTACAAATTCCAAGATATTTGCAACCAACTTGTTCTCGAATTTGTAGTTTTCGTCTTGCAAATCTTTGTATCCATACCTTACAATGCACCTGAACATGCTGTGCTCTCTTGCACCAATTCTGCCTACTACAAATTGTTCTGGTTCAGGAACATGGGGTACTTGAACTGATTTGATGCACACAAACACAAGCACTTGGTGAAATGCAGGCAAGTTTGTAGCGAAGTGACCGATAATAGCAGGCAAACCAGTTACAAGATCAGCATAAACAACTCCAAACCCAGGGACACGAACCATCCCAAGGCTAGGACCAGAAGAGAGGATTCTATCCACTGAGATCTTATTCTCCATGTCGAATTCATGCTTCTTTAATGTGCCATAATTCCAAACGTACATGATGACCATGAATATCACAGCCAGAACAAGAGGGATCCATCCCCCTTCTGGGATCTTTACAAATGAGGCTGAGATATAAAGAAGCTCAATAGATCCAAAGAACACCAAGAAGCTGAGAGCCACAACTATTTTTTGTTTCCAGACAATAATGAAGACCAAAGACATCAAGAATGTTGTTACAAACATAACCGTTGTGATGGAAAGTCCTAAGATTGCAAAAACAAAGTTAAAAGGGAGATTCTGGCCTAGTAAATAAGGAACCAATAATTCCTTCTAAACAATAAGATCATAAATTCATAGCACAAAATACTTACCATAAGCATAGCCAATCATGTTTGCGTGCCTTAGTCCAATTGTAACACATAAGCACAGAAACATGAGTATCCAATTGACTTCTGGAATGTATATCTGCCCATATATTTGCTTTGAAGTATGAACAATTTTCACACGAGGGAAACAACTAAGCGCGCAGCACTGGCTCACCAAAGAAAATGAAGCTGATATTGCAGCCTGGCTTCCCACAACAGCCGCAAACGTAGCTACAATGAATACTGGCCAAAACACAGCTTCTGCAGGATACATAATATATATCAGTAAATCAAAGGCACTGTGTGTGATGTTCTTACTCATTTAACAGTTCAGACAATAGTTAGTTAATTGCAATATCTTGCCTGGAACAGCCTTGTAGAAACTATGTTCTATGTCTTCATGGTTTTTGGAAAGAAATGCAGCTTCTCCCATATAAGCAACAATCATACAGGGATACACCAGAAATGTGAAAGTTATCTGTCAGACGCTGCACCACTGTCAGCTATTTTTTTCTAAAGGGAAATAAAATGGTCAAGAAATTAGCAGCTACCTTAATGGGAAGAGGAGAAAAATGACCCAGTCCAGCAAACATTGCCTCTGTACCTGAAATAAGTTGGATAAAAATTAGCAATTTCATTTTCCTACTAAGTTAAAATAATTTTTTTGAAAGAAGGAACTTGTGAACAAAATGAAATACCAGCAACACAGAGTGCCACCCCTCCTAGCGAAATCCAACCAACGGTCCCAGTGCTTTTAAGGAATCTAAACATATATGATGGAGAAAGTGCGAAGACAACTCTTGGGTTCCACTTGAATATGTTATATACACCAATACCACTAATAAAAATAAGCCATAGAGCAATAACTGGTGCAAATATGAAAGCAACTCGATGAGTTCCAAGATGCTGAAGAGAGAAGATCACCACCAATATAACACATGAAATCGCCACGACATAATCTGGGGCCAAAAGATAATTTAGTATTAAGTTGCATAAATATTAGCGTGAGTAGCCTAGTAGATATCTTAATTAGTGATGTGACAATGAACTTACTCTGGTGAAGTGAAACTTTCACCTTCAAGCCTGAGACTGCAGCAAGTACTGACAAGACCCAGGTAATTCTGTGAGTCTAAATCCAAAAATTAACATAAGAAGAATGAACATCAATGTTTTGAAGCATCATTATCAGATTTCAATCGTTCAATAAAAAGTGAAAGAAGTCAAATTCATTCCAGACGGGAACAATCAGTCAAAAAATCACCAAACCCAGTAAAATAATCCAAGTATAGATTGTTAAGATTTTAATTATGATGTAATGAAAATTCATATAACAACAGCCAAATAACAAGGAAATAAGTAGATGCTCACCAGAGATTGTTGGAGTCAGAACCCCATCAGCTATTGACATACAAGTTCCAAGCAACACAAAAGCTAATAGTGCATTTCGTAATTGTGGATGCTTACTAATGAACTCCTTAAGTCCCACATCACGCTGAGTTTCCACTGTTCGCTCTGTACGGTAAGTGGATAAGTTGTTATCATCAGATTGTTGATTAGGCAATATGCTTAGTCCTGCATGTCTACAGAGCAGAGAGTATAATGCAAACGGTCCACCTGCATTATTAAAATCACTTTCTAAACAGCACAACTATGCAGAAAGATATTAAGAAAATTTTCCTTTCATCTTTCTCACAAACTTTTTCATCTGCATAATTTTTTTCTAACTGGAAACCTTATTTCTTTGGCGTGACAAAAATAATAAAACTAAAACACTATCAACTACATTGGAGCTGGTATTTTTGTTATGTCATAGAAAGAGAAGTTGTTACCTTCACCGTTATCATCTGCTGATAGTATGAAAATTATGTACTTGAAGAGAGGAATTAAGGTGAACGTCCAAAATATAAAAGAAAGCACTCCAAAAACTTCCTCATCATCTTCATGGAGACTCAGTTTGCCAGAGAACGTGGTTTTATATACATACAAAGGAGAAGTGCAGAGATCACCAAAAATCACTCCAAGACTTTGATATGCAAGATTCAGCACCGTTTTGGCATTCTTGGGTTTCTGAAAGAAAGAAAAATCAAATTATTGCTTAAAAGGTACAACTTTAAATACAGTAGATTCCTGAATTAGAAATATGATGGTCAATATATACACGTGCATAATGAACAAGATCTCTACAAAATATGACCCTTTAGAATGAGTTAATAGAGCAATTCCAAAGTTTCAGGCATCGGCAACCTTTTCCATCTGATAAAATATACACAGCATGATTATAATCTCAGGCAAAATTGAAAAAAGAACAACAACTACAACAAAGTCTTTGACCCAAACTAGTTGCAGTA
Organism: Triglochin maritima; assembly: GCA_963682175.1. Taxonomy (NCBI): domain Eukaryota; kingdom Viridiplantae; phylum Streptophyta; class Magnoliopsida; order Alismatales; family Juncaginaceae; genus Triglochin; species Triglochin maritima. The sequence continues at coordinate 2,264,333 of OY821774.1, forward strand.
AGCAAGAAATGGAACCCATCAAGAGTCATGGTTTAGGCACATGAATCGCCTTCTTCCGCACATTCTTGTCCAAACCCAAATCCTCGGGAGTGTTCTAAACTTCTAATCCTTCAGTCTTTGTTAACTACTTCTTTCCAAGTTAAATTGAAAAAAGAAGCACATACAGATTCCTATTACCAAAGTATGTTAACAAAAACCATAGAATCACATTTCTAGGAACAAGGGAGCCTTTCTCCAGAAGTCTACCAATTGGAGCTTACACGAAACCAAAATGGACCTGAAATTCATAAAAGCCACAATAAAGCAATAGAACAATTATATCTGCTTGGATAGGCCAAAATAACATAGTTTCCATGAATTTTTTAAACAAAAAAAAAACAAATTTCAAAAAGTTTAGTAAGGGAGATTCCGCTAATCCCCCCACCAAAAAAAAAACCAACAAACACAAATCAAACATGTTTCCAACACAAAATCAGAACTCAGTCAAACAGAAACCCTGAGACACGAGAAGGAAAACATCACAGGGATTGGTGGAATGCAGGAAGTACATTGGGAGTCGATCCTTCTTCCAGCAGTGTCATTCCTTCGATGGGCGGAGTGGTAGAAGACAAGAGAAGGAAGAGTGGTGTGATTGGAGAGGAAGAGAACGCATGTGTTGGTTATAAAGAGGGGGGAGTGAATCTAACCGGAGAATGTTGTGCAGTGTGACCTCACAAAGAGAACTAATCTCCAACTAATTACTTTATTATCTGGACATGCTTGTGTTGTATTTTTTTATATTTAAAAAAGGGGGAATGATGCAGTTTCTCCTCTTATCTGTTGGCAGATTAGTGTTTAATCATCAAAGACTGTTTGGTTAGAGTTTAAAGAGAGGCTGTTTAATAAAGCTAGGAGATTCATACGTACAAGTGAGTTCATCCAATGGAGTAGTTGTGTCTGTATCGCATCCAAAAGTAATAGATTATATCCTGAGATTTATACAAAGCATGATAGAATTATTTTTACAATTTTCAAAGGGTATAAACCTGACCCAAACATGTGCCATGGCAAATTAGGACGAAAGATAATGTGTTTGGTCCAAATTTAAATTGTTCTGGAAATCTGTAGAGGGCATTCACAAGTGAAATCAGTGTCCATTGATTCTTATAGTGAGTTCGTGAAGTGCTTATATATCTCGAAGATAAATAAATAAGCTCAAGCACCACATATTCATCACCAAATTAACCAAATTGTAATAATTTTATTTTCTTTTTTTAAAATTAATATTTGAATATTATCCTCCAGAATCACATCGCCAAATTAACCCTAAAAATAGACTGACCCAATTTCCCATTTGACATTTTTTGCTCGTACTTCCAAATTCTTACGGGTCCCCATGGAATTCCTTTTGGAGAATGTTGAATAATTTTTATGAATTTCATCGCTTCGATTTGTAATCATAATAAAGCAGCCCACCACTAGTATCTAATTGTCTTACAAAAATATTTCTTACATTCACTGGGCGATGCATGTTAGACCATCACTAACCATGACCTGGACGACCCGGTCATCAGCTCTCTCTCTCTTCAAAATCAACTATCTCTCTCTTCCACATCAGCTTTCTCTCTCCTCAACCCACTTTCTTCTCTTTCCTATACTATTCACATCTTAACCACAACCCACAACAACCTATCTCTCTCATCCACATCATTTCGGGGTTCATCTTAGTAAAAATTTAAAAAAAATTAAAAAAAATTCTAAAAAATCAAAACAATTATAAAACGTATTTTCATCAAAAAAAATTAAAAAAAGTTAACAAAAAATTAAAAAAAATCAAAACAAAAAAAACAAAATTTATTATTTTTTTATTCGACGACCCGGAATTCCAGGTCGTCGACCCAGGCGTTTCAACGCCCAGGTTACTGACCTGGTCGAAGATGACCAGGTCATCTCCCCGTTAAGAGAGAGATGACCCGGTCATCTTTGACCTGACCGGGGCCGGGTCACAACCGTAAAAAAGCCCTGTTAAGGGATGCCCTTAAAACATCAAAATCCAAAAGCTGCAATGTGATATATCATTCCATAGTTTGGTTTCCTTGTTCGTGAAAAAGTGTTGCCAAAAACTTTTCTATAATCTCAAGTTGCAAATTTGTACACAGATTATGCTTTCAAAAGGTAAAATTGTACACAGATTGATTGTGTACGTGGATAATATTAAATGGAGTCTTAAGCACTGCAGATAATGTAAAACTCTGAGGAGTTCAACCTTTTAAGTGGGCATATTCCCAACTTTATGCAATCTATGCTTCCAAGAAGCTCACTTAGCACATGATGACATGAAGAAAGTTTCTTTTTACATTGTTTTAGTTTTATATATGATCTCTCGCTTTCATCTGCTTAGTTTGGACTTGTCTAGCTTCAATACTTTTCTTATTTTTCTTGTTGACATCTGATTGATTGCAAAGAGATCCACATTGTGGGTCCTCACTAATGGGAACAGGGGTAATGGATAATGGAAATACAAAAAAGGCCCTAAGGCATTTATTTCAAAAGTCATGCCAATCTAAACACTATAAAACCTAGTTTAACACCTACTTACCAGCGTGGGCACATTTGTTAGTTGCAACTTACTTCTGGCGTGTTGATTAAATTGAAAGTTTTTTTTACGTTTTGTTTTGGTTTTATATTATTTACACTATTAGTATACACTGTACGTCTTCCACCTTTTCAGTGTTCTAAATTACTTTCCTACAACAATATTGAGTTAGATTTCCCATTTACTCAATGAAGAATTTACTGTACTTTCTCTTTCTACCAAATATAGGCACTTATAATTTGTATTCAATAGATATATCCGTGAACCTTTTCATTTCTTGTAATCAACATGTTTGCGAAAATATCTTCCTAGAAATAAGTAGAAAAACCATCAATAAAATGTAGAAGTCGTTATGGAGATCAATTTGCGGGGGCAAAGTGGCAAACCATAAAAGTACAAAAGTAAAGGTGAACCATAATTTTTGTTATATATCCATCGATAATCAATCAATGATCGTGGAAAATTGTAAGCCGGCCCCATTTGCATCCCTATGGCTATGGGTCCCGTGTACCAAGTGGCACACGAGCCATCAATAATTCGTGCATCTTCTCTGATCTACTTCTTAATTATACTTAGATATTAGCTATACCAAAACTAGTGATAGTAGATCGATCGACCATTTATAAAGTGATTCATCTACATATAGACTTTTCAACTTTACTACCTCATGTCAAGAGAACTGGAATTCGATTTTCGGTATTGGTTATTCAAAAATTAAGCTCTATTAGCTACATATAATGCAAACCAGTAGGTTTTTAACATTAGTAATAAATTACAAGTTTTGAGCAATAGTATAAAAATGATACGTCGTCAGCTCTACTGATCTTTGAATCTCATCAATCATCATGTTTGTTGATATCTTCTAGTAAATTGGTCACGTCACAAAAGTAAACATCAAGCTAGAGTCAAGACATCGTGTTTGGAAAGTTGAAAAACATTTTTCTTCTTTTATCGATCTGTTTAAGAATAGTTTAGAAGTTACAGGATAGGATCGTGGAGACATGCAATCACATGATTTCCTGCATTGACTGAGAGATGCCTTTGGAAGGACCACTTGTTTGTTACAATGGGAATTGGATGGGATCTTTAGATATTTTGAATTGTTCCAATTTGAATATCCTTTTGGGTAGGTAATGCAATTACGAGACTGTGGTTTTGATGGAAGATTATGAATCCTTAATCTCAGGGTTTTCAGTTTTCTTCAGGTGGTTTTTTCTTCTTTCTAAAGCAGCTAGAGCATGAATTAAGATATCGTCGGACGTGATCCTCGCGTGCTGGTTTCTGATATAGGCACAGTATATAAGTGATAGTGTTTTTGTTTGTAGTTTGCATGATTTCATGTTTGTGTTAATGTTGGAAATACCAAAATACAACCAAGATACACTTACCTTTTGGGCTCAGAAGGAAATCTCATCATAGCCGTTACACCATAGTCGTTGCCGGATCTTCACTCAAGGAAAGAATAAAGATTCACGCTCCTCTCTTATTTTAGAATGTAACCAACGACTATATCATTGTAAAATCTATAAATACACTTGTACAATTCAAAATACAAAATAATAAGAAGAAATACAATCTCCCTACTGCTTCTCGTCCTCCAGCAAAATCAATATGGTATCAGAGCAGTAAATCGACAAACCACTAGACCTCAGGCTCCCCGGAGCTCATCATCGGTCTTCGCCTCGTTCAAGGGGGTTGAAGGCTACCACCACCTACATCCAAACCTTCAAAACACAAACCCAAAACCATGACCGACCATACAACCAACCAAGCAGATTCCAACACATCATCACGGTTGGTCACCACCTTATTCAACGGGACCAACTATCTCTCGTGGTCGCGTGCCGTCACTCTTTCCCTCAGCGGCAGGGGGAGACTGAGCCACATCACCGGGAAAAGCAAAAAATCTGAAGGCATCGGGACAGAACACAAACAGGAGGAATGGCAAAACGGGGATCACCTCGTTATGTCATGGATCTTCGCCTCGATGCAACCCAATATTGGGGAGATCTTCCTGTACAAGGAAAGCGCACTGGAGCTATGGGAAGCAATCCACGAGCATTACGGCAAAGCCCAAAATTTTGCACATGTATTCAAGCTAAAGCAGGAAATCTCACAGACTCGCCAAAATCAAAAAAACCATCACAGAGTATCTGGGGACCCTCAGGAGAGCGTGGGATGAATTGGGGGTTTACGAACCACCAACGGCCGATGCGAAAATCATCCAACAGCGGACAGAACAAGACCGGATCTACCAGTTTCTGGTAGGTCTGGATGGAAGCTACGAAAATCTACGAAGTCAAGTGCTAATGGCACCAGAACTCCCGTCTCTTGCAGCCGTCACCGGGATGATCCAACGCGAGGAAACTCGACGAAGGACCACCGCTCAGTCGCAAGGACTCTTCGACAACAACAACCAAAACGAAAACCATGTGTTTCTTGTCGGAAAAAACCAATACCAAACCCAAAATCAAAACCACAGCAAGAAGAGATATGGAAATCGCAAAGAAGAACACTGCGACAACTGCAAAAAGAACGGACATAGCATGAACAATTGCTGGTTCCTCTTCCCGCACCTCCGACCATCAAAAGATAGCGACAAAAGAGATAGCGATGGAAGATTCAACACCAGACCAGGGGGCAGCGGCGGCTACAACACCATCGCAGGAGGTGGCAGCCACCAAGCGAACCAAAACCCTAACCCTCTCTTTTCGCTGCAGGACCAAAATGGAAACAACGAAACCGGATCCAGCGGGATTTATATGACGGGAAACCCGAATCCAAGAGGCTACCTGGTAAGCAACCCGAATCCGTCAGCTAGGGCTGTCAATCGTGTCGTGTCGTGTGCTAATCGTGTCGTGTCAACTCCTATATATAAGCTCTAGGTGTTGCGCCGTATCCGACCCATTTAATAATCGTGTTGCTAAATTTCTGCCGTATCCAACCCATTTATAATCGTGTTGCCGTATCCAACCCGTTTATACCCGATTATTAAACGGATTACTTCGTGTACACGTTTAATACCGCTACCGTTTACACCATTGAACACACGATTATCCACTTGTTCAGAGTTCAAACTTCAAAGTTTCAAACCACTTACATATATATAATTGGTAAAATTATAAATATGACATTCAGTTCTTAGAATTTGTTTATTATAATTTATATATTATTTATAGACTTCGGTATTAGTCGTGTAGTAATCGTGTCGTATTCGCAATCGTGTGCCTAATTACCCAATTACTTCTCGTGTTTTATCGTGTCTTAATCGTGTTAATCGTTTTTGCACCAGAAATCCATATCCAACCCATTTAATAATCGTGTTGCCGTATCCAACCCATTTATTAATCGTGTTCAAATTCTCAATCTATATCCGCTAACTTCGTGTCGTTTTCGTGTCGTGTTACCGTGTTTCGTGTAAAATTGACAGCCCTACCGTCAGCGCATGGACCCGACCCAAATATACAAACACAGCAAATCTCAGATCTGGTGGCCCAACTCACAGGACTTTTGCAAAACTCCCCTCTACATTCAGGTAAATTTGCAGGTATGAAACAACTTCTGGAAAATTACACTGCATTATCTAGTAGATTAAAATCAAATCATCAAAACTGGATAATTGACTCGGGTGCTACTGACCACATGACATGAGATAAAACATTACTTTCTAAGATTGAAAATAATTCTAGCTCTCTAAATAAATTTGTAACTGTTGCAAACGGAAACCAAGTAAAAATCAAAGGAATAGGAAATATAGAACTACTAAACCAAAGCAATAATAATGTCCTTTATGTACCCGGGTTTAACTCTAATTTGTTATCCGTAGCAAAAATCACAAAAAATTTAAATTGTAATATTGTATTTACTCCATTTGACGTATACTTTCAGGATCGTGCCACAGAGAGGACGATTGGTAGGGGAACCCTCGTCAATGACTTATATATCTTAGACTCCCAAAATTCCGCTTTTCATGTTGGAAATAATTCCAACCACGAACTTTGGCACAGGCGCATGGGACATCCGTCCCACTCAGTCTTGAAAACTTTATTCCCGTTTATTAATTCTGAAATAGCATGTGATATTTGTAGTTTTTCAAAGCAGACTCGGTTACCTTTTTATTCTTCTACTAATAAGGCAGGTCAACCTCTTGAATTGATACATTCCGACATTTGGGGACCAGCCCCAACCGAATCCTATAACGGGTTCAAGTATTTTATTACGTTTATTGATGATTTTTCTCGAACCACATGGATTTATTTGTTAAGATTAAAATCTGATGCTTTTAACATTTTTTGTGAATTTGTTACATTTGTGGAAAACATGTATGATTTTAAAATAAAAACACTTAGGTCAGATAATGGATCTGAATACACCAGTAATATTTTTCAGGATTTTTTAAAACAAAAAGGGATTTTTCATCAAACTACCTGTATTAATACACCTGAACAAAACGGGGTCGCAGAAAGAAAAAACCGACATCTCATGAACATTACTAGATCCTTTTTTTTTCAAAATCATGTTCCAAACCGTTTCTGGTCTGACGTCGTTTTAACTGCTGCTTATCTCATAAACCGCCTTCCTAGTCCTCGACTTCAAAACAAGCAACCTTTGGAAATTCTTAATGGGAAAAAGATGACTCTTGACCATCTAAAAGTTTTTGGTTGTGTTGTCTTTGTCCACAGGAAAAAGGATGAATAAACTCGACAAAAGCTCGCAAAAATGTATATTTTTAGGGTACTCCTTAAAGAAAAAGGGGTATAAATGTTATGATCCCCAAACATGTAAATTTTTTGTTTCTCGTGATGTTCAATTTGTAGAAAACATGTCTTACTTCAACAATAATGAAGGACATCCACCAACTGACATCAACGTACAACCACAACCACCACTTCCGATAATCAACTCTCCGGAACAAAACCAAGACAACAATCACCAAGGTCACCAAGAAGAAGAAGAAGAAGAAGAAGAAGAAGAAGACGAAGAAGAAGAAGTAGAAGCCAACCCACCACCATCTCCTCAACGCCGGTCATCTCGTCCCACTCGACCACCCACCTACTTGCATGATTATGTTACCCATCTAGCCTACCCTATTCAGGACTACTTGTCCTATACAAAAATAAACAACAACCATAGAGCATTCATAAACACAATCGATAAACACATAGAACCCACAAATTTCCATGAAGCCATAAAAAATCCAAAATGGGCCAATGCCATGCAAGACGAACTCACTGCCTTAGAATCTAACAAAACTTGGACCTTGGTTCCTCTTGAACCTGGAATCAAACCCGTAGGTTGTAAATGGATCTATAAAATCAAATATAATAGCGATGAAACTATAGAAAGATATAAGGCTCGCCTCGTCGCAAAAGGTTATACCCAAACTTATGGCATAGATTACTTAGAAACATTTGCACCCGTAGCTAAAATGAACACTGTCCGTGTCCTTCTCTCTATAGCTGTAAATAATGGATGGAATATCTTTCAAATGGATGTAAAAAATGTTTTTCTCCAAGGCAACCTTGAGGAAGAGGTCTACATGACACCACCACCAGGTATCCACTCCGCTCCAAACCAGGTATGCAAGCTACACAAGTCAATCTACGGTCTAAAACAATCACCACGCGCATGGTACGCAAAACTCAGCCACTTCCTTACTTCTTATGGTTTCATTAAAAGTTCAGCAGATGCATCTATGTTTGTTCACAACTCTAACAACATCACCACTATAATATTAATATATGTTGATGACATACTCATCACCGGAGATTGTGACAAAACAATAAATCTAGTTAAACAACACTTAAAAACAAACTTCGACATAAAAGACCTAGGTTTTTAAAAATATTTTCTCGGAATAGAGTTTGCTTACTCAAAAAAGGGTTTATTCTTGTCCCAAAGAAAATATGTCCTAGACCTTCTTCACAAAACAGGTAAACTAGCCTCCAAACCCCTCAACACTCCCATTGAAACAAACCGGAAAACACACCCAACAGATGGAGACCCAGTTAAAGATATAGGACAATTTCAAAGACTTGTTGGTAGATTAATTTATCTCATTGTTACTCGTCCAGATATTACTTATGCTGTAAGCATTGTCAGTCAATTTATGCACGCTCCTCGAACCCATCACTTAGAAATAATCGATAGGATCATGTGCTATCTAAAGAAAACTCCAGGGCAAGGAATATGGATGAAAAGAAACAACTCTAATGAGATTATTGGTTATTCTAATGCAGACTGGGCATGAAGTCATGATCGTAAGTCAACAACGGGATTCTGTACTTTCGTAGGAGGAAACTTAGTAACTTGGCGAAGCAAAAAGCAGAATGTTGTGGCTAGATCCAGTGCTGAAGCTGAATACCGCGCCATGGCCTCCACTACTAGCGAACTCATATGGCTCAAACAACTGCTTAAAGACATGAAGCAACCATTCAACAAACCAATAAAGATGTTCTGTGACAACAACGCTGCTCGCCACATCGCAACCAATCCCGTCTTCCACGAACGAACCAAGCACATTGAAGTAGATTGCCACTTCATTCGAGAAAAAAATCAGTCCAATGAAATAGAAGTCCCCTACGTCGGAAGTAAAGATCAACTCGCAGATATATTCACTAAAGGATTGGACTACAAACATTTCCAAGAAATACTACTCAAGTTTGGTTCCTTCAACCTCTATCAGGATCCAACTTGAGGGGGCGTGTTGGAAATACCAAAATACAACCAAGATACACTTACCTTTTGGACTCAGAAGGAAATCTCATCATAGCCGTTACACCATAGCCGTTGCCGGATCTTCACTCAAGGAAAGAATAAAGATTCACGCTCCTCTCTTATTTTAGAATGTAGCCAACGACTATATCATTGTAAAATCTATAAATACACTTGTACATTTCAAAATACAAAATAATAAGAAGAAATACAATCTCCCTACTGCTTCTCGTCCTCCAGCAAAATCAATAGTTAATGTGTACGTGTTGATTAGTTCGTCACCGTTTATATAAATATATAGGCTTATAGCTAGGGTACAATTGCCTTCATTAACTGCATATCTTTTGAAATCGATGTAAAATATCTCATGTTTAGTATATATTGTCATATACATATTTTTCGTAGTTATTTGACAGCTACACCACTTTTAGTGTCACGAAATATGTAAATACATGAAATAAACAAAACTACAAAACCGAACCACCAGTCAAGCTAATGAGCAACTCGTACTCGATCGACTCGAGCATTCATTTTGTCTGAGTGTACGTTTATTTCAGTGACGGATTAGGAATCGAGCCGAACCACAAATGAGGCAGAACCAATGAGTTAATGAATCCGGGCAAACTTGATAGACCTAGAAATTATGGATCAATGCTATATACAATTTTGTCACATCGGGCAACAACCATTTAATCCATTCGAATGGATGAGAACGAAGAACTAGTCAAAACATGCTCACGTCCACGGATCCTTCGAACAGTAGTGGTGGATTGAACAGTCTTTTTCCTGGCAACCATCTTTCTCGATCACCATTAAGTAGCAGAATAATTGACACACATTACATGGCAATATATGCATGCATGCAGACACAAGAGGAGGACCCATTGCATGAGCCAAACCATATACCTCTTAATTGCACTCCCACTTAGGTGGGCAAATGAGGACAATTCACCATCATTGGAACAAGTCCCACCAACAAATGGAGAGGGATCAGAGAAGAGCCCACACAAGTTAACCAACCCAGCACATCTCTCTCTCCCTTTCAATATTTGCTTGACGAGTTTGCAACACTTGTATGTCGACGTAATTACGAACAACTAAGGAAGGGTGCATTTGGATTGGAACATGGAAAAAGATCAAAATAATCAAGATAATTAATCTAAATGTGATTGAGATGGAATCAGTTTACGATGGGAATCTATTTACTCTAGGTCATCAAATGGGAACCATGATCGTTGAGTTTTATAAAGCTCTAATCTATATAGGTGTAAAATGAGCACATAGGCAACCTCTTACAATGGGCGTAGAGCACCTAACTTACCTCATTTGCAATTAGATAGAAAGGTACAAATATATATTCTTTTCATTTTTTATATTATTAAACATTTTATAAGAAACTAAAATCCATGAAATCAAAAAAAAAATCACGAAATTCGAACGTACTAATCCCAATCACCATAATAAGATAATAAGAGTAATATATTTAATCAGAATATCCACCCCCACGGCATGTGGTCTGGAGAAAACAATATCTTTCGGCTTCCTATTCAGCACCTGAGGAAGCCCACCCTCCAGTGCCCATGCGGTACGGATACGTTCACGTCAGTGGTCAACATGCACGGACGTCAAAGTAACCACACGTGGACGTGATCAAATAATGAAACGCAATAATTGATGGTTGGTTGGAACTTTGCCTTCAATACGTATCTTGCATGTTAATGAGAAGATAAGGGAAAGGATTTGGATGTCCCACGTGGAGTGTAACAATTGGTGCACTCTTCAGTTTCCATAGCAGCTGGCTTGGCCATTGCAGACAATTTGGATTGAAGCAGCTCCTGCCTGACAAGTGACAATAGGAGATGGGCATTGGAAGGTGGATGGTTCAGGAAGATATATAGTAGTACAATATTTACTCAAAAATCTCTGATCTTGACTTTTAACTCAATTTCATTTACTACCGAATTTCATGTAAATGAGTACATATTGTTGTTCAACTTGTCACATATCACTATTCCTTAGGAAAACAAACTTATCATGTATTAATATCACTAAGGATCCACTTGGGAAACAACATGATACAGAAAAGAAAAAATAAAGAGAAATTGGCAAAATTTGCCTTCAGTTGTGAAATGAAAACACATGAAGATTTGGAGAAGAATGATGAAGATTTTTCATTTTTAACTCATAAACAATACAATGAGTCTCTGTACATAGACAAGTGACATAGATGTTACAATGCAATAACAAACTAATGAATAAGACATATAACATACATCAATGATAGAATTATATTGCATTTGAATGTGGATGTTACAAGAAGTTGTAATACCAAGAGACAATGTGACTTATCTATATAATATATTTGTTATTTCATAACAAATATTTGTTATTTCATAACCCTTCTCGTTGTATGATCACTGTTTGTTATACATTTTTTTAGTCTACCTCGTTAAAAACCTTGACAAGTAAAACACTGTGGGACAAAAACTTGGTGAAGGAAAAAAGAATGCAAAGCGTATAATTCTCCCCCTAAATTTAATATACATTCACAAACTCTTTTAAATAATATAACGTTATGTTCACGTCTTGTTAAAAACATTGCTACAAAAACCCAATGAGAAAATAACTAAGGAAAAAAATACATGACATACGTTAACTCAATTGTGCAAGTTGTCTCGTTAAAATTTTTGTCAAGTAAAACCTCATGGGACAAAAACTTAGAAATGAAAAAAGAGTACAACTACAAGTCATTTGGGCTTTATACTTCAGGGATAGTCGTAGTTCAGGGATGATAATTAGAAATCTACTCCCCCTGATACGTAGTTCACCAACTTGCAAAAAGACTGCAACGTCTCCACAATAACACAAAATAATTTATGATTTTTTGTTGTGTATTAGACATGTAGGAATCATCACCGAAGAAAATCTTCATCTCAAGAATATAGTAAGTAAATATTGATAATTCTAGGTGAACTTTCTTTGTATAACATATCTTTATATATTTGAATCATGGTAACAATTCTATTCTGGAGAATGTTCGAACTACACATCGAAAAATAGTTGAATGTTCTCCGGTCATTTATTTCAAAATTTATCATTCAAATATTTCACGGGTACGTGTTTAATCTCTTCAGGAGTGCCTTTCGTATCATTCTTCGAGATGATATGTATATTCTCTTTTTGTTCATATGATGATTATATCGCATCACTTCATTATAATTTTCCTTGGGCAATTTAGTCCTCCAGGGACTCTTATTTATACCAATACCAAGTGACAAACAAATTTACAGTCACAACATATCTCATATGTTTATTTATATTTATGTCATACCGATCAAGTAACATAACGCAATATTATACATTTCAAGAGAATGAGTAACATCGTAATAGATGTTGAGTCCTGCGAAAAACCATTGTGTCACTACTCGTTTTATAATGTACCATCATGTTGTTGTAATGTGATTTCTATTCACATTCTTCAGAAATCAGGACTACAAGTCTAATAAGCGAGTCTAGTTATATATTGTTCGCCTTATTTTATTCATTTCAAATACGAATGTTTCTGACATACTTATAATATTATAGATTCTGGATCCAGGTTTTCTCTTGAATTAACACGCTTTAAGAATGCGAATTAGTCGTCGACAATAACTTTTTTATGTTTATCCCGTATCAACATAGTTGATTGCACCTTTTATAATAGTCAAATCTTTGTCGTTTCCCAAAATATTAGGATTTTACCGTTATGTATTCCTGGAATTTATACATTTGCCAACATCTGCTTTTATTTTATCGGGTTTATATTTTTCGGGAATAACCTAAAGTATAGACGTCAGTTGTCTTTCCTACCCGACGTCTACCTTTGTTGTTCTACGTTTCCTAACGGCCAACCGGGTCGTGCCAAGTGGCACAACCTGGTCGACGACCGCGGATGACCCGGTCATCCGTGATCGTCCACGTTAAGGATGCTCTTAAGCTACTATCCCAAAGGATATTATACATAGATTTAACAGTGTAATTGCCGTGTTTCGAGTGTTTCCAACGTCTCGAGTCAGGGCAGGAGGATGGTGAGAAAGCTAAGGCCGCCGTCAACAAGAACAGCAAAGCACTTTCCTCGATCTGACCTTTGAAATTCCTTTTGATCCATCTATGATCAGAAAAGGTGTCTGTAAAGAACTCTGCAACCGAGACGAACATATTAGAAGCAAGGTCGAAAGCTTTTAGAAGTCTAGTTGAAAGAGTTTGGTCCTCAAGCCAAATATTAAACCAAAAGGAGTTTTTCCCATTGCCTGCTCTGATTTGGCTGCGGAGGCAAAGGGTGGGAATCCACCCTACCATCAATCTCAAAAATGAACCAAACGTCGTTTATTTTGCCTTAGGAAATAAGATTCCAAACGTTGTTTACTATAGCCTGCCAGAAGGCATTTTATTAGATATCAGATTCCACACCTTCTTACATATAAGAGCAATATTTTGATTGCGAAGATTTAAAACGCCAAGGCCACCAGACCTGCGAGGTATGCAAACTCTCTCCCAGTTGACAAGATATTTCATTGAAGAAGTTTTTGGCAAACCAAGTTTCCATCACAATCCCTTATAAGTCAAAAGTCAAAACTAGCCAGACCTCTATCTGAATGCCATGCAATTATGTACCTGCTCTCTCAGAATATTTTGCTGGTACATAAAAAAGTTCAGAAGTTTAGCAAATATAGATATGAGAATTTTCACACTACATAAAGGACTTTGGAGTCATCTGTCCAATGTGCACCAGAAATTATGTAAATGGAGAATAATTCACTAGTATAACTACTTCACAAGCTTCACAAAAACATATTGCTGAATCCTTAGCCGAAGGAGCCACGGGAGTCGCGGTAGCAGCACATCTTCATGGTATCAAGCAGTTTCCAAATTTGAACAGGAAATTTGCTATGCATGTCTAGTTTATGTCATAAACCGCGAAGTGTGGGCAAAATATTCTCGTCCAATATTCGGAATGCAGCCCGCAATTTTCTGACGCTAATGAAGTTCTATACAGAGCTACTACCAACACCAAAAGTGTGCAATGCCATTGATAGTACAGAGGCCGACCGCTTACTTCTACGTTTCAGTACTCATTGAAATGAATCGCACCAACCTTCCACACGAAGTAGGTGGTGGCGAACATGACAGTGCTGATGAAGACAAAGGAGAAGGCAATTATCAGAAGATCATTTCCTCCAGGGAAACTAAAAGTTAGGCCCTTTTTCGGCATCCCTCTTTTGCTATCATCAAATAAGTTCGAGGGAGCTTCTGGAAGACCGGACTTCTTCTTGCCCCCTTCACTTTCTCTCAACGCATCGAGAACTTTGTTTCCTGTTCTGACTTTGGAAGGCTTTGTGTCTGTATATTTCGACATGACACGTGCTGCTCTTAATTTCTCCCTTGCCGTTAGAGGGGTTCTCTTTGGTGTTGTACCTTTAGGGGTTATGATTTTATCCCCACCATCTATAACAGGCTGAACATTTGATGATGGGAGCTCGTTACCAGCAACGGCTGTGTTTGCACCACTGGCAGAGCTCGTTTCACTCATCTGTGATGCTTTGTTGTCACTATCTGTTGTCGAGTGAATCCTAGTCCACCTAAAGTCAGAAGAATGCCCTGCATTCTTCAGCTTAGGCCGAAGCAGAACTGAAACTGAACTTATATTCCTATCTGATACAAATGTCGATCTTGATTTGTGATTCTGTCTATTGAAAGATCCCCAGTCATTTTGCAACTTAGCCTGCAGTTGACATTTGATGTAAATAAGATCTTCCAGGACTAGGACTGAGGTCTCAAATACCCGATTATTATATCATCATATTATTTTTAGCAGGAAGACAAGATGAACGGAAAAAAACCAACTTTATGTTAACAGTTGATAAACCAGAAGCAAAAACAATCAGACGCAAAGGACCACATAAAATTTCCCTATGACATCTCAATCATCCACCAACTACTAAATGTAGTTGCATTATTCTTGAACACACGACTTTGGACTTCAAATTAGGATGTTGTATTATTTGCCAAAAGCCAACATAGACATACATGTCCTTTTCTATTTTGAAACATAGACTTCCTTGCCATGTCGTCGAAGCAAACACAAACCACACTTCAAGTAACATTTTGTTTACAAAGAAGAGAAAGTAGCGAGAAGCTTTACTGAAAGTTGATAATTAGCCTGTACGCTTTTAGCCAACAAAAAATGTATTAATTTAGTAGCTAAAATTCAACAACAAAATTGGCATCATATCTGATGGATTTGAGAAAACCCATAACTTGAGAGTTTATTTGAATTTGACTTATCAAGCTAGAGCAAACTAGGGCAAGAAGAAGGCCAATCAAGTCACAATCGTGTATGAAGTTTGTTCTGTAAATCATATGTTAGTGAAGTAACTAATACATCTAATTCAGTATATTTAATATTCACACACTATTCAACAACAGGACACAACTTCTGAAAAAATAATGAACTGGATAAAACTCGAGTGAAAGTTTGCTTGAAATGGTCTTAACAAAAGAATGTTACCACTCGAACATAATTTCTAAGGAACCCAGCTGAAAGCTTCACAAGTATCCTTGAGTTAAGCTTTGCTATTGCTACCCTCATTTATGCTCTTAACTGGCCTAAAACTTGCAATTTACCAGTCCACTAAGATTCTTTGAAGCAAAACGAGTGGTCTAGGAATTTCAGAAACATTATTTTTGGACTTGTCAACTGGTCTGTAAGGGCAGTGAACTGGTAACACATGTTTATCTGATATCCTTCTTTTTGGCTATCATTATCTTCAAAGGTTATCATATTGTTTCCTAAATCCTAAGGTTTTCCTACCTTTGTCCATGTGATTTTGTGCATTTGTTTAAGTCACATGGCAACATCAACATTACCCAAAACCTATAAAGAGGCTACTGTCCTATGGAAGGCAGGAGAGGCTCGTACATATGCAACTATACCCTTGTAATAACAAATAGATTGTTCTGAGTGACCCATGATGTGATACACAACCACCATTTTCTATTTCACAATAAATAAGAACTGCAGGCAATTTCGAAGTTATTTGAGTTAAGTCCATTAAAATCCAAACACTCCTAATTTTTAATTCCATTGACAACAACAACAAAGTCTATAATTATAAATTAGTTGGGGTAGACTAGAAATAAACTCAAAAGAGTCATGGTTCAGACACGTGAATATTCTTCTTCCACTCAATCATATCCAATGCCACTCTCGGGGGATGTTACAATCTTTTAGGTCTCTTTTACTCCATTGACGATGAACGAATTATTTAAGCCACAAAAGAAAAGTCCACATTGCTTTTCTTATTCCGGAGACTCGTTATCCTTGAACAAGAGATCCTAACATGATTATACTTGTGTTGCCATCATTCATCAATAGATAGTTGAGTTATCAAGGAACTTGTGCTTTTGTTTATTTTGAAGGTGAAAAACTTCTCATATTGTGATAGACAGTTAAAACATTTAAAATTTCTAAAATTATGAAAGGCAATTTCATAGTCGGGGAAGGATCTTGGTGAAGGTATTTACAAAGAGCATGTAAAAAATGGTTGCTTATCCTTGACTTGGAAAAATATTATGTAGTGGAAACCTCATAAAAAATACCAGGGAACTGACCTAGGCAGAGGTTAGTGCGAAATTGTAAGAAATACTAGTGTGCCTTTTCTGTTTTCTTGTATCTTACTTGTTTTGATGTAGTGTTTTATAGTACAAATTTGATTCTACACGTGCTTTTATCTCAGTTAATTTGTTATAATTTTGTCAAAAGTTTGTCTTATCAAGCTTTAAAGCTTCTATTTTTGAAAGGCCGCTCGCCCCCTACCCTCATGTTCTTGCCTCCATGTCCTAATTACTTTTATTTGAAAGAATACGACCATAAATATTTAACGCTGCACCTTTAACCGATGTTATGAAATTATCCTTCACACTCTGAACTATTCTACAATGGGCAAAACCATGGGACACAAGTCACATGGCAGTGAATGAAGAATTGATTTTGTGGCCTCGGCTTAGTTCAAGAAGCTAACAAATGTCTTTGATGTTGAGGTTTCTATTATGATGTTATCAATCATGGACACTCCCTAGCAATGGCTGATGACCCAAATGAGATTGTGGCACGCAAAGTGTTGCTCGCCTATGAGCTTGGCAGTTGACAGAGTTGAGGGACCCAATTTTTTCTGTGTATTATTTGTTCTTCTAAAGGAGTCATTTAGAATTACAGAACCACTACAATCACAAACCTACCTGTTTAACAAACCACGACAAGAGAGATGGTAAACAAACACCCTAGGTTGGAGATGTAATACATACTAAATTATGATGTAATGTCAATAGTGATACTATTTTAGGTTTTGCATAATTGCTTCACTTGTATCTGATTAGTAATAACTTGTGCTCACCTATCATGCTTGTCGAGATATTAGCATATTGGGGAAAAAGAAATATGAGAATCACGATTGTAATACTTCATGACTTCTACTCCATTGCAAATTTTGAGCGATGAACAAGATGAATTTTCTAAAACTCTAGCATGTTCTTCTCATAATTTATAGCCACATTGTGGTCTATAGAAATTAAGGAAATGACCATGTACACAACCCAGGAAGTCGATCAGACTTGGGAGATAATTAGAGAACATCTGGGTAGTGCTTTAAGTCCACTACTGTGTCTTGGAGAAATCATATTCTATTCTATTTTATTTTGTTTTCTTCTTGTAAGACTTTGGGACTGTGATGTGGTTCTCATCCAATTTTCGTTATTAATATAAAATGGTTTCAACCATTACAAAAAGAAGAGTACGAGGACCAAACATCAGTCATTTTAAACCTGAAGGCCATCACAAGCCAACATGTAGTATTGACCCAATTACAACGCACGATGGTATCAAGGACCAACAATCAGTATTTAAATTCCCTTGGCACCCAAGCCATCATAAGAGATCTAAAACAAAGGTTTGCTATTTTTTTCGTGGAAAGAAAGAATCATGAACTGCCTGTGACAGATACAACATTGACTCTTTTTCATATGTTTAATACTTTAATCCCCGATACCGAACCCTTTGAGTTATTAGAAAAAAAGACCCAAAACCGACCCAGCCCAACATATTTCTGTTAAGGTTGATTGCGAGTCGATACATCTTTTGGAACAATCACATGTAATTCCTCAACAAAAATACCTATAGAACAATAGCAGTTCGAAACAACAAAAAATAGCGGTATCAATCCTTGACAGTGTCAAGTTGACAACATAATCATGACAAATTAACACACTTTTCCTTCCTGCGCATATACAAACTGAAACAAGAGCCTGTCGTGAGCAAACAAGTACAATTTTTAACGTCATGTGGTGCTTACTCCGCTCTGCCTACGGTTATAACACACTATATTTGCAAAGAAAAATAGAAGTGAAAAACTGACTTTTAAAAGTTGGTACTTGAAAACAACAAAAACGAGTAGTACTGAAGCAGAATACATACTTGTACCAGTGGGCATCGACGGAGGCAGGAGGGACGTGAGGTGGCGTGGTGGAGACGCACCGGAGAAGACGGCGGAGGGTGACGGAGCAGGTGGCGGTGGACGTCGGCGACTCTCTCCATGATTGTCGGAGGATTTTGTCGGGTGGGAAGGAGTGAGAGATTGGTATTCTCCACCACAGGAGAATGTGGTAAGGTCGTTGATCCTCTTATCTGCGGGCTGCGGCACCATTATTATTATTATTATTTTGAGAAGTTTCTTTTTTTTAATTGGGTCCGGTTCATTTTAATTCCATTACCCTTTCGAGGTTAATTGGGTCGGATTCAGTTTAAATGAGTTTAACGAGGAGGATGAGGTTCATTGGATCGAAATTCGTAGTAGGGAAAACTTAGTTGTTTTTGTTAGCTTTCATGTCTTAGTCGTGTTGGTTTTGATGATTAATCGACATAATCTTTACTCGTGCTCGACAGTCAAATTGATTTTCATGCACTGATACTTGTATGCATATATATTTAATGTGTCAATGACGTCTTAGAGCAAAGACTATAGACCCAAGAAATGTGATCAGGCTTCAGATAGACATTTATTTTTCATTTATTGAGTCTTGAGATTGTAAACTGGACACAAGTGGTATAATAGAAAGCTGAGTCAGTTTGGACTTTGGACAACTCAAGCCTCTCTAAGTTGGATTGAACCACCAAAAAGTTCACTCAAGTCAACATCGTGTCAAACCCAATTCGGTCGATCTAAGCGGACTCCGGACGTCCGATCCCAAGTATTGACATGTGTTGTCCATCACTTTCGGACAACCTATCCAAGCTTTCGTCATTTTGTCTGCCACCCCCTAAAAGTCCTAAAATGTATGTACGTACCGCTTCCAAACGACATATGCATGCCTTGGTCGTCCGATTGGATTTTCATAATCTTTTTTAGACGACGAGTCTCTTCTTTGGTAGTCGGTTGAGAAGGTCGAGAGGGACTTTCTAATATAATTGAACTTCTGCACATTTTGGCGATCCTCTAGTGCAAACATAAGGTATGGGATCCATACATCATCACGCTAAATAAGGGGGGTAAGTCTACCATGATTAACATACAACGCATAGAACACTCCGAAAATTTCCATGCACAAAACAATCAAATATGGAGCAATTGGGTCGCCGTGCTTACATTTATTTGTAGTCTCAAAAGGTTCAAAGAACTATCCATTCACATTTACCCCAAAATGAAACACGAAGACACTCACTTATCCACTTACAAAACTTCGTGTGAAAGTCAAATTGAACCATAACCTCTTGCCAAAAACTCCAAGAAATTGAGTTATATATATTCACGAGATCCAACTCAAGACACATGACTTTCTTCCTGAATCGATATGCATTTGATGACAAATCTCACGCGTAAAAAAGACACGCCGTCCTTGTGCAAAAACACCATGGTGTCGTTGACCAACTTGACAGAGACCACCTTTAGTTAGTTCGCAAACATCTTTGTGACGCATCCATAGAATTGATTAGAGAAGTTAAGATTACCTTTTCAACACCCACGAGCAACTCAAAACTCTTCAATTTTTGTCTATTTTCCTATTTTTAGAGTTTCTAACAAATTTCTTCGAAAAAATGGACAACCATTAACTCATTATGCTACTACTAAGGGTGCAAACATATTGAATATGAGTATTATCATATTTATATTCATATCATTTACATATTTGATTTGCGGATACATATATGGATCACCTTGAATATGCGTATCCATATTCTTAAACGAATACAAATTAAAATTGGATAAAATTATATCTTAACTATATTAATTAAGAAATGTAACACATTTTATTTGTAGTAGTAAAAATTAAACGGAATCATGAAAAAATCCATAATATAAGCATATATAAAGAAAAAAACATTATATTTATTCAACAGAAATCTGTATCCATCGAAAATTTATATCTGTATCCATATACAAAAATATTTGAAAACCAGTATCCATATCCGGCATCCATATTCATCCAAATAAAGAAAACCAATATCGACGTCCGTATCCGTAACTATTTGCACGCGTAGCTTCTACCATCATTTCTTCGATTTTTGTCTGCTTTTTTGTTTTTGGAGTTTCCAACCAAAAATTACACAGTCTTGATCTTTCCTTCGGGAAAAACAAAATGGTCAGTGATTATGCTGCAATGACGCTGTCGTTAGCTCTCCAACCACACTTGTCCGCAGTCTAAACTGCCCTCCCTTCCTTCCATCTCCACGCAATCCTTCCTCCATTCCAAACCCTATTCTATACACTCCCACTCCCGCTTTCCCTTCCCCATTCCTTCTCGAGCCTTCCACCGATCCGATCCCCGCCGATCTCGCCCCGATGGCCCTCTCGGCGTCGGACATCCAGACCGTCTACTCCCTCCTCTCCAACGCCCTCAGCCCCGACCACTCCCTCCGCAACCCCGCCGAGTCCGCCCTCGCGCAGTGCGAGAGTCGCCCCGGCTTCTGCTCCTGCCTTCTGGTAATCCCCTTCCCTCGTCGTTTCGGTCCGGCGTCGGACCGGAAGAAATTTTGTTCGTTTCGGTACTTATGAAGTGAGTTTGATTTTTGGATGAATCTGCAGGAGATTGTTGCGGCAAAGGATCTGGTTTCGCAGGTCGATGTAAGGCTTCTGGCTACGGTGTATTTTAAGAACAGCGTCGCTCGTTACTGGAGGCAACGGCGGGATTTTCCGTGAGTTGTTGCGTTTTTTTTCCTTCTGATTTGTTGATGACGAGGTTCGTGGAGTCGCGTTGGTAGGGATTTGATTTCGATAATGTAGTGTGATGCTGCAATGGCTTTGGTATCTGCTTTTAGGTGTTTAGGATTAAAACGGAAGGGCTCGATTGAAGACGTGTTTTCCCCCCCTCCAATTATGTTAGCCTTTTTTTCGTTGAGCGGTTCTAATGAGATTTGTTGTCAAATGTCAATTTTAATTGTTTGGTTAAGGCATTGCAATACAATATAAGATACGGCTATGATGTTGCTCGGTTGCGGCAATTTTCAAGAGAAAATTACCTCACGTAGTCAGTTACTACTGAGAGAATGATAGGCTTGACATGTTAGGTCCTCTGACAACTGGCGGATGTCAGGCTAGTTTTTTTTTATGAGCTGATTCATGTCGAAATTTGTCGTCAATAGAATAGAATCATTAGTTTCTACCGAAGGGGTATCAAGGGATTGCTTTATAATATGAGATAAGCCTATATAGTTGCTCAGTTCTAGCAATTTAAAAGAAAAAGTTACCTCATGCAGCCAATTACCACCATGACGTCTATAGCAATCACAATCTTTCAATAACTGTGGGGGTATTATGTACTACGTAAATAGTAAGAATAAATAATAGAATTTGAAGGACAGTTCAGAGCTGAAATGATAAAAAGGAATGAAACCACTTTTAAGCCATTGTAAAGAACAAACAGAAATCAGTTTTAAATTTTAAGTTCAATTTGATGATATCCAAGAATCTCATGTTGTGATGTGAAATACTTCATGCCAAGTAGATGAGAATTTAAGGGTCTAAGTATAGATGTGGTAATGCAAATCATGGATATTAATGTCAAAGGTTTTGGAGATACGTCATAGGTGTTGTCTTAAAATTTTGGGCTTAGCTTTATCACAACTCATGCTTTGGTGAATGGTGTTAGAGTACAAGGGTCAACTCATCTACTGGTACATCCTGAGTACAAAATGTGTGTTTGGTTGGTAACTCTACAAAATAAAAGGTGAGAAAAAAATAGTATTGTTTATCTTGCTTCTTGCTGCTCTTCTAAACAAGATTCAGATGAATGGCTTATTTATTTAATTTATGTGGTGCTTGAGCTATCAGCAACATGTTGGACTTAATGTACTTCTCTGTAATCTAGGATAAGATTGCACAGTGTGCATTTATTTCGTAGCAATTTTCATACTGTTAATAAAAAAAGAAAAAAAGGGATACAAGACCAAAACAAAAAGATAAAAATGGGATGCAAGGATAAGAAAAAGAAAATAAAACATGATAAGAAGCAATAAAGATTCCAACAAGGTCTGAGCGCAAAAAGAGGTGCAAGTTCTACTTCAAATAGAACCAGACTGACTCCCAACAATTAGAAAAAATGCTATTTTTTTTCTGGCACAATTATAAAAGAAGGACAAGAGGCTCTCAAAAGGTGAAGCTTGCATCTGGTTCAGCTCCTGCAAGCCAACAGAAAATGTCCCTAGCCATCTTTGCCCAGGTTCTGCCAACCTCCTCTCGCTTGTTATCAAGACAAGTTGGTTTCGCCCAAAAAGATCATTCTGTTCCTCATTCCAGCCAAACACCACCAGTCCACCACCCTTCACTCAGATTTCAGGGCAACCTCCCTTTAGGTTCTTCCTTGAAGAATCAACGAAGCAAAATATTGGGTTTTATGTGCCCAACCTAATTCCGAGTTGGATTTTGTAGCACAAAATACTACAATTTAATACGTTAACTGAAGTTAGTGCCAGATTTAATAGTTATGCCATGTTTTAATACACAGTTTGTGTAAACCACACTTACTTGTATCATATATAAGGTCTGTAACTAAAATTTACCTCCATATTGGAATGTAATAGAAAAGTATTGTCGCAATTGACATCTAATGCTAAAAATTGAAATCTAATGCAAAAGTGGTGAATTAGCGTTACACTACAATCATTAGTTCACTGATAGGAGGCAATTTTACTTTGACATCTTGCAATTCTAGAGTCAACTATAAGTCTAACCATGTAAAAGCTTACTCAAGCATTTATACTTGTTATTATATATTCTAAACTATAATATTGACTATCTATTTTCTAATCACCTCCACTGATATTATGTTTTGTATGTTTAAGCATATTAGACATAATATCAATAACACAGCATGTTAGGTATGAAGAATGAAAACACGAATAAGATGTTGTAACAATTATATGAATTTGTTATAGTGGTCAATACTGGATTAAACAATGAAAAAGATGATCATTTTGTTCACCATGGGACATGGGCTACTTATAAATATTCTTCTATTTTCCAAACTTTATAATTTATAATGTTTCGTGAACTTAGGGTATAAAATTTCTCAAGCTGTGTATAACTAATTCCGTTTCGTGGTATTCTATACAAAATTATTTATCATGTGTTTTTGGATTTATATGTCAGCTTGCTATAATAAGCAAAAATATTTTGAGATTCATAATATCTAATATAGTAGTAATTAATATCATAAAATACATCAATATAATACCATGTCCGCAACATATTAGTTTTACAAAGAAGGTAACCTGTCCTATAAAAAAATGACTTATGTTACCAAGGACAATTAAGGAATGATATCATCATGTAAAGGCATCATCGGACACTAAAGTGTAGAACAATTTTTTAAGGTGCATTACTGTTATTACCTTTTTGTACAGGCACAATATCATATGACGAATCTATAGTTTTGTACTTCTATGCTTTCCTTAAAATATCTAGTCTTCCAATGATCTAGAAGATGAAAGCTTGTTATGGCCCATCTTTAAGGTCTACAAAGAGAATATAGAGGTTCTCATGAGTCATTGGCCTTCTAAAACTGAAATTACCATCTCCTTTTTAGAAAAAAAATCACCTGTTAAGAAATCGAACAATCAAGTATCCAAAATCTAAGGTATTTCTTGTAATATTTTTGAATTTTCCACAAGAAAAAGGCCTTCTGAATGCACTATTTCAAGCCCTTCTAATTGGTGTTGTTTAAGTACAATTCCATGCTTTTAAGGGATTGTAGATTGGTGTTGAAACTTCTCTTAATGGTCGCACTATAGTATTTTTTATTTTTGTCAAGAAAGTGAGGTTTCCCCATGTATATTATTCACAAAAGAAGAGTACAAAATGAACGGGGCAGCAAAAAAACCCCGCTACACCCTTAAAGTAAACTATTTTTGTGTAACTATACAATCCCCTAAAACGACTAAGTCAAAACTAAAGTTAGACAGATATCGCACTCTGGACGCACATTTTGAGTAATGACCATAACACGTGGCACTACCCAAACTTGCATTGCAATATGCTCAAGTGAGACGTCACTTGGCCAAAGATGCGGTCATTCCTTTCTCTCCAAATCGCATAATGGTTACCTCAAAAGCCTTTTTTGTTTGGAGACTTAAGGCTTCCCAATTTCACATACATGTTACCTTTTAACTTTTATTCCGCTTCCCAATCCAGAGCACTCACATGACTGTCCTGTTTCCTCCACTAGACTACTACATTTTCTGCAGACAAACAAGCCGTGGTAAACTAGCTGATAATTTTTTGTAGCTTCTTCTTGTGCACTATCTAGTGATTAGTTGTTCTGCTCGTTATACAGGATAACAGGAAATATGTTCTGATCCTTATACAGTTGGTCAATTTTGAATTTGCCAATTCTTGTTGTTTTGGACATCCTATTGATGTGCTGAAACATCTAATTCAATTATTTTATTTCTTTTTTGGTTGTTACCAGAGGCATCAACACTGAAGAGAAGATGCACCTCCAAAATAAACTGATGTTACATATTAGAGAAGAAAATCTGAAGGTGGTACAGTTAGCGTTGCCATTTAATTTGAATTATTTGTTTCTTCATTTCATCACAATTAAGGAATATTTTCAAAATCTGGGGTTGCTAAATAGACTTCAGTGTGGAGATTTCTTAATTTGTAAACCCTTCAAATGTTGATTTCCTGTTTAATTCCCTTTTCTAGTATTTACAATGTGAGATTTATATGAACTGATAATAGGAGTTATCTGCAATAAAAAGATCTAAATTTTCGACTTACTACCTAAATGTAAAACTGAACAAGGTGCCTTGATATACATTCTTGCATTAATTTTGTATACGAGTTAAGCATCTTGTTGCAAGTGTTAAAATGTTGCTGATTGTTGAATAATGGGTTCTTGATCTATATTTTATAGCTGCACACGAGGAGGCTAAGAAAATGATAATCAGAACACTAGAGCACTTCATGCTATAGTATGATATATCAAGCTTCACTCTTGAGTAGAGATATCATATTCTTTGTTTTCTAAAAATATGGTCATTTTGGGCATGCATGACTAAATCTCTTTGGTATGGGATGAAACTAGATGAGTGTGATGGAATGCAAATGTGCAATCATGGTTTGTTTATGTTTTAGTCAAATGCTTGATAATTGATTATGGAAAGGGATGATGTCTAACATTTTTTTGTTGATAAGATAACACTTAATGGAGTTCTGGTGTATTTTCCGATTATGCATTGTTACTGGAATCACGTTGATGAACAACTATGAAATTCCCTAGATGATTTGATTAACATGACATTATAAACTATGAAGAAGATAGTGTGTAACTTTCACAAGAGAATATTTTAAGCTAATGAAAAATAATAAATGATAGTATGAAGGAGGTCATGACGAGGGGAATGAAGTGCAGTATTGGGGACGGTTTGTCGGTAAAATTTCGGGAAGACCAATGGGCGAGTCAATCTTCTTTTCGTGATAATTTCCCTTCCTTGTACCGGCTGGCGGTGAATAAGGCGGCTAAGGTAGGAGAATACATGGTTTGGCATGGCTCCACCCTTTCGTGGGGCATTACCTTCTCTCGCAATTTGTCGGATAGGGAGTCTGTTAACTTTTGCTCCCTTTTGGAGTTGCTCCATGGTTGCGGCAACCTCCCAGCTCGAGGAGTGCCGGAATCCCTGCTGTGGTCTTTCCAGTTTAGCAGAATATGGACTAATTCGATATCAAATATCATATCGTGGTCCCAATGTGTGGGCACGATATTGGGTTCCTAAGATCATCTTGAATCTTCCAGATGCATCTTGGTCTAGTGTGGTCATGTTGGCCTTTTTTATCCTGTTTTGCTGGTTTTAATTTGTCTTATTTACCTTTTGTTTTTTTTCCCTTTTTGGCTTTGGTCTTACTCCTGGTAGTCCACTGCCGCCCTTTGTTGTGCTCATCTATTCTATCCTTTTTTTCTTTCTTTTATATTAATGATAAAAAAAGATAGTGGGCAAAAGAAGGCAATATTCCAGTTGTAAATCCAATGAATAATCCATTGCTGAAAAAAAGGTTGATTGCGGGAATCTAGCTGCAACGGGTAGAATTGGAGATAAAAAAATATATAATTTATGATTTCAAGAAGAAAAAAGATATTCTAAATGGAATAAGGGTGCAAACAGATAAATCAAAATGAATTCATGATTTGATCCTCAATTCTTACATATCTTTTTGATAATTGGTAGGATTAATTTTAATTATTAAGGTGAGTTGCGCAACTGCATTCCACATTTAACTGGTTGTTACAGGAGTGAAGATCGAGCCTGCATCCCACCTCACCCAACTAGTCCTTTAAACCAGTCGGGGTATACTTGTTGTGTATAAAATATACATATACAACATGCCATTGGTGATATTAATTTTTTGAAGAAGATTGCACTGATCATTCTTTGCTCTTGTATGCTTTGCTGCAGATCGCACTTCAAGTTGCAGTTCTCATATCCAAGATTGCACGAATTGATTATCCAAAGGAGTGGTATTTTCTTTTTCTTGGGCTATATTGTTTTATCAACCAAATTAAAGCTGCTGTATACGAGGCGAATATTTTTGTTTAATATACAAGGTGTCATTTTTAATATAGTATCCCACTACCTTTCAGACCCAAACTTGTCATGGTCATCAATACATCCTATTATTTGAGTTGATAGAATTTAGACGACAATGAAAAGTGTTCTTTAGTATCAAAATTGGCAACTTAGGAAACTGGGTTCCCATTTGATTCTATCGTATAAACTATGTCCAAATGCTTTTATTTGAAATTGATTCTTGTCATACTTGATTGAGGAGTTGTCCTATTGTTCGGGGAGTAGGTATCTCGAAAGATATTTTGAACTTGAAGATATTTCATCACTTCAAGATAATGGAATGTAAGTTTGATTTTTGATGATCTTGTTTTCTACTTCTAATTCTACATAGATTCTCCCCCAACCTTTCATTTTCCCTTCTCTTTACCCTTTGCCGTTTATTTTTTGGTTCGGGCCCTCATTATTGATATGTAATAGCCAATTCGAGCTGCAAGATGCAATTACTTGTACTTGGTTTGATTATATAACTGTGGGACAAGGATTGAAAGGTGGATAGGCGCCTAGCAGCCGGGACAAGGGCCCTCAGGTGCGTAGTCCCACCTATGCGGCAGTGGAAAAGCTAGAGCGAATCTTAGGAGCGAACAAGCAACGGACTGAAAGCATAAAACATGTTAAAACAGCAAAACAATATGTAAAAACAAATGAAAATAGAGAAAAATAATAGAAAAGGATGTAAAAAGGCTGGAGGGCTGTCAGACAGGGTTACCGGCGTTCTATAACGCACCAGAGGTGCTGAGGTGGTGGTGGGGGTAGGCTTTAGGGTAGGGGATGGGAGAGGTGGGGGTTGTGTGTAGGTTTAGGGTTTTTTGGTATAACCGGGTATTTGTATCTTTTGACCCGAATACCCAACCAAGTAATTTACTAGTCACTGAAATTCTAGTCGGCTGTGGACCAACTTGCGGCTAGGCGGCTGCTTTTTCAATAACTGTAGTGTGATGATTTTAATTTTCTTTTTTCCCTAGCTTGAAACTTTTACTGATGCAATTATTTTTTACTTGGTTTGACTATATAAGCGTGAACTGACTTTAGTTTGCTACTTTGCTTATTTTCCTAGTTTGAAACTTTGGCTGATGCAATTATTTTTTACTTGGTTTGACTATCTAGCTGTGTGATGACTTTAATTTGCTTATTCTCCTAGCTTGAAACTTCGACTGTAGAACCTTCCAATTTACTATGCTCAAGTAAAATTAAGTGGCTGTTGGTTATATACATATATTTTAAGTCATTTAATAAATATTTCATCTGTGGCTGGCAACCACGCACTAAAGATCAAACACAACAACGAGAAAGTACCTGTATTTTCTTTTCTCATTATAACCTTTCCTGTTTGTGTTTTCCAACTAATTTTCTGGATGATTCATCATTCTCAGGCCAGAACTGTTCTCCACTTTGTCACAACAGCTGCAGTCAGCAGATATCATTGCATCCCACAGAATTTTTTTGGTTCTGTTTCGAACTTTGAAGGAGTTATCTACAAAACGCCTTATTTCAGATCAGAAGAAATTTGCAGAGGTTAGTTGGATCATTTTATTTTCAGTGTATTTCTGATCATCTTGTTGGGCTGACTGTTGCAGTTGTTTTAGAAGTTCTTTGATGTGCAATAACAACAGCAACAAAGCCTTCATTCTCATCATTTGAATGTAATGTAAGATAGCCTTCTCAGTTACCACAGTAACTGGGAACAATTTCTTTCCTAGGTGGAAATGGATTAGAAGAATGACTATCTGTTGATCCTATTTAATTATTAAGCTTGTTGTCATTTTTTTGTTATGGCTTTATGATCATGACCCACAAGTAGACTGCGGAACCATAGGGCATGCTTTTCTTAGGAACTTACACTCATGTTGAGTATGCCATGGTCCTCAAGCTCAAAAGCAGAATGGAATTAAGTGGGCATAATGATAGGCTCATACAATGTTATGGCTAATATTGTTATGTTTGAAGTTGATTCGTGGAAATTTGGACTTTGGAGATCATAATGTGCTTAGCATCTTATCTTCTATGGATGTTTAACAATTTATTCGTCATAATGAGTTGTTGGTGAATTGAACTTACATCATTTTATGGTTTGCACTGAATTTTAGCCACTGAATAGAATTTACTCATCCGATTTCAGACATATTTGTTATCTGAGTCAACTGACATCCACAATGTACATGGTTTTTAGGTTGCTGCGCAATTATTTGACTACTGCTGGAAGCTCTGGCAGAGTGATGTTCAAAGTATTCTTCAGAATTTTGCTGCCCTTTCTCAGTGTTTTAGTGCCAATTCCTTACCAGGACAACTGGATGATTTCTTTCTGATATGTGAGAGGTGGTTCCTGTGTTCAAAGATCATTAGGCAGCTGGTTGTTTGTGGCCATCAAAGCGATATAACGTCTGCGGAGGTATCACACTTTCTGGGAAAAGACGTGTGAATTTGTTCTTGTTCCGTATTGTAATTCAAAATTAAGCTACTTATATTCCACGTTTTTTACTATCTGCCAGCAGGTTCAGTCCGTCAAAATAGTGTGTCCTGTGATCTTGGATGCTGTTCAGTCTTTTCTACCGTACTGTAGGTTTTCTTCGACACAATCAGTTTGATAATTTCAGAGTTACTAACTTATATCTGATCAATATGCTTGTCATTGTTACTAATATTGCTGAATGCAATTTGATTTGTTTGTTGTGATCAAATTGTCAACTTCCATCTATTTTGTTCAAATATCCTCTTCATCCACAATAACCCTTTGATCATTTGACATCTGTTGATAATCAAGATGAAAAGAAGGGTTTGAATGTCCAATCTGAGTAGATGTAACCCCATGACATTGCTTGTCCTGTGGTATAAGTCAACTATGTTTATGATGGGTTATCTTTTGATTGGTGAAAATCTGTTTATGCTGGTGAAATCTTATGGTTCTGAATCATATATATGATCTTTCAGTTCAGCTAATAATATAAATAGAATACAGGGTCTGATACTATAAGAATGAAGCACAATTCCTTTGTATATAAAACTGAAAGTGCAATCCTTTGTAGATACCCGATGCATAATTATGTAATAAAATAAAATCCACCTTCAACAGAAGTAAATTAAATTAAGGGTACAAGATTATAAAACTTTAAAGAAGTCTTCCAACTTCTGACAAACTAACTCATCCAATTTTAAGATCGAGATACCTAGATATGATGATAATATTCATCCACAATATGTCAATATTCATGTATTGAGATACCGATCAAAAAATGAATTAATATTGAGATACGAAAAACAGATTCCTATGTTCTTTCACTAAGACAAAGCTCTACTTTCAGAAGGACATATTCATGTATTTGTGTAACTTACTTCTCTGAAGCTAATAATGGATTCTCAGCTTGATTACATACATGGTCCATCTTGCTCCTGTAGGGCAGTGTAGTTATTTGCATTCTAATTGTTTTGACTAAAATTTGATTTACTTGTTTGATGCTAGTTGTGCATTAGAACTCCACAACATTGTCGTCTTGACTCTGTGCAACTGCAACATATTCTTTTGAACAAAAAAGTTCATCTAGCAGTAGTACATCTGATGGACAAATCCATTTTCCTTTATATGAGATAAGAAAGCAAAAGTGGTCATAAATTAATCCAAAGTTAGAAACTAGATCTTCCGGATGCTATTTTCAACAACTGCAAAATCTCTCTGAATGTGTAGCAGTTAGTCGGGTTTTGGATCGTATTACATTTTCAATTTATGCAGTAAAAATTGTTCTGATGAATGTTACCCGGGGGTGGGGGTAGACGAACATTGAAGTGTCTGAGATGATGCTTTGTGCTAACCTAACAAAAGAAAGAGTCAATAACTCCTTAAAACAATTATAGCCGGTTTACAGTAATAAAAGAATGTCTTTACATAACGTGATGGTAACAGCTGTCTGATTGGTCGAGACTACTGAGTAGATGCTGCAAAACTTATGCCTGTTACACCATGCAATTTTAGTGTCCAGTGATTCTTTAGAGTTTATGCTGAATGTATGGTAGTTTGGTGTTAATTGTCTGCTTAGTAGATGAGAAAGACCACCTGATCCTGTTTATTACTGTTCAAAAAAATAAATCCTGATCTTGTTTATTGCCTTATTGGTCATATGTCTCTTAAGTTGTTGATGTTTTTCCTTTTACCAACATTATGAGTGTGAATGGTGCTGCAGCTATAAATCCGTGATGGTGATTTCACATTATATTGTAATGTAATATAATGCACATATATATTTTAGTTATCAATCATGTAATTTTCATTTGTATTTTTCTTGTCAGAATAGCCATGCATTTTTATGTGTTTTAAAAACTAATGGTTCCTTCAACTTGTGATTTCACATTGATATACTGATTTTGCAGATTCTTGTTTCCCGAAACAACAGATCAGATTATTGGAATTTGTTAAAAAATCATGTATCAAATCGATGAAGATTTTGATTGCCATTCAGGCTAGGCATCCCTATTCTTTTGGTGACAGATGCATTCTTATCCCTGCCATGGAGTTCTGCTTCAACAAGATTGCCAATCCCGATCCAGCAATCCTATCATTTGAACCTTTCCTAATACAATGTATGGTGATGGTGAAGTCCGTATTAGAGTGTAAAGAATACCAGCGAAGTCCCATTGGCCAAGTAATTAGTGATAACAGGGTGACTCTGGAGCAACGGAAGAAGAATATTTCCAGTGCCGCTGCTGATGTACTTCACAATATTTTTTCAAGTGAGCGTGTTGTTTTGCTGTGTAATATTTTAATAAGAAGGTATTTACATGTCATTCCTCTCATGGAATTTATCATGTTGGTGACATGTATTTCAAAATATTTTTTGTAATTAGTCAATTTTAAACTAATTACATAATCGTCAATTTTAAACTAATTACATAATTATTGATAATAATAAAAAGTCAGTATAAAGATAATTGTCTATGTTTGGTCCTGTACATATGATGCAAATGTTTTTGATTTTGTGAGATCACTTGGTAGATAGTCCAATTTAAAATCTAATTTTTGTTATGACTCATGCAACGGTGGAAACTGTCAACTTTACAAAAATAATGACTATTTATCATTAATAAAAAACACTTATTTTTTGTTGTCGTCTATGCTAGGCATGTTAGAATAATTTGCAAGTTGCTTGAACTTATTAATAAAATAGGATCTTCTTATGTTCTTGTGAAAATAATCGTGGCTTGTTGATCTAAAGATTGTTATTGATCTCAAATAAGTTGTTATACCATTTGAGTTGCTGCATTTATGGTTTAGAACCAGCAATTTGAGTGTGAATCTTTCTCTTTCTTCTTCTTTTTGGTGATTCAAGTGAATGTAGTTTCCAAGGATTTGGCGTTGGATCGGAGTACATGGAAGAAGACGATTCACGTGCCTGAATAATGATTCTTATTGAGTTTCATTTCTAGCTTAACCCAACTAGTTTGGGATCAAAGACTTTGTTGTTGTTGCAAGTGCATATATTCTAGATCCCATCCCGTGTAGTGTGCACGCTATTTTGTTGTTTCAATTTCCCCTTGGCAGTAATGCTTTGTAGTTTCCTGGACTAGCTGCTCCATGATCTAATTTTCCATTTCTTTTGAAAATTGCATCTCAAAATTATTATATATCACTACATCATATCTTTCCATTGGTGTTTTAATGAATGTGCATATATAGGTAGATGAGGCTCCAAACCTTTTCAATGGCATGAATCCTCTTCTGGAGAACTAAGTCTTCCATTTGTTCATCACGTTTTCAACAAAGTCGATTGACTACTTGGATGCCCATTCGATTGCTTCCTCTTCAAATGCTTATGATTTCAAATGCATAAAAGTTTACAAATTTTTATTATGATTTATCATGATATGCTGATAATTTTTGATCTCAGGTATTTTATATTCTCCACGGATGATTTGGACGAGTGGAGTGAGAATCCAGAATCTTTTCATCATGAGCAAGACATGATGCAGTGGACAGAAAAAATGAGGCCTTGTGCTGAAGCACTGTACATTGTTTTGTTTGAAAATTATAAACATGTCAGTTGACAAGCAATTCAATTTTTACAAGTATTTAAGGAGAGTTCACAAAGTAAACTTTCCGTGCTTTTTGTAGATTCTTGGTCCTGTTGTTGTTTCCATTCTTCGTGATGCCATGAGTAATTGTCCTGCTGCCGAGAGTGAGATTACACCTGGAATGCTTCTAAAGGATGCTGCTTACACTGCAGCTGGACATGTCTATTATGAGCTCTCAAGTTTTGTCAACTTTGACGAATGGTAATCTTTTCCTTGTATTTGTATTTATGAATCACTTACATCCACCAGTTTGTGTGTCTAATGTGCTTGTTTATTCTTATATATGCTGACACATGCGCCCAGTACTTGCAAAAAAAGACATGCTTCCACTTTTATTTTAAGTTATCCTTCCAACCTATCAATATGCTATTATTGCTGCAGAGGCTACAAATTGCATTTACCTCGTGTAATTTGGTCGCGACCTACAATATGAAGGTTTCGACCTTTCTTCGAAATGTAGGTCTACGATGGTTTAAGTATTACTTGTTGATTGTGAAACAAATGCAATTATACAATACAATATTACAATGGCATGCATAGCTAACTTATTTTACCTATGACATGCATTTTAGCCCAATGATATGGATTTACTATCAAACAATCTAATGCTGTATGATAAAGTATAATTTTTTTAATTTTAATTATCTGACATGACTCTTACGATTTTTATTCTCATAAAATTGTGGCTATAATTAAGTTTATTTATATTTACATCAAATTTTCATCTTCTAGTAGCATTCAAAACCAATCACATCGAATTGTCTCTGGGACACAACCTGCTACCAACTTGGGTCCATGTTGGTTATGGTTTAACTCAGATATTTATGCACTATTGATAAAATAGAAAATGCATATCCATGTACCACATTTTAAGTTTAGTTGCTAGACTTTGTATGGATTCTATGTTTGACATTTTAACTTAGAAATTTGACATACAGAAAGTTCCTTGCTCAAATTTTTAGTGGAAATATCAAAAGATGAAGTTCAATATCTACTTCTAACATTAAATTAGAAAAAAGCCTAAAATCCTCTTGACATCAAATATCCGTATCGGTAAAAACTGGACATTTATGTGTTAAAATTTGAAAGTCAATTTAAAATCAATATTCATGCTCAACTGTATCAGCTTGAATAAGGAAACGTAACATTTGTATCTTAAAAAGAATGGAGTGGATCTACCATTGATAATCTGTATTTGTTGCTCCCTTATTACATCTAGTGGTGGTTGCTTGCGCTATCAGAAAATGAAAATGATAAGACTGTAGTTTTAGTTGCCGGTGTTGTATTCTCCCTGCGATTAGTGAATTATCTCTATAAGAATGTTTGGTAACCAAAATTTGGAGGATCGTGGTTGTGAGTCTTGTGAGAGGATGAAAATCTGGTCTTGAATCATGATGGATTTGTTTCTTCAAATTGCCACTTTGCTTGGAAGGCTCTTTTGATGTTTGATATAGTAGGATGTTGAATCTTCCTGGATGTTCTCATGCAAACAAGTAATTATTAAATATGGAGTGCTTGATCATTTCAGTCGAGGATAAATGGAATTTGTATTTGTATTTTGATTATTATTATTTTACCATTGTGATTCTCCACCGTCCTCTAGGGTAACTACATAGCTACACTTGATGTTGCAATTTTCCCAGAACTAATCCAATGAAGTGATCTTTGAAACCTTAATCTTAATTAAAAATGAAAAAAAAACATGAAATGATCTTATTGGGAGTGCTTATGCATGGGGAGGAAATATGCAAGACTTCAGCAATCAATATATAGTATCAACGCGAGGGTTGGGGTTCGGAAAGTAAATGAAAGTGAGTGCAACTTGTGATCATAATATGGCAGACTTTAGTAACTTGTGATCATAGTGCATGGGGAGGAAATATGGCAAATTTCAGCAATCAATATATAGTATAAACATGAGGGTTGGGGTTCGGAAAGTAACTGAAAGTAAGTGCAACTTGTGATCATAATATTGATATATTCTCTCTTTATGCCGCCTAGTTGCACTCTTTTGAAGTGTTTAATCAATTCCTTTTACATATTGCTTAACCATTATGATGCACATCAGTACTACTGTCGGTTATTGATTTAGTAGATTATTTAACGCCCACATTCTTTTTCTTTTAACTTTTTGTCCTTCCTATCATTCTTAAAGTGTATTTTTTGGACTTGTTATATGTTACCTTAATTGTTTCGTTTACTAATTGAACTGTTGGAACTCTTCTTTGTTCAATCTTTCCTTTCTGGTTGTCCATCTTCAGGTTCAATGGTACTCTTGTTCTGGAACTGTCAAATCACCACCCAAATATGAGGATAATACATCGCAAAATTGCAATAGTGTTAGGCCAGTGGGCGTCAGAGGTCATATTTTATAATCCAATATTCCAGTTTCTAGGTTTTCTATGTATCATCTGTCTTTGAATATGTTACTGTCAACTGGTTTTTTTTTCTAGTGTTCTTCAACATTCCATTAAAGAATAAAGACACAACACACAAGTGATAATCATTCATGTAGCGTAATGCTTCTTCAGAATTCAGATGGCAAACTGATATAAAGCTACCGTGTTTATTGTTTATTAGATTTAACTAGAAAGGTTTCAAATTCATATATTAATCATTATTTTCAGCATTGCAACAGCTCTGTGATTTTGGTGTTTATCACTGCATTTTATTGGTTATTTTTAGTATTGAATTCTTAGGAGAAACTTGCACTTTCTGGTGTGAAGATCTCTTTTAAACAATATGTGCTTTGAAGATGTAATTGGAGATTGATAATGTCGCTGAAATTTAGAGTTGTGCTGTTCTAGAAAATATAGATCTTCAAGACAACTAAGTCCAACCTTTTGAGACCAAGTTAAGAGAGGGACGTGTGTCGATGGACCTTGCCTATATATAAGGAAAGCTTATCTTTTTTTAAGTACCAGAAACTAAACATATCAAATGGAAAGTACAACTTACAAGATTGTCATGGGTGCTGAACTTGGTCATTGAGCAACACGTGCACCATACATCAACTTCTGTTCCCTTTACTGATTAGAATTTACCTCTTCATCTTCTTTTTTATCATGAATAGATAGCAAAAAAGGTGCAAGAAGAAAAGGAAAAAAGAAAAATAGAAAGACAACCTAAAACTTCCCATGACTAAGAGATATAATAATGGGAATCCAAAAAATGCTTCCTACGACTCCCTCAAAACAAAAAAATATTCCTGAATTCTCTTACCCGCTAGCCAAAACACATCTTCCTCTTATAGTGAGGTTTCCTTTTTTTTCGAAGAAATTTTAGCCTTTTGTATGCAACTAGGCAAATAGTTAAACTTAAAAGACTTAAAAGTTATTATGGTAATTAGCACAAATATTTTAGCTCAGTCATTACTCCCTTCTATAAGGTGAGATCAGCCCAGTAGCCAATTTCTCACCATTTTCCTATACTGAAAACACCTGGTACATCCATATCTTCACCTTATGTTGTATCTGTTCAAAATTGCAAATTTCCAATTGCACCTATCTTGCAATTTGTCCTTCGCATTGTGTAATTTGTGTTTGTGATTTATTTCTGAACAAACTTAAGTCTGCTTGCTCTAAATACATCCTTAAGTTATACTGTGAAATATAAATCCTTAAGCTCTTCTCCACTCTAGTTGGTTTAGTAATGACTGATGAGCATGCCTGACAAGCTCTTTCTTGCACTGCAAATTGATATCAACAGGTTAAAGTTGACACCAGGAAAGTCGTATATTCTGCTTTGGTCAGCTTACTTCAGCACAACGATGTGGCTGTTAGGGTATGTACTGCTATCTGATTCCTATTTTGTTGATGCTACATTGTATCCAAGATTTTTGTAGTAGACTAGTAGTGTCGTTGCCTTTTTTCTCTCTTACTGACAAGGAACAAATTTGCCAGTTGGCATCATGTCGATCGTTGTGTTATCTCACTCAAGACTGCAATTTCTCTGGAGATGATTTCCGTGAGTATCTTCCTATGTGTTGCACTTCATGCTTTAAGTTGGTGGAAGATGTTCAGGAATTTGATTCAAAAGTAAGTAGCGTTGTTCCCTTTCTCTACATAACAGTAATGCAAAATGACTTATTCACTACCCAAGTTTCTTTTCTTTTGCTTATAGTTGAAAAAATGGTATTCTTGAAGGTCAAATATTTGCGTCGATTTGCTATTTAATATTAATGGCGTAAATTTTTTGTTCAGAATTTTAAAGTCCTTCGCAAGGTTGACATTGTGTCACCTGTAATTCTTAAATGTCTGTTAGCATTCCTAATACTCATCCTCAATTTTTAGGGGATAAGGCTGACTGTGATGAAGTATTTTCATTATCCCACTTTGTCTTCACGCATGTTATTGTTGGATTTCGTGTCCTATATTATGTATATATTTTCGAAATTTTATAAACATATAAGATCGTAGTATTCATATTTTCTTCGATTTTCACATAGACATGTATTTGTTTATCATAATTATTTAACATGCATTAGAATAAACAAACAATTGCAAAGAGAATCATACCTAGAGGTTCTCTAAAACCTCTCGAAGATCCGGAGTCACGTTGACGGTTGAATCGCCCGGTGGATTGCCTCCGAGTATTCACCAAACTCTAAACGAGATTGGAGAGAGAAGAGCTAGTCTCTCAATATCCAATAGGGTTTAGAATCTAATTACTAAACTCTCTTTAGTTCCCTTGAGAAGATGATCTCTGAAAACTAAAAGTAATATTAAGAATTAAGGAAATTTCGTGGAGAATTATGGAGAGAGTTTTTGCATGAGAAAATAATGATGAATGAATTGAGGTAATGAGATAAACTTGTATTTATAAGTTCTCTCCAAATTACCTATTCATGTGCAACCTCTTGCCCATGATTTCATGCAAACTTTCATCTAACCATCCATTATTTGCTAACAAATAATCTCAGCCACGAATTAAATCAATTATGGACCAATTCCATGCATGTTCTTAAATTAATTCTGCATAAAACCGTCTAGATGGTCGACCGTGCATGATTTCGGTCGACCGTTTAGACCTGGTTTCGGTCGACCGTTCGTAACAAAAATTATTTCATCACGATGTTCGGTCGACCGACCGATTATACTCGGTCGACCGAAAACGAACAGACGAAATCTTTGTTTACGATGCAACATTTGGTCGACCGTTTACAGTCTAGCGGTCGACCGTTTTTGCACAGTACTTGCAGACTTGTCAAATTTCGGTTTAACTCCTAGAAAATTTGACATTTCGGGATTATTAGTAAATTCACAACTTATGTAACATATTATCCTATGTAATGATAAATCATCACACCCCATAATATTATATCACATATGAATTTAATTTAGATTCTAATTATGTTATTAATCACAACATAAGTTTGATTTTGCTTGTTCACCCCATGTGTCATATTTTCTACATGAAACCCGACACATTTTATGAACTCAAAATCCTCATTTCTCGTTTCCCAGTTTTGTGGTGTGACCTATGTGAGGATCTAAACTAAGTTGACAGTGATATTAAGAACTTAATATCACAAGCTATAAGCGGTATCTATCTACACATTATATCTCCCAATTAATTAGATGTCTTAATTCCACTTGAATCAAAACCCGATCCATTTAGTGATGAAGTGCATCACTTGTGTCCGTCCCTTGCCTCATGATATTAAGAATCCACACAAAGTAGTATTGTGTCATCTTTGTATTAGTATTCATTTCTTGATTTCTTTAAGCTAGTTATAAATATACGACTTAACTCAAATCACATTGTGCACATTATAACTTTGCTTTATCAAGGTGTCCACTAATATCATCACTCAATTAAGAGAGGCAATGATAATATTTTGACTAATTATCTTCTCCAACAAAAAGTCATACTTAACCAACCAATGTCTTTACACTACACTTATCGATAGCTTAAGACACTAGCCTAATCAAGTATTTCTTAAGTGATCAGATATAAGTCTCATATCAAAGGACCAATGACACAGTAAAATATTAATGACACAGAAACACATTTCTATAATATTTTACTTATTAGGTCTATTCAGTATACAAAATTAATGTCTTCCGCTTTTGTGTACCCGTGTTGTCACTCACTTGTAGAGATACAATGATTTATGACCAACACGACAATCTTAACTCGGTAATTAATGTCCCATGTTAATTACCATGATTGCGAATATCTTTTGTTTTATGTAAACCAATATCTTTTAGAGCTCTACGGTTAAGGACCAAGAGTCTCTTTCTTAACATTTCTAAAATACGAATAACATAAATAAAGAACAAAATGATTTCTCATTCAATTCATAACAATTGACATTTAAAAGTAAAACTTTTAGAACACATTCCCTTCAACTATGACTTTTCAAGGTTTGATGTTATGTTAAAACTTAAAGCAAGGATAGTATTTGCTAAAACTTTGCATCTTATAGTTGGCCTCTGTCTATGGGATAGTTTCTTGATGATAATGCAGAGAATACAGTTGTGCACAAATTGTAGATTTTGGTGTCATACATGATCAATCAGATGCAGCAAACAGTTTAATGCATACAATCCTGAATCTCTAGGTTCTCTTTGTATATATGCATCCAAATTCAGAAGAACAAAGTAATTATTCTAGAAGGAAAATTTAGTGAAAATAAAGATTCTTTATGTAAACGAGGGTCACTGTTCTCATCATTGAAATAAATTTTTGAGTTCAACAAAAATATCTTATAAAGGATTGGGGGTCTCTATTCTCATCATGGAAATAAAATTAACTAGCATTTAAAAATATGAAATAATGGAAGCAAAAGGTGGAATTTGTGATGATGTCCTCTTTATCTTAGATACTTCTTTTGACATGTTTAATAGTTTAAACTTTTTAGGTGCTCCTTTAATTTTTAAAGTCGTACTATGGGTATCCTTACATAAATTATTGACCGTCTCAGGTGCAAGTTCTAAATTTGATCTCTGTGATGATTGAACATGCTGGTGAAAAAATAATTCCGTTTGGGAATCAGTTGATGATTTTTTTCCAGAAGGTGTGTCTCTATTTTGGCTTTTGTCTACTTCTTCAATTTATGGTGAGTATTTTGTATTGTATCCCAGCAGAGATTTCCATCAAAGGTATATATTACTTATGCCAACAATTTTGTTTATACAATGATTTACTCTGACTGCGCTCAGGAGGATCATTCATTCCTCTGCTGATGTTAGCTTTTAGTGACTCACATCGCAAGAATTCTCTGGGGTCTAATATTATTGTTTTCTTTTGTGGTTGATTTTTCATCTTTCGTAGTTTGTTTAGTTAACCTTGTACTTTCATAGATAATATCTACTGATTTGGGTAGTTAGCTTTAGAATCTTCTGGTCCCGTTATGAAATTGACGGGTTATTAGGTCGGAATCTCTTTATCTTGATGAAGTTACCAACTTCTGTTTTCCATATAGGATGATAAATCCTGTAAAAAATACAATTTCTAATGTGAAAACATGTAAATTATCTGGAGTTTTCAACATGGCTTGGAAACGAGTGATAGAAGGAAATATATTGTTGAAGAAGAGCGCACCTAATGAAGCAACAGGTATGCATGACATGAACCTAGTCAGCAAAGTCCAGAGGAAAGAAAGAAAAATATCAAAAAACAAAGAATGTGAAATCGCAAGTCGTGTTGGTTTCAGCTAAGGGCTTGGTACAGTTGAGGGGAGTTTTTTTGTATATTTACCTTATTGCTCATCATGAGTTGAGTTGCACCATGTAGTCATGTACAACCTATTCTCACGGAAAGGTGTTACTTTATACCTTAAATGAAATCACTTGTAAAAACGTCAACCCTATCAGCCACACCGAGCAACCACTGTGAAGGACATTTACACGATAAATAGCTCTGCCACTCCCATCAGGAGGTTTTATCACGTAAACAATTACCTTTCTGTCATTGCCCTAGCCTCCTGATGGGTGTACTTGAAGGTTGAGCATGAATTAAGCGTGTTACCGATACATAAGTACTTGCATAGTCATGACATGCCAGGAAAGGAACTGGTAAAAATATTTTGGACTGACTTACAGATCAATCTTCCCAAAGTTGATTTTTCTTTGTATATCACGACAACTAAGTGCGAAGGTTCAGTTCTAGCTTTTCTCCTTTCTTTCTTGCATTAAGACTTGGTGATAAAAACCGTCAAGTGACAGCAAACATAAATATACAAAGGAAGTGTCATGAATTCTGACTTTTGCAAGTTACATGCAGAGTGTAACAAATGAAATCCAAATGGTGCAATAGAAGGCCATAGTTCCAATCAACTGCAATAATTACTCTGTTTAGGGGGCATTATTTTGTACTTTAAATGTGTTAGAATTTTTTTATAAATGTAATGATTTGTCATGTGGCTAGTTCAAAGTAAATTGTTCCTGATAAAATATATCTTTTATCCAACTGCTGGTTTCTTCAAATGTTCAATCACTCAACATCATCACTTTTTGGTGTGCATCATTGAATGCTTGAACCTTCTGTTGCAGATTTGGGAGGAATCTGGTGGTCAAAGTTTGTTCCAGATTCAGCTTCTAACAGCATTACAGAATTTTGTGTCCTCCCTTGGCTATCAGTCACCCATTTGCTATAACATGCTTCTCCCTATTCTACAAAGAGGCATTGATATAAACAACCCTGATGAACTCAATCTTCTGGAGGATAGTGTGCTGGTTAGTCATATTTAATTTATCTTAAATTTTCTATCAGCATGTTTCCTGAAAAATTTATGCTGGTGCATGTGGTTTATGCAGCTATGGGAAGCTACAGTTTCTCATGCTCCATCAATGGTCACTGATCTGTTAGATTTGTTCCCTTATCTTGTTCCTATAATGGAAAGAAGTTTCGATCACTTGCAGGTCAGCTGTCTTATTAAGAGGCATACATTACCAAAATTTCCAAGGGCATGTACGCAATATTACCATCTCAAATGTGGTCTTAATGAGCTTTTGTTCATTTCATGGTTATTTTTCTGTGGGAAATTGACACTGTTCCTTGTTTGGTTACAATATGAGTAAATAAATATTAAAAACGTCAACAAACTAATATTTTTATTGATTTTTTTCTTAACGTAGAATGGACAATTGGGCTACATACGTATAATCTTGTATAAAACACCCTTTCTCTGTAACTTGAACTTGAATCTAAACTCTGATTGTTTCTCTGTTTTATCCCTTCCTCTGTTTCCTTTCATATAGTTAAATTTTTCTCGCTACCGTATTCTGGCTTACGAGTTTGCA
Organism: Triglochin maritima; assembly: GCA_963682175.1. NCBI lineage: Eukaryota > Viridiplantae > Streptophyta > Magnoliopsida > Alismatales > Juncaginaceae > Triglochin > Triglochin maritima. Next base: position 2,307,075 of record OY821774.1, read on the forward strand.
TTGCATTTTATATCTCAGCTCTTGATTATTTTTCTAATTTACCATCCCCCTTTGCTTCTTTGCATACATTTAAAGTTCTATCTTGACTATATTCCGATCTGTGGGTTATAGACATTTATATCTCACGTATATTTATTCTGTTCATGATTATTCTGTATAACGATTGATGCTCTCTTTTTTCATCTGCAACCTACCTTGGATCAACTGGCTTGAACATACAGGCTGCTGTCAGCATAGTTGAGGACTACATACTTTCTGGTGGTTCTGAATTTCTTAATAGGCATGCTTCAGATTTAGTTAAAGTTCTTGAGATTATTGTTGAAAATGCCAACGATAAAGGAATGCTTTCCACTCTACCTATCATTGATACTTTGATCCAGGTATTGTTTTTTCTGTTTCACTATCTCAACCAGCTAACATGAGGTGCAATTTATTATATTTAGTAAATAAGTTTTGAGCTATATTATGTCTTAGCATTAGGTGTCAATGTTTTGGCTGATCTCATTGCTAAAATCTGAAGTAGAACTCCTTGTTTAGATGAGATGGTGCTGTTAGAAAAGTCTTTATCTTAAGTTTGAAACCCCTTAGAGACAGATGTTACTGATACGATCACACCCCAAGGCACATGCTGAACCTGCAATACACAAATGCAGTTTCGTACTACTGAGTGTCCAGAGAAAAGCAGTAGCAAAGTGCTTAGTTTTTCACTTTTTTGCATGTTTTGTTCCTCTGTACCGCCTATTATTCAGCATATTCTCATTTTCTTACTTATTTATTCATATGACGGAGAATGAATATGTAACACTCCATTTTCATTCTGTTTGTCTCGTACTGGATACTAACAAACAAATCTGCTCCAGTTGGTGACGCCTGAAACTAGAATTTCGAAACATATATAAAGTAAAAAAAAAACTTGAGAAGATGTGAGCCAGGATATGCAACACATCCACCTTTTCTGTTTGTCTCGTACTTGATGTGAGCAAACCAATTTGTGCTACTGATTTAAAAAAAATGCAAACAATCTTTTGGGGGTTGCGTCCTGTAATAACGTCTGTCCTGCTGATTGTTTGATTCCATGCCTTACATGGATAGCTTAAGTTTCGGTAGCAATATACCCTATCATGTAAACAATTTGTGATCATGCTATCTTCATCTGCAGTTGATTATGCTCAGTGATGCTGATATATTTTCCAACATTTGCAGTTGTATCCTGCTGAAGTGCCTCCATTAATTGGCAGTATTCTTCAGGTGATAATGGATGTTGTCATTTGTGGCTACTTGGTTTTGCTTCCAACAATTGTTACTAATAGGCACCCAACGGAAATAAACTAATTGTTTTTTGACCTTTTTGTAGAAACTGCTTATCGTGTGCATGAGCAGAGATAACAATAATCCGTCTAGAGCAACTCTGCAAGCCACTTCTGGAGCCATTTTAGCTAGACTTTTAGTCCTCAACACTAATTATCTTGCAACTCTAGCATCTGGATCGTCACTAGTTTTGGCCCTTCAAAAGGAAGGACTTTCAACAAATCAAAATATTCTTCTTTGCTTGGTTGATATTTGGCTTGACAAGGTGAAACGTTTGCTTTCTAAAAAACAATGACAGAATTATTTGTTTTATTTAGTATTTTTCAGTGGTGGCCTTTACCTTTTGCACAATTGTATCTTTTTTGGTTGGAATGTGCATTTGTGTTATTGTCAGTCAATTTGTTCTTTAAGAAACATATCCCATGATAGCACTCTTATGATCTTGGTAAAAGAACATGTCTGGATTTTATACGATTCAAAGAATATTCATCATGTCAAGTTGCTCGTCTGGATATCTTATGACTGCATGAAATTAGGGCTCCAGTGAATCCAAAGTATCTGGTTCGTATTGAAGCAACCTATTTTTTGTTTAAGGATATCAACATGATTCTGGGCAGACATGAATATGGTTTTCAAACTTAAACTGCTCCTGGCATTAAATTACAAGTTTTGGTAGATAGAGATACAAATATGGATATCCATAGGACTGTATTAGGTTTCCCTCAAATAAAGAACATCCGTGAATAATTTTGATAGTTCCTTTGGAGTTTTGCTCAAGGTTTTACTACTTCACTATCATGCCACATGCAAGATCTTTGTCCAAGGCAATATATGCAAACACCTATCCATATTTCTATTTTTTATCTTTTAAGGATATGGAAATGCATTATTCATTACAAGAAGACTTGTATTTCCTTCAACATTCATAATGTCATTTTTTTAAATGATCAAAAAAGTATTTGCATTTTTCACATGAATAGGCGTTCCATACATGGCTGAAACTGTTGCTATCTGGAGGGAAAAATTGAGTATAATTTAAAATGGTTGATATTGTTACTTTCTATGTTACTATGCATGCTACACTTTCTCGATTGAATTCTTAGATGGTATTTTGCATGCTCCTTTTGCTGCTTTTTTTCTTCTTAAACTGTTGCTGATATTGTATTTGGTACGACAGATTGACATTGTTACAACCCTACAACGGAAGACATATGCTTTAGCTCTTTCTATTATTTTAACCCTTAGATTACCTGAAGTTATGGATAAGCTTGATGAGATACTGAGGTAATCTTTGATCCTGTACTAGTGGATGTCATTTTTCAGTTGCCAAGTGATCCTAAAACTTGTATTACTCCGCTAGTGTCTGTACAAGTGTACTATTAGGAGGAGCAGAAGATTCAAGTGAAGAATCCAGGTAATGTTTTTTTTTAGTTTGAAATCCATCAAGTTTCTCCTCTATTTCTTGATTTATTTATCAATTATTCTTCAGTGACGATGTTGTGAACTCTTTGGGTGGCAACAGTGAAGGTTACGGGTATGCTGCTGTTCCGAGTAAAGAGTTGCGGAAAAGACAAGTAAGACTACATTATCGACACAGATCATCAAACTATCCTAGTCTAATGATAACGTTATCATTTGTTTGTTGTTATAACTAGATGATCTCTATTGCTTATGGTTTACATATTATTTCTTTCATAGATAAGGGCTTCTGACCCTATTAAGCACATATCTCTGGAGAAGTTGTTGAGGGAAAACCTTCAAGCATGTGCAGCTCTACATGGCGATGCTTCCTTTAATGTTGCCATTAACAGTATTCATCCAAATGCTCTTGCTCAGTTGAAACAAGCATTAAAGATGACGTATCGTACATAGAAGTTCTGCTGTATCGAGTTTATCTAGTGTCACATATTTATTTCACGGTAAGTACTTGATGTTTCTTCCTGAGTTGCAAGGGCAATGCAGCTAATCCGCAGTTTTCCCTCCTTTTATAGGCACCATTCAGCTTCATTTTTCAAGGGCTGGTGCTATTAATTTTTCTTCAATTTGGTGAGGCACTCTTATGCGTTCCTGTTCACAAAACAGTTTATATATGGTGTGAGGTTGCTGTTTGGCGCATGCGCTGCAATTTGATGTCTCATTTGTGGAAAGCGGAAAGGAAATTTTAGGTGGTGGTTGGAGAAAACCTTTGAAAAGATCAACAATTTTGTAGATGTTATGTATAATTTCTACCATGTTACCTTGACTGGCAAATTGATTTTTATAGAATCAAAATGTTTTCAGGCTTTCAAGGTCCCTTATCAAATCGGTTCAATTGACACAACTCGTCTTCCTCAACGGGTAGATGCATTTTCAGGATCATCCATCATGTAGATCTTTTGCTAATCCTAGGTAAAGTTTATCGGCTTAAATTGTAGCATATGGTTGCTACAATCTCGTCAGGCCCAAGCGAACTAAAGTCGGCAATTAAGTGGTCAACATGATGAATAAATAAATTAGTCTAGGCATATCATTTATGTTGATCCATGATCCATTTAGTATTTCTGATGTCACAAATTCATGCAGCTTCTATACGAAAACATTGTTAAAATGTTGTGCGGGAAATGTTTTGCATTTCACAATTTTGCATTTAACTAGTGGCCTTGAGGAGACGTCATTTTGGATGAAAACTATGTCCTATTGTAATATGTCCTTCGACGATTGGAGAGGAGATAAATGGAATAAAAATATAATCATTGAGGTAATTATCTTACTGCTACCCATTGTCCCATCTCTTACAGTAATACTAAAGGAATTATACATTTATTCTTCCCTCTTTCTATCAATAGTCAGGAGATATACGTTGCGTAGGGTAAAGCTAAAACCAGTCGAGACATACGAGACTGAAGCTAAAAATGGATTAATTTCATGCCAATTGATTTAAGAGGACTTGAAGTCGTGTTTGTGTCCGTCCTTCAGCAATTCCCACTTTCCTAGTTTCTATGCTCACAGAGGAATTAAAATCTTGTTAGAAAATTATCTCCCTAAGCAAACTCCAGAAGCGAGGCCAACCAAAGCGACTGAAAATCTGAAACAGGACGTGCGTGAAGGAACCGTGCAAAAAATAAATTTGAAAAATATGTACCAGACAAGTTCCTGCAAAAAAATACAAATCTGGCTTACAGAACATACGTACATAGTTATGGAACCATACTACTGAATGTCAAACTAAAATATTTGCATGGAGCCAATTTTTACCTTATTACAACCACCAGCAAGGCAGCACTCCGGATCATATCATCCCGAACCTACAGGGTTATAAGATTAACGGGCTTTGAAAACAGATCAAAATTGTGTTTGATCAAACATCTGTGTAAAGACGAGCTTTCAGAACTGTGGCGCCCAAACTTCACGGATAGACAACATGACGAAAAGTACATAATCATTCGTCTAGGCAAGTGAACTGATTTCAAAATAGAAAAGAAAGCCGCTGAGGTTTTTTATGGATGTACAACTAGGTATACAGTGTAATATACTCTCGTACGCTGTGAAACATAGGCCAAGAAAATGGCAAAAAAATAATCACGTAATACAAAAGATTGAAGATTATGTATCACTAAAATCTACATTGGCGATATAATGGCGTATTTTCTGTAGTATGTTTTCCCTTATTTCAAAGCCGGTGCAGAGCAACTTTATTGTATTATGACGAATCACACCACAAACCTGAAAGAATGCTAAGTAGCCACCCATTGAATTTGGAGGTATCCCAAAAGGTGGCACTGAAGACATCCCCATTCCAGTCATAGGTGGCTGTGGTGGTGCAAAGGATCCACCTGTACCCGGTCCTCCAATCCCTGAAGGTGGTGCAGGCAGCGCAAGAGGCAGCAGCTGGGCGTACATGTTCTGCAGAAGTGAATAAATGCATTATTCTCAATTTTGTTTTAACTGAAAGTTGCTACAGGTTTCAACATTGAGATACCTGCTGAGCAACCATTTCTTTTTCTTCGCCTTCTTTGGTCTTAACTTCATTTTGTGCTTCAATCTTGTCCTTCACCATTTCATCCACTTTGCCCGTATACTAACGAATGAACTAAAAAATAGTGATGTTATGGAATCAATCTCATATATCTGATCAATGAGTGAAAGGTCGTACAAAAGAGCTTACCTGTAACAGGCATGTCAACTTGAACGATGGTCAGTTGATGTACAATGAGTGAGACAATCAGGAGAATTGAATTATTTTACTTTATTCTACTACTGTCCATTTCCAGTGTGTTAAAGATTAAATTGTTTTTTGACATTTGGAACATCATGGACTATATCAAATGACTATTTAAACGATCTGCATTTCTTTTTTCGTAGAATCGCAGATGGTCAGTTGCATTTGCATCATTTGGGTCAATTGGAAACAACTTCACTGTTTTACAGTGGTAGGGTTGCGTACATACGACCCCCCTTACCTTGCTTAGGCGGGAGCCTCTTCTGAGGCATTGGGGTTATGTTGATGTTGTTGATGTACTGCAACTTGAAACTTAAATGTCGATTCAAAATACCACCTAATTTAGAAAAAAATTATATATATAAGCCATCAAAAGCAAATCAAAAAAGGCTGTAGTTCTGTTTTCCAATATATTTAAATTTCATATATATAAGAACATATGTTGATAATTATATTTATATATTATGGTGACCTGGAAATGGCTTGCCTTTCCAAATAATTCTAATATCCATTGTTTCGATGTTTTCTAAAATTATCAAATAACATAAACAAACACACTAATTATTTTGGAAGAGGATACAATTTTACTTTAGATGGAAACAGTGTCAGTTTTTTTTAACCCCCAAATCCACACATCTTTCATAAATTTGAATCAACAAATTACAAAAAAGTGTTAGTTATTACATTAGAACATATGGTATACATCCCATAATGCAAACATTCAGTCTATTTGGCTTTGAACTGAGACTATAAACCTATGAGAATAATAGGACCAAATTAAAATGATATTTTGGATAGGGATAAAAAGCTTACAAATGGAAGGAATAACTTTATGGAACAGATATGTATGAATAACATTCTTCATAGCACAAAGTATTTAAGATACAAAACTTTCAAAACTGATTGACGATGATGAAAATGAAATGAGCAGAAACCCATGCATAGAAATGAAAAAATCATGACCATATGCAAACAAATACTGGATCAAACAGAATACACTTCATAATGCAAAAGATTGCGGTGTACTTGAACTTAAACAAAGGAATACAGAACTTATGCTAATACAGGTTTACACAAAAAAGACATGTTAGGAGCTAAATGCGCTCCTAAAATGACATTTCAGATGGATTGGGATGCATAATGGAGAAGATACTGCACATAATGACAAAATAAATGGAATGGAAATACATATTGTTAGTAACACTGAATTTCTTGGATAGAAGGCTCAAGATATTACAGGAGTAATTTTTTGGGACAAGTATTTATGTCTAATACTCTTTATGGTTCAAATAATCATTCCGTGCAGGATTTTCAAAGGATGGCAGATCACTATGCAAAAGAAAAGACAGCTAAGCAAGATATAAACAAAAGGTGAAGAAAAGATTGATGTGCAAACAAGGCATCGCAGTAGAGATATGAAACAAACGAATTAAAAGAAGCCTAAAAAGGCTCGAATCGTCAACAGAAATGAGAATGATAAATTGGATGGAGAAAAAAGTAAAACTATCAGGTTCCTCTAATCTAACCTTACATTGAATCAACGTTGCACTGGAAACAAAATTCATGCAGTCTAATTGAAACAAACCTTCTCAATGAAATAAACAAGCAGTTCCTCAGCAAGCTTACGGTCACCGGACTGAGAAGCTGTCTCCATTGCATCCTTGTAAATATTGTCCTTTTTGGACAGCAATTGATTGCTTCCACCGACCAGCCTTTTTGTAAATATATGCAGCTATACGTCTCATTTCAAGAACATGTTTTTCAACCTTCTCAGTCAGCATAAAAGAAAAGCTTGTGAGGAAAAACAAATAGCAAACAAACAAGAAGTTCATTTTTCTCAACCTTCTCAGTCAGCACAAAAGAAATGCTTGAGGAAACCGGATAGAAAACAAACATACTTCATGTTTCAAAGTTATCCAAAATAATAACTGACCTTCTGTGCCAGGCCTATCTGGTCAAAGTTATCATGCATATCAATCGATTCCCGGAGCCTATCATAATCCTCCTCCTCCTCAACATATATCTCATTCAATGCTTCATTAACAGCTGAAACATTGTTGCTCTGAACTGCTACCATGTATGGCTTCACAAGATGCAAGTTGCTAGCTTTAAACAAATGACAGATGATAAAAGACTGACAAAACAAACAAAAATATAATCTGCATTCGCCATAAAGGCAAACATATATTGATTACGGTAGTCATTTTAGATTATTGAGAATAGTGTCTTGGAGTTGGGCTTTAAAGTTCAAAATTTTAAACTCGAGATCAACTGGCATTAGGTGAAATGGCCTAAGTTCTTGATTGTAATAGGTCACAAGAATATGTCAAAAAACGTCTATTTATTTCTCAACAATCAATCGCATCATGTGACCTTTGGTCCTATTTAGCATTTTTTTAACATAATGATACCTGCCAGGATCTAAAACAATTACACTAAACATTGAGCTTCCAACTAAAGAGTAATTGAATGGTGTGGAATTCAGATAATAAATATTATACACCGTTCCAAACTTTGAACTTCTAACCAGTATGCTGAGCCAGAAAGTATGTAAGTTTTTCACCATGTTAAAGTTCACATGTGAATTATTGCCGACCCATATTAAAACAGAGACCACATCTTTTTCAGACACAAGGATATCCTACCCTTTTCTAATAATGGACCACAAATAGAATGAAAATGACTACCTTCCGCATTATGTCCACAACACGGGTGTGGTCAACACGAAGAGCAAGAACATTGAGCAGATCATTGATCAGGTCAGGGTGCTCCTGCAGATAGAAGTGCATGGCCTTGTAATAAAGCTCCACATTGGAAACTTTGACTGACACATCTTTAAACTGCATGTGATCCCAAGCCTCTGGCGAGTGATTCATAATTGTAGCAGCAGCATTGTCAAATTCATCATATTGTATATATAGATAAGTAAGCTCTTTCCAGCGTTGTTGCTGATCGCAGACTCTAATGAGGTTAGGAATGTTAACACGAGTTGCAAACAGTTTGATGTGCTCCATGAATTTTTCCGGACAATACCGGGCAAACAAGATACCAAGCTCAGTAAAAATACACATGTGTGCACGCTCCAAACCAAGGCCACTTTCCATAAGGGAGATGAGCTCGTTGAAATATCCTCTGTTTTGGTAATAAACACCAACTTCTTCCAAATCATCCACCTGAACCTGAAGAATCAAACATAAAATATCTTAAAATCACATTCTTATTTCTATTACAGTAGTATTTATCAGAGAGGTGTCAGTGTCAAAAGTACCTGTATAATTATATTGAGTCCACATATCTGTGCCAGGCGGAATTCTTCTGCATCAACACAGGCAAAGCAAACTTCCTTCCATGTCTTTGAAGTTTGAACTATTAGCTTTACGAGCTGCATCAACTGCTCCTTGAAATTGCTGCAGTTTAACTAGTGTGATAGCCAGCTTACCCCAGTTTGAGATGAAAGCAAAAATGATTTTAGCAGCCTCATACAACACTTCATCATAGAGACGATCAGCAACAATTTGGAGATTGGCAACATTAGGCATGCGAATAAATTCCTCAATATCACTCAATCTTTCAATCTTTGCATACACATAAATAAGTTCATTGTCCACCTTGGGTTCTTTGGTCTTTTGCCTCACCATCAACAAGTACTTTACCAAATCATGATATGCATTAACATTACAAGCAGAATGAATAACATCCGAAAACTGGGTGGCATCATCTGCTTGAATGAAGGACTCGATTGCATCACTAAGCAGTCCTTCACGGAGTTGCGCTTTGGCTACTTGGCTCCAAACAGCATCTTCCTCAACTCGGAAAGCAAACTCCACAGCCCGATCTATTCTTTGAATATTATCTAATAGCACATTGACAGCCTGCACGTTCATGTTTGACTTCTTAAAGATGGCAAAAGCTTCTTCATAATGTTGGGCATCTACGGCCACTTCTCCAACAGCAGGACCGTCAAAATTATCTTATCTGTTTATATAGTCCATAACTCTTGATGAATCAGCCTTAATAGCCAAAAGGATTAACTCATGTGGAAGGTCGGCAGTCTTAAAAGCTTTGACAGCGGCAGAAACTTGCTCTGGGCTTTTGCTTTCAGGTAATGTAGTAGATACAACCTGATCGACAATCTGCCTCCTATACTCATTATCGGGAAGAACTTTATCCCACAAATCTGGCTCCATTCTCTCAACAATATATCTGAAATTATAAGAGTTTTATAATTAGCAAAGTCGCCTAATGATAAAAAAAAGTAGAAAAATGAAAAATGTAGAATATGAACCTTGCTTGAAGTTTAACGGGGAGTTCTTATTGGTGACATTGACAAGCTCATCATCGCACTGCCCTCGCCTGTAAACAACAACTGCCAAAGTAGGATCCCTCTTTTCACAGAATTTGACAACGACACGTGAATCATAATAAGGGCTGGTGATAAGGAAATGGTCTGGATTATTGTTGCTTTCAATTATGATTTTACCCAAAGCATTGTGGACATGCACATCTTGACTTCCTTCGCCAACAAGATGCTCCAAAATTTGTGCGAGGAGACGAAGGCAATTCCTATGGTCCACAATGTAAAACATGAATGCACGAGAGAAAAAGGAGAAGAAAAACAGAAATTCAAATAGGTTGAACCCATACCTCTTCTCACATTCATCTACAAGCAGCTCAACTGGAAGAAGAGAACGAACAGGAAGTAAAAGTCCTTGGATGAAGTCCTCGGGAGTCGGGACACTCACCATCAATCAGTTGGCCAACTACTAATGGAGCATTACCCGGGTTCACCTAATAAACAATAATATAATAAAAAAACTCCAAAGCATTACCTAGATTCACTTATAAAATAATAGTATAAAAAACAGTCAAGCATCTCAAAATTAACAGAACCTTGAGAAAGCTAGCATTTCCAAATATTGCAAATGAGGGCCAAGATAAACTAAATAAATCTTACTTTCTGGACATAGCCTTCAATGTACCGGAGCATGTTGTTGGAATACAAGTAGTGGGTGAGATTTGGAATAAATCCAAATCGATCACAGACATTTATTAAGGGTCGTGCATCTGAAAGTTTAGCCTCCATCAAAAAAATTTGGTCTTCTCAACATCATAAAAATTAGATTCTCTTGTCACACGTTCAACTTCTTTTACTTGCCCAGTTTTTGCTGCAGCCTCAATATATTTAAAATGAATCTCTAGATTCCCACTGTTAAAATAGGAAAATATAACATCAGAAAATATTCTGTAAAGAAATGGTTAGATAATAGTCTCACATCGTGTAAAATATGGACATTCTCCTGGATCATAAGTTGTAGGGTCCCTCTCCTCATTGCCAATTGGTTTTGAGTGAGATACTAAGTCTAACAAATATCAAAGCCCAAGTTATGGCTGGTGGGCGACTTGACACATCCACACAGTGTTGTCCACGCGTATACACGTGTCACTCGTGTGGGGGAGTGTTAGAAAATAGTCTCACATCGTGTAGAATATGGATATTCTCCTGAACCATAAGTTGTAGGGTTTCTCCTCTCATTGTCAATTAGTTTTGAGTGGGATACTCAGTCTAACATTTACATTTGCCAAATCCAAAACATAGAGCATGAACATGACAAAAGCAATATTTTGGTGTAGACTTGTCGCTTTCATCCTTTGATGACATACGCATTTGCTTACAATCCAAATTATACAATGAGCATGAATCACGTAATAATAAAAGATATATGACATTTCCCCTTAAGCATTATAGACTTATAGTAGTATAGTGTGACAAAAACATGCAGGACCACTTGCTTTTAAGCTTAGAAAAAGAAGTTCCATGCGTACCTCAGGAGCACCAGGTGCTATTCCAATCAACACTAACCACTTTTCTGAGGGATCGCACCGGTAGTTAATTATTTGATTATTTGTCAAATTAGTTGTTCTGTCGAACATTTTTACAGACTCGGAGTCACCTGGAAAGACATTCAAAGTGGAAGGTAAGGAATCAAAATACGAAAGCATAATATAACTTAACAACTTAGACAGTAACTTGAAAGATGAAAGGGCCACCTTCTTGTGACCAGTGATAAACTGCTGTTTGAGTTACCAACCCCAGCATCTTGGAATGGACCCATTTCCAAAATACAACCTATATGTGTTTCAATAAAAACATACCGTTTATAATCAAGGTAAATGTTGAAACTGAGAATATGTCAGGATAAACGTTTGTTTGACCGGTAATATGTCAGGATAAACCATCCATATATACCTGTTCAGGCATTTGATGGGATTTCATTTTAGCCTTTAGTTCTATATTGAGTATTTGAAGGTGGTCCTGAGTAGTTCCAGGGAGTTGAGCTGCAGATAAAATGGGGTTTCACTTATTGCAATTGACAAATAAATAAACATACATGAATCAAAACCATTTCAGTTAAAAAAAGATAAGTAAACAAACAAAGACACAGGTAAGTTAGTATACTATTGACCTATTGTTTTGCTATAAGAAAACTGAAATATATTGAAGGGGGAGATGGCGAGCGATACTATTTTTAAAAAATAATTTCATGATAATCAGTCATGTAGTTATTCAATTGTGACAGTACATCTAGCAGTATATAGTATATACTATTTATTTGTTTATGCAACTCCCAACCACAAAATCTCTTTATTCAGTTTTATTAATATTAACTGTGTGTTTGTTAGACGAAAAGAAATAGTATGTGAATTTCCTGAGCACAATGTATAAGATAATACTTCGTCAAGCTTAGGTAGCATGACAAGGTTTTTTACGTGATATTCTAATTTAAATGAGTAATTTTTTTATATAGCAAAAGCATTTTTTTTGAAACTAGGGAAAAATAACTAATCAAGTAGAAAGTACGACTAATACACAATAATGCCATGTGGGAAGGAATGAAGTATATAGACATGTTATTTTTTATGGACATCATGTGAACAAATCCAATTCAATTCCTGAAACTCAAGCAACAAGATACAATAAGAATCAGATGGGAAATTGAAAATCAAACATCAAATTTTGCTACGCTTTAGAAAATAATATAGATTGATTTATAAGGATGCTTAAAATTCCCAACACATGAGCGGAAAGAAGTCGAACTAGATGGTCAAATCAACAACTACTAATGCTTCATAGTAGCTAATGGTCCAACAGATCATAATACTGTGTCTAAAGTGGTATATGCAGTTCAAGTTTTCCCGCTAAAGCCGATACGTATTTCGTATCAAGTGATAACAACTTATTTCATCTCAAAATTGTCATCGTTGGCATTACAAGAAAGAGATCTGCAACAAATGAAGAAACTGTATGGTTTTTGTCGCTAACCTTGCATGACATGACAAAGGCAGTGGTAATGGACTCAATGTGGTAACATTGCAACACTAACTGGAAAATTTGAAACCATGACAAACTAGGAAGCATCTTATAAGCAAGTGCTAAAAGACGCAAGCTAATCAAAAAACAATGTAATCATCTAGCTATTATACATGGATGACGACGACGATGATACCTTTGAGAGCAATAATCCTGGAACTAGGATTCATCAAAGCCGAATCAGCAGCCATAGGCAGCGTCAGAGGCTGCGTTTGCATTTCCACGTCAATGATGGCAACGCTATTCTGTGGCGACGTTTCCCTAACACAGATATACTTATCTGATTCCATAGTAACATGAGTAAAGGTGATGAACTGCTGGTTGATGCCAAGACTCGTGAGTTGTTTTCCTAAAATACAAAAACATAATAAAATATTGATATCAACATTTTTCAAGTCAACACACGAATCCATCAACCTACGCAACCACGAAAACAAATCCCAAAAAACACAAAAACCTACGATCAACAAGATCCAAAACAATGAGGATCGATCAAAATCAATTTCAAGGAGTTTGACACATAGAAGCTACAAGATCCATCATCGCTTGAACAGATAAAAATAACACGAGACAAACTAAACAAAATAGTAGATTATAACTTCTTTTTTTCAAATCTAGAGAGGAAACGGGTCGTAGATGGAGAGAAGGGGTCGGAAAAGCTCACGGTGAGGGCCTCCTTCATGGTGACCGGGGCGGACGCGGAGGCCATGGCGATCGGATCGAGGAGCTCCGACGAGCTCCCCGAGCGCTAGGGTAGGGGTTTGGGGACGCGGAGAAGGTGAAACGTGCAATGGGGGGGAAGTGGAACCAACTTTTGACTTGCAGTGGAAGTGAAGAGGGGCGAGGACGGAAGGGGGAGTGCGACGTCGCGGGGTGGTAATTGGGTGGGCAGTGGCGGCAGTGGTGAGCAAAATTCGGTTCGGTCCGGACCAAATCGGACCGAACTATTTCGGTCCGGGAGACCACGGCATTTCGGTCCGGTCCGGTTTGGTCTGGTCAAAGACCGAAATTTTAAGGGTTAAATTCGGGTTTTGGACCGAACCGGACCGAACCGAATTTATTCGGTTCGGTCTTCCGAAAATTTCGGTCTTCGGTCCGGTTCGGTACGGTCCCGGACCGAAGCTCACCCCTAGCGGTGGGTATGGACTTAGTCGACGTGGATTAAGAATTTATACACGGTTAATAAATAGGTTTGATATGAATTTTTTCTGTAAAAATGATTAACACGATGAGTAATTAGATAATTAGGTACACGATTACGAATACTATACGATTAATACACGACTAATACCTACAAGTCTATAAATAATATATAAGTTATAATGAACACATTCTAAAAACCAAATGTCATACTTATAATATTACCAATTATATATCAACTATGAAGTATTAACTATTAAGTTATTGATTGTCAACTATGTGTTTATGTTAACTATTGTATTAAGTAATTAGTTATTATAGTTTCATTTGCATGTGGTTTCTATTAATGTTATTGTGATTGTCTAGTATTTTTAGTAATTGATATTTGTTTGGTACAATACTTTAACATGTAATAATCATTTGTTAAAAGGGTGACGTGCAATCATGCAATCTGGTAGTCGTATTAAACGTGTACACGAATTAACATGTTTAATAATCGTGTATAAACGAGTTGGATATGACAACACGATTGTAAACGAGTTGGATACGGCAGAAGTTTAGCAATACGATTATTAAATAGGTCGGATACGGTGCAGGACACAAAGTTTGTATATACGACTTGACACAGCACGATTGACAGCCTTAAGCGTGGGTTGAAGAATTTATAGTTCGTTTCCGAGTCGGATGAGTCGGACCCGAAGCTGAATAGGGGGGACCGAGAGGAGCGGACCCCGCGTACTAGGATTGTCCTACACTATTGTACGGTTTCACTTGGTATTACTACAGTCTCATTTTAAATGTATTTCTGTTTTTAGCTCTTTTAAGGTTGTGAGCCTAACGAAATGATTCGTGTGGATTTTCAAATTTGAAGTTGTTTTTCGCGGATTTACTTGTGTTGTGGTAAGATATGTGTTAGTTTTGGTGTGTTTGTAGTGAGAATAACTTCAGAAAAACGGGGAATAAACTTTTTAAATACTTTAAAGTGATTGGTAGCAATTTAAAATTCAAAAAATTATGGTACTAGGGTTTTAATAGAAGTCACATGGCTTAGAAATTTTAGAACTTTGAGTGAAATCACACGCATTATTGAAAATGTGTCATCGGTACTTAGGGCATCCCTTAACAGGGATTTTTTAAAGGTTGTGACCCGGTCGGTCGAAGATGACCAGGGACCATGTCAGTAACCCGGGCGTTGAAACGCCTGGGTCGACGACTCGGAATTCCGGGTCGTCGAATAAAAAAATAATAATTTTTGTTTTTTGTTTTTTGTTTTTTGTTTTTTTTGTTTTGATTTTTAGAATTTTTTGTTTTAGTTTTTTAAGTTTTTTTTTTTGAAAATACGTTTTATAATTGTTTAGATTTTTTAGAAATTTTTTTAAATTTTTTTAAATTTTTACCAAGATAGACCCCGAAATAATGTGGAGGAGAGAGATAAGTTGTTGTGGGTTGTGTTGTGTTTAAGAGGTGAATAGTGTAGGAAAGAGAAGAAAGTGGGTTGAGGAAAGAGAAAGCTGATGTGGAAGAGAGAGAAAGCTGATTTTGAAGAGAGAGAGTGCTGATGACCAGGTCGTCCAGGTCATGGTTAGTGATGGTCTTAGGAAGTTTGGGAAGTCTAAAACTTAAATTCCATGACTTTCTCTCGTTTTAGGATTGAAGTTTGTTTGAGTACATATTTTTAATTTTAAGTCATGACAGTCGTTCTGGAACATACATTCAGATTTTAAAAAAAATTACGAACTACCAATTACTTAGAAGTCAAATTACCACTACCTAAAAAAACTCCAACGAAAAATCCTGGAACTAAAGTTTTAGACTTCTCTTACCAAACTTCTCTCTATTTTTAATCCAAAAGGCACACCTTTAAGATTTTTTTGGAGGAAAATCGACGAAAGTATCCAAAACTTCTCAAGGAAATTTGTGGTCATTTCCATATTACATGCTCGAATATTACAAGTTGAAAAAAAAAATTCAAGTTATGAATATTGTATTTAAAAGAACCCAATTATTAACAAATACTCAACAAAAACACTCCAAAGTCCAAACTAGTTATAAATGAGATGCTCTGAAAAGTAATACAATATCAAAATGAACTATTCACATGTAACACACTCAACCTTCTATGTCCTCTCTTATTCTTGATAAACTTTTACTTGTCCACTAAATAAGAAATAAAACGGAGAAAGATAATTCTTAACATCCAAGTGGATAGTGGATGTTTTACTACAAAAAATTAAAAAAATAATAAATGTCTCTGTAGACATGATTATAAAAGAATATGAGTTTTTTTTTCTTGGGTGCACTCCAAAACATGTTTATTTGGCGTTTGCACATGCGTATTTTTTTATTGTCCCGGAACAGTAAACATATAAAAGTTCATAATACTAAACAAAAATTTGAAACAAATCTGGATATCTATATACCCACATACATCTGGACAGATATCCAAATATCAACATATCAGATATCCAATATGTAGTTATTCCTGCTCTCACTTAACTTCTATCCAACAAAAAACCAATGCAATTTTATCTCAGACATATCTCACAAAATCAATAACTACTAAATAATCAGACACAAATATGTTCACAAGCCAAAGGACGAGGATGAGGTTGTAGGATGATGAAAGTTGAAGGACGCTGAAGGAGGAGGTCGGAGGAGAACGACAGTGAGGAGGCAGAGGTCAAAGGAGGACGAATGTGTGAGGAGGCCGGAGGATGGCACTGAAGGAAGACGTCAGAGGATGATGAAGATCAGAGGAGACCGGAGGAGGACGGTGAGGAGGAGACCAGAGGAGGAGGAGATCCTAGGAGACTAGAGGGAGTCAGATGAGGAGACGCCAGAGGATGTTAATGAGAGGACGTCAGAGGCAGAGGGGGATGCCGGAGGACACTAGAGGAGGAGGAGGCCGGAGAACGCCGCAATAGGAGCAGGTCGGAGGAGGAGGATGGTTGGAGGAGGCGGATGAGTGAAAAGGAAGTGAGTTTGAATTTTGAATTGGAATGGGGGAGAAAAATGATTTATTTCAGTGGAATATTTGTGGTTTAAACCTTAATATTATAATTATTTCATTTAAAAAATTGAAGTTTTGGATAACCAACCACCTCCACTATTGGAAAATGTTAGGAGCCCAAAAACGACCTCAATTTGGAGCTCATTTATCACTACTCATAAGTACTTACTTCTCAGAATGCATAATTTATGCAGTAGATGCACAACAATGTGATTCGTGACTCCGTCAACATTACAAATTTAGGTGTTAACACAATCTCGTGGATATTCGATTAACATTTAGAAATTCGAATAGGAATGGTACCATATGATTGATATCGACCTATATTTTTTATTGCCAAAATCAATTGAATTTGGTAGATCATTGATCATCATCACTATAAGCAAAATATTGGATTTTTGTAAGGGTGGAAGTATCATGGTTTGTTGTTATATGTATTGTTAAACAATTCAACATCAACTCCAATTCCAAAAAAATTTACTTAAATTAATTATTAACCCAACCCAATAAGTCCAATTCCACATATCACTCCTGTGGCAGAATTTTCTTCACTTTTTTATATTTCAAAGAGTCTAGAGTGTTCTACTTTAAAAGTTTTTCCTTCTCCGTGAGCGACATTCATGGCTATAAATAGAGGTGTTGTCCCACATTTCAAACTATTCAAATGAAGAGTGAGTAGTGTAATCTTTGTAGTATAGTTTGAGTGAAAATATTCTAATAAGTTGTATTGTTGTAATAACACTAGTTAAGCGTTATAAGTATTATACTTAACAACATATAACTCATATATAAGGAATATAGTAATTAATGATCCTTATTAGTGGGACTAAAAAGATAAAATTACGCTAAGCTACCAATGTTGTTATATAATTTCAATTAATTTTTTTGACTTTAATAGTATTTCCATCACCCTCTAGCTCAAAATTAACGATTGACATTCTGGGTATAGAATTCTACAATTCTTAAGTCTTAGCTTCAAATATAACTTCGAATGACATATTCTTTGCAAAAAATATAATCAAAAAGTTTTCACACGAAAGTATATCATATTTTGTGTGTCTGGAAAATCATAAGAACTACAAATAAGGCAAAATGAACATCACATTTTTACCCATTACTATTAAGTCATCAGTGTGAATGATGGTGCACAACTGCACATTAAAGATAACAATTGTATTTTTTAAAGTAAACTTGCTGAAACAAGTTAAATATAAAACCCGTACAAAACACAATTTTTTGTAATTGTGCTTGTCCGCCATTGGCCAAAAAACAACCTAATAAATAGGACTTTAAGGAGAATAACAAAAGCATCATCATTAATCATTCGGCATGTGGCACTAATTCTTCCACATCAATCATAATCACGAACTTATTTTATCTAACATCTGATGTCAACTTCCATCACAAGTGTCACAAGTGTCGGAGGGAAGTTCAAGAGTTCATCACTTACAAATATTTTTTAATCTAATTTGCTTTTATATATATATTTATATATGTATCCGTTTCTTCTGCAACAACTTTCATTGTCCACTTCATTCACGACAAGATTATCCAATTTAATCTCACTGACACATTTAAATGTTTAATGGAAAGAGAATGTTGTTTTGGTTGTTTAAATAAAATCTTAGTTTTTGTGTTGCACGTAATGTTGTTTTAATACGGATGATCTACTATATATGTTTATTAAGATGCTCATGTGATCGTGGTATCTGGTTAATTAAAACATTTAAATTTATGGAGTTCGATCGATTTGACATTTAGGAAGTAATGTTTGTCTCAGAAAGATGCTACTATACCTTATACCCAAATCCGACATTTTTTAAAAATTTATAGTAAACCTTGTCGTGTAGTACCTTGAACTTGCATAATTGTATAATTTGACTTTCCTTAAACTTGACTATGGTAACGAGAGCTAGCTAATCCTGATTTGTCTATCTCTTAAGCATAATACTAGTTCAGCACTACCCTTCTTGCTATGGATCGGTTGATTTCTCTAACAAATAGTCAACCAGTGTAGCAAATTCATTCGTCTCCAAATTTTTGGACCCGATCAAAACTCTTCTAAGCCGACAAATCGATCCACTGCATTGTGCGTAATCTCAAGGGCATTGCTCTATCTATCCGATCTTCCAACAAATTGACCTTTTGATTATCTTGCAAATAACTTGATACAATTAGTTGATGTTCTGTCAAATCTATTCTTACCAAATTCGAAAAACAAAGCTCAATAGACGTAACAGTGCGAAACCAACGAAACTAAAATGAAATCAATGGTAAACCTAAATTTGGAAGCATCGAATTCTAGCTAGAAAATCGTCTATTTATTTAGAGGGTACTCTTCACTTTCTAATGTTTCAATTAATAGATGGACAATTACGTGTGCTGACCTCTGTTTTAGAAACTAGACCGAACTGACGGTCGGACCGGATTGAACCGTGAATCGGTGGCAGACCGGTCAGTTTTGTCAAAAAACCGCTCTCCCTCTTGAACCAGAGTAAACCGAAGAAAACCGATTGAACCGATCGGTTTTTTCAATTTGGTCAAACCGAAACGAACCGATTTTTTTCTTTTTAAACAAACATTTGATTTTATTTTTATTTTTAACTTTTACCCAATTTCTATGGTTTTTACGGTCCTCTCCATTCTTCACGCCTCCACACAGGCCGACAATCCTCCCCCCGACTCCACCCTCACAACCTCACCTCGACTCTACCTCCTGCGTTCACCCCCAACTCCATCCCAAACTCCACTGAGCAACATCCAGTTCGACTCCCACCTCCAGCCTCTCATCTAATTATTATTTGCAGGTTTAAATTTAAGTTTTATGCTTGCATTCAAACATTTATGTGATCACTTCGTTTTTGTTTACAAGTTTTAATTAAGTTATTTCACATATGCATATTTTTTTGTTGAATTGTTCATAGTTTATGTACTTTGCTATTACTTATTACGTAAAAATATAATAAGAAAAACTGGTTCAATCGGTCGGACTGTTAGTTGGATTGTCGTTGGGAAGTCGGTTCTGACGGTCCTAGTTCTGGGATAGGGTTCACGTATTGTGCGCGTTGGTTCAATGCCGATCAGAAACGGTGATAAGATAACCATATGAGCAATCGGCCGACGATTGGATTTCGTGGAAATCCGGTCATTGAGGAATACGGGCGAGCAGCTAAACGGTTTACAAAATGCTGATGACATGTTAATATCATTATCGATTGTATCAGGTTGAACTATCGGTTGGACAACTTTGAACTAAACCGAGTTATTTCGATTCACTCTTCCGTTCGATTTTTAAAACTTGGGCGCTGACAGGTAGCCTTCTTAACACGTGAGAATAATCCGAATTCCAGACCTTACCTTTCAAATTTTCGGTATCGAATTTCATCACAACCTTTGATTATTAGGTAGGAATCGAAGTTTGAAGAAGAATTATAGGTATAGGTGACCCTCCGATTCAGCCCACATCGTTCCATTCTTTCACGTACTGCGAACAATCCAAACACCACCAGAATTGTTTACGACACATTGCTCCAAAACGATACCAAAAGAATAAAATGTGGATATGCATTATAAATCAACAAACGAACAGACAGCACTAACAAAAATAAGGTTACAAGCGAACCACATCTACAACTAAAAACAACCGAACCACCATCTTTCTGGTGGGTACAATACTCAAAAGAATTAGAACCGAAACTGGAACTACAAATCGAAGAATCGTTTTCAAAGTTAACCACCCTAGAAACACCACTTCCATCAGCACCACCTCTAACCACCTGCGACGTCCCTCCGGTCGAGTTACAACTAAGACTGGAACTACAGATTAAAGAATTGGTGTCATAATTAACCACCTGATCAAAACTACAACTTTCATCAGCACCACCTCGCACTGCCATCGATACCACGGCCACGGCTGGCATATCCTCTCTGACCACCTCCCACACCTCATCATCATCCCAATCCACCATCCCACCAGACGTCAACTCTACAATCCTCTTTTTGGCCACCACCAAACAGACCTCATTCCCACTTGCAACCGAAGAACTAAGATCGTCGTCGAACTCCGACGATATCCAATCAAACACACTCCTCGGTGACATCTCCGCCTTCGCCGCCTCCGACAAAAACTTATGCTCCATTAACTCCTCGCAACTCCACCTCTCCATCGCATCCCACCTCAAACACTTCCCTACAAAATTCCTCCCGACTTCCGACAACTCCACCGGCAACTCCGGAGCTTCCCCACCGAACCCGATCCTAAACAGCATATTCCCATCGTCCCCACTCCCCCACGGGGGTTTCCCGGTGATCATCTCGATAACGGTGCACCCCAACGACCAAACGTCCGACGCCGGAGACGGGAGCTCTCCTCTCACCACCTCCGGTGCCATCCACAGCGGCGTCCCCTGCCATAGCCTTGACTCCTTTCCCTCCCCAATTCTCCTCGCTGACCCGAGGTCAGCTAGCTTGGCAAGCCCGAGGGTGCCGCCAACGAGAACGTTGCGGCCCTTCACGTCGCCGTGGACGATCCCGGCGCCGTGGAGGTACCGCAAAGCCTCCGTCAAGCATCGTGTATACGACCGGATATCGCATTCTTTCATTAAAGATCCTGTCTTTCTACAATTGGTCGCGGCGTCAGTCACCGTGCCGTTGGGCATGTACTCCAAATGGAGGTTCCGGCGAAGCTCGCCGGAGAGGTCGTCGCGGGTGGTGTCGTCGCCGAGGTACGATACGACGTACGGGGATTTAAGGGACTTGTAAGTTGTAATCTCGTTTTCGAGGGCTTGGATTGCGGCATTGGAGGCGGAAGCGGACTTGACGGCGAAGGGTTTGCTGGTGGAGGTGTCGACGGCGAGGTGGACGGTTGCGAAGGAGCCGCGACCGAGGAGGGCCCCACGGACGCAAGGCTTGGGTTGGTTGGGGGAGGGAACCATGTTTCTGTTCTGTTTTGGTTCGGTTTGCAGTTTGAAGTGATTTTGGAGTTGTGATGGATTTATGTGGGGATTTGTGGGTATTTATATAGATGGTGTTTAGTGTTTACGTGGTTTGTCTGTTTTCTGGCGTCATGGGCTTTCCAACGAGGATTAGCACCTTTCGAGGGCGTTGACGTAGGGGGGTTTGTTTTGTTTCTGTGTTTATCTTGTTTGTGTATGGGTCGCATCTCATCTAATTACAGGTCGCGTCCCATTAGTATTGAGTTATCTGGGAGATTTTGGTGGATAATGGAAAGTGTTGATTTGGTAATATTTGATATTATGGTGTTGGAAGTAATCAAATCTCGATGTACTAGAATTACTTAACCGCGTAAAATTGTTTTTCTAATAAATATCGGACACTCCTAGCTAGTACTAAGATGTTTGATTCACCTTGAAAAGGGAAACAAGTATCAAATGGTTGTGGCTTCGATTCACTTGAAGATTTTCCATCATTCTTCTAATTGTGGTTGAGAAGAAAGATTATGCAAATATAATATGTTAATAGAATGGCCTAAAAGTTAGAAAATAGAGTTGCAACGATGAAATTTAATTAGAGTACTTTTATTTTTTTCGTTGCATCATGTGATATAATTAGTGTTTGTAATCTTATTTTTCCCTTCTTTCTACGTGGTCGCATAAAATTCGGATCAAACGATCCGACTATGCTGGAAATCCAGCTGTTTCTGCTGTGATGGGAGTGGGCAACTAGTGAGATTCACGAAAGAGCTCGAGCCACAGGATCAAAGGGTGTGTGATCCACAAATTCGATACTTTAGTTGGGGTCCACGGGATATGGGACGAAGACGTTTCTAATTGATGTCAGCTTAGGTGCTTATTCGTGGCATTGTTAAAGCACCGCACAATCGCCACAAAAATTTTCGATGATGGTTTTGGAGTTAGTTGTTCTCCTACTGTCCACAAGATGTAAGCATGGTTAATTACCTAATTAATTGCCACAGCTGCAGATTGGATCTCGTGGTTCAACTCGACACATCTGCCATAATCTTGGTTAGAGTTAGTGGCCCTTAACTAATGCACGCCCATGTACATGTTTAGAATATCCTATTTCCATTCACGATATATATGATCGAGCAATCTTAGCATATGCTGATCATTACTAGTACGGTATCTCGTCTCTAATTTCCACTATTAATTTTTCAAACATTGGATAATGTGTCGGCTTAAGGATGGAGTAATACATGGAAAGCTAGGTTAATAAAAAAATCACTACCTCTTCGGTTGTTTATCAGGTGCTAATTTATCTATCAACACCTGGTAACGATCTGATTAATTATTCGGTTTAAACTTGTAACGATAAAATAACTATAAACAATGGGTTGGAATATATTTTGTTAGAATTAGGAAATTTGTCCTTGGAAAATCACGCCAAACTTGTACTTTGATGAAACTATAGTAAACATCAAACATTCCCCGCTTACGTTTCTTGTGTCCCTTTTTTGTCACGTGCTGCATACTATTTCTACATTTTTTTTATAAAATAAAATTTTCAACTACTTTTGTTTTCTTTGATTCAATCCCACCCATTTATAAGTGCCTTTAATATTAATACAAATTCTGATTCCATCTTTTTCATTTTTCACGTAAGCGTAAAATCTCCATCCATCCTAACTTGTAAGAAATACCACTTTTCACTAATAATACAGCATCTTAATTATGATTTACGAACCAATGATCACTAGCTAAATGTACATAATTAATTCCAAACTGTAGCGTATTTTGTCTTACAAACAATCGATGCGATTGGTCACCCGAGTCGAGGTGCGTGCGCCAAAACCAACCCAAACCATGTGCCAAACCAAGTGCCAAACCAAGTGTCGTGAGTCGATTGCCGCCGAACACGGCGCGAGTGCTGCATTCCTGTCGTGCATTAGGCAAAGACATGACAGAGCCGCCGTAAGGAGCCAACGTGGGTTTAGAAAAGGCTGCACAAATTAAATTATTCGAACCATATAGTCATCAATTAATTAATATTAGTATTAATGAGAGAGAGAGAGAGAGAGAGAGAGAGAGAGAGATCACGTATAGTAAAGATGGGGAAGTGGTGAGGGTGTTGTTGTTTGCGGCCGCAAATCCTGGTGTGTTTTGGTTGCGTTGCCTGCTATCTCTCGTGCACATGCAGGGATTCAGCGAACGTGAGCATGCAATATATCTTGTCTGCCCCCATCAAAGGGTCTACTCTCGCGACAAACGCCATGCACGTCCGAGTTCATGCACTGCTCCTCCTGCTTTTTGTTTCTTTTTTCGTGTCGTGGTTAGTCATGATGCCAACAACAAGGGTCTGTATGACCCGTGATTCAAGGCTGCTGAAGGCTGAGGTTAATTAAGTCTTCTTTTTTCGATTTTCGAAAGGGTCGTTGGCTTATATAAGCACACTAAATATGTCATTTTGCTTGATTTTTTTACCCAAAACGGGAATGGGCGTCAAGGTTGCATATGTATGTACTTTGTAATTGTTAGAGGATCATTGGACCAGGCCCACAGCCCAGCCCAATTACTTAGTCATTTACTTGTCCAAATACATTGTTTACTTAGTCAACCATTGTCCAAATACATTGTATTATCTAAGTCTATATACATTGTATAGTACATTCTAGAATGTGTATTACTTGTCTACATTCAAATGTATGTTATGTATCAGCATACTATAAATACCTATGTAAGCTTTCCATTCATTATTCAATAAAAAATCAATCTCTTTTGTTTTTCTCAATTAGAAGCTCTATCTTCCTTCTTACTATTCTAACATGGTATCAGAGCGCTTGATAGGTTAAAACCTTGATCCTTTTTTTTCCTTCCCCATTCTCAAACAAACAACCCAGCTCCCTCCCTTCTTTTTTGTTTTTCTCTCCCATTAAGCCCGTAATCACAAATCTGGTCCAACCCACTGCCTTTTCAAAGAAAATCAACTCAGCCCTTTACATCCTTATACACATACTGTGTTTTTAAAAAAAAAAAGAAATCCTAGCCACTTATTCTTAGATAAACGGATCTGATCTCTCCCCATTAAATCCCACGGATTGTGCTTTCTCCAGCACATCTCTCACCTTTCATCCAAATTCCATCCAACGGTCCCCATTCTTTCCCTCCTAAAACACAGATCTGTGTTTTCTCCTTTTAATCGCAACCATTCAAACCATCCAACGGATAATATTATTGTCTTTCAAAGAAACTTCTGGAAAAAGATCATCACTGTTTATTTTCAAATCAAAGGTTGGGATACATTCCATGTTCATATAAAAGTGATTCGCGAAAGAGAAACTCGTCTTTTCTCCTCTCATCTCCCTACAACAATTTTTTTTACAGAGCTCCCCTTGAGCACTCTCCGGCGTTTTTCTCATCTTCCAGATATTTTCCTGGTGATTCCCTCTCAGGATCACTTCTATTATTGTTTTCAGACTACTAGATTTTTTTTTCCTTGTGATTGTTTTAAGCCCTGACGACCTTCTAGTCGGAGCCGTACTATGATTCTTGCATTCTTAAAGTTTTATTTGTGATCATTCTTTACTGGATTCTTGTTTTTACACCTGCTTCCGCTAAGATTCTTCAATCTTTTTTATATATAAAACAAAAAAAAATTGGGGCTAGGATGACTTAGTCAGAGCTTCACTTTTCTTTTCTGTATTAACCGTTTACAATTAATTTCATTCAGTTTGTTTTTTTTCTCCACAAAAAAAACACCCGGCGAAAACAACATTTTCCGCTCTTTTCATATATATAATTTTTTTTTACTGATTCTTAGTCAGATTTTTTTTTTCTTTCAAAATATTTTCTTGTTATCCATTTTTTTTCTCTTCTCTATTTGCATACTAATTTTTTTTTTCTCTTGCCGTTACCACTTTTAGCTACGACGACTTCAAGTCAGAGCTCCACTAGTATTCCTAGTACCAGTACCTCTTCCACCATTTCTGTTTCTAGTAACCCTTCCTTTCCCATACATGTGCGCCTTGATCGCACGAACTACCTACTATGGCGCTCTCAAATTTTGCCAATTGTACGTGGTAATGATCTGTATGGCTTTCTTGATGGTTCTACTACTCCTCCATGTCCGTTTTTAGATGATGCCCAAACCATTCCTAATCCTGACCACAAAATATGGTCTCGTCAGGATCAGTTACTACTAGGATGGTTACTTGCTTCGCTTACTGAAAGTGTCCTAGGTCAAACCGTTGGATGCACAACTTCTCGTTCTGCATGGGTAACCCTAGAAAACTCCTTTGCCTCACAGACTAGATCTCGCATCATTCAACTTAGGCTACAACTTCAAACCACTAAGAAAGGAAACCTATCCATTTCTGATTATCTACAAAAAATAAAATCTATCTCAGATAATCTGTCTGCTGTAGCTAATCCTGTCTCCGACTCTGACCTTGTCCTTCATATTCTTGCAGGTCTAGGAACTGAGTATGACTCCTTTGTTGTGTCCATTTCTACCCGTTCTGACTCTCCAACAGTAGAAGAGTTACATGCTATGCTTCTTACTCATGAAATGCGCTTAGAAAACAACTCGACTATTTCTACTCCCTCTGTTAACACTGCCAACCGAGCCCCTATAAATCAAAATAATCGTGGAGGTCGCAATAACAGAGGTCGAGGTCGTGGTCGTGGACGGTTTTCTAACAACAATCCAAATAATCGTCCTCCCTCTACTAATCCTCCTAATAACACCAACCGACCTCGTATTCAGTGTCAGATTTGTTCAAAAATGGGACACAATGCTCTTCAGTGTTACAAACGGTTTGATCAATCCTACCAGGATTCCTCCCTCTCTGCTATGATGGCATCCTCTTGCAACGTAGCAGATGAGGCATGGTTTCCGGATTCAGGAGCTACAAATCATCTCACCAACGACCAATCCACGCTACAACAATCTCATGAATATACAGGTTGTGATTCTATCAGAACTGCTAATGGAACAGGTTTGCCTATTTTACGCACGGGTTCATTTACTGTTCCTTCACATTCCAGATTATTACAAATGCATGAAGTATTTTATGTACCTAGTGTCACTCGCAAACTTTTAAGTGTTGCTAGTTTCACGGCTGATAATAATGTATATTTTGAGTTTTTCCCGAAACATTGTTTTGTGAAGGATCTCTTCTCGGGGCAGGTCCTTCTACAGGGGCACCTTGAACATGGCCTCTATCGGCTGCAACTTTCTGGTTCTCTTCCAAGGAAACTTGCGTTTCTTGGTGAAAGAGCATCTGCTGATACCTGGCATAGACGACTTGGTCATCCCTCTGCTCGTATTGTTCATTCTATTCTTCATAATCATGGTCTTCCTACTGCAGGAAAGAATTTGTTAAATAATTGGCATACTTGCTCTTCTGTTAAAAATCATAGATTACCCTTCTCTTCAACTCACATTAGATCAAGTACTCCTTTGGAGTTAATTCATTCTGATGTTTGGGGACCTTCACCAGTCATTTCTCATACTGGATGTAGATTCTATGTTAGCTTTCTGGATGATTACAGTCGTTTTACATGGATTTTTCCAATTGCCTCTAAATCTGATGTTTTACCAACCTTTCAAAAATTCAAACTACAAGTTGAAAATTATTTCTCATGCAAAATAAAAATGTTTCAAAGTGATTGGGGTGGTGAATATCGTTCTGTTTACAAATTTCTTGAATCTACTGGTATTGTTCATAGAGTCTCTTGTCCTCATACTCACGAACAAAATGGATATGTTGAACGTAAACATAGACATATAGTTGACTGTGGATTATCACTAATGTCTCATGCATCTCTCCCAACATATTTTTGGGATCATGCCTTTTCAACTGTTGTTTTCTTAATCAATAGATTACCTTTTACTGATTCCTTTCGCTCACCTTATGAATTATTATTTAAAACTGCTCCTGAGTACTCTATGTTAAAAGTTTTTGGATGTTCTTGTTTTCCCTGTCTTAGACCTTATAATATCAATAAACTTCAACCACGTTCACGACAGTGTGTTTTTCTTGGTTATAGTTCCATGCACAAAGGTTATAAATGTTACAATAAAGAAACTAGTCAAATGTATATTGCTCGAAATGTTATATTTGATGAAACTCATTTTCCTTAGGGCTAACAAGACAACTTTATCTGGAAGTTGTAGTCCAACTACTTCTACCATACCTGTCTTGAAAATGTCTGACATTGCTACTCCAATTTCCTCTCTTCCTTCTGCTCCTGTTCAAACATCATCATATACATCTATGCCTCCCTTATCTGAACCACAGACCTCTGATTCTCCTAACTCTAATTCTCCATCTCTTCCTCATAACTCCCATCATATGACTACACGAAATCGTGACAACACCAGAAAAACTAAAGCTTTTCCTGACTTTCAGACCTTTTGTGCCACCAAACATCCATTAAACCCTTCCCCTCTTCAAGGCTCCGAGCCAACCTGTTTTTCTCAAGCTTTCAAAGACTCAAATTGGAGAAAAGCAATGGATGATGAGTATAATGCCTTACTTCTGAATAACACATGGACACTAGTACCTAAAACACAAGCAACAAATTTAATTGGTTGTAAATGGGTTTTTTCGTTTAAAAAGGAATCCTGATGGGTCTATAAATAGATATAAAGTACGTCTTGTTGCTAAGGGATTTCATCAAGAAGAAGGGATCAATTATACTGATACTTTTAGTCCAGTCGTAAAACCTGTTACTATTAGAATAGTTCTTACTCTTGCAATCTCAAATAATTGGCCTATTAAACAATTGGATGTTAACAATGCTTTTCTCAATGGTGATTTACATGAACATGTTTATATGACCCAACCGCCTGGTTTTTCTGATCCTAGTTCTCCTGATCATGTTTGCTTTCTCCGTAAGGCCATATATGGTCTCGAACAAGCTCCTCGTGCATGGTTCACAAAACTTACTAACAAACTCCATTTTCTCGGTTTTCAACCCACTAAGTCTGACTCGTCTCTCTTTGTATTACGACAAAATACTCATTTATTGTTTATTTTAGTATATGTTGATGATATCATTATTACTGGTAGCTCCACATATCTCCTTGAACAGGTTGTCTCTCAACTCAACTCTTTATTTTCTTTAAAAGACTTAAGCAAATTACATTACTTTCTAGGTATAGAAGCTACTTTTCATTCGCATGGTTTATTTCTCAATCAACATAAATACATCCAAGATCTTCTTGTCAAAACAAACATGCAAAATGGTAAACCTATATCTTCTCCTGCTTGTCCAACGGTCAAATTATCAAAAAATTATGGATCACTTATGACTAATCCCTTACTTTACAGAAGCACTGTAGGTGCTCTACAGTACTTAACACTTACTCGTCCTGAAATAACATTTTCTGTTAATAAAGTATGTCAATATATGCATCATCCTACCGATACTCATTGGATTGCCGTGAAAAGAATCTTAAGATATCTCAAACAAACAATAAACTTTGGTCTTAATATACTTAGAAATTCCTCTACCCAACTAAGCGCGCTCCATGCCTTCTCAGATGCTGATTGGGCTGGAGATCAAGATGATCGACGATCAACTACTGGATATTGCGTTTTCATGGGAAAAAATCTGATCTCCTGGAAATCTAAGAAACAACCCACTGTTGCTAAATCATCTACAGAAGCTGAATATCGTGGTATCTCTCAAGCTACAGCTGACGTATTGTGGATCAAAAATTTACTTCAGGAGTTAGGCCAACCCATCTCAGCAACTCCAGCACTTTGGTGTGATAATCTTGGTGCAACATACCTTGCCTCGAATCCAATCTTCCATGCACGAATGAAACATGTTGCCATCGACTTTCATTTTGTACGCGAACAAGTCTCCGCTCGACAAATTCAAATCCGCTTCGTTTCCAGCACTGATCAGCTTGCTGACATCTTAACTAAGCCAATCAGTATTCGGAGATTTCAGTATCTTCGGTCCAAGCTTTCAGTGGGTGCTCCCCCTATTCGCTTGAGGGGGGTGTTAGAGGATCATTGGACCAGGCCCACAGG
Source organism: Triglochin maritima (assembly GCA_963682175.1). Taxonomy (NCBI): domain Eukaryota; kingdom Viridiplantae; phylum Streptophyta; class Magnoliopsida; order Alismatales; family Juncaginaceae; genus Triglochin; species Triglochin maritima. The sequence goes on from OY821774.1 coordinate 2,337,064, forward strand.
CCAGCACACAGCCAATTACTTAGTCATTTACTTGTCCAAATACATTGTTTACTTAGTCAACCATTGTCCAAATACATTGTATTATCTAAGTCTATATACATTGTATAGTACATTCTGGAATGTGTATTACTTGTCTACATTCAAATGTATGTTATGTATCAGCATACTATAAATACCTATGTAAGCTTTCCATTCATTATTCAATAAAAAATCAATCTCTTTTGTTTTTCTCAATTAGAAGCTCTATCTTCCTTCTTACTATTCTAACAGTAATGAAAATAATAAGTAGTGCATTATCACTTTTTAGAAGTTGAACATGTGACTAACCACGAACGAAAGCTTAATAAGTGCATTATCACTGTCCATGAACAATTCGAACTACTTCATAGCACTTAAAATGTTAGTACACGTTACATTTGGAATTAACTTAACACGATTTGCTTTTTTGTTTGCTTGCCTGCCATTGAGAAATCACAAATTAACTTTATGTCATCATTCTACGACTATTTCCTCGTGGGTCATTGAAAAATAATTTATTTTCCGTAAATGTTATTTTGAAATATAAACAATACTTCATATTCATTACTTCATATTCATTACCTTTTCAAATCATGTCATTCCGTTAACTTTATAACTAACTTCGTTAACATAAATTAATTTAATTGTAACTTTTGCAAATTAAATTTCCCTTAGTAATTTAACAATTAAAAACACATATATAATCAACTACTATTCTCTCCACGTTTCTTCTTTCTCTCTTTTCTCTAATCTCTCTCTCGTCCCGTCTCAACTCAGCTTCTTTCTATTCTCTCCCCAACTTCTCTCTCACCTGCTAACATTTACTAATTTTTAATTATATTTTAAATATTTCAATTTATCAAGGAAGAGGAAATAGAGAAGTTGGGAAGAAACAAGACAAGAGAGAGAAGAGGTTAGAAGAAATGTGAAGAGAAAAAATAAATAAAGTGAAGACAAAAGAGACACGAACCTGAGTAAAAAGATAATATATGACTGAGAGAGAGATGTGAGAAAACGCTAAGAGTTAATTTTACAAAATTTACAATTAAAATTTAATAATTATTAACAAAGTTAGTTGTAAATCTATCGTAGTAGCTCTTAAACACTATTTATACTTCATAATGCCATTTGCGGCAAATAAATTCTTTATTGGTGACCTACGAGAAAATAGTCGTAGATGGATAGTATAAAGTTTTCGTGGTTTCTCAGTGGTATGCAAACAAAAAACTCGTGTTTTTTTATGCTAGGTAAGAGGTTTAAGCCTATGGCCATTTCTTGAAATTATTATATATTTTATTGAATGCAAACTTGATTTATTAGCTTCAATTAATCATATATTCAAGTTCATTTGACGAGTATGAGGTATGATGATGAGCTCTATATTAGCGATGTCAAGTTATTACAAAGTATATTATTGAAGAGTTTGATAGAACTACACTGCATCAAAGTTGACATAGGTTAGACATTACTTGTGATTTTAGAATTATTAAGAAAGTATCAACATTCATCTTCGTTGGCGAAATAAGTAAAATCAACAGATATGTGTGGGATACCTCACCTATTGTGCAACAACTTGGGTGATGGGGACGAATTGTGTGTTTGGCCGGCGGCAAAAATGGAAAAGGTTGTAAATTTGCACAAACATCATAGTTCATAATTAATTTTAGGTTGTACTAAATACATTTGAGGGAAATTATATTGAACGAATTCTAATATAATGTGTAACTATAACTACCGATTATTATTCATGTAACTAGCCTAATAGCCTAATAGTCCCTTCAGTCACATGGGAAAAACCAAATGAATCTTTCAAATAAATTCCCATAGCCGTCTATTTCAGTATTTCCCACTTTTTGTCGTGCCTATCAATTTGAGAGTATCATTTCTTATCCAATTCTTTGTCAAATTAGTTTGTGGAGGGGAACACCTTAACGGCTTAATGTGGTTGAAATTTGTGAAGGGACCACCTCCTTATTTAAATAACATGACATGTTTTAGGCTTTTGGCCTTTTAGGGTGGTTTTGTTAGAATCTAGCAATGGTCTTTAGACTTTAGATTGTGGATCGAAGGTTAGTAAGTACTCGCCTTAATTCGTAAAAATCTCACAACATTTTAAGATACTCACATGACATTTTTCATTTCGATCTTTTTGAATATTTTCATATACCAATAAACAGACAGGTAGGTGAGATTTTGTACAATTAGTCTTGTAGAAGACTTCATTTACTTACTTATACGTAAAATATCCAATAATATTTTGCCCTCCCAACTTCAATTTCTAGCACCACTTGACTGTGTAATAATATGGATCGAAATAGACACTTCTAGGTGCTGCAATACGGATATGGAATGTGGAATTTGATTAAGACGTAATCTTTTTAAAGCTTAATTATAAGTGAAAAATGGTGGACGCCATGGTGCTGCCAAATACTAGATATTTCCCGTCCATCTTTTCATAGCAACGTGCTAGTGGAAGCCGAGATTTATGCAAAGAACCCTGCAACTCAGGGACGTGAGATGTTTTATAGCATGCATTAACAATCTGGATAGTTTGTGCAACCACAAAATTCACCATATAAATGCAAAGTTGACTCCGAGAATTTTCTAAAGTTTTGTGCTCCTTATCCAATGCGATCAACACCTTCAAAAATTTAAGAATCAGAAAAGCACAAGTCAACTGGTAAAAGCAACAACCTATTATTGAGTAACGGATGCTCTTGAATGAGTAAAAGCAGCAACCTATTATTGATCGGTCGTAAACATTTCAAAGAGAAAACAAATCACAAAAGAAAATAAGAATTTGATTAGTTTATCAAAGCAAAAAGGTTTGTATTTCGACTTCCAAACCAACAAATTTATATCTAATGAGGAGCCCATGGGAGGCACACTAATGGAAGGGATCTCTTTTACCTCTGTTTGACATGATACGTTTACCTCTGTTTGACATGATCAATAACTATTCTAAATTACTCCCTTGCACGTTTTTCTTGCTTGATTTGTTTCTTGATCGTGAAATTATAATAATGATTCACAAGAATCTTAATGTTCTATTATCATAATGTAATTGATATATCTTGTATGAATACATGGTGTATGTTTGGTTGACAACAAAATCATCAACCAAGATTGTCTAATAAAAGAATATTATCCACGAACACATCAAGGGTAGTTGTCTAACAGAACACAAACAGACCAAATATTCCAAATTTTGATGCATGACAATTGATAAATGAGATTGCCTCCTCCAGAGCACAACTTCCTGTGTTTTTGTGGTGGGTGGTCAAATAATGGAGAACAACAGATCAGATTCATGAAAAGAAAAATGCTTATACTCCAGAGAAAAAAGAACATAAACAAAGGACAAAGATAGTGGACCATACGTTGGAGCAGCAGCTAATTAAAGGTATCTGCACGTTTGTGTTCTATCATCCTGTGTGTATCCTAAGATCACCCTTGACGAGGGCTTTTTGGAGTCAGGTCCCCCTCAAATTCGGTCACAGGCCCCCTTAATGGAGGGCAAACCCAGGTTGGGTCGTGACCCGGAGTTTATTATTATTATTATTATTTGTTTTTTGTTTTTTATTTTGTAATAAATAATTAAAAATTAATTTTTTAATATATTTAATATTTTTTTGTTGATATTTTTTATATAATTAGAATTATTTTTTGAAAATTAAAATAAATAGCCAGATACCTTACATTCTCTCTCACTTATGAAGATCAATCTTGGATAAAAAAATAAAAAAACATATTTCCAGGAAAGAAGATTTAAAATGACTTAAAAATAAATGGTGTTGTATATCCAATGTATATCCAAGAAAGATCTACTGGAAAGAAAAATTAGGTTAGGGAGAGCTTTTGGAAACGCATATCCAATATATTTATATATATCTTTTCATGAAAGTCATGGTTTTGTATGACATCATTGTTACAAGAGGCAAGATTGGCCCGTCCTCTGGTTTTTTAAATTTTATATGGTATTTATTCTTCTATAACAACTTGCATGTAACGCTCGGGAATAAAGAATATACCTTATGTATGAATGCAAGTTCATCATCGATTCATGGTAAAGTAAAATTCCATTTTGCTCTCGCACGTAGGCTCTTTTTGTTTGGATACATGACGGAACATAGTCTAGGTATACTAAAGACCTAAACAGTAAAACTCAAAATCAAACATAAGGAATTCCACAGTTTTAGTATCGAAATGATGGATTTCAATGGTTTAAGGTCAATAATTGATTTACAAGTAATTTGAAAATCACACTTGATGTATAAATAAAGTATAAGGACAAAAAATAGTTTCTTTTTCAGTTGATTTTTTGTTTGTTTGTAATATTTTTACTTAAATTTCTAATATATCCAACAAAATCTTTCTTGGTATACGTGACCAAAGAATATATTATCATTTCATTTCCCACTCATTAAAATTAAAAATTATTTTAATTATGTTTATAGTTAAAAATGCTTTCTCAACCAAACCACTGAACCAGTTATATCTACTTAAGTTAGTACAAATTGCAAAGCTTAAAAAGTAAACAGAGACACAGATAAAAGTTTTTTTTTTCAAGTTCAACAATCTTAAAACGAAATTACTGATTTCTTTGGACTTGCAAAGTGAATTTCACACTGCATGTCTGGAAAATATGAAGGACAAAATTGAATCAATCGCATCATTTTTTTTCTTTACTTAACTAAAGTAGTAAATGATTTTCTGCTTGAAATGATTTAAAAATGAAGTGGTAAAAATAAAAACATTCGAATATACAAGGTTCAGAAAACAGTAAATTAAAAAACAAATTTCAGTCTATTGAATGTAGTACCCCAAAATCTAACATCATGTACCAAACAATTATCCGTCTTGGTCTTGGTCGGAGCTTATTTGGCAAAAAGACTTGTTATGATTTAATGACAATATAATCCGAATTACTAACAAAATACTCTAATGGGCTAGGACCCAAATGGTTTTGAAGAATGACTTAGTCCCTGGTTGACTAGGACCCATATTGCTTGTTGTCAAATGCGAATCGAATTTATAACAGAATGACTGCTTGGTATATATGGAAAAAATTAGAGAAGTCAAAAACATATTCTAAAGTCAGGAGTCAACTGCGTTTGGATTTTGTTTCTTATCAAAAGTATGTTAGGAAATTTATAGGGTCAACTTGCTATAGGAATTTATCTAAGAACCATTATCCATACCCGGGTTGTCATAACAGAATAAGAGCCACAGAGCAAAGCCACCGACCTTGTGACAGCAGTTGAAGTCTGTCGAGATATGTACATCAAAATTGATCTCAACGTGACAAAGATATCTAAATGGAATTAAACTATCAAACACGGATGGGTAGTCTAGCAAACCAAGGATTACTAATCCATGTAATTTTTTTGCGATCGGCTAGTTAAAGAAACAAACAAATTCTCATGTACTCCCTGTTTTTTTAAGATTCCAAGTTAAGTTGTAAGTGGATTAATTCGAAGTGAAGAAACAATCCTCTGATACTCATCGTGACATAAGCATGCTCCACTGACCACTACCTCTTACTTTTCTTATCTCCAAATCACGACTGGAATTATATCTATCCTAAATCCTAATATAATATAATATAAATATAAATTCCTTTGACTTGGTCGTTTCTTCGTGATAATCGTGTGCTGAAAGTGTGGTATCCGTGTTTCATCTTGCTACGTGGTCTCACCTCGTTCGGGGGAAAAATATTTGGAGTCAACAAGTCCATTATCTCCTGCAACGTGTCGACATCTCTTCCTTGAGGACTATATATATTCCCTTTCAACGACTCACGTAAAGAACACATCCGGGATTATCACACTTGGCCTTAAGGAGCATAAAGAGCCATTGATTTTCTTTCAAAGTAGCCATTGGTTTACAATCATTATGCAAATACTAGAAGAAAATTGACTAATCATAATTTCATATAGACGTTTACTGTTAAGTTGATGGGAATGATGTCTCTAGATAATGAAGAAAAAAGAGGGGCAGATGGAAAAAAAATCCACACGAACTTATCACAATCTAATGCTAGACAGGAAATCAACTAAAATAGATCATGTAATCGAGATGTACAAAAACAACCATGTACAGAAAGACAAAATTGTTGAAACGTCTCATTACAGAAAGAATAATGGCATTTTATTTTGTTTTATTACTCTTGGCAGAGTTACATCCTTTGTTATGTGCACAGCCAGTTGCTAAATACAGTTTGGCCTGGCTAATCCTATGAATTAGAAATTAGTTTCGCGGAGCATTTCATCCAACGCAAGCCTCGAAAAAAAGACCATGCATTGTGGGCTCGTCACTTAAACCTGAAACTCTGAAACACTAATACCCTTGACCTATAATCTACAAGAAATGCTTGAGCTGAATTATCATGACACTAACATCATCCAAGGACCCTCTTGAAGCAGACAAATCCGCCAGTTTCTTGCAAGCCGACAGAACCAATGCTTTGTCGGAGTTGATGCACAACGGTCGGGCAATGTCCACTGCTTCTTGATTTGAGACCTTGTCCCACAGACCATCGGAAGCTAGAATCAGGAACTCACATTCAGGTTCAATTTTGAGGACTTGGGTCTCAGGCTCAGCTATGACCCATTGCTTCAGGTGGGCATCTCCCATTCCCCTGGACACAGCAAGGGACCCTTGTAATCTCCATGTACCACGACGGAAATCAACATAACCTCCCTGCGTAGGATAGAAATCCACCATTTATGAGAACAGGAATTAACATGTGGTTTTTTTAATTCGAATAAGTTGTAAGAGCATGACAATTGCATTGCAGCAAATTAAAAGAAGAGGTACTAGCGCTTACAAGGTTCTCAATTCTGTTCCGTTCGTCTTCTCTCGATGGCTTGTGGTCAGATGTGAGGGCCTCAGCATTGCCACCTCGGCTCATAACGGCGCGACAGTCCCCAACATTGGAAACAATAAGGTCATTGTCTCTGATTAATGCAGTGACGGAGCAGGATCCACCGCAGATCTCCTCTCTCAACAGCTCTGAGTCGGTTCTGAGGTAGCCTGCTGAAACAGCTTCCATGACTCCATTTCTGTCATCACTACTAATTTTGGGCAACTCATCAATCACATTCTTCTGCATGTTCTTGGAGACAAATTGAGCAGCTTTTGAGCCTCCATGCCCGTCAAAAACGCCAAAGAATGCCTATAACCAATAAAAAACACGATCAGCCAATCCACAAAAATGCACCTCCTTTTTAAGAAAAATGTTGGACATAACTAAATTCCTTACACTAAATATAAAATGCAAATTGTTCCCAAAACATTCAAGCCATTATATTTCCTATAGTTCAAAACTATCAGCATTAGTCAATAGCCAACAGATTCCTCGATTTCTAAAAAACTGTGAAAAATTAAAATTATCCAATTGCACCTTCTATCCAACTGCACCCTATGCTAAATCAAATGATTCTTAAGGACAAAGAAAATCTGCAATCCCCACTAGTCTAACATTTACCATTTTAACAAAATTAAGAAAAACAAATTCAACATCAAACACCTTCAGTAAAACATATAATTCTTTCAAACAATTAAAATTTCCACCATTTCAAGTATTCTCAACATAAAATTGAAACAAAACTAAAACCATAAAAATAAAAAAATCTTTGACACGTACCAGTTTGGAATCCCCATCGATGTCAACACCGGCAGAGAAGCGATCCTCCATCTGCTCCCTAACCCTCCCTTTCTTACAGAAAACCGAGAACCTCCCAGTATCAACCTCGGCGACCTCCATGCCCGTCTCCCTGCTGAACCCGAGCGTCTCCATCTGGGGGATGTCGAGCCTCGCCGGCCTCTTCCTCTTCAGAACCGAAGACGAAGGTGTCGACCGAGAAGCGTCCAAGTCGTCCTTGAGGGATCGGAGGCGGTGGGTCCCCTTCTGGAAGCGGAGGCGGAGGGAGGGGGAGGGGGAGGGGGACGCCACGTCGGGGACGGCCAGGTGTGGGTGGTCGAGCCGGGACGGGGAGAAGACCGCCACCGAACATGCCATGTTGGGTTTGGTTTTTTTTTTGGTCCGGTCGGATTCGAAGTCTTGTGTTTGGACTTTGGAGGTTTTGGTTTGGTTTTTGTTGGAAGTTTGTTTTGTAGACCGGTAATGGGGGAGTGGGTCATATTTATAGGGCTGTGGCCGCGAGGCGGGTGTTACCGCGGACGAACGGATGGACACGTTATGGGGTTTCTTGCATCTAAACCCATAACATAATGTTATGGGGTTATCATATTGGAAAACTCTTAATTAACCTCTGTAGTTTTTAATACAGCTTGAATCTTAGTACATGGATAATGTTGAAGAGAACTAAAGATTACAACCTTAAATAAATAAACTCGAAAAATATATGAGATTTTGAATATTAATAGGCTATAATATATAGCTAACATTAATCATCATGTAATTTAAATTTTTGAAAATTTGTATCTTGTCATTTATACTCATGAATCATGATGTAATATTTCTTATGAAATGGTTAACATCTATACTTTAAGAATATGTGCATTTTGATAGAAACATGGACCTCTTTAGATTTGATTGTCTTAAAAAATGTAGAACCTTTGCAAAATTGACTTATTGTTAGTTGTCCTTTCAATTTATTTCTTTCTTCTTACTTTGAAGCAATATGTAACGAAAAATATGTTAATTGACTGGAAGGTATCAAAGACAACATCGAATGATTATCACATGAACTTATCAAAAGAATATTTTTTTGGTTATTGAAGTCAAAACTTACCAATACCATACAAGTTTTTAGTTGTATTCAATTACACAGTGCAAATCGCGAATTGATTGGTGTTTTTTCCAAAAATAATTCGCTTATCCTGTCTGTTCTGTCAATATGTATATTCCCGAGGCCGTTGAAGCAAAAGACCTTATTCTTTTCTCATTGGAGTGGGATAGTTGCTTAAGTTGGGAGTGCGGAGCAGGGGAACGGTGAAGGCGCGTGGGACGAACAAGATCTTCCCGGAAGCTTTGTTTGGGAATCAATTCAAAGCCAACAGACACTGTGGAGAGACATCAAACAACAGAATCTTAACAACTAAGATTGGAGCTGTGGCCAGCTGATCCTCATTACAGACACCCACCATACGAATTTATGTTTTGTTGCTCACGTTACATTCATCTCTTAGCTTAATAAATAATATCAACATAAATTTGTCGTTATGTTTCTGCTCAAATCTTTTTGGTGAAAAACAAAATATAACTCACTTTAAATGTTATATCTTGATTATTTCAGTGACAAAAATCCATGTATAACTCTTTATGTGGCTCTATCATCTTTTTTTTGCAAGTAGGAATTATCATCCGATTACTCTTGTGATCTCGACAACATACTTAAGTTGAATGGGTAACTTTAAAAGTTCTATATACTTTTGGGTAGTTTATGGACACACAAAATGTCATAATTTAATTTTTTGTGAATGACATTCCACTTTAAAAGCTACAAGTCTACAACTATCTTCCTGAAGCCCAAAAAACTCCCACCGTGTGTAGCATATTTCCTTTGGCACTTCTTCTGTGGTATGTTACCAACGCAGGCGAACCTTGCCCGACGACTTGTGTTTCGGCAAACCTTGGAGCATATGTTGTTTTGGTGCCCCTTCGCCTGTCTTGATAGGAGGTGACTGGCGTAGGACAGGAATATTTCCGACTTCACCTTTCAAGATTACCTAACCACTCTCTTACGAGTGTGGATACCAAATCTGAGGTGCTACGTGTGGGTGCTCTCTTCTGGATCGTTTGGAATGTCGGATGTAATTTTGTTTTTACGGGTGAATCAGTCAATATCTCGGAGGTGGTGGGGTTGACTAACCGGTTATATATGATTTACGAACCGCCGTGATGTACCATTTTAATTAATAAATAATCTGATGACTTGAGTTGAGGTCCTCCTAAAAAAAAGTCTACAAACTATCTTGTAAACTTTCTTTTGTGTTCGAAAACAAATTATGAGATAAAAGTGGTTTCGTGAAATTTATCCAAATATTGTTTCTACAGTATTCTTGTTCGGATTAAGGATAAACATTGCTTTAGAATTGGTCTGTTTTGGAAGGAAAATATTTCACTGCAGTTTGTGGTCCTGACTCCTGAGGCCGCATAACTAATTTTGTTTCTCCTGATAAACTTGCTTCCAGTAATTGATTTAGAAAGCTTATCCATGGTAGAGATTGTCGTGTCATTCTTGGTTGTTAGGGGAAAATGAATAAAATAACATACACTATTTTCTTAGTGGATCTTAATTTTAACCTTCTATTTTTAAAGTCAGAAACAAATGATGGACAAGATCTATAGGAATATCATCAATGTAGACATTTGATTTATCTTAGACAAAAAACGGCTCCTCTACCTTGACAATTCCTCTAAAATTATTACAAGACATGATGGTCTTAATTGCTTGTTCCAGAAAGTCAAAGAAAAGGAGAAAAATATTGCAACGTTTCACATGCGCCATACAGGTGTAAGCACCGCAAGAAATCCCAATCTTAAACAGTCAAAACTACGTGATGGAAAATCCTCAAGATCCCTCCTCAATAGACACTAATTGAACACACAAAAAAATCTATAAAGACACGTGATCAAAAATTATGCTAGACTACATCTTATGTTTTTTTGCAGAGAAAACTTGGATTTCAATTTTATTTCTTTTGTATTTCACTTAAGTTATATTGCTTTTAACGCTTGATAATCGAAGTACTGTTTTACCTTTTTTTACTCTAAGAAATGAATTCACATTCAATATGTTGGTCGTGTCGTGGAAAAATAAGAGCAACAATGACAAATTTCGTAATCTCACAATACTAGTTGAAGTATGTTAGAAGTGAAACCAATAAGAATTATGATTTATGCACGTAAAATCATTTTCTCCCTGATGCTTGTAGAGTCGCTCAAAAATAGAAGTACCTAATATTATAATTCCAATTGAATGTAGGCGGGTATTTGTAATATAATTGTACATTGTCCAAAGACACATAATATCCTATATATATGTAAAAGTTGCATGAACTAACTCTGTAAGTACAAAAAAGAAGTGGGACATGAGATGACATCATTGTTGTTTATTTTCCTTTTGGAGATGATTTGGACAGCTCGTCGGAGGAATGAATATAAATGACAAGGAAGCAGAAGAGAAAGAGATGGGAGGGCCATTGACTAATGACTAATTGACTATGCAGGGTAATTACAGGGTAAGTCTAGAATACGTTGGTTTCTAGTTGACCTGTTCTACCTTGTGCTAAACTAACTACATGTGGAAACCATTAGGTGAAGAGTTGGCGGATTAGAAACATCCGAGCATTTACTACTTGCTAATTCCTGTGTTGCACTAGTCCTGATTCGTGTGCGGCCTCGCGTTTGGAAATAGCCTCTCTTTGGAAACGGTTTGTTCAAAGTGATGAATTTTCTTTCCGAAAATGTTACACAATTGAAGGTCGTCGTACATCCAACAATAAGAACATTCACTATTTATCAAAGTAGTTTAAGTATCAATTTGGTACAAGTGAGGTGCATGTAAGTGAAATGCAAGTTCGAACTCCAATCCCGCTGCAACCCGTGACCGGTGAGATGCATCCAAAATCCACATAAAGATTTAAATTAACCCGACCACTTATCGATAAAAACCACAAGAATATATGAACTTTCTTCTTAGTTCCGTCTACAACCGAGAAGACAAGAGGTAGGTCAGCGCACATGATCACAGCTCCAACGTCCACCGTAGAAACTAAACGGATAAGGACTCAGATGACTCCAAATGTCTTCTGATACAGTAGCCTAACTTAGAAGTCATCCAAGAAAATTAGAAGAGGAACAAAACTAGTCCAACTGATTCGCCATTAGCAGTTGTTCATCCTAGGATATTTTTAGGGAACTACTAAACGTCGTCCCAAAACTACTTAAATCGCCCCTTGAAATTATCAAATTGCCCTTAACAATATATTTAATACCCATATCGTCCCGTGTCTATAAATTAGGCATACGGTCTTGTATATTCATAATTTATCAGTAAAAACACCACGAAAATGTCGGACGATGGTGATGCATCCGGTGAGGTAAGCCTGGCGCGGGGCAAAATTTGGGCTGAACGTCTGCATTAGACGCCTCCCCCAAGGTGAGGGCGTCTGCGTAGGACGTCCTCCCCTTGGCCGAGGCGTCTAACGCAGACGCCTACGCAATGGGAGAGACGTCTTATGTAGACGCCCTCCCCTTGGGTAAGGCGTCCTTAGTAGACACACTTCCCTTGGGCAAGGCGTCCTACGAAGACGCCTCACCCTTGGGGAGGGCGTTTAACTCAGACTCCCCACCCTTGGGGTAGGCGGCTAATCCAGACGCCTGGAATTTTTTGATTTTTTTAATTTCGATTTTATTTTTGTAGGTTCCGTTGGAAGATTTCGGTGGTGATGGAGTGGATTATAGTGAGATATTTCAAACTACACAAATCTTTGCAACAATCGATCAAGCAAGTAAATGGGCCAAACAAGTAGCTATCGGAGTTGGGTTTTTTTTGGTCGTGTCGTCGTACAAAACAAGATCAGATAGTCGGATGGATTGTTATTTGAGATGCGACCGGCGAAATCAAATGGAGTCTCGGGATATGGATACTGCACTTTGAAGAAACACCAAAAGAAAAGGTTGCGGTTGCCGTTTCTTAATAAAAGTGGTGGAGCGACGAGATCGTGATGGATGAGTTGTGGTTTTTAATAGTGGTTACGGACATCACAACCACAGTCTGACAGTTTATCCAGAGGGTCATCGTCAAATTAGTGGTCTAAGTTCTGGGGCGAAGAAGATTGTTCGTGATATGACTGAGGCGCAAACAAAACCACGGAACATCTTGAAGGCAGTAAAAGAAAAATTCTCGGAGAACAATCCAAATCAAAGGCATATTTATAATTTCAGAGATTACATGAGGACGACAAAATCTCAAGACCGAAATCTCGTCCAGCAGTTTCTCTATCAAGCAGTGCAGTGTGAGTATTTACATTGGATTATGGCAGATCCAGAAACTAATGTCGTCACTCACGCTTTTTTGGCACATCCGACGTCAGTCTAGTTGTTGCGGACATATCCTTTCGTTATCTGTATGGATTCGACTTACAAGACGAACAAGTATAAGATGCATTTGTTCGAAATGATTGGGGTCACACCAACAAACATGAAAGTCAGAAAAGGAATTTCATGTTTGTTGGTGTGACCCCAATCATTTCGAACAAATGCATCTTATACTTGTTCGTCTTGTAAGTCGAATCCATACAGATAACGAAAGGATATGTCCGCAACAACTAGACTGACGTCGGATGTGCCAAAAAAGCGTGAGTGACGACATTAGTTTCTGGATCCGCCATAATCCAATGTAAGTACTCACACTGCACTGCTTGATAGAGAAACTGCTGGACGAGATTTCGGTCTTGAGATTTTGTCGTCCTCATGTAATCTCTGAAATTATAAATATGCCTTTGATTTGGATTGTTCTCCGAGAATTTTTCTTTTACTGCCTTCAAGATGTTCCGTGGTTTTGTTTGCGCCTCAGTCATATCACGAACAATCTTCTTCGCCCCAGAACTTAGACCACTAATTTGACGATGACCCTCTGGATAAACTGTCAGACTGTGGTTGTGATGTCCGTAACCACTATTAAAAACCACAACTCATCCATCACGATCTCGTCGCTCCACCACTTTTATTAAGAAACGGCAACCGCAACCTTTTCTTTTGGTGTTTCTTCAAAGTGCAGTATCCATATCCCGAGACTCCATTTGATTTCGCCGGTCGCATCTCAAATAACAATCCATCCGACTATCTGATCTTGTTTTGTACGACGACACGACCAAAAAAAACCCAACTCCGATAGCTACTTGTTTGGCCCATTTACTTGCTTGATCGATTGTTGCAAAGATTTGTGTAGTTTGAAATATCTCACTATAATCCACTCCATCACCACCGAAATCTTCCAACGGAACCTACAAAAATAAAATCGAAATTAAAAAAATCAAAAAATTCCAGGCGTCTGGATTAGCCGCCTACCCCAAGGGTGGGGAGTCTGAGTTAAACGCCCTCCCCAAGGGTGAGGCGTCTTCGTAGGACGCCTTGCCCAAGGGAAGTGTGTCTACTAAGGACGCCTTACCCAAAGGGAGGGCGTCTACATAAGACGCCTCTCCCATTGCGTAGGCGTCTGCGTTAGACGCCTCGGCCAAGGGGAGGACGTCCTACGCAGACGCCCTCACCTTGGGGGAGGCGTCTAATGCAGACGTTCAGCCCAAATTTTGCCCCACGCCAGGCTTACCTCACCGGATGCATCACCATCGTCCGACATTTTCGTGGTGTTTTTACTGATAAATTATGAATATACAAGACCGTATGTCTAATTTATAGACACGGGACGATATGGGTATTAAATATATTGTTAAAGACAATTTGGTAATTTCAAGGGACGATTTAAGTAGTTTTGGGACGACGTTTAGTAGTTCCCTATTTTTAAGGGTACTTACTTGTCGAGAGCATTTTATTGGCAACGATCAATTGCCGAGAACATCAAGAAAAAGAGCACAATAAGCATTGTTCTTGCAAGTTGCAACTAGAAATAACAAACAACTTCAACACAATAGAACATGGACCATTGAATCGACTTTGAGAAGTACAATTGCCGGGAACATCAAGAAAAAGAGCACAATAAGCATTGTTCTTGCAAGTTGCAACTAGAAATAACAAACAACTTCAACACAATAGAACATGGACCATTGAATCGACTTTGAGAAGTACACCATAATATATCATAAGTTAACTACCTCAATTCTACATATCGAAAAAATGTGTTCTAAGTTCTCTTCTTAAATATCTTCAAGAGGAAAAAGGCTGTAAATGGACAAACATAAGCTCATAAAAATCGGACACAGTAAGACGGTGAAGCAAAAAAATGGCAACCTCATCATGAGATGAAACAGAACAAAAGTGGACAGTTGACCAGAAGAGGAATTCGATTCGCCCGGCCAGCAGGCGGGCGGAAGCTAAACTACAGTACCTGGGCAGCAGTATTCAACTTCTCGGCTATACTGAGTTGAGTTCTAGCCAACGCTGACAGGTACACCAACAAAACATTGTCCTAGAACAGAAGAAGAAGAAAACCATGGTAAGTACCCAAAGCATGGAAATAACAATTCAATTGCAACTGCAAAACCACAAGGCCATGTTATGTACCTGCAGTCTATCATTGAAAAGATTATCAAAAGCTGAAGGCGAAATAGTTGGGACTGCTGCCAGTGCATTTGTTAGGAATCTCCCAATATTGTTATCTGGTGCAATCTCTCCTTCCTATAATAACTTTCAAATGTAAGTCTTTTCACTACAATAACACAATTAACAGAGCCCAGAAAGCTAGTTGCTTACCACCACAGAATCAACATATTTGTATATCTCGTCAATTAACACCTGCAGTCGGGCAATTGAAGACTCCATTCCTTCTAAATCGTTTGGTAGCTTGTCCACTGATGTCTTCTTTAGAATATCAACTGCAATAAAAAACCACACATTTAATTTCATAGTACTTGATTGTAAAGTTTGAAGTAGAAAATCATTAGATGCCTAACAATTCACAGATGGTGTTATATCTGGTTACTCCTCAAAAGGCCAGCAATTAAATTTTCATTAGTACTGGTGAATCCAACATGGACTTCTACTGACATTGAGGAAGATGGAACGCTATTTTTTTTATCAGTATATGCAAGGCTAGATTACAATTAGTAGACTGGAAATCCACGAACGGGGAAACAGATAAGATCATTCAAGTTGCTAGGAAAGTTGGAGATGACACTAGAGGGATCCAGAGAGCAGTATGATACATCAAGTATAAATTGCTCACATCCAATACGTTCTGCCTCAGCCATCTGAAGGTCCAATGGGATCTCATTGAATTGTGCTGCTAGCTGTCGATCACCAATAGACAAATTGACAGACATGTATGCTTTGATGCTAGCCTCTCCATTCTGGAAGCTCGTATCAACCGTCAAATGGACAGGATTAGGCACTTCTCTGGAATAAAAATCATGGATCAAGGCACTTCCACCAGAAACACCAAACCCAGTAGAGTACCTAAAATTTGAAATCCATGTCAGCAAAGACATACATTAAACATCAAAATACAACCAGGAGAATATATTTCGAGGTCACACAATCTAATGTTGAAATCAGTGGATAGTATTTTAAAACTAATATGGTTTTAATAGTCTAATGCAAAACAACATGGAAATTACATCTCTGTTTTACCATTGTTTGTGCTTGTGAAGTGTAGATTTAGAGCCTGTCTAAGCAGCTGGTCCTTCTGGACTTGAAATATAACTATAAATCATTCACATCATGATATTTAGGTACAGAAAGATAAGATAGACACGGGTTTATTTGGCTACTAAGGGGCACTTGCCTCTATTAAGACCATTTTTATGAATTAACTCGATAATGATAATGATGCCACAAAACATGCAAAAAAATTGCACGTCATAAAAACTTCTAATGCATCTGAATGCTTTTTAACCAGAGATAAAATAATTGCCTAAATCTTGTGAAAATTTAGCCAAGGGTCTAACAACAACTTGTTTTTTGATCAGTAAGAGTCTTACTATAATATTCATCAGAGCCAGGTCACTTGACGAATGGCATTGCTCTTAAACTAGCAGGGAAACTTCTTTTCAAATTCTGATACTCAAATTCTTGTTTTATTTTGCACTCACCTAAGTGACTTGATATGATCTGATACCTCTTCACAATATACATATCTTATGCAACTACGTAACTCATGGAGTTCTATGAAGATTCAATGCCTGGATTTGATTTCAGGCTTTCAGCAATGTCCTTCCATCGAAACCTTAATATTAGATACCAATCCCCCTAAGGTAGAGTTTGTTAAACTAAGATGAACCCATGTGTGGACCACTACGTAGCAATTTCAACTGCCTAAATTGGCCTGAATTGATCCTTTACAGCCATTTTCATTACCTCTAAAACCCACGACCAATCACTCGTATCATTCAAATCTAGCAAAGTACAATAACACAATTTATTTAAAAGCCTTTTCATTTGTACTTTGAGTTGGACTATCTGCACACACCTCCAGTCAAATGGACCACATAAAAATAACTTACAATTATTTTGACAATGATCTCATATGTATGTATGCAAAAAATAATACCTTCGAGAATTCTAATTCAGTTAGCACTATGGAGTCAATATTAACAGTCAAACTACAAGCACAGTTGGTGCAAAATGTTAATAAGCTCACCATCCAACAATGACTTCCTTTGGATTAACCTTTTGGTGTGACGAGTACATATTGTGATGGTAGTCAATATCCAGTGCAACCTACATTGAACCATCGATAAGAAAGACTGATATTTCGCATCAACTACTTGCGCAATTTAATCATGAAAAATGAAATCACAACCTAGTATTTCAAACCATTCTTAGATAAAAAGGAAAATGTTGGGAAAAGTATAAAAAAAGTCCCTTGATTATTATTTTTTCTTAGAAAAGGATTTGATGATCATAAAAAGGGACAAAATGAGGTAAGAGATATTTTTTATGTGTATAGGAAGTCGACAAAAAGTAAAATTGGACAATGTAAAAGCTTGGGGTAATCATCAACCAACCTGATCGGAAGACTCACTGTGTGGAACAGCATAAGAGTTCTGAATCTCAATGGTTCCATCGGGCAAAAAGCAGCCAAGAAGGGTTCCAATGACTCTGTCAGCCTGATCTGGTCGCCTGACGTAGCAATCACAGATGTTGAACAAAACCACCGGGTGGACCCTTGTGGTGACGCTGGTGGCAGACGGGGCAAACTGAAGAACTGTAGGAGCCATTATCACTCACCTGATCAAGCAAGATCTCTTCAGCGTTAGGGTTGGAGATTAGGGTTTAGCCAAGCAAGATCTCTTCGGCATTAAGGTTAAAGATTAGGGTTTAGCCCAACATGTGCTATTGTTCGACAATGTTCTACGATTACCATTGCTATCTTTCACAACTTATTCAAAGTATATGAGTGGAGGTGCAATATACACCAATCCTGGAATTTTTTGGGCCATAGGTGGGAAGGGTAGAGAACACATCCACAGCTTGACTCGCCAATACAGGGAAGTTTAATGGGGGTAGTTTAAACTTATTCCCTCAAACTGCTATTCGCAACCCACCCTGCTAACATGTAATTTGGCGAGGTACAATTTCTCCGAATGGTTTCTAACACATACTAAAACTGGAAGGACGGCATACTAATTAGTGGGTCTAGAAACCAGATGGCGGGTCAAATCAGATTTTTGCTACAAATCCTCAAAATAAGTGACGTTTCACAAGATTGGACCCGAACAGAAAACAAGATAAGGACAGAACACCAAACACATCTTACTACTCCTCGAAAGTAAACAGACCTAAAAAAAATCAGCTACTCTTTTGTTTCCATTACTGCCTCTGAAATTTCAAAGTAAATTCATTTCCTATTTTTGATAGGATAAACGAATATGTTTCTAACCGATCGAGAGAGAAAAGTTTCTATTTAATAGTATGACAACAGATACGGGGAAAAAACAATATTATGATGTAGTAAATAGATATCTAAAATAATACGAAAAAACATGATAAATAATATGATAGGGTTAGGGTTTTCTTGGTGTAACAAGGAGAAAGGGACTAAAGGTTTAATCCGTTACTTTTGACCTTCCTCAACTATCAAATCTGCAATCTATACCAGATTTTCTCTATGAGATTTCCTGGAAAATTAAGCATTCCATCGAAACAGAAAGTACCATCCAAAACTACGCAAACCATCGTTACTCGGAAAACTATATCTTACAACTAATGAAAGGGTAAGCAGACCTCACAAATTTTCGATTGCAGCTTGTGAAGTGATGCCGAAGGAGGAGATGAGAAGGCAGGCGGAGGAGAAGGTCGAGTTAGGGTTTGTCTTCGGTGAAACCGTGAAAGAAGGATGTCGGGTTTAATGTTTGTTTTATGTCTACTTTTTGTCAAATGTTTCAAACCAGCCCTTGAGAACTTTAGATTTAGAAAACAATGCCAGGTTAATTTGTTTTTAACTTTGATTCGATATTTCTGAGTTATTATAGTTCCCCCTTGATTTATGGCTTAATTTCACTTTGCTCTTTTAAAATTTTAAAACATGACAATCACTAGTCATCATTTATGTCTTGGTATCACTTTGCCCCCCTCAACTATGCATTGGTATCACTTTGCCCCCCTAAAGTTTCAAAGTTAACATTTACCTCCCATGAGTTTTAATTTTGTAACACTTTGCCTCCTTAAACTTCAAAAACTCATTATTTAACACACTCAATCTGACCCAAATTCCAACAATATCCGACCTCCGTTTCGATCCAAACTTTCACATAAATATAGGTTTAGGAGTGTATTAGGGATACAACAAAAACAATTAGGAAAAAACGTCGAATGTGTGTTAAATAATGAGTTTTTGAAATTCAAGGGAGCAAAGTGTTACAAAATTAAAGCTCAGGGGAGGTAACTGTTAACTTTGAAACTTTACGGGGGCAAAGTGATACCAAGATATAATTCAGAAGGGCAAACTGTAATTAACCCATTTTTTTATGTAACACTTGCCTTCTCCCCGAAACTTAAAATGTAACCTTAAGAAAAATATGTTTTGATGACAAAAGTTGAGACTTAAAGTTTACAAAACTCAAAATTCGTCCAAATAATCAAAATTCAATCAATCCAAACACACTTTAAGAATTCAACGATTATATATATATTTATCATTATTTCATGTGTTGTTTGTTAAACACATAGCGTGTGGTTGTCAGGTTTTAAAGTTTTTTAAGGGTGGGAAAATGAGTGAAATTAATGCACAATTCATGACGAAAAACTGTAACTGATTGGATATCTATTTGTCACAAAACTCACCGATGCAAGTGAGACACGGTGCAACAATAAGAGTGGATTATCTCTTTTGTTGCAAAAACATATATGGATTATTAGATGTATATGTATTCGAAATAAAATAAAAAAGTTAAATTTTCGTATTCAACTTATACAGGTACGAATTTACGAAGCACAAGTGTCATCACAAATATCAACTTTAAAATATTAGTAAATATAAATACAAATATATGCATCTTAACAAAATCTAAGATACAACTTTATAGACTAAATTATACTCTTTCCTATTTTTTCATGTAAGAATTGCTAATATTTTATGTTTTAATTGATTGATAAATTCATAAATAAAAATACTAATTTTAAATGTCAAAACTTCATTAATTAATAAAATAAAATAAAATCTACAAACCATCTCTTATGGTATTCTCCTCCTCAAAGCTTCTCTACTCCCTTTTCATAGTATATTAAACATTAAAACTAAGAAGCGCTTAGCAACTTTGTCTTTATATAAAAAAATCTTAGGACTTTTTAATATACAAATTCATTATCATATAATACTTAAATATGGATATCTATATGATATATGGTTTTTATCCTATTTATCCATTTTCAAAATAATCTTTGGGCATTTATCCATTTTTATATGGATATGGTCCATATGGAATTATGGATATCACATTTTTATGTAGGGTTAATTACAGTTTGCCACTCTGAACTATGTTTTGGTATCACTTTGCCCCCCTGGACTTTCAAAGTTAACAGTTACTTCCCCTGAACTTTAATTTTGTAACACTTTGCCCCCTGAACTTCAAAAACTCATTATTTAACACACATTCAACGTTTTTTTCCTAATTTTTTTGTTGTATCCCTAATACACTTCTAAACCTATATTTACGTGAAAGTTTGGATCGAAACGTAGGTCGGATATTGTTGGAATTTGGGTCGGATTGAGTGCTTTGATAGTTCAGGCATTCAGGAGGCAAAGGGATACCAAAACATAGTTCAGGGGGTGAAACTGTAATTAACCCTTTTATGTATATGACATGTATGAATAGTACCCAAATTCGAAAATGGGTACAAATATAGATATACTCATGCACGTCAGATCCATATCTGGATCATTTACACATCTATATCAAAACACATGTATAAATCGATTCTATCATGTGCAAAAATGACGCAACTGTGAAATTGATACAAGTATGATTATATAATTTGTAAAGACAATAAAAAACCAAATTAATCTTTTGCATTTTTAATAAAATATACAATTTAATTACTCAATTAAAAATAAACAAAAACGGTCAATAAAACCGTAAAATAAAATTCAAAACAATCAACCCATGGCTCATTTTTTAAAAATCTTAAACAAGTTTTCTGGCATAAATTTGCACACCTTGTGACTTTTGAGCATTGCAATGGTTTCTTACCAAAAATGAAACAATTAATAATAAAATGCGACTATGATTAGCACAAGTACTTGCCCAAAGTTTATTATAGCGTTTTGTGCATAAAATATTATTCTACATTAAGTTTTCTTCTACTTACTCTTTAGAAACTTACCATGGTTTTCTTTTCTCTATTTTAAAACAGTTTTAAATCTCTAGAATGACAGTTCAAGTTTGTAAAATATTTTAATTCTGAAATTTTCACTTATAAATAATTAATATCCAGAGCACCTCACAGATACCCGGTGTTAGTTTAGAACCAGAGCACCTCACTTTGTAATACGGGTGTCAGAGAATTCTGCATAGAAGCCAACACCACCAAACCAAGAAGCCAACATCTAATAGAAAAGAATTACAGAACCACAGGAGACCCCGAATCCCAAGCATGCATCATCTCAACAGACACGAGAACAAATACACGAGCTCCTGGGAATAGCCTTATTTGCATTACATAAAAACTAGAATCGAGATATATCATATGTGTGCTTCAAGGGTTAGGAAAATACTAACATCACAGGACACAGGGGACTATGTCGGATTAATAACATTTCACAAGCCAGCAGATATCTAGACCATACAATTCAATCAAACGAAAATGATGACCTAGCATGTCTTACGTTTAATCTTTAGAATAACAAGAAACAGATGAGGAATGACAAACAAATCTAAGAAAAAGGGGGCAGGCACAGTCGAAAGTTTAGTCAAATCTAAGAATGACAAACAAATCCTGTAGCACAGTCGAAAGTTTATTTGCACAGCTGCTCCACTGCTGCAACAATTTGAGGGGGCTGCACCACGGTCCACTCCTCCAAAGACCCAGCATATGGTGTGGGCACATCCTGAGACGATAAGCACATAATAGGGGCATCTAAGTAGTCCCAGAAGTTGTCAATTATGGCAGCCCTCAGGCTTGCTCCGATTCCACCAGTCCTCATGCACTCCTCAACAATCAAGACTCGATGTGTCTTCTTGATGGAATTTCCTATGGTGTACAAATCAAATGGCTTCAGCGATCTTATGTCAATAACCTCAGGGTCATACCCTTTGTTTACCAGAGTTTTGGCTGCTTGCATGACATGGTATCTCATGCGAGAGTAGGTAAGGATCGTTACATGCTCCCCGGGGCGAACCATTTCTGCTTCCTCCAGGGAAAGAACATACTCCTCGTCTGGGATTCGCTCTTTTAGATTGTAAAGGAGGACGTGCTCAAACAAGACCACTGGGTTCTCACTTCGGATGGCAGCTTTCATAAGACCCTTAGCATTATAAGGTGTTGAGCATGCAACCATCTGGAGACCTGGGATAGACTGGAAATAGGACTCAAGACGTTGTGAGTGTTCCGCACCAAGCTGACGTCCAACACCACCAGGCCCTCTTATTACAATCGGGATGCTGAATTGACCCCCTGAAGTGTAAGGAAGCATCCCACAGTTGTTGGATATTTGATTGAAAGCCAAAAGGAGGAAACCCATGTTCATGCCCTCAACCACGGGCCTCAAGCCCGTCATAGCTGCCCCAATAGCCATCCCTGTGAAGGAATTCTCAGCAATAGGCGTGTCAAGAACTCGAAGGTCTCCATACTTTGTTGCCAAGCCCTTGGTCACCTTGTACGAGCCACCATAATGACCCACGTCTTCCCCCATGACACAAACATTAGGGTCTCTGTCCATTTCTTCTTCCAAACCCTCTCGCAGAGCCTCAAATAGCAGTAACTCATGCCTGATACATTTATAACATAACAAACAATTCACAAAACTAAAGGAACAGGAAAATTACTTACAACAAGATGGTTCAACTTTAGTGTGCATAACCCAAATAAAAACAACGGAAAAGAAAACACATGTTCCTAACAGACGTTTTGTGATTAGTCTACAACATATAACTTTTAGGTACTTGAACAAAGGCTTCAATGATCTCAGACATGGGTTCCGAATGTAGATTTTTAAAAAGAAAATGAACTCAATAAAGTTAAAAAAAAGGAGCTTTATTTGCCATGATCTGGAACTTGAAAATAACTTGATGAGCACTATTATAAAAATCAAACAATTGGCTAGTAATCTTCACCAACTCTGATTCTCTGAACAAGCTCAAGAATTTATCATCTTCGCCCCCGACAAATGGATCCTTATACACGGACGCTGGCATCCGTGACGTGCATGACATGGCACTTAAAGTGTGTTGAGTCAGCATCCAGTCAGGTTGACACGTAGTCGTCGCACTACGCGCCTTTGTTTATTTTAAAATTCGACGGTTCATTTCCAAATCAAACGATTAGACAGCGCGCAGACATAATGTGGCGACGGTTCGAGTCTCGAGCAAGGAAACGAATAGACTAATGAAAAAGGAAGGAAACGAATAGTTCCTTCATCTTTGTGTCTGTAACTGTGAAGAGAGAAATCTGAAAACCGTTCCTCTACGTGTGTTTCACAACAAAACGAGAAATGGATTCACCGAGTAATGCTGTCGCTCAAGAAGTTGTGGCTCATCAGGTGGGTCGATTTAGGTTTTTTTTCGTGGGTGGATTTGTTATTTACGAACTTTTTTTGAATTTTTTGTTTGTCTTAGGGAAGCACGTACTACTTCCGGGAAACAAAGTGTGGTTGGACGGCGATTCAAAAGCAGTTCGGTAGGATGAAGGACGTCGAAAAGGAGATCTTCCGAGGGACCGCTTTCGGTCACATACTACATTTTCCTAACATTCCAACGGACAATGAAATACTCGGATGGTTCGTCGAACACTACGATGCGAAGGAGGTGGGGCTGAGAATAGGATCAGGGGTAGTCCCCCTTACAACTGAAGACGTTGCCGTAATTCTGGGGCTAAAAGTGCGTGGGAAGATAGTTGTTATGGAACCGACGGACGTACAAAAGCGAGATGGGGTGAACCTTGACAACACTCAACTATTAGGGCATCTGACTGCAACTAGTGTGATGGGCGACCCCGAGGAGTACGTTTGACTCCTTATTTGTTTCATCTTCAACCATTTTTTGTTTTTCGATTGAACACTTCGAACCAAAATTTGGTTCATGAAACATTTGAGGGACTTCAAAGGCATCAACAGATATGCATGGGCACGTGCAGTTCACGCCGCACTGGTTCGGGGTCTGGAGGAAGCCAGTTTAGAACTACATGAAAGTAGATCGACCGGGAACTTTATTATGAAGCAGGGCTGCGTTGATGGTTGTGTAGCAATACTACAAGTAAGCAATTTTGTCCGAAATACGTTGTGTGTCGGTCCGGATTCAGTGTTGTGTATGTCCGGAATACGATGTTTGTCTGTCCGGAATAAGTAGTTCGGTCTATCGGGAATACGTTGTCTGTCTGTCCGGAATAGTAAGATCTTTTGTCCGGATTAAGATTCTTGTATGTCCGGAATACGTTGTTTGGCTGTCCAGAATGAGGAGTAGGTCTGTCCGGAATAAGATGTATGTCTGTCCGGAATACGTTATGTTGCTGTCCGGAATCAGGCATAGGTCTGTCCAGAATACGATGTCTGTCTGTCCGGAATAGTATGATCTTTTATCTTGAATAAGACTTTTGTCTGTCCGGAATAAGTTGTTTGGCTGTTCGGAACGAGGAGTAGGTATGTCCGGAATACGATGTCTGTCTGTCCGGAATAGTAAGATCTTTTGTCCGGAATACGTTGTTTGGCTGTCCGGAATGAGGAGTAGGTCTGTCCGGAATAAGATGTATGTCTGTCCGGAATACGTTATGTTGCTGTCCGGAATCAGGCGTAAGTCTGTCTAGAATACGATGTCTGTATGTCCGGAATAGTATGATCTTTTATCTTGAATAAGATTTTTGTCTGTCCGGAATAAGTTGTTTAGTTGTCCGGAACGAGTAGGTATGTCCGGAATACGATGTCTGTCTGTCCGAAATAGTAAGATTTTTTGTGAAGAGTGTATGTTTTGTGAAGAGTGTATGTTCTGTCTGTCCGGATTAAGAGTGTATGTTTTGTGAAGTGCTTATTAACATTTAATCTTTCCCATTTGAAGGTGTGGCTTTGTGAGAAATTCAAATTGGGGGAGCCCAGACGAGCATATACACGGATGAAAAGTTGGACGGAAATGTTTGGGAAACGTTTAACCCTAAAGAAATGGGAGGAACGTGGAATAACCTTAGCCGAGATTTACAACGGCAAATTCGACCTGAAGGGGCCTCCATCACTAAGTGAAAGGGAGCGGAAACTGATGAGTTCCGATCAAAATATTGCTCAAGAGTCGCACAAAGCAAAGGGGTCAGCTTCAACATGCCCTCTGCCAAGGCTACAACTTAGAGACTGCAACATTCCATTGGACCCGCTGCTACAAGAGTTGGAAATGAGTGAGGTGAAGACAAAATGACTGCAAGCCGAAGCAACCCTTAAGAAAGCGACTGAAGAGGTTAACAGACTGGAGGAAGAAGTGAGGATGTCCCACGAAGAGTGTCGGAGGCTGAGCGAAAAGATTGTGTCTCTACGAGGAACGGGGGCATGTGAAACTCACTTTGGGGAGAAGAACCAACATGTAAATATAGAGGAGGATCAGGAGAAGGAGAAGGAAGAAGAGAGGAAGAGAGAATAGCAGAAGGCAGAAAAGAGGAAGAGGAGAAAAAAAAGGAGAGGAAGAGGAAAGAGAAGGAGGAACAGAGGAAAAAAGAGGAAGACAAGGAAGAAGAAAGGAAGAGAGTGGAGAAGAGGAGACAGACGGAGAATGCGGAACAGAGGAAGAGGGATGAGAAGAGGAGAAGGAAGAAGAGAGGAAAAGGGAGGAGAAGAAGAGAGAGGAGGAGAAGGAAGAAGAGAGGAAGAGGGAGGAGAAGAAGAGAGAGGAGGAGAAGGAAGAAGAGCGGAAGTGGGAGGAGAAGAAGAGAGAGGAGGAGAAGAAAGAAGAGAGGATGAGGGATGAGAAGAAGAGAGAGGAGGAGAATGCGGAACAGAGGAAGAAGGATGAGAAGAGGAGAGAGGAGAATGCGGAACAGAGGAAGAGGGATGAGAAGAGGAGAGATGAGGAGAAGGAAGAAGAGAGGAAGAGGGAGGTGAAGAGGAGAGAGGAGGAGAAGGAAGAAGAGAGGAAGAGAGAGGTGAAGAGGAGAGAGGAGGAGAAGGAAGAAGAGAGGAGGAAGGAGGAAAAGAGGAGAGAGGAGGAGAAGGAAGAAGAGGGAGGAGAAGAAGAGAGAGGAGGAGAAGGAAGAAGAGAGGAAGAGAGAGGAGAAGAAGAGAGAGGAGGAGAAACCAAACTGGGGTGTCAAAAGACAACGCTCGAGGAAAGATGAGGAAGAGCGAGCTAAGAAGAAGAAGGTGGAAGCGGAGCAAAAGAGAAAAGACAGAGTGACCCAAAGGAGTCTAACGAAAAAGGGGAAAAAACAAGACGACAATTACAAGTTGGCTGTCCACTTAGGGGCGACAAGGCCTGATGTTGACATGGCCGCATTGGGGACGTTGTTAGCTGATGAGGTCAATGTGTTATTGAACTTGACTGCACCAAGCACGGACCAGACAGAGGTGATCTGGAGAGGGGACATCTGTAGTATAACACGCCGCGACCTGAAGGAAATAATAACGCCGGGGATGGATATGGGCGACGAAACAATGGATGCGATGATTTCGGTCCTCCAAGGAAGACGACAAGCCCGAAAGGTTATATGTATATCAGCATTCGAATCAGGACGAATTGTGGAGGGTCAAGGGGGAGCAATTGATGATTGTATACTCCCTAAAATTAACGGATTGTCTCCAAAAGAATCCGTAATCGCACAACCATGCTGGTCTGCAGGCCATTGACATCTGGTGGTTGCATACGGCCCGTCTGCGGAGTTCCTGCACTTCAACAGTGCGTCTAGGGTGCTAGATCGAGGTGAAGATCCAGACGTCCTTGTTGGCGCACATGAATACGCAGCAGCAGAGGTGGCTAAATACTGGAGGGAAATGCTGAAGGTTGATTGGCCATTGAGAATCCTACGGAAGCAAAGCCAACGACAATCACCTGGGAGCAACGATTGTGGAGCGTATGTTTTATACTGGATCAGGTGCTTAATGCTAAATATTGACCCAACGAAGGAGAAGCACCCGAAGGTCATTCACTGTGTCAGGGGCGAATTTGCGCTCTGGTTGCTTAAGGACCCCCGTTTGTGTGTGCAAATCTGAACACCAGTTCCTGGAGTGTGATCCTTTTGTTTAGATGTACAAATTACGAACTTCATTTTTTTTACAGATAGAGAATTACAAATTACAAACTCCATTTTTTAAAAGATAGGAAATTACAAATTACAAAGTCCATTTTTGAAATGTTTTCTTTAAAAAGAACGTAAACCGGACCAGACCATGAACTTAATCTGGACACAAAAAACACTTAAACCAGACAGACCCTGAACGTAATCCGGACACACTAGAATCATAATCTGGACACACGAGCAACATAATTGGTACATGCTACAACGTAAACCGGACAGACACAACCTTAATCCGGACAGACCGCGAACTTAATCCGGACAAAAAATCCACTTAAACCAGACAGACCAGAACCTTAATCCGGACAGACCATGAACTTAATCTGGACACAAAAAACCCTTAAACCGGACAGAACCTGAACGTAATCCGGACAGATCCAGAACGTAAACCGGACAGACCAGAACTTAATCTGGACAAAAAATCCACTTAAACCGAAGAAACCCAGAACGTAATCCGGACATATCCAGAACGTAAACCGGACAGACAACAACCTTAATCCGGACAGACCATGAACTTAATCTGGACACAAAAAACACTTAAACCGGACAGACCCTGAACGTAATCCGGACACACTAGAACCATAATATGGACACACGAGCAACATAATTGGTACATGCTAGAACGTAAACCGGACAGACCACAACCTTAATCCGGACAGACCATGAACATAATCTGGACACAAAAAAAACTTAAACCGGACAGACCCTGAACGTAATCCGGACACTAGAACCATAATCTGGACACACGAGCAACATAATTGGTACATGCTAGAACGTAAACCGGACAGACCACAACCTTAATCCGGACAGACCGTGAACTTAATCTGGACAAAAAATCCACTTAAACCGAACAGACCCAGAACGTAATTCGGACAGATTCAGAACGTAAACCGACAGACCAGAACCTTAATCCGGACAGACCATGAACTTAATCTGGACACAAAAAACACTAAAACCGTACAGAACCTGAATGTAATCCGGACAGATCCAGAACGTAAACCGGACAGACCAGAACTTAGTCTGCACAAAAATCCACTTAAACCGGAGAGACCCAGAACGTAATCCGGACATATCCAGAACGTAAACCGGACAGACCAGACCCCTTAATCCGGACAGACCATGAACTTAATCTGGACACAAAAAACACTTAAACCGGACAGACCCTGAACGTAATCCGGACACATTAGAACCATAATCTGGACACACGAGCAACATAATTGGTACATGCTAGAACGTAAACCGGACAGACCAGAACCTTAATCCGGACAGACTGTGAACTAAATCTGGACAAAAAAACTACTTAAACCGGACAGACGCAGAACGTAATCCGGACAGATCCAGAACGAAATTCGGACACTTAAACCACTTAAACCAGAAACACATTTCACAACTAATAAGTTTTACAAGAGACGGAAAATAACAGGAAATCTAAAATTAAGGAGGAAGTTCCTCGTAATACAGATTCATGTCCCAATCACCGAAATCTTCATCCCCCGGTTTTGGTGCGACTGGGTGCAACGACGATGTAACCTTCTCCTTGAACTTTCTCTTTTCTTGTTTGTCGTGCTTTTTATGGCTTCTTCTAACTATCTTCTCAGCTAAAGAAATCCGTCGTCTAGTCGGCGGTCTTCCTGAACGTCTTACCTTATCTGGATTGAGAACAGATTTACCCGTCGTCCCAGGTTCAGCAAGTTCAATAGGGAGTTGGGTACTCTGCATACGTACCTTAAGGATTCAATGTACTTAACGGCCTAAAGATACCTTGCGTGTGAAATGAAATCTTCCTGTGCGATCCAAACGAGACGACTCATTATGTCGTCGTGACGACGAAGCGCATCCTTCTCGCTTAACTGCCTCTCGAATGGATACATCGAAACTCCTACCGTAATTGTACTTTCTTGAATACTCCTACCGTATACAACTCGCTTAACTGCCTCTCGAATGGATACATCGAAACTAATTGGGGACTCTTATGAAGACAAACGAAATCGGATTGAGCTTCCTTCTCATACTTGTGGCGGAGCGCGAGTTCGTATTGTCCAACGAACTGCGTAAGTGTGGTCTTAAATGTCAGGTACTTGTCGAAAAAGGCGTTCATACCCTCACTTCTCTAAGTAGATGTCATTCCTGCGAAGAAACAATCTCCAACAAATGCAGGTATCCAGGACCCTCGGATTGCATAAATCGATTGGAACCAACTATGGTTATGGATGTCAAAATCACCAAGAAAATTCTGCCAATTACGCTCAAATTCTGATGGGGTTTTGGAATCAAATACAATCAATTTGAGATCAAATAGCATGTGTTTCCGATACTGCGTCGGCAACTTCACGGGAGCTTTGTTCATTATGTGTCATATACAAAATCTGTGCCTCGCGTCTGGGAAAACATTCCTCACAGCAGCAGTAATGACGCCACATTGATCTGTTATGATCGTTGGGGGACTTATATCTGCATGGACGGAGGCAATTTTAAATGAGTGAGTCATATATTCAAAGGTACGAAAAACTACTTTGAAAACTTAATCCGGACAAACACAACTTATTACGGACAAAACCACAAAGTATTCAGAACAGACACACGACTTAATCCGGACAGACATACAACTTATTCTGGACATACACCCAACTTATTCCGGACAGACACCCAACTTGTTCCGGACAGACACCCAACTTGTTCCGAACAAATCGTATTCCGGACAAACCCAGAACTTCTTCCGGACAGACATACGTCTTATTGCGGACAAATGATGACCTTATTCCGGACAGACAAGCAACTTTGTCTAGATAGAACCAGAACTTATTCTGGACACACTCAAAACTTAAAGCGGACAAACATACATCTTATTCCGGACAGAGAGTGACCTTATTCCAGACTGACATACATCTTATTCCGGACAGAGAATGACCTTAATCCGGATATACATACATCTTATTCCGGACAAACAATGACCTTCATCCGAACAGACATATGTCTTATTCCGGACAGAGGAGGACTTTATTCCGGACAGACAAGTAACTTTATCGGGATACAACCAGAACTTATTCTGGACACACTCAAACATTAAACCGGACATACACACATCTTATTCCGGATAGAGAATGGCATTATTCCGGACAGACATATTACTTATTCTGGACAGAACCACAACTTATTCCAGGCATACGTACAACTTAAACCGAACAGACACGGAACCTTAAATCGGACCGACCCTAAGTATATACGTACCGTTCATGCACGACAACCAAGTTTGGAATAACCAGATGTAATTTTCAGTGGTCTCAGAAGACAGCAAAGCGCAACCGAGCAAAACCGATTCGAAATGGTGATTTACTCCTACAAATGGGGCAAAAGACATGTCGTATTTGTTGATAATGTAGGTTGTGTCGAAACATATTGCGTCTCCAAAGTATGAGTACGCAGCTCTAGAACGACAGTTAGCTCAGAACACGTTTCGTAGTCTTCCTTCGTTATCCATATCCATTACATAAAAAACATAGAATCAATTTTCTGCATCCTGATGAAATAATTCTGAAGAGCTTGTGCATCGTCCGGTCCCATCTTCAAATTTCTGACTTCGTTTACAATGTTCCCGCACACAGCAATGTTTAAGACCGGGCAAAATGTTTAACTTCAATTAAATTACGCAAAAAATAACACACACCTTAGGTCCCACTCGTTGAAAGTCAATTTGTCATGACCTCCGGCCTCGACCACAAAAGATTGCATGGTCTTAACAGCCGATATCCCAGCAGAATCATTGCACGATATGCGTGCTCTGGCGGCATCAGGGAAGACTCGTTTTTGTCGGAGGAAACGCATTTGATCGTCCTCAAGCATGTCGTGGTTATGTTGAAGATCAACATAGTTTATGTGGTACCCTCTTGCTGGGTTTCCAGACCCTGGTCTGAGCAGTGCACTGGACCCTACCGGATAACATATGCTTTAGTTTCCCTTCTCCTTGGTTTGCTGGAGCGTGACCCTCCTTGGAGCAAGTCAGTGTGGCACGTATCACAACACCACGATCGTAATGAGATTGTCTTATCTTAACACCAAAACCACATGAATCGGCATAGGCAACGTAAAATGTTTTGGCGTCTTCGAAAGAACGAAGAAACATCTGCTGCTTCGGAACGTTTGAGGTCTCCTCCATTTCAGTACAAAGAACGAAGAAAAATGGTTGATAGTGCGCCAAAAGGGAGACAAAAGGATGAAGAAAATCTATGAGATGTGTATCCTGCGTAGGAGCGCCAAAATGAAGGAGGACGAACTGATTTGAGACGCATTTAATGTGATTGGAAACGCATCGGGAAGTGAAAATAAAAAATAAGAAAAAGATTATAAGTTTTGCTGACATGGATGACTCCAACTAAGCAGCCAACTCAGCAGCGTCCTCAACGAGCGTCCTAAACAACGACTACTAATCATTTTCCTAGACAAATCTTACCGACTTTTTATCTATGATCTTTTCTTTTTGTAATGTTACTTAGGAATGTTTTTGTTGGTCTTGTGAATGTTTAGTAGATATTTGAATCAATTTAATTCTTGAAACAATTTGTCATGCATAAATGGTTAATGTGACACAGCTAACATCGCTGATTGTAAGTAATTCCTGCTAATCATCAATTCAAGTCTTTTTTGGATCACATTGAGGGTAAGTGGCTCACCTCTTTAAATTTAAGAATATGTTATTAATTTCAATTTTGGAAATTCGAGTTTGCCAAAAGAAATAAAAAAAACTTTGACTTTAATTGACATGGTTCATTGGTTTGTTATCAAACAAATACTTGTAAAGGAAGCAAGTATACATGGAACTCAGTGCAATTGTGCAACATTAACCACAAGAACAACAATTGCAATCTTTCAACCAAGAGAGCTCTTTTGTAGGCTTTTGCAAAATAATTAAAGTGAGTTAAAAAAAGAAGAGGTCGTTTGCAAGGCCACAATACCGTGATACTTGATCTAAATTGTAGTCGGGCCCAAATCTACGAAATACGTGTTTTGTTTGGATGAAGGGGGTTCAATTAGTTCATCACAAATAACACAACCATTCTTGTCTTGACGAAAATAGACATTGTCTTCGTACCCTCAAGTTTTGCACGTTACTGTTTACTTTCTCTAGGAGTTTCATCAAGCATTTCAAGTAGTTTGCTCCATCACCCATTTATTTTCTCTCTGAGTCGAATTAATTGCTTGAAGTAGAGTATTTCCCACTGCCATTTTCCGAAGAACGGTATTTGCTGAAACCTTTACATCCAAATCATGCAAAGAGTGTCACTGGGAAAGCTTCTGAAGAGATGAAAAATCACCGAACTGACAGTACAGTTTATGGTTTATGCCGACCAACTGATGAATTCTCAAGTGTGTTAACTGCTTTAGCTTCATATTCACATTCTAAAACAATTTTACCAATTTCACATACCTACTTAGTGTAATTGGATAGTGCCTTGCATGACTGCTCAGTGCTCAACTGCTCACTCTTTGAACCCACGCAAGCCTTAGTAAGCAAGTCGACAAACCCCACTTACACTCATTACTCATTAAACCGGGCACAATCTAATAACTTATTTTCACATTTTCCAAACCACCATCCAGAGCAATCTTGATTCAGCAATCGCATAAACTAGAAATTTCACGATCGACGTCGAAGTGGTGAGCAAGGAAAATATACTAACCATGATTCATTGCAAACAAGGAAAATTTTCACGATACATTGCAAACAACGACTTAACATCAAGCGCATTAATCTAAAATCAAAAGAATACCGCAGTTAGATCTTACCCAGGTTTCGAGCCAATACCACTCGCCGCCTCTTCTGCCTTTGCCTAAAACCAAAAAAAAAACTTTTCAAACTCCATAAAGAAAGGTGAAGCAGAAAGCAAAGAGATCGAGTCTTTAGAAGCGCTTACAGCTACAGCATTGGGAATGACGAGCTTCCCAGTACCGCCCTTGCTCACGCCCAACCCTCTCCCATCAGATCTAACGCGCAACGGCAACCCTGCACAAGAGACCGTCAGAAAAAGGCCGGAAACCGTGCGGAGATCGCGAGAAGAAGCTCCTGCGGGGGCGGATCCGAGGCGGACGGCCTCGAGGTCGACGGCGCGGGCGCGGAGGGTGGTGGAGGTGGAGAAGAAGAGGGAGGAGGCCATCGGAGAGAGAGAGAGAGGGATTTGTTGGAGTTTGTTATGGGAAAGTGGGGCGGAAAGACCGATGTCGGAAGGATTGTGGACTGTTTGTTTTGGGTTTTTGGGAGTTTTTTCGGAATCGGAATTTCTTCTTGGTTGTATCGATGGTTGGTTCTGGTTTGGTGATTGCGGGCTGAGGTCGAGAGACGGGTGACGGGTGACGTGGCATTTCCAGCTGAGTGCCACGTCACTATAAATAAGAAATGGGAAATGATAGACGGACGCTGGCGTCACGGACGCGCCCTACGTGACACTCTCCATGTCAGCACAGAAAAAAGTTTCTTTTTTTACTTTATTCCTCAATACTTTGGTTATCCGTACAAATGTCTACATCTCTCCATCCCTCCCTCCATCCCTCATTAATGTGTCTCAAATCACTTCTTTCCTTCATCATTTTGGCGCTCCTACACAGCAGAAGGCTTGTTATTCATCTCAAGATGCGTCTTCCTTTTTCTTCCCTTCTCTTCTGTGGTCCTTCCTCTGTACTCCAATGGAAATCGTTCATGTGCCCCCCCAAGTGGAGCAGCCGGCAAACGTTCCTAAGGAGGAGATGTTTTTTCCTTCTTTCGAAAAAGTCAAAACATTTTACGTGGCTTATGCCGATTCTTGTGGTTTTGGTGTTAAGACAAGGCAATCTCATTACGATCGTGGTGTTGTTATACGGGCCACGCTGACTTGCTCCAATGAGGGAACGACACCACCAAACCAAGGCAAGGAAAATTGAAGCCTAGGTTATCCAGTAGAGTCCAATGCACTGCTCGGATAAGGGTCTCCGGAAACCCAGAAAGGGGTTACCACATTAACTTTGTGAATCTTAAACATAACCACGTCATGCTTGAAGAGGAGCAAATGTGTTTTCTCAGACAAAAACGAACCGTCCCTAAGGCCGCCAAAGCACGCATATCGTGCAATGATAGTGCTGGGATATCGGCTGCTAAGACCATGCAATCTTTTGTGGTCGAGATTGGAGGTCAACACAAATTGACTTTCAACGAAAGGGATTTAAGGTTTGTGTTCTTTCTGCCTAACATAATTGAAGTTCAACATTTTGCGTCTGGTTTTAGTGGTTTCTGTGTGCAGGAATGTTGTAAACGAAGTCAGAAATTTAAAGATGGGACCTGGTGATGCACAAGCTCTTCAGAACTATTTCATTAGGATGCAGAAGATTGATTCCATGTTTTTCTATGTAATTGACATGGATGACGAATGAAGACTACGAAATGTGTTTTGGGCTGACTGTCGTTCTAGAGCTACATATTCATACTTTGGAGACGCAATATGTTTCGACACCAACTACATTACAAACAAATACGACATGCCTTTTGCCCCATTTGTAGGAGTTAATCACAATTTCGAGTCAGTTTTGCTCGGTTGCGCTTTGCTGTCTTCTGAGACCACTGAAAATTACATATGGTTGTTCCAAATATGGTTGTCGTGCATGAACGGTAAGGTGTGACTGTTCAGTTTAAGCTATTTAAGTGTTCGGTTTAAGTGGTGGAACTGTTGGGTTTAAGTGGTGGAACTGTTCGGTTTAAGTGGGGAACTGTTCGGTTTAAGTGGTGGAACTGTTCGGTTTAAGTGGTTTGACTATTCGGTTTAAGTGGGTTGACTGTTCGGTTTAAGTGGTGTGACTGTTCGGTTTAAGTTGTGGGTCTGTTCGGATTAAGTTGTCTGTCTGTTCGGAATAAGTTGACGTTCTGTTCGGATTAAGTTGTCTGTCTGTTCGGATTAAGATGTAGGTCTGTTCGGATTAAGTTGTGGGTTTGTTCGGTTTAAGTGGTCGGTCTGTTCGGTTTAAGTGGTCGGTCTGTTCGGTTTAAGCTGTGGGTCTATTTGGTTTAAGTGGTCGGTCTGTTCGGATTAAGTTGTGGGTCTGTTCGGTTAAAGTTTTCAAAGTAGGATTTTGTACCTTTCAATATATGACTCACTCCTTTTAAATTGCCCCCCTTATGCAGATATACCCCCCAGCCATAATAACATATCAATGTGGTGTCATTACAACTGCTGTAAGGATTGTCTTCTCAGATTCAAGACACAGATTCTGTATATGGCACATAATGAACAAAGCTCCCTTGAAGTTGCCGACGTAGTATCGGAAGCACATGTTATTTGATCTGAAATTGATTGTATATGATTCCAAAACCCCAGCAGAATTTGATCGTAATTGGCAGGGTTTCCTTCTTGATTTTGACCTGCATAACCATAGCTGGCTCAAATCGATTTATGCAATCCGAGAGTCGTGGATACCTGCATTTGTTGGTGATAGTTTTTTCGCAGGAATGACATCTACTCATAGAAGCGAGAGTATGAACGCCTTTTTCGACAAGTATCTTACTTCGAAGACCACCCTTAAGCAGTTTGTTCAACAATACGAACTTGCGCTCCGCCATAAGTACGAGAAGGAAGCTCAATCAGATTTTGATTGTCTTCATAAGAGACCCAGTTGGTTTCAATTTATCCATTCGAGAGACATATGAGCGAGTTGTATACGGTAGGGGTCTTCAAGAAAGTGCAGTTAGAAATTGGGAAGATGATATACTGCGATATAACGGAGGAGTACAATACGAATGACACATTTCAGTACAAGGTATCTGAACGTGTTTTGGCTGGTGAGTAGCTACTGTCGAAACGTTTCCTAGTACAAAACATATCCATGAACTTCACATGTGATTGTAGAATGTTTCAGCACGTTGGCCTTCTATGCTGCCACGTTTTTGTGGTACTTGGACGCTTAAATCCTAATACATTGCTCCCAGACTCTTACATCGTTAATCGATGGCGGAAGGATATTCGAAGGAGCTATCGAGATAAGATGTACCCAGACGATGGCGTAATGGAGAAGGATGCGCTTCGTCGTCACGACGACATCATGGGTCGTGTCGTTTGGATAGCACAGGAAGCCTTCATTTCCCACGAAAGGTATATTGAGGTCGTGAAGTGTATTGAAATGCTTAAGGCACGTATGCACACTATCCAGTTCTTGGTTCGACTTGATGAACCTGAGTGTGCGGGTACATCGGTTCTTAATCCAGATAATGTCAGACGTGTAGGAAGACCGCCGACTAGACGTCGAGTGTCTTTAGCTGAGAAGATAATTAAAAAAAACCATAAAAAGCACGCCCAACAAGAGAAGAGAAAGTTCAAGATGAAGGTTAAATCGTCGCTTCACGAAGTCGCACCAAAACCTGGGGATCCTGATTTCTCTGATTGGGACATGAATTTGTATTACGAGGAACTTCCTCAATTTAATATTTCTTGTTATTTTCAGTTCTTGTAAAACCAAGAAACTTCTAATTGTTGATCTGTTTGGATATGTAAATGGTTGTTATACACGTTCAGTTCGTATAAAACTGTGTCCTTGTTCGGAATATGTTGTGAGTCTGTTCGGAATATGATGTGTGTCTGTTCGGAATATGTTGTGTCTGTTCGGAATATGTTGTTTGTCTGTTCGGAATATGTTGTGGGTTTGTTCGGAATATGATGTGTGTACGTTCGGTTTAAGTTGTGTGTCTGTTCGGAATACGTTGAGTGTCTGTTCGGAATAAGTTTTGTGTTTGTTCGGAATATGTTGTCTGTCTGTTCGGAATATGTTGTGTGTCTGTTCGGATTAAGTTTTCTGTCTGTTCGGAATACGTTGAGTGTCTGTTCGGAATAAGTTGTGTGTCCGTTCGGAATAAGTTGTGTGTCTGTTCCGTTTAAGTTGTGTGTCCGTTCGGAATAAGTTGTGTGTCTGTTCGGTTTAAGTTGTGTGTCTGTTTGGAATACGTTGAGTGTCTGTTCGGAATAAGTTCTGTGTCTGTTCGGAATATGTTGTTCTTTCTGTTCGGAATACGTTGAGTGTCTGTTCGGAATAAGTTGTGTGTCCGTTCGGAATAAGTTGTGTGTCTGTTCCGTTTAAGTTGTGTGTTTGTTCGGAATAAGTTGTGTGTATGTTCAGTTTAAGTTGTGTGTCTGTTCGGAATAAGTTGTGTGTCTGTTCGGTTTAAGTTGTGTGTCTGTTCGGAATATGTTGAGTGTCTGTTCGGAATAAGTTCTGTGTCTGTTCGGAATATGTTGTCTGTCTGTTCGGAATATGTTGTGTGTCTGTTCGGATTAAGTTGTCTGTCTGTTCGGAATACGTTCTGTGTCTGTTCGGAATATGTTGTCTGTCTGTTCGGAATATGTTGTGTGTCTATTCGGATTAAGTTGTCTGTCTGTTCGGAATACGTTGAGTGTATGTTCGGAATATGTTGTGTGTCTGTTAGGAATATGTTGTGTGTCTGTTCGGTTTAAGTTGTGGGTCTGTTCGGAATAAGTTGTGTGTCTGTTCGGAATAAGTTGAGTATCTGTTCGGAATAAGTTGTCTGGGAAGAGTTTGTAATTTGTACATCTTTTAAAAAATAAACACAAAAAAGAGTTTGTAATTTGTACATGTAAACAAATAAACACTAAAAAATATGGACTTCAGATCTGCACACACGATTGCCGGTCCCTAAGTAACATGACCGTCAATTCACCCCTGATACAGTGGATGTTATTGTGGTCCTTCTCCTTCGTCGGGTCAAGTTTTAGCATTAGGCACCTTATCCAGTATATAACATAGGCCCCGCAATCGTTACTCCCCGGCGGTTGTCGTTGGCTATTTTTCCTGAGGATTCTCAAGGGCCAGTCGACCTTTAGTAGATCCCTCCAGTATTCAGCCGCATCCGCTGTTGCGCACTCATGTACGCCTATGGTCTGCTCTGGATCTTCACATTTCTCTAGCTCCCTAGAGATATTGTTGAACGCCAAAATCTCCTTGGACGGGCCGTGGACAACCACCAGAGTCCAATGACCTGCAGACCAGCATGGTTGTGCGATTACGGACTCTGTTGGAGACACACCTTCAATTTTAGGGAGGATAAAATCTTCAATTTCTCTGCCTTGGCCACCCAAAATTCGCCCGGACTCGAATGTTGATATGCATAAAACCTTTTGGGTTGGGCGTCTTTCTTCGAGAACCGAAAGCATAGCGTCGATAGTTTGGTCGGTAATATCCATCCCAGGCGTTATAAGTTCCTTCAGGTCGGTGTGTGTTAAGCTGCACATATCGCCTCTCCAGATGACCTCTCTATTGTCCTTGTTGGCTGCCGTCACGTTCAATATCATGTTGACCTCATCAGCTGACAAACTTCCCATTGCAGCCATGTCAACATCAGGCCTTGTCCCTCCTAAGTGGACAGCCAACCTATAATTATCCTCTATTTTTTTCCTTTTTTCCTTTAGGCTCCTTTGAGCTGCTCTCTCTTTTATCTTTTGCTCTTCTTCCACCTTCTTCTTCTTGCCCCGATGTTCATCTTCCTTCATCTGCTGCTCCACGATGGTCGTCGAGCGTTGTCTTTTCACGCCCCAGTTTGGTTTTCGTGCCTTGCTCTCTTCTTCCCTCTTTTCCTTTTCCTCATTCTCCACTCTCTTTCTCTCTTCTTCCTTCTTCTTATCCTCCTCCCTCTTCTTCTCTTCCTCCTCCTCTCTCTTCCTCTCCTCCTCCCTTTTCTTCTCCTCCTCCCTCTTTTCCTTTTCCTCCTTCTCCACTCTCTTTCTCTCTTCTTCTTCCTTCTTCTTCTTCTCCTCCTCCCTCTTCATCTCGTCCTCCTTCTCCACTCTCTTTCTCTCCTCCTCCCTCTTCTTCTCCTCCTCCCTCTTCTTCTCTTCCTCCTTCTCCACTCTCCTTCTCTCCTCCTCCCTCTTCCTCTCCTCCTCCCTCTTTTTCTCTTCC
Organism: Triglochin maritima; assembly: GCA_963682175.1. NCBI lineage: Eukaryota > Viridiplantae > Streptophyta > Magnoliopsida > Alismatales > Juncaginaceae > Triglochin > Triglochin maritima. The sequence goes on from OY821774.1 coordinate 2,376,566, forward strand.
TTCTTCTCCACTCTCTTTCTCTCCTCCTCCCTCTTTTTCTCTTCCTCCTTCTCCACTCTCTTTCTCTCCTCCTCCCTCTTCCTCTCCTTCTCCACTCTCTTTCTCTCCTCCTCCCTCTTCCTCTCCTCCTCCCTCTTTTTCTCTTCCTCCTTCTCCACTCTCCTTCTCTCCTCCTCCCTCTTCCTCTCCTCCTCCCTCTTTTTCTCTTCCTTCTTCTCCACTCTCTTTCTCTCCTCCTCCCTCTTTTTCTCTTCCTCCTTCTCCACTCTCTTTCTCTCCTCCTCCCTCTTCCTCTCCTTCTCCACTCTCTTTCTCTCCTCCTCCCTCTTCCTCTCCTCCTCCCTCTTTTTCTCTTCCTCCTTCTCCACTCTCTTTCTCTCCTCCTCCCTCTTCTTCTCCTCCTCCCTCTTTTTCTCTTCCTCCTTCTCCACTCTCCTTCTCTCCTCCTCCCTCTTCCTCTCCTCCTCCCTCTTCTTCTCTTCCTCCTTCCGAACAGACACGCCACTTAATCCGAACAGACAGACAACTTATTTCGAATAGACACACAACTTAATCCGAACATACACACCACTTAATCCGAACATACACAACACTTAATCCGAACAGACAAAAAAAAAACCAAATAACACTTACTTGTAGTATTGCCACACAACCGTCGACGTTCCCCTGCCTCATAATGAAGTTCCCTGCCTTTCTTCTCTCCTGCAGTTCTAAGCTGGCTTTCTTTAGGCCCCCAACCAGGGCTTCGTGAACTGCACTTGTACATGCGTATCTATTTATGCGTCTGATGTTCCTCAAATGGTGCATGAATCATTGCCTCGGTCGAAGTGTTCCATCATAGAACAAAAAATGGTTGAAGATGAAAGAAATCAGGAGACGAACGTACTCCTCCGTGTCGCCCATGGTACTGCTTGCCAGCAGATGACCTAAAAGTTGTGTGTTGTCAAGGTTCACCCCTTCTCGCCTTTGTACACCCAATGGTTCCATCACCACGGTCTTCCCATGCATACGTAACCCCAAAATTAGGGTAACGTCTTCCGGTGTAAGGGGAACTACCCCTGATCCTATTCTCAGCCCCACCTCCTCCGCATCGTAGTGTTCGACGAACCAACCGACTATTTCGTTGTCCGTAGTAATGTTAGGAAGGTCTAGGAAGTGACCGAAAGGGGTGCTCCGGAAAACCTCCTTCTCAACCTTCTTCATCCTGTCAAACTGCTTTCGGATGGCCGTCCAGGAGCACCGGGATTCCCGGAAGTAGTAGGTGGTTCCCTAAAACAAAAAATTGAAAAAACGAAAGTTCATCAAAAAAAGAACGACCAAGGGAAGAAAAAAAATATAGACCCACCAGTTCTGGGACATGTTCTCTATCGACGGCAGGAGTCGAAGAATCCATTATGGTTTAGAGGGGAAGAAAGAAAGCCGGAATAGGTTCACAGGTACTCTTCCTCCGTTCACAGGTAATCCAACGAGAAAGAAAGCGGGACTCTCCCTTTTTCGGTCTGGATATTTGGTATCTACCTCGGTATCGGAACCATCGTTCGTGGGGTGTCTGCCGCTGTCTTATCAGGAAAGCAACCGTCGTTTTTCGAAAACCGTCAAAAAAAATTAAAACACAATTTAAGGCGCGTTTCGAAAGGGTGACATGACAATCCGACTAGACGCTGACTCGACAACTTTTTGGGAGCCACGTAGGGCGCGTCACGGACGCCCGCGTCCGTGTATAACGACTCATAAGAAATTATTTTGGGAAATGATTTAATTTCTTTATTGGTTTTGGGAATTTATGCAAAGTGAGAGGAATAAATTCCAAGAAAAAAAAGGAAAATGAAATCCTAATCGCTTTGTGGTTGGAGCCTTGAGGATCCAAACTTGTAACGTTTGGCTGAGCTGATCTTACGGTGAAAGTTATGTTATCTTAAGCTTGTAAAAAATTATCATTGTAATTTTCTTAAGTTTTCTTTACGAAAATCTTAGCTTAGAAATAGATGGATGAACTACATTTAGCCAGTACAATTCCCACTATGTCAATGTCGTGTTGCTACGATTACCAGCTCATTAACGACGGTTGATGCCATGGTTAAGTAATACGTGTTGGGAGTGTTGAGGGCATCATCGTCCCATCCATGCAAATTAAACATCTGAATTGTTATTCATCGCTGCAAAATTACTTAAATCGTCCGTACAGATTACTATTCTGTCATTCTCTCATTTTTACTCCTATAACGCGACATTTCACCATCCTATGACATATCTCTCTCCATTTTTCTCTCATAATCATAAAAAATAATGTTTTGGAGGTCAGTAATGAGCCAACGGATGCCCCGGTGTACCCGAATCTGGTAAAATATTCAACATCTTTTTAATAAAAAAATAATACAAAATAGCGGGCGTTCGCTGGAGCCGCCCCTCCCATGGGGGGTGTCTGGCTATGACGCCTCCCCATGGGAGGGGAGGCTCCGTCGGACACCCGCTATTTTTTATATATTTTTATTAAAAAGATAATTGATTATAAATTTAAATAATTGCTAAATTAATTAATATTTAAGTTAATAATTACTATATTTGGATGATTGATACCCCTTCGGTATACCGAATAGAGATTTCCAGAGAAATGTCGAAGCTACTGAGGATAAATATTCAGATGACCGGGTAGAGGTCTGTAAACCGACCCAATGATTCAAGGAAGATGTTCGGTAGACCGAGAAACAAACAGTCGACCGTCCGACATCTCACCTTACAACGAGTTTTTGCAAGTGATGAAAATTCAAAAATTTCCAAGGGGCACTGCCCCCTTCCACACCCCCCCCCCCCCCCCCGCGTCACCTCACCGGCGAGGTGGAATGCCGTTCGCTCACCGGGGAGCGAGACCCCCGAACGACCTGTCGAGGTGGTATTTGTCAGTCGGGAAGCTTTACCACCAGGGGAATTTGGATCTTGAAATTGTTAGATCTGGAATTTTTTTGAATCTTCATCACTTGCAAAAAAAGTCATTGTAATCTGATACGTTACCACTGAAAACTTGTAAAGAAACCTCAAATAATTTGAGATAACACACCGTATAATTTTAAGATTTTATTTTTATTTTTTTTAGGACGGGGCGTCTTAGCCAGACGCCCCCCTTGGGTGAGGCGTCTTAGACAGACGCCTCCTCCATGGGGGAGGCGTCTGGGTACCCCCCCTGTGGGAAGAATCTGGCTAAGACGCCCTCACCATGGGAGAGGCGTCCGGCTAAGATGCCTACCCAATGGGGGGCGTTTTACGTAGACGTCCGACTCAAAAAAAAATTGTTGGGCTTACTTCACCGAATCCAGGCGTTTCGTTGGACATTTTTGTGGTGTTTGTACTGGGAAAATGAGGAAAACGTATGTAGAAACCTTATTTTAAGAGACGGGACGAAATGAGTATTAAATGAATTGTTCAGGCAAAAAGGTAATTGTTGGGGCAATTTAAGTAGTTTTCCGGTGACAAATAATAGCCCCTTAAACATCTAAACGTCTATTAAACGATACTGACAATGTCACATGAGGTTATGCATGTTTGATATGTAAAAAAACGAGTTATTTGCTTGGGTGCCACCAAGAAACAACTAAATTGGCTTTATGCCACCTGATTTTGACTATTTTGCCTAATGTCATAGGAAAACCTTGATATTTGCTTCGGTGCCACTAAGAAAACCATCAATGCCATTCCGTAAGGTTTTAGACGTTACCGTAAGACACGTGGCGATTCCTTAGTGGTCTTAGCTACAGTAGCCAGAGTTTAACCCTAAACTTAATTACTTAAGTTAAATGTGTTTAATTAGCCCTAAATCCAACATACACTAATATCTCTTTCCAAACTATATTAGTGAAAAACACTAATATCTCGTTCCCCTTCTTTGCCCTAACCCCCAAATCTGTCCTTTTCGCATGGCGACGTCTGCCTCAAATCGGAGCATCATTTCCACCATATCATTTGATCGCCTCGTCCACGCAGAGGTTCCTTCCTATTTTCGAAGATGCGTCCTCTCCGACTGGCAAAATGTCGCTGACATCCAACGTGAGTTATTAGCTAGGTTTTTTATTCCGTAAATATATTGTTGATGATGTTGTTGTTTGGTGTGGGACAAATTGGTTATTGTATTGTTTTATTTCATAGGGGGGCGCCGAAGCACTAGACGGTGCGAGTTTTTTGTTGGGGTAGATGGGTTACCAGTTATGGGCGCAACTTCCCCGTCGACTTCAGAAGGGTGGGTGAAGTTTTAGTGTTGGCCGGGTTGACGTACAACAACATCATTAACTCAGTTGTCACCTCCCTCAACTGGGGCTCCGTCGATAGTTTGAGTGTAAGGTACAAGGTTCCTGGTGTTGGGCGTAGGACAAACTACAAAGATTTTAGAGTTCAGGAGGATGTTAATGAGGCAGTGAGCAAGACAAATAGTGAGAAAGTACTGGATTTGTATGTTTTTCCCAAAAAAATGAAACCCCAAATGTCTGACAGTGCCCAGGTCCCCCATCTTCACCACCCACCTCACCAACGCCAGATGATGCACGTAGCCGTGTGAGAAGAATGAAAATGATGAGTCCCAGGAGAAGAAGTAACAATAACCAATTCCCAAGTGTGCCACCTCAGATTCCTTTAACAAGAAGTAGTGGGGGTTTGAAGAGAAGTGCAGAAGAACAGGGGGCCAACTTGATGAATACTTCTAAAAGGCAGAGGGAGTCCACTAGCCTATACCACCAAGCACCACAGTCAGAGGATGAGGCAGAGGAAAGTGAAGATTTTGTTGCTGAGGATGCAGATTTTGTTGCTGAGGATGAGGTAGAGGAAAGTGAAGAGGAAGCACCATTATCTGGCTTGGAGGATGAGGATGATATTGATGGCAATGTGAAGAAGGATGGACCACCCACACTCTCTACTGATGTGGAATCTTGTGACTTGACAGTGGGTAAGCTTTTTCCTAATGCTTACTATTTCAAGTTAGCTCTTAGACATTACTGCATCAAGAATGAGTGTGCAGTTTCCTTTTATAAGAGTGAACCCACTAGGGTGATAGCTAGATGTGAGGACATTGAGTGTAAATGGAGAATTATGCATGCAAACTTAGGGATGGTAAGGTTTTTGAGGTTAGGACAATTAATGGTGAGCATAATTGCTGCAGTGTTAATCAAAGGGCTACCAAAATGACTACTAAAAACTGGATTGCTACTCAATGTTACAACTGGTTACTAATAGATGAAACCCTCAAAGTTAAAGACATTTGAAGTAGGTTGGCTGAGAAGTATAGCTTAGGGTTGCCCTATCATAGGATATGGAGGGGTAGGGAATTAGCAATGAAGAGAATTTATGGGTCCCAAGAATCACAGTTTGAGTTGCTACCAAACTTAATTGGAGAGATGAGAACGAGAAATCCAGGAAGCACCATTAAGCTTGAAGTGGACACAGAACAAAAATTGAAGGGGATATTTGTCTGTCTCAGAGCTTGCAAAGACGGCTTCCTAAATGGTTGTAGGCCTTACATATTCCTTGCAAAGACGGCTTCCCTATCAACTGTGGGAATGGATGGGAACAATGGTTTGTTCCCAATAGCATATTCAGTGGTTAACGTGGAGAGTTTTGAAAAATGGGAGTGGTTTTTCATTTGTTTGAAGGAAGCTTTAGGTGTAGTTGAGGGTTTGGTTCTCATGAGTGATAGATGTAAAGGTCTTGAAAAGGCAGTTGCAATTCAGTACCCTGGGGTTGAACATAGAACATGCATGAGGCACTTGTACAAGAACTTCAAAAAAAATTGGTCGGGGAAGTCGTTGATGGACCAGCTTTGGAATGCAACTAGGTCTTTCAAACAGGAGGATTTTCAGAAACACATGACAGAAATCCAACTTCTAGAAAAGGATGCGTATGATTTGTTGATGAATGTGCATTTGAAGGATAAATGTTGGAGTAGGTGCATGTATGGTCTGACTGCCAAATCACAAGAGGTGACCAATAACATATGTGAGTCATTCAATAATTTTATTGGTGATCCAAGACACAAACGAATCCTCAAGTTTGTGGATGAAGTTAGACAGAAATTAATGAAAACAATGTATTTAAGACAGAAGAAATGTAGCTCTTGGGATGGGCATTTGGTTCATTTGGCCAAAAGATGGGTGCAAGAGCAGTCAAGAGGACTTGGAGTTTACCAAGTTATCAGGTCTTCAGAATTTTTGGGGGAAGTTCAGGGGCCTAATGAGAGATGCATAGTAGAGCTTGATGAAGGTGCTTGCACTTGTAGGGAATGACAAATTTTGGGTCTACCTTGTAGGCATGCTAGTGCTATGATAGCAGTTACAATAGGGGCCAAATTGGAGAATTATGTTCACCCTTATTATCTGGTTGAGAATTACAAGAAAACATATTCAGGAGTCATTACTCCAATGCCAGACAGTAGCATGTGGGTTAGTGACATGGCAGGATTTGTTGTTAAAGCTCCGGATGTGATTAGACCACCAGGACGACCTAAAAAAATAGATTCAAAAGTTCTGATGAAAAATACAACACAAAGGGGAAACATAAGTGTAAAGCATGTGGCAAGCTAGGGCATCAAGCAAGAACGTGCAAGGAGCCATTCTCTGGTACTCTTATAGTCCCATCCACTACTAGGTAAGTTGGCCAAAAGCTTTGTATTTAGATTTGTATTTATATATGTTGGTCTTGAGATTTTAAATTTATATGTCATTTTGTTAACCTGCAATGCAGTGGAAGGACCACAAAAAGGAAGAAAAGAGAAACTAGAAAAGATGTGGAGACTGGAGAGGGCCCTAGTTTTACAAAAGAAATGGAGGTTGGTGCATCTGCTGCAAGGGATACCAATTCAACACAATCATCACAATCTGATTTTGCAAAACAAATTTTGGAGGACATATTGCAGGCAGGCTACAGTAAGGAAGAAACAACAGAAGCAATCCGCCTAACTTTTGAGGGAGTGTAGTCTTCAAGGAGTTGTTTACTTGTAGAAGTTGTTTACTGTTAAGGTTGTTAATGTATTGAATTAGTTTGTTAGTGTAGTTTGGTAGAACTTGTTTACTGTTATGTTATTTAATGTAATGAATTAGTAATATCATGAATTACTAGGTATGAATTACTATGTGTTGATGCAATGTGATGACGTTTCTTCATTTAAGGAGTTGAATGATTTGAGTCATCAAGCAATTGTTTACAGGTTGATGTTTCATTTAATGAGTTGATGCTTCTTCATTTACGTGTTATTTTCTGTATTGTTTGAGGGAGGTTGTGTTATAATGTCGTAATTCTAACATTCCAACATCCACCACACATTGGATTTGAGGCATTCAACATCCACCATTCCAACATCCCAACATCCAACATCCCAACATCCACCATTCCAACATCCAACATCCCAACATCCACCATTCCAACATCCTAAATCCATGCAGTGGACACCAACATTCCACAATAACAAACCAATGTTTTGCATTCCAACAAACATTCAAACTTACTTAACAAAGTAGTAAACCGGCATACATATAATCAACATTACAGCTTACAAACTACCTTAATAAAGTAGGGAAGATACATACATCTAATTGAGATTCTAACATTCATCGACAAACTTAAACAAGGATTAGCACAACAAACATACAAACCATCGAGCCAACAACCACTTCTAACAGGAAGTTCTTTTCAGTAATCAAGTTGGTAGAGGATGCGGCTTGAGTCTTAGTGGGTGGCTGCTTCAAATTGACCACTGATTCAAAACCATTCTTCATCTTCGACTCCAAAAATGTCGAGCGTTCCAAAACTAGTTGGTAGAGACCTTCAAGTTTGTTCTCTAATACATCAATACGATTGTCTAACATCAAATTTGTTGGATCGTAGTCGTCAACCCACATAAAGAACCCACAATCCTTATTAACCTGAAAAAAACAGAAAACCATTTCATCAAACACCTCATGTGTGTGCTTATTTGTGGTTAGGGGCGGCATACCTGAAAATATCGACAGCCGTAGAACTTCTTCCCGTAGTTGTGACTCTTGTGAGAAGTGCCCAAAACAGACGGCACCTTGTAGTGACACTCCGGTACTTTGCGACTCATGGGACATGATACTTGCGAGTTTGAGCTCATTCCGGAAGGAGAGGTCATGACTGTTGAACCTTAAAAAAAAGGATTGAAGAGGAGATGAGGTGGTTGTGTCTGAGGGGGAGAAATAGAAATGAAGAGGAGATGATGTAGCTGTGTGGGGGGGGGGGGGGAGAGAGAAAGAGTATTGAAGAGGAGATGATGATGTTGTGTATAAGTGAGTAAAGTGGTTGTGGGAGGATAGAGCGGGAAGATGGTTGGCTTTGATGGGAAGGGTTAAGTGAGGGATTAAGAAATAATCGCCACGTGTCTTATGGTAACGTCTAAAACCTAACGGAATGACAATGATGGTTTTCTTAGTGGCACCGAAGCAAATATCAAAGTTTTCCTATGACATTAGGCCAAATAGTCAAAACCAGGTGGCATAAAGTCAATTTAGTTGTTTCTTGGTGGCACCCAAGCAAATAACCCGTAAAAACACATGATGTTCTACATACCTTATCTCTCGTTTGTGGTGCCCACGCACTTAAGGCCACCCACTATGGGGCATTTTGAGCCCGGGATCTGCCCCCTTAACTATGGTGGAAAAAAGGTTAGGTCGTAACCCCTGGTAGGGGGGTTGGGGGCATGTGAAACCCATTGATAGTTTTTATATAAAAAATTGTTTTGATTTTTAATTTTTTTTTGAAATTCAGTATCAGTCTCCAAACATCAGCGAAAGTTCTAATGAAGATCATTTTCATTATTCCACTGATCATAGCGTAGATATTAACAAATACTTGTTCTAATGGAAATAATTATTATTTAATTAGATTAAGTAATTTCAAAAATAATTTATTACGTAGTTTGCAGTTTGTTTGTGAGAATAAAAAATAAGTTAAAAAGAAATGATGTGAATGAGAGAGTGTTGAAATGTTGGGTTATTATAGTGGAGGGTTTTGTGTTCAGTTGGATAAATTGTTGAATTAATGGTCGTGTTGTGTTAAATTTGTAGTTGTGTTGTAGTGACGTGATAGAGAGAGAAATGTTAGATTGGATTGAATTTGTGGTTTACGCAATGGATGCCCTAACAAACTTTAAACCTCATGATACGAATTGTGGTGGTGAATTGTGGATTGAATTTGTGGTTTACGCAATGGATGCAATAACAAACTTTAAACCTCATGATACGAATTGTGGTGGTGAATTTAAATTATACTACTTGTGGTTGTGGACGTGGTGAATTTAAATTAAACTTTCAACTATGATACGAATCATATGATAGTTTAAACTTTAAACCAAGTAGGGCTTCAGTTACTTGATGAAATGAGGTCTATCAGTCTATGTGCTTCACAAAAAAGAATTTAAGGTCAATGTGCTTCACACAAAAAAAGGTCCACGTGAAAATGACATGATATAAAAATGAAAAATTACAACCCAAATTCTGAATAGGCATTATAAACCCAATCCAATTTAAATTACGTTCACTCGGACTTAGATTTGGGAAGTTGGGCCTAGTGAGACCTAGTTGGAGCAAGTTGAAAGTTGATTTGGGAGCAGGCCCAGACGGAGCCTTCTTAGAACATATGATATGATACTATAAAACCTGGATTCGATTTTTGCATGTAAAGAAAGACCTTTCCAAACTGAAGTTGCAGAATGTGATCGCGATGAGACATCAAATGTGTTCTATGTGCTTTATTGTAACGTTCCTGAATTAGATTTTAGAAAGATAAACTACATATGAAACATACAACAAAATATTAAGGAAAAAAATAATTCAAAATGGTGATGAAAAAATAAAAAAATTAGCAAAGCATAGGAGTTGTGGAAATAATTGACAAAATATAATTTTGAAACATGAATATGTTATCAAAATACAATAGATTTTTTTTATTTATTCTGAATTTTTTTCCCAAATATTAAAGTTCCTTTTGAGATACTTTTTTGATAAGAAAAAAGAGGAGAAAACAATTTAACCATGGAACCACTGAAGGATTTCCCAAGTGTTATATTCAATATTTCAGCCTCTACATTTGATACACTTTTACTACTAACTTTCGTTTAGACCATAGATTTACACTGTCTACGTTATCAAAGATTGAGACACAACAGCTTTCAGATTTATAGTTCGGATGTCAATTCCGAATCTGGTTTTGTTAAATAAAGGGTTGAAAACGTTCAACAAAGTGGTTTTAATGAAGTAATTAACTCGACCAGGTCAGTGTGATAATATTTAGAAATATGAAACACACATGTTATAGACTGGGCGAGTCGAAGTCAACACAATCGAACCACTTTGTTTTCGAAGTTGCTAATTAAATCCTTATGTGTCACTGTTGACTACCTAAGCACGCAATGATTCAACCGCAACCAAATCTAGAAATATTGGACTCCGTCCAACAGTGTACTATTCGTAAGCTACGTAGTGTAACCAAATCAAACAACCACTGTGTTTTAAAAAGTATTTTACATGGATATGCACGTTCCTGTAAGGAAAATGCTAAGCGTGTTCTTTTTAGGCTTTACAGCAAAATTTGGGATATATCTAGGGATATAATGATCTCTGACAATTCACGTCTCCTCAGATTTCCTGTTATACCCAGATATATATGGTTAACCTATATATATTCGGTTACCCAGAGATATGCATTAAACCTTAGATTCGAATATATCTGAGGGTAACCAGATATATCTAAGAAGAAGTAGAATGTCAGAGATCATTATATCCTCAGATATATCATGGGTTTTGTCCAAAAATCCAAAAAAATCTCACCTAGCATTGCCCTTCCTAGAAAGATAGTATTCGTAATTTTAAGTGGATATCTTTAATGTACTCGCACATTGTACATATAATCTCACGAAGGTGTTGGCCTAATTACAATTATGCACCGGTCACCCCACGTAATGACTAACGCTACCATATCATCTACTTATATCCACCACAGTGTGTTTCATGTTCTCACTACGTCATATACGTTGTGGCAGCCATGCTTAGTCTTATAGTAAGATTCCTCCGTAAAGAAGCATCTCAGTGGATTTTTTGGTCTTAAATCTTCATGTTGTGTGTTTCTCTCCCATAGTTAGATCGAATTCCAACATTATCCCTATTCCCAGCTGGGCCTGTTCAATCAAATTGGGGAGGATAGCCAGGAGACAGGAGCCCAGAGGCAATGATCCAATCTATGAATTGCACGTTGAGATTTATCAAAAAAATATATAATTTTTTTACTGAAAAATGTGTGTGTGGGTACATGTGGGGTGTGTGTGGGTGTGTTAAAACATGCTTTAAGACACTTATTTAGCATAGCATGCATGTCCGGCCTATGTCAATTAGAAACTAGGGTTAATTACAGTTTGCCCCCCTGAACTATACCTTGGTATCACTTTGCCCCCTGAACTTTCAAAGTTAACAGTTACCTCCCTGAACTTTAATTTTGTAACACTTTGCCCCCCTGAACTTCAAAAACTCATTATTTAACACACATTCGACGTTTTTTTCCTTATTTTTTTATTGTATCCTTAATACACTCCTAAACCTATATTACGTGAAAATTTGGATCGAAACGGAGGTCGGATATGGTTAGAATTTGGGTCGGATTGAGTGTCAAACCGACCCAAATTCCAACCATATCCGACCTCCGTTTGGATCCAAACTTTCACGTAAATATAGGTTTAGGAGTGTATTAGGGATACAACAAAAAAAATTAGGAAAAAAACATTGAATGTGTGTTAAATAATGAGTTTTTGAAGTTCAGGGGGGCAAAGTGTTACAAAATTAAAGTTCAGGTGAGGTAACTGTTAACTTTGAAAGTTCAGGGGGCAAAGTGATACCAAGACATAGTTCAGGGGGTCAAACTGTAATTAACCCTAGAAACTATGATACGAAACCACTATAGTTTGTGTGACAAAATCCATCCCTCTTTCACAATAAAATAGTATTGTTCCTTCCTTTATATAATTTCCATTAGTTTTTTGGAAATTACATATATATCTAATTCTAATATTATATATATTAGAAACATAAAAATATTATATTCTAAAAATCTTGAATCGAGATGGACCACAAGTTTAACATAATATATTTCTAAAAATCATAAATACACCTTTTAGTTTATTATTATACATGTTAGTTGCATTAACCATAATGAAAAAAATAATTATAGCAAACAATTTTTTATTAAGTTTCTTTATAAATGTTAATAATCAACAATTTTTGAACTGAAATTTGATCAAATTCAAGCCAATTTCAATGCAAGTGTGAAAGTTTACTAATTTAACCAAATTTTCAAGGCTATGCATGTGCTGCCAGTAGGGGTGTAATCGATCTCTAAACGAGCGATCCGAGTCTGCTCAAGATCGGCTCGTTAAGGGTTTCGAGCGAAAAATTCTGCTCGTGCTCGGTTCGATCTGCTCGTGAGCGGCTCACGAGCGGCTTGTTAACCTGAACCTTTTTTTTGGTATTGAATTCCTAATAATGTTGTCCTAATAAGTAAATTATAAAATTACTTAAGACAAATATAATAATAGTTACTAACACAATTTTAAAATTAACACCTAAAATAAAACACAATCTTATAAATTATACGACAACATCAACCTCTTATAAGTAAGATTATACAGTTGGATCAAACAAAATCAACACAATATTAAAATCAAACACAATCTTCTAAATTATAGGACAACTCACAACATCAACATCTTATAAATAAGATCATCTACCTGACCCAAACCTTAATTTATTTGAACTTTTAGTGTAGAAAAGAATGAGAAAAAAAGAAATAATAATAATGAAAAAAATGAAAAGTTTAGGACGAATAAGGTTTTGATTCTAATGAGTATTTTGGTTTGGTTTGTTAAATGGATTGTTGGGTTTGGTAAATTAGTTTATTAAATGAGTTTAACAACTTTACCGATTGAGTAATTGGATAGAATATTCAGGTTAATCAAATAATTGGATATAGTAATCAGGTTTCGAGCGATAATCGAGCGAGCATCGAACGAGTATCGAGCGAGCGAGGTCTGCTCGTGCTCGGCTCGTTACAAACCGATCCGAGCAATTTCGAGCAAAATCAGAGCAAAATCGAGCGAACATCGAGCGATCTATCGATCCCGAGCAGAACTTGATAGCCCTAGCTGCCAGCTGCCAGTATATGGGAAAAATCATTATATTTAATCTCCAAACTGTTCAAGTTAATTTGAGATACACACACTTAATGAATTTGTGAGTATAAATGGGCACAGATATTTTTCTAATGAAATATATCTAATTTTAGGTCATCTAGGTCAACGTTTTCTTCACTACTATTACATTGTTTTCACTATTTTCTCTTAAAAATTGAAAATTACACGATCTTTAAAATTACTGTCGAAGATAAATTCAAAGTTACATAATTTGCAATTATTAACTTTGAAACTGTGTGCTTCTATTGACGTGATAGTCATGCATATAGGTGTAACTTTGATCAGTTCATTTTGTGTAATCAGAGTGGAAAGAATGCATCTTGATACATACATGACTCCAAAGTTCCAAGTATATCACGTATCCTATCCTATTATAAAAAAAACACATTTCTCATCATTGAAGTCCTCGTTATATATATTATCAAATCATTGACATGTCTACTTCAAAATATCAAATATCGGCTTTTGCATGAGATCACTCGTGAAGGAGTCATGGGCCCATTGCAACCACCACCCTTATTATATCCAATCACTAAACGTGGTGAAGAACAAGCCAAATCTGGGTTACATCATAAAGTTTGACAAAATCAAACAAAGTGTGCTTTTCCATGCATGTATGCATTAGGTTGTCCTGATAACTTCCAAGTGAATTAATAGTTTGGGCAATTAATTTGCACTTGAAGTCACGCGGGATCTGGTGGGCTGAATGCTCATATATAACCACTTGGTATCACCCCTCATTTCCTCACATCAACATTAGGCATAGACAATATTTGCAACACTAGATCTTGAGCTGATCAATTATTCTCAATGGCAACTAAACGTTTTCCAATGATTTTGGTGTTTTGTTTGAGTCTCATCTTATCCATTTCTGTTCCAACCGAGGCTCAATTGACTCCTAGATTCTATGATTATGCGTGCCCACAAGCGATTCCGACCATTCGAGCCGTGGTCGAGCGAGCCATCCAACGTGAGCCACGTCTGGGAGCTTCGTTGCTCCGGTTGCACTTCCATGACTGTTTTGTCAATGTAAGAGAAATTCCCATTTTCTTTAGAAATAGAAAAAAATTGATAACTAATAAATGAAGTACCGGTCAAGTATATTTGAACATCACATAAGTAGACCGTATCTTGATTTGCAATGCATGTGCATGTTTTTTTCTTTCTATCTTTTGATGTCCGAGTTGATGAATAGTGTTTGATTAAATGTTTTGAATGGTTTAGGGCTGTGATGGGTCAGTGTTGTTGGATGATATGGGTTCTTTCGTGGGAGAGAAGATGGCACCGGCAAACAACAACTCGGCTAGGGGGTTTGAGGTGGTGGACATGATCAAGCAGGCCGTGAACGAAGTTTGTTATGGAAACGTTGTGTCTTGTGCAGACATCTTGGCTGTTGCTGCTCGGGATTCCATCAGCATGGTTAGTGCACAACATGCATGTATATGTACTTATGTTACTTTATTGAATCTTCATAAGCATATCTCTTATTTTCCCCGTTATCAGTTAAATATGAAACCTATATAGTAATACTTCCAACTAATGGCGAATACTGCATTTTCCAACAAAAAAACTCAACTCGCTCTATGTTTCACCATAATCAATTGAGGAGTTCCTCAAAGTCTCAAAAAGACCGTTCTACATATCTTTGGTCTATTAGACTCTTTAATCACGTATGTATAGAAGAGATATACAGTAAACACCCTTGTTATTGTCGTTCAATTTTTTTTTTTTTAATATTATGTAGAATGGTATAGTTTCAATAATATAGCTTCTACACGCATGATCATTGATCGAAAAATATTGTTTGTATCTATATATGGACAAATACGTGGAGGTAAACCCACAAATCTAAATAATGAAAGCTAGTGAAATAGAAAACGTACGCTTTTGAAATTATTTGAATGATTTTATTGTGCAGCTTGGAGGACCACACTACGACGTGAAGCTTGGCCGTAGAGACGCCCGGGCGGCGAGCCTCCAAGCAGCCACCTCAAGCATTCCAGCTCCAACTTTCGACCTCGACACACTCCTCTCCAACTTCCGTGCGCAAGGGTTGTCCCTAGAGGACCTCGTCGTCCTATCGGGGGCTCACACGCTAGGCTTCGCACAGTGCTTCACGTTCAGAAACAGAATCTACAACAAGACCGACGTAGATCCCCGCTTCGCTAACCAGCTCAAGTGGAGCTGCCCACAGCAGGGAGGGGACAATAATCTCTCCCCACTAGACGAGTCACCTTTGAGGTTCGATCTGTCGTACTTTAGGAAGCTAACGGCAGGGAAGGGACTACTCAACTCCGACCAGGAGCTGTTCAGGGGTAACGGCGGCTCAACTGATGGGTTGGTGAGGTATTACAGTGGGAACTGGAGGGCTTTCTCGGCGGACTTTGCCGTTGCCATGGTTAAGATGGGAGACATAAGGCCTCTAACTGGGAATCAGGGAGAGATACGTATGAACTGCAGGAGGATCAACTGATTCAGATCAACTAATTGTTACGATTTTTGTTTAGTGTTGTTGCTTAATTACACAGTGTATAAGAAGTTTATCTCTTTTTGTATCCGTAAAGTCGTTTTTGGCTTTGTTATCGTTTGTCAATAATATATACTAAAAAAAACTGAATCGCTGAACTCGCTATCAAAATTAATTTAATATTCCTTCCGAATTATCATTTTATCATTCTCTCGTATCTACTTATATATCTATTCATTTCACTTTCCTACCATCACTCTCTTTTCTTTTTTCTCTCATAATCATCAAGAAGAATGTCTCAGATGTCAGAAAAGAAGACAACAGACGCCCCAGTGTACTCGAATCTGGTAAAATACCTCATTTTATTTATTCATTTATTTAGGTGGGCGTCCGCAGGAACCGCCCCACCATGAGGACGGCGGCTTACACAGACGCTTGACACGATTTTTTTTTGCTAGACTTACTTCACCGGATCCAGACGTTTCGTCAGACAATTTCGTGATGTTGGTGCTAGTAAAGTGAGAAAACGTAAACAAAATCCTTAGTTTAAAAGGCTAGACGAAATGTATATTAAATGAATTGTGAATAATAAAATGATAATTAGACGAACGATTTAAGTAGTTTTGGGACGACGAATAGTAGTTCCTAAAAACAGAGTTTATAAGTTTAAACTAGATTGGTTTCTTATTAGAAGTTGGGATCTTCTTTTCGATATGCATAGCTGTGACATGAAACTGTGAGACGCGAGGATATCTGTTCTAACCAAAACATGTCCTCGACAAATTCAAGGCAAAAGTCGCAGCCATTTGTAAAATTCAGAGCTGCGCCATTTACTCTAGCCAACGCCAAAATCAAAAAATGAGAAAACTTGAGTCCTACAAAGTACAAAGCTTAAAAAGGTAATGCCCATATATATACAGCAGTCCCAACTATCCCTGTTATAGATTCATCTACTCTCTGAAGTCTTAATGTCTCTCTAAACAACTACATCTAATAAGCTACACAAAATTTAACATTTTCCACCTTCAATGGATTATCACGGTCTAGCTTACATTGGAGCTGGTGCATTAGCATCTCAGAGCTGGAAATTAGCTCCTATTAGCCCCCTCATGTTTGGAATTCTCTGATGCAGGATTAATGGCTAGTAGCCAACGCGGTGACTAGGAGACCGAGAACCAAAAATGGTTGAGCACTAGCCTGCTTACAAACACCAATATTAAGACTGAAAAGCCTATCGAGAAAAAAAGCTAATCAGAACTCAGGAGCAAACTGACCTGATACTTGACGTCGTACTTGATCGGATCCTTCAAGAAGTACTGGAACTGAAAGGTGATTCGCAAAAACAATAGTCACTATTTCAGTCGCCAAACTATTCCCCTTGTCGTTTCAAAGGCATTGAGTATGACGCCCATCTCTTAGAAAATATATTTGATCAGAATACATAGGCATTTTGCACAGTATGAGACAACCAGGAAGTTCCATCGACACATCGGAAGTTGTACCAAAAAGTAGAACCAATAGTAATACAAAGAGTTAATTATAGTTTGACTCCCTAAACTTTGAAAGTTAACAGGTAGCTCCTGAACTTTTGTTTCATAACACATTATTTTTCTGAATTTATATTTACGTGAAAGTTTAGATCAAAACGAAAGTCAGATTTGGTTGAAATTTAGATCGGATTGGGAAACAAATTCCAAAAAAAACGACGAATGTAAGTTTAAATAATGAATTTTTAAAGTTCGGACAAACAAAGTGTAATGAAACGAAAGTTCAAAATGAATAATTGCTAACTTTAAAAGTTTAGGAATGCAAATGGATATAAAGATATAGTTTAGGAGGTCAAACTGTAATTAACCCTAATACAAAAGACAACATTGAACATTTGTGATGCAGTTTAAAAACACGCAACTCTAGGGTTTGGGTGAATTAGTTTTATAGTTTTACCCTATAAGGAGGTTGTATGATTCACGAGTCGTGACAATGATAAAGTATGATCCACGCATAGGTGTGGAGGGTTTTAAAATGGGTTAATTGTAGTTTGCCTATTTTATCTTTCGATCGTTAGCATTTTGCACTCCTAACCTTTAAAACGTAGTTTGCCCTCTTGACATTTCATTTGTTGGCATTTTGCCCCACTCTATCAGTTTTAACCCCCAAAATGACCAAAATGTGCTCAACCTGAAAATCCAAAGTTGTCTCAATTTTTTTGAAAAAATATTAAAAAGTTTTAATGTTAAAAATAAAGAAGATACCCCTGTAAGGTTATTTTTAATGTTTTTCTAAAAAAAATTATGATATATTTAGATTTTCATGTTGGGAGCAGTTTGATCATTTTTGGGTCAAAATCAACAAAATGAGTTAAAATGCCAACAAGTGAGAAAAAAATCGGGGTGCAAACTGCAATGTTGTAAAGATCAGGGTGCAAAATGCCAACGACCGAAAGATCAGGAGGCAAACTTCAATTAACCATTTTAAATGTCAAAATCAATAACATTTTACAGAAGCATAACCTGAAAAATCACTTGAGGAGTTATCAGACCAAGCAAGGCTAATGCATAATATGTTTTGCCGGTGGCTAGAAGATATCCTGAAAAAATTAAATAACATGAGAATGTTTAAGCCTAAGCATTTGATGAAATAAATTACTCTGCCATTTTGTGCACTTCATGGAAATGGAATTACTGCTTCGTGCTCTATGGCTATGATTGCATAGTTATTTAGCATAAACTGCATTAGGTAAAATGCTTCAAGGCTATAATGATAAGGGACAAGAGATTGACTGGTATTGTCATATTATGCACTTCAAATAGGAGCACAAGACAAGGACACAAGGTGTACTTGAAATTAAACCGATTAGGGCATTTTTCGTGATCTAATGGAAGATTTCATAAACCCCCTCGTAAAAGGTTTGAGTTGGTCTTCAACTATACCTACATCATGCAAAACTTCCTATATGATACTTACAAAAACCCCTACAGATTCTCTGGAAAAAAAACATATAGTTCTCAAAAAATTATAATTTACCAATATCTGTGCACCTAAAAAACCTATATCACAAAAGGTTGTCTATTGCATATACAACTTTGAGGGGAAGTTTTGCGCTAGGAAGACAAAGTAAAAGGAATAAATTAAGTTTTTACATGAGTATCAAATTTTTTTCTCCCTTTGCTCCCCCCTTTGCTTCCCAAAAACACAAAGTGCCCTAATGGTGTCTTCAGCATACCTCTCTGTACCTAGATGAAAGTTATGCTTCTAAAAGAGCCGAAGAAGAGTCATTCATTTACATACCCGCGACTGACAATTGGGTTATGTCTATGGCACCAACGCATATCCATTTGGCAGCATCAACGCCAAAAGCAACAGGAAGGGACTGAAACATGTAAATGGCTTTGGTAGAATAACCTTCGTATCAAACAAGTGAAAAACAAAATAAATAAAAGATAAATGGCAACCTGCAATCCCATTGCCCTGTCCCCTTCGATACTTTTGAAGTCATTTATAATAGCAATCCCCAACTGAAACATGAATCGGAATTAACTATAAGTTTTTTGCACAAGAAAATAATGCTAATATGATAATGAAACTCATGCTACAACAATGAATCCACACCCCGGCTATACTGTAGAGGAGAGTAAGGACAACGACATCAGGGGTAAGAGTACCAAACAGAGCCTGACCTGCCCACCTATTAGATTGAATCAGAAGAATATCGATTATTGATGTGATAATAAGATAAGACACGATAAGAGATTAGCCATAAACAGGCAATTAAAGAAAATAAAAACAGAATTGAATGCAAAAAATTACTAAAATTTAAATCTAAAAAACAACTACCCAATATGTACAATGATATCCAGATGGTACAAGGTAAAACATATACCATGGAAGACTGATGTAGCTAGATCCTAGTGCAAAGTTTCCAATCCACCCATTCTGCTTTAGCTGAAGATGTAGTTGTTTAGCAAAAGTTAGGCGAGGATGAGTAGCATTTTATACCTTTCCTTCTTAATAAGCTTATATAAGTGTATTGTTTAGACAATATGAAGCTTAAGTGACATTAGAAGAAATGCATGTACCTTGAGCGGTGGTGCAGAATATATGTAGGAGAGCAACGATCCACCAAGAGCTAGATAGAAAATTGTAGGAAATTTATGCCCTGCCTGAGATATCGATAAAAATCATTCCAATAAGGAAGTCCGGATCTCTATATAAAAAATTGACGTAACATCCTTTAGACTGAATACCCATAAATCCAGCGAACCTCCCAGTACAAGGCCTCCTAAAAGCAGCACCCAGATCTGAGTAATAACCTGAAAAAGCAATATAGTAGGCAACATAAACACCAGATCATATAAAAGGGGTCAAGGAATCTGAGATGTGTTCTATTTTTATTTAAGGTACCAAGTCTTGTAAAATAATATTTGAACTTAACATTATCTTGATCAAACTGAATTTCTGTTTGCAGTGTAACAGAAGCTATTTCCATACCATCAAGCAATGAGAAAATAAGAGAGCAAACTTGTTTCCATAATGCTGAAAAAAAGAACAAAACGTATACCATGTAGATACAACTCATAGTGTTAGAACCCTAACCCGGTTTAGGGTTAAACCCGGATTAGGTGGGGTTGATGTGAGAGGGTATGAGGGGTAAGGGAGGTATGGGCTAGGAGTGTAGGGGATGGTAGGGAGTGTTGCCTTGGGTTGGGTTTTGTTTTTAAAGCAAAAACCTTCTCTCCTTCATTCTTCTTCTCCAAACTCTTCTCCCTCACTCACCTTGTTTCTCACTCTTCCTCTTTTCGGCTGCATCAGAGGAGGAAGAAGGCTCGGAGGCTCCGGCGTGAGTAGGTCGTCGCGGGGAGGAGGTCGCGCGTGAGGAGGACGGAGGCGTGAGCGTTGCTCCGGCGTTTCGTCTTCTTCATTTGAGGTATGTCAACTTGATAGTGTGATTTTGTGGTTCCTAACCCTCGTGGTAGGGTTGTGTTGGTCGGACGGGGAGGTCGGAGATCTCTTCGGCGTTGTTTCCGTGAGAAACCTCGGCTGACGCGAGGTGGAAGACGACCAACGGTCGACCGGTCCCTTCGGGCGGTCGACCGAATGTAGTGTTTTTACCCGACTTTAACCTTCACCGGTCGAACGATGCCTTGTGGCGGTCGACCGGTAGTGCGTATTTGCTGGTGAGTTGGGACTCTCTGTCTGTTTTCGGTCGACCGGTCCCTTGGGTCGTTCGACCGGAACTTAAGTGTACTGATTTTCTATGCATGCTTGTTCGACCGTTGTATGTTGCGTTCGACCGATTATATGACGTAGAATAATAGGTTGACCCTATCTGTTATCGGTCGACCGGCACCCCTGAGTCGGTCGACCGATCGTTTAAAATGATGTAGAAATGTCATGTTAGTTGTCGGTTGACAAGGACCCCTGAGTCGGTCGACCGATAGATTGATTTTGATTTTGACCAGACTCCGGATTTTGACCTCGTTCGGTCGACCGGTTTTAGACATTTGTTCGACCGTTGGGGATTGTGTTTTGAGCGCAGCGGTAGACCGTGTTAGGCGTACGGTCGACCGATTCATTTCTGGAACCGATCGACCGAATCACCTCTTCCGGTCGACCGTTTGGGCACAGGACAGAATTCCTGGTTCCCTTTATGAATGTCAACTTTGTCCACGGAAACCCGTGTCCTCGCCTTGTGCGTGAGCCGGAAGGTAACAGTAGACGCGTTCCGCGTGCCTGCCCAGGGACCGCCGTTGGGAAGAGTGTGGGTGTTCGGGACGCGTCACCACCATGTATGGTGCGTGACTAATGGGATGGATGAATTTGACTTATTGTAGTATAGCAGGCCTGAGGGATCGCGGATCCCAATGTTGATGTTTGTGCGGGCACGCAACTGGCGTTGAGTGATGTGACTACCGGCCTACGGGCTACGGAGGTCGCTGCCTTCCTTTTATAGCGGCGCAGTTTGTGTTTGCGGCTCGTGGAGCCTGATGACCTGACAGACTTCGGTCTAGACCCGTCCGATGTTGTGCCGGACGTTTGTGTTGGACCACCGATGCTGTGCCGGTGATGCTGCCGAGGTTGTGCCGGCGATGATGATTGTTGGGCCGAAGCTGTTCCGGCTATGTTGATTCCTCGACTGGGCACCTATCGAGATGATGTTGTTATACCTTCCGGGCGACGGCCCCGTTGGTCCCTGTGGCTCCGACCACTGAGATTTACAGATCTGTATTCTATCGGCGCGCAAGCGTGACAGAGGCTCCCTGCCGAACCCTTGAGTAGTGTAGCTGCGTGTGGGGGGTGCGATCACGTGTTGTAAGGCTGCATGTGCCTGCAGTAGGTCTCCTCGGGAGACTCGATGTTGACTGTCGGACTGATGTCTTGTTTTACCCTTCGGGGGAACTGTTTTCCATTCTGTCGATGTCATGACATGCTACTAGTATGATAGGTTCACTTGTGTAATGCATGCATATAGGTGAGTTGGCATACGAGGTTTCTTTCTGTAAACTCAGGCATTGTTGTTATATATTTTTCAGGACCGCAGTAGGTCCAGTTGGGTGATGATCGGCGGACACACGCATTTTGGAGTTGGATCCTCTTCTCGGACCGCTGAGGTCGGCATGATTACGTTTTATCTTCTTTTGTCGTTTTGTTGTAATCAGGTATCATTTTGACAAACTCTGATGTAATTTTGGTGCACCGCTATTTGTTTTATGAGAAGTAACAGTCCCGTCTTTGATTATTGAGTTCATGTGTCTTGATTATAAATTTTTAAATTTCCACTGTTTCGGGACGTTACACATAGCTATCCAATATATGTTAAATACGAGCTGGTATGGTTTTTTTCCATACTTGACTGATACTTGTTTTAACAAGTGACACATGAAGTGACACATATCCATGTGTAAAAGGTAGTTACTTTAAAAAGATGGATGAATGCAAATCATAGGATATTATGACTTACATTAAAAGCAAAATCAGCTAAGTATGGTTTAAGACCATACCAACAGATCTCAAATGGTTAAATACCTCTCCCTCTGATATTGCTCCGGAAGGAATCGGACGATAAGGCTCATTGATTGCATCAATTTCTCTATCATACCAATCATTCAGTGTCTGTAGAAAGACCAGTGGATGAAAATGAATTTGAAGTTTTTAAAGTAAGAAAGTTCAAATCAAATATTATTGGAATAAAAAATATAACCTGTGTGTAACCAGTAAGGCATGGCCCAGACATGAGCATGCAAACAATTGATTTAGCCACATCTTCAATGTTCCAGTGAAAATTTCCTAGTAGTTTATCACCAAGATTGTGAATAAATTGATAGTTGATTATTCAATTAGAACAATATATTAAAAAAGGTTCTAAGATCATACTTTAAAGACTAAATACAGAAGCATATCACTGAATTTGGAAAAATAGACAGCTCACCAGAGGCAGCAGCACCACAAACCACACCCCACACCAATGGAGGCCAAGTAACAGGTTTTGTGAGTTGAAGGCGGATCTTCCATTTGTCCTATGCAAATCAACTAAGATCAAAAAGCAATTCTACAAAAACAATAAACTTTCATAACATAACAGAAGGAGAGAAAAAACATATTTCCCAAGAAACAAGAGAGAGAGAGAGAGAGAGAGAGACAAAACACACATACAAATTTAATTTTGTATGTCTTCTACAAACTATTGTAGAATTTAATCTTGAAGAATGCGGAATCATACTTTCAACGTACAAAACTCACGCCTTCAACTGCAAATGAATATTTTAAAATTCCAGATAACCAGAATCTAGAAACACAGCATAATTTCAGAATTCAAATGAAAGCTGAGAAACCAACCTTTTGAAGGCACAAACTACAACCAAAAAACAGATTCCAAAGAACAGAATGAAAGACTGTACCGATTCCTTAGAAGCACCCTTTATGCCAAGCAACTGATTGATGCTAGAACCTGCTGCTGGTGCCCGCTCTGGGGCCGTGGGCTTCACTGCACAAACCAAGCTAGTTCTCTCACAAATTCACAATTAAAGAAACCAAAACATAAAACAACATTCAGCCAGAAGCGGTGTTAGGAATCCAGGTCTTGGGTGTCAGGATTTATAAGGATAATTTGGGGGAGTCAAAATCTAATATACATGTCACATTGATGGTGTTTGGAAAATCTAAGTAAGTTGAAATTCAAACGGGTCAAAATCCCAAGTGATCATTACTGACTAAGCAAAATCTCAAAATTCACGAGGTTGCCCGACCCCTGATCTCTACCAGCCACCGTTCGTGCACTCAGCGCAAGTTACATACCCAAATTTAGTGTCAGAAATTCTGGCCGGGATAAAAATCCCATCAACTAAAACACACTAAATATAGAAAACCTAAATTCTTGTACACATATTACTATTGGTGGTTTAAAATCCAGGGGTCAAAGATCAAAATCCATCACTTTAAATATATAACCTACAAATAATTAATTTTGTCAATGCAAACATGGCGATTTTCCAAACATGCAAGGGGATCACTCAATCACAACCAAAGCAGTAAAATCAAGCAAAACTGACCTTCGTCCGTGCCGGTGTCGGCCGCCCTGACCACGAACCTGCGTCCTGAAATCCAAAGACATTAGCATCGCGAAGAAAAATAAAATAAAAATTATAAAAAAAGAGAGGAGTTGGGATGTACTCGAGAAGGGGAGGGAAGAGGGAGGCGAGACGAGAAGCGGGGAGAGGCGGAGTCGGCGGTGGGAGGCGGGGAGGGAAGTTCCCCAGAGGATGGAAGAAGTCATTTTTGCACTGGTTTTTGGAGTGTGATGTGAGTTTGGAGTGGAGTTCGATGATATCGTTGGTGCTGTTGTGTTCTTGTTTTGTTGCTCCCGAGGAGGATAACGTCATCGCCCTCCCTTCCATAGTCATTCTTAACCACCGATTACTGTGAACGTAATCATACGATAATTATATTTATACACGTGACCATGATTATATTTGTGGTTACGGTAAATATTAAGCCCGCCACAAAACCAGGCCCATGGTGAATTAAGGTCCCCAGTATGCTTGTAGGTGGTAGTTAAGTTTGATCTTTGTTAAGTTCAATAATATTCTTACCTAGGTTTGATTTTATGATAATCTTTTACTTGACCATGACTCCAGGTGGATCGGAAGCTCAATATTTGGAACAAAACTTCAAGCTGCAAAATAGATGGTTTTACACTCTTTTTTGCCTCATTTGCACCTCTGCTCAAACTTATTAAAACTCATTTTCATGCACAATTCTTTTAGCTAAGTTAATATTTCGTTTCGTAGAATTATAAAGCTTTATGAACCAAATTCAAAATGCCACCAAAAAAGTTCAACTTAATTTTGGATTAAATTCGTATTATATTCTCTCTACACCAAACACATAACACAAATTACATGACTTTTATTCAACAATAATTGATGTTTCTCTCTTTACGAAATACTGATACAATTGGTATGAGAATAAAAAAGAAAACAACAGGTAAATCATAACAAAAAAAAACACATGGAAAATAAACAATACTCTTGGGTTTATAAAATAATATCATAAAACCACACCCACCTATACAGTACAAAATCAACGTAAATTAAACATAGGATTGTAGGGCGGAAAAGGGAGGCAAGAGGAGAAGAAAGAAAAAAAATCAAAAGTGGATTCAACTGTACTATATATGGATGAGTCTTTTAGTTTTAGGGTCTTTGGGGTTTGAGAAAGATAAATCAATCATGTTTGTTAGTGGCTAATAACTAAAAGGTAAGTGTATGTTGGGTAATTGAGCTTTTGCTTTAGTAAATAATAGTTTAAGGTTTACAAAATAAACAATATACATGTGTGCGCAATTAGGCTTACTTCAATCGAAGTAAAAATAGTGGAAAAATATTACGAAGACTAATTTTTATTAACAGAAAAAAGTTTTCAATAATCTTTTTTTTTTGGGAGGGGGGGGGGGGGGGGGGGGGGGGGGGGGGGGGGGAATTAAAATTGTAACTACATTATTAAGGATTTACATAATTCTTGAGGGACCCATGACCGCCTTTGTACCTGTATAGCTCCATCCCTGCCAACCAACAACATATCACAATGATATCTCTGTCTTGCTCCACTTGCACTTGAAAAATCACCCATCCTATCTTACATAGAAAAGAAGAAGAAGAAGAAAACCATTTAGGTGGCAAAGACACTTAGCAATTAACCACCCATTCGCCTTAAAACAAAACCAAGACCACATCTTCATGCAACAATTAACAAAAATTAAACGTTACACCAAAATAATTTCCTATAGACAACACAACACAATTAACAACATCTCCATCGATCGATCAACCGGTCCTCGTGGAGGTTGACATGATCTTGGCGTAGAGGAACTCGTTCCAAGTGTCCGGCAGGCCGGGGAGGCACCAGTGGATGCAATCGGCGTATGTGGCGGGGTCGGCTTGCTGCTCCGGTGTCAGTATTTTGCCCTGCCGGATCGTGTGGACAGACGTATGGGCGTCTTTCCGGTACTCCGAGAGGGTCGTTATGTTGAGGAGGTACACCGGAGTCTTCATTGATGATGTCACGTTTGATGCAACCACCAAGAGACGGCGGTCCGTGCCGACCTCAAGCGGCATTGTGGTGTTGAGGACCGGTTCGGTCTCTTTGGCGCACTTGATTCCGTCTGGGTTATTCCAGTCGTCGCTCCTGTTGTATACGATAAAATATATTTTGTTGGAAATATAATCTCACATAATTGGATAATTGTAAGGAACTTCAATTGAAAGCGTAAAGCACTTCGTGATTGAGTTGCCCTCCTTCTAAAGTACCTTACAAGTGGTAGTTTTGTGGGCTAACCAAGTTAAACACATTCATTAAGTTAGTATCTTAAGTTCTTCCTATGTCAAATACACTATCAGTGTTTATTCGAGAAATGATTCCATAGTGAAGCTTAATTAACTTACTTATATTGGTCAACATTTCTAGCAGGTGCTTACTGTTACTAGGATTATGGGAGTACTATGCATCAAAATGTAACAATCTCCAAAGCTAACAGCATAGTTGCGTACTTAACATATTTATATCAAATTAATTGAAGAGTAGTAATATATATATATATATGAATGATTGATTGATTTCAAGGGTGTAGGCGTAAAATCAATAAGTACGTGTGAACTAAATAGCTTCTTGACCACAAGGAATTCGACCACAAGCCACAGATCGTAAGTGGTTAAGAAGTGGCAAAATGCTATGAAATGGAATACTTTTGGGCTTTGGCTGCTTAGGCCCCCCAAAAAAAACTAATGATGGAAGATAGACAATATTCAAGTAATTAAATGCCATAAACGCATTTTAGTACTCACAGAACTACTATTCCATGTGATGTTGGAGCTGGCCAATCACGCATGGAAGAATATTAAAACTTAAATAGGATTCTTTGTGTAAGAACTAATCTAAAACATCTTAATTAACTAAACCTAAACCTAATTAACCTAATCTAATCCTGGAATAGTGTAGCATGAGGTGTTGAATGGAGAGAGAGTGTGTTGGCTGGTTATAATTGGAAAGGTTTTAGGTGAGTGGTGATTGGAGGATAGGGAGGTGAGATAAGCTTGGGTTCTTTTATAAATAGGGATGTTAGGTTAAGCTGAAAACGTTTTCTTCATTTCGTGGCTTATCAGAGAGTGAGAGAAGAGTTTAGAGAGAAGAAGAAGAAGAAGGTGAAGAAGAAGAAGAGAAGAAGTGAAGAAAGAGAAGAAGAAGTGGAGTGAAGTGGTGCAAGCTTGGGAGGCGTCTACACACTCCTTCAAGGTATGCCAAGTCTTCATATTAACTCCCCAAGAGGTGTGGGAGTGTAGAGGACGGCGTTGGTGCCGTTTCTCCGGTGAAAACCCTACTGGACAGAGGTTGAAGACGACTGGTTCGGTCGACCGTTGGGTGTTTCGGTCGACCAAACAACGTCTAAATGATGTCTGTCCAGTGGGAAGATGAATTGTTCGGTCGACCGGTATATGGGTCGGTCGACCGATATTTATAAATATTAACTTACTGCCCGAAAACGGTCGAACGATGTCTGTGTGACGGTCGACCGTTTATGCCAAATTTCGCGGGAAAATAAAGGGTTACATTAGCCGGTCGACCGGTGTTGTTTCGGTTGACCGAACCCAGTAGATAGGTTAGACAGGCCTTCGGCCGACCGAGTGTGTGTCTCGGTCGACCGAACTGCGCAAGGTCGGTTCGAGCGTTGACCATCTAAACGGTCGACCGCTCTGGATCCGGTCGACCGACCGCGTGCAGTTTTCCTGCAGTGATGTGCCTGTAGATCGGTCGACCGGAAGGTAGGTTTCGGTCGACCGAATGCTGTAGGCAGGATTCAGGCAGTTTTCCTTATCGGTGGAACGGACCCTGGTTTGACCGATTGGATATATATGTATATTAAAATGTATACCGTAGACCTTCCAAACGGTCGACCGCTAGATGACTTTTGTTCGACCAATTGGTAGGTATTTCGGTTGGCGTGGTTCGACCGGTAGACTTGTTGTACATTACCATGTACTGTGTGGGGGACCGGCCGACCGGTGTGCTTTTAGCGGTTGACCGATCTGCCGCAGGTTGGTGGATCTGCCGCAGGAGTGGTTCAGTGCTGCGGAGGCGGTGAGGGCATTATTGTGGGCCCGAGGTGGATGATCATGTGCATTGCATTGCATTGTCTTTAATTCCTTTTTATATTTTTAGGAGGCTTGGTATACGGGGTTCCTGCAGGGAACTCAGGCATGTTTGTTTGTTTTCATTTCAGGTAGCGATCAGAGTTAGAGTCAGGTGGTGACTGAGGACGGTGCCCCCGGGATTAGATCCTGTTCTCTTTTATATCTTCTTTTGTTTGAGGTAGTGATTACATGTACATTCACTTTTGTTGTAATCACAGTTGACTTATTTATATAGTTTGACTTCCACGTGGGTCTGTATCTTATATATTTTGTATATATATGTTGGTTTGTTTTCCAGTGACGTGCCCTGTGTTGACCGTTGACAGTCTTTATTATTGTTTAAATTTTTCGCTGTTTTCGGGTACGTTACACTTTGTCTCTAAGTTTTGATGCACATGTTTGTGCATGTATCTTGCAATTGCTACAATTCATTTGCGAACGAGACCAACTAGCCTAAGATTATATTTTGGGTCGCCAATCATTTGATTCTACCTTTTCACATGGCTTTTTCAACTTAATATCACCTAATGCGATTAGGTCACCTGCCCTAAGGAATAAGTATGTATCATAAAACAACAATATCCACGTTGAGATTATCACTAAGGCGTGACTAAGCTGTACTACTCATATAGATAGTGAGAAGTTGAGTGCTAAATTATGCCTGGAAAAAAATCAAAACCAAATGCAATGAAATGAGCCATATGATAGAATCGAAATCAGAACATTATGATGATGAATGCAACTCAAAAAAATGCAGGAGCTTTGATCCAATTCAAAATGTGCATAGCTTTTCTTAGTTTTATATATCTTCTATGTTTGTATACATCCCAAAAGGTTTAACGGGTGGGTGGGTGCATGATTGACCCACCCACCAAACTTGCTTCAGAAAGTTGCACCTAAAGGCTAAAGCCACACCACATGCTTTGCAGTTTTTTGCTTAGAACATAAGTTAATAATTTGGAATTCTTAAAATTGATCAAGACCGAGCTTGGAAAATTTACTTACTTGATATGAAGAGGAGATGGAGTAACGAAGAAAACCGATGTTCGTTTGGGGTCTATGTTCTGGTCCACCCAGTTGGCCCAAGTCCTCAGCACCCTCTCGTAGGCCACCGTCCGCTCGACCTTATCGTACTCCTTCGACCCCTCGTCAAACGATCCCCGTCTGTTCCAACCAAACAACAATCATTATTATTCATCTACAAGGTAGAAAATCGAATATCATAATGAAACATAATAATTAATTTGTACGTAATGGTTTGAAACAAGTCTGGTAAATCTTACAGGACTTTCATGTCGAAAGTGTTCATCCACCAAATATAAGTGTTGAAGATGAGGTAATCGACGTCGAGCCAGTTTGCACCATGCTTGGATATGGACTCAGCCATGATGATCCGGTCCAGTATGCTGTGGATTTTCGGGTTGTCGGAGTTCGATTCCACGAGGAATGGTGCCCAATAGAATTCCACGGTTGCATTCCAATCCTATATACATCATCATTTACATTAACCAATGTAAACATTGCGATTAGTCGAGACAACTTTTGGATGATGAAATGGATCAACTAGTGTTGTATTAATTACATCGGCACGGAAAATGGATAGTGAACCAATTTCCTTCCTAAGTGATTTTCTTCCGGCCGGAACAATGGATTGCACCAAACAAATCATCGACTCCCACTGGTTCCGGTTGAGGGAATCGCCGACGAACATTAACCTCTTGTTCCTCAATTTTTCCAGCATTAATCTCGCATCGAACCTTCGCAATTAAACAACCATTTTTTAAACTTCGGTGAAAGATAGCAGACTCAAATTAATTTCTGGTACATGTCATACGTACGACCGTTCCTCATGCATGCACGTACGTACGTACCTGGGAAGGACGCAATCCCGAGGTTGCCACCGCCATTTCTGGTACATGTCCTCCGTACGACCGTTCCTCACGCACGTGACTTGCGCCGTCAAGAACTCGCATTCCTCCTCCTCGTAAACCGGTCGGGAAACGTCGTCGTAGATCCACGTCCCGTCAAACAAATTGCAAGACTCCGGCACCGCGATCACGTCTTTCTTTTCCAATATCACGGTCTTGATGCCTTCACTCTCCTCCACCACCACCACCATTGGCTCCTCCACGTTCTTTGGCCCGCGGTTTTTATTACTATTCTTCCCTTTCCTCTCCGGAGGAGGGTGGTGGTGGTCGGAGGAGGAGTCATCGACGATTGACGTTTCGTGACTAACGAGGATAGACCCAGACTTACCACCTCTACTACTTCTGAAGGGAAATTCGGCTATCGACTTGAAGTCCTCGTTGTACATGAAACCGGCAAAAAGAAAGACAGAGAGCACGAGAATGAGAACCGAAAGATGCCCGTTCCGCCGCTTGGTGGAGAAGGATTCGAGGGTTTTACGGCGTGGAGGGAACATGGTGGTGTGTGAGAGAAATGGTGTGGATCAGGTATCGTAGTGGGAGAAAGAAGCAGAGGAGAGTGGTGTAATAACGAAGAAAGTAGTTTGGTGAGATGGGACTACAATGTCAACTAATTCCCTTTTCTTTTCTTTAATTTCTTCCAAGATTTCAACTACTATATAGTTTTTTTTTTCATTTGGAAATATTTATATTGACGTATTATTTGGTCGTTGGTTTATGATCAAGAACCGTGACCAGTGATGAAAAAGTGACAACTTCTTTCCCGTTGGTTTAGAACTTTAGGTCATGGTATGGTAGTTAATAAACTGGTTGTATTATATTTCTTATTTATTAATTTAATTATTTGGTAATTGCTATATAGTGAATTGTGTAATCTTATGCTCCTCGATTTTGTTTAGTGCTCCACGATGGAACGTGCATCATCCCTCACGTTCTTGAAGACGAACCGTTGTGTGAATTTCGTTTGGATCAACCTTCTTTAGGTTGCAATTTCAATTATATATTTATTGACTTTTTACTTTTAATTTAATGTTAATATATAGATGACATTGGTTTTAAAAGATTAAGTTCACGCTTTGGTATCAAAACTAGTCAACGCCTTTGAACTTTCAACTATAATTCAAGATGATAAGTATATTATTGGAAGTCGTAAACTCAAAACATATCTCTCAGATAATTAAACGCTATATGATGGTATATTGATTTATTTAGAGGATATTACTAAAAAAAATATTTCACAAGTATTTACATAAATACAACATGAACCCAAGAAATAATGTTAAACCACGACATGATACAACCTATATACAATTCGTGACAGTTAAAAAGATCCACTGCAAGTTGTATGTCCTAGATATACTCATATACATATACATTTTCAAGTTCAATTTGCCAATTGCAAAGATGGTACGTATAACTGCGTTTTTGCCTAACAATATTCTTCAAATACAAAACGAGGGTCAAGCTCTAGTGAGCCCAGGGCTCATCAAATTTAGTTTAAGTCCCCTACAATCTCACTGTTGGATCTTATTTACAGTTAATCTCACCATTCATTAGCATAACCGTTTTTTTCTTAATCTACCTTACATTTTGAAATGAGTGATGGATATTATGGGGGCTTAATTTAGTTTGATTAAGCCCTGGGCTCACTTGAGAATTCCTGTACAAAACGATATATAATTTTATCGTGACAAAGACCTTTAACTGTACTGTTTCTTACGTCTTCTAAGTTGTAACCTTGTTCGAAGTTGAAGTACATTTAGTTTTGTTGAGGATCAACCACTTCAAATGCAATAAATATATTAAGAAGGAACGAATAATGAGCTCTATTTGATACGGTAAAATTTTGTATTAAAAATAGGTTTTGAGTTCAAAATTTTTATTATGTTTTTTTCTTCTTCTTCTCATTGCACTATTATTTATTGGGCAAGAAAAAAGACGGACAACTTTGGTGCCACCAAGCATTATATATTCTCCTCGTTGCACTCGTTTGAAGCGATACCAAATTATAGGTTGTTATAAATCTTGACTTGTTGCTTCTGATCTAAAGTAATAGATCAAAACCGATAAGAGTGTGTAATGCTTTAATTAAAACACAAATTACACCAAAATCAAACATATTATCTGAAAATTAAAAATTTTCCCCTCCCGTCTCCGAGTAATTAATTCACAGGATGATTCCGAAAAGGCATAAAATTGATTGAGGTCTGACTAAATGTGAAGATCACACTTTCATCCTTAGCTTCTAAGATTCGCTAATCCATAACATCAAAGTTTGGAGTGCATGTCGGTCTCCAAGCAATGAAATCTGTTGAGAATGATGGGTATTTAGAACGTTAGTAATTTCTTAAGCTATCTCTCTACTAAATTTTATGATCACTCGTTATGTATATAAACCACCTCTGTTTTCTATATATATATATGTGTATGTATGTATGTATATATATATGTTGTCATAAAGACGTCCTGAAAGTGGTTGAAATCCTCACTCACTAACAAAGTAATATTTTAAAGTACGGGTCAACAAAAGGGATATATGTAATTAATGTTGCAATTAAGTTAGTTGTTTCTACTATGTATATATCATGAGGTCAAGTGTTCGAGAAGTTATAGGGTATGTCCGGATGTAATCAGATGGCTTGAAGTTTTCTGAAAGATCCTGTTTTTGTGAATAGATGAATTGATGAACATGAAGCGAAAGTAAAGGAGTGCATTTGGAAAAACCATAATTTGATTATTTTGCACATCTAACATTCACTAACACCCTAACAGTTCATACGAGAAACATTTTACTGTTTGTTAAGGTTGGAAGCAATATGTTTGACGGCAAAGATAGAGTTGTTTGTCCACTTTTGGATGCACAAACAAATGTTCCATTACCATTTATATGTTAACATGCATCTTTTCTGAGCTGCAGGGAGAAGACTGTGATCGTAGACAATTGACACTTCATAACATCTGATTACTCACCCATTTAAAAATATATAGTCAGTCCTTCAAGCCAAGAAAACAACCCTACAGATGTAAATTTCTCTAGAAGTCACAAGGCAATGCCACTTTGGTAAGGTGATCAGATCAGCCCCACCTGCCACCACCACCACAAGTTCTTCCATTTACATGGGACCAGACAAACACATGCATCCATGAAAATGTTTGTTCTTAACCAAATATATAACAGTCAGACCACAATCAGAAGCAAGCAGAAATGTTAGTGTAGATGTTAAGCTCCACCCTCTGTTTGGCGAGATGGGGACTTACTCTATCTATTGTTCCAATTTAATTAACTTTGCTTTTCATAAAAGCCAACCTCAGCTTTTGCCTCCAAAACACACTATCTTTGGAAATGCACTGGTCAACCGCCAAATCCTCAGCCTTACTGGTTTTCATATCTAATGTATCATTTATGAAAATAGAGACTACACAGTTTGAAAATTGAATTTGAGCAATTTTGGAGGAGGCATAAATTTTTTTAAACTTATGAGAGAGATGTAACATGACATAGACCCTGTGTGGCAATACGCGGACTAGTTACACGAAATTACTTATGATCTGGAATAGAGATTCCAATTCAAGAAACCGAGAGATGGAATTTGCTTAAACACGAAGAGGTAGGAACATTAGTTGGTGTCTCACACAATTAATCTACATGTTAATT
This sequence comes from Triglochin maritima, assembly GCA_963682175.1. Taxonomy (NCBI): domain Eukaryota; kingdom Viridiplantae; phylum Streptophyta; class Magnoliopsida; order Alismatales; family Juncaginaceae; genus Triglochin; species Triglochin maritima. The sequence continues at coordinate 2,410,515 of OY821774.1, forward strand.
CTGGGTGGGTAAGTGGCTTCCTACTTCTTTTGGAAAATTTCTATTAAACTCTACGAGGTAGTGTTCTCTGGGGTGGGGTTCAGTTCAGTCTCTAATTTAGAGTATTCTATGGCTAAAAATGATAAACTGAGATGGCATAACTTGATGTTTTTCATTATTTATTTGTTTTACATCGCACCAATTCAACGCAATCGTTTTCATTTGTTTGATTTGTAGTGAGCATGATAATTGACCGAAACTTACTTTGATCTCTACCAATGAAATATATTCCAAAATCAGTATGAAATGGAATTTGTATAATTGTGTTTCACCAAAAGGACACTTGTAGGCGCATTGCGGTCCACTTCACGTTAGCCGGATCAAAAATAAAAGGCAAAAAATAGCGACTTCCAGTTGGCCCAATCTAAAAATTGCAGTCTAAAACTAGTTTGGGCCATCATGTTTCAAGACATGAATAGGCGGACAACCAGACTCTTAACAAGAATGGGCTTTTCTGAGCAGCCCATTCATATAGATTGGTCAGATACTATTGCAATCTTATAATCTCGAACTTTTGTCACAATTTTTTCAGTGAAACTTCGCAGAATTTGTGTTTGCTTTAATATCATTGATCGATTGCTAAATATATATTTTCCAGTTCAGCATCTTTCATTTTCGTTGTTTTTTTGACGAAGGGAAAGTGATCGAATTCATCTTAAAACACATTTTGTTATGGTGAAAGCTTCATCTGAACAACTTACGCAGACAATTGCATGCCTTTTCGCCTCTTAGGAAGACATTTTCTAGAAGCTAACGACTCTCCGATGGAAGCATAAACATAAAACACCACAAGCAACGGAAAATAATATCCACGAGAACTTGGAAAATTAATGAGGGAAAGATTCCCTAAATATGCTGCATGTCATATGACTGTGTATATAAATACAAGGTTTACATGGAATTATTTGAATGAAAACGCATGATAGGTCTTGCCAATACAAAAACAAAAACAAAAACGAAAACGAAAAAAAAAACACATGATGGACCATTGGCTACAAGATCTATTGAACTCATAATTCATTAGATGTTTTTTATGAATGTCAACTAAGTATCGTAAGTAAATGGATCATGGTTGTTCAATCATTTGATAACTAGAGTCATTCTTTGATAAATAATCACTATGAGTCAGACTCCATAGAATTTTCACAATTCCTTTTTTTGTCGTTAGAGCGGAGAACTGAACTAAGAATTCTCTTTCTTCATCATCAATCGAATCACTGTTTGCGACCCAAGATTCTATTTTATCATCAATCCAATCACCGTTCACATTTTTTCTTTTTCTTATCAATGAATATATCTCTTTACTTGTACGACTTAGATGTCTTGTATTTCTCGAAAAAGTGATTCGATTGATGAGATTTGGTATGATACTTATGAGACCGACGATATCGATGAGATTGATATTCAAATATTGTAATGGTCAAAATTGTGAATCTGATCGAGTTCCAAGTATCTTTAGAAAACGTTCAAATGGAAAATCACGTTTCGAACTTAAAAATAGTTTTCAACACTTAATTAAATGTAGTCAAATGGTAAAGTGGAGACGTATATAAAAATTACCCACTTAATTTAGACTTTACCTTTTCCAGTGACTGGTTTCAATGTGTTTGGTCGGTCATCACAACCGTTGTGAAGTTTGATCGTAAAAATATCCAAATGAACATTAAGAAAAAATAAATTTGAAATATATTAAGAAAAGTAAGAAGAGCCAACTAAATACAGAGGCCACTAAAAAGGTGGCCATCATTGGCATGAAGGGGTCATTTTTTGACAATTAGTTCGACACTTGGGATTTCTGAAAAGTTGTCGATGGAGAATTACGTGGATCAATGAACATTAGGACCATGCAAAGCACTTACATGCAAGACAAACCAAACGAATTGTTCTTCAAAGAATAAAATTAAACTACTTACATTACTTGAGAACAGTTCAGCAACCATCATTTGCTTTTTTTTCTTCCTAATACTTGTTTATTTGGACTCGTGTTGGCTAGAGTTATTAAGGCAGCTGGTATAACTTGTTTACCTAATTAAGTTATACCTATTTTGCTTTGTAACAGTCTATGATCTGTGTTAGACTTGTATGAGTCGGTTAATGTTGTATTATCAAGTAACATGGGTTGCATCGTGTCACGCCGACTGATTACTTTGCACTTAATTTTTTCTTTTTGCAATACACCTTGGAGGTTCAATTGAGACCTCCATTTTTTTGCCAAAAAAAGAGAAAGTTTTACTTAGGTTGGTGTCAATGAATGTTTGAAATCCGACGATATTTGTTTTCACATTTATCCATGAGAAAAGATAAGTGTAACTGTGTAAGTTAACATGCAATGTATTCAACTTAAATAGTTATGAACTCGAGAGCAGATATATATGGATATTAGCACACGACTTCCGATATAAATAACATCTGAAATGGAATTGGACAATCGTATTTGTACATAATATGTATATTTTGCCACGTTATGTAATTATATGAGTAAATGCAGCTTGATTCACATTGTATGACGTGTGTAAATAATTATCATACCTTCGTTTAATATTTTCGTTTTTTTGTGTATTCGCTACTTGTGTTCTCTTCTTGTTTAGTTGTATTAGATATTTAACCAGAAACAGTGTGACGCCGTTTACCATTTACATTTTGCGTAACAATATAATAGTGAGGTAACATCTTTTAACGTGTATATTAGTATATGTTGTTTCTTGAATATGAAAAGTAACTTATTGGACATTTGCACGTATGTAATTTTTGTTGGGAGGAGATCTAACGATGCACTAACTCGAAACACGGATTAAACGCACCACGTATATCAAATATTGATTGCGGAATTAACTTCGGACTCTATCCCAAACTCAATTGCAACAAAAACACTAATAAGATGGAAATAAACAAGCAAACACAAATGCACACCTAAAACAACCACGACACACGCGATTTACAATGTTCGGCAACGTGCCTACGCCCTTGGGGGGTCTCCTGCGGGTTTCCTTTCCTTCTTCCGCTTCTCCAACAAGATAAACAACCGAGAGTACAAGTATATGAAGGTAATATGTCATCCAAATCACTATAGATCTATCTCTAGCCTTAATCTCTCAACTCACAATGAAGTAAACTATACTGTATGCAATTGTATATGAAAGTAAAAGCAAACAAACCCTTTTATAGGCTCAAAAACCGAGTTACAATTAAGCAAAATCGAACAGAACTATTTGTGGGGACACGGTTAATCGATGCTCATTCGGTTAACCGTGCGTGCTTCAACATAAGCGATTTATGTTCCGATTCGGTTAACCGAATCCTTCCCGGTTGACCGCGGGAACGCTTCTTGCGCGGCTCGGTAGACCGCGAGAACGTTTCTTCCACGAACTAACGAATTCTCCAACAACCCCACGGTCGCCGAGCACCCCTCGGTGGACCGTGCCAAATTGGACAGACACTTTCCAGATTCTCGGAACACCAAAAAACTCCGCAATGGTTTACCGAACCCGTTGTTTCGAAGTGTTTGTTACCTTCTGAGGGTGGACTGAATCCAATTCGGTCGTCCGATCCTAGTTGCACACGGAGTGTCTGGAATCCTCGGTTCGGTGGACCGAATCCAATTCGGTAGACCGACCCGTCTTCGCCGATTTTTCCTGGGTTTTGCGTCGGTAGACCGAATCCAATCCGGTCGACCGACTCTTCCTGGATTTGCTTCCTTAACAAATATAAGTCAATATTCAACAGTTTTTACTTGCTCGTACACTAAGAAACCTGATTAATTACTTTGGTGTACTTCCCCTTCACAACCGTTAACATTCATTAACATATTTTTTTGATGTTGTTAGGTTTATTTGCAGTTAACTCCCAAAACCACAATTTAATTGGTAATCCCGACTCAACCCCTCACGATGTTCCGGGACGGCGACGACACAGACAACGACGTGAGCATGGAGGACGACATCGACGACGAGGCCGACCTGAAGCCCTCTTCATCCCCATCCTCCTCCTTGACCAACCCCACCCCGACCCCAACCAACGACTTTGTCTCCGTTCGACACGTGTCCATCATGTCCCCCTCCACCAACCCCTATTGTTGCCTTTTCCAACAGCTCTTTGGATCAACGATGATGACATCGTCATCCTCGAGGGCTTCTTCCGCTTCACCTCCCAATACGGGACCACTAACTACACCCACCAGCACGACACTGGGCCCTTCTACGACCAGATCATGGCCAATCTCCAGCTCAACATCACCAAGAGCCATCTCGTCGAGAAGCTCCGTCGGCTCAAGAAGAAATACCACAACCTCGTCTCTTACAACCATGTTATGGGTTTTTAGGGTATATTGAGATTTTGTAGAAGTATGAGAGGTTAAATCCAAATAAACCTAACACCTCAAAGCATTCCTAAACAGATGTTAACAAGTGTTAAGTGGAAGTGTACCAAATCAATTAATAAAGTTTCCAAGTGTATTAGGGAATAAATTACATACGTGCAAAAATCTAATAAATTACTTTTGAAAATGCACCCAACAAACCCCCAAATGGAAATCACAAATTATTATTATCAACATTATCAATGGCTATTATTTTATTTACTTGCGGAGATTGAGGATATAAAGAAATGTGCCCTCACCTATCTAATGATCATACAAATCACGCGGCCTTTAAATTATTATTTGTTAGATATCCTTTTGGATTTGTTTTTCATTCGTACATGCGTAATATTTTTTTAATATTACATAGAAAATTCACTATTTGCACAGGGCCAGAGGTGGCAAGTTGGACTAAGAGGACTAAAACAATTTCCTTAATTTCTTGAATAAAGTTAGTTATATTGAGGAGTTTATTGACCCATAACGACCCTACAACATATATTACACCACAAAGTTGCGAGAACCACCAAGAGGGTGGATCGTTGAACAAGATCACCGATCGGAGAAGACGAGAGTTTAGGGTTAAAGAACCCTAGAATCGGCGGAAGCAAAAACAAAGATTAGGTTTATTTCCTTATTGTGTTGAAACGGGTTACAATGATATATATACATCCGGTTTGGTTATTCGGTTATCATGAATCCGATTAACCGATTACAAAGAGTATTGGTTTAACAGGCAAACTGGTTTTACAAGGATCCGGTCCACATAGGCTAAGCAAGTTTAGTTTTGTTTGCCTCAGGATCATGGACTAGTGTCATCATTTCCTAGTGCACCTACTCCAAATGTGGGCTCAGGTCTTGATTTTGGTTGGTACCAAATTAGATGCCAAGCTTAATCAGTCCTTAAACCGGCATCACTTGGATTTGATGCCTGGATTAATTTGGTCCAGATTTCATCATAGGCTAGGTTTTCTCTTCATCCAGAGGGATTTGATCTTCAATTTCAATACTCCCCTTCAAACTGGGTCGGCTGTTAAGACCGAGTTTGTTAATGAATAACCGAAATGCATCCTTTGGCAGGGGTTTATTGAACACATCTGCTAGTTGAGAGCTTGATGACACATGTTTGGTTGTGAGGAGTCCCAGCGCCACACGTTCTCGAACAAAATGATAGTCAAGCTCAATATGCTTTGTCCTAGCATGAAAAACAGGATTAATTGACATATGCAAGGCACTGATATTATCACAGAACAGAACTGGAGTATTGGGCAGTGAAATTCTCAAGTCTCTTAAGAGAAATGTTATCCATGTGAGGTCTGCTGTTGCTACAGCCATAGCACGATACTCAGCCTCAGCACTTGAGCGAGAGACGGTGGGTTGCTTCTTGGTTTTCCAAGACAAGCGGTTCCCCCCTAAAAATATGCAATGACCACTGGTAGAACGTCGAGTTTCTTCACTTCCTCCCCAATCACTGTCACTGAATGCATATAAGTCTAGGGAAGATGCTCGATGTATGTGCATACCATAAGGAACTGTGCCATTTACATATCGAAGAATACGTTTTAACAATGAAAAATGAAAATTTGTTGGAGCATGCATGAATTGACAAATGAAGTTGACACTGAATGTTAAGTCTGGTCTGGTCAATGTAAGGTACTGAAGGGCACCTACAATTTGTCTAAAATAGGTGGGATCATGGAAAGAACTATTATCTCTTGTTTTATCAAATCTGGCAGGTAGGGGAGTGCTAATGTATCTAGAATCTTGCATATGTGCTTTACACAGTATGCTGGATGCATAATGTTGTTGTGACAAAAAAAGACCACATTCATTTCGAGTGACTTCTATGCTAAGAAAATAATGAAGTGCGCCTAGATCTTTCATGGAAAATTCTTTTGCTAAATCATGAATTAGATTATTAACACTATCTTTATTTGAACCAGTTATGATGATGTCATCAACGTATATGAGAAGAAAGAGGGGGCTAGTATGATGAGAAATAAACAGGGAGTTATCTGAGGTACTGCTAAAGAAGCCTTTTGAGAGTAAAAAAAGTTGTGAAACGATCATACCATGCTCGAGGGGACTGTTTAAGGCCATAAAGAGCTTTGTTAAGTTTGCAAACATGAGTAGGTAGACTAGGATCTACAAAACCTAGAGCTTGTGTCATATAAACCTGTTCATCAATAGATCCATGAAGAAATGCATTTTTGACATCTAGTTGATTGATGACCCAATCATTTACAGTGGCAATGCTTAGTATAAGTCAGATTGTTGTGGGTTTTACTACAAGAGAGAAAGTTTCCAGGTAATCAACACCTTCAACTTGTTTGTAACCTTTAGCTACCACCCTAGCCTTTAACTTATCTAAGGATCCATTTGGGCTGAGTTTGACTCTGATACCCATTTGCATCCTATGGTATGCATATTTTTCTGTTTTGGTTTCAGAGTCCATGTGTTATTGTCTAAAAGTGCTTGCATTTCTTCTTCCATAGCCCTCCTCCAGCCAGGGTGTGCCAGGGCTTCCTTGACTAAGCTAGGCTCATGAGGAAGAGGTTGTATATGATGGAAGAGTGCATATTTAGGGTTAGGTTTAACAATTCCAGACTTAGATCTAGTTGTCATAGTGTGTGTTGTAGTAGACGGGTGATGATTTGGATAATGAGAGGGTTCATTTGTAGAGTCAGAGAGATATGTATTTGAGGTATCAAGGGTCAGACTATTATCAGTATTTTCAGACTGATCATTTTCATGGGGTGACTTAAAAGGAGATTCTGATGTATCATATGCAGCATTAGTGGGAACTGTGGTGGTGATATTAGTATTGTTATCAATTTCTGACTGAGGAGGCAAGTTTATAGACTCTAGTAAAGGAGCATCACAGCCACAAGTCTGAGTTAGAGGGATATCACCTGAGTTACCTTCATGCTGAGGAAAAGACAGGTGTTGAGGAGAGTCATCAGGTGTTGAAGGTGAGCTGTTATTGTTGTCATGCTCCCCTTCAGTACCAGTATGGCTTCTGTCAAGAGGGGTTAATGTAGTTGACTCTATCACAGTGCCTTTATTGATTTCAAGGGACTGTGTACTAGTGTCAACATTGCTATTGGTGGAGCCTTGTTCATGATTTTGTATCCATTCAGTAAAAACTGTAACACTTGGTTCAAAATCATTTCTACTAATGTTGCAGGGTTTTTCTTTATAAGGAAAGCAATTTTCATTAAAGATGACATGTCTAGTCATGTAAATCTTCTTTGTGTAATAATCAAGACACATATACCCTTTATGTCTAAGGCTATATCCAAGAAAAACACATGCAGAAGATCTGTTGGATAATTTGTTTTTAGTATAGTCCCTTAGACAAGGAAAACATAAGCATCCAAAAACTCTTAAGCAAGTAAAATCAGGATCTTTTGAGAATAAAGAAGTATAAGGTATGTTTCCATGTTTATTTGGTAGTCGATTTAAGAGGAAAACAACAGTGTGGAAGGCCTCCACCCAAAACCTTTTTGGTACTCCACTATTTATTAGTAATGTTAATCCCATGTCAACGATGAGTCTGTGTCTTCTCTCAGCCACTCCATTCTGTTCAGGAGTATGAGGGCAAGATATTTGTAAGTGTGTACCTTTTGATTTTAAGTGGTTTTGAAAGGCTATAGAGGAAAATTCTCCACCTCCATCACATTGAAAGGTTTTTATGCAAGTTTCAAACTGAGTTTGGACAAATTTATCAAACACTAAGTAGCAGTCAAGAAAATCAGACTTCAACTTTAAGGGAAAGATCCAGGTGTACCTAGTGCAGTCATCTACAAGACATGCATAGTATTTAAAATTGTTTCTTCCCACAATGGGAGAGGGTCCCCATAGGTCACAATGTATTTTGTCAAATGGTTTAGAAGAATATGAATCAGAGTTTGTAAAAGGAAGTTTTGTGGCTTTGCCGAGCTGGCAGCTACTACATATAGTATTTAAATGTGTGATTGTTTTTGTAATGCAAATGAAACCTTTATTTTGAAGATCCTCCAACACTTTGGGGTTGGGGTGCCCAAGTCTACAGTGCCATATGTGAGAGTCTACATTTCTTTGCCTGTTTGAGAAAAGGGCCCTATAAGGTTCACTGGGTAGAGTGTAGAGATCATTTCTTAAGCTCCAAGTGGTAATTAATTCCCCATTATGTCTGTTTTTAATAAAAAATTGAGTGTTGGAGAATTCAACATTATAAGGAAATTAGTTTGTGAGTCTACTTACAGACAATAGGTTTTGTTTCATATTTGGTACAAGTAATACATCGTTCAAGGTGAAAGAGTCTCTTTTATGTCTAATTTTAGCGGATCCAGTATGAGTGATAGGCAACAATTGTCCATTTCCTACCCTCTATCAGATCCATTATATGACTTAAGCGACTGAAGCATACCTGAATTACCTGTGATGTGGGCTGTTGCTCCAGAGTCTGGGTACCAATCCTCAGGAGAGTCCTCAACTGTCATAGCAACCATGGCTTGTGGTAGTTCCCTTGGTTAATAGGAGTGATTGAACCGATGCCAGCACTTAATGGCTTCATGCCCTGGCTTTGAGCAGATCTGACAGACCACATACAGTTTTCTTTGAGAATTGATGCCTACAGACCCTGGTTTCTCAGCTTCACCAACTGGAGCTGATTCTTGATTGATCTGTTGAGTGGTTGGTTTCCCTTGAGCATTAGGTTGAAACCCTATGCCTTTGGAAGTGAAACCTCCATCCCTCTGTCCTTTTCCTTGTTTCTTTCCCTTTCCCTCTTGTTTTTGACCAAAGAAAGCCATCTGAACCTCTTCCTCTTCTTCATGACCCTTGACACGAAGTTCATAGCTTTGAAGCATAGGGACAAGATCCAGATAAGACGGAAGGGGATGTTTTAAATGAACTGTGGTGAAGGCGTTGTATTCCTTCCCCAGTCCATTCAGCATCCAGAACACCTTAGTCTGATCCCTCACAGGCCTGCCGATAGCGGCAAGCTCGTCACAGAAGAGCTTGAACTTACTGAGGTACTCAAGAAGGTCTTTGCAGGTTTTCTTGCGGAGCATCTGGAGCTGTTGAAGGAGTTGGAACTCGCGTTCTTCAGAGTTCTGAGCAAAGACATGCCTCAACGCTTCCCAGACCTCCCTCGACGTCTCCAGACGAACTACGACGCTAAGAACTCCCTCTCCAAGAGTACTGATGATCCAAGCCTTCAGGAGACGATCAGAGCGTTTCCAGAGATCATACTTAGGATTTTGCACTAGCTTGGGCTCAGAATCTTCAGATGGCACCTTAATACTTTTCTCAGGTGTCGAAACACCCCCATCGATGAATCCAGACATTCCTTGCGACTCGATGAGTCCAAGAATCTGCATCTCCCATAACAGGTAGTTTGAAGATGAAAGCTTCATGGAGACGAAGTTGCTTACATTTATTCCCGTCGGGAACGGGTATGGGCTCTCCAGTGGACGAACTGTGCGCGTTGTCTTCAAGATCGGAGGCTCTGATACCATGCGAGAACCACCAAGAGGGTGGATCGTTGAACAAGATCACTGATCGGAGAAGACGAGAGTTTAGGGTTAAAGAACCCTAGAATCGGCGGAAGCAAAAACAAAGATTAGGTTTATTTCCTTATTGTGTTGAAACGGGTTACAGTGATATATACATCCGGTTTGGTTATTCGGTTATCATGAATCCGATTAACTGATTACAAAGAGTATTGGTTTAACAGGCAAACTGGTTTTACAAGGATCCGGTCCACAAAGGCTAAGCAAGTTTAGTTTTGTTTGCCTCAGGATCATGGACCAGTGTCATCATTTCCTAGTGCACCTACTCCAAATGTGGGCTCAGGTCCTGATTTTGGTTGGTACCAAATTAGATGCCAAGTTTAATCAGTCCTTAAACCGGCATCACTTGGATTTGATGCCTGGATTAATTTGGTCCAGATTTCATCATAAGCTGGGTTTTCTCTTCATCCAGAGGGATTTGATCTTCAATTTCAATAAAAGTGAAATTTCCGAGTGATCACCTAGCAGTAGCACATATTTATTCCTGCACATATTTATTCCTCTCCATGACATTTTTCCCCCATTTCCAAAACTGAATTCGTACGTTGTATAAAAAGTCATATTTTGTATTATCATATTTTATCACTTTTTTATTATCGTATCCTCCGTCTTCAGTTCTTAGAATGCAGTGTACTGTGTGTTGGAAAGAAGGGGACGTAAAATAGATACGTGGAAAAAAAAAACATATTTTAAAGCAAACAAATCCCAAAAGATATCAAATGCTCAATTTGTTTAATATTGATGAAAGATCTAAGCTAGTTGTTTTTATTAAATAATAACCTTATGGAAAAAGAGTCACAGGAATTTATTATTAAGTTAGCTAATAGTAATGTTCTGATCAATATAAATAATAACAAGATAAGGTTGTCCAAATGAAGGATAACTTCCTTACCAAAAAAATATACTTAGGTTAACTTCTTATATACATGCTTGATTACTTCATCAGAAAAAGATTATCACGGTTGTCAATAACATGATTCTAGATACATAAATGCTTTGTTTGGCAAAATTTTGGTGGAAAGGAAGACAGCAAGTTATGAAGAAAAAAAACGAAATGTGGTGTTGTGTATGTATGTTAATTAACCTCCTATGAAAATGGAGAGCAATGCGAAGGACCATTATGCGTATTTCCACGAAATTATGTAAACATATTTTTTCCCCTCTTTTCACTGACAAATTATGTTTAGTTTAACAACTAGTAGTCTTGTACTATAGATATATTGTCATTTCTTCACCTCTATCCGCTTATCCTTTTCTTCCACTTTTAATTTATATCCAAACATGGCAACGTGTTCCAGTAGAGAAAAAGAAACGAAAATTTCCTAGTCTCAGTTCGTCTTCTTTTCCTTCACGCAAGAAAATAATTCATTTTTCCACATATATACCACATTTTCCCCTTACTACGTCCAGCAAATATGCCTTATAAATCTTCGGAAATTCAAATAGAGTGGTTGAGTTTCATATCTAGTCCAGATACATCTTCCACGTAAAAAAATATCTTCTAACATCAATATTATAAAAAAAAAGTCATTTTGTTTTATGATCTAGAATTTTACACCAACCTAAGAATCCAAGATGAACGTTGATCTAAACTGGAAGTGTTCTAATACCGTTTGCATGCTACGCTCTCAAGAATTGCAAAATCGTATTTATAGGGACTCAATCATAACACAATGTATGAAATTACACATCCACACAAACAAAACTACAACCCCAGATACAATACTAATAATTGAACCACCTCAATGCTAAGAGCACCTTAACAGGTCGGGCAATTGTTCGGGCGCCCCGTGATAAGGGGGCACGTGTCTCCTATTGGCCTGTTTTTTTTAAATTTTATTATTATTTTTGTTTAGGGTTAAAATGTTTATAAATTCATTTTAATTTTTTTTCAATTATTTTTTTCTGGAGAAATGTTTTTTATTTGTTTTGATTTTGTAGAATTTTTTGTGGATTTATATATATTTTACCCATGATTGATTTCCAAATGACTGGATGAGAGAATGTAAGGTGGATGTCGGTAGTCCGATCATGGTTAGTGATTTTTTTGGGTGGGTGAGATGAGCTGACGTGACGTGACAGAGAAAAAAGCTGACGTATCGGAAAGAAGGAATAAGACGACAGACGTTGTTATTTAGGGTCTAAGATACCCCTTCTTAATCAACTGGATTACAAGACACTTAGATTCAAATATTCAATATTTCAATTTATCTAATGCTATTTGAGTGCGTGCATGCATGCAGTCGTAATGACGAGGGAAAACCTTTGCCTCATTAACCATTCTTTCTTAAAAGAGAAAGTGGGACTATTTTCGATTGAATCAATCCATCAGATGCCTTTTTTTTTGCACTCAAATTTATCCCAAAAAAATCTCACAATCTTTTAATCTTAAACAATATATAGGGTTTGATATTGCATGTGGTGAATTCATACCCGTTAAAACTTTACATATTGCATGTGTTGCATTTTTTAAGAAGATATGATATATCTGGATATATGCATGGGTTTCGAAGATAAGGTTCCTACTTGTATGGACATGAAGAGGAAAACTCGTTTACATAATAAAAAAATATAAACTAAGTGAAGTCTACGTGCTATCCAGTCGTATTCAATTATGCCCTCGTAATTGTGCCGTTCCAAGAAATCGGCGTGCGATATAGATGTGGGTCTGGTCGAGTTGAGTTCGATCTAGACAAAGTATAAACATCTTGGACTCGGTTACTTTTGTGTTTTGGTCTCTTACGCCTGAACATTTACCCACTCACTTCATGAATGAGTCCAAAGGCATTTAAAAAAGTAGAAAAAAGAGGTTCCAACGGGGGGCGTCGACAATCACACCCATGTCAGCGATTGTGTACGGCTGATTGTCCGGTGATACGTAGACAACTTTCTGATAATTCAAAATAAATAAGAACCACTTTGAATGGACCCTGATTACCTAATTTGGATAGTGTAAGAAATTACCTTGTTAAGGTACATGTTACAAGAAATAAATTAATGCTCTGAGAGTATTAATGAAAAAATACTTTGACAAAATATCATAACAAATGACTGTCTTTTATAGAAGTTATTTGTTCATTGAGGGGTAAAAATTGAAAGAAAAAAAAATCCTATGCGGAACCTTAGTATTTAGTTAATGTAAATAAATCGCCCCGAGAAACAATAAGAATAGCATATTCAATACATTCTTATCAAACTAAAAGCATAGATGAAAAACTAATTTCTTCAATATGATGACTTTTGTACTCCCAAAACTTGACGCGGTACGAAAACGAAGGTTGCCGGAATCGAGCACCTTCAGCTCAGTAGTTCTTGTCGTGTATGTCGCAACAACATGTGTCTTTAGGATTGGTACCGACATTTCGTCGAACAATTGTGGCTCACTAACTAGTTCCGAGGGATGCTCCATCTTTGTAGCAACTTTTGGTGCCCCTATCAAAGTAGCAATTCCTAACAAACACATATCAAGATCTTGGTTTGATTCTATACCTTCAACTACATCAACAAGTTCAACCAAATCTCCATCATCATGCTTCTTTTTCGAAGTGTGTGTAGAAGAAAGATGCCCAGTCCGCACGGCTTTAGGTGTCGTCACGAACAGTTGGTGTGCAACAATCGTTGGAGTGTGTAAAGCAGCAAGACTTGGAATGAGCTCTGATTTGGGCATTTTTTTCGAACACCATGTGGGCGCTATTTTGCTCAACAACCTCGTCCATCTTGCAGGCCATATTTAATGTTTCCTCGACCACAACACATTGCGAATCCGAATATTCATTTAACTTCTCTCCTTCATTTGCAGTAGTCACTCGTTCTTCCTTAGGAGTGAGCAAACAAGCAACCTGCACACCTAGAACTGGTTGGGGCTTTTCACCAAACACCCCTCATCAATCGTAGGCAGAAACTCCAATCGTAAAAACACCTTCATCTTTGACGAAGATCGCACTGAGCGTTTTCCTTGTTGTCTCCGTTGATGTTGTAAGTCTTCCCACCATATTGCAACATCTTCTCTCAACTTGGAGGCGGCGAGGTGCACTTGACGATCACTTGAGACCCCTTTCATTTCAAAGTACCACTCAACCTCATATATCCATTCCATCACATGTTCAGTTTTCGGATCTCCAAAAAAGCAAGAAAGTCTAACCTTCGGTTGGTGCCTGTCGATGTGATTGCGGCGAGGTCGACACCTTGGGTTAGTAAACATCATTCGTCGTTCATCATCCTCTGAATCACTCGATTCCAACCGAGTGTTCGACCAACGATGCCGATAGATTCTGTTCTCTCCATCATCATCTGAATCAGTCGAAGAATCATTCCATTTTTGTCCATAAATGGGCTAACGTTGGGTCTCTGATCGACGCCGACCATCCCCAAATGTTGCTTCATCTTTGTCGTATGACATACCCGGCGTTAAAAAGGCTTTGATACCACTTGACGCGGTACGGAAACGAAGGTCGCCGGAATCGAGCTCCGATGACGGCTCCGACACAAGATCGAAGAGGATAAACTCTTGGAATCCACCAAGAGGCCTCAGAATCCACCGAGAATGATAAATCTTGGAATCCACCAAGAGAAAGTGTTGAACAAACACCAAGTTAGGGCAAAAGCAAAGATCCCCTTCTTTTCATCAACCATCCCAATATAAGATGTTTACAAGACTAGATAATTTGCAAAACTATCCTAAAGTATACTAAAATACGTCACTAGATACAACTTGAGTCAAAACAACACTAATTCTAAAATAACATTTTATATCACATTTTGTGTCCCACATCAAAACTCGTAGCGATGTAGTTCGTGTGAAGCTTGAACTGAAGGCAGATCTACCAATGAGAACCCTCCACATGGTCACTCCCAAATTTGTCTGAATGACACACGATTAAAGCATCCGTAACTATGATTTTTAAAAAAGATAATTTCAATTTTCCATCTTTACCACACCAAATTTTCAATGTCACAACATTTATCCACAATATGTTTCTCTTTCATCTTCTCAATAATAATATTTATAAAAATATCATACTGTCGAATCAAGAGTTCTCTTTCCTCCACAACTCATTTCTGACATTTTACAAATAAATAAGTTAATTAATATATCATCATTTATTTGGTTTATGTATGAATTATTACTAAAATTTGATACCAATTTTTTCATTTTCAATTTTTCAAAAACAATTGTTTGACTAACCTAGGTAAAATAATTAAATTATTAACTGCAAAAAGATAATAGTGATATGATAACCAAACTTATCGACATTACAATAACAATTACATATAACTAAATATTACAATAACTAAAAGTAACTAATTAATCTACTTTTAATTATCGTTACGTCCATAACGTGCCTAAATATTTTCAATTAAATCCGCTTTAAAAGTCAATTATGTCTCTCTATCACGAAAATATAACTGTTTCAACTTTGTTAATTATCCTGTTTGAGTTAACCATTGAAAGTCTAATATTTCGAAAATACAATATTTATATAACAGTATAGGTGTCAATCAATCTATGTGTAGAACGTGAGAAGATATGGATTATTGTGATTTTTTTAAAATTTTATTATTTTTATTTTCTAAGATATCATCATTTAAAACAATACAATCATCTCTTAATTAAAATCAATACAAAATAAAAAAGTTCCCCACCAATTAAAACGCAAAACAAATTTGAAAAAACCACACCAGGACGTGCGGATAGTAGGTTGGTTCTCATCACAAAATCATTTTTTAATCCACGATTGGGTGTGGATCTTTCCCGCACACTCTAGAACCGTCGACGCCAACAAGAGAGAATCGAAAGCAAGCGGGCTTGAGATATTAATCGTTAGAGAGAGAAAAATTCTTTAAAATAATACGCGATTACAAACCCAATGGGTCTATAAATAGCAGACGTTGGGGTGGAGACTTTGGTATATCCAATAGTAATACTAACAACTCTCTCTCTCTCTCTCTCCCCTCACATCCATTCTCTCCCTAGTTAAGATGTGTGGGATACTGGCAGTGTTGGGGTGCTCTGATGAGTCGCAGGCCAAAAGGGTTCGGATCCTCGAACTCCTGCGCAGGAAATAATCATCTTTACAACATTTTAATTTTCGTTACTTACTTACTTACTTACTTACTTAATTACCTGCATGGGGTTTTTCTTCTTGGTTTGTTTGTTTGTGGGTGGAAATCTCATATGCATCTTGACGTGTGATTTTTAGATTTGGATCTATGTCTAGTATTTGTTTCGTGGAATTATGTTTTGGCCGTTAACATATAGTCATCCATTTCCTCATCTTTAGATCTGGTTTATTTGATGTATTGGGTCGGGTTCCAAAAAAGTAGTAATATTTGATTTTTATGGTCCAGAGGGATTACTACTACACCAGGTATTCAGGTGGTATGCTTCGGAGTCGGATATAATTAATTAATTAGGTTGGTGTTATTTCAGGGTTCGAAGTACAGAGTTTTATTTCAAGTTGTTTTAGAAAATTCTTTAGTGCCTTTTCAAAGCTTGCTATTGATTTTCTGCGTTTCGTTAGTGTTTTATTTACTAATATAATATGGTTGAGTACAACTAATCAGTAATTAAACAAATATGTTAATTTGAAGGACTTGTTCTCATTGGCTGAAGACCAAACTACCCGGATAAGCTTAATTTTCCTGGCACTAGCTTAATTAAGTTACTACGCATCACTTTCAATGACGAGGAAAACATATACCATTTAAGTTCAATCAATTTTGACCGGACTCCCCAAGTTTTTATATGTAAGTTCTCATTATTTTATTATCTAATCCGAGATTATTAATCCTCACTACTTCTTTGACCAACAGAAATACTTTTTTAGCTACAGGCATGTAACCCGATATAGCTGAAATCCAATCTTAACCTTCCTTGTTTCATGAGTAAATATCGATTACTTTTTTAACCATCAAAAATATTTTTGTTAGGTATAAGTGTGTTCAATGACATCAAAAATACAATATAATCCCAAAATCCATAAATTTTATACAAAATAATATTAAATAAATACTTAGAATTGGGTAGTAAGAAATTATGGACACTTATGTTGGAAGATTAAATTGATTTTCAATTGTTTTCCTTAGACTTGATGATTGGATGATCCTCTTAAATTTTGGGAGATTTTTTTTTAAAATGGTAGAATAATAACTAGAATAACAATTGAGATCAAAAATATTTATTTATAGACTTTTATGTGAGGTAGTTTCTTCCATCAAAACAACTACTTACTAATTAATTAATGAAATAATGTACGTCACATAATAATAATAATAATAATAATTTTTTGACTCTTTGATGGTCGGTTGGGTCGACACCACGAAGCAACCAAATTCATCTGAAACAATTTAATGCTTATTTGCAGAATATCCAAGATCCAATATCAGTGGAATATTCCATAGCATTATAAACCAAAATTATATTTCCATACCAAGACCCAAAATTAAGTACGTTTATCCTTATCGATCCCATTATCTATAAGCAAATAAAGAACAAACAAAAACCTCCATCAAGCCAGTAATTAATCATCGCCTTCACTCCAACCTGTGGGGGAAGAGAAAACCACAGGCCATAGGCATATATGTTTTGTTGCTTGTAACACTTGATCCATATGTAGTTTGAGTTGATGGGGGACATGCATGAATGCAACAGGTTGAAGCACCGAGGACCAGATTGGAGTGGAATTCATCAATATGGAGACTCCTACTTGGCTCACCAAAGGCTAGCCATCATAGATCCTGCCTCTGGGGACCAACCTCTCTTCAATGAGGACAAATCCATCGTTGTCACGGTACTAATCACCCCTTAATTATCATCCTCCTTTTTCCTACTTTGATTAACCTAGGCAACGCGAATTAATTAGCAAGAGAGAGAGAGAGAGAGAAATCTACTCGTCAATCTACGTGATAATTTTAGAGGATCAACTGAACTAATTCAACTTAATTGTCTCTAGCTACATGAGCTCACAGTTTATAATATAAATAGAACATTCTATCATTATCATATTTTATAAAAAAGTTTTAAGTATTTTTATATTTTTCCAACATTATCTAAAGTATATGCACCGAATCACCTTAATTCATGGGATGCGGCCAATTAAGTTTTGCTAGGAAGGTTTAGAATGATTAGGATATGATATCATGTACAAATTAAACAAACCCAGATATATAATCATACATTAGTTTGGAATGATTGTTTAAAGTTGTGAGAAGAGGTGTGATTATCCGTAAGCCGTTTGATTAACTTGATTTTGACTTAATAGTTTGATTATTATGTTTATGTTTGCCCAGTGAGTTGTGTGGCCCACTTTTACAAGAAATTGTGGAATGTTTTTCTTATCTGTCAAGAAATTCCGTATAAGCGGTGACACTGATTCAAACCTTGATTTAATTAAGCCAGACATATTTGCACACCACTCCATAGCAGTTAATGAGTTGCGCGTGTAAGCATTAGCTAAAGCACTAACTCGATTCACTTGCTTGTTCACGAAGACGTGTAGGCGGTCGCAAAAGTTTTTCATCTTGGTCAACATCCAACTTCGTCAGTCATCTTTGCCCAAGTGTGACCCGCAGACGACTCCACATTACCCGATCGATTCCCTTGCTCGTTAACGGACAAGACGTTAGCCGAAGAACGAGCTACGGTGACAGCTAGAATGAACGAGTGTAGATAACGAAACAAGGCACGTAGGAAAAGTAGGATAAGAGAGATCTCGGTAGTCTTAGTCAAGTCAAGCAAGCCTACTTCGTAGACTCAAAAAGTGGTGTTTAAACAATTCGAATTGTGGATAACGAACTACAAAAGAAAACAATATAGTAAATTTCTAAACAATTTATTAAGATTGTAATTAAATAATCTTTTGAACAAGAAAGTTCTTTCCCACAATCTTTGAACAGTGAACAATCTGTTTATCAATTTTAAAACGAAATTAAGTTCCATCAATTACTGGCTTCGACATATTCCATAAAGTATTTCGTTTTAATTCAACGCATGACATGTGATGTCACCATATGATGAAGTTCAGATGTGAAGTTTATATACATTTTTCATCAAATTCTTAGGGATTCCAAAGTTACAACGTTGGACATGTTTTGGATTTGGCATGTTATCATGCACACCACATGTTCGCTTAAATGCTTAAAAGACTTTGTGGATATTTATGTTTAGTTTCTTTTTTGTATTGTTCAGGTAAATGGGGAGATTTACAATCACGAAGAGTTGAGAAAAAGCCTTCCAAATCACAAATTCAGGACGGGCAGCGACTGTGATGTCATTGCCCATCTGGTAAAAATGAGGATTACCGATTATTTCTTTGCTTGATATCAGAAAACATGTTCATTTTGAGAATTTTTTTAAAGAGATTTATACTTCATAATTCAGCATGTTTTACAATTAATGGTTTTCTCACATGCTAGTATGAGGAACATGGAGAAGACTTTGTGGACATGTTGGATGGAGTTTTCTCCTTTGTCTTGTTCGATACCCGCGACAACAGCTTCATAGCTGCCCGTGATGCTCTTGGGGTTACGCCTCTTTACCTCGGCTGGGGCCTCGATGGTATAGTTATCTCACTCACTTGTGTTAGCTAGAATCATCTTTTTAGAATTCTCTCATTTGTGTATGTTGGTTACATTTCAGGGTCTGTTTGGTTTTCATCGGAGATGAAAGGGTTGAATGATGACTGCGAGCACTTCGAGCTCTTCCCTCCTGGGAACTTATACTCCAGCAAAACACGCGCATACAAGAGGTGGTACAACCCTCCATGGTTCTCTGAGATCGTTCCCTCTGTGAAATACCATTCCTTGGTCCTAAGGAAGGCCTTTGAAGATGTAAGTTATTGGAACTTAATATGCTTTAATGATATTTTTTCTGTTCCAGTTTAATCTTTATAATATGGTGTTCTTTGTAGGCTGTTATTAAGAGGCTTATGACTGATGTCCCATTCGGAGTTCTGTTGTCGGGTGGCCTCGATTCGTCTTTAGTTGCTGCGGTTACCGCCCGTCACTTGGCGGGCACCAAAGCTGCAAAGCAGTGGGGAACTCAACTACATTCCTTCTGTGTGGGCCTACTGGTTAGTAGGATTTTAAGCAGATACACCTCTTCTTTTAGTTATTCAAGTTTAAGTTACTAGTTTTAAATCAAGGGAGTATTATGTTACAGGGATCTCCTGATCTGAAGGCAGCGAAAGAGGTTGCCGAATATTTGGGAACTGTTCACCATGAGTTCCTCTTCACTGTTCAAGTATGTGCTCCAAAAGATAGGTTGAAAGAAAATGTTATTGTTTTTTAATGTTTAGGTACTAACTAGATATTTCGGTGGTTGAAACAGGATGGAATTGATGCCATTGAAGATGTTATCTACCACATAGAGACATATGATGTCACCACAATCAGAGCAAGCACCCCCATGTTCCTCATGTCGCGCAAGATCAAATCTTTAGGAGTGAAGATGGTCATCTCTGGTGAAGGTTCTGATGAGATATTTGGTGGCTACTTGTATTTCCACAAGGCACCTAATAAGGAACAGTTCCATGTTGAAACATGCCACAAGGTAATGATTAATTTGAACATGGCATCCTATGTTGTATAAAAAGTGTTTGTTCTAATGAAATTTGGAATGTTTACTTTTAATTTGCAGATAAAGGCTCTACACAAATATGATTGCCTAAGGGCCAATAAAGCGACCTCGGCTTGGGGGTTGGAAGCCCGTGTACCTTTTCTTGACAAAGAATTCATTAATGTTGCAATGAGAATTGACCCAGAGTGGAAGATGGTAGGACATTGAAAGTTAAAAGATTCAATTTGAGCTCTTCAAACCACTAGATTCTTATAGCGCTTATTGCAGATCAAGAAAGACGAAGGGAGAATGGAAAAGTGGGTGCTAAGGAAGGCCTTTGATGACGAGGACAAGCCCTACCTTCCTAAGGTGCATTAAGATTTGCTGAGTTTAGTCTCATATTGAAAAATTATGATCCTGAGCCACTCCGCCCAACACCTATTGGTTTTGAGATGGAATAAAAATATTTAACAAGCTGTACACTAGATTTTTAATTTGATTAAATTATATATATTTACAGGAAATTGATTTGTATTTTCTTTTATCAGCATATTCTTTACAGACAGAAGGAACAGTTCAGTGATGGCGTCGGTTACAGCTGGATTGATGGTTTGAAGGCTCATGCTGCAGAACATGTTTGTCCATGTCTTCTTTTTTTGGTTTAGATTATTTGGTTTTGTATTTAATAGAATGCTAAAATCTATGATATCTTATTAACAGGTTACAGACAAGATGATGCAGAATGCAACCAACATCTATCCACATAACACTCCCACCACCAAAGAAGGCTACTACTACAGAACGATTTTTGAAAGGTTCTTCCCTCAGGTGATTCATCTAAATTTCGATATTCCATAAACAATTTTAGTAACAATTTCCGCCAAAGTTTAACTGATATTTAAATTTGTCGATGTTTGTAGAACTCTGCTAGAATAACTGTACCAGGAGGTCCAAGCGTGGCTTGCAGCACAGCCAAAGCCATTGAATGGGACACAGAGTGGTCCAACAACCTTGACCCGTCCGGAAGAGCTGCATTGGGCGTTCATGTCTCGGACTACAACCAGACATCTGCTACTGCCAATGGCAATGCCATGGCTAAAACGCCGAGGATGGTTGAAGTGGCGATCCCGGCCGTTGCTATTCAGACCTGAGATATGTTGTCTGTTGACTCTGGAGGCTTATCGTATGTATCTGTTTGTGAACTTATATGCTTGTAAGAGCTATGGTGGTGTTTTTGTCTCTGTAATATGTGAACTGAATCACTGGTTGAAGTTCAGTGCTAAACTTTGAGATTTGGATGTGTTGTACTGGTTTCTTCTGGTGTACTATTTTCATGTTTTATGTTATCAAGGATTGTTTGTAAGATGTCAATCAATTATATCTATCGTCACTTTTAATTTGATGGGAGATTTTTTATGGATATATAGTTTGTCATAGTTTATTTATTAAACAAGATAAGCATCAATAATGCTATTTATGAATTTTGGATTTGTGCATCCGATTAACTGAAAGTTTCATAGCATTCACAAATACTACATCAAAATGCAACCTCAGCGAATTTGAAGATTTCAATCACTGCTTAGAATGCAGTCAGTGATCTTCATTTCAGGCACTTCAATTCCAACAACCTATAGACAATATAGTTAATTTAGGCAAATAATAGTTAAGCAATTCCATCACACACTTACAAATCAACTGTAAGGATTCCACTTGGAACCCAACTGTTTTTCAGAATTCCAAGGACTTAAACAAAATGTTTACACACACATTTTGAATTTAATCACAAATTCACAATATCAGAACAATGCAGTGTAGAGGAGTTGGTTCCAAGTATCAGGCAGACCAGGGAGGCACCAGTGGCTGCAGTCAGCGGACCGGGTCGGGTTGGAACGTTGGGTCGGGCTCAAATTGCCACCATAAACGGAAGGGTGCCCATCTTTTCTGAGCTCAGATAGAGTAGTTGTGTCCAGTAGGTAGGCTGGAGTTGTCATTGCCTTTACAACCCTTTGTAGTACTCTCATTTGGTATTGGTATGGATACACTCCTTTGAACTTAAGTCCGGCCACCGGTGTAGTCTGGCCGTAGCAATTTTTCGATACTCGATCGCTCCACTCCATTGGGCTGCGATCGGAGACAATTTAACTTGTTAAATTGTTATAGATTTTGTCTTACACATTTAGAAATTAAGATGATGAACAATTGATGAGGACATTTTAGGAAGGTGATGTTAGTAAAAATTTGTAGAAACAATAAAAGTAATCGAAATGATGTCCAAAATAATAGTAACAAATACCTTTCAGGCGAAAATGAGTTTCATGGGTCTTTTCTATTGTTTTGCTGTCCATATAAAATTCATTGGGCCGGAGTCACATGTGCGCAATTAGCAGTAATGGACTGCGGGACGCATAAGGTTGCGTTTGGATCTCAAGTTTCGTAGAATTTGTATAGATGGGAATTATAAATCTCAAGATTTATAGATGACGTAATTTGTATATATAATATTTAGATAATTATTGTACTTTAAAATGACAATAAAAAATTATGTATGATATTTTGTTAGTTTTTCAATCTGGAATTATATCCAAACCATAAAAACAGCATACTAATGTATATTAAGTCATATTCGAAGCATAACATTAATATTTTGTATTGATTTGGATGACTAAAGTTTACAAAAGCTACGTGCAATTCGATTTTAACAATTTTGTATAGATGTGAAATTTCAAAATGTCACGAATGATTTGAAATTTCAGCATAATCTCAATCAAAAATAATTACAAATGTGACACTTTGAAATTTGATGTTAAAGTGATACAACCAAATACAACCTAAGTGTCTAAAATTTTATCACTGACTTGTAATGAAAATTAACACGACGCTAAGTTTTGTTAGGATTAGTAGTAAGCTTTTTTTTGCCAAAGACACAACCATTGGAATTTAATTTTATATATGGTAGGAAAAAAAACTATACGAAGCAAAAACAATGAATTTCGATTTGCAACCATGTAAGAACTTTTTCTATAATTAGTAAAAGCTTGTATTGTAGACTAAGAGATGAACGCCATGGGATTAATCCATCCTAAGAACAAATTTACAGCTTGAAGACCATGGAACCTATTGTCAGCTAAGAAATTTCAATCATACACCGAAATCCATGAGACAAATTAATCTACCCGTTAGAACGTAAATTCTGATCTTAGCTATCGTAAAGTCAAATTTCTACCGGCTAAACTAACCTCGCTAATCTCGGTAAATTGGGGCAAGAATTCTACCCAAGATCTAGACTGAACTTTAAACTTTTAAAGAATTGGAACCACGCAGGTAGGGGTGCACATGGGTCGGGTTGGGTCGGATTTGGGCCTCAACCCGACCCAACCCGAAATTTTCGGGTTGGGAAAAAA
Source organism: Triglochin maritima (assembly GCA_963682175.1). Taxonomy (NCBI): domain Eukaryota; kingdom Viridiplantae; phylum Streptophyta; class Magnoliopsida; order Alismatales; family Juncaginaceae; genus Triglochin; species Triglochin maritima. Next base: position 2,434,422 of record OY821774.1, read on the forward strand.
CCCAACCCAACCCGAACCCGAACTGGTTTGGGTTCAACCCAACCCGACCCGAAATTTTCGGGTTGGGTCGGGTTGGATCGGGTTGAACCCGAATTCGGAAATTTTCTCCCAAACTTGGTCAGGTTCGGTCGACCGGTGCTTAAACGGTCGACCGATGGCTTGAAAACTCGAAATTTTCGGGTTGGAAAACGGTCGACCGAGTGATGTTCGGTCGACCGGTTTATTTGGGAAAAAATAAAAAAAAATAAAAAATCGAGTTCGGGTTGGGTTGGGTCAACCCGACCCCCTCAACCCGAACCCGACCCGAAAATTCGGGTTTTTGATTTTCCCAACCCGACCCGACCCGAACCCCTCCCCAACCCGACCCAACTCGACCCGACCAGTCGGGTTCGGGTTGGGTTTCGGGTTGAACCCAACCCATGTGCACCCCTACACGCAGGCACGTGAGCTCTATATACAAATTAAACGAAATTTGGGAGCTTGTAGGAAACATGAGATTTTATATCCTACCCTCTTTTTTAGCTATTTATGGCCTTTGTCTTCTCCTGTGTCGGTCAGTGTCTTGTTCATTAATGTTACAACCAAAAGCACCACAATAAAAGGACAAATCCAAATCTAACAAACATACAGAGAAGATAGGGTGCAAGACCATCCCAGTATTGATGAGTGGGGATAGACGGACGGTGTCAGAAATTTCTAAAGAAAATCTAAAAAGACTAAAAATCTAAAACCTACCTTCACGAACTAAACTGAATTTCAAAAGCCAGAAAAAATGCGTGACTTCGGTCGTGTTTATACTTGACACCATCCATGGTGATGGTCATGCATGTAAATGTTGTTACTTACTTGTAGTGAGTTGGTGAGATGGATTGGATGAAGACGCGAGTTGTCGATCTATCAACAAAGGTGTCGACCCACTTAGCCCACGTCGACAACCCCTTCTGGAAAGCCACCAACCTGTCCATGTCCTCGTGCACACCTCTCTCATCTCTCATGTAGTCCCATCTGCACCAATGCATGCACAAACCAATTTAAAATTTCAATTCCATGAGCCCATTTTATCGTTAGTTTGAGCTCATTTTTTTAACTAAAAGTGTGTTCGAACAAATGGATATAATTGAGAGAACCATTGTATTATGTACATATGACTTTTTTTAAGATTACAATGTCAATACATTGTAATCTTAAATTTCAACTTACCCTTGTAAATGTCCAGTATGGGTCCACCAGTGACCGGAATTGAAGAACAAGACATGGGCTCCTTTCCATGGGATTGCATTAGTGGAGATGCGATCTAACCTTAGAATTCTTTTCCCTCGAACCGTCTCTATGTCCACTAGGTATGGTGCACGGAAGAATGACACCGACATGTCGTAGTCCTGAATTTGATCCATCCCATATACATCAACAAAACAATTAGCTGCAAACATGAATTAATTTCATAAACAAGAAATGTAATCAAATGCATCTTAATTATACAACCTGAGTCCTTGGTTTTAACTCTCAATCACTTATAATTTTGTAAAATAGTTACTTCCAATGATTTTTTTCCCGACTAATTAAGAGTATATTAATTCAGATACTACACTTCAGTAAAAGTGAACTTCGTCTACACGAATTGATTTTGAGATTTAAGCAAAACATTATACGTACCAAGAACTTGAATGTTGAGAGTGGGTCTCCTGAGGTGTAGCGAGTAGACGAACGATGGATGACAGCCATCAGCATGCAGATCAACGACTCCCATTGGTTCCTTCCAAGTGAGTCTCCAACAAACATCAAAGTCTTTCCTCTCATTCTCTCCAAGAAAACCAATCCATTAAACCTAACAATAAAACAATTAAGCCCAACAATAAAAACGTTACGACGATAATATATTAGTTCTCCACCAAATAAAAGTGATCTAGTTGACAAATTACTGACCTTAAAAACAATAAAGATATACATTGTAAGCAACAAAATGAGTTGCTTCTTGGGTTTAGATAAATTTTCATAAAGAAAAAGAAATAAATTTTCGTGAATGGCGAGGAACCTTGGAAGATCACAAGCTGCAGGTTTCCACTTGAACATGAGATAGTCAGTGTCAGGTCTCAATTGACAGTTGAACTCAGGGTCAATGAACGGGCAATTATGGTAGAGAGGGTAGGACTCATCTCTCACCCAACTTCCATGGAAAATGTTGCATGTCTTTGGATCAACTCTTGGTGTGGCTATTAAGGTGTTGTTACGGGTAAGGTGGATTGTTGGTTTCTTATGGAGTCGTGTGGAATTGGAGGGGAAGAGAGCAAAGGAGAGGAAGAGGAGGAGAGAGAGGAGAGCCATGGGGAGTGGGAGGAGGAGGAGGTGGTGGTTGGTTATATATGGAGGGAAGCAAAACACACTTTGATTTGGTTCCTTATATACACACACATAATAGAAGGTTTTCTCACGTTAGGTTTTTATGTTGGACTATTTTTGGAAAGATAAAATTTTGGTTGGATCCAAGAAATAATTATAATTAATTTCATTAAATGCCCTTCAAACTAAATTTGAAATGTCATATCCTCACAGTTATTCATGATATATATTCAACGTGCCTTCCAATTTGCAGTTAGTTCCCAACTATATCAATCATCATGTTGAATCACAGTCCAGTATGTTGAAGTTTCTCTACAGTGTATTGAAATTTATATACTTATTTGCATATATATATATATATATATATACATATACACATATATATACATAGGGTCAAGCTCTAGTGAGCCTAGGGCTCATCAAATTTAGTTTAAGCCCCATACAATCTCACCATTGGATCTTATTTACAGTTAATTTCACCATTCATTAGCATAACCGTTTTTTTCTTAATCTACCTTATATTTTGAAATGAGTGGTGGATATTGTGGGGGCTTAATTTAGTTTGATTAAGCTCTGGGTTCACTTGAGAATTCATATATATATATATATATATATATATATATATATATATATATATATATCAAACTTAAGGAGATCAATGCACTTACACTTTTTATATGTTTTAGGGGAAATTTTTGACTAACCAATTATGAGAATAAGGACGGGATGTTTTTGTGTGAGCATGCATGGAGGCACAAATACATGCTCCCGCGTGCCCAAATAATTTATTATATATAATTTAATCACGGTCAAATTAAGGATAAGGTGTATAGGAAATTAAGCATACATGTAGTTAAAAATATTATGGAATCTGATATATTAATAGTATTTTGGAAGGGAACACTTGTGAAGTTGTCTCATATTAATTTTCAAATAAAAATGGATTTTCTGGCATAAAGAATAGAATAATGCTGGATTGTTTTTTTCTTCCAGATGGGCTAAGCTATATAGGTTCCAAATAACTCATTTATAGGAATATAACATCATCTCTCTTACTTAAACATCGAGGTAAACAGCATTCTTCTATGGATATCTTCAAGTACCTAAATTCCGATCAAATGCATAATAAAACCACATTATTTGGGGGGGAAAGGTGTAGGTGGAATAGTAGAACACAATCATTTACGAATTACGATTCCATAACTAGAGGAATGTGTGGGTTCTGAAAAGAATGGGAAAAATGAAATGAAAAACTGTCGTGTGTTTATTTAATAACTTTTCTTATTTACTTCAGCCAATCTACCAACCATGTCCGACTAGCTTATTTAATAACTTTTCTTATCTCACGACGAGAAATTACATGCAATATATAGTGGTTATAGCTTATAAACTCGATCATAAAAGCCACGAGCTTGAAAATCTTTTAATCAATGTGCAAATCAATAGAGAACTACATCCGCATGTCCTCGAATAACCATCATAATTGAATGTAAATGTCAACATTATCATGCAAAATAATGTTACCTTATGTACCTTAATCATCTTCAACATTCCCAACAAAAAAAAACTTAGCTTAGGAAAGTGTCATGCATAGTTGTCCACTCGTGGACACAAGTAAAACTTTGATCCTTATAAATGAGACTTAATACCTAAATTTATTTATAACTTAAACACTATGATTTGATTCCTACCAACTAAGCTAACTTTGATTGGTTTAAATGTTTAATACCTAATGTGTTTACTCTGAAGTGTATTATATATAATTTTATAATTTCAAACTTATTTATTCAAGACGTGTTCGTTTCTTGAAGAAAGAAGAAGAAGAAGAGTTACCACTTTAACCTTACGTCTGTGGAATTATAGGGAACACTGGAACAGCGGTACACATGTGAGCCATTGCCATTTTGCTACAGAAAAGTGGTCACCATTAGAAAACGAGACAAAACACATGAGAGAAGCGGTGAACTCTTTTTGCTGCTTCTCCTTCTTTCATGTTTCTGCTTTCAATTTTACTACTTTAAGGTTGAAGTTTGGATTTTGAAGGTTGGTGAACTTTTTAGACGTATTAAATGAATGGAATGTATATAGTAAACCTCACGAATTGCCCCTATTACACGAGAATCACAACTTCGCAGTTTCATGTGATTTCCTTTTCATATGACATGAAAATTGAATTTCTTTGAGGATGATCAATTATGAAGTTTCAATATATAAGGCCAAATGCTTGGTTTTCTTTATAAAAAAGAAAGAGCATCCCTTTGTTTGTTGCTTACGTTCGTACTAGTTTTTTTCTTCTTTTTTGGATAATTTTTTGCTTTCCTATATAGATAGAAAGGGGGCTATCAGCAGAGATATTTTAGCAAATATGCCCTTCGAATAATAGAGTTGTACAATTTAATGTTTCATCTTATCACTAATATCGTCTAATTTGATATAATTTTCCGATTGTAGCCTTTTTTACTTTTTTATTTTTTTAGAGTTTACCATTCCACTCATACTCGTTATTTGATATTACGATAGTCAATTGAAGTGGCTGATAAAATGCCAAAAGTGAAACCTGGTCAAATTGAAAGACTAAAATATTATAAGATTAAGGGTATTGTACTATTTGTAAATTTGTAGGATAGTTAGGAAATTGTCCCTTATATGAAGAAAGTGCCCCCATGGGAACCTATATATCTGAAGTTTGATTTGTCATCAAACTATCAAATTATCACTTCATAAATATCTTAAACTACATGATGATTCCACATGAGAAAAGCAACCTTCACGTTTCATCTATATATGGTTTGTCATTCTAAGGAGCAAGTCGTTTACAAAACACAAAAATTATGAAAAATGAAAAGAATTATATCTGTTATATCAATAGGAACCACCATAACCAAAATTTATTTATCATGCCATTTTGTTATTTTAAGTTCTATAAAAATGTCATACTCGGGGTTTAACTTGCAAAATAAATATATTAAAACTTACATGTCTCACACTCTCACCTCAAGTCTTGAATATGCTGAAGTTTAGAAAAACAAAATGCATGTGATTATATGAAGCGCCGAGAAGAGGAAGGAAAACTTTGTAAAGCATGAAGTGACCTAAGAATCAAAACCGTGCTACATAACTAGACAAGTATTACATTTTCAGCCCACTGAAGTTAATAACAAAGGCAATGTATAACAAAATCGATATATAACCAAATGTGATCTGTGTGAGCTCATTCAAAATCAACTAGAAGTTATATTTAAGATAATGAGCATAGCAGTTCCTGAGTTCGTTGGGCAAAACATATAATGATTTGGATGCAACTTGTATTTTTGTAGATAAGAAACATCACTTGGTTTTGAGCTACATTTTTCTTAAATAAATAAAGTTCACTGTACTGAAAGTGAAGGTTTTGATGACAGGATTGCAACTTGCAAGCAACAAGGAGACAGCTAAGCAAACCAAAGACAATAAATTTGTATACATATAGTTTTTTATTGATGAAAGTATTTTTTATGACATGTTTAACATCATAAATTGTAGAGAGGGGAAAGGACAACAGTTTATATATTTAAAAAACAGGGTAAAAAATATGTGCTGTTATGAAATTCAAATGTCTTGTGGATGATTCACCTTCCTCAACCTTCACCATTTAAGTAGATTGTTATTATTATTATTATTGTGTAATTCCATTTATTTGGTTATAACTCCTACTATCTTCTCATCCTATATATAGGAGGTTATTGTACACATTTGGAGTAGACAATGAAATGAAATACAACTTTCTCATTCTCTCTCAACCTCTTGTCCTTTTACTTGATTATTATTTTATAGCACGTTATCAACACGAATTGACTCTTGCATAATCTTTTTCAGAAGCACGAGTTTCTTCCGATTGGTATTGTAGAAATCATCCAAAGGTTTTTTGCCTACACCCAATGTTTGAATCAAGTCCAACATAGTATCTATCTACATCTAGAATAACTTGGGAAGTTTTCGTTTCATTTCCTAACCATATAGTTTTGCCTCACAATGCTAGATTGGTGGATTAATATAGTTTATCTTGATCATAACTAGCATGTGTATCTAATATTGTTTTCTTCCTATGATTTCTATGTTGACTATGAAATAGTTTGAGTTTTATTATAGTTGTGCATATCATTTCTTTTTAGCTATGATGTCTAGATAATATTATTTAGTCATTGTATATAAGTTACTTCTGGATTGAGAAGTTGATCTTCTTCTCTCTACCTCGTCTCCTTCCATGACAAAGTATTAAATTCTTTTCATCGTCAATCATATATATTGTCTTTGATGTAATGTAATGAGACATTTTCTTTCATTTATTGATAAAATATACATATCTTTATATGTCTAGATTTGTGATTCTTTTATCGATGTTATCGTGTTCATACTTTATTCTCCACTAGTTATATTGTGAATAAACAATGTAGTTAAATGAATACGATAGATTATCATGTGAACTTAAATCAATAATTTTATTTTCAACGTTTTGTTTCTGTTCATGTAGGAGGTAATAGAGATTTCTTTCTCATTGGTTTGTAGTCTCTAATAAGACCTATCATCCATGCATAAGGATTATAATTTCTTGCTCAAATACATAAGAGAAAATATTATGAGTTCTTGGTTAATATGTGATGAAAGAAAGTAGTAAGAGGTTTGCAATATTATAAACAATAATTAAGCCAAACATGTGTGGTACGTTAGAGCACGCTCATTTACAAAACTTGTATAAGCTTTTAACTTGAATATTAATGTTGTATACAATGCAGTTGTTACATATATTATGTATAATATGGAATGCATTGATAATGATTTATTTGAGGCATATTTGGAAGCAAATGTTTGTTTTCATAATTGTATAAATCTTCTTAAATTGAAAATTTAATGTGAATGTTCGATTGATCTTTATTGATTTGTATTATTCATAAAAGGTGTAAATATAAAAATATGTATGTATACAGTTATTTTACTTATATCTGGAATTTGTATTTATTCATCATGAGGTAATTAATTACTTACATGGTACATAGAATATATCATGTTAATTTTGTATGTATATATATATAATAAATGGGACTACATGTATACAATTAATATATATATATATATATGTATATATATATATATGTATATATATATGTATATATATATATATATATATGTATATATATATAGGGTGGTATTAGAATGAGACCAGGTCTCAATTTAATATAATGAGACCCCAATCATACACCATCAAGATCTAATCTAACGGTGAAAATGAAAAAGGGTAGTTTCGTAATCACCACATCCTCCTTTTACCTTCCCTCCTTCCTTCTCATACGCACCCATCACGTCCTCTTTCTTCCTCCCTCTTTCGTTCCTTCCCAATCACACCCATTCCATCCTCTTTCTTCCTCCCCTCCAGCAACCTTCCAAAAGACGATGGAAGATCGACCTCCACTCTCCTCCTCTCCTTTCCCATCTCACCAAACCATCGACAACCACGAGGGAGTTAATCGAGTTTGGATTTGGAGATTCGTACGAGATTTATGTGTGGTTTGTTGAGTTATTTGGTCGAGTAGGTCGGATTTGTGGAGTTTGTTTGGATTTTGGCATGGTGTGTTGTTCGGATGTTGATGATGCTTAGATCTTGTGTATGTTCGAAATGAGGTTAAATTGGAAATTTTTGCTGGAATTTCGGTTTAGTGTTTCGAAACAATGTTTTTTCTAAGTCATGTATTCGTTGTAAGTTTCGCAAGATTTCTCAAGGTTTTGGTTGCATTTGAAGGATTTGATTGAGTTTCTGTTTATTTTCTCTTTTGTCTGCTCAAAATGGAATTGGATTGGACTTGCATGATTCTGCAAAATATCATTTTTTCTACTACTTATTTCTGTTAGGTGTAGTGTTCAGATACAGTTATACGTTCCGGAGAACTTGTGTAATAAAATAATACCGTTGTGTATTGAAATAAAATATTGTTGTATTAAACATATACTGTTGTGTATTGAACGCATATAGATGTGTATTCACTGGAAGTTTTATTTAAGAAAGTGATGCAGTTTTGTAGAGTGCTCCATGTTATTTCTATCTCAAACATCTCTCTTTCCTTTTTCTCTCTTTCCTATAGAAAAATATGTCCTATTATAGTAATTTAGTCTTATGTGAGCCCGTTAGCATCTATGGTAGACTTAAGTGGGGATGTCCATAAGTTTCCTAAGTTGACTTCAATTGATCATTTATATGTCCGATCACAAAAATATACAAAATCAAACATTTCCCCTCCCAAACACAAATCAATGCCTTAACTCCCATACCATGTACAACAACATGGTATGGTGCTGATGGGAAAGGACTTGTGGTGCGAGTTTGAGTTTAAAGGTACATTTTTTAGTTTTAGTTGAAGAAACGAGCATGTTGGATACTTTTGGTTGGATGTATTTTGGGGTTTTATTTACCATTGGTTTTTCAAACAAGGTATATAGTATAAGTTGGGAATTTTGGGTTTTGAGTGTGGTTTGAGGTTTGCATGTATAGATCGTAGATTTTCCTATTTACACCCTCTTGGAAATGACCAATGTTGAAGAAAAGAGAAGAATCAATATATAGGTATCTCTCCTTTGTTTGCCTATTTGATTTGATCATTAAGTGTTTTCATTTTTGTAACTTGCACATCCCGTGTTTGTCTAAATGTCTAGCCGTTATGGTGATATATGTTTTTTGTTTAATTGTGGTCTGATGCATGTTATGATTTGCTTGGGTTTGTGATTAGGAAATGTAGTGTTCAAACTGCTTTTCTTGAATGATTGACTCAATGACAAACTTTATCTTTCGGTCATTGAGTTGGTAGCGATTATGCCAAGAATGGGACATTTCGAGATATGATTAATTTCTTAGAGGATGGACTACATTGCTTTTTCTTGCTAATTGTTTCTAAAATGTGTTTGTTGTTGGTCTTGATGTCTTTTTCTTGATTTTGTGATTGGGAGGAGATCTTGTTTTCTAAATATTGACTCAATAACCAAATTTGTGATGTGATCATTGAATTGGTAACATGTAGCATAATAAAATTACAAATTTTGATATTAGATGCATTGTAAGGCTTAAGGAATTGACTAGCAATGGGTATTTTATGTGTGGTTGTGTTTGAAAGTTGAGTTTTAGAGGATCGACAATCCAATGTATTTTAGATTCTTATATGAATCTGATTTGTTGGATGACGATTTATGGAAGTCGTTGTGTTGAAAGTGATTGTCATTCTTCATTCATGGGTTTCTGATTAATGAATGTGTAATATGACTCCATATGATATCTTCTTTACTTAGAAATTACTTATATGTGTAGACTTGTATGGTTTGATAATGACAGATTGCTTGATAGATTTTTAAAAATGTTTTTGTTGCTTGACAAATCTTGTGAATGAGTTTTTGTGAAGGAGTTTTTGAACTTGTGTAATAAAATGATACAGTTGTGTATTGAAATAATATATTGGTGTAATAAACATATACTATTGTGTATTGAACGTATATAGATGTGTATTCACTATAAGTTTTATTTAAGAAAGTGATGTAGTTTTGTAGAGTACTTCATGCCGTTTTTATTCCTATAGAAAATATGTCATACTATAGTAATTTAGTCTTATGTGAGCCATTAGCATCTATGGTAGGCTTAAGTAGGGATGTCCACAAGTTCTCTGATCGTGCTTTAGCTCTGAATCTCACCTCCATTTTCGTTCCTTTCAAAGATCTTTTTTATGCCTAAAAACAAAAAAGATAGTTAGATCCAAACTTGTTACGGACTATAGCTCGGAAAACCCGATTTTAGATCTGTAATTTTGTGAGATAATCGTTGCCGCCTTCAAGTTTGTAGACTTGCAAGATTCTACGGAATATCTTTTTTTCTACTACTTATTTCTGTCAGGTGTAGTGTTCAGATCTGGTTATACGTTCCGGAAAACTTGTGTAATAAAATGATATCATTGTGTATTAAACTGATATATTGGTGTATTAAACATCTACCGTTGCGTATTGAACGCATATAGATGTGTATTCACTGGAAGTTTTATTTAAGAAAGTGATGCAGTTTTGTACAGTGCTCCATGTCATTTCTATCTCAAACATCTCTCTTTCCAATATAAAAATATATCATACTATAGTAATTTAGTCTTATGTGAGCTCGTTAGCATCTATGGTAGGCTTAAGTGGGTATGTCCATAAGCTCCCTAAATTGATTTCAATTAATAATCTATATGTTTGATCACAAAAATATACAAAATCAAACACCCTCTCCCCAACACCAATCAATGTCTTAACTCTCGTACCATGTACAACAACATGAACCCTCCATCTACTTCCTTTTCTTCACAATGATCAACAATTCATGTTTATGTATGTATCTCTTTTAGAAACATATGTTGCTCACTTCTTCTTCTTCGACGACAACCAACTGTATTATACATATATTGTTGTGTATTGAACACATATAAATATGTATTCACTGGAAGCTTTATTTACCGAAAGCGATGTGGTTGTGTATTGTAACGATGTAATTGTATATTACACTTTTAGAGTTGTGAACATTAAACTTATAATGCAATTGTGTATTTTAATAATGATTTTTCCAAAATGTTCTCCAACTAAAATATGCAATAGACAAACTAAACCATATTAAATAATATTATATTCAACTTATAATAATTTATATAAATTAAAGATTTCTTGAACTTGTGTAATAAAATGATACAATTGTGTATTAAAATGATATAGTTATGTATTAAACTTATAATGCTGTGTATTGAACCTACACAGTCCAATATAAATAAAAACCCAACATAATAACTAAGAAGTACCATTACATGGGAAAAGAAATTTATTTATATGATATGAATTCACTTCACATAATGTTATTCATCATCTTTAAAACAAAAGACCACATTTATAGAGTATCATTCTCTACACATTTCTCTCACATAGTCATCCCCTACTATAGTAATTTAGTCATACGTGACAGATTGCTTGACAGGTTTGTTGTGGATTATGGATTTTCTTTTGTTTTCTTTGCTTGTGATTATAAGAGTTTGAGTTGAATTAAAATTGGCATATGTCACAAACTCGGAATAAATAATTTGGAGCAATAGGGAATATACACTAGTGTCTGAATATAGAAATGTGCCATGAATACACACTAGGGTCTGAACTTGTGTAATAAAATGATATTGTTGTGTATTGAAATGATATATTTGTGTATTAAACATATATTGTTGTGTATTGAACGCATATAAATGTGTATTCAATGGAAGTTTTATTTAAGAAAGTGATGCAGTTTTGTAGAGTTTCAAAAACATTCGAAGTGAATATCAGTCAAGAGAATAGCTAGAAGAGCCGAAGCCCAAATTTTTCTTTCTAGAGGTAGGATATCTTCTTTGCATTGCAACCATCGAAGAAGTAGAAGTTACACAAAATAGGTTATACCACTCTCAACATCGACAAGAGGTCGCTGGAGATAAACACATTAGAATTGACACAAGGTCAAATTGGAAAAGGGGACTGAACCTGCTTTATGATTATAAATTTTGAAATATTACAATTGTGTAAGGAATATGGTCAAACTTCGATATTGCAGGCAATAATTTAAAGAGGAACGATCGCTGAAAAGGAGTATCTTGTGCACTGGCATAGTTGAATTTCCTTTCTTACAACTATCTTCTGAAGCTGTAAATTAAGTAATAATAAAATCATTAACCAACCAAACAGAACGAGAAGCAAGAGACATCTCTCTCTAAATATTAAATGGCTCCATTCAAAATAAAGAAAAACACATGAAAACTTGGACATAAAAGTTAAACAAACCCATCTAACTGCTTGGCTCTGTCACATGTTTAATGTTTCTAAACAGAAATTGAGAGCTCCCAATTGGGCGACCAAAAGGTAAGATGAAGCAAGGGAAGATGCAGCTTTAAGTCTCCTTCCCCTCCATATTCCGATCAGATCTTATCAAGTGTGTTGGACTCCTTCCCCTCCATCTTGAAGTCGAAGTCGCAGCGGTGGTGCTTGGGGTAGTAGTGGGTTCCGCAAAAGGTCTCCCGGCAACGGAAGCCAGCGAGCCCCACCTTCTTCCGGCAGGTGGAGCAACGCTTGGGCTGCTGCGGAGGCGGGATGGGATCAGCGGAGGATAATGAGGAGGAAGGTTGAGAAGGAGGAGATGTGTTGGTGGAGGGAGTAGGAATGGATCAGGTGAGGAGACGAGATGTGTTGGCATCTTGAGATGGAGATTACCACATTATCCTTTGATTGTATATATTGTATGTTGGATAAACCAACCGTTGGATCTAGATCTAAGGGAGGAAAATATATGGTCTCATTTTTTTAGAATGAGACCTGGTCTCATTGTAATATTTCTGTATATATATATATATATATATATATATATATATATATATATATATATATGTTGCTATGTTGCTTTTGGAATTGCTAATATGCACTTTTGTTTATCATATGATTCAAGTATATTATAATATATTCTGTTTTGAGAAAAAACATCAAATCAAGATAAAAGTGGAGGTTGTGATTTTCTATTGCTATCCTATTTGTTAAAATGATTTTAAAAGTATTATGATTTAATCTCATGTATGTTTTTGTGGTTGAACAAAACATCGAGTTATTGATCCAAATTTCATGAATTCTCGATCCAATGAAGCAAGAAAAGAAATAATTACATATTTAGTAGTGTTTCTAAAATTAAATGATATATATCTCATGCAACTTTGTATTGATCAACTTGCTTAGTATAAGTTATATGAATTCTTAGTATCATGTTGATTAAAAGAGTATTTGTAAAGTGATTCAAACATGTAATTATTACTTGTTAATTTTCATGCATCACATGCTCATTCACAACTATTACAAGTATTCATCTCATGAGTACATAATATTCATTTTGATATATGTATATATATAATAAAATGTGTTATATTATAGCGGAATTCAACTTACCAAGTTACAAGTGATCATTGTTATTAAAAATGATATGCATTGGCCCAGAAAGCGAATATCTTGTGATCATTGTTATTGAAAATGATATGCATTTGCTTAGAAGACGAATATCTTAACATTCATAAAATGCTACTATACAAATATTTAAAGAGGGTTATGAAATTTTATGATAATCCCTGAAGGATTCGTATGACCGTCAAAACAATTTGCAAATAGCTAATTTAACATAAATGCACGTCAATCTCTAAATCAAACCCTATGGCCAGAAGACCATAGATATATAGAGTTTAGTAGTAAAGAAAAATATTTTATTGATCACTTTATGAACTAATTAATGACCCAATACTCCAGTAGTAGTATGAAATCAAAATCCCAAAAGTTTTGGTTATGCATTCCCGATGATTGACGGTTATGAGAGTTGTTGGAAAATCACGATATCTTTTTTTACCTTTTTTGTGTGTGTCGGAAGCACTCACTACAAAGTATCGTGAAAACAAGAGTATAAGCAGTGAACTAAATTTTGTGCAAATAAGAAGTATGAAATAAAGATGACATCAACGAGACGAAACATGCCCAGAAGTGCCTAAATAAAATCATCTCTTATATTAATTATGGATGTCATCATTGATATTGTTTTTGTGAAGCTTTAGATAATTTTGTTGACTTCTATCACGACCAAAATGAGGTCAAATTTGTCAACCGATTTTCACAATAAAATGAGAGTCCCTCTATTTTTAAAATATATCTCAATATTGATCATTATGGGATCTTAAAATTTATACATGATACATTAATGTGCATATATACCTGCTAATATTATTCATTAATTTTTATGGTAGATATACATCATGTTATGAATCTTCCCCTACTTTACTTGTACAATAATGAATAAATTGTTTCCCTCCTGCGATATAAAGCTCCTGAAGGGCTAAGTTTTATTGTCCAATCCAATAATTATATATATAATGTACATTTTCTCGCATTAGGGGGAGAACCTAGAAGCTTAAAGAATGTCAAGAAAATGTACTATATTGAACCTGAAGTTCAAAAGACAATATACGTACAAGTATGGTTGAACCTGAAGTATATAAAATTATTATCTTGCAATATCTAGCAAGTAATTGTCATACGTTTTTATTGATCATAAAAGAGTGACTAAGTCTTATATTACTAGACATAAACCACATAATATAAAGTGGAGATCTTCACATGATAAAATATATTTGAGCTCAACCAACGCCAGAAGCGTGGACCATAACATATATTATTTGTAGAAATGAAATAAAAGTTAGTCACTCTCATTGCACCTCCTAAAGAGATTATTCCTGAAGAATATAAACTCGTAAAAATATAAGCAGCTGCTAAACAAAATATTAAAGAAATTACGGGGATACAGAACGGTCAAATCCTAAAGTTTTGGGAAACGATGAGGATTTGATTATTATTGACGTAAAATTTGCAATCAACTATATATGTTGATACGAGAGATATTAAATAATTATTAAATTTATTGTCAACAATTCATTCACCTTTTTAATAACATGCTATATATCAAGAGAAAATTTGAATCCAAAACCTATGATATTATAAGAATGCCAGAAGCATTTGTATTTGATATAAACAAAAGAAGAACAATATAGAATAAACTCGCTGAATAAATATATTATTTGGACATGTAGTCCTGATTTCTGAAACTATATCCCTGGATGATACAAATAGAAATCACAATAACATGTGATAAATTATAAAGCGAGAAGTAATATAAGGGTATTCGCAGGACCCGACATCCATCGTGATGTTACTCATTCTCTTGTAATATTGATAATACGTTCTATTACATGATCAATATGATATGCATATAAGATATATTGTGACTTTAAGGTTTTATAAGTCACTTAATATTGGTACTTATACGAGAGTCCTTGAAGGACAAAGTATATTATAACAAGAATCAAAAGATGCACTATACAAAGATCACTATATGAAGAAACAAGTAAGGGTGTGCATGTAACATCTTCAATCAAAGTCATCCCGAAGAATGATACGGAGTTGATCTTAGTCATCCATATGTTTCACCCAATAACAAAATTTACTATTATTTATTATATGCATATGACTTGATGTCATAGAACCTCCAACAAAGTTTTTTGAAAACCTATGAAATATTTAAATGACGGAGTTTTAAATAAATGGCTAGAGATAAACCAATTCTTTTTCGACCTGAAGTTCGAACATTCTCCCGAAGAGAATTGGTACAATGATTCAAATGTAGAAAGAGAATATTGAAGAAAATATTCTACTAAATGCTCACCTTGAAAGCACATTAACAAAGGACATTTATTGTATATCGACAAAGATCCAATTCTTATAGGACCTGAAGTTCCTTATCATGTTAACAGTAAATATTTTTTTGAAAAACATTTAGATGATGTTCAAGGATCTACCAATTTCTAGTCATGCGACAAATATTTATATTAGTGGTGTTTCCTACATGTCCAATACACATCAATTATTATCACAAACTATTTGGTGTCATTATGTGGAGTCATTACAACTTTATGCAAGTTGGTGAATCAGTTATTGATTCTTACATTCTCATATTGCTATGACATCAATATAAATATGAGACATCTTTAAATTATCCATAAGTAATATCTTTTGAGGTAACATATTCATATTTTGCAAAAGTTACCACAATTTGTGTTACTCCCAGTATATCATTTAAGAAAAATTGCACAAACACATTTCAGAATCCTATTATCTAAGTGAAATATATTAAATATTCATTAAATCCGTTGAACTATGATGTATTTGTCTATCGAATCCTCATGCACTTTTGTGTTTAAGAACTTTGTAAAATATATTCGTAAGTTTGGTAAACTACGAATCAGAGGGAGCGGATTTGTATTTATCGTCCCTGAAGGACAGATATCCCTGAAGGATAAAACCTGGAAGACTTGTAGTTGCACTCTTTTTCCCCTTTTCCAATTTTTGTCCTAAAATGTTTTATTGGTTAAAGATTTTTAACGAGGCAGCTTGTGCAAATTTGTTAGCGTATGTTATGCACTCTTTTCCTTAGATACTTTTTCCCATAGAGTTTTGTAGCAAGATTTTTAACGAGACATAAACATAACACATATTATTTAAGGGAGTGTTATAAATGTATGTTGAATTGGGGGAGAAAATTATACGATGCACTTTTTTTCCTTCACCAAGTTTTGTCCCATAAGGTTTCACTTGGCAATTTTTTTGATGAGGTAGACCAATCAAGTGACAACTGATTAGATCCAATCAAGCGAAAATTTGACGGATTTATTTACAAAGTCATTGCCCATCAAAGCCTTTGAGGAGCTTGTTTTCAAAATTGTCGTTTGAAGAATGTATGTTGAAGTGAGGGGGAGCATCATACGCGCTACACTCTTTCTTCCTTCACCAATTTTTTATCCCATCGGGTTTTCTTGGTAAGGTTTTTAACGAGGCTGCATCCCTAGCGTATAAAGGCGATCATCCAAGGAGGAGTGTTATGAAATCCAAAGGTCTTATGGATAATTTTGAAGGGAATGTGTTCTAAAAGTTTTACTTTTATATGTCAATTATTATGAATTGAATGTGCAAACATTTTGTCCTTAAGAAGTGTTAAGGAAGAAGCGTTTGGTCCTTAACCGTAGAACTCTAAAATATAATGGTTTACATAAATCAAAAGTTATTTACAATCATGGTAATTAACATGGAACATTAATCACCGAGATAAGATTGTCGTGTTGGTCATCGATTGCTGTAACTCTACAAATAATTGACAACACAAGTATATAAAAGAGGAAAAATTACTTTTATATATTGAATAGACCTAACAAGTAAAACATTATGGAATTGTGTTTCGTGTCATTACTGTTTTACTGTGTCTTGGATCCTAAGATATGAGACTTGTATTTTTACTCAAGAAGTGCTTAATTTGATTATTGTCAAAAACTATCAATGAGTATAGTGATAAAGACAATAATTGGTTGAACATGACTCGTGCTGGAAAAGATAGCTAGTTAAACGATTATCGTTGTCCCTCTTAATTGAGTGATGATATTAGTGAGTCCATTGATAAAGCAAAATTATAATGTGCATAATGTAACTTGAGTTAAGTTACATAGTTATAATTAGCTTAAAGAGATCAAGAAATGAATATAATACAAAGATGACACATTTCTACTTTGTATATATTCATAATATCATGAGGCAAGAGACGGACACAAGTGGTGCACTTACATCACTAAATGGATATCGAGTGGAACAAAATAATTTGGCTATTTTACCGTATTTGAATGCACCGAGGCGTCCGCTGATTCTTTTGCTGGTCTCCGAGACATTGGTTTTAATGATTATGATGAAGAGAGACTGATGATAGGAGAGTGAAATGAAGAGATATATAAATAAAAATAAGAGAATGACAAAACGGTAATTGACACAAATGATTTAAGTAATTTACAGACGACATTTAGCGGTCCAAAATGATATTCCTCGTTACTCAAAACTCTAGTCTAAGTAACCTCGGTATTTGTGCACTGTAGGTCGCACGGTAATAGTGTAATACCATCCCACTTTATCTTGATTCACTGCTTCAGAAGTTAGGCTGAAGTGTGCATCATTTAATCATTTAGTCAAGACTGCTAGATCTATCTCATCAGATACAAACATAAATTTTGTCAATATGTCAGAGAGTCCAAAGTCCAAACACCATCACAAGCTCGTGTCCAAGTCCAACCACTTAAATTATTTAAGTTAATTAGTAGTTCAGCCCAATAAGCTCAATTCTAGATATTTCATGCTTTAGATTTTTCTTCGGTTTCTTAAGCTTCAAAGATTCTAAAGTATTTCTATTCTAGAAGTTTCTTCTTTCTCCATAAGTTTTCATCTAATGTTATAAATACGGGTGTTCATCATCATCTCATGCATCATAAGCAAGAATTAGTTTTCACCACTACAAAGAGAGAATTTTATAATTATGTTAGTTGAAAAATATGTATTGTAATAGAGATGAGTCTTATATACAAATGAGTATATTAGTAGAATAAGTAGTTGAGTGTGTCCCACAAGGTCGATAGTATATAAATATACTTGTAGCATTGTAACATTAATTGTTATAAATACAAACGTTTATTTCATATATCTTCGGATTTCTTCTGCTCAACAAGTGGTATCAAAACTGAGTTTGTGGTTACCATATGTCGAAAACCACATAATCAAAGTGTCGTGGAAGAGTTAAAGATCACGCTGAAATAGTTAGTTGGAAAATTTTGAAACCAAAATGTGATAACAGATTCCTCAAACTCATGCGGCGAAAAACATACAGCACATGCCAAAAAGGGGAAGCATGGATGATTAACCTTTTAAATATATTTTCTATAATTAAGATGCATAATCTACAAGGATTATTTCAGGATCCACCCTTTCAGTTCAGTAAGCTTCTATGCACATCCCAGAATGAACATGGTTCAGTTAAAACCCCAAAATGCATAGATCAAGAAATACTAACACGATAAACCTTTCCCTACATTTCGACCCCCTGGGTTAGCATTATTTGACGAAAATTGCAAATATACACACACAAAGGAAACTCCCAAAATTAAAACCTTATCATTAGCTTGTGACACTGGAAATCCTCCTCTTGTACATGTACTTGAAAGACCCATTTGTGCTTCCAACAGAACCCCTGGGCATGAACTTCCGGGTACAAGCCTTGTCTGATGGCTCAACAAGTTCCACTGTTTTATTGCTGTGAAGGTCAACTGCCGATTTCACCTACATGTGAAAATGATGTCAGTAAATTGGTGGTTCACGTGTGATGGTAGCAAGACTGCAGAAGATAGGAAATGTAATACCGTAATGACCGGGGACATTGTATCTGCCAGAAGACAGCTGCTCTCGCCCTTGTTTCGAACACTGCCCAAAATATAATTAGTAAAATCGAAAGGAGTGGAAATGGTATTTAGATGTTTCTGAAAAAAGTGGGTCACAAGGCCAAAAAGAAGACATGTACATCAGGCGCACAGAAAGCATGGGAAACTCACTTCACTGAAACTTCATTGGCTGCACAAGCCTTGAAGGGTTCCTTATCATGCGGCATGGCACCAGCGATATCAAAGTGACATGCAATTGGAGAGGATTGAGCATCTTTTCTCCTTGAACCTATTACATCTAGTGCTACATCCTCAGACAACAGGAATGCTTCTGTCACTGCGGATGACTTATCACTGATTTGGTGACCATCTGGAGCAGACAAAGGGAATCCTTCTGTAATATCAGATTGAGCATTTTCACCATCTTCAGCAGGCAAAGAGGGGGCATCTGTAGTAACAGATGAAAAAAATTCTCCACCAATACTAGTTTCAGCAAATGCAATATCTTTACTAGGCAAATGGGTCATGTCAGTTGCTGCAGCCAGAAAATTTTCTCCATATTCAGAAGGCAAATATATTGTTTCAGCAAGTGAGGACGGCATATTTACTTTTTCTACTACCAGTGCAACATCTTCAGCAGGCCAGTGTAATGTCTCCCTGACTGGAGATGGCATATCAGCAAGAGATTTTGGCTCATCGAGTACTCCTGAAAGTGTGCTTACATTTTCAAGGTGCAAATGGATTGTTTCTGAAAGTTCAGATGGCATATTATCTTTTCCAGCACCAGTTCCTGCTAGTGCAACATTTTCGAAAGAGAGTCTATCATCAACAGATTGCCCCGTTGTGTTTACTTCAGAATCTAAGCTGCAAGGTTCACAATGCGAGTTGCCATGGCATGCATTTTCTGCGATTCAGTGCCAGGATATCAGAAGTCAGAACATGTGTGAATGTATGTCAATGCCAGATTTTCTGATGTACATGCATGTTTACCTCTTGATTCATATAATGGTACCACGGAGGAACTGAAGAGACCAAGGTGTTTTTCAAGCATAGTACTTCCTTGAAAGTTGAGAAAAACATGCTCTGAAAGTAACAATCTGTTGGAATTACTCATTCCCACGAAGCCAAAGGAATTTGTCCAAGTTTCTACAAGTTGAGGAACAGCCGGCAACAAAAGCTTCTCGATTCCAAGTGAAACAAGCAACTAAAAAGAGAAATATATAAAAATGAGTTAAATAGACACGTGGGTCTAAACCCAAGTGCAGTACTGAGGGATCTGTAAATACTCTAAGTCAAATTAGAAATGACAATGACCATTATTACTACTTCTCTAACAAAATAGTACATGCCTTTTCAAGTTCATCTATGAGAAGCCGGCACATCCCCTGCCGGCGGTACCGTATATTGGTACCAACAAGAGGCATTTCTGCTGCTTCGTCACCATACACCCTGAAGGGAGGCAGCAAGTACCAGGGATAAAACATTGTTAACTGTGTGTCTGCGTGATAAAAATTAATAATAATAGCAAAATACTGTAGCGAATTCCAGTAACCACTAAGTAACATTTGTCCAAATTATACCTGAATGTGGCCACAGAAATAAGTTCATCTCCCTTCTCCAAAACCATGGTATAAAATCCCCAAAAATTCAATCGCCTAAGCTCTGACCTGCATGATACATCATGAGTACAAAATCTGAAAATGGTCTGCACCACTGCTTACTCTTAACTCCATACTCAAGTAATAAAAAGCTAATAGCTATGATAATTGGACTTCTGTTACTCTAATTGGTAATTTTTACAAGAACAGTATTTTCTGGAGATGTTTTGTACTACTTGATCTCTAGTATTTTTTGAACTGGATTTTTCTCATCTAAAAAGGAAATGTGTCAAATGAAAGTTTTAATAATATGACATGCCCAAAGGCAACTGACCAAAATCATGACGACTGCAGTGGTGTAAATGGTTACCCAGATACACACTCTTACAACAACCAGAAATAACATAAATTTTTATTAGTATGATGAAAGGTGGATGGAGGAGCATGATGTTTATTTTTTGTTTGAAATCGACTTTGTCAAGTTGTACAAAAGTCAACCACAGTCATCTTTCAGATTCCTTTAGTAACCTCATCTTCAATAGATGCACCAGTACTCACCTTCATTTGACATACAGAACTACTCTAAGGCCTTAGACACCAGTGTTGAAGAAAAATAGCTTAGCACAAGCACCTACAATTCACAGACAGTAGTAGAATACATCATCAACATAACCCCAATGCCTCAGAAGAGGCTTCCGCCTAAGCAAGGTAAGGGGGGGTCGGATGTACGCAACCCTACCACTGTAAAACAGTGAGGTTGTTTCTAATTGACCCAAATGATGCAAATGCAACTGACCATCTGCGATTCCACAATAAAAGAAATGCAGATCGTTTAAAAAGCCCTTTGATATAGTCCATGATGCTCCAAATGTCAAAAAACAACTTAATCTTTGACACACTGGAAATGGACAGTAGTAGAATAAAGTAAAATAATTCAATTCTCTTGATTGTCTCACACTCATTGTTACCTTACTTAAGGCGTGCCTGAGGCTAGGTAAAAATGCCAAAAGCTAAAGTAAAATTGCATAAAGATGTAATACCAACTTACTCTTCATTGAAAACAAGATCCTCAACAATATCTCTTTTAGTGCGAGGTTCGACCATGGCTGTAAAGCACTCGTGCAGTATATCTACAGCAACTTGGAGCTTGCAGTGGTGCTCAATCCTGGTCGAAGTGTTAGATCCATCAAGGTTCACATGATTTTCTCGATTGCTTCTCAAAAGAGTCCATGTCAAACCATCTACAGCTGTTGGATTGGATCTCCCAACAAGTTCACGGAGGCGGTGGAACATCTGCGGGGAAAAACTAATGAAGAAGCTAACTACAACATAAAAATAGTGATGTAGCCACATCAAAGTTCAACAAGGAAAACATTAGAGCAGTTTTCTTTGTAAAATTGTACAACACCTTTGAACAAATCTCGCTACAAAACCAGTAGCCCCCAGGGCAAGCCGTAAGCTCCACCACTCCAGCTTTTTTTAAGCATCCTACATGACCTACAAAAAGTACAGAAGTTGAATACAAAGTTACCATAGTAAAAACATATCAGTGGGCTTTATACAGATATGTGTATGTGTGTGGTGGGGGCATAAGAAATAAGAATATATATATATATATATATATATATATATCGGCAAAAAATAGAGTCAAAAGACTTACATTCACGCTCGCACTGGTCACAATACAATTTTGTGTCATCTGTGAACTTCTTGATGTCATTGTTGAAGTCACTCAGACCACAAATGTTGCAAATGCAAGAAGGGCAGTACCATTTTCCTTCGGGCACACCCTAAAACAACAATATGCAAGAACCGTATGTGAACAAAAGCACTCAAACATCCAAAATATAAATTATGCCTATTAAACCCAATTATCATGGTAAAATGGAAGAGCTAGCTCCAAATAGTCCAAAATATAAATGGAATCATGTTACAATCTTCAGAAATGAAAGAGTGAAGTTGAGAGAGGAATGTGAGTATGCCAGATCTGAAAGTTAAACCTCATAAGAAGATCGGCAGTTAAACAGCTTATTGCCCCTACCTAATAACAATCTAACGCTACCATGCAGATATAGCACAAGAACTTAAATATATACACTAGAAAGAAAAATAAAAATGTTTTGGTGATTTTAGGTCACGTGACATCATCATGTCAAACCAAAAGATGGCATGTGTAGAAACAAACTTTTGCACCACCGAAAGAGTAATTTGGAAGCATAGCCTCAAAATCTTTAAAGATATACATGAATGTATTCTAGGACCAGATAAATAACATTTACGTGTTGTAGGATTTACATGATAACTGAAATAACATTTTATAATGAGGATTTTCAATGATATAGTGACATACAGAGGTAAGACAGGCAAGTAAAGGAGGGAAGCAATAGGACCTCTCACGTTCAAGGAGGGGCTACAAGGAATGAGATGGAGAACTTTCAGTGGTCGTACCTCCAGTCCAACACATTCCAGATGATACGAAGACGGGCAAAGATCACATAAAACCAAGGTACCACCATCTTGGCACATCGAACAAATGGCATCACTTGGATATGCGGTAAAATCACCCTTTACTCGTCTATGTATAAAGTGCTTTTCTTTGATCTTTAACATGTGTTCTTGGCATTCCAATAAAGACCTTCCATCTTTCAGATAAATGTTGGCAGCTGGTTGAAGGCCTGTGCTGCCGGCGTGAACCTCAAAAGTTGACAAGGAAAATACTTGATTGCAACATTTACATTTAATTCCGTCACGATTTATAAAGCCTTCCTTCGTAACTTCGCCATTGTTCTTGTTTACATAGCGTACCTTCTGCCTTAGTGATACTACATTGTTATTAATAAGCAAAGAAAGTACTGTTCTAGGTATATTACTGGCAGGGGATGAAACACTCACGGGAACTTGTTTAGTCACACAAGGTGTGCCTCTGGAGACACTATTCCCTGATTCATTAAAATGTTTAGTGAGTGGCCATGCTCCTTCTCTGAATTTCTGGCACCCTAATCCCAGTTCCGGGTAAATTTTTTGTTCTTTGTGTTGCAAATCTGCAGAAGAGGGTAGGACTAAATTTTTTACTCTTCTGCTGCATCTTCTAGATAATTTCTTGTGTAGGTTATGAAATCCTACTCCCACAAACTGCAGAAGGTCAGATCCAGATGCAAGAATGCTATCATTCTTGCAATTTGACAGATTGTCAGTTTCTTGAAACATGTCAGAGGTCACAGCAGAGCAGTTAACAAGTTTCATTTCTGAAGCCCTCACACAATCGATTGCCAATTGCTGAAAATTTGCTTTCATAGATTTTTCTGTAGACACCTTAGCAGTTTCTTCAGTCTGTTCCTTTAGACATGCTCTGCAAGCCCTGAGAAGAGAATAAAAAGATCTCTTTTTAGGAGAGACATAACACATGTCACGTCTTCCTCGTGTGTTTCTGCAGCAAAACCTCCACCCCAAGCATTTTAGATTTTCTTTTGCCTTCAATTTTGCATCTGTGAAAGTCTCCTCTGAAATATGTGACACTTGATTCATCATTTTATTCTCCATATAGCGGACATAATCTAATATCCCTCTTAAGCCATTCCCTTCCATGTCACCCTGGCTTGTGGAAACTTCCTTTGCAGAAGCATCTGAGGGGGAAAAATCTTCGCCAATATGTCCTGATATCATATTACCAAGTCCAGCACCATTGGCATCAATTGTTGAGACTTCCTTGGGGAAAGCATCTGAGACAACATCATCCCGTACAGCATCAGTAACATCAATCATGGAAACATCTTTTCCAGCAGAATCTGAAACAAGTTTTCCTTCGCTTTGGAATTCTGAAAGCATATTCACACATCCCGAAAAATCGTCAGTTCTGGGATTTTTCATCTTTCCATTGCTCTTCTTTGTCATCTTTTTGCATATTTCATTGAGTGAGTAGAAATTCTTGCCATCTGGTGAGCAGTAACGGAACCGCTGCTTTGTTCCCTCAATTTTGCAATAGAGTTTCCAACCCATGGCAGCAAGATGCTTCCTTGCCTTTATCCTAGCACTTACATAATTCAGGTCAGTCTCTTTCACATCTTCAATGTTAGCCTTTCTTTGTTTAGCAGAAGATGCATAATAGCTAATGGCACCAGGGCAGTATTCAGCTTTTACATCTTCTAGTTTCCAAATATAACTTTGAACATGTTCATTCGGAACATCAGAGTACATGTCTACTGTCCTGTTGTCCACCTTCAAGTTTTTCTCACCACATGTAGAATTTTGATGGACACCAGGTGTGGTAACGTTGTCCAAAATTGGAGCTGCAGTGTATATCTTCCGAGCTTCACGAAGTGAGCGACACCTCTTTCCGCTAGGGGAGATATATATCTTATAGCCACGACCAACTTTCAATTTCCAACCAACATCTAGAAGATCACTTTTTGCAAACTTAGGAGGCAAGGACTCTGTTTTATTTGACATATTGCCAGGAGACCGAGGAATATGTTTTCCCCCTATATACGGAGTTTCTAGCCTCTGACCCTCTTCTGTAGATATATGCTTTTTATTAGCATTCTTTTCGCTAGGTAAGTACTCTCCATCTTGAAGTAGAGCAAGATTTAACAGTGCAGATGGATCGTCAGCTTCATCTGGACTAGGGATTGGCAATTGAGAATCATCAGCATGTGACAGAGAATTTTCCATACATGGAACTCCCTCAATCTGACTGACATTATTACTTGAATCCAGTGACTTGTCAACTGACTGACCAGAGGAAACAACATCCAAGGTTTGACCTTCTGCTACAGCTGCTGCCTCTTTAATGGCATTTACGACCAATTTGTTCCACGTAGACCGTGATCCAGAAAACCAATGTTCAATCTTCTGACGGTACAAAATACTACAAGACACGTCATACCAGATTTCCCTAATAGAAATAGGAAACACTTCCTTCTGTTCAAGTTGTTCCAGTAACTTCAGCAGCACCCAGCAATCCCGGGCCTTCCAGTCTCCTGAAAACTCATCCCAGTCAAAAGTTTGGCGCATCTGGCCAATGCCCACTGCTTGACGATCACCTTGGTCGGGAAAAAAGACCAATCTCTCCAATGAACCGTCTTTGTGGTCAAAAATTACCCCTTCCCACCAAGCGCCACCGACCAAAGCATCAACACACATGCTGTATCTTAACTGCATTACATCAAAACTGATACGAGGTGGAAGTGGTCTTATATTTCCACGGACATTTCTAATTTGCTTCCTCGTTAACCCTTCAATTGCATCAGATACTCTAAGGGTCTCAGTAAGTTTCGTGGAGCCACCATTTTCACAAATCTCGTCATACTTGACACAACGCGAGCCTGCCGCACATCCAACAACTACACCTGCATTCCATGACCCTTTCAGCCCCTCTTCAAGGAGCAGAACCTGAAAGGAGAAAACAAAAGCGCCTAATAATAATCAGAGGTATGACAGAGAACAAACCGATGACTAAAGACAATAGTGTATTAAAGTATCACAAAATATTATATTACCAAACTACACATACCAAATTACAAAGAAACCAGCATTTATTTAACAAAAAATAAGAAATAAATCTCTAAATTACACAATGTACTTAAAATTGCAGAATCATGAATTATTATATTACCAAATTATACACCGAAACCAGCATTTATTAAACAAAAAATAAGAAACGAAACTCTAAATTATACGATGCACTTAGACGCATAAGATAACACAAACTAAAAACACAACAAGAAAAATGGATTTTTTTTTCACGAGAAAAATATTCCCCCCAAAATAGCAAACGAAAATGGCTTTAAATATCTGGCAGAGACCAATCTAAAGAACTGGACTCTCTAAGCAACAACCAAAACAAATCCCAAAGAGAAAAACAGAAAACACCAAAACCCAACCGAACTCAAACCAAAAATCACACCAAACCGCAATGCGGACGAATCCAAACCAGAGGAAGCAAAAATTCGTGAAATTAGGGTTTCTTCAACCCACCTCGACCCTCTCCCCAACCAGAAGCTTCCGTCCGGGACCTGTCGGGGCGTCCGCGAGCTTCCTCCTCTTCCGGCTCCGACCAGAGTCGGCGTCATCGGGCATCGATCGTAGCCGCATTGCGGTTAAGCCAGGATTGCGGGGGAGAATGTCACAGATTTGGGGATTTTGGGGAAAACTTGGGAGACAAGAGAGAGAGAGCGGTGGAGAGAGAATTTAACCCCTAAACCCTCGTTTTACTTGAGTTTTCTGCTAATTCCTTCTGTTCCGGAGGATCCAATTGATCGGGAAGGGAAAATGTAATAAAATTGGGTTTTTTCATGTTAATACTTGTATATTATAGTATTGTATTTCTGTACTTTGTCTCTTTTTAGATCATGATTAAATGTAAAATGAGATAGTAATGCCCCAAGTCCCCGCGTAACTTGACTGACGATCGCAATGTTTAGAAAAATAGTTCGTTCTGATAAGATGGCATGTTCGAGCTTCAGCAATAATGGTCGTCGTTTTGGTGACAAATGTGTAGTGTGTTGATGAAAAATTATGTGGGTCATCTTCAGCAAGGTGGAGATGAGTATTAGGTAACTCTATGTTATGGAAAAAGAACATGAGATAATAATAGTATGAACAATCTAGAAATTAGAAAGATGCATTGATTTTCTATTTTTTATTTTTCTAAATTTGTAATATTATATGTCAACTCGTAATATTCTAAAAACTTAGAATTACACCTCTCGGAGAGGTTTTTGAAAGAATTTAATTTAGAGTATAATTTAAATCAAAGATATCTATGGAAGAGTATACTTGCAACAATTAATCTTTTAGGAAGCAACAACACTATCTTATATTGTAATATCAAACATTTATAATGGTGTCTGCAAAAATTCTTCTGACAAAATAATTGTAGCGAATGAGACATGTTTGTCTCGATTATTTTTACTTTTTAGTACATAATGCCATAATTGATGGTCCCAAGACCCCACGGAGTTGACACAAAATAAATAAATCTGTTAATATAGTATTCGTGTGTTTAACTGTTTTTTAGAAATCGATTTAATACTTCGAATCACAATTTCTCAATGTAATGTTTGAAACTATTAAAACTATATATATATATATGATTTTGATGGTATTGCAATTTTATGGGAATTAAGTTAATTAACTAATATATCCTAGTCTCATTTTTGGTATGTCTATTTTAGTTATTCTTTTCGTTTCTTTTTGGCGATCATTTTTTTTGAAGGGAAAAACTGTTGTGCCTTGAGTATACATACCAGTTTGTGAAGCATTAAGGGGCCGTGATAGACGGACGCGGGCGTCACGGACGTGCCTTACGTGGATCTGTACAACTCAGATATTTTCTTTGAGTCAGCGTTCAGTCAGCGAAATTTCTCTTCGCGCGTTTTGGTCTTTTTAAAAAACGCCGGTTCTTTAAGTTGAACGATTCATTTCCCAATACACAGATAAGAAAGTGTGCAGACCCTAAGACATCGTGCAGTCTCATTATTCGTGCAGAGCCCACACTTATCATAATAAAATATTTGTTTTTAAGTTTTACGTTGGATCAACTTAATTACTTTATGTGTGTGTGCAGTTTACATTATGTGTTTGTCCTGTTTACGTTATGTGTCTGTCCGGAAGAAGTGTATTTGCAGTCCGGAATAAGTGTATTTGTTGCCTAGTTTAAGAATAAAATGTGTCCAGAAACGGAACATAAAGTTTGTCCGGAATAAGTGTATTTGTTGTCCAGAATAAGTGTATTTGCAGTCCAGAATAAGTGTATTTGTTGTCCGGAATAAGTGTATTTGTTGTCCGGTTTAAGAATAAAGTGTGTCCAGAAACGGAACATAAAGTTTGTCTGGAATAAGTGTATTTGTTGTCCGGAATAAGTGTATTTGCTGTCCGGAATCGGAATAAGTGTATTTGTTGTCCGGAATAAGTGTATTTGCAGTCCGGAATAAGTGTAGTTGTCCAGAATAAGAAGAAAGTGTGTTCAGAAACGGAACAGAAAGTTTGTCCGGAATAAGTGTATTTGCTTTCTGGAATAAGTGTAGTTCCTGTCCGGTTTAGGAAGAAAGTTTGTCATATTTTGTCCTGTTTATGTAGAAAGTTTGTCCTGTTCTGTCTTGTTTATGTAGAAAGTTTGTCATGTTTTGTCCTGTTTATGTAGAAAGTTTGTCCTGTTTATGTAGAAAGTTTGTCCTGTTTTGTCCTGTTTATGTAGAAAGTTTGTCATGTTTTGTCCTGTTTATGTAGAAAGCTTGTCCTGTTTTGTCCAGTTTATGTAGAAAGTTTGTCTTGTTTATGTAAAAAGTTTGTCTTGTTTATGTAGAATGTTTGTCCAGTTTATGTAGAAAGTTTGTACTGTTTATGTACAAAGTTTGTCATGTTTATGTAGAAAGTTTGTCCTGTTTATGTAGAAAGTTTGTCCTGTTTATCTAGATACAATGAGAGCACAATGAGATATTGATGGTACATATTATTGATGATAACTATTACATAATAAGATACAATGAGAGCACAAAGACAAACAAACAATACAAGCAAAAACACAAACACACAAAAATTACAAAAATAATATATCTTCTCCCAGTAAATCACACACAAACAAACAATACAAACACACACAAATTACAAAGATAATATATATTTTCCCAGTAAATCGGAAAGAAGATGTAAGACTTAAACATGATCGTCTCATTCACGCTGCTTACGTTGTGAAGAACCTTTGGAGTCGACATCAGACGCTTCTTCGACGTAATATCTTACTCGAAATGGTGATTTATTACGGAGAGATGTACGACATAAACAGAACAGACATAAGTCTTCACCACGGAGCGTTGTACCTCTCTCCGGAATAAATCACCATTTCGAGCAAGATATTATTTCGAAGAAGCGTCTGATGCCGACTCCCAGGGTTCTTCACAACGTAAGCAGCGTGAATGGGACGGTCGATGACACTCTTTCTTTCTTCTTCCTTCTTTTTCTGCCATGGGCACTCCAACAATGCAGCAAAGATGTTGTGGTGCGAAGTCTTCACCACCGGATCGTCACATTCACGATGCTAACGCTGACAAGAACATCGGGAAGTCTTCGCACCGTCCTATTCACGCTGCTTACGTTGTGAAGAATCCTGGGAGTCGGCATCAGACGCTTCTTCGACATAATATCTTGCTAGAAATGGTGATTTATTCTGGAGAGAAAGAATGAAGAAGAAAGAAAGAGTGTCATCATATTTGTATTTGGGTGGAGAGAGATAACGTGCTGAGTTGAAACGCATTTAATGTGATTTGAGTGGACATCAGGAAGAAAAAACAAAAAAACATTCATGTTTTGACCACGTAAGAGCTGACATGGTTGTCCACGTAGAGCGCGTCCGTGACGCGCTGCGTTCATAAAACATTTTCCAAGGCCCAATAACCTACTACTTACTCTTGTGACATGTCTTGTGAGTTGACTTTTTTTTAAAGTCCAAACTCCAAAGTGTAATTTTAAATGATAATAGAAAAGAGAAGTTAAAGAAAACACAACTAATTTGTAACGTCCTCAAACACAGCGGGAAATTTTAAAATTTAATTATACAATCAAGTGAGGACATTACGAAAAGACATACGTATAGGTGCATCAACATATAATATATATATATGTGATCGAGTTTACAAAAGAATGTGATTACATTAAAAGCTTGTAAACAGAAAATATACATATGTAATCACAACCACCTGAAAAGGAAGGAAAACAGGATCTGGTCCCGAGCACCTCCTCCGCTGTCACCACCCGCCTAACGCCGCTCTCGGCCTGAAAAGCAGACATGAATCATGCCTGGGTTTCCAAAAGAAAACATCGTATGCCAAATCCTAACACATATATGAACAATGAATGCGAAAAAGCCATAAGAGACAATCTCAACCACTGAAAATCACCAACATTTGCCTCATTCACCGGAGCCACGACGACCACTTATACATGCCTCATTCGCCGGAGTCACGGCTAAACAATCACAATCCTCCTCAACATGTCACCACTGATTGCTATAGAGTCGGCCTGTCTGTCCGTTGCCCAAAAAGGGCCGGTGAACCCGTTGCCTTCTAGCCAATTAACAGCAACACCCAAACACCAAACTGTGTAAAAACGGTTGAACAAAAGCAGTCCTTCGGTTGACCGAATCCTCACCTAAAGAACTGGTCCAACCGAAAAAACCCGTCAATCGGTCGAACGGCAAAGGGGATCCGGTCGACCAAAAAACACCAGTAAGAAAACCATTTTCGCAAACCACGATAAAACGGTCGGACGACCCAAGACCTCCAGTCGCCCGAAAACCTCCAGTAGAACTTACCAACACTCTACACTACACGGTCGACCGAAACAACACTCCCGGTCGACCGGCCATTAAGTTAACTTAAGTCGTCGGTCGGACGAGTCAAACAGGCGGTCGACCGGCAAAGGGGTCCCGTTCGACCGAAAATGCCCAGAGCATTCATCTCTCGCTAGAATTGCACAACCAGTCGACCACCCCAAATGTATCGTTCGACCGGTGCGAGGGATTTTGCCTAAAATACACTATAACCGGTCGACCGAACCCAAAATACCGGTCGACCGAATAGTGCAAAAAATTTGTTGTGCGGGTCCGACGAGCCAATCGGCCTACCGTCGATCGCTCTCACCCCAACACTAAATAATAGGTGAGCGTAAAAGCAAATTTGACATACCCTTAAGGCTTAAAGAAGCCTTCGAAGAACCAACGGCGAGCGTTTCCCCACGAAGCCGATCTCGGACGAAAACCAACTGAGTCACGATCTACTCCTCTCCGGAGAACGTCCAAGCTTCACCTCGCCTTCCGAAACCACTTCCTCCGACTCCTCCGAACGCTGCGGATCTGGAAAAAGAGAGAGAGACTTGAGCGGGAGAGAATAACGAGATAGAGAGACTCACCAACTCTTATACCTCTCTTCCTTCCATCTCCACCATCCATCACATCTCCACCAACTCAATCCCAGCCCTCCATCCTGAATCCACCAATTAACCACCTAAAAGCAATTAACTCAATTAAAAAGGTTTAGGATATAACAATATTAATTTAGAGAGACCATCATTATAAAGAGCAGTTGTTTATCGAGAAGTGTTGAATTTTTTTTTGATAAAATGAAGTGTTGAAATATAAAGTCTATCTTATGTCGTATAAAAAAGTCTATCAATTATTTGTTATCGTAATGAGCACGACTGCACGAGTAGACTTTGAAATAATTATCGATCCCTCAACAAATATGTTATTGGTTTTGGAATGTTTAAGAACTCTAGTACACAGGGAAGTGAGTTGAAATACAGTAATTTACTTTTTAAGTGGTCGTAAATAAACAATTAAAGATTTTGATTGTGATGGTTTTAACTTTTAAACCAAGAAGTTAAGTTTTCACACTACCAAAAATCAATCGCATAAAGTTAGTTTTGAAAATCCAATTATTCATTTTCAATTTTTTCTTTCCCTGGAATCCAATTACACCTTGAAGCTTACTTTGAAATCCATACTAACATTTGAATATATTATTCCAATAACTTCTTAACTCGAATCCAAATTTGAGAGAGCATTCAATCCCCATGTTGGTGTTCAGTTAAACTAAAAGCTTGTAGATTGCATTGGCAATGCTTGTTAAACCATTCAATCCCATCTCGAATAACTAGTCTTACATTTTCTTAGTTGTAGTTGTGGGTATATCTTATCATATTCGACTAACATCACATTCCCTACCACAATACGTAAGGTACCAAATGATATACATAGAATTTTGACAAAATCCACCTGAAAGGCTGAAAGAGTCTCGCTCTTTTATCTTATTTC
The DNA here is from genome assembly GCA_963682175.1 of Triglochin maritima. Classification (NCBI taxonomy): domain Eukaryota; kingdom Viridiplantae; phylum Streptophyta; class Magnoliopsida; order Alismatales; family Juncaginaceae; genus Triglochin; species Triglochin maritima. Next base: position 2,467,028 of record OY821774.1, read on the forward strand.
TGTCTTGCATGATGATAAATTTAGACTTAAGTCTTCAATAACAAACATAAAATATACTTTAATACGTTTTTACAGTCACATGAATATCATATTAGACACGACTATGTCTTCATTGAACTTGCATACAGACTATCAAGTTCCACGAATATAATTTCAAACCACACTTGAGTGACTGTCTTGGTTGGTACAAATGTAAAATTAATTGGTACAATTAATAGTAGCACTTCTTCAAACTTAAACTCGTCAGAAATATATTGTAGTTAAAGTAAGTCATCTTCATTTATTGAGAAAAACAAGTAACTAAACACATTTGCGAGATATATAAATAATATAACTGAACTGCTAAACATCGTCCCAAAATTACTTAAATCGCCCCTTGAAATTACCAAATTGCCCTTCATCCTATTTTTGCTTATATATCTCACAATTTCACTCTTTTTTCAAAACTTTCTCTTCCTATACCTACTACAGAAGATTAGGAATGTCTCGAAGGCCAGGCAAGCAGCCAGCAGTTCCCCCGGTGTACCCGTATACAGTAACCTTACTTTATTTATTTGTTTTCAAAAAAAAAAATTAAAAAAAGTGCCCGGCGTCCGAGGGAGACGCCCCCCGCATGGGGCGGGCGTCCGAGCAAGCCGCTCCCCCCATGGGGGGAGCGACTTCCTCGGACGCCCGCCCCATGCGGGGGGCGTCTCCCTCGAACGCCGGCCATTAGCGGGAGACGTCTGGGGAAGACGTCTTCCCGATGGAGGAGACGTCTTCGGCAGACGTCTCCCCCAAAGAGGAGGCGTCTCCGACAGACGCCTCCACCATAGGGGAGGCGTCTCTCGCAGACGCCTCCACAAATTTTTTTTTTAAAATTATTAAATCTGATAATTACTTTAATAAATTGTGATAAATCTGAAAATTTAATTTAACAAATTCTTATTAAGTTTAACATTTGTGATATTTAGTTTTAACAATTTTTGATTTAGTTTAACAATTGTTTTAATTTAGTTTAACAAATTTTGATTTAGTTTAACAATTGTGATAATTTAGTTTAACAAATTTTGATTTAGTTTAACAATTGTGATAAATATGATAATTTAGTTTAACAAATTTGTAATTAAAATTTCAATTAATAGTCATCGGGTCACAGTGGAGGGAAAGGCAAGTCGATACCATTACACGCCTTCCGTTCTTTAGAGGATGATTCAGCACCGCGTCATCCACGTAGACGGGGGATATCTGCTTCGGTCAGGAGGGAGAGAGAGGCATTACGTCGTCGTGAGGAGGATGATGATTCCTTCGATGATGAGCATGTGGACAGTCCCGACGACGGGAGCGACGATAATGACCCGTATGAGTTAGAGCGCCCGGAGGTGGAGAGGCAGGGGGAGTATAGCAGAGGACGTGGTCGAGCGAGTAGTTCTACTTCCGCGGGATGGATGGTGCGGAAGGGTAGGGGTGAGAGGTTTACGACCGGGGATTCGAGCTCGTGCACTGTTGATCCCCGCGCTCAGAAGAAGAAGAGGGTCCAGGACGATTCTTGGATCGTGAGCAGTATGACGCCTGATGGTCCTTTAGATGGGAGCGTCATTCCTAGTTTCTGGGGTCACATCGCTAGACGGATCTGGGACGGAGAGGATCGGAAGGTTCTGAAGTGCCATAATCTTCGTACAGCATGTTCCCTTATCTCGACATGCCTTTGATTTCTGCGTTTGTGGAGCGGTGGCAGCCTGACACCAACACTTTCCACATGCCTTTCGGAGAGATGACGATCATGCTTCACGATGTTTTCCAGATCCTGCGCATTCCTGTGGATGGTCGTCTGGTTAGTGCTCAGGGGTCGACGTCTGAGCTGAGGTGTTATGTGGCAGAGTTGCTTGGTGTCACACCTGATGGTCTGGCGAGAGATACAACTTTATGGAGTGGTGGTGGTGTCGGCATCGACTCCCTTGAGGACCTATGCAGACGGGCACGACCTCCGCGGGCCGATGATACACAGTTGACGGCGTACCTATTCTTGATGCTCGGAGCCGTCTTGTTTGTCGACAATAGTGGTTGTTGGATCAGACCACGCGATCTACTGGAGGCTAGGGACCCGGACACCGTTTTATCTATATTTATTTGTACCGTATAATTTGTTAATGTACGCTAATGTTATTGTTATGTGCAGTGGATGGGTAAGATGATACGGGCTGTAGACCCAATCTTGCAGATGAGGGATGAGCTGCCAGACGATGCCAGAGCTGCATGCGGAGATTTGGATGAGATCATACACTCGTGGCATACTCAGTTAGGCATCTCCGACCATGATTCGGATGATGAGTAGGCTGATCTTAGTATTTGCATTTATATTTGTTTATCTGTCGTACGCTTATTATTTGTATTTGTGTTTGTGTTTGCTAACATATCATACGCTTATTATTTGTATTTGTGTTTGCTTATTTGTCATACGCTTATTATTTTTATTTGTGTTTGCTAACGTATCGTACTATTATATATAATGCAAATAAAGCAAACATATCAAAACATATTACATAATAAAGCAACAATATATAGTGTACAAACATATCAAAACATATTACATAATTGGTACAAACATATCAAAACATATTACATAATTGTTGCCAAGATGCTATCCTATTTTGGTACTCCAGCTCCCATCCAATAACACTCTCATCTCGTACTTGAAACCACAGAGTCGCTATAGGAGGTACGGGGAATCCCTCATTCAAATCCAAACGAATGTAATGAGCGTAACTCCCTAAATGAGCAATAATCAACTCTCTGCACGGTCTCGTCACGGTAGGTGGACTCTCCCAAGGTAGAACTGTAAGACATGGGTACAACGAACCATCATTTTTGAGAGAGAAGAACATAACTGCACACTTGTAAAAATTTGCAATGGGAAACAAGTCCGTCCACGTCTCCATGTAGTGATTCTCGCCACAAGGTCCCCCGCCCCAATTAATCCGGTGACGAGCCTGCGCCACACCGTTGTAGTATACGTGCTCATAAAAAGATGGGTTCGCAGCTAGCTCATTTGAAATCGAACGACGGGCGAGTTGCCAATTGTCTTCACCACCGTGAAAAACATCGACGACACATCGAAATCCACAGTTTCCATCAGCACGTACATCATTCCACTGGTGTAGGAATGACATAATGATTCCTGGAATCCTATCCGCATATGGAAAGTCGTCTACGTCAGCCCGCCCAGTCACTACAATATCAACAAAAAATACAGTTACATATAATAACAAAAGATACATATTTACTGAAATAAATAACAAAATTATAATAACAATAAATATAGGGATGGTATACTGATGCATTGCATACATTGCATCATATGTCTTTCATTTAGATTATTTTTATATAAATAAATGCTACTAAGGTATTGTTTTGAGCAATTGTGCAGAATTCAGGAGTTACAATGCAATTTACCAATATTCGAGCCAAAACGCATGTAGTGGACTCAAATAGATCACAAAGACCAATTAGCTAGAGATTCAAGCTCAAGTTGAAATCCAATTGATCACATAAAGGAGCCAGGGACTTGATCGCAAATTAGAAGGACTAAAAAGCTATTTTGGAGAAGTATTCAAGAAGAAATTAAATTCAGATCTCCAAATATATGAAAGAGTCAATTCGGATGCGTGGAAGCCACCTAAATCATACCAAAAACACACCGGCAAAAGAACAAGACGATCTGGACCATCCGTGCGGCGGAATCGCCGCATCTAAAGGTCAAGATGCGGCGGAATCGCCGCATGGACTTCGATCCGCGCCTCCAATTTTCGTCCTGTCTTGTAATAACACGTGTCCTTTCCTTTAGCGTAATTGATTCTCTTGTATCGGCTATAAATAGCCCTAAACACGATGTTGCAAGACACTTTTTTCTATAGCAATAAAATTCTGCCCTTTTATTTCTCCATTGTCTTTGTCTTTTGTAAGCTTAATTTTAGATTAATATTTCCTGTTCTTAATTCCAGAAGAGTAATTTAGTTGTTCTTGGTTCTTTCTTTTTCTCTTAGAATACTTTGTTGCGTGCTTAGAATAATTGCTTTTTCTTTCGTAGATCGTAGTTTAGTATAATATTTCCCTTTCTTTCTCCGTATTCTCTCGATGATCTCCATGACCCCTTCTCCTCATCTTCTCCCCATGGGTTTCTAAAACCCTCCAAAGGGTGGGGGTGACGGATTTAGGGTTAGAGAAGAGAGATCGTTTTTATTTTAATTTCTTGTTAGTGTTTTGATCATATGAGTTTTTGTTAAATCAATTATCATATGATGCTTAATATCTCACTTGATTTATAATAATTTTCGTAATCTCTAATCTAACTTGAAGATTCATAACTCCCACCCGCTGGACTCATCTATATTAATTTTCTTTTTAAGTCTTGTTGTTTTTGCTTTAGAACATTAAAAAACCAAAAATCTAAAACCCAAAAATTATTTCCCTCTCTTTCTTCCCCTAAATCGAAAATCACAAAAATACAAGAATCTCTCCCTCCTTGTGTTCGACCCGTACTTGCCACCGCTTCAACGCGGCCGTGCACTTGCGGTATAAATAAAAATCTCAACATATACCTGATCCTCCCCTCACAGACGAAGAACCAGAAGATCGACCACGACCTTTGCTTCCACTACCGGAAGAACGACCACGACCTCTACTCCCACTACCTGAAGATCGACCACTACCTCGCTCTGCATACTCAAACGCACTAGGGTCCCGTCGTGTCGACTTTCCCCTTGGTCGACCTCGTAGCTTTGTTTTTTCTGTAGGCTCTCTCAAATTCGCATGTTCGGGGTGTAGCTGCTCGAATAAAACCCGAGAGGCAGATCGAATTACGGTGGGGTCACTTCCTGCAATCTCATCAACCAGGCTGCGAAAATGTTCGACGTCTTGAGCTGCCTGAGACACAAACTCTGTGTTCCCGGCTCCTTCCCCAATGACAAGTGTTCTCCAGAACGAATGAATCTGCTCTAAGTAAATTCCGTTGTCTGATTCAAGACATCCGCGGATGGTACATGCGCAAGGTATCCCATGAGAAGTCAGAAAAGCGCACTCACAACGATATTCAACTTCATCATCTAACTCTTGCATTCTTTTCACCTCCTGACTCAGCAATTGCAAGCAGTGATGCGAAACTCGACCATTTATGTGACGATATAGAGCATGTCCGAAATTAGTCAAATTTCGCCGTCTCGAGTCTTCAAGAGCGTTTCGAATATTCGTCAGCTGCATTTCAATAGCCGCGTTGACGCGCTCGAAAAGAGTGTCCAGAGCTGCAGTCGATGTAGAAATCCACTCTTTTAGAGCCGAATGAGCACTTTCGACCCTACAATTCGTGGTGTTCCCAAAATGAAGGACTTTGTTCGTCCAATTCAGCACAAACTTTTCTTTATGCACCAACCACGTGGTGTCCAGATACTCCGTGATAGCCGGCCACGATCTATACAAATCTTTCAGAGCATACACAACTCTATCATACTCGGCTTCTGAAGTAGAAAGCATGATTTTCCTCCATCTTCCACGCCTCAAAGTCTCTGCCATCTGCTTATTTTTCCCGAATACGTGGTATGCGTAGTTCAATACGTCTTTGTTGATGTGCCATGTGCAGAGTAAATGAGCAGAGTCAGGAAATACCTCTCTCACTGGTCGCATAAGGCCTAACTCCCGGTCTGTTATTATTGCAGTCGGGCTGACAATCCCCAATAACAGATCTCGCAACTTCTCCATCACCCACAGATAACTGGAGTAAGTTTCATCCATCAAAATCGCATATCCAATAAGGAAATTCATGTTTGTTGGTGTGACCCCAATCATTTCGAACAAAGGCATCTTATACTTGTTCGTCTTGTAAGTCGAATCCATGCAGATAACGAAAGGATATGTCCGCAACAACTGGACTGACGTCGGATGTGCCAAAAAAGCGTGAGTGACGACATCAGTTTCTGGATCCGCCATAATCCAATGTAAGTACTCACACTGCACTGCTTGATAGAGAAACTGCTGGACGGGATTCCGGTCTTCAGATTTTGTCCTCCTCATGTAATCTCTGAAATTATAAATATGCCTTTGATTTGGATTGTCCTCCGGGAATTTTTCTTTTACTGCCTTCAAGATGTTCCGTGGTTTTGCTTGCGCCTCAGTCATATCACGAACAATCTTCTTCGCCCCAGAACTTAGACCACTAATTTGACGATGACCCTCTGGATAAACTGCCAGTCTGTGGTTGTGATGTCCGTGAGCACTATTAAAAACCACAACCCATCCATCACGATCTCGTCGCTCCACCACTTTTATTAAGAAACGGCAACCGCAACCCTTTCTTTTGGTGTTTCTTCGAAGTGCAGTATCCATATCCCGAGACTCCATTTGATTTCGCCGGTCGCATCTCAAATAACAATCCATCCGACTATCTGATCTTGTTTTGTACGACGACACGACCAAAAAAAACCCAGCTCCGATAGCTACTTGTTTGGCCCATTTACATGTTTCATCGATTGTTTCAAAGATTTGTGTAGTTTGAAATAACTCACTGTAATCCACTCCATCACCACCGAAATCTTCCAACGGAACCTACAAAAATAAAATCGAAATTAAAAAATCAAAAAAAATTCGGGCGTCTGTATTAAACGCCTCCCCCATGGGAGGGGCGTCTGCGTTAAACGCCCTTCCCAAGGGTGAGGCGTCTGCGTAGGACGCCTGACCCTAGGGAAGGGCGTCTACTACAGACGCCTTACCCAAGGGGAGGACGTCTACATAAGACGCCTCTCCCATTGCGTAGGCGTCTGCGTTAGACGCCTCGGCCAAGGGGAGGACGTCCTACGCTGACGCCCTCACCTTGGGGGAGGCGTCTAATGCAGACGCCCGGCCCAAAATTTGCCCCGCGCCAGACTTACCTCACCGGATGCATCACCTTCGCCAGACATTTTCGTGGTATTTTTACTGATAAATTATGAATATACAAGACCGTATGTCTTATTTATAGACACGGGACGATATGGGTATTAAATATATTGTTAAGGGCACTTTGGTAATTTCAAGGGGCGATTTAAGTAGTTTTGGGGCGACGTTTTGTAGTTCCCTAATATAATCGTCTTACAACGGCCTATTAGATTCCTGACTAGAAAATTAGAAATCGTGCGGTCGGTACTTCAACCGAAGTTTTTCCCATTGTCTGGGGTTGAAGTTGCAATTTGCACGAACAAAAGAATGCCAAGGCTGAAACCTTTCCCAAATTCTCACTTTCTCAGGTTGGAGTTTGCGATTTCAAGCAAACCCTAACCACCAACTTCGTCGCCAACACCACTCCTCAACCTGCCGCCGGCAGCCTCTCCCCACCGGCGTTACTCTCCGGCAGCCTTTTCAGACTCCTCCATTCTTCTCTTCTCAGGTGGTTTTCCCATCTTCTGTGCCTCATTGCGTTAATGATCTGTTTCCGAAACTCGGTGCTGTTTTATTTTTCGTTTTTTTCCTGAAAGTTGTCGATTTAAATGGTGCATTTTTGTAGGTTAAGTTAGTTTTTTTTATAGCTTTGGTGTTTTCTAGTTCGCATTTACTATCAAAGGTTGCAATGTTTTCTAGCTTTGGACTTGATTTTAATATATGTTAAAATAAACGAACAAAAAAAAAGATTGGAACCCCAATAAGCTGAGAAGCTGTTTGGTCTTGAAACTTCTAACAAGGAAACAATTGAAAACAACAAAATTGTGCATTAGAAGTTGTTGGTTACGTCTGATGACACTATTGAGTACACATCCGAGGGATTGTTGACTTGTTGTACTCATTTTGGTGCCACCTCCAAGGAGACGGTTTAAGAAATGATTATAAGCACAAGGTGAAAAAAGGGAACTCCATCTCTTTATATATTGACTTACCCAATAAGAATTTGCTCGACCAACGGAAAGGGTTCCCGTGGCGACTTTGACATCTTTAATTAGGATAGACATGTAGGCATGGTCCGTAATCTGTTTGACAAGGGGGGAAATGACCAAGGAGGAGAGCACCTCTCTTGCTTCAAAAGGGTGAAGAGGCAGGCTTGGGGAGCATTTTAATAGAACGCGGAAGTGTTGAGGCTGTTTTGCTAACCCCTTTATAACGCTGTTTAGGAATAAGAATGAAGTTCTAGAACTACCTTATTTCATCTCATGTGTTACTTTCTGTAGGGTTTCTTACTGGTTCACTGTCAAAAACATCATCTCATAAACTATTGAAGGTGAAAAGCAATGCGGCGGATAATTTGGATGTTGTTTACTAGGCTGCTGGCTGCTGGTAGTTGTTTAATTATGAATATCATTTAGTCCATATGGTATTCTGTGCATGCCATTTTGCAATCATATAGTGTGTATGAGTTTCTGGGGTATGGTAGTTTTTAGTTTTTATCATAAGATCTGAAGGAATTTTGGTTTCAGATCTTGTTACTTAGCCTTCCATAATTTATTTAGTTTCATCTGTTTCGTGCATGACAATCAGTCAATCTTTTTGTTTTCTGATATTGGTCTGATTGTGTAGTTGGGGATGTATGTGTTATAGCCATTACATATCTTTTGTCAAATTATTTCAGTTACAAAAAAGAGGGTACCTTTTTAGAGAAGAATAATTATAATTTCCTGGTCAGGAATGCAGAAAACTGCAAACCTGCCGTTTCTCATTTCTCTTGAGTCATCAAAACCAAGAGAATTGTTGAGTGGATATAGAATATAATTGGCATTGCTCTTTCCAGTCTTAACTTTCCATAGAATGGCGGAAAATGATCTTTTTGACATGTTCATTTGCAGTGCAGAATTTTTTCAGAAGTCTACTAACGGCAACTGAAGCATGGCTAAACATCACCCTGATCTTATCATGTGCCGGAAGCAACCAGGGATTGCTATTGGCCGTCTCTGTGAAAAATGCGACGGGAAATGTGTGATCTGTGATTCGTATGTGCGCCCATGCACATTGGTCCGTGTATGTGATGAGTGCAACTACGGTTCCTTCCAAGGCCGTTGTGTCATCTGTGGAGGTGTGGGTATATCTGATGCCTACTATTGCAAGGAATGCACCCAGCAGGAGAAAGACAGAGATGGCTGTCCCAAAATAGTTAACCTGGGGAGTGCGAAGACCGATCTCTTCTATGAACGCAAAAAATACGGTTTCAAGAAAAGATGAGTGGCATAGAATTGTGTTGACCCCAGTGTATTCTAGCATGTGTTGGCAAACAAAACACTGGAATAGCTATGAAGCCACATGGTTTTTAATTCTGCTGCACTGGAGTAGCTCTGAAGCTACATGGTCTTTAGTTCAGATGCAGTTCCGTTCTATCAATCTGTACTGAATCTTCCAACTTCAAATAGTCTCTTTGGTTATTGTGTTTTCTATGGTTCTATCTTACAGAAATCCAGTTAGTAGGAAAGGATGTTCTTAACTTGTGAGTTTTAACCTTTCGTTCTATTTGCCGAATGCTATGTATAATATATCTTAAAGTGTAGTATTGGGTATTCTACTGATTGAATCTTTTGATCAAACAAATTACACCCGAAACTAATCTTGGAGTGAATCGCACAGATATCATTTAATTGATGTTTTTTTACAAAGGATAGCGTCTTGGCCACCCATTCTTGGCCCCAAAGTATAACTTCGCCAATCCTCGCCCTTAAACCCAAGTTAATTCAAATTAGTTTTGTTAGCGTTGATAATATCTTTATCTGAAGTTATAAATATGTTTTTTCTTAAAATACCACGAGGCATTGCTGCATAGTGTGCGTAATTTTCACAACAAATCTGTCTGATTGTTTGTTTTGTAGTGCTAAACTACTAAGAGTGAGTTTGGATGAGATTTCCAGACGTGGGAAGTCAGTTTTTGAGATTTTGAATCTATAAGTTGTTTCTTCCAACCAAATCGGACATGTTTGGATGCCGAGAAGTCCTTTGAATTCTTAACCATCTTGTTCAACCAAATCCTTAAAGTATCATCAATTGAATTAAAATATCTTACTCAAAATTGTATGATCATGTATCACTATCTTTTAAACAACAAAATAATAAAAAAATATTAGTAATAAAAAAAATTGAAGTACTACCTGAGGTTTTTAACAAAAACAAGTGCAGCTTTTTAATAAAAAATTGAAAACATCAAACTTGTGAATCATGAATAACAAAATCAAATATATTTTCCTCAATTCAACAAGAACATGATGGTCCAAATTTTGAGACCACCTGGAGAAACTCACTAACTGAGTTTCTCTCATCAATACAAAAAATGATCTCGAGATGCGCACAGAGAGCTCAGATTCCGACTCCCCCAAAAATGTTTGGATGCCCTACAGTTACTGTAACGGCTCATTGGGTGTGGAGGAGCTGAAATCACCTTCATCCAAACACACCCTAAGTGCTAACCACTTGTGTGTTAATTTAGATAAATTTAAAGTAATACTAACAAAAAAAATACGATTAACAGAAATCAAATTTTAACACAAATGAATACTAAAACAAACTTAAAAAAAGAAACAATAAAAAAGACAACAACCATAGTGGGTGCCTGTAGTATAGGCCGACGGGGTGTTTGCAATTAACCTCATATTTCACAATTTTATTATTAAAATTGTAAAAAATGTTAGCAATATAATAATTTAGTATTGGTATTTTTTTACAATACATTAATTCACATATTTGGTGGATGATATTTTTAATTTGAGGTGGATAGTTCTTCATTTTCAGTGGATTCTTTTACGTCGGAACATTGTAATAATGTTCATATTATAGGTTTTTGTCTAGTTGTCGCTCGAAATTTAAATTCCAACCAAGACATTAAGGTGTTAGTAAATCGGCAATGTATTTCTTTTCTTGAGTATAAAATGCGTCTAATGTAAATTTCATACAAAATCACATTTGTTTTTGTAAACCAAGTTGTGATTGGACAAATCATATTTATAATGAATAATATTTCGAATTAAGATGTATTTGTTAGGTCGGATAAATAATATGTGATACACTATTTGTTGATTAAAATTTAATAAGATAAATCATATTTAGTGTAAATCATATTTCTCGTAGTGAATAATATTACATTGTTAGATAAATAAAACTATCTAATTCCAACAATTATTAGCTAGATTATATTTAGCATTATCATATTACTCTTACTGAATCATATACGTGAAATTGGCACATTATATGAATAATATATTATTATGAAATAAAAAATCCGTTAAATCATATATTATTGTAGTGAATCATATATGTGAAAAGTTGACTAATCACGAATAATTTAGATTGTTACGTGTTTAGACGTACTTACACTATTTAAAATCCCGGAAACTCAAACTATTGTTTTAATATATTTAACAGATTTTTAAAACTTTTGATATTCGTTGATTTTTTACTAGAAATGTGATAGCTGAGTTGAAAGATTCATTGTATTGAGATAATCAATAATAAAAATTGAATCTCAATACTATCATTCACATGTTTGAGATTTAAAATTAGGTGGGTAGTATAAAATAATAAAATTAAAAAAATAGCAAAATGTATTTTGTTGATCAATATTACTTCTGCTCGGATTTGGTTTCAAATAAACCTAGAACAGACAACATTGGGTTTGATTTGGGTTATACCTCGAAATTGAACTGACTCAAGACGTGTTGATGTACAACTCGAACCAAATTAGACTAGTCCGATTGATTTACGATATTGTGCATCTGCTTTGGTCAAATTCGATTTATTTGTAGGTTTTAATGAAATTCAACTAACTAACATTATTTCGATAAAAAATGTAACTAACTAATATAAAAATCCTATTGAAAAAATTCCATTAAAAACACCACCCTCATTAGGCTGGTTGTTTGGGTATAGTTTAGGTGTTTTTCTAGATTTTTGAAGGTTCTTTATGTATTTTTTAAGATTTTTGGAGGTATTTTAAACAAAATTAGACGGGCCAGGCCTGTTTGGCCAAGGTTAGGCCCGACCTAGGTTTACCCTCCCGCCCTCTGTTGATAAAATCCTCTCTGCGTTTTTCCCGTTTGCAAACTTACACTCCAGTTTGTCTGCTCTTTTAACCGAATCACCCATTCTCGTCTTCAGATATCCGACCCATCTTCATCTTGTTCTCCATCTCTCTCCGATATTCTGGGGTTGTCGCCTCCACTGACCTCTTCCGAGTTCCAGTCATTTTGATTGAGAGGAGGATGATAAGTCTTGAAAAAGCCTACGACGAGATTCTGGACATCTAAGGTTCAGATTTGATTTTCCCTGTTTGAAAAGATCTTTTTTAGGTAGTGAGTAGTTTATAGTTGGTTAAGATTATTTTTTGTATTTTTCGTTGTTTTGGAATTATTTCGAATGGTTATTACATTTGATTTGGTTTCCTCTGAAAAGATTTTGAATTTTATGCTATTTTTGTCGTTTTTGAACAAAATTTTACACGTCGCACGATCTATCTGTATCGATCTCCACCACCTTGGAAGGTCGACATTGGTCAGAGATGGAACTGAAGGGAAACAGAGTTGATCGGTGATAAGCCAAAGGGAAAGAGGAAGTCCTTCAGATTCTTTTTCAAGGCAACAATATCTTTTAGTGTTTGGTTTCAGGTTTAATTGTACTATTGAAACATGTAATTACGGGTGATATATTGTCAAATCCCTAACCATTATTAGGGTGATAATGGTGGTTAGTTGATGAGATGGCGTGGTGATGTGATGGAGGTGTGGGTGTAGGGGATGTGTGGAGTGTTGGTGATTTGATGGGAGAGGGATGAGTTGGCTGGTTTTAAGAGAAAAACCAATGTTTCTCTTCCTTCTTTTTCAACTATTTTCTTCATCTCCTCTTCCATTCACTCACCACCTATTTTCTCTCTTCCAAGGTGCGGATCTGAGTTTTTTGGGGGAGGCCGAGCAAGAAGCAGAGAAGGAGGCTTAGCGTGATAGCGACGTTGGAGGCCGACATCCGTGTTGCTGAGCGGAGAAGGTTGCGAACGAAGCTCCGCATTCACGTTCAGCTGGGCACCGGGACAACTTTAAATCACTACCTTGAGTTATTAACCATCATTTGGAGGAAATCCGTAAGTATTACGCCGCCGCGGACGTCGACGACATCAGTAACGAAGAATTCGCACGCCTTCTGCTTCGCGACGCGACGTTTCTGATCCTATGTCTGGCTTTCATGACACCTTCTTTGTCATCAATTCCGTACTTCGACAACGCAACAAGCGAGTACTTCTCACACGTAGATCCGATTTATATTCGCCATGATGTTTTGTTGTTTGAGAATCAGATTCTGATGGTGGTAGTTCGCAAAATATAGAACCTTCTACCATCAACGGCAAAACCGGTAGTTACTTTACCTACTTTATTATACTGCTTCATTTTCAAAAAACCTGGTGAACCCAAAACAAGGAATCTTGATGGAGAAAACAATAATACCGTTGGAGGCCGACCGGACGTAGTGTAATGCCCGACTTTAAGCAACATCGGTCGAACGATGCCTTGTGGCGATCGACCGGTTGTGCTCATGCTGGTGGGTCGGAGGAATGCATGTTGTTTGTCGGTCGACCAAGACCCCTGAGTCGGTCGACTGTTGCTTTCTGGACAGAGTGTTGACCATCTAAATGGTCAAACGCTCTTGACTTTGTCTGACCGATACTTAAGTGGACTTAATGATTGTTCGATAGATTGATAGTTAGTTCGACAAATTGATGACTAAGAACTTCTTGGTTGTCCATGGTAGTTTTCGGTCGACCGGGACCCCTGAGACGTTCGAGCGTTTGACTTGTATGATTTTGGCTTAGTCTGGACTTTGACCATGTTTCGTTCGACCGATTTATATGTTTTGTTCAACCGCCTGGGCTTAAGTTAAGAGCAAAGAGTTCAACAGTTGCAAGTGTTTGTTCGACCAATCCTATTGGGACGATGATATGACTGATGTTGTTCGGACATGATACCTCAGTTGGGCACCTACTGAGTGATTGATAGACCAACCGACCGAAAACGGCTCAGGGGTCCCGGTCGCACAAACGATTGATAGACCGACCGGGGCAATCGGTTCCGACGATGATATTACCGATGTTGTTCTGACATGATACCTCAGTTGGGCACCTACTGAGTGATTGATAGACCGACATGGGCGACGGCCCCGTTGGTGTGATGATGACCACGATGATTCAGATCTGATTCTTTTGACGTGGAAGTGTGAACGCCCCTCACCGAACCTCATTATTGGTGTAGCCGCGTGGGGTGCGTTGCGTACTATCCGTAAGACCATATGTGCCTACAGTAGGTATTCGACGGAGACCCGGTGATGTTTGTGGGACTGATGTTTAGATTTACCCTGGGACATGACATGCCACTAGTATGATAGGTTCATTTTATTTGCATTCATATAGGTGAGTTTCACATACGAGGTTTCCTTATGGAAACTTAGGCATTGTTGTTACATTTGTGTTTCAGGACCGCAGTAGGTTCTGTGGGGGTGGTGACAGACGCACACATTTTTGGGACCAGATCCTCTCTTCGGACCATTCGAGGTTGTCATGATTACTTGCACTTGTCTTTCGTCATATTTGATGTAATCATGTATTTTGACAAACACTGATGTATTATGGTGCACCGACTGATTATTTATATGAGTAGCATTACCAATTTGATGATATTCCATTGTGATTTGTTATTTGAAAATTTTAATTTTTTCCACTATTTCGGGATATTACAGATACTGATGGCTATCTAGATGCTAAGTGTAGTTGAAAACAACATTTGATCGTTTGCTATTTCACGAAATTAATATGTAAGAATATAAGATGTGTAGTATCAAGTCCCCCAACTGTAGTTTAGTCTATGTGGCGTGAACGTGTTGGTACATAATCTAATATAGGGAATGATTTGGGCTTTACTTTGTTTGTTATGATTATATTACAAGTTGCTTGTCTTGGTGAACTTGAAAATGAGATGATAAGGAGAATCTGCGATTAATAGGAAGAAAGAAGGTAAGAAGGGAAGTGGGGAAAAACAAACGAGGTTAATGAAAACATATACCATTGGCCTTAAAATAGTAGGTGGTATTAAATGAGTGTAACCTTTTGGAATTACACTCTTGAAAGGGAAAAAAATGGATTGAAAGATGAGTAGATTTTGAAGATAGATTATTTGAATTATGCACCTAAATACACGAGGATGTTACTTGTTGTAGGAAATAAAGTAGTTGGACTTGAATTAGCAGTTGTGAGGTTTGTAGGATCGTTATGGGTCGCTAATTCTAATCAATTTTAAGTTTATTCTCTACTTGCTTAACAAACAAAGATGCACAATGGAATTTAAACAGGCAAGCAAGTAAAAAATGAGAATATGCAAACCACAACGGTGCCGGAAGCTTTTTATAGAGGTTCGACATCCCGCCTACTTCATCTCCTACAAGCTCCGCTCGACTCCACGAGCTCCGCTCACAACTTCACTATCAATCTCGTTTCAGGCTGAGATTAAACCTTTACACAACAAGCTAGCGAACAAACCTCACTTAGCTTGGTCTCCTCTTCCCATAATCCGAGTAGGAACACTTCGGGCTCTCACCGAAGTTTATACTCTTTGTCTTGGGATTTCACCAAGATCATTATTTCTAAAATTTAATTAATAGTCATCGGGTTACCATGGAGGAATGAGAAAATCAATACCCTTACGCGGTGTACATAATTACGATGTGAATTCAGCTCCTCGTCATCCATGTAGACGAGTATATCTGCTTCGGTTAGGAGAGAGAGAGAGTATGCACGTCATCATCAGACACGTAATGACCTGTTTGATGATGATGACGTTTCTGAAGAGGGTGACGATGAGGGGCGGTATGGATTGGAGTTGGAGTTTGAGCGGGAGGAGACGTACGGTAGAGGACGGGGGCGACGTAATATTTCTTCTACTGCTGAGTATGTAGTTCAGAATGGTAGAGGTGGTAAGTTTGTAACTAGCGATTCGAGTTCGTGCACTGTGAATGCCCGAACTCACAAAAAAGGTTGATGACTCATCTTGGGCGATCACTGATATGATGTCCGATGGTCCTATAGATGGGAGCGTCATTCCTAGTTTCGACAGCCACATTGCTATACGCATTTGGGCGGGGCATGATTGGGAGGTTCTGAAGTGCCATAATCAAAACAGAACATGTATTACACTGCAGAGTTGACAGTCAGTTTTAAGTGTCAATATGACAGAGACCAGTGTTGGTAGTAGTTTACATCACTTGCCTTGGAGCATGTTCACTCACATTGATATGTCGTTGATATCTGCTTTCGAAGAGCGGTGGGAACCTAACACGAACTCTTTCCACCTGCCTTTCAGAGAGATGATTATCATGTTGCATGACGTGGTCCAGATCCTTCGTATTCCTGTTGAGGGTCGTATGGTCGATGCTCGGGCATCGACGGTTGAGTTGAAGAGTTGTGTAGCAGAGCTACTCGGGGTGATTGTTGCTGGCCTTGGGAAGATTAACCCATTTTGGAGTGGTGGTGGTGTTAACATTGACTCCGTTGACGAATTCTGCAGATGACTTAATTCCCCGAGGTGACGTTGTTGACTGCATACTTGTTCTTATTGCTCGGATGCGTCTTGTTTGTCGATAAGAGCAGTTGTAGGGCCAGACCACATGACATATTGGAGGCTAGGGACCCGACTACCATTGGTAATTACTCGTGGGGTCGGCGACGTTGGCATGCTTGTATCGTCAGTTGGGGATAGCTAGCCGTGCTGATTGTGTAGGTATTGCGGGTTGTCTTACGCTGCTGTAGGATTGTATATATGAGTATTTCCTCCTTTCCGCCCGCATCGGGAGCGGAAAATCATTGAGTCAGGTCATCCTCGTTTGCGTATGTGGACCGTCCGGAGCGAGGCCCAACTTTGTTCCATTCGTAGACGACTAGATTAGATGACTGCATCGCAGGTATAAGACTCTATATTATTTACGTTTATTTTATTTTTATTATTAACGTGTCAACGTTTATGTGGAGTGGTTGCCTTATGGTCATCACCCTGCTGTGGGGGTGCCCTGGACCTTATTGATGGGTGGTAATATTCGTTATCGGGATATAATCGAGTCTTATATATCTGATCGCGTCTTGCGTCAGTTAGGATACGTTCAGGTGATTCCAATTGACATCCCGACGGCAAAGCATGCAGTGTGGTCTGAGACTTCGGCGACGTACAACCTTAGGTACCCCCGCTTCGACCACGGAATTGATTTGGTGCACATTTTCGAGAGGAGTCCAACTTTATGTTGTCGATCTCGCACGTAGCCGCAATCCCTCCACTTGTGATGCAGATTATTTGGCTTGGTTTTGTAAGTACTCACATCACTTTCTGGTGCGCGGTATCGCCGAGAGACCTAAGAGACTATCGGATAGGACATGTGCCGATGTAGTAAGTTTTTAATAAATATTTTTTAATAAATATTTTGTTTTTATTATTAATGGCCGTTTGTTTTGTTGTTATATACAGTGGATGAGTAAGGCGATACGGCTTGCGTAGCCATTCTTGATAGTAGGGATCTGATACTGAACGACGATACAAGAGTTGCATGTGTAGAGTGGAATGGATTCATACACGCGTAGAGCAGTCAATTAGGCATTTCTGACCATGATTCGGAGGACGAGACGTAGTTGTACTCGTAGTTGTAGTCGACTTGTACCTATGTCTTTTTTTTGGAACTTATTTATCTGTTGTACTCTTATTATTTATGATGAATATTTCTTTTCCTTGTTTGTTATATTTAATTGCATTTGGAATTTGAAATCTGATAAAAAAAGTAACACAATATAATATACGAACACATAACACATTAAAAATTCAGCAAATTAGCGAATCCATTACAAATTACACGTTACAATCAAAACCTACTATGTAACTACTCCTGTAGCTCGATCACTTTTAGCAAAAAACGACACCCACAATTATTATTTTTCGTGTTGTTCCGTACTGTAATATCCATATCTCGGGATCCCAATTCATTTATGCGACCGCATCTCAGATAACAATTCATCCGACTATCTCGTTGTGGTTTATCTTATGATACTACCCAAAAAAATCTAGTTCCTGTGACAACTTGTTTCGTCCATGTTGTCGATTGTTGGGAATACATGTTGACTTACAAAAACCTCATAGTAATCTACCATATCACCACCCAAATCTAGCAACAGAAACTAAAATAACTTGAAATAACACACCATCTAAAATTAAAAAAATTAATGAGGCGTCTGACTGAGACCTCCCCAATAGGGGGCATTAGGCGTATGAAAAATTGGGGGGGGGGGGGGGGGGGGGGGGTCTGTCTCAAACGCCTTACCCATGGGAGAGGTGGGTTCTTTCAGACACCCCTGTCGAATTTTTTTTAAGGGAACTTACCCCACCAAAACATTTTCTTGGTATTGGTACTGGTAGAGTGAGGAAAGCTGAGACAAAAAACTTATTTTAAGAGAAGACAAAATGTGTATTAAATGAAATATGAATGACAAAATGGTAATTAGTACATACGATTTTAGTAATTTACGGGCAACGAATAAAAATTTCCATTTTTTATGATACGATGATAAATAAGGGTTTTGTGAGACCATACCTTGTGTGTGTTTTATGCTACGATGATAAATACGAGTAAAATGATAACATAAACATTAAACAAACAATTCTCCGTGACATATCAGGTCCTAGAGAGGGTTTTTATAAAATATTAAATCAAAATTTTATAATGTAGGTGTATTTATCTCATAAAAGAATATTTTATATTGTAACGATGTCACTGAACATAAATATACACACAAAAAAGGCAAACAATTGTTAAGAGTATTTGTAACGTCCCGAAACAGCGGAAGATTTAAAATTTCAAAACAACCAACATAACAGACAACTCACGCGGGAACGTCACTAATATATAAATATATAAATCCGGGTGCACCCAAATACAAGGAGTTCCAAAAGAAGTACAACTACAATACTGATACAAGGAATAGAATACAAGTAGTCGTACGGTCTAGCAACTGCCGAAGAGGATCCGACTCCAAAGCGCTCCGTCCTCGGTCACCACCCACCCGGACCTACTGCGATCCTGAAAAAGATGCAACAACAATGCCTGAGTTTCCAGAAGGAAACCCCGTATGCCAACCCACCTATATGCATGCATCACATAATGAACCTATCATACTAGTAGCATGTCATGACATCAACAGAAATGGAAAACAGTTCCCCCGAAGGGTAAAACAGGACATCAGTCCGACAATCAATCATCGGGTCTCCCGAAGAGACCTACTGCAGGCACATGCAGTCTAGTAGCCCGCGACATCGCACCCCCCACACGCAGCTACACTACTCAAGGGTTCGGCAGGGAGCCTCTGTCACGTCTACGCGCCGATAGAAACAGATCTGTAAATCTCAGTGGTCGGGGCCACAGGGACCAACGGGGCCGTCGCCCGGAAGGTATAACAACATCATCTCGGTAGGTGCCCAGCCGAGGAAAACAACATAGCCGGCACAGCCTCGGCCCAACAATCATCATCGCCGGCACAACCTCGGCGGCATCACCGGCACAGCATCGGTGGTCCATCACAACAGTCCGGCACAGCATCGGACAGATCCAGACCGAAGTCTGCCAGGTCATCGGGCTCCTCGAGCCGCGAACACCAACCGCGCCGCTATAAAAGCAGGGCAGCGACCTCCGTAGCCCCAAGGGCCGGTAGTCACCTCACCCAACGCCAGTTGCGTGCCCGCACAACATCAACACTGGGATCCGCGATCCCTTAGGCCTGCTATACTACAAAGTGCCAACAACCATCTCAAAAGTCACGGTCCATACATGGAGGTGACGCGTCCCGAACACCCACACTCTTCCCAACGGCGGTTCCTGGCAGGCACGCATCACGCGCCCACCGTCACCTCCCGGCTCACGCACAAGGCAAGGACACGGGTTTCCGTGGACAGAGTTGGCATTCACAACGGGACCTAGGAATTCAGTTCTGAGCAGATTCGGTCGACCGAAATAGTCTAACCGGTCGACCGTTTCCACGAGGAATTCGATCGACCGAAAGTCTGAATCGGTAGAACTCACTGCGCAACACTAATTCCCAAACGGTCGAACAAAAGTCTAAAACCGGTCGACCGAACAAGGTCAAAATCCGGAGTCTGGTCAACATTAAATTCAACTCTATCGGTCGACCGACTCAGGGGTCCCGGTCGACCGAAAACTAACAGGGTCAACCTAGTATTCTACGTCATCAAACGGTCGAACGTAAACATACTACCGGTCGAACAAACATGCAATCGGTCGAACGCAATATAAAATCGGTCGAACAAAACGTACAATAATAATCAGTACACTTAAGTTCCGGTCGAACACAACAAGGACCGGTCGACCGATAACAGGTAGAAAATCCCAACTCACCAGCAATAATGCACTACCGGTCGACCGCCCCAAGGCATCGTTCGACCGGTGAAGGTTAAAATCGGGCAAACAGTGCTAAAACGGTCGACCGCCCGAAGGACCCGGTCGACCGTTGGTCGTCTTCAACCTCGCGCCAGCCGAGGATTTACGAAGAAACGCGTCGCCGGAGAGGTCCTCGACCTCCCCCGACCGACCAACAACACCCTTCCACAAGGGTGAGCAACAAAATCACACTAATGAGCGGCATACCTCAACCAACGACGGAGAAACGCCGGAGCAACGCTCGCGCCTCCGCACCTCCGCACGCGCAACCTCCTCCTCGCCGCGACCTCCTCACGCCGGAGCCTCCGCGCCTTCTTCATCCGCTGGTCGCCGGACAGAAAAATGGAGAGAGAGTGAGAGAGCAAGTAAGGGAGAGAGAGAGAGAAAACCCAACTTAAATACTCTACCCCCAACACCTCACCCTCACCCTACACCATACTCCTACACTCCAACCCATACCTCCACAACAACTCCACCATACCTCCTCTCTCCTCCAAGTCAAACCTCACTTAACCCTAATTCAATCCTAATCCGGGTTAGGGACATAACAATCCACCCAACTTAAAAGGATTTCGTCCCGAAATCAAGGCAACTACTCACCGAAGAGCTCTGGATACTGCCTTCTGACATCCTCCTCAATCTCCCAAGTGGCCTCGCGCTCGCTGTGATGCTGTCACCTGACCTTCACCATCGGAATGGTCCTCCTCCTGAGCTGGTGATCCATGCGATCAACAATCTCGACTGGTCTCTCCTCGAGCGACAAGTCCTGCTGAATCTCTGGCACTGCAATCTCGATAACGTGTGACGGATCTGCAACGTACTTCCTCAGCATAGACACATGGAAGACATTGTGCAGACCTGAAAACTGCGGCGGCAATGCAATCCTGTAGGCAACCTCTCCAACCCGGTCGAGGATCTCAAACGGTCCGACATATCTCGGACTGAGCTTCCCCTTCTTCCCAAACCTCATCACACCTCTGGCTGGGGAAATCTTCAGAAACACATGGTCGCCCACCTCGAAACTCAGCACTCGTCTGCGTCGATCTGCATAACTCTTCTGCATGCTCTGCGCTGTGGCCAGTCTCCTCCTGATCACATCCACCTTCTCTGCATACATCTGCACGATCTCTGGCCCAACTAACTGCCTCTCGCCCACATCACTCCAGCATACCGGTGATCTGCAAGGCCTCCCGTACAATGCCTCGTACGACGTCATCCCAATACTCGAGTGGTAGCTGTTGTTGTAGGCGAACTCTATCAGCGGCAGGTGCTCATCCCAGTGCCCTGCCCAATCCAGTGTGCATGCTCTCAGCATATCCTCCAGGGTCTGTATCGTCCTCTCTGACTGACCATCCGTCTGCGGGTGGAATGTTGTGTTGAATCTCAAACGCGTCCCCAAAGCCTGCTGCAGACTCCCCCAAAATCTGGAAGTGAAACGAGGATCTCGATCGGAGATGATGCTCACTGGCACTCCATGTAACCTGACTATCCCCTCCACGTACAACTTAGCCAGACCCTCCAAAGGCAACGTGGTCCGGATCGCTAAGAAGTGCGCCGACTTGGTCAGTCGATCGACTATCACCCAAATCGCGTCGTGGAATCTCCTCGTCTTCGGCAATCCCGTGACAAAATCCATCGTCACGTGCTCCCACTTCCACTCAGAAAGCTCAATACACTGCATCGGTCCTGCTGGCCTCTGATGCTCAATCTTCACCTGCTGGCAGACCAAGCATCGCTCCACAAACTCTGCAATATCCTTCTTCATGCCCTTCCACCAGAAGTTCCGCTGCAGGTCCTTATACATCTTCGTGCTTCCCGGATGAATGGTGTATCTAGCTCTGTGTGCCTCCTCCATGATGTCATCTCTCAGCCCATCGCTCTTCGGCACCCAGATCCGACTCCTGAACCTCAAACCACCATCAACCTCCACACTGAAATCTGACCCATCTCTGGAAGCCAACTGTAGCAGACCAGCTAACTCCTCATCCCCCTGCTGAGCCTGAACCAACCGTGAGACCGTCTGCGGCTCTACCCGAAGCCCAGCAATCACTGCTCCCTCTGTACCCTCTGTGAACGGTCTCCACTCTGACAAGGCCTCGAGTAGCCTCCACTCCTGGATGCACAGACTCGCAACTGAAACCTCCACCATACCTCCTCTCTCCTCCAAGTCAAACCTCACTTAACCCTAATCCAATCCTAATCCGGGTTAGGGACATAACAGTATTAACTACATCAAAAGGTTTCTCCCTTGGCTACGTGAGAAACAGAACTAGTTAGCAAAACAATGCAAGAATCTCTCGGTTAATGTGCGTTTGACCTCCAGAAATTTTATATACACCGTCTCATTTACATAATCGACTTATTGATAGAGGCCACCGTAGTTAACTCACAACTCAAATAAATGTAGAAGTTTTATGAATGAATCATAAAAGATTGCAGAGGCGGGGTCTGGAGCAAAGATGCCTTCCATTAGCCTTCACCACAGCCATCACTCCAGCTGCCAAACCGGCCCAAATAACAGAAGAAAGAAAATGTTGTGCATTTCGAGCAGCTGACAGGACTCGTAAAAGAAGTGTAAAGATGAAAGTTAGCGGACGAGGAACTAATACGTGAAAACTTATAGATTGGTAGGTGATGATTTGATGAACCTTGATTTGCTGTGATTGTAGTTACTGTCAAACCTCCAACTAATACAGCCGAGGCAATTGGCAAATACTGCAAGGGTTGATTCAATTTGTAAATAAGCTTTATAAAGGATTTAAAATTGAAAATGAGATGAGTGAAAAAATGCACGCATACAGTTGATGATTCCAATCCATGAAGCTGAAAAGGATGATCACTTCCGTTGACAGTGTACCGCCCACTAATAAGATCCAGTGCGTCCTGACCAAAACATAATGCTTTCAATTACAGACCCGACCGAACAATATACCACAGCATTAGGTTGAGACATTCAATGACTAGTGCTTAAGACAATGAGGGTGAAGCATACTTGTCGAATGCCATCCTGGAAATTATTCAAGTAGTATCGCGAAAGTGCACTGATACCATCCTTGATAAATCCTGACAGAGTCTGTCTTCCAAATCTGTACAGTTTAAAATGAGATTATGGAATACTTGGTTGTACAAGAAAAAATAATAATTCATGGCATGCAGGAGCGATTTGCCCTCCATATCATGACTTAGTTTGATTCTAAAAAGGTAATTTTCTTCCTTCTTACTTTCCGTAAACCTCAAAAGCTAATCGTGAGTCTTGTGATGATATGATATAATATATTCTTAACAAACCTGACCAAGTCTCCTTTTAGTGCATGCGTACCCGAGTACTCCAGACTTATCTCATCACCATGATCAACCCACACTGCCATAAAGGAAGAGGACAGTGATAATTATGCAATCGCAACATATCCAACATGAAAATCATATATGAGGACGTACATATCTTGTACTTCTCAATTATATCAGGACACATGGACAGAGAATCCCCAGACGAAAATATTCCAACCTTCTGCAGTTGACTTTCCAATGATTTCCGGCCTATGTAACACTAGTCAAAATAAAATAACAAAATTAAATTAGATGGGAAAAAAGTGCATGTAATATGCAATGGGACGATGAATCAGTTTAGAGAAACATTTGGTAGGAGAAATAGAGAAAGTTGCCCAATGAGTTTTACAAAACAAGATTCTAGAGCAAGGATTAAAGGTGAATGGAAGTGGAAAATAGTGTTAAGACTTACCAGTACACCTAACAGGACTACTAACAAAGTAATAAACATGGATTCAACATTTAGCAATTAGGAAATTCTAGAGTCTAACTGAAATTTCCATATAATGTTGCCAACAATAAATAACAGGAAATAGAACAAAGAGAGCCCTTAAACCTGTGTGACATTTGTACGATCAAGGCAATCAATACAGTTTACTCTGATAATTCCTTTTTGCTCCAATAAAACTTCCTCTTCCGGGTTGACCATAAAATATCTGCTCAGCTGGCACAGGAATCAGTTGAGAGAAATTTTCTTCAAAGAAACCAAACAAAAGTACTAGAAAGAACCACAATTTAACAATGATTTTTTGTTTCCAAGACTACCCTTGTTTCTCAAGGTCATCAGAAATCTTGTCGTAGAGAGGTTGCAAGTCATCCAAGTTTGTGGTGCCACAACAGCTGTGGAAGTCAAAAGATACATATCTGCAAAACAATCACATATAGACTTTACATTAGATTTACAGCTACCAAGACACATTTGGTTTAGTTCTTCGCTAAACTGAAACGATAGTGCTGGTAACAGGTTACAAAACTGCGTCTGTCTAGATAGTACATTTAAAATGGGAAAGGAAGCAGATAAACTTTCATTGTTTTACAAATAGAAGATGCTAAAGGATATAGAAAGAAAATGATAGTATGAACCTCTAACTGGTAATATTGACATTGACGCGATGTTAGAATTGCGTACCAGGGATATTTATTCTTTGATCGGTAAAGGTAACCATATTAATGAAAAATTAAAGAACAATTTGAGAATTAAGGAATCACCTCACATCTGGGATTTTCTCCATTTCAGAAGCATATGCACTACTAAGCCGCCCTTCATCTCCATGCTGCAATGATGTAATATAAGTAAAATTGTAGAAAACAAGACATGTCTTTAGATCTTAGTAGGTGGTCAATTGACAACAGCATGAACTCAATAAAGTTGTTAAGTATTCTTCTTTAGAGACGTAATACAGAAATTGAAGTTCACAAAAGTATCAATAAATCACAAGGAAAATGAAGAATTGCATTGATAAACAAAGATAAGGCAAGACCAATGAAATAGAAATACATTTTCCCTTCAAATACCAACTAATCAAAGCTAATTTGTGCAAATGTGCATAATGCAAGGAAATGGATATGGTTAATATTAAAGTTGAATAGGCAACAAAAGCTACACAGAGACCTGTGTACATGGCTAGGTAACAACTTAATGGTGGATAAGTTGTGCTCTTGACCCAATACAGAGGTTAGCACATTCATTTTGGATCTATAGGTCTTCTAAGTATTTACATTTTTTCCAAGCACAAGAAACCTAGATTTGGTTAAAAACATAAAATCAAATAAATAAACTAAATCTTTCAACTGCCTTTTATTTGCAATGTTTACAATGAAATCAATTAGAAGGAAGCAAAAGTAAAACATGAAATAAATTTTCTTTTTGAAACTTCATAAATATGTAGCACCTTCTAAAAATTGGATTAGATGGCGAATTCAAGAGAATATCTGATCAAACCTTTGAGAGCATATTAGCTTCTAAAAAATAAGAAGAATAAACCAAACTACCTATTATATGTGGGAGAAACCACAAAGAGGTGGAAGTTATCGCTGTCTAAACTAATTTTACTAAATTCTGGAAAGATCACTCATTTTGGTTCTACTATTTAAATGTGAGGGAGGGAAAAACAAAAATTATATGAAATTCATAAGAGACTAATAAGTTCATTTTTTCCCCTAAATATAGTAGAATTTTTTATGTTTCTTATTACTTCTCTTTCATTTTTAAAAAACTGGAAGCAATTGACATTTTAGAAAGCTGTAAATTTCTTCAGAAAATGAAAGTCGTAGGTTTGGCATAAAATGATGATTACACCACCACAATGAAATGAACCTTTTCCTGCTTTGCGGTTGAGATAGGATCATAGGAACCACAATAATTAACATATAAATAAAGCATTTCCAAGACATGACTTGTGTAACAATGCATAGTTTTTGTTGTATACACCATTAAGTACACATTATCTAAATGAGAGACTTACCTGATCGGTCAGATCAACTGATACTATTGCTCCATATCTTTGTTTGAGATCATGAAAATGGCGCTCAACAACTTTTGGCTACAAGAAAGTTCAAAATCTATGAAGTGACCACTGTAATGGCAAAGTAGATGAATTAAACTCGACCACTATAGAGGAGTTTCAATACCGTTTCTTCATGATTTAATATGTTCAACCGTGGTTTGTAACTAAGGTCCACTATTTGCTCCCAGAGAAGTGGAATAGAACCCCGTACCTGTAAATTGCATAAATCATAGAACATTGCCATTAATCAGATGAACCATACCATGATCATCCAAATACCATCATATTTAAAGCTTCTAGATGTAAAGAGTCCAGTAATGTTCGAAATGTTTAGGTTTAAGCATTGCAGGTATAAACCCATATGTTGGTCAAGAGAATTATTACTGTATTACCAAAGTGTACAGGTTTCCGAGCACAAACCTGCAGAAAAGATGACTTAAAGCCTTCAAACTCAATCAACTGCTCAGTCTCAATAAAATTAGCTGTGTCTCCTTCGAAGTTAGCACCTCTTCTCCACATTCTTGTTCCTACCTTTCACAGCAATAGCAGACTAAGAAAACTCTCCCTTTTGGAGTACTTTTAGAATTTTCTAATTATTTTTATGTTCATTTACCTAGCCTGCGTGTGCACCTTCTTGAAATTATAGTTATTCTCATAGGTGAGTTCTTTAGCGTGACCTGTACACTTTGAAAGCCTGAGCTTCTGTTAAGGAAAGAATCACATTCACGTAGCCGAAAAATGGAAAATCCATAATGATGCAAAAGTGCAGTTTTCGTGAGAGCAAAAGACATGCTTTGGAAGGAATGCCCAATTCAAAGGAACAAAAGCCATGACCAGCTTTAGGATACTTCCTTGTATTAATGGAAGGACGAAAGTGTCAAGCTGCAAAGAAGAAATCAAACAAAATCATCACAATCGCAAGCTACACTATGTTAACAATGCATGTGTAAACACTAAATATTGAAACACCAAGATCTAACCCTGCATTCAATAAGTTCTTCCAATAAGCTTCTGTTCCACACAAATCGAGGATCAGCCTGAAGGAGAAAAAATGATCTTGAAAAATCATAAAAGCACTTGACATACATCTAAGGGGAAATGTCTTCAGCACAGAGCATCAACAGTGTGACATATATAGCTTGTACATTTATCTTTTAAGCTGCATGAAAACTTCAGATGAACACTAACCTGCTTCCACAGAGGTTTGTCTGCTCTACGTTTGGAAAACTTCCATGATCTTTGTAAGCTGATCAACACAAAGTCCAATATCAGATTTGCTTGTCATACACTGTTCTAGTTTAATGCTCGGATACTCTGAAATGCATCAAATATACGATCTATAAAGCAGGAACTGAAAACTTGAAAGAACCAAGTCCTTACTTTAATGTCAGATCTACATCATAGGAATAATACAATCCTGGAGTTGTTTCCACGGTTTTCAAGAGAGTCATGAAGTAAGCCTCGTCTGATTTCTGCCGAAACAGTAACCAAGAAATTGTTCAATTGTACACTCCTAACAAGCACTAGCAGTGAAACATGTGAATCTTAAAAGAACATGTCATACTTCTTGTAAAGTTGAATTCATCAGGGCATCATTGCAGGACAAAAACTTCATAGACTTCACAAGGAAAACAGGGACACCAAGATGGCTGCTAACCTCCTTTCGTGAAGTCACTACTAGTACATAAGTTCCTGGAAAATAAAGAGATTGATCTTAAATAGATATTACCGTGAAGTAGTATGACAAGATGAGGAATGTTTTAGCTAACAACCTAACACATATTTCATACATCTTGTCTTACATTTACTTATATGATCATATACTGTCCCAATAACATCTTCAAGTATCTCGATAAGTGTGGGCACCATTCCTGTACAACTTCATATGTAATGAATAATAACTTCATCCAAATCATATTGTCCATGACACAATTAACTCCATAATAATATGATTCTAACCAATTGGGTAGACTGTGTACTTTTTAAATATATTTAGCATTCAGCCCTTCTATAACATGTATCTGAGATCCGCTGAAGAAAACTAGTCAAGTACCAAGTCTTATAAATAAATTAGAGTGCATCACAGTCTAGCTTCAAGAGAACAAAACAACCTTTTATTCCTAAAGGAGAAAAAGGATAAGCAAAGTCGATATTCATGTTATTCTATCACGAAGAGATCAAAATCAACCGGTTCTAAGGGAGTTTAAACATTTATAGTTGCAATTGTACCAGTCGACAGTCCCCTACACAGGCTCATTGAAAGCATTTAGTCTCCATTGCATAGGAAATAGTACAACATCATCAAACATGGAACTGAGATAGCTTCTTTTACATATGTTTAGAGGAATTACTTTTGTCAAAATTTGTATTTTCCCTTCCCCCTCAGAAAATTGCATTCAACGTGTAACACTAAACAGAAGAAATTCACATCCATATGTATATCAAATGCAATTTCAGTCTTTCAAAAACTTCAATTGCATGAATCGGTGATCTGCCACTAAAGATCTAATACTATCAAGTGAAGGAAATCATCCACCAATAGACACAAAAGAAATCGATAAACGCTTATCGAGAAAGAACTGATAACCTTTTCTTTGTGAGGTTGATATCTTGCTTCATTGTAACTAACTTGACTCAGGGTTCTACCCGTTATAGTTCAAAAAGACTTATCTTCCTTTTTTATTTCACTAACTTGGTTAATATCAAAGTTCTTCCTTCATTAGTGAAGGACAATGTCTACGATTGATGTTCATGTTGTGACTAAAATTTATTGTGATTGACTCCAAGCAATATCTTGATGCTCAATTGATCAAACGAATAAAATTGTCAATAAAATATATATAAGAACTTCTTCGTTGCTCACTAGAATTGTTTAAATGTCCACTAAATAGTTTAGTTTCATTTTGGACACTAAAATTCAAATGAATCTGATCACCTGCAAGTAATCTTATAATCCCAACCACTCCATAAATAGTTGAACTTTTAACATGATCTCCAGTGTCAATATCCCCTGCAATAATATAAGAAAGAAATAAATAAATTACATCCTTTCACGAAAATTAGAAACCTATCTCACGTCCTCCAAAGGAGAGGTTCATATTAAACTCAACAAAATTTTCATAAAGATTATCTGATTGAGAATGATAGATACAAGTTCCAACAATACCAACTTTTAGTTATCCAAACATAAAAGAAAAGGACATAATCACAGAAGAAACCCAAAAACACCAAATTCAACCTTTTGCCAATTTCACAAAAATAACAAGCAAAAAGGAAACCCCATAGCAAGTCGAACGTGGAGCATATCAAGCATCCAATCACAATGTTCCAATTCAAGCATCCAATATTCCAATCACAATAGGAAACCTAGAGAACACAGAATTCTAACAATTTCAGCATATTTTACAAAAGCAAAACCTAAAAAAACCTAAAAACACCGAATTCTAACAATTCGAGCATACGACAAGTGAAACCGAGGGGAAAATACCATTTTCCAACAATTTCACCGAAACAACAAGCAAAACTTGAACCAAACAAAATCCCCACAGAAATCCCAAACCAACAATCCACCAAATCAGTTTTTTTGCCAATAATAACTCAATTCTCGACGGATTCCATCCCAACTTCAAGCAAACTCAAAAAGGCATATAATTTTAAAATGCCAACAATTTCACCAAAAAGCAAAAAAAATATATCGACTTCCGAAACAATTCCACCAACACAACAGATCCCCCACGCGAGGCGAAAAGCGAACCGGAGAGGGCGCGGACGACGGCGTCGGAGCGGCCGATGGAGAAGCCGAGGCCAGGGGCGTCGGGATCTACGGATCGGATGACGAACCTGTCGCGGAACTCCAGCAGCTCCATTTCCCTGCAGCACCGCCTCGTCGTCGCCTCCGGCGAGGTCGGCGTGGAGGAGGCCGTCGGATCTCCGATCAACGGTTCCGATTCCATCTCGGAGGGTCCAATCGTTTTCGCCTCGTTCTATTTGTTGTCTTTGCTTTTGTTGGCTGGTTTGGTTCGCGAGCGAGCGAAGGTAAAGAAGGGTAACGTCTTGTTTTAGTTTTTTCTTTTCTTTTTCCCCTTCCTAGTGACGTCAGCGATTCACCATTCCTCCCCAAATGTCCGATGCAACGTAACGTTAGATCGATTATAACCCGCCCCTAAAACCCTGTCTGCAACCCGTTGCGGCCTTTGCGGTCAATCTTATTTGAAAAATAATTGTAAATTCGGGGTAAATTGAGAGATAAGTGCAACCCATCTTATTTATTAAGGTGAATTTGACGATTGTGATTTTTTTGTTGTTGCTAGAAACCATTTTAAACAAGGGAAATGTTTGTTGAACGCTTCGCGTCACGGACGCTGCAAACCCAGTCAGCAGAATGGCTGATGTGGGCAACCCAGTCAGCAGACGCGGCTGAGTTCGCTCTCTCCCCAGAAACAATTTCTTTGTTTAGTTTATTCCTCGTTTCGTACAAATTTCGTCATCCCTCGCCATCCCTCGCCATCCCTCATTAATGCGTCTCAAATCACTCCATTCTTTCATCATGTTGGCGCTCCTACACTCAACATTCGTCCTCCTATTTCTTCCCTTCTCTTTATTAAATTCATTTTTTTCCGGACACACACATCATTCATTTTCTTTAGTTTCTGGACAAGCACGTAACTTATTCCGGACACAGTTACTATTTATTCCGGACAGTTGGAATACTTATTCCGGACAGACGGAACACTTATTCCGGACAGACGAACTACTTACTCCTGATTTTTTGTTGCTGTTGTTTTATTTTCCCGATGCGTCCACCATCGCATTTAATGTTTTTCAAATCAGCACGTCCTCCGTCTTCTTTCTTATTGTTTGGCGCGTCACGGAGATACAAATATGAGTGTCTAGGTTATTCCGATCCTACGAACCATTCCTTCTTCTCTCCTTCCTCCATTTTTGTTGTACTATAATGGCACTCGTAAATGTGTCCTCACAGCCGGCTCATGCCTCCAACGTCCCTCAAGTGATGATGAATTTTCCTTCCTTCGAAGAAGCCAAAGCATTTTACGTTTCATACGCCGATTCCTGTGGTTTTGGTGTGAAGATAAGGCAATCTCATTACGGTCATGGTGTTGTAATACGGGCCACTCTTACTTGCTCAAAGGAAGGTAATGCTCCCGGAAACCAAGGTGAAGGTAGACCGAAACATAGGTTATCCGGTAGGGTCGAATGCACTGCGCGGATTAGGGTCTCCGGTAATCCATCCAGAGGCTACGTAATTAACTACGTAGATCTCGAACATAATCACGCCATGCTGTCGGAAGACCAGATGCGCTTCCTCCGACAAAAACGATCCGTCCCGGAGTCCGCCAGAGCACGCATTTCGTGCAATGATGCTGCCGGTATATCTGCCGCCAAGACCATGCAATCTTTTGTGGTCGAAGCTGGAGGTCACGATAAATTGTCTTTCAACGAGCGGGACCTAAGGTTATTTATTCTCCACTTAACCTTGTTGAAGTTACGCATTTAGCTTTGTCATAAAAATTATGTTTCGCAGGAATGTTGTGAACGAGGTTAGAAACCTCAAAATGGGACCAGGAGATGCGCAAGCTATCCAAGATTATTTCATCAGGATGCAGAAGAATGATTCCCGCTTCTTTTACGTAATGGATATGGACGACGAAGGCAGACTACGAAATGTGTTCTGGGCCGACAGTCGTTCTCGAGCTGCTTACTCTTACTTTGGAGATGCAATATGTTTCGACACAACATACATAACAAACAAGTATGACATGCCTTTTGCCCCATTTGTGGGGGTAAATCACCACTACCAGTCCGTCCTACTCGGTTGCGCACTCCTCTCTTCCGAGACGACACAAAATTACATTTGGTTGTTCCAAACATGGTTGACGTGCATGAACGGTACGTGTTTTATTTTGTCCGGCTTTGTCCATTTTACGTTGTGTGCCTGTCCGGTTACTCCCTTACGTCTATCCGTTTTACGTCTTTTGCTCGTCCGGTTTAAATGTTACGTCTGCCCGGTTTATGTATTTTGCTCGTCCGGTTTATCCCTTACGTCTGTCCTGTTTACGTCTTTTGCTCGTCCTGTTTATCCCTTACGTCTGTCCGGTTTACGTCTTTTGCTCGTCCGTTTTATCCCTTACGTCTGTCCGGTTTACGTATTTTGCTCGTCCGGTTTATCCCTTACGTCTGTCCGGTTTACGTTTTTTGCGCGTCCGGTTTATCCCTTACGTCTGTCCGGTTTACCCTTGACGCCTGTCCGGTTTACGTCTTTTGCTCGTCCGGTTTATCCCTTACGTCTGTCCGGTTTACGTCTTTTGCTCGTCCGGTTTATCCCTTACGTCTGTCCGGTTTACGTTATTTCTGTCCGGATTAACATATGTTTTTATCTTGATCGCGTTGTGTGCAGATACAAGCCCCTCGGCGATCATAACAGACCAATGTGGCGCCATAGCTTCGGCTGTGAGGATTGTGTTCCCTGAAGCGCGGCACAGATTTTGTATATGGCACATAATGAATAAGGCCCCTGTGAAGCTGCCCAAGAAGTACCGGGAGCATACGTTGTTTGACCTCAACAACTGTGTATTCGATTCCAAGACTCCGGCAGAATTCGAGCGGAATTGGCAGGGATTTCTAGATGATTTCGAGTTGCACGACAATAATTGGCTCCGATCCATTTATGCAATTCGAGAGCACTGGGTACCTGCATTTTCGC